>JADAXU010000056.1:1007500-2359576 GCA_018340775.1 Taxus wallichiana var. yunnanensis | reverse complement strand
TCCAAAGACCAAAAAGAGGTAAAATTTCAAAATTTTGCCGCCGATCCGTTTTTTGGGCCGTTTTTGCCCTAAAACTTCAGACCTCCATAACTTTCGATCCAGAGCTCGGATTTGCACGTTCTTTATATCAACGGAAAGCTTATGAAATTATCTACATGATTCCATGGTCAATTTTGAATTTTGGTTCAGTTTGGAGGGAGAAAATTAAAAAACACTTCTGGTACGTGTCCATGGCCAGAAAAGACGTTTCAACAACCAATTTCAATGCAAAATGGGTCACTTTTCTCTCCAGCATGGTCAAAAATGTCAGAGCATGGGTTTGTAAGGACCTCCATGCTGTTTTAATGTAGTTTCATTCAATGAGGGATGGCTCCCATGCATTTTTCACATTTTCTCTCTCTGGCTCGACCCATATCTTGTAAAAAGCCGATTTGGCTCATTTCTTCATGGTTGAACACTTTTTGAACATTAGACTTCTTCTTTCACCTGAAAACAAGTGAATTTTGTAAGTATCAGGCCTTTTTCAAGGATTGTAATAGGTTTATACCTCTTTGATGGTGTAATGCAAGGGATTTTTACATGGAAATGACAGTGCAAACTCTGTGAATGCTTTCAGTCCTCTGTTTGTATTGTTTTTACTTCATTTTCAGATCTCTTATTGCATCTTATCAGCTTGTGTATGTTTTTCATGTTGCATTTCATGGATTTGTGCCTATTTGTATGAGAAAAAATGTTCACCACTCCTTTGGTGCATCACCATCATTAGGTTAGTTTCATTTTCTGCATTTCTTATCCCTGTCTACTTGCAAATTAGGGTAAAATTAGGATTTGAACCTCTGCAATTGTGCAAACACTAGATCTAATCAGAGGAGTTTGAGGAACCAGCCTCTAATCTGGAGATTCCTCTCTCATTCTACAAGTCCCCACACTTGGAGAGAGGTTTCCATGTTGTGCAATCACACTGGATGCCTAAAACATCAATTTAGAAACCTGATTTGCATCCGAGGTCTTTGCTGATTTGCAACAACAGCATTTTGCACACGTGGGACCTTAGAGGTCTCATTTTTATTGCACCAAAGTTGATGTGCATCTGCTTACAATTTTCTTGCTTGAAAGGAGCCATAAATTTCACATCTGGCGACTCCAAAGGGAAGAATCAACTGGTTTCAGCAGTGCAGGCCTGAAAACTCATGAGAAGAGTCACCACAAGGTCAAGAGCTAGAGAAGAAGAAGTGTTGTTTGAATACCTGTAGTTATCTCCAAGAAGAAGGCAAAGAGGAAGAAGGATTCAAAGGTCTCCATCTCCACCAAACAAAACTCTCTCAACTCCTCCACCTGGTAGGCCTTTCATTCAGTCAACAAGGGTTTTAAGACCAATTAGAATGGCACAAAACAACCCCTATGTCAATTTCACAGGAAGCAGCCCACTTGCCCTCAATGCACAACATCTAATTCCAATTGTAGCCTTGAAGAACATTCCATACTTCACTGGAGAGAATCAGACTACTCCAGGTGATCATGTTAAAGATATTGCCAACCTTTGTGCAATTCATGAAATCAATGAGATGCAAGTGGCTGTCAAATTGCTGGCATCTTCCTTCAAGGGGAAAGCATTGCAATGGTTTAGGAGCCTTGGAGCTGGTTCTATCACAAATTGGAACCAGCTGTGTATAGCACTTCATGAGCAATTTGGAGAGAAGGGAGACAACTTGTCTCTTTTGGAGTAGCTGACAACCATCAAGAGAGCTCCCAATGAGCAACTGACTGATTTCAATTTCAGATTTCAAAAGACTTGGGAGAGAATTCTAGTGGCAGTCAGGCCAGCAGCAGAAGGTGCTTTTCTCTACTATCTCAAAGCTCTAAATTCTGATATTTCTATGTTGATTCAGTCCATGGGAGGCATAACTATCCCTATGGCTTATAGCATTGCCATTAGGGCTGAAAATTGTTTGATCCAGGCTGGAAAACTAGCCCCTAGACCTCCCATGCCATTGTTTCCAAGTTTAGAGAGCCCAAACACTAATCAAGCACCTAATTTGGCTCCTTCTCCCATTCCTAGAAATCAGAGTTCAAATGAAGCTTCTACTTCATCTCCAAGTGCCCCAAATGAGCTTCAAGAAGTCATGAAGCAATTGCAAAACCTAGGCAATGAGCTGGTTACTCTCAAGAGGCAACAAGCCCAAGGTTTTAGACCTTCTTATCAGCCCCAAGCTCAGCCTAACAGGCAGCCATATCAACCACAAAGACCACCTAATCCAGCTGCAAATGTAAATCAAACAAGGCCTCCTGCCAATAGACCATTTCAGCCCTATAATCCTAATGCCATATCTACCTCTAAGGCATTGGTGCCAACACAAAACAACGTTGCTCAGGAGTATGATTGGTGTTTTCCATGCAATGAACCTCATAACCAATCCATGTGCTTCAATGGTGCTTTGAATCAAGCATTAATGGTGACAACTACTGGTGTGGAAGGTGAGGGCAGTCAAGGAAACAACCAACAACAAGAAACATTCCAACAACAATCAGCTCCAAATGACACCACGTTGGTAAATTGGCAAGCAGAGGATTTTTGTGGCATGAATCAAACAGTCTCTCAAGGTGTGGCAGCCAACACAAGGTCAAAAAGAAGGAATTTAGGAGAGGAACAACCATTGGCTCCCACCAATCCACAACCTTCCATGGCTCCACAAATGGTTGGCAAGCAGAATCCAATTTCAAATGCACAAGGGCAGCCAAGAGCAGCTCCTAGACCAACTCAAATACTAGTTGTTGCTGCCCACATGCAAGGAGTGAATGTGCCAACCAAGGGACAGCAAAGAGATCCTTCATCACCATTCAGTATCATTGATCAGATGAAGAAGACAAATGTGAATATATCAATGTGGGAATCCCTATCTATCCCAGGCCAAAGAGATTTGCTACAAGCTGCCATGAAGGGCTGGCCAACTTTGAATCAACAAGTTCGGATGCAAGAGAAAGTGCTCACAAATGCTACCTAGCCCGAAGGGAATCATGGAGGAAAGCAAGGTAAAATGTTGAAGCCCCCTCCTTTCTATGTTTCGTTAATCATTGGAAATCAGCTAGTGCATAATTGCATGATAGATTCCGGGCAAGTAGCTCAGTGATGCCTAAACAAATAGCTGATCAGCTAGGGCTCCAGTATGAAACCATATCCAAAGGGGTAGTGCAGTTGGATGGGACAACAGTAACAACAGTTGGAGTGATTAGAAACTTGAGTCTTATCTTGCATGCATGTCCAAATGTTGTCATTTTACAAGATGTATCAGTTATAGACCTTCCACCACTCTTTTCCCTATGCTTGTCAAGGGACTTCACAGCCAAGATTGGAGGATATTTGTCTGCTGATTGGTCACACATGCTGTTCAGAACAAGGTATGGAACCAAAGCTACAATCAGGTCTGAACCTATTGCAAACTTTCACATTGAGCCTTACACTCCAAGTCAGATCAATGCCAATTGTTCAGCATTTGATCAAGAAGATCACCCAAGCACTGATGAAGCTGACACTAAGGTTGGAAGCATCCCGGATCTAACTCTTGATGAATGGGAAAACAAAGTACATGCTTTTGATCCTTATCAAGAAGTAGAAGAATCTGAGCTAGGGGTCTATTGCATACATGAAGAAAATCAGCCCATTCCTAGCATCACCAAACCAAACCACAAGGATGAGAATGAGGTATGGCAGCTGTTTTTTGATGGATCAAGGAGTAGACAAGGTGCAGGAGGTGGAGCTATGCTTGTTTCACCTCAAGGAGTAAGGTACTATTCAGCTTTTAGGTTTCAGTTTGCATGCTCTAATAACACTGCTGAATATGAAGCCTTGGTGCAAGGGATGCATTGGGCAATCAAAAAGAAAATAAAGAACTTGCAAGTCTTTGGTGACAGTGAATTGATTGTAAATCAGGTCAAGGGACAACATGCTTGCCAAGAATGATCTACTTAAGTGCTACAAGAACAGGGTGTGGGATCTCATGGAAGACTTTGAGGGTTTTGGCATCAAATCTATTCCTAGGAAGGAGAATCAAGCTGCTGACAGGCTTGCAGCAGTAGGGGCAGCCTTTGACATTGTGGAAAGCATTCAAAAAGACAAGGTATAGCCAAACATCCACGTGATTGTGAGGCCTTCAGTGCCGGATAACAATGTCAGTTGGCAAGTATTTGAGAATGACCAGCAAATCATCCATTTCTTGCAAGAAGAAGCTGAGTTCTCAGCTAAGAATCAAGAAAAACTGGAACAACAGTATGGTGACCAAGTGGTACAGCTGAGAACTAACAAGCTACCCAAGGGACTTATCACTTTGGAGTCCATTTTTAATCCCAATGATCAGTTTAGGAAAGAGAAAGAAAACATTCAGGTCAAGAGAGAAGATTCAGTATCCATCTTGGTGGAAGAGAACAAACCATTGCAAATTGGAAAGATGACAACTGAACAAGAAAGGTATGAGTTCATACAGCTGTGTCAAGAGTTCCCTGATGTGTTTTCTTGGAGCTATGAAGACTTGAAAGGTTTCAATCCCAACTTAGCTCAGCATACCATTGAATTGGATCCAAATACTAAGCACATGTCGGCGAAACAAAGACCAGTCAATCCACATATGGAGCCTCTCATGAGGAAAGAATTGAACAAGCTGATTGAGTCAAGGATCATATTCCCAATCAAGCATTCTAGTTGGGTTGCCAACTTGGTTCCAGTCAGAAAGAAGAGTGGAGAGATCAGATTGTGTGTTGACTTCAGAGACTTGAATAGAGCATCTCTCAAGGACCATTACCCACTCCCTTCCATGGAGAAAATCTTGCAAGTTGTGGCTGGCTCCGAGAGGTTTTCACTACTTGATGGCTACTCGGGCTACAATCGGAGTTATGGTGAAGGAAGAAGACCGATTCAAGACAGCCTTCACAACCAAATGGGGAACTTATGCATACGGAAAATGCCATTTGGGTTGTCAAACCTGTGCCACCTTCCAAAGAGCAATGGACATGGCGTTCAAAGGTTTGATTAACAACATGGTGCTGATTTACCTTGATGATATCACTGTTTTTTCCAAAAATGCAGCAGACCACCTCTCTCATTTGAGACAAGTCTTCATGAGGTGCAGGAGATTTGGAGTGTCCTTGAATCCTAAGAAGTGTATCTTTCTTGCACATGAAGGAAAGCTCCTTGGCCATATTGTCTCCAAAGAAGGATTAGCAATTGATCCAGAGAGGGTTGAAGCCATAAGAGCACTACCATTGCCAAGCCACAAGAAAGCCCTTCAGAGTTTCTTGGGGAGGATAAACTTTGTTCGAGAGGTTTGTCCCAGATTTTGCAGCCCTTGTCAAACCTATCACCAAAATGTTAAAGAAAAGCATGGCTTTCAAGTGGACAGCAGAAGGCAAGGAGAGTTTTGAAGCAATCAAAGAAGCCATCTCTCAAGCACCAACTCTCATCAACCTGGACTTCTCCAAGGATTTCATCCTCTATGCCTTTGGAGGTAATGATACTATTTCTACCATTTTGGTACAGCAGAACAAGGACAACGATGAGCAGCCAATTGCTTTCTTCAGCCAGAGCCTAGATGACTATGAGGTGAGGTATTCTTTTATTGAGAAGCATGTACTTGCAGTAATTAGAAGCTTGAAGAAATTCAAGCATTTAGTCTCAAACAACAAGGTCTAGTTGCTGGTCTCTCATGCTGGGGTTAAAGACTTCCTCCTCAACAAGGATTTGAATGAGAAAAGGGTAGGTTGGATCACTCATGTCATGGAGTATGACATTGAGATCAAAATCACCAAGCTGGTAAGAGGAAAAGGATTGTGTGAGCAGCTGATTTTGGGGAAGAAAAAAGAAGTATGTAATGAAGAAGAGGCTGTTTTGATAGTCCAAGACAGCCATGAGCCAAGTGGCACTCAAGAAGAAAATAATGTTGTCCCCACTCCTTGCTGGACCCAAGGTATAACACACTTCCTAAGCACAGGCCTATGCCCTCCGAGAGATGAACAAGACCCAAAGAAGACACTTCAGATTGCAGGCTGTCCCATATGCCATTGTTGATGGAGTTTTGTTCAAGAAAGATGTGAATGGAGTGCTGCTGAGATGCATTAGCACAAATCAGATTCATAGGGTGTTGGAAGAGTTCCATGGTGGACCAGCTGGTGGTCATTTTGCACCGAGAGTGACAGCTCTAAAAATTATGAAGGCTGGTTATTATTGGCCCAAGATTTTCAGTGATTGCTTTGCATGGATCAAGAGGTGTAAGAATTGTGCATTCTTCACAGGAAAAGAAAGACTTGCTGCCCTTCCATTGCATCCAATCTCAGTTGACCAGCCATTCATGCAATGGGGTTTGGACTTCATTGGAGTCATTAATCCCAATTCAAGTCAAGGGCACAAATGGATTTTGACAGCCATGACTACTTCACCAAATGGACTGAAGCAGTAGCACTCAAAGAGGCAAATGAGTCCAGCATATTAGACTTCTATGAGGGGATAGTAACCAGATTTGGCATACCTACTACGATAATCTCAGATAATGCATTAGCATTCATTGGATCCAAGGTGACTGAGTGGGCTGTCAAGAATGGGATCTACCTAAATACTTCATCAAACTATTACCCTCAAGGTAATGGCCAGGCTGAGTCTACAAACAAGAACTTGTTGAGGATCATTAGGAGAACTCTTGATGAGAATCAGAGGTCTTGGCATACCAAGCTGAAATCAGCCTTATGGGCTGATAGGATAACCCCCAAGAGATCCACAGGTAATTCTCCATTCAGGCTTGTCTATGGAAGAGAAGCAATCTTGCCCATGTCACTTGAGTTGCCAACATTGGAACTCATGAAATAGTTGGAGCTGTTGGAGTTTGAGCCCATGGAGGTGAGATATGCAGAGTTGATGGAGCTACAAGAGATTAGAGATCAGGCATCCCAAGCAATGGAGAAGGATCAAGCTTTGATCAAGAAGACCTTTGATAGGAAGGCCAAGGATAGATCTTTTCAAGTTGGAGATCTAGTGTTAAAATGGGATGCGGATAGAGAAAAACCGGGAAGGCATTCAAAATTTGATGCCATTTGGAGTGGCCCATACATGGTCACGAAGTGCAAGAACAACAATGCTTTCCAATTGGCTTCATTGGATGGTGAAGAACTGCAGATTCCAGTCAATGGAATCTATCTCAAGCGTTGTTTCTAAAGGGAAATTCTCCACCTTGTAAATATTAGCTTAGGTTTCCATTCCTTCAAGTGCTTGTGCACATTGTTTTGTAGGTTAGTTTTTCTTTCCCTAAGTGCTTTGGCAGTTTACTTTCCTGGAGATGTTTTGTAGTCCTTGTTCCAATCAGGTGATATTCCATCTTCCTCCTTGCAACATTCTAAGTCAGTTGGGGTTCCAAATAGAAAATTTGATGACTCCATGCCCAATGGACTACTTCAGGCAACTGGTATTTTCATCTAGCAGGCAGATGACCCCTCTGAGTCACCAAAATTGTTAGCCAAAATGTGCCCCTACTCATTTTGCTGGCTAACTCCTTGTGTTCTTCCCCCTCTTGTGCCTCAGTCTTCATTTTTTGATTTTTAGGCACTCAAATCTTTTTGGAAATGGCACCATCAGATAGAGCTCTCTCTCAACTTTCCAGAAAGGTAAAGTTTTCCTCCTAACTCCTCATATTTTTCAAGTTATGGCTCGGCGGAGTTTTGGTGGGAAATTTCCCCCTTGGAAGCCCGCAGCCAATAGGAATGTGCCACATGTCCAAGAAGTGGCGGGGTTCGGAGGAGAACTTGGGAAATTTACCAAGTGTTTTGCCAAAAATCTCAAATGGAAAATTTTCCCCGCCTGGCCCACCAATGAATCAGGAAATGCCACGTGTCAGGGGGAAAATGACTTGAAAAATTGGCTAAGTGTTTTGCCAGAGTTTTTCAAAGGCAAATTTTGGAGGATTGGCCCAAGCCAATAGAAACATGACAGGTGGCAGAGGTGGCCGGGGAGTTCGCGGCATGGGGGAGAAAGGAAAAAGTTGCTAAGTGTTCGGTGAAATTTTCAAAGTGAAAATTTGGAGCAGGAGGCCCACGGTGAATGGAAATAGGACACGTGTCCTATGGTCCGGAGAGTTCGGAGCTCGGGTGGAAAATGGAAAATTTGGCAAAGTTTTCGACCAAAATTCTTAAAGGCAAAGCACGATCCCACGCCCCCTGTCGTCGGCGAATCTTGTCTGCCATGTGTCCCAGAGTCCCGGTGGGGGCATGGGGGAAAATCAAATTTTTTCCAAAAGTAAAAAAGTGCAAAATTTCAAAAGGAGAAATCGGGAGGAGAAGCCCGTCGGCCAATCGAGGGCCGACACGTGTCCAGCTCGGGGGCCCGGCGGGGATTTTTGGCAAAAATTTCCAAAGGTAAAAAATGAAGGGAAAGTGGCCAGGAGGTGCCCACACCCAATCAAATCATGCCACATGGCACCTGGGTGGTGGGGCGTGGGGGGTTTTTTGAAAAAAATTCCAAAGACCAAAAAGAGGTAAAATTTCAAAATTTTGCCCGCCGATCCGTTTTTTGGGCCGTTTTTGCCCTAAAACTTCAGACCTCCATAACTTTCGATCCAGAGCTCGGATTTGCACGTTCTTTATATCAACGGAAAGATTATGAAATTATCTACATGATTCCATGGTCAATTTTGAATTTTGGTTCAGTTTGGAGGGAGAAAATTAAAAAACACTTCTGGTACGTGTCCATGGCCAGAAAAGATGTTTCAACAACCAATTTCAATGCAAAATGGGTCGCTTTTCTCTCCAGCATGGTCAAAAATGTCAGAGCATGGGTTTGTAAGGACCTCCATGCTGTTTTAATGTAGTTTCATTCAATGAGGGATGGCTCCCATGTTTTTTCATTTTCTCTCTCCTGGGCTCGACCCATGTACTGTAAAAGCCAGATTTGGCTCATTTCTTCATGGTTGAACACTTTTTTGAACATTAGACTTCTTCTTTCACCTAAAAACAAGGGAATTTTGTAAGTATCAGGCCTTTTTCAAGGATTGTAATAGGTTTATACCTCTTTGATGGTGTAATGCAAGGGATTTTTACATGGAAATGACAGTGCAAACTCTGTGAAAGCTTTCAGTCCTCTGTTTGTATTGTTTTTACTTCATTTTCAGATCTCTTATTGCATCTTATCAGCTTGTGTATGTTTTTCATGTTGCATTTCATGGATTTGTGCCTATTTGTATGAGAAAAAAATGTGTTCACCACTCCTTTGGTGCATCACCATCATTAGGTTAGTTTCATTTTCTACATTTCTTATCCCTGTCTACTTACAAATTAGGGTAAAATTAGGATTTGAACCTCTGCAATTATGCAAACACTAGATCTAATCAGAGGAGTTTGAGGAACCAGCCTCTAATCTGGAGATTCCTCTCTCATTCTACAAGTCCCCACACTTGGAGAGAGGTTTCCATGTTGTGCAATCACACTGGATGCCTAAAACATCAATTTAGAAACATGATTTACATCCAAGTGCTTCTTGATTTGCAACAACAATGATTTAGGTAGCTCTTTCTTTACAAGTAAGGGGTCATAGATTCGACGAAAATCAAGCAAAGTAGTACATGATTAAATAAGTGAGGAGAAGCATAGAGTTAAGTGACAAATTGAAAGATTTTTCTTCGCAATGAAAATGTGAAGCAAAGAAAGTGGAAAAAGTTAATGAAAGGGGGTTGAGTTGAAAGCAATGTACATCGGTGGTTCGATGAGCTAACTCTTGTGTTGGAGTGCCGATAAATCAAGTAAGAGATAATGCATTCAACGTAATGAAGGGGTGGGTGAGCTAATAGAAATCAACATTCAAATAACTCAATGCTTAGCAAGTAGAAGTAAATGCATATGTCGAGTCATGAAGTGAGTTAAAAGATGAGTTGAGGGAAGTCGATGGGAAAATTAGAAGGAAGTGATGATTGTGGGAGATAAGACTCATGTTAAAGTAGCTCAATGGACCAAGATAAGCATAGGACATCCCATCACTTTGCAATTCAAGGTAAGAGCAACAATTAAAGGCAAATGCAAATGTCAAGCTATGCACATAACTATTCAACGAGTCATAAACCAAGTTTTAACGAGTTATGCCCAAATACTTGAGAAAGTTGTGAGCGAGTTAGGTAAACTTGGCCCATCCCCCAATACAAGTGATACAACTCCTTTTTCTTGAAATGAGAGGCTAATAATATGTGAAGTAATTGGTTACTACCAACTACTTTACTTCTCTAAAAATAAGATAAGTAAAGAAATATGAAAACACCATGGAGAAAGCGATAAGAAAAGTCGAGTAATGCGAGAGAATGCAAACTACTTTACTTATTTGAAAATAAGGGAAGTAAAACATTGTGGAAAAGCTACAGAACTGAGGGGAAATAATGAATTAAAGTATTCTCGTAGATGAAAAATGCTTTACTTCTCTAAATATCAGAAAATTAAAGCAATTGGAGAAGTGTGATGGTAAGAAGCAATAGTAGTAATGGCCCTTGGTTTTCCACTAAAATGCAAACTTCAAAACACCATACCGTTCATCTCGAAGCTCTGTTTCATACAAACTAGGACTTTCTGGAAAGGTCTCAGAGCCCTCTATACATCAAAACTTCATATTTCAGTTTTAGTGATGTCAAGGGGTCATAAACAACGTTTATTTTCCTACACTCAAAGGCACTATATAGCAAGCCACCACCATTAATGGGGCATGGGAGGAAATTTCTTGTCTCATAAGAAAGAGTATAGTAGGGATGGGTTATGCATGTGCCTCATGATGTTTTAATTAAATTTTTAGTTGGTAGGTGGGGAATGCATGCATTCGAGAACTTCCATTTTATCTCTCCTCTCCAATTTCTCCTATAAATTGTTAAATCTTTCATTTTAAAAGGGGGTATTCTCATCTTACCAAAACCCTACTAAAATTTGTCTAGGAACAAGCTAATGTGTTGCATGAATTCATTTTGGACATCTTGCATGATGATCTTGGCCTCTCCTTTACATTTGTAATGAATTGTGTATACTAATGGAGCAATAGACTTAAGTCTTGTGGATATTCTCTTCCCTTTTCTTTTTTTCTTTGCTTTCTCTTACCTCTTCATACAAGGAACAATAACTGATCATACAAAGCAAAGAACATAGATTCTAATCAAACATCATGATCAATAAGATGAAAGTAATTCACCAAAATAACTTTACATAAACCTTTGCAAACAAATGAGAAACAATATCATATATTATTATGGAACTCAATGAAATATAATGAGAATGGGCCTTACTTATATAGGAAAGGAATAACAATCTAAGAACCACCAAGATTGTAGATCAAGCCATAAATCATGGAAAGAACTAGTCATCAAAGAACTAGTTAAGTCCATAGATTTATGAGAGAACTAGACATCAAGGATCTAGTCAATACCATAGATCAAGGAAAGAACTATACCTAACAACTAGATAATATCCCCCTAATATCTAAATAAATAAAAGGAAATATCCACACACATAAGTGGGTGAGGATAAATATAATAAAGGTAAATAAAGTACCTAGGTGAACATGAGCTAAGGTAAATACCTACTCTAACACTTCATTGTTGTTGCAGTTGTATTGTGCTAATTTTATTTGTCTTGTAGGATCTTGAATTGTTGTGCTCTCATGGAGATGTTAGTTTGATGTTGTTGTTGACTATGGTTATTGTTCCACCTTCTTTGCACTTCATTTTCTATCATTTCCACACATTTAAGAGATTTCCTACACCCCTTTTCTTGGTGCATCACCTCCAGTAATTAAATTTATTTCATTTTCACTCTTTTCCTCTTTCCTCGTCCCTTATAAGTCATATTTAGATTAGAGGTATATTTTGCATTATTTTAGGAAGAGAAACTAGCATTCTCTGAGAATTGCTTCAACTACAAGGTCCCACACCTTGAAGCAATTCCATGTTACCCAGTCACATTGCTTGGCTTAACACACTCACATGCTTAGCAATCAAAGCGTCTTGATTTGGTGATAACAATTAGAAAAGAGGTACCAATATATATTTTTAGGTATGATTCGGTGGACCCATAGGAATCAAATATATTCTTATGTCAATCCCTTTGATTGACATCCACTAACTCATGAATAATAGTGATAATATTTTTATTGCTAGATTCTGCTTGGCCATTACCTTGTAGGTAGTAATCGAGGAGTGAGAAAAAAATACCTTGGATGTATAAAATTTCCATCGATCACCCGAATAAAAGTAGGTGTAATTTTCGGTCAAAGACGATCTTTCTAGGAACTCCAAATTTGATAATAATGTTCTCTTTCAAAAAGTTGCACATAGTCTCAGAATTTGTATGCATTGTTGGAATGACATCTACACATTTTGTGAAGTAGTCTGTGGTAATAATGACATACATGTGGCCCATTCTAGAGTGCGGGTTTAATACACCTATGAAATCAATACCCCACTATTAAAATATTCTTCAATGATCATGGGCTTGAGGTGTACAACAACGAGCATTGGTCTTCCCATAGACACTTGTAGTTTGATCACAACACTATTATTCCTAATATTGCACTAACTATTCTCTTCCTCACCAATTGATGACACATCATCAGTTAGATCTATCTAACTCCCCTTTTACAACACTCTTCTAGTCTTATTCCTCTTATAAGTCAATTAAATAGGCTATTATAGCCTCTTCTTGGCTAAAATCCTCTTCTTCACTACTTCTATTAGCTTCCTGGACTATCAATCCATTTCATTGGATTGATTAGGCCTTTCAAAACCCTCCTAGAACCCTAATTTCTCTCTAAACAAGATTAATTAGTCTATCCTAGGTTAATTACCCCAAATCATGATCAACCTCTTCTAAACTTAGTCAAATATTACTTTGACTTGCTAATTATCTTGTTGAATCCCTTTTAGTCCCACATGCTCCAAAAATCCTTCCATTTCCCAAATGGAAAACTATAAATATCCCACTACCCCCATCTCATTTTCAAGAACATTTCTTCCTTTAACATAAACTATAGTATTATTGCTAGGATTAGGAGTTTTATTTCATCTTATTGAGATATTTTGCTTTATCTTTTGCATTTCACCACACAACATGGAGTAAATGGGAAGAACCATTGGCCTTGAAGCCATTAATGGTGAGATCCCATTCTCTTGAAGTATAAATTGATTGCTTAGATCCTTATTAGGCTCATTTAATTAAGCTTTCAAGAATAGAGGTTAATTACATTTGTTAAGTTTGCTTGTTTTCTTTAAACTAATGCATGTAAAGTAGGAATCCTTGTTTATTTCTTAACTGATGGTCCATTGATCAGTTTTACACAAAGATTTGGGGTTCTTGAGTGTTCTTACCCCATTCCATAGCTTTTGCAACCTTTCTTTAAACACATTTCTCACAAATTGTTGGTATGGATCACATTTCTTGACCCATTTGTAAATATCACGAAATAGAGTAGGCTAGTAATGGCCACCCCTCAAAATCTTGTAGGTGATGACCATCATGGAGAAGTGGCCTCCACATACTTGATCATCACATGCCATAAATTTTTTCTTATTTTTTTCCGTTTATACACACCTTAAAAATGTGCCACCCTACCCTTTCTTATACATAAAAGTATCCTATATGACATATTTTTCTTCTCTGAGGCACAAAGTTATCCTTTGCTTCTAATCAAGGCTAGGAGGGAAATGTCCATAGGTCAAGAAATGAGCTATATTAGCATATCATAGATTGGTTATAGTTAGAAAAGGTTTGAAAGGAACATATTTTATCAATAAGTTGTAATAATTGGAGCAGTCTTCCCATTCTTCTTTGTAAATAAGTTTACACAATCTATTACCCAAAACCAACTTGGAGGATTTGATCTTAAGATCATAATCCTGCACCTTTGAGAACTAATTTCCTCTTCTCATGCTTGGGTCATGCTACATCAAAATAGATTTGATTTTCAGGCTTAGGACCATAACAACATACAAGAATTTAGAAGATAGAATATGAAATTTTTCAATGCTCTTACCACCACATAAGCATGTTTTTGTGTTGTGATTAATTGATCTCATGTGCCTTCAGAGGGGTACTCATGAATGCAATGGGTAATCTGTACTATATGTCTTATTTTCTTCTCAAGAACAAAAATATAGTATGTTTAGAGGTATAATAGTAGATGATGAACTCTTTACCAAAATCGGGCATACTAGAGTGGGTGCTTTTGCAATGGCATCTTTAATAGATTTAAAGTATTATTTACCCTACTTACTCCACTTGAAGGATTCTTTAGGCTTCATCATGTTGAAAATATCCTTCATGAGGTTAGAAAAGTATGGAATAAACCTTACCAAGAAGTTAACCTTAGTGAAGAATTAATGTACACTGTCTTGTTGGTAGGAAATGATAGTTATTAGATAGCCTCTACTCTCTTTGGATCAATCATGGTGCCTTCCTTACAAACACTTTCACTAAGGAGCTTTCCCTCAGTAATCCAAAAATATTAAATTTTTTAGGTTTAGTGAAATATTTTGCCTCTTAAAGCGGTTTCAAACTTTCTTGAGATGTTATAGATGTTCTCCTCTTTTTATGGAGTATATTATTAGATCATCAAGGTACACTACTATGCACTTTCCTTTAAAATATTTGAAATCTAATTCCATGGCCCACTGAAATATATCACCCATATTGATCAAACTCAATGACATGTGATGGTAAGAAAAGGTTCCCCATGGGGTGGTGAAGTTAGTCTAGATATGATCTTCTTTAGTCACCTCAATCTAGTTGTACCCTAAAAATATATCCAGCATAGACATCATCTCTAAACCATTAACCACTTACAAGATATGGTCCATGACTTACAACAAGTAGTTTTCCTTTAAAGAGGATTGGTTCAGGTTCTGAAAGTCCATATAGATGTGGATTTCACAAATATTCTTCCTTATTGGTACAATATTGGCTATCCGCATTAAGTGGTGGATAGTAAATATGATGCAAGTGTTAAGTAACTTCTTGACCTCAACTTTGATAGTCCCTACATTTTTGGGATTGTCCTACTTTTTCTTATACTAGAGGGATTTTTCATCGGTATTCAATGGTATAGAATGTTGTATTGAATGTGGTTGGAAGGAATTCAAATCATAATACAAGTATGCACACACATCAAAGTACCTTTTTAATAAATGTGTGAAATTCTCCGTTACTCATTTGAACAATATTTGTTGATGTTCACCATCCTTGGTTGCTCACTTGTTCCAATGTTGACTTTTTCATACTCTAATGAAGACTTAGGTTGATTATTTTCTTTACCATGAATGAACCTTTCATACTTGTTGAACATTTTCTCTTTGGGACACTAGTCCCTTCAATATCCTATTACCTTTCCATTGAATCACTTCATATCCATCCACCTAATCAATTGAATTATCATCACTATCATTCATGGTAAAATCCCTTTTGATTGATTCACTTCCCTCAAAATACATAGACCTAAAGTCACATGTTTGATGTAGGAAGGAAAAAATTTAGTTATCATCATCAAAAACTTAGCATCTCTTCAAATTTTCTTAAAAACTAGGATAAAAACCTTTTCCACCGAGAACATTTCTCCTTTGAAGTTAGGATGTGGAATCATCAATGATGTAGATATGGCCAATGATTTATGTTTGGAATTCTTATCTCTAGGGACTCATTTAATGTAAAATGCATCAAAGGCTTCAATAAAGTTCCCAAAACTATTGCTATAATGGTGAAGATGAGAATTATTTACTTGAAAAATGTCTCTCACTTGTTTCACAATTAGTTTAGCATCACCCTTCACAATGAGATTATTAATTCCCATCTCTTTAGAAGCTCTCAACTTGAGAAAAAAAGCTTCATATTTATTTTTTTTTTGTGTTAGATATTTTTACCATGTATGCCATTGCGAACAAGTATTTTGTGGAGAAGATAAGACAATGTCGATCCCGAGCTAGTAATAGAGAAAATTCAATCAAACTCCATGTTTCAAACCTCTTCATCAATGTTTGTCATCCTTTCCTCTAGGATAGTTAGTTCTTCACTCTATTTAGAGATCATTAAGTAGTTACCATTTCCACTTTCTTCAAATGGCACTTTCCTGAATCCTCAAACGAATATTTTACCATCTATCTCTTTTGGAAGAGGATCTAACCACTGGGTCATCTAACTTGTTATCCATATACTTTATCTTAGGCTCTGGAAGGAGTTTCTTCATCTCACACTTTACTAGTACTAATGAAGAATACCAATCCATTTAGGTTTCACCTTCTATCTCTCGAAAAAATATTCTACCGAGGATAATTCCATATGTAGTTGGCATCGGGGTTCATTTTAAGAGACATCTTGGAAATCGGAGGTGGAAAATACTTGACGAATATCCCCAAAACCGGTTTCATGGGAAGGTAAATTTTTTCGGGGTTGTATGCAAATTTTTTGCCTAATTTTCAAGTGGTATGAAAAAAGGCTACGAGACACATGATAATATATTTTTTGTTGCATGTTAATAAGGTTGTTATCATGTGACAAAAAATATTTTCTCACACATTTGCGCGTCCACCCTCTCAGGCGCACGACAACAAAATCTCCATTTCACGTGTCAAAAAACTCTCTTGTCATGCATTTGATTCCTCCACACTCCTATCCCGCATAAAAAAATCTCCATGTCACGCATCAACAAACTCTCTATCACGTATCTGCAGCCTCCACCCTCCTATCACACATTTGTAGCCTTCACCCTCCTGTCGCATATTTACTAGTACTTGATAATACATATGCCCCTAGGTGGTATGAGTGAGCTAGTAGTGTTCTACTTGGCGAATAATCTAGGATTATATAAGGGATAGTTTCAAGGGTAGGCAAAGCCGACCCCTAAAAAAATTAAACTGTAATTTTTAGGCAAATAGGTCACTAACCCACGCCAGAAAATTTGCCTTTTCAAAATTTTCAAAAATGGAATATTCACCATATTACAAATATTCACCACTAAAATTATCCCTAGTTGGCATGACACCTAATAGGATTGTTTATTTCACCGCTTTCTCTGGATAAGCCACAAGGGCCATCACTACATCTTTAATTCTCCCAAAAAGTGGAACTTAGAAGGTTCTCAACCAATTCAAAAAAATTGTCATTATGTGTCATTTTTTTCATTAATGCAAAGTCCATTTATGGAAAATGGTGTCATGATTTCATATGTATCTCCATGAGGTGTTAGTCAAGTGTCTAACATGAAGGTTGATTGGTAGTGACCAAGTTTGGTGATGTTCTATGAGGTCCTGGTGCATGGTCTAGTGAGATGAGTCATAATGTTTGAGTCCTCCCAAATGAGTTAAAATTTTCATGAGGTAAAGCATGGTCCTATATATTTTTTATAGGTCTCAATGATTTTTAATGAGTCATCATGGTCATTTCATGGGATGTATGTGTTGAGTCATGTCATTCTAGGCATATTCCTAGTCCTAGAGGATGCAAAATGGTATGGTGACTTGAGTGTTGGAACTGATAATTCATATCCAAGAATGGGAATAGTGTTGTAACATGATATATTAGGTTTATGATGCATTTTAGGTTAGTAATTTGAGGTACAATGCCTTTTTGAGGTCCTTGGGAAGCAAACAGTGGAGAAAAAGTAAGATAACATGAGTAAATGAGATTTTTGGAAAGTTTCAAACATATTTGGAATAGATGGTGAGTATCAATTAGAGGATGTTATAATGATAATTCAAGACAAGTTTTAGGTCATTCTGAAGAATATTTTTAAAGATACATCATTTTTTGAAAAATTGGGTTTTCCACAAAGGTGTTTTTGAGGCAAAAGTCGACCTTATGATGTTCATTGTGGGGTGTGTGATTTGCATGGGGAACTACTCTCTTTGGAATATAATTTTAGGTAAAATATGAATATTTTTCAAAAATAATGAGCTGGTTTTATAGTCATGTTTTTATGAATGATCGTTAAGAAGATAAGTTGCTTTGAAACCCTAATTAAACCCTAACTAAAAGTGACTTGGAGAAAATGAAGTATGTTTAGCATGTATTTATTGGTTTTGAAAATATGATTATTAGAGGTTGTAGAGGACTCCCCAATATTTCTATAAATGTGTATTAGAGCATGTGACAATATGTAGGCCCCACCTAAAATTAAAATTTTATGAAGAAGTTTAGTTTATGGAAATGTTCTCCAAAGAAGGTGGTGAATAAATTGAAATTTATTTTAGCATTGGAGTTATAATATATGTCCATAATAGTTTTAGATCATGATTGATGTCCTAAATGGTAAAGTGTGCCCTATTTATGAGGACTAGTTTTTGGGGTAGTTTAGAGCAGCTTATGGTAAAAGTACAATTACAAGAGCTACATGTGGAGTTAGAAATTTATCGAAGTTGTTTTTGATCCTAGTTCAAATATATTTCAAATTTTATATAAAAATTATATTTTGTAATAAGGAATGAGGAAGTTATGACATGATATTTTAAGGTTAAATCTAGAGGATTGCTAGTTAAGTAGAAAGTTAATTAGCTTCATGAGGTTTGTGATTGATTTTAGATTATTCATGCTTGTTGAAATTTTCTAAATTCTTAGATAAAATTTATAAGGGTTTTAAATTCTCTGGTTAATCTTGGAATTGATTTTTGAGGTGATGAATCAATTTGATCTCATGCTTAGTTCTTGAGTCCTAGAGGATAAATAAGCATTTAAAGAGATGGACTTGGTTGAAGGCTTTCAAATAGTATTTATAAGGAAATGTAAGATGTTATGGAAATTATATTTAGAGGGACTTAACATGGTAAAATATTTGTGTCTTGATGATGAGTTTTTATGGGTCATCCATCTCGGTTTGTGATAAAGAAGGTTACTTATTTTCAGGACAAGATTTCTCAAGATGAAAGATTGAGGTAGATGATGCATGTTTTGGATTGGACAATGCTTGATATTATTTGGAGAGTTTGGAGGTATTAAAATTGGAATAAAGGTTGCAAAACAATTGAGTTACTAAAACTACTTTACATGTAACTTTGTTTGATGAAGAGTAAAGTTGGTGTGGTTTGCACATATGGATGTTTCGAGAGATCTAAAAAGAATGGATGTGATATAAAGGTTAGGTTATTTACAATGCATGGTTTCATGCCATAATTGAGGTATTTTGGTGTATTCTTGAGGCCCATAAGTTAATATTGGTTCCTGGAAACAATTATTTTGAGAAGGATATGAGCCTTCTTAGTTGTGTTATAAATGATTTAATTTTTTTAAGGTAATTTAAAACCATGGATGGTGTTGTTATGTCATATTTGACATGTGTGGTCAATGTGGGAGATTTAATAATCATGGTAATGAGGTTTGTGGTTTTTTTCATCCAGGTGATGGGGTTTTGAGTTGTTTTTGTGCTTGTTTGGTGCCATTGAGCATGACCGGCATACATGGGTCCACTTGATGAATTTTTATGAGTGTGGTGTTATACATTTTTGTTTTTTTTTCTAATTATGATGTAGGACCAACCTATGAGGGGTTTGAAATGAGATAAGGGTACAAAGTGCATATTTGAATTCAAATTTGTACTAGTTGTGAGAGAGGGAAAAAGTGTGATGCATATGTGTGTTTGAAACAAGTTTGAAGGAATTATATCAGAGCTAAATATGTGTGTGAAAGGATATGGAATGTTTGAGAGTATGTGTGAAAGTATTTAAATCCAAATCAATTCCATGAAATAAGAAGAAAGAGTGATATAGGAGAACGAAGGTTTGAAGAGTGTTTGAAGAAGTATGAGTTGATTATTGATTTTTGTCAATTATGGCAACAAAAAAATCATTATCTTCATCTTCAGATGGTTGAGTTAGTGATTGATCATATTATGGGGTTATATCCTCCTTTTGGAGTTGGTGATTTATTAACTTAGGGCTTTGGTTCTCCTTGTAGGGTGTGTGCCATAATAAACTAGGAGTTATTTCTCCTTGTGGGTTTATTTCCTTACTAAGTCTTAAACATGGCTATATAAAGTTTTTTTTTCAGTGGTTTTTTTCCTCATGATGGTTTCCCAATTAAATCTTATTTCTGATCTTGGTTATAGTAAATTCAATGATTAAGTAAATACACATATGGCTCATGTATGATTGAATGGTTGAATGAAGGATAATGAATGTTGAATGTAAAAAGATGAATGCATGGTTTGTTCAATGAAAGTGGAAATTATTATAGGACTAATTCAACCCCCTCAGATCGGTTGTGCTTCAAAAATTAGTATCATAGCTGGTCCTTGTGAAGCAAGTTTGATAACTTGAAGGAGATCCTCTTGAAGCATAGGTATGGAAGATAGTGAGTCTTAAGTTGAAATGAATTCATTGAT
The DNA here is from genome assembly GCA_018340775.1 of Taxus wallichiana var. yunnanensis. Lineage (NCBI taxonomy): Eukaryota > Viridiplantae > Streptophyta > Pinopsida > Cupressales > Taxaceae > Taxus > Taxus wallichiana. The sequence goes on along the minus strand of JADAXU010000056.1, from coordinate 2,339,232 downwards.
AATATTGAGAGCTTGTTTGAAACCCTTATGGTTTGATATTTGATATAATATTCTTGGCATTTGCACTCCCATTTATAATCTTACTCATGATAATGCTAATGAAAAGTTCAAAGAAGATCTTTGCATTGAATTTTAAGTAGAATTACCTAAATAAGATGTTGGAGAAGACCTAGGTGTTGATATTGAAAATGTTTATGATTTTTGTGGCCCTAAATTATACAATGAATATGTTGATGACCTAGAAGAATAATTTGAGGATGTTTAAGAACCTAAAATGGAAGAAATAGTATTTCATGAAACCCTAATTATTGTAATAAGGTATAAATATATCCAAGAGTGTCTTGAGAAAGAGTTGTTCATTCATGATAATCAAATAATCTTGTTTGAGGAAAGATTAAGGATATTTTCAAATTTTGAAACCACGAAGAGGTTGAAATTCTTAAGATAGGAGATAAATGATGATCTCTCAATATTTTAGGCAAGGTATTGATGGTTTCTTTATGAATATATTTTCTTATTCAAGAAAAGAGATCACGGAGTCAATGGAAAAATGGAAGAAGAAGAAATAAGGAATCTATAGGTGTTAGTTAAAGATGAAATAATAGTTCTCCAAAGTGAAATTCAATGTTTGATAATTTATGAAGGTATGATCATGATTTTATCGGTTAAAGTAGTGTCTTTTAGAGGTCCATGTTGACTTGATTCATGTATTTTTTAGAGTCTACGAGTCAAAGGATGTGTAAGATGTTCTTGTGTAGATATGTGCATTCATGTTGATGTAAGTTGAGTATTTATTACAAGATTCCTATTCCATTTTGTATGGTGACCATGAAATGATAAAAACTTGCCCTTTATGTCTCAATATTCCATACTAATTGTATAATGTATTTTGATGTAAAGTCTAAAATATAATGCTAGTTCAAAAGCTTGAAAAGTTTTTCATAGAGGTCTGATTAGAATTTAATACCAAAAGTATGTATGTTAGTTCTTGGTCATGAAATAATGATGATTACAAATTTCTCAAATAAGGTGCTCAACTCGGGAGGAGTTAGTAGATCGTCAAGAGTATATTAATCTTCAAGTACAAATGGATGTTAGGTTAATTATTATTTACCTATATTAATTATGCATTGCATATTAATTAGTGTATTTATTTATTGTTTATATGGTTATATTTAATCATAACCATCTTATTTTTTGTATTCAAAACACTACGGGTGTTGTTATATTGTTTTAACAATATTATTGTCATTATTCATTTGTGCTTCCCATATGATATTTTGGAAGATTATGTAATCAAGGATATTGTTGCACCTGTGCAACTTATTTTCTTGTGTGTATTCAGTTGTACAATACCTATAAGTATTATAGCTCATACCAATGTAATTTGGTTGATTGAGATTAATAAAATCTATCAGGATTCCACCCCTATTGCTTAAGTTTACATTTGGTACTAGAGCAAGAATATGGACATGTGAAGTAGAGAAGGTTGGAGAGAGGAAGCATACAGTTTTGGAGGAGATTCTACACTCTAGGAGAGCATGTGTTTCCTCCAACAACTTCCCAAAATGCTCTGCATCTCCACAACCTCCTGCCATTCTCTAGGTGTTTGTAAGGATTTTTTTCCTTGGTGCCTCTTACACCAGAAACATTATCTCCCTTATTGCTATTTTATATAAAAAAAAAAAAATTCCCCATCAAGGGTTTTTACCTATAATATTAGAGGAGCTTTTGGTAGTTTGATAAATTTGGAGAACTCGGGTTAGATTGTTTTACATCACCAAGCTCAAACCGAGCTAAAGGATGAGTTATTTGTGCATTCAGGTGGGTTACATTGTTTTCAAAGGCTCCAGACTAAGCTCATGTCATTTATTGATTGATTTTCACTTGGAGACTCAATTGAGCCCTCTTCTATGAGGTCGAGCTATATTTATTTGCTTGGGCATTTTTATTGTGGCTGAGCCACGTAACCTACTTGAGTCAAACCATTAAAAATTTGTGCTCCATACCGAGTCAAGCTGTGTATTTTCATTGGTGGATCAGGCTATGCTATAACATTGGCTGATCCATCCTCCTCTAGCTAGACCTACATGCAAACAACAAAAGAAAATAATATTGCACAAGGAAAACATAAGAGGCTAAAACAAATCATGGTGGAAACAATTAAAAACCACGATTGAGGTTTTAATTCCCTATGCAAAACTACAATCAATATATCAAAATTGGATAAGTAAAACATACAAATCGGTGGAAGAAATAAAAAATGTGTGAATACAAACTCAACCAACAACCACAAATGGTGAAGAATACAATGCAAAAGCAAAACAAGTGGTGGAAAACAAAACAAAAAGGATAAAGAAGTGCGAGATCCATTTTTTGAGCAAGGAAGAACCCTAACCGACCTCCTTCAAACTCGTAGTCCATGTGGAACTTCAACTAAGACATATTTTTCAAAGGTGGGTCATTTTCAATCTTCATTAAATATAATTTTCTTTTCTTCAATACATAAGCGCTCATAGAGCCAAGTTGGATAAGAGGAATGACTTGGAGAAGAGAGGTTTGGGGTTTAAACCTCACCCCCAACTTGATTTTTAAACTAATTTGAATTTAGTGAAACATTTGATAATCCGCTAAGTTTGGAGGAAAACTTGGTGAAAAAACCATCACTAAATAGTTAGTTATAGCTAAACAACCTACTAAAATTTTAGTGAGAAAAACCCTATTTTAGGGGAAAAAATCTCCTATTAGGCCTTTTTTAATTCTGAGCAACATTTTCCAAAGAGAGGATAGCTAATAATCACATTTTTAGCTTTATTTTTGCAATTCTTTGCATTTTGGGTTGTATTGGGCTCCAAAGGCCACTAGGGCCTGAAAAACAAAAAAAAATTGCCTGTCATTCAATTTTTTCCAAATTTTGAATGTAATTACATGCTTCAATTATATTGTACTAATTTGTAGGTTGCCATAGTCAACCGAAAATTTTGTAACTACTCAAAAACTAGCAGAGATTTGTAATCAAAAATAGTAAAAATTGGTTCTAAAACACTCACGAGATCCTAGATCTCATTCACGGTGTTGGTATATACATGCTCTAAGAAGCATTTACAGGTAAATCCGTTATGAATACTACTACACTTAACACCTAATATAGCTGCAACAACGTCATCAGGCATCAACCCTTTAAATCGATGGGGAGTAATAAGGTCATAGTGCACACACTATGAGCCATCCCATCCATCTGTGAATGATTACACGACATAAATCCAGATCTGAGAAATTATCCAAGTATATAGAAAAGTTACGCATGCGTATGAGGATATTTCTTTGAGCCGGTGTCAATAATCACACGAACCCTTTTAGTACTATCTTGGTACCACGTATTGAATTATTTCATGTACCTTCGAGTATATAGAAAGGGTGAGATTCTTCCATGTACCATAAGGTATATTAGAAGGGAATGTATATAGAAAGGTTTGGTATATCGGACTGACGGTATATAGATTGGGATACCTTATACCTAGAGTGATAAGAGCCTAACCCTATCAGTGATTTTTGCAATATGGGCACCAATGCCCCCAAATATTTTCTTCCAAATTCACAACTACTCATAGGAAACAACTATGTTTCCTGGAAGAAAAAAATCAAGACAAAACTTGAGTTTGAAGAGATCTGGACTGTTGTGAATGGTACTTTGACCAAATAAACTACTGATATAACACAACATAGACAATTTGATAAAGTAGATCAGAAGGCCAAACTCATCATCTTGTTTGGAGTGTCTGACGATGTGCAACCCCACATTCAAGATGCTAAAACAACTAAAGAAGTGTGGGATAATTTGATAATGTTTTACGAGGCCAAAAATAAGAATATCATACTAAATCAGAGAGTTAGATACATACACTAAAGTTCAAGAAAAATGAAAAAATTGAAGCTTTCTTGAGAAGAGTTGTAGAGTTGAGGGCTTCACTTCTAGCCCTGGGAGAAGTGGTCATAGATGAAGCTCTCATTCCCATTGTTCTAAGAGCTCTCCCTTCTTCTTACCATATTTTTGTAACAACACTAAACTTTTCAGATATGATAATTAGTTTTGACAAACTGGTAAACCTACTGCAACAAGAGGAAGCCATGCATAACAAGGATGATGAAGAGGAGCAGGTGCTTTCTTCTCATCAAAAATGGAAAGGAAAACCTAATTCCTATCAAAATTCCCAACATCAGAATCAATATCAACATCAAGGGGACAAACAACAAAAGAAGCAATGTCCAATCTGCAAAAGAGGACATGAATTGAAATATTGTTGGTATAACACTTATAAGAAAGGTTCATCAAGAAATTATGGACCTCAACACCAAAACTCAAAAGGGACATACAAACTAAAATCAAGGGAAAAAAATGGGAACTAGAAAATAAGACCCCATCAGCAAGGAAATATTTCTAAACAAGAAAAACATTCAGATAATGAAGACTTCTTGTACACTAATCAATCAAGTGAACCATCCACATCATCTAGTGATGTCTAGTATGTTGATTTGGGAGCCACTCAACACATGACCAGCCATAGATATTGATTTACCTTAATGAGGGACACGCCTTAGAAAAACCATGTTTCATTGGGTGATGGTTCTTCATATCTGATTCGAGTAATTGGGAACATTTCTCTACCCCTTGGCTCACGCAACTATAGACTATCAGATGTCTTATATGCCCCTAGGTTGACAAAGAATATTCTTCTAGTCAGTAAACTCCTATATCACAACTTAAATATTTAATTTGATAGTCATTTTGGAAATAATATGAGTTTGATTTGAGAAAAATCATGAGGCTCAAAGATAGTTGCAAAAGCCTCCAATGTGGGATGCATGTTCCATATTAATTTTTCCACAGAGATGATTAGGAACTTGTGGATAAGAAATCTACCTTAGAATAGTTATGGCATCAGATACTTGGTAATGTTAGTTTCAAGTATCTCGAGAAAATTTTCTACGCATAATATAGTACATGGGATACTGTTAGTGCAAATCAGAAGACCCTCTGGATGTTCCATCGATTTCTAGTTTGACATTTTAGCATCCAGGTGTAATTGCACAACATTGAATCTCTTCCCAAGTGTGGGACTTGTAAAAGTGGGAAAATAATCTCCAGTTAGAGGTTGGCTCCTCAAATCCTCTATTCAAGTGTGCATAACATTTTGCGAGGGTTTACCTATAACTTAATCAAATTTTCCAAGGAGACAGGGGTTGAGAGAATCCAAAAATGTAAACCTAGTCTAATTAAGGTGATGCACCAAAGGAGTAGTAGACACTGCTACTACAAAAAAAAATACACAATCCACAAGAAAATACAACACAAAACATGCACAAGTTTCCTAAAATGTAATGAGAGATCAAGAAACAATGATAACATATGAAAGGATTGAGAAAATTCTAATCACAGAGCACACATTATCATTCCAGGTCCAATACAATGCATTACAATGGCCAAGAGGAAAAAGAAATGTTGTATTTTCATGAAAAATGTAAAATTTCCAAAATCTACCAAAGGAGGAAGAAAAGGGGAGTTGCGAAAGTCAAAAAGTGTCTAACTCTTTAAAAATGAGCCCATTCTGGCTTTTACAATGCAAAAAACAAGCTTAGGAGAGAGAAACATGGGAAAACATGAGAGGAGCTTCAACCACCAACCAAATGGTATTAAAATAGCATGGGCACCCTCAAAATCCATTCCTTGACATTTTTAACCATGCTGGGAGAGAATGCAAGCCATTCTTCATTAAAAATGGTGGTTGAAACGTCAATTATGTTGTTTTCCATGTGCCAGAGTTTTTTTCCAATTTTCTCTCTCTAAATCTCCACTAAAACACAAAATTGACCTCAAAATCATGTAGATAATTTCACCATCTTTCCATTGATATAAAGAACGCCCAAAACTAAGCTCTGGATCGAAAGTTATGCCCATTTGAAAATTTAGGGCAAAACAGGGCCAAAATGGGTTGGCGGGCCGAAAATTTGAAATTTTCCCACTTTTTGCATTTGGGAAAATTTCCCCAAAATCTCTACGCCCCACCATCCTAGTGCCACGTGGCACATTCTGATTGGTTGCGGCCTTTCTGCTTCTTTTTCCACCATTTCGGCCTTTGGAAAATTTTCCAAAAATTCTCCACCGGCTGATGACCCGAGGACACGTGGCATGATGTGATTCACCGCGGGCATCTGCTCTTAAATTTTTCGTTGCTGTTGACCATCTTCTCTAAGCTGGACACATGGCACAACCCCATTGGATGTGGGCCTGTCTTCTTCATTTTTCTTTGGGCTGTCTTGCATTTTTTACCACCACGTGGACACGTGGCATGATTCCATTGGCTCGGGCCTTGGGAGGCGGGACTTCCCTTTTAAAATTTCCTTTGATTTTTCTTTGGGAGAATTTCCCAATTTTCCCCCACATCCACTAGTTAACATGTGGCAGGTTTCTATTCGTTACAGGCCTTGGGGCCAAAATTTCTCCTTAGCACCCTTGCCAAACACTTTGGCAATTTTTTCCTATTTCCTCCGCTACTCTAACATTCCTTTGGCCTAAGGACACGTGGTGCAATGCCATTGGATGCGGGCCTTAGGGCCAAAAATTTGTTTGCACCAACCTTAGAAAAATTTTCCTAACTCCCTCTACCTGGACACGTGGCAACATCTTATTCGTCGGTGGGCCCTCGGGGAAAAATTTCTTCTTTTGAACCCCGCCAAACACTTAGTGAAAATTCCAAGTTCCCCCGCCCCCACCACTTTTTGTTGACGTGGCAGCTTCTGATTGGCCGATGGGCTTGTCAAGGGAAAATTTCCCACAAAACTCCAAGCCATAACTTCAAAAATACATGGAGTTAGAAGAAATCATTACCTTTACGGAAAGATGAGAAAGAGCTTCTATCCAATGGTGCCATTTCCAAAACATTTTGAGTGCCTGAAAAGTAAAAAAATTCTGACTGAGACACAAGGGAGGAATGAAATGAAGGGAGTTAAGCCAAAAATGAGCAAGGGGCTCATTTTGGATAACAATTTTGGTGACTCAGAGGGGTCATCTGCCTGCTGGATGAAGTTATGAGTTTCCTGAAGCAATCCATTGGGCATGGAGTCATCAAATCTCTACTTGGTACCCCAACTGAGTAGAACAATGCAAGGAGAAAGGGGGAGGGTAGAACACTATCTGATTAGGCAAGGCCTACAAGATGCATTCCTGGAATAGCAAGCTTGTGCCAAAGCACTTAGGGAAAGCAAAGCTAATCTACAACAAAACAATGTGCATAAGCACTTGGAGGAATGAAAACCTAAGATAATATGTACAAGGTGGAGAATTTCCTTCAGTAGCAATGCTTCAGATGGATTCCATTGATTGGAATTTACAATTCTTCACCATCCAATGTGGACAATTGGAAGGCATTGTTGTCCTTACACTTTGTGACCATGTAGGGGCCACTCCAAATGGCATCAAATTTTGAATGCCTCCCTAGTTTTGCTTTTACGCATCCCATTTTAACACTAGATCTCTAACTTGGAAAGATCTATCCTTGGCCTTTCTATCAAAGGTCTTCTTGATCAAAGCTTGATCCTTCTCCATTGCTTGGGATGCCTGATTTCTGATTTCTTGGAGCTCCATCAACTCTGCATATCTAACCTCCATGGGTCCAAACTCCACCAACTCCAACTACTTCATGAGTTCCAATGTTGGCAACTCAAGTGACATGGGAAAAATTTCCTCTCTTCCATAAACAAGCTTGAATGGTGAATTAATTGTAGATCTCTTGGGGGTTATCTTATCAGCCCACAAGGCTGATTTTAATTTAGTATGCCAAGACCTCTTATTTTCATCAAGAGTCCTCTTGATGATCCTTAACAAGTTCTTGTTTGTAGATTCAGCTTGGCCATTACCCTGAGGATAATAATTTGATGAAGTTCTTAGGTAGATCCCATTCTTGATAGCCCATTCAGTTACCTTGGACCCAATGAATTCCAATGCATTATCTGATATTATTGTAGCAGGTATGCCAAATCTGGTTGTTATTCCCTCATAGAAGTCCAGGATGCTAGATTCATTTGCTTCCTTGAGTGCTACTTTGCTTCATTCCACTTGGTGAAGTAATATGTTGTTATTAGAATCCACTTGTGTCCTTGGCTTGAATTTGGATTAATGACTCCAATGAATTCCAAACCCCATTGCATGAATGGCTGGTCAACTGAAATTGGATGCAATGGAAGGGCAACTAGTCTCTCCTTACCTGTGAAGAATGCACAATTCTTGCACCTCTTGATCCATGCATAACAATCACTGAAAATCTTGGGCCAATAATAGCCAGCCCTCATGATCTTGAGAGCTGTCACTCTTGGTGCAAAATGACCACCAGCTAATCCACCATGGAATTCTTCCAACACTCTGTGAATCTGATTTGTACTAATGCATCTCAACAACACTCCATTCACATCCCTTTTGAATAAAACACCACCAACAAGAGCATATGGGACAGCCTGCAATCTGAAGTGTCTCCTTTTGGTTTTGTTCATCTCTGGAGGGCATAGGCTTGTGTGTAGGAAGTGCATTATGTCTTGGGTCCAGCAAGGAGTGAGGACACCATCATTTTCTTCTTGAATTCTTCCTTGCTCATGGCTATCTTGCAACACCAAAACAACCTCTTTCTCATTGCATGCTTCCTTTTGTTTGTTCAAGACCAGCTGCTCACACAATCCTTTTCCTCTACCAACTTGGTGACTTTGATCTTAATTTCATACTCCATGACACGAGTAATCCAACCTGCTCTCTTTTCATTTAGGTCTTTGTTGAGGAGGAAGTCTTTAACTCCCACATGAGAAACCAACAGTTGAACCTTGTTGTTTGAAACTAGATGCTTAAATTTCTTCAAGATCCTAATTACTGCAAGAACATGCTTCTCAATGAAAGAATATCTCACCTCATAGCCCTCCAGGATTTGGCTAAAGAAAGCAATTGGCTTCTCATTATTGTCTTTGTTCTATTGTACCAAAATTGCAGAAATAGTATCATCACCTCCAAATGCATAGAGGATGAAATTCTTGGAGAAATCTGGTTAATGAGAGTTGGGGCTTGTGAGATGGCCTCTTTGATTGCTTCAAAACTTGCCTTGCCTTCTATTTTCCATTTGAAAGCTATGCTTTTCTTTAACATCTTGGTGATAGGCCTGACTAGGGCTGCAAAATTTGGGACAAACCTCCAAACAAAATTTATCCTTCCCAAGAAACTTTGAAGGGCCTTCTTATGACTTGGCAATGGTAGTGCTCTTATGGCTTCAACTCTTTCAGATCAATTTACAATCCTTCTTTGGAGACAATGTGGCCAAGGAGCTTTCCTTCATGAGCTAGAAAAATACACTTTTTAGGATTCAAGGATACCCCAAATCTTCTGCACCTTTGGAACACTTGTCTCAAATGAAAGAGATGGTCTGTTACATTTTTTGAAAAATAGTGATATCATCTAGATATATCAGCACCATTTTGTTAATCAAATCCTTGAGCGCCATGTCCATTTCCCTTTGGAATGTAGCTCTAGCGTTGGACAGCCCAAATGGCATTTTCTGTATGCATAAGTCCCCCATTTGGTTGTGAAGGTTGTCTTGAACTGATCCTCCTCCTTCACCATGATCTGATTGTACCCTGAATAGCCATCAAGCAATGAAAACCTTTCGAGCCAACAACAACTTGTAAAATCTGCTCCATAGAAGGAAGTGGGTAATGATCCTTAGAGATTCTTTGTTCAAATCTCTGAACTCAACACATAATCTAATTTCTCCACTCTTCTTTCTAATTGGAACCAAGTTGGCTACCCAACTATAATGTTTGATAGGGAATATGATACTTGACTCTATCAACTTATTCAATTCTTTTCTCATGAGAGGCTCCATGTGTGGATTAACTCGGCCTTTGTTTTTTCCCCGATGGGTTTAGCACTCGGGTCCAATTCAATAGTGTGTTGAGCTAACTTGGAATTGAAACCTTTAAAATCTTCATAGCTCCAAGAAAACACATCAGGAATTCTTGACAAAGCTATATGAACTCATACCTTTCTTGCTCAGTTGTCATTTTACCAATTTGGAGTGATCTGCCTTCTTCCACCAAGATGGGCACTGAATCTTCTCCCTTGACTTGGATGTTTGCTTTCTCCTTCCTAAACTAATCATTAGGATTGAAAATGGACTCCAAAGTGACAAGTCCCTTTGGTAGTTTGTTGGTTCTTAGTTGTACCACTTGATCACCATACTGTTGTTCTAACTTTTCCTGATTTTTAACTGAGAACTCAGCCTCTTCTTACAAGAAATGGATGATTTGTTGATCATTTTCAAACACTTGCCAACTTACATTGTTGTCTGGAACTGAAGGCCTTATAATCACATGAATGCTTGGCTATACTTTTCTTTCTTGATGCTTTCAACAACATCAAAGGCTGCTCCAACTACTGCAATCCTGTCAACATCTTGGTTCTCTTTCCTAAGGATGGACTTGATGCTAAAGCCCTCAAAATCTTCAATGAGGTCCCACACCCTATTTTTGTAGCACTTGAGCAGATCATTCTTGGTAGCATGCTGCCCCTTAACTTGGTTGACAATCAACTCACTATCACCAAAGACTTGCAAGTTCTTTATTCCTCTCTTGATTGACCAATGTAATCCTTGTATCAAAGCTTCATATTCAACAGTGTTATTAGAACATGCAAACTGAAATCTAAAAGCTAAATAATACTTAACTCCTTGAGGTGAAAAAATCATAGCTCCCCCTCCTGCACCTTTTCTACTTCTTGATCCATCAAAGAAAAACTACCATACCTCGTTATCATCCTTGTGGTCTGGCTTGGTGATGCTAGGAATAGGCTGATTTTCTTCATGTATGCAATAGACTCCTAGCTTAGATTCTTCTATTTCTTGATAAGGATAAAAAGCATGTACCTTGCTTGCCCATTCATCAAGAGTCAAATATGGGATGCTTCCAACCTTGGTGTCAGCTTCATCAGTGCTTGGATAATCTTCTTGATCAAACGCTGAACAATTGGCATTGATTTGGCTTGGAGTGTGAGGTTCAATGTGAAAGTTTGCAATAGGCTCAGATCTGATTATGGCCTTAGTTCCATATCTTGTTCTGAACAAAATGTGTGACCAATCAGCAAATAAGTAACCTCCAATCTTAGCTGTGAAATCCCTTGAAAAACATAGGGCAAAGAGTGGTGGAATATCTATCACCAAGACATCTTGCAAAACAACAACGTTGGGGCATGCATGTAAAGTGAGACTCAAGTTTTTAATCACTCCTACTGTTGTCATTGCTGTCCCATCCAATTACACTACCCCTTTGGATATGATCTCATATTGAATCCCCAACTGATCAGCTATTTTCTTGGGCATTACTGAACTACTTTCTCCGGAATCAATCATGCAGTTGTGTACTAATTGGTTTCCAATGATCAATGAAACATAGAATGGAGGGGGCTTCAACATTTTACCTTGTTGTCCTCCATGATTCCCCTCAAGATGGGCAGCATTTGTGAGTACCTTCTCTTGCATTTGGACCTGTTGATTTGAAGTTGACCAGTCCTTCATGGCAACTTGTAGCAAATCTCTTTGGCCAGGATGGATAGTGATTCCCACATTGATATGTTTACATTTGTCTTCTTCATCTGATCAATGATGTTGAATGGGGATGAAGCATCCCTCTATTTTCCTCTAGCCTGCACATTCATTCCTTACACATGGGGCGTGTAACTCGGCATCTAAGTTGGTCTAGGAGTTGGCTTAGGTAGTCCTTGCATGTTTGGAACTACATTTTGTCCACCAACAGTTTGTGGAGTGGTAGAAGGTTGTGGATTACTTGAGCCAATGGCTGTCCTTCACCCAAATTTCTCCTTTTTGACCTTGTGTTGGCTATAATACTTTGAGATATTGTTTGATTCATACCACAAAAGTCTTCTTCCTGTCATTTTACAAGTGTGGTATCATTTGGAGCTGATTGTTGCTAGGATGTTTCTTGTTGTTGGTTATGTCCTTGACTCCCTTCACCCTCCACACCAGTTGTTGTTACCATTAATGCTTGATTTAGGGCACCATTGAAGCACATAGACTAGTTGTGAGGTTCATTACATGGGAAACACCAATCATACTCCTGAGCTATGTTGTTTTGTACTAGCACTAGTGCTTTAGAGGAAGATGTAGCATTGGGATTATAGGGCTGAAATGGTCTGTTGGCAGGAGGCCTTGCTTGATTTTGATTTATAGCTAGATTGGGTGGTCTTTGAGGCTGATATGGCTGCCTATTAGGCTAAGCTTGAGGCTGATATGAAGGCCTGAAACTTTGGGCTTACTACCTCTTGAGTGTAACCAGCTCATTACCTAAACTTTGCAATTGCTTCATGACTTCTTGAAGTTCATTTGAGGCACTAGAAGATGAAGTAGAAGCTTCACTTGAATTCTGATTTCTAGGAGTGGGATAGGAGCTAAAATAGGTGCTTGACTAGTGCTTGGACTCTCTAAATTTGGATACAATGGCATTAGAGGCCTAGGAGCTAGCTTACTAGCTTGAATCACATAATTTTCAGCTCTAATGGCAACGCTATAAGTAGTTGGGATAGTTGTACCTCCCATGGATTGAATTAACATAGAAATATCATAATTTAAAGCTTTTAGGTAATATAGAAAATCACCTTCTACTATTGGCCTTACTGCATTGGAATTCTCTCCCAAGTCCTTTGAAATCTGAAGTTGAAGTCAGTCAGCTTGCTCATTGGGAGCTCTCTTGATAGTTGTCAATTGTTCCAAAAGGGACAAGTTATCTCCCTTCTCTCCAAACTGCTCATGGAGGGATATACATAGCTAGTTCCAATTTTGGATAGAACCTAAAGCAAGGCTCCTGAACCATTGCAAATCCTTCCCTTTGAATGAAGATGCCAGCAGTTTGACAGCAACTTGCATCTCATCAATCTCATGGATTACACAAATATTAGCAATATCCTTGACATGATCACCGGGAGTGAGTCCGATTCTCTCCAAGATAAAGTATGGAATGTTATTCAGTGTTACAACTGGGATTGGATTTTGTGCATTGAGAGCAAGTGGGCTGCTACCAGTGAAATTGACATATGGGTTGTGTTGTGCCATTCTGATTGGCCTTAGAACCCTTGTTGATTGGATGAAAGGTCTACTAGGTGGAGGAGTTGATAGAGTTCTATTTGGTGGAGATGGAGACCTTTGAATTCTCCTCCCTCTTTGTCTTCTTCTTGGAGATAATTGTAGATAATCAAACAATACTTCTTCTTCTCTAACTCTTGACCTTGTGGTGATTCTTCTCATGAGTTTTGGGCACCGCATCTTTGCTAAAACTAGCTATTCTTCTTCCTTGAGTCTCCGGATGTGCAATTTAGGGCTCTTTTAAGAAAGAAACTTGCAAAAATGCACATCAATTTTTTGCAATGGAGATGAAGACCTCTAAGGTCCCACCAGTGTGCCAAAACTATTAGTGCAAATCAGCAACACCCTCTGGATGTTCCATCAGATTTCTAGTTTGACATTTTAGCATCCAATGTGATTGCACAACATTGAATCTTTTCCCCAAGTGTGGGACTTGTAAAAAGTGGGAAAATAATCTCCAGATTAGAGGTTGGTTCCTCAAATCCTCTATTCAAGTGTGCATAACATTTTGCAGAGGGTTTACCTATAACTTAATCAAATTTTTCCAAGGAGACAGGGTTGAGAGAATGTAAAAATGTAAACCTAGTCTAATTAAGGTGATGCACCAAAGGAGTAGTAGACACCTGCTACTACAAAACATACACAATCCACAAGAAAATACAGCACAAAACATGCACAAGTTGCCTAAAATGTAATGAGAGATTAGGAAACAATGATAACATATGAAAGGATTGAGAAAATCCTAATCACAGAGACACATTATCATTCCAGGTCCAATACAGTGCATTACAATGGCCAAGAGGCAAAAAGAGATGTTGTATTTGCATGAAAAAGGTAAAATTTCCACAAATCTGCCAAAGGAGGAAGAAAAGGGAAGTTACAGAGCCAAAAAAATGTCTAACTTTTTAAAAATGAGCCCATTCTGGCTTTTACAATGCAAAAAGAGCTCAGGAGAGAGAAACATGGGAAAACATGAGAGGAGCTTCAACCACTAACCAAATGGTATTAAAATAGCATGGGAACCCTCAAAAGTCCATTCCTTGACATTTTTAACCATGCTGGGAGAGAATGTGAGCCATTCTTCATTAAAAATGGTGGTTGAAACGTCATTTCTGTTGATTTCCACATGCCAGAGGTGTTTTCCAATTTTCTCTCTCCAAAATCCACCAAAACACAAAATTGACCCTGGAATCATGTAGATAATTTCACCATCTTTCCATTGATATAAAGAACACCCAAAACCAAGCTCTGGATCGAAATTTATGCCCATTTGAAAATTTAGGAAAAAACAGGGCCAAAATGGGTTGGTGGGCCAAAATTTGAAAATTTTCCACTTTTTTACATTTTGGAAAATTTCCCCAAAAATCTCCATGCCCCACTATCTTGGTGCCATGTGGCACATTCTAATTGGTTGTAGGCCTTTCTACTTCTTTTTCCACCGTTTTGGCCTTTGGAAAATTTTCCAAAAATTCTCCACCTGGCCGGATGACCCGAGGACACGTGGCATGATGTGATTCACCATGGGCATCTGCTCTTAAATTTTTCATTACTGTTGACCATCTTCTCTGAGCTGACACGTGGCACAACCCCATTGGATGCAGGCCTGTCTTGCATTTTTTTCCACCACGTGGACACGTGGCATGATTCCATTGGCTCGGGCCTTGGGAGGTGGGACTTCCCTTTTAAAATTTCCTTTGATTTTGCTTTGGGAGAATTTCCCAATTTTCCCCCACCTCCCCTGGTTGAAGACACGTGGTAGGTTTCTATTTGTTGTAGGCCTTGGGGCCAAAATTTCTCCTTAGCACCCCGCCAAACACTTTGGCAATTTTTTCCTATTTCCTCCACTTTGCTCTGACATTCCTTCGGCCTAAGGACACGTGGTGCAATGCCATTGGATGTGGGCCTTAGGGCCAAAAATTTGTTTGTGCCAACCTTAGAAAAATTTCCTAACTCCCTCCACCTAGACACGTGGCAACATCTTATTCATCGGTGGTCCTCGGGAAAAATTATTCTTTTGAACCCCGCCAAACACTTAGTGAAAATTCCAAGTTTCCCCCCCCCCACCACTTTTTGCTGATGTGGCAGCTTCTGATTGGTCGGCGGGCCTGTCAAGGGAAAATTTCCCACAAAAACTCTACCAAGCCATAACTTAAAAATAAATGGAGTTAGGAAGAAAACATTACCTTTCTGGAAAGCTGAGAAAGAGCTCTATCCAACATGGTGCCATTTCCAAAACATTTTGAGTGCCTAAAAGAAAAAACTTATGACTCGAGACACAAGGGAGGAATGAAATGAAGGGAGTTAGCCACAAAATGAGCAATGGGCTCATTTTGGATTAAAATACCATCTCTTTAAAGGATATAGACAAGTTCCTCCTTCTTGCCTTACAGAAAACAACATAGAACTTCTTTCTAGAAGAGTACATATCAGAAAATGGTAAGATTGATCGATTCATACCAATCTTTGCGAGTCGATGCAAACAAATCATTCTAGATTTTAGTACTTCATGCTTTGTGTTGATGACTAATCAAGAAAATAGTGGATTTTTCATCGTCGTAAGAAAAGTGAATTTTTGAAACCTTTAAGAAGTTCAAAATAATTTTGAGAATGAAACTAGTCATCACATAATAACTCTCTGCTCAGTTGAGGTGGGGAACTCACTAGTAATGAGTTCAAAGACAACCTACAAGCTCATGGGATTCATCGACAAATGCCTCCTCCACACACACACAACAGAAAATGTAGTCATTTTGAGCTCAGGAGCAAAAAGTTATGGCCTCCGTCACAACGCAATAACTCATGTGTGCCTTATTTCAAAGCATGCGCCCTGAATACACATGTGTGCCCTTTGCTTCATGGATAAATTAGATATGCTATGGAAATGAAGTTAAAACCTATAACCTCAAAGCATGAAGCTAATCTACACTAAACCATCATGATAAGAGATAAACAAGACTAACATCTATCATTGTATGAACTAGATTAAATCTAAACTAACATGATAAAGCTACTCTCTACTCTTTAGATCACTTAATTAAACATTGAACCTAAGAAGATCAACTTAGCAATCAAAGGTGTGATTAGTTGTTTTATGGTTCTCAAGCTTTCAAGAATGGAGTCTCACCATTAATGGCTTCATTAATGGCTTCAGGCCAATGGTTCTCTCTTTACTCAAAACTTGGATTATGGATGCAAATGGAGGTTATTAGCTCAAGATCAATGAAGGGAGTAAGTTTAAGATCAAATGTCTTATAGCTTAAAGCTAATACAAATGGAATCCCAAAACTAGGTGTTCTTAGTGTTAATAAGATATCCTAGGTGTGAAGGTGTAAGTTGAATGGGTAGGCTTAGCCTTGTATTTATAGTTTTCCAAATGGAAGAGTTTGAACTTTGGGTGCATGTGGGACTAAAGTCTAAAAAGCACTTTAGGATTAGATTAGGATAAACATGCTTTAGGCTTAGTTAAGCTTGGTTTAGGCTAGTTAACTAGGGTTTAGGCTAGTTAAACTTGATTAGCAAGTGATTAGAGACTCATTGAGAGTTGGGAGGGGTCTGGATAACCAATTGTGACTGATAGATAGCCTACAAAGCCAATAGAAGTGGTCTAGAGAGAACTAGGGAGGTTTTGAATGGTCGAAAGGAGGAATGTTTAGCTAATAAGAGAGATATTAGCCAAATAAGTTGATTATAGGAGGAATAAACCAAGAAGGTGTCGTGAATGGGCATCCAGAATGGAGCAAAGAAGGGTTGATTAACGAAGTGTCATTAATTGAATGGATTGGATGAAATGCTAAGTGTAAGCATATTTTAGGTGTCTACATTTTCCCCTCTTTGAGGTGGCGTAAGTGACGTCACTTCAAAGAAAGTAGACAAGCATAAACAAGTAGAAAATTTTGAAGGGATAGAAGAAAAATGAGTAGAATGGAGGATGCCCCCTCGATTGTCGATGGGGTGATAGAAGAACTCGATTGATGATCAAAAAGATGACAAAAAGAGAACAAAAGAAAGAATAGTGTGAAGAAGAAAAAGGGGATAGAAGAAAAAGGAGTATGAGGAAGGGGGAATGAGCTAACATCCATCCAATGCCTTTTAAACAACTTTATTTTTCATCATATTGCTAGTGATCTTCATCATCGGTCCTTATTAAAAAGAATGAACAAAAGTGTAGTATGACATGAAAATCCATATACGAAACAAATGTCCATTGCTAAAAACAAAAACCAACTCCATGCAACATACAAAATGCAATGCAATACGAGAAAGTAAAATATGCCTAACTCCATGCAACATACATAATGCAATGCAATATGAGAAAGTAAACAAGCTAACCTAACAAAGAAACATAATGTAATGTTTTTGTTATCAAGCTTCAGTTCCAACCTATGTGAATTAATGACAAGGGTTAATGATGGTGCCCCAAGCAAGGATACATGAAGGAGAATAATGGAGGACACTTGGTCCTATGAAAAAGCAATGTGCACTACGAAACATACAAGGCAACTCATTGTGCCCCAGAGTACAAATGAAGTAAGTAAGCCTAGCTTTTGTTGATGGAGGTAGATCAAGATGATCCATGAGTCATGCACATGAACAAGTGAGAACCAAAGAGTGACATTTTTAGGATGATTTATTTTTAGAATTTTTTTGAAACATATTTGAATTTTTTAAACATATTTGAATGTTTTTTTTTTTCTAACATATTTGAATGTTTTGATTTTTCTAACATATTTGAATGTTTTTATTTTTGAAAGTTTTCTAAACTATGTACAGGAAGATGAGGAAGCATGGATGCCCCTAGCGATAGATGGGATGTACAAGGGCATAAGGCCACATGCGTGAGAAAGGTGAAGATGTAAAAATGCCCCAATGATTAGGTGGGAGTATTCAAAGGAAAACTCTTCACATGTAGAAGTGGGACCCAAGGCCATTATGGATAGGTTCAACATGATGATGAACGTAAACCAATGAAGTGTTGGGAAGAAGCAAGGATGCCCCCAGCGTAAGTTGGCCTAAAAGCACATGATAGAAAGGAAGGAGAAGATTGTTTTTGTGAAAGGGGACAAAGGTGTCCAAAAACATGGAAAAAAGTAATCCTATACACATGGATGTTCTGAATGAAGTAGAAGAATGATGTGAATGATATGAATGTAGCTTAGAAGCCTCACGATGAAGAAGTGATTAGCCAAAGGCACAAATCGTGAGACAAGAGATAAGGACTAAAGTAAGAGTCTGAACAAGGTCCAAAAAAGACACTTGGTAACATACTAATCCTATCTACTCATAGAGATCCAGTGTGTGCACATGGAATTTAATTACCTCTTGAAGGGAAGATTTAATAGACAACAAGTGAAGACACCCTAGCCAATGTGTAGGAATGATTTATTTTGAAAGGTGATAGGTGATTTGTGAATGAAGGGTGGAAGGATAGCCATACATTGCTCTGCTACCAGCTAGGCATCCATAGCCTCGAACGAGAGATGTATTTGATTCTAATCACAACATTTCTCTACTTCTAGTCAGGTGTCCATAGCCTCGATAGAGATTATTGGAAATACCCCAAGAGAGAGTTATATATCAATTTGATTTTGCTTTTAGCTTTTAGCTTTTGATTTTTTGATTGATTTTGATTCTTTTTCTTTTTAAAACTTATTTCAGCTCTCTTGTTTGACAAGGGGTTAAGAACCACTGATGGCTTGATGGAAGGAGGTGGAAGTGATTGTGATGATGACATTGGCTAGTGTCAAAAAATATGTCCAAAAGTTCTTCACAAACAAGTTTATTAGATGTTGAATGTGATAGGATCTCTAAGAGGTCAATCATTCTTTAATTTACCAAGGTGATAAAAGACCAAGGTCAAATGGATACCATAGAGATAAATGTCACAAAATGTGTGTGAATAGGCTAACCAAAATATCACCAAGGGATGAAAATGGTAGGAAGACTTGCAGAGAGAATGATAAGAAAGGGAAGAAAGAAACATCCATGTGTACGCAATACCTGATTGCAATGTTTGATCTTTGTACCTTTGATTTTTGTTGTGTTTTCTCAATGTTTTTGTATTTTTGAATTGTTTTTATTTTTAGATTTTTGATAGTTTTTGGAAAGGTTGGGACCAACAAATCACTCTGTGTGATAAGATCCAACAACGATGTTTGTGACTTCCTTGATAAGGGAGACTAGGCATGTTTGTTTATCAAGAGTAATATTTTCTCCAATCTCGATGATCGATGGTGAGCTCATACTCAACAAATGACTATGATTTATCTTGAAACATGGATTTCATATGTGGGAGCTTGAGTTCCCTATCCATAGGTTTATGCACTTTGCACCATACTTGATGGTTACGTTGATGTGCGTTCTTGAATCATGCATTGATTTACAATTTTGAGATTGTTTGATTTGTTGGGAGCTTTAGGGCTCTTGGAAGTTTTGACTTGAGCTTGATTAAGAAACTATTTGGGTTTCTTATAAGCTGACGTGTGACTTTTCTAACCCTGAGAAGGAGAAGAAAGATAATGTTGATGATTTAGAACTGATGTGAGAAATGACCGTGGGCTTGCCACAACCATTGATAGAAGAAATATGTGATGGATGAAAAGGATACGGTCCAAGAATTGAAGAGGATGGGCTATGAGGAGGTGAGCCACTAATAGAAGATGATGAAGGGCTACTAGAATATGGCCCTAAGATGGAAGAAGTTGGGCTATGAGGACATGGCCCAAGAATAGAAGAATATGACGAAAGGGCTACTAGGGCATGTGGCCCAAGTATAGATGAGGAGGGACTACTCAAGAGGTATCCCATAGATAGAAGAGGATGAAGGGATACTAGGATGTGGCCCAAGAATAGAAGGTAATGGGCTACCAAGAGGTGACCCACAAGTAGAAAATGGAGGAATACTAGGGTGGCCCCAGTGATAGAAGAAGATGATGGGCTACTCCAAGATAGAAGAAGATGATGGGTGACCCAAGGTGATATTTTGATTGAGGAATGATGATAGATAATGAATGATTTGGTAATGAGAAGATAGGCCATGGATCAATGCTAGACCCCAACATCTCATCATGCTTAGAAGAAGGTGAAGATGGAATAGAAGAAGAATCAAGTTCCATGACCTTAGGATTTTCCTCTATGTTATGAAAAAGGATCAACTTCTTTTCCCCAATACGCGAGCGTATCGAGTTCTAGAAAGAATCCTTGTTTGCAATCCTCTAAAGGGATATCATTCATGTACTCTAATTGTTTCTTCATTATGAGAGAAATCAATCAATAGAGGTTGTTGTTCTTCGACCATGGGAGGTTGACTAGAAGAAATGGAAATAGGTCCGATAAGTGGGGAAGATGAGAGAAATCAATTAGTAGAGGTTGTTTTTCTTTGTCCATAGAAGGTTGAATAGAAGAAATAAGTTTGATAAGGGGGAAGATTGATTGATAGAAGAAGATGACTCAAGAGAGGAAGTAGGATTGGTGGTAAGCATCTCATGAATGGATGATTTGGATTTGGACCTATGTCATTTTTCTAGAAGATGATGTAATGTAGGTTGGAAAGTAGGATCACATAGCCATTCATTAAGTTGCATGATGTAGGAGTCGAATTAGATGATTGACTAGAGGTATCCGAGTCATGGAACTCTTCGATGGAGGAAGAGGTCATTGAGATGAACTGATGAAGGAGGTCCTGTGAAGAAAGGGAGGACCGTGACTCAAGAACCAAATTAGATGTTCGATCGATGGAACTTGGAGTCACATGAGTCTTCAAAGGAGGAAGACATCATTGAGGTGATTTGGAATAAAGGTCCTATGAAAGGAAGGGAGGACCGTGATTCAAGATTTGATCTAGGGGTATCCAACAATAGTTGGGATCTGAGTCTTTAAAGAAGAGTGGGAATCTGAATGGTAGTTTGGATCTAAATCAAAGAAAGAAGAGTGGGGGAACTAAATAATAATTTGGATCAGAAGCATCCAAACCATACCACCAACTATGAGCTGAAGGTGGGGAATAGGGTACCCATATGGGTCCTCTAACATGAAGAACCAAACAAGGTTTAGTTATAATGGGAATATTTTGATTTGAATTCCTAAACCTAGGTTCTGTATTGTTGTAAATGTGAGAAACCACATGATAGTCAGTCATTTTGGCATTGTTTAGAACAAATGTCTAGATCTAGATAGTGTGATGGAACTCCTTCAAAGGGAAGGAAGTGACATGTCGATTCGGGTAAGCATAATGACAAACCAACTAGACATTTGGTAAGTATGGAGATGTGTGCATGATTTTCTAAAGAAGGTCTAAGGAAAATAGACATTGTGATGATGTAATCTCGATGAGATAAAAAATGGATTGTCCTAGAAAAAAATTTCTAGATGAATAATCACAAGGAACAATCATGCAAGTGTGAAACACAAATCCAATCAACAAGGAAATACACCCTATGCAAATGCATGTGCAAAATGATAGTTCGATGCAAAGATGATCAACACAATGTCAATATTTACGTCAAGCTCAAAATGAACAAGGCGTAAATATTAACAAAGGGTAGATGTGACTCCCAATCAAAGGATACAATGACAAGTTTCAACAACCAACAAGGCCAAAATGTTAAAGGGTGAGGATTACAAATGTAAGCCACGTAACCACACCAATTGGACACGTCTATCAAGCTTCATGGAGAAGCGAGATATTAGTGCCAAAGTGGTATCAAAATGATGTAAACAAAGTAAGTGACACACTCTTAAATTTTGGAAAATGTTTGAAGTAAAACCAAGTCAAGGTATACTAAGGATGTGTTAAAATGTGTGCAATGTAATGCCACAATGTGGATACTTAGATCACATTTATGAAAAACATGACATAAGTATCTTAATTGTGTCGAGACAATGTGAAAAAAGTAACACATCAAAGGGAGATCAAATGATGAATCAATCCAAACTATGATGATGATCTTGAAATCAAGATCAAGTGGCCATCAAAGATATAAGGATGCATCCACACACTTTAGACATTTAACAACTCAACCGCAAACATGGATGAGTGTAAATGGAAAAAAAGTGGTGAACACTATCTATGAAAACACTCCCAAAAGATGCCTTCTCTTGTCCCAAATGGGCAACAAGAATGCAAAGGTGTAGATCAAAAGATGAAAAATAAACTAAGCACCACTTGGGTAGAGCTTCACCTCATCCGAAGGTGAGAAAGAAGCTAAGCTAAGTGAAACATCATCTAATTTCCATGATGAAAGGAACTTAGATCCAACTTAAGTGGATTCTTTGCCTTGTTTGAAAAACAAGGTTTTGAATCCAAACAAGTTATCACTTCATGATGGCCAAGACATGATAAAGGACTAGTAAAGTGGGCTCTCAAGATAAAATGGCCTCCTTAATAAGTTCTCTCAACTAGGTGTTACAAAGTTGTCTTAAGCGAGCGTGATTTACCCAAATAGTCCCTTGCCTATCTTGGGAGTATCTCAACTTTACTTTACCCCTTCAAGCACAAAGGGGCACTAATGCATCCATCGTGTGCTCTCCCGGGGTCATGATACGAGACAACTTTGTAACTCTATCTCACAAGGTGTACTAGTCAAGTGGGTAAGCGGAGCGCTTCCTGTTTCATCCACGAGGTTACTCAATGGTGGATTACTTTAGGGTTCTTGAAACCACCCCCATTGTTATAGCTTAAGGCGTTATGCCAAAGGGGTTATGTTCCAGTTGAGCGAGATAGGGACGTACCCTTTTCCAAAACCTGTAATACAATGTTTTGAATATGGTGTGTTTTTTTATCTTGCTTAACTTAATGTGGTTTTAAGTGGCACACCATTTGGCAACCTACAAGAAACATGTGTATTAGAAGGGTTTGTGTTTTGTCTTTGACGCCTTTCTTTGACAAGCATTAGGTCCTATAGAAAATGAGTTTAGTAATTTTCCATTACAAATTGATATCAATAAAGGGAATTTACACCTTGCTTTTGATTCCTAAGATCACCAAAAGGCACGAAGGAAGAGCATACATAATGTGAAAATTTACTAAATCACATAAAAATTACTTTATCTTTTAGAACAAGTGTTTTTAACATATGATACAAATTTTTGCAAGTGTTTTGATCTCCAAGATCACTTTTGAAGGTGCGAGGAGAGAGCATACACACTTTACAAACCTTGCTCAAGCTAAGAAATGAAACACTTAACTAATTTAGTCAAAAATAAAACCAAAATAACCCTGCAAACAACTGATTAGTGCTACAAAAATATTTCAAAGTGTTAGAATGGCCAAGAAAACATTTTTTTGAACTTTAAGATACGTTAGAAAATGACTATTTACCTAATAATGTAAACCATAAATTTTGGTAAGTCAAAATCCTAATTTTATGATTCCATTGTGTATTTCTCTTCAATACCTTTCCAACGCAATGAAAACAGAGTCATTTTGAGCTCGGGAGAAAAAGTTATGGCCTCCGAGAAGATTGGTGGTGAATGTAATTTGATGCATATGTGCCCCTATACTTGACATGTGCACCCTTGTTTCAATGCAGACGCACCCAGAATGACACCTACACACACCCCCTGTAAAATCTACAAAAATCATGGAATTTGAAAATTTTCAAAAGCAAACAGGTTACAGGTTAGTCAAAGTGTCCTATTTCTATATCAAACCCACAAAATACATGCAAATGAAGGTCATTTATCTAGTGTTAGAAACAGAAATGAGGAAATAACAAGTGATTTGATCCAAAAAAATTGAAAATGAACTTTGAAGAACTCAAAAGACCTCCATTAATGGAGGATGGACATAAGTGTCCCACGGGTGCCAAATGTGTTCATGGATAAATTAGATATGCTATGGAAATGAAGTTAAAACCTATAACCTCAAAGCATGAATCTAATCTACACTAAACCATCATGATAAGAGATAAACAAGACTAACATCTATCATTGTATGAACTAGATTAAATCTAAACTAACATGATAAAGCTACTCTCTACTCTTTAGATCACTTAATTAAACATTGAACCTAAGAAGATCAACTTAGCAATCAAAGGTGTGATTAGTTGTTTTATGGTTCTCAAGCTTTCAAGAATGGAGTCTCACCATTAATGGCTTCAAGGCCAATGGTTCTCTCTATTTACTCAAAACTTGGATTATGGATGCAAATGGAGGTTATTAGCTCAAGATCAATGAAGGGAGTAAGTTTAAGATCAAATGTCTTATAGCTTAAAGCTAATACAAATGGAATCCCAAAACTAGGTGTTCTTAGTGTTAATAAGATATCCTAGGTGTGAAGGTGTAAGTTGAATGGGTAGGCTTAGCCTTGTATTTATAGTTTTCCAAATGGAAGAGTTTAGGATAAACATGCTTTAGGCTTAGTTAAGCTTGGTTTAGGCTAGTTAACTAGGGCTTAGGCTAGTTAAACTTGATTAGCAAGTGATTAGAGACTCATCGAGAGTTAGGAGGGTCTGGATAACCAATTTTGGTGATAGATAGCCTACGAAGCCAATAGAAGTGGCCTAGAAAGAACTAGGAGGTTCTAAATGGTCGAAAGGAGGAGTGTTTAGCTAATAAGAGAGATATTAGCTAAAAAAGCTTATTATAGGAGGAATACGACTGAGAAACTATTGTGAATGGGCATCCGAGAATGGAGCAAAGAAGGGTTGATTAACGAAGTGTCATTAATTGAATGGATTTGATGAAATGTTAAGTGTAAGCATATATCGGTGTCTACATCAGTAAAAGTCCTAGTGTTTTGATCATTACATGATAAGGTATGGGTACAATATGTTTCCAAACATGTATCATGTCATACCCCAAGCTCTTGAGTAAAGTGTGATTCCAAAATGATCATACAATGTCAAAGTTGTGCTCTAAGTGTATACATATATAAGCTATGGTTTGAGTTTTTACACTAGATGATTCTCTTTGTATGAGGCAAAGGCTATGTAATGTATGGTTTTGCAAGATGAAAGGATCCATGTGATGTGCCTCTATCCTTGGGTCATTTTTTGAATATGAAACAAACGTATTTATAAATCATGGTTACTCATAATTGTATAAAGTTGAAGGAGAGTTTCATCTTGGAGTTATCCCATAAACTAGTATAGAGGGTTGTTTTCAATATCAAAAGAATTGAGTGGGTCAAGAGATGAAGTGATCAAATTTATTCCATAAGATTGCATAGATTTTAATAAATAAGAAAAACCATGATAACTTTTTTAACGAGAATAAGCAATATTAAGGTATACTTTGTTCTTGTTGATTTAAACAATGTATGAATGTTTAAGATGGATGACATAGTTATTCAAGGATTAAAGGAGGATTTAGGGCTTCTTAATCAAAATAGATATGAATACACACTATGAGAGGCATAAGGTTTTCTCAAAAGGGGAATCATGAATATTTATAGAGACTATGAAGTGTAAAACGTAAGTTATAAGTCTATAGGGTTAGTAAAGGCTTTAAAGTAAAAAATGGCAAGCTACGGGCTTGTAGAGGTCTAATTAAGCAAGGGAATGCATCTTCATGAGTTGTATAAGTCTATAAGTATGTCCTTAGTTCTTGGTTTAGTTTTTTTATGTATCACAAGAATAAAAACTATAAACTCGAGTAAGATCTGTGTCGATTCACCATGATAATGCACGTAGTTATGTGTGTGAAAGATGATCTTCTTGGCTGGTTTGAGGTATGTTAAGCTTGAGCATGAAATTTTTTGAGGTTTTTTTATGATATACTACATGAATGTAGTCTAAAATAGATTAATTTTGGGTATGTCACTAAAGTGTTCATTTTAAGTGAAGCCGAATTCTTATCTTGATAAGGAAATATTGACTATGGAGAAGGAGAAAAGAATTTTTACAGGTATCTCGGGGGCCATTAGAGTTGGAGAATTATATGAATGATGTTGAAACCATGTATTCTTGAAGGTGTGCTTTTTATTCCTCTGATCTTGCAATTCATGAAAAGACAAATATGTTCAAATCCTATAAATGTCCGCATGAGTGAGTTGATCCATCTAAAGTGTCTATGTTTTGATTTTAGAATATGTCAAAATTTGTGTGTATTCATGGTATTTCATGATGTGTCTATCACTTTCAGTTAAAATGTTAAGTCTTGTGTGTCATGATGTCTTAAGTTTGTGGTGATTTAATATTTTCTATGTGATTCTTACGAGAAAGATTTATTTTTCTAAGAAAATGAGAGCTTAAAAGGTTGTTTGAAGACCTGTAATTGCAATGTTCAAGATCTAAAATCTTTTCTACCCCAGAAGCTTGTGAAAAATGTTAAAACTAGTGTTGTAAGATGTTCTCAAAAGTATATCATATTGGTATGATATCATTCAAAATAGAGGAAGATTGAAAATATTCAAATATGTTATGATCAAATGATTACAAGGTATAATATAATGGTGAGAAGAAGGAAATGTACAACTATAGGTTTGATGTGCTCCAAGTAAGGTATGAATCTAGGTCAAGAATCCATTAGTAGAGGTAAGCTACATATCAGTATGGAGGTTTAAATGTGATGTCGAGATGTTTACGTATGGTGATTTGAGTCCTTAGTAAGGTCTAAATACGGGTGTATGGCGAGTCTTGATGGTTTATTAGGCCATACTAGTTTAGAGTGAAAAGACCAAACCTAATAGAAGGATAAAATAGAATATGATTGTAAAAGTGAAGTACTTGAGACATTGATAAGACCATGAGATGTTGAAGGAAGAATGCAAGGTACAATACATTGTCATGACATAAAGAGTTATGAAACTAGATGATATTAACTCTCAAATTGTGGGTTGATGTGTCTAAGAGCTTGTAAGGCGAGAATAAATGATGGTATTAGTAATATTCAAAGTTAAACAAGTTGGTGACTCAAAGAAGTGTAAGAGCATGTAAAAGAGGTTGAAATAACTAAGAAAGTGTCTCAAGTATTGTGGCAAGAGGCTTTATTATCTTCAAGGAATGAAAACAAGGTATGAGACTCTAAGTTTGTGTTTTATAATTAGAGAAATGTGTCATAAATATAGGGGAGCTATGCAAAGCTATGTTTTGTGGGTATGGGTGTCTAGATCCTGATAAAGGGTGTTAAAATAAAATTGAAGAGTTAGATTAGGGATCTCATCCCTAGAGAAGTTTGTAACCAAGTCATGGAAGAGTTAAGCCAAGTTTGAGCCTTATCAAGTAGAGACAAGTTAAAGATGAAGACAAATTATGAGGATATTACTTCAGGAGGAGCTAGTTTGAGGCTCATTATAGGTCCATGGATCATCATATGTTGTTGAAGAAGGTAAGAAGGAGAAAGAACAGTCCAGGGGGAGTCATCTGATCAAGTAAGTTTTATTTAGTGCATTGTTTCCATTGTGTCTTGTCTCGTGTTGTGTTGTCATCATAGTATATTTTTCATAGATGTAAAAGGGGAGAGAAGCATCATAACACATGAACATTAAGTCATGTATGAATTTTTTTATGGTTTCCATCAATTAAAAAGGGGATTTTGTCCATTGTGTATCGTGTTGTCATTTATGTTAATTAAATCGATGGAAAATGGTTTCATGATGTCATATGTGTCTCCATGAGGTGTTAGTCAAGTGTCTAACATGAAGGTTTCTTGGTAGTGACCAAGTTTGGTGATGTTCTATAAGGTCTTAATGCATGGTCTAATGAGTTGATTCATAGTTTGAGTCCTCCCAAGTGATTTAAAGGTTTTCATGAGGTAAAAATGGTCCTAAAGGTGTGTTACATTTGTTAATGAGATTGTAATGAGTCATCATGGTTAGTTCATGGTATGTATGTGTTGAGTCGGTCATTCTAAAGATATTTCTATTCCTAGGTCATGCAAAATGGTATCGTGACTTGAGTTTTGGATCTAATTAGTCCTATCCAAGCATGGGAAAAGTGTTTTGACATAATATAAAAGGTGTATGATGAGTTTTAAATCAATAATCAGAGGTACAATGCATGTTTGATTTCCTTGGGAAGCAAGTAGGTGGAGAACAAACAAGATAACATGGGTAAATGAGATTGGTTGGAAAGTTGTAGACCTATTTTAGTTATATGGTGATTATGGTCAGTTATAGGATGTTTTCATGATGCTTCATGAAAGGTTTTAGGAAATTATAAAGAATATTTTGAAAAGATACATCAATTTTGGCAAAAGCGGGTTTTCCACAATGTGTTTTTGAGAAAACGTTGACCTTGTGGACGTTTTTTGTCGGATGTGTGATTTTCATGGGGACCTGATATTTTTGGAATATATTTTTAGGATAGTCATGAATATTTTACAATAATAATGAGGTTTTTTATATTCACCTTTTAATGAACAATTTTAAAAAGATAAGTTGCTTTGAAACCCTATTTAAATCCTAGCTAAAATTGACTTGGAGAAAATGAAGTCTACTAAGCATATCTTGATTATTTTTGAAAATTTAATGATTTTAATGTATAGAGGAATCCTCCATTTTTCTATAAATGTGTATTAGAGCATGTGATAGTATGTGGGCCCCACTTGAAAATGTAAGTTTATGAAGAATTTCATTGATGGAAGCGTTATTCAAAGAAGGTGATAAATAAATTGACATTGTTTTTATCCTTGGAGTTTTACTAGATGTCCATGATAGTTTCAGATCATGGTTGAGGTCCTAAATGGAAGTTTTCCTATTTATGAGGACCAATTTTTGGGGTAGTTTGGAGCAACTTATGGTAAAAGTGGAATTTTAAGAGCTACATGTGGAGTTAGAACTTGATTCAAGTTGTGTTGTGATCCTAGTTTAGATATATTTAAAATGGTATATAAAACTTGAATTTTTGATAATGTATGAGGAAGTTATGACCTGATATTTGAAGGTCAAATATGGAGGATGCCTAGTTAAGTAGGGTGTTAATTAAATTCATGAGGTTGGTGATTGATTTGAGATTCTTGTGGATTGTTGAAATATTTTGAGAGATTACAAAAATGTCAAAGGATATCACATGATTTGGTTAATCTTGGAAGTTATTTTTGAGGTGATGGAGCAAGTTGAGCTCAAGCTTAGTTCTTGAGTCCTAGAAGGCTAAATGAGTAGTTATAGAGATGGACCTAGTTAAAGGCATTCAAATTGGAGTTGGAAGAAAATGTAAGATATTATGGAAATTAGATTCAAATATATTTCTATGGTATCATGTTTATGTCTTGATGATGAGTTTTACATGTCATCTAGCTTAGTTTTTAGAAAGAAGGTTGTTTGTTTCGGGACATGATTTCTCCAAATTGAAAGATTGAGGTAGATGATGCATGTTTTGGATTAGATGATGATTTATATAAATTAGAGAGTGAAGAGGGATGAATTTTTTTCCTATTGAAGGAATTTTGAGGTCTTGAAAGTGGAAGAAAGGGTGTAAACCAATTAAGTTTCTAAAACTACTTTTTGGGTAGCTCAATTTGGTGAAGAGGAAAGTTGGTGTGGTTTACACATATGAATGTTTCAAGATATATAACAAGAATGGATGTGATATATAGGTTATGATATTTTTAATAATTGGATACATGTCATATTCGATGTGTTTTGTTGTGTCCTTTAGGCCCATAAGTGAAGACGGGTTCCAAGAAATGACCTGTTTTGAGAAAGATATGAGACTTCTTAGTTGTGTTATGAATAATGTGATTGGTTCAAGATAATTTAATACCATGGATTGTGTTTTTTTCATATTTGACATATGTGGTAAATTTTGGAGCTTTACTAATCAAGGTAATGTGGTTTGTGGTTTTTTTCATTTAGGTGATGGGATTTTGAGTTGTTTTTGTGCTTGTTTGGTGCATTTGAGCATGATTGACCTACATGGGTCAGATTGATGAATGTTTATGTGTGTGGTGTTATATTTTTTATTTTTATAGTCTAATTAATGATGTAAGACTAACCTATCAGGGGTTTGAAATAAGATAATGGTATAAAGTATATGTTTGAATTCAAATTCAAACTAGTTGTGAGAGAGGGAAAAGTGTGATCCATATGTGTATTTGAAACAAGTATAAATCCATTATATCAGAGATTAAGAAGTGTGTGAAAGGATGAGGAAATTTTTAGAGTGTTTGTGTAATGGTTTTAATCCAAATCAAGTCCATGAAAGAAGAAGGAAGAGTGAGCTAGGAGAATGATGGTTTGAAGAGTGTTTAAGAAGTATGAGATGAATTACTAATCTGCATTAGTTGTGGCGAAAAAAAATTCAGATATCTTCATCTTCATATGTGTGAGTTGGTTATTGATCATGTTAGGGGTTATACCTCCTTGTGGAGTTAGTTCTTCACTAAATTAGGGGTCGGTGCTCTCCTAAACTAGGGGTTGGTACTTCTTATGGGGTTGGTGCCTACCTAAATTTGAAACATGGCTATATAAAGTTTTTGTTTTAGAGGGTTTTATTTTTCTATAGGTTTTCCAACTAAAATATGGTGTTCTTGTGTACTCTCTTTATTTTTATCTTGGTTGTATTTGATTAAATGTTTAAGTAAACACACATACGGCTAATGTATGATTGAATGATTGAATGAATGATAATTAATGGTGAATGGGAAAAAAATATGAATGCATGGTTTGGTAAATGAAATTAGAAATTATTATAGGACTGATTCAACCCCCACCTCTCATTCCATTGTGTTTCCAACAAGAAAATTGTCATGATTGTTGGAAATTAGGAAACTAAGAGGGATCTAAATAAATTTCTGTTTAATTTTTAAATCAAAATTTAATTTACTTAATTTGTTACAATGAAATCAAACCAACATCCATAAGAATTTAACATGAGATTAAAAAACATAGATATATAATCTAATGTGGGAAACCCAAACTGGAAGAAAACCCCACTAAAACCAAGAACTAGCTTAGGAAAATAATGTTACAAATGTTACACTAATTTCAAGTTGAGCATCTACTCAAGCATGGAGTTACACTTCCAAAATTTAATCAAGATCCTACTTATTCTTTGACAAGCTTCAACTTTCTTAGAAGCTTCAACTCCCAAATATCAACCAGGATTATACCTATTTCTTTTGCAAGCTACAACTCATAAGCAAGATAATACTCCCTCTGCTAAGATACAACTTAGACTTCTTCAAGATTTTGATCACACTAATTTTGTTATCTTAAACAACTGATAGTGACCACTAGATTAGATCATTATTCTTCTCAATTTTCCTTTTATCAAATATCTTATGATCATATAATCATCACCAAATATTTGTCATACAAGGCTCATTTCATGCACATCTTTATATCACATCCTACACATTGAATCACATAAACAAACCTCTGCTCTTCATGTGTTCAACCTGCTAGAATACTTCAATAATGAAGGCATATATAGATCACCTTGATCCTCCCATTGTTTCATTTTTTAAAGCATCTTCAAAAACATTTTATCATCATCTAACTCGATGCACATTTATCTTCAATCAGTTGGTTTATTGATGCATTATCACTCCCCTCTCAAAGCTCTATTATGATCCATTAAACACTTTAAATCATGCTCACGTCTTCATAAATATTTTCATTTCATACTCCTTTGATTATCCTTTTTGATTCTATCACATACTCTTCATTCAAAGACCATATTATCTTCCATTTGCTCATGTATATTCACTACTATCCTAGATTCAACCCATTTTACTAGACACAAAAATTATCTTTTGTATTTGACCATTATCATACTCACATGCCTTTCAAACTTCATCTTTAATACTCTTCACTTTTCTCATGTTATAACTCGTAAAAGGGAGGTCAAGATACTTGTAGTGTAACTACCTAAGTTGTCATGATCCATTTTGATAGAGATCTATTAAATTATCAAGGTTTGTATCATATTCAAGATACACTTAGGACTGAAAATGACACATGAATGCCTTTAATCTACCTACACAAACTACTCTTACGACAAACTTCATCTCGAATTCTATCCTCTAATTTATGACTTTATTTCAGATTTATTACATTTCCTTCATGAAAAAATGTTTGTCTTGTAGTATATCTTCCTTGGTTAGATGTAACTAATATTGATGAAACATTTTTGAGACCTTAAATATACTTTATAACCTCTATTTATGTTTCATTATTGGTCATTGTTTGTAACTTTCATTTGAGCCTTTGAAGTAAGTTAGCTACATGAATAAGCCATCACCATTTTGCACATGATGAGTGAGTATGCATATGAGATCATATAAGCTTGCAATAAGGGTATTAGTAGTGTGTAGAGAAGGCCTTCACCAAAAATCAGAATTTAGACATCAACAAAAAGAAGAGTCTGGAGCTCTTGTTCACATTACTTCAAACCCTCTAACTCACAATCACATATCATATCAAGAGAAGATTGATTTGAAACAAGAAGAATTTCTCATGGATCCTAACTGAGATTTGGCCATATATTTGAGGTCCATAAACATTATTCAAACCTTATAAATAGGTAGACCATCATCACCTACTTTATGTAGTATTCTTTTCAAAAAGAGAATGCATTGATTTTCTAACAAAAAGATAAATCTTCAAGGTTTTAAAAGTCCTCTTACTTTATCGGTCAAGAAAAATTCAAATACATTTCGCAAAGAAGGTTGAGGATGAAGCATAGCTACCCATGTAAATATTTATCTAATATCATGCTCCCTAGATACACGGCTTGATTTTTAAGTGATGCATAGTTAGGGATTTATCCAACCAAACCCTAGCTCGTTATACGGAAGGTATCAACACCTTATCCTTCAAAAAAATTTCATTGTGATTATATTATCACTTCAAGGTAAGTTATAAATATAGTCTTCAATCCTTATTTTGCATTTGATATATAAGGAGCTTCATGCTTCAAGGACAATGTTACAGTCCTTTGTGAATGTTAAAAACAAACAAATATAATATTCATAGTTGAGTTGATTTTCTTAGGAAAACTATATTATATCATTTTGAGGTAACATTATAAGATGGATAACTTATTTTTATCACTTGTTATGTTGAGATAACCACCATGTCAATGAACCTAAGAAAGAAACATAATCCTCTTATAGGACCATGTAAACTAGTTTTTAAAACATCAAGGGACATACTTGATTTGGATATTTTGACTAACATTGCATCACACATGTGACTTAAAATCCATAAATAACCTAAATGAAATCTCTATACCCTATTCAAATCATAAAAATCCTTGGACATGAACTTCTACAACAACAAGATCATACAGATTAAAAGCTAGTTCTTGCCATGATTTTATCTTCTTAGAGATGAATGAGATTCACTAGTTATTGTTAGTTTTTCCACATGACACAATTGTAGTCCTTAATAGAAAATGATATTATGACCCAAGTTTCCTTTCATATCACACTTTTTACCTTGAAGCTATTCAAACTTGATTGAATACACAAGAACTTATAAAAATATAGCAATATCGTACAATGCAATCACATTAGAAAGTCAAAAATTCCACCATAATGAGATAGAGAGTGTATTCTACAACATTGAGTGGTTGAGAGAAATTTAAAACTTGATTTGGAGTAAAAATTAATTTTATGCCCATCACTTCAAGGAGGAGGTCTAAAGAGAGAAAAACACTAATAGAAAAATGAATAGAAAATTTTTGTTCCTTAATAAATTTTCCTCAAACATTTTGTAAAAGTTCAGTCTTGCAGTTCTCTTAAAAATTACTTCTATGATTTATCTGAAGAAGGATTGATAAATATTTTGGATGCTAAGAAGACAGGGTGCTTAGTTTTCCTTTTTCAAGAAACTAGTTTTGATAAAACTTGAATAACTTGCACAATTCTCTTCAAAATTTGATGAAACTTGACATGAAGCACTAAAAACACCCCTCTATATTATAAATGGATTAGTTTTTCATAAATAATAATGTACATCCTAGAACAATCTCATTTACCTCAGCTTTCACTACTAGTTCTCAAAGGCAATTTTGGTGAGAACTTGAATCTTTCCTCCAAAAGCTAAAGTAAGCCTTGTAGATGCTCCTACATGATATAGGAAATGTTCATAGGATCCTACCATCCTTACCTAGGATTTTCATGGCATGCATTGAGATATTATACCTCATTAGGCTATAAAACTAGGATTAAATGAGATAGTTTCAACTATGACTCCCAAAACTTGACTTGATGCTCACTCAAAAATATCTTCAACATGTTGGAAACATCATTTATGACCTATAGAAAACCTAAACCATGCATATT
Source organism: Taxus wallichiana var. yunnanensis (assembly GCA_018340775.1). NCBI lineage: Eukaryota > Viridiplantae > Streptophyta > Pinopsida > Cupressales > Taxaceae > Taxus > Taxus wallichiana. The sequence continues at coordinate 2,304,883 of JADAXU010000056.1, read as the reverse complement.
AACCATATCCATAACTATAGTGGGCATCAACCTCACTAGTCAAGCCTGTCACACCTTGAAACCATCCTGAAACCATCCTGAATGCTCAATAAACCATCTTGAGACCACTTAACACCATTGACATGCACATATCTACTTGAAATTTAAATACTCCTTTACCATCTATTCCATGTGACATAAATGACAACACTAACCATTCCAAAAGTGTTGAACAATCTCACCCTTTATCATTGATGGTAATAAACTCATAAACCTTGATGAAAAACCAAGTACACAAATGATTTATCAAATTCATTCCTTGTTTATGACATCACTCTCTCCCTCTTTTACATGACTATGAAAAAGTTACACACATCCAACAATATGAGTAACATGAAAATAAAATAATAATAATGCATATCATTACCTCAAGAAGATCCCCCTTAAATGATGATTTTTTGACAAGTAAAAATCAACTAGCTATATGAATTTATTCATCAATCGAGATGCAATTATCCCTTGAAACTAATCTCTATATATTCAGGTATTTCACTTCAACATGCTAAAAAACTCAAATATGCCTAAAGATAGTTGGTATTGCTATTTGGACCTTAGATCCCTGAATTATATTTTCAATATCCTTTTTAAATCAACTTTGCCCATCCATAGAATCCTCCAACTTCATGAATTAATCTCATACTACTCCCCTTGGGATAATTTTGTCCTCCTTTATCTGAAGGTACATGAAATCAATCACTTGCATTGCACTAAATCCATGAGTATATATCATTCTTATCTAATCAGTCCTAAAGGAAATTTTTCAATGCTTTCCATTTCCTTTCCTTATCCATTCACTGAAAGAATAAACTACCTTACATTACCTTGAAGTGTATGACACTTGTCTTCATTAGTTTTTATTCATTATGCTTTTTAGACTCATAGAACATCTTAAAGTTACTATTTCATAGTCTCATCTATCTCCCTTGTTCCAATAACCTTACAAACCTATAGGTCATTGTTTTTGACTCCCTACATCTTCAATCATACTCAAATTACATAAGGACATCACCATTTGTATTTACCATTGCATTCTTGGCCTATTTTCTCACAAGATTATGAGTGATTAACATTTTTTTTTCCTTTTCTCACCATGAAGTACTATGTATACCTTTTAGTAGTGCATTTATGTTCTTGTGCTACCATTTTAGATCGAAAAAGGCCTTCAAGTATACTAGCTTTACATTTGATGAGTCTCTAAGATTTTATATATGTTCACAAACTAGTAGAACTTCATCTACTTTTTTTTTTTTTAGAAAATTGTTATAGAATGACTAAACAATTTTTTTCTCTCAATAACATACAAATTTCATCTTCACAGTTCATGAAATGTACTGTTCATACTTATAGACACTTTTACGGTATATTATTATGAAACATTCTTTAATCTACAGCCATTTTGATTGTCCACCTCTTAGACTAATAAAACTTGTTTCTCATGTACATATCTTATATCAAAACAAAGTGTCAATATTATATCTTTAGTCTTAGTCTATGTCATTACTTTTATCTCCTTCAAGATTGTATTAGCTTCAAGACCAAACTTGGAATTGAACCAATACTTCAAGTAATGTTGCATTATTTTCATGGAGTTTTCCATGGTCATATTATTCATTTTGAATCTATTATTATCCCATTATCTGTTGACTCTCCAAATATTGAAGATAAAACATCAATATAGACCTTGAAATGACATCTGTAAATACTACTCAATCATAGCATGTTACATGGTTTTGAAACCATTTGTGTGCCCTCTATAAAGTCTTCACATGTATGTACCACTTCATTATCAATTTTCACTCATGCATATATTCTTAGCCCTCTGAAATCTTGTTTTAGGAGATTATTTCATTTAGAGAATTCTCTCTCACCTATGACATATGATATTCACATATGATTGGACTTCAAACGTTATAACCTATGATTTATTAATGAATGACTATCATGAATTCACTTTTCTTGACCTTTATCACTATTGAATTTCTTACAAGATTGTAATCTCATATTTTAATAGGAGATATTCATTACTATGGAAATAAGACTTAATCTTGAAAAATTTTCTTCAAGACCCAACTTTGTTTGGCTTGGATTCACTATTCCATGCTTCCACATGTTCTCGAGACTTAGAAATAATAGATTACTCCTTTTTTAATAAAGTACACTAGATAACATATCTATGTCTCAAGACAACATGTGTGATCTTGACATCAATATTCAATATTTGAGGGATATACCTACTTGAGATCTTTACACCCCTTTATAGAACAATTTACACATTAAGAGTAGCTCTGTAAATTTGACACTTTTTGTATGAATTAGGATCTGAATATTTTTTCATCATTTATTCTCTCATGATACTTACACAATCTATTGTAGAATATGTCCAATCTTCATGACACAATATATGAGGTAGCTAGGGTTAGATTTGTACATGGGCATGGGACAAGACATTTGACAACCTTTAAATATTATTGAATACTTCTCTTACAAGGATACAACCTAAAAATATGATTCAATCAAGACATAATCATGAGAACCTAGAAGAAAATAACACACCCCTTGAGACCTAATGACCATACTCTTTTCATAAATACTCAAGAGGAACATTCAAGAACCTTAATAAGCACTACTATTTCAAAATGAGACCAAACAATCATTCCTTATATTTGACATGCCCAGTAACATAGTGGAGACTCCAATCACCAACTATTGTTGGAAAATTTTATTTAGGAAGAAACTTTCTATCATTCACTCAAATTCATCATGGAGAATGATTTGATTTGCAAGTTGGTAGCCTAATTAGGAGCATAAATTTCTTCTTTCAGCTGGTATATACCTTCTAGAATCCTAGAGAAGGAATTCCACCCATTGAGATCACCTCAAAATAGGAGAAAGTCATAAAAGTAGCATGATGACTCAATTATTTATATTCTTGTCCTTAATATCTTTTCCATCTATTTGGATATACTCCTTGGTGTGATAACCTCATCTCCTAAGCCTTCACTTTCTGATTGAGTTCCTGATAAGACATACATGTTGCATCTCATACACCTACTCTAACATAGCTTGAGGTAGAGATTCTTCATAATTTGCACTAGACTTGTCTTCTTTTTCCTTGAATTTCTCATCACTTCCTAATGTCTTGTTTATATTGGAATATCCCATGAATTTAATGGATTGTTATGCTTCTTCCTCATCTTCCCATACTATTTTTTTATCCTTGTTTACTTCTTCAACTCTTGATTTTTCTTCCTTGACATTAAATATCCACTTTACTTTCTTCTTTCCAGAGGATGTTTTAGGAATAGGTGACTTTGACTCACTTCTAGTATTGGTCTTCATGTTAGAAACTTTATTATCTCTCCCATTTGAAGGTATGAGGTATAATATTGTACTTAGATAACTCATGGTGATAGCAATTCTTTACAAAATTCCCAAAATCATGAAAATTATAGCATATGACATTACTCTTACCTCTAAATTGGTGTGAACTTTCATTCCCACCATGATTTGTAGTCTAAGATTCATGAAATATCCTGGCATAGTGTCTAAACTTGTTACAGTTGTAGCACACTACCATGTTCATGCCTCTTGAGTATTTTTCTTCCCAAAACTGACTTGAAGGTTCTTCTAAGCAATACTTAGCAATATGACCTTTTTCTTGGCAGTTAAAATAGATTATGTTTTTTTCTTCTCACTTCTAATGTATCTCCATGGGTGGTAATCTATGATCTTATTCTTACATTCCTTATCCCTATTTCCATAGCTATGAAAAGAAAAAAATATCCATTGAAATTCCTTTCATACCTGGATGCATTTGGTTACCTAACTAACTTAGGCCTCTTTGTGATTGTCTTATTGATCATCATCATACTTGTTTGCATTCTTGTACTAGCATTTTCATCCTATTTCTTTTCCACAAGTTATCCTCTGAATCCTAGACTTGTTTTATCACTTGGTGCTCTTTGATTTTCTAAGATTTCATCAAGATATTCAAAAATCTTTTAAAATTTTATATGCATTTTAATCTTGTCATTTTCCTCTTCTAGTTCAACCTTCAATATTCTCAACTCTTCTTCATTTTTTAGGAAGGTATCCTTATTTTCTTTCAGATCTTTTGACACGTTCTCAACAAATGACTCCATCTCCTTGAGTGCTTGGCCATGGTCAGCTTCCATAAGCTTGATTTCCTTCTTTAGTCCATCAATCAGAGATTGAGAAATATCATACTTCCTCTTTAATATTTATTCTACTAATGTACCCATGTTTGTGCCTTCAAGATCACCTCCAAGATGTTAGAATTTATTTAAGAGGACCAGGCTTTGATACCAATTGCTGGAAATTAGGACACTGAGGGGGTGAATTAGTGTTTGTTCAATTTTTAACTCACAATTTAATTTACTTAATTTGTGAAATGAAACCAAACCAATATCCACAAGAAGTTAACATGAGAGAAAACACACAGAGACATAATTTAATGTGGGAAACCCAAACTAGGAAAAAACCCACTGAAACCAAGAAATATCTTAGGAAAAGAATGCCCTGTAAATGTTATATTGATTTCAAGTTGAGCATCTACTCAACATGGAGCTATAACTCCAAAATTTAACCAAGCTCCTACTTATTCTTTGACAAGCTTCAACTTTCTGGAAGCTTCAACTCCCAAGTATCAATCACACTTTTACCCATTTCTTCTACAAGCTACAACTCACAAGGAAGATACTAATTTATCCTACTTATATACAACTTATAATTATTCAATATTTTGATCAAAATATTTTTTTGTTCAAACAACTGATAGTGACCACTAGATTATCTCATTCTTCTTCTCAATTTTCCCTTTTATCCATGCTCTTCGATCATCAAATAAACACCCAATATTTTTCATACAAGGATCATTTCATACACATCTTCATATCACATCCTACACCTTGAATCACATAGACAAGCATATACTCTTCATGAGCTCAACATGATGCAATACTTCCGTAATTAAGGCATTTATAGTTCACCTTGATCCTAATTTTTTTTTCATATTTTCAAGCATCTTAAAAACTTGGTTATCATCACCTAACTCGATACACATTTCTCTTTAATCAATCTGGTCTTATTGATGCATTATCACTCCCCTCTAAAATCTCTATTATGCTCTGTTGTACACTCTAAATCATGTTCACATATTCATCAATATTTTTCTTTCATAATCCTTTTATTCTCCATGTCTATTCTATCGCATAATGTTCATTCATATATATATATATATATATATATATATATATATATATATATATATATATATATATATATATATATATATATATATATATATGTTATATGCTCATGTATATTCACTACTATCCTAGGCTTCAAACCCATTTTACTAGACTCAAAAATTATCTTTTGTAGTCGACCATTATTATACTAACATGGCTTTCCAACTTCATCTTCTAAGACTCTTAAATGTTCTCATGTTATAACTTGTACAAGGGATGTCAAGATACTTTTATTGTAACTTCCTAAGTTTTCATGATCTCCATTCATGGGGAACTAGTACATTCTTAAGGTCTACAACATATTCAAGATTCACTAAGGATTGAAAATGAAGCACGAGAGGCCTTTATGTTGAACCACTGTAATTAGTGTTGTCATTTATGTCATGTGGAATTGATGGAAAAGGTGTGAATGGTGAATTGAAGCTTAGTCAGAGGCATGAAGGTTTATTGATTGTTCCTTCTCGGTGGTAGTTGGAATTTACAAAGAGGTTTCAATATTATTCTAGGATGGTTTTAGGATGTTGCAAGCTTTATCGGTGAGGTAAGAGACCACTCGGTATGTCAATGGTTGGTATAGCTGGATCATATGTTCTACAAGTCATATATGATGGTGTCAACATGGGAAAGAGATCTTGGAGTGAGTTTCAAGTCATACTTTGGAAGTCTTATTTAAAATTGGCTCATTTAGGGCTAGTTCTAGAGCCTAATGAGTGTGAAAGATTAATGCATGTCATGAAAATAATATGTAAGAATGGGAGGATACTAAGGACATTTTCTAGGGAATTTATGATCAACAACAAGGCTCATTTTAGCTCTTGGAGGAAAAATTGAAAAGTTCACTAGAACTTTGTTTGAGGAATTATAGCGAAGATTGAGGTAAATGAGATTGATATGATATGTATAGGAAAATTTATGGATAACCATCCTATGGAAGGTGTATAGGGTTTTTTTAGTGCTTCATTAAAAATTTCATCAAGTTTTGAAGAGGTGTGTGGAAGTCATGCAATTTTTCCTAAAATTGGTTTCTTAAGGAATGCAAATTGAGAACCCTATCTTCTTAACATCCAAGAAAAAATATGGATCCTCCTTGAGATAAATCATAGAAGAAATTTTGGTAGATAAGTTCAATATTGAATGTTTGAATTTTTTTATGGAATTTGGATAAGTAATAGAGAAGTTATGATCATTTTTCTAGCCTATTTGTTCTCTCTCCCAAACACCTTCTTGAATTGGTGGTAGTAAAGGTAGTCTTCTTGAATTAAAATCACTTGGATGAGAAATTTTAGATCTTCTCATGGTCTGATAATGATGTCTCAATTTTATTTGATTGATCAATTTTCATCAAGCTAGTCTAGTTTAGTACAAGGTTTCTCAGGGTAGCAAAGATGTGTGTGTACAGGTGTGATGTGGGAAGAGTCAGTGTTGAAGTTTTTATTGAATCAAGGGATGAGATTGAAAAAGGATTTGAATATCTATTCTAGGTCTATGGTGAATGATAAATGATCAATTTTGTGCTAAATAGGTACTGTAAAGAAAACTTTCCTTCTTTGTCCATGGTTTTCCTCCTATGCCAAACTATAAAGAGCACCCTTTGAGTTGCAAGATATGAACCTCACTTCTCAAGCTCATTATTTTCATAGAACTGAAGGTTTTGATATGTTCCACACATGCAATATGTGGTCTCAAAGTGTTGGAGGCTATGTAGAAGGATAAAATGAAAGTTGTGAAGCCAATTGTAGATATGGTGTAAATAGTCCTATACTGCACATGTTCAGGTTCGACAAATGTTATTGAGATTTTTGTATGAAGGTGATGATTTCATATTCACTATAAGGTATATGATCATTTAGTGAGCTCGTTTAAGTTATGAAAACTTTCTATTAGACTCTTGTACCACAAAATGAAGTAATGTCACCATGTCCGATATACTACTGCATTGTCAAAATGTATAGATGGTAATGATTTTGTTTCTTACAAGATGAAATGAGGATTAGGGAAGATGAAAACCATTACACAAATATTTTGGAGTTGAAATATTTGAATTTCATGAAGAAATGATCAATAAAATCACCTTTGAAGCTCCTCGGGATTACACGGTTTATGAAAACCTCTACATAGGGTTTTGAGAAGGAAAGTGCTTAGAACTCAAAATTTAACTGATGGAAATGCCTTAAATATTATACAAAGATATATCTTGGCATTTTATTTCAAAAAAATTCATGTATTTTTTCATTCCATCAAGGCTTTGAGGATATTTCCTTGACAGACTCTTCTAATACAACTCTTTAACTCTGACATAGGTGTTGACAAACACATTTAATGTTATTTATTCATGGTGAAAGACTAGGGTCTTCATGAAAATACTCTAAATGTTAATAAATGGCACATTTAACCTTGTTAGGACCTCAAAATGGTGTGAAATTATGGAAAGTACGTGGTAGTGAGGTAATTGTGAACCAATATCCTTTGATCTTTGTCTCAGCTAATTGAATGAATCCAAATTACCTCAAGAAGTTTGTGCAATGGTAAAGCATGGCTTACATGGTTACAAAGAGAGGTTGATGAAGTTATTTCAATGCCTCAAATACACAAAAAGTGATTGTCAAATTCCAAAACAATGTAATGTTGACAGAGTTGCTAAGGTTTGTTTGATATAAATGTGAAATTGTAAAGTCATGAAACGTCCATGTTTGAACTAAAGGAGCCCATGAAGAAGGTCAAAATTCATGGACAATTACAAATGTGATAATTCCTCATCTAGCTCGAGTCACTCTTGAAAGAAAAAATAGAAGGTGGAGAGTCTTGGTTATTCAAATATAGTGTAAAGTCCAAAAGATATAGAATTCAAAAAAATAGAAGTTATGAAGTCATTTTTGAGGTTCTGCTAGCTTGAGAAATAGAGTGTAAGTGTTTGAGAAAATATTATGGAGAATTAAAATGTGAATAAGAATAGACCATTATTTTTTCATACAAATATAAGACAATTATATATTAATGTTGGTGAAAGAAATAGTGTTAAGAAGATGAAGTGTGGGTGAATATAAAGAGGGTAATAGACTATGACATATGTGAGTTGTGAGATATACTATGATTATATCTTCTAGTAACTAAGCCTATAAAACCTTTGAAATGAAGATATGTGACTATCTGGAGGTGTATAAGTGAATAATGTGTAGTTTACTAAATTGGGAGATATTCAATGCTTTAAGAGGACAAAGAGAAGGTAAAAGAATGCAATGAACTAAAGAATTGAGTACATATGACTTGAGATTAGGAGTAGTTACGTTTATTGAAAGGAGGGATAATTAAGAAGTTTGAAACCATGAAATTCTTGAGATGAGTATGTAGTATCTTAAAGACTAATCTATTACAACAAGAATGAGTGATTTCATGAGTGATAGAATGACACACTAGTGATTGTGAACCTTGTATGTATGAAAAAAAGTGTATTGATTTGATAAGTAGGAGAGCGGTCGGTTAAGTAGTAGTTATGAGTAGAAGAGTGAGATAATCTAGCTATCACTATTAATTGTATGAGACAATAGTTTATGTGTGATAAATTTTTGAAAAATTCTAAGTTTTAGCTTAGCATGTGGTGAGTTATAGCTTTCCTATGAGTAAAATCTCACTAAAGGTTAGTTGTTGTTGAACTAAACTTGGGAGTTAAAGATTCTCGATAGGTTGAATTTTGTCAAAGATTGAGTGGCTACTTGGTCAATTTTTTGAGTTGCATCTCCAAGTTGAGTTGAATCTCAACAATGAAATCAATGTAATAGATATAGGAATTTTTTTCCTAAGCCTAGTTCTTGGTTTCATTGGGTTTTTTCCTAGTTTGGGTTTCCTAGATTAAATTTTGTGTCTCTATGTTTATTCTCCTGTTACTTGTTTTTGTAAGGTTTTATTTTCTCTTCATATCAAGATTAAGGAAATGGAAATGTTTGTAAAATTTTGATTAGACACTAATTCATCCCCCTCTTAGTGTCCTAGTTTTTAACAATTTTTATTATATCCCGGTCCTCCTAAATTGAGCCTAATAGCTTGGAGATGATCCTACGAAGACATAAGCATGGGTACTAAAGCGAAATCAATCCTACGAAGATAAAGTATGAGATTTCTCAATCCCTGATTGATGGTATGAAGAATGAAATAAAACACATGGAATATAAACATTAATAAGATCTTAAGGAGATGGAGTCCTTTGTTGAAAACATGTCAAAATATATAAAAGACAAAGAGGGTGCATACAAGAAACATGAAGAATCTTTGAGAATCTGAAGGCTAAATTGGGAGAGGTAAATGATAAATTAAAAATGTATAGAAAATTTGAAAAGAGTTTTGAATATCTCGGTGGAATATTGGAAAATCAAAGGTCACACAATAATAAAATAGGTTTAGGATTTAAAGGAGAATCTGTAGAAAAGAAAGAAGATGAAAAGGTTGGTCCCAACATACAAACATACATGAAGCTCATCAAGGATTCAAACATAAGAAGACCTAAGTCATTTAGGAAACCAAATGCATTTGAGTATGAGTTAAATTTCAATGGATATTTATTTTCTTCGATAGCTACGGAAATAAGGCTAAGGAATGTGAAAACAAATCATATATGAGCATCCATGGAGACACAATAGAAGTGAGAAAGAAAAGAACATAGTTTGTTGTAATTTCTAAGGAAAAGGGAATATTTTCAAGTACTTTCTAGAAGAAATTTCAAGTCAATTTTGGGAAAAATAAAACTTAAGAGGCATGAAAATTTTATTTTGCTACAACTGCAACAAATCTGAACACTATGCTAAAATATTTCATGAGTTCAAGATTGCAAATCATGATAAAAATGTCATGTGTTATACTTGTCAAAATTCTAGGCATTTTGTAAATCATTGCTATTACCATAAATAATATAAGTACATAACCAAGTATCATACCTTCAGAGGGAAAGACAAGAAATCTTCCAATATGAAGATCAGTCCTTAAAATGAGAAAATTCAGTCAAGTCTTTAAAAATCCTAAAAATAAGAAAGCTAAATTGATATACAAAGTCAATGAAGAAAACACAAGAGTTGAGGAAGTAAATAAGGACAAGGAAATAGTATGTGAAGATGATGTAGAAATTTAGGAACCTATGATAAAGACCAATACAAAAAAAAACAACAATGAGTGATGATAAAGGCAAGAAGAAGGAAGATAAGTTGAGTGCACATAATGAAGAACTTCTTCCTCAAGCAATGCTTAGAAACAGGTTTATGAGATACAAAATATGCATTTATTAGGTACTAAATTAGAAAGTGAGAGATCAAATGATGTGGTTTTCACACCAAGGAATGCATCCAAAAGACTAATAAGAGAACAAGGACAAGAAAGGAAAGAATTGAGTCATCATGTTGTTTTGATGACTTTCTCTTGTTTTGAGGTAACATGACAAGATAGTATGCCTTCTCTAGGATTCTAGAAGGTATACATTAGTTAAAGGAAGCATATTTTTCTCTTCATTTTTCTACAAATCAAGTGGTCTTCATGATGAAGTTGAGTGATTAAGTCAAGGATGTTGTTAAATGAAGGTTGGCACTAGTTATTGTTGATTGTTTGCCTTTATCAAGTTTCCAAGGTATGTGTTTTTCTCCATAATTGAAGGGATATCACATGTGGAATTCTTCGATTGTCTTTTTGAATAGTCTTGAATAGAGAATATAGTCAATAAGTTTCAAGACTTATGTTAGGATTATGTATGTTATCAAGTTGGCTTCAAGAAGAAAAGTATCACGGAGAGTAGAAATCTTGAAAGAGAGTATCTTGGGTCAAATGATCAAGTTCAATGTTGTGTTGTAATATGAATCAGGTTAGTTTTGAGCTCTAATGATAATTTCAAATAAGATAATAATCTATGGTTGTTGATGACATAGTGTCAAGTGTGTCTTTATTCTTGGCATATGTGATGGTGATATTGAGACAAATAATCTATGTCTGTCAAGATTTGCTAAATAATGATAAGGTCCGATCTTAACAAGTGATGCTAATGTAATATCTGTCAAGTGGTGTCTTTTCTTTTTCTTTAATTTCTTAAAACCTTGAGTCTAGGTTGAAATATTTCAATCAGTGTTCTATTATGAGCCATAAGTATGGTCAAATTTGATTTGAACTATATATCACCTTTGTTAAATAAAGGAATTTTTGAACTTATCCAAATCTCTTGTAAGAATCTCAATAATCAAGTTTCCTAGACGTTCTAAGATGACATTTTCTTCATGACAAGATCCTATATGGAAATTATGGGTCTCATTCTAAATGCATTCCTTTGAGGTCAGATTTGTCCCTATGAGAATGGTCAAGAAAGATGAGTGGAAACTTGATTGAAGTCTATCAAAGTGTATTTCAGTTAAATGAGGGTAAGATGTACTAAGTTTGGATCTCTGTTTCACAAATCTCATTTCACCTCTAAGAAAAGGGAAATTGTTCTCAAAAATTTCTCAAGTTAATGTTTGGCCACGATGAATTATGAGGAATGTATAATTAACCAATTATAGATTCATAGATAAATGCCAAAGATTGTAGATTATGTTGTGCATTTAATTTAAACATAGATTTATCTTATTATAGATCACATATTATAGAGATTAATAACATGATCTAAAAGAAAATACAAGAAAGTAAAAGAGATAGATAACACCAGATTTAAAGTGGGGAACCCGATGGAAAAACCCCCACTGATAAAGCACTATCTGCATTAAGAATTTATCAAAACTTTAACCCAACACTTCCACTTCACTCCTCGGTCTCACAGTAAAAAAATTCACTTACATAAAAATCTTGAGCATAGATCAATTGGTCTATCAATTGTCTAGTGTCTCATCCTAGCAATCTTGTGAGGGATCATCCTATTTATATAGGATGGGTGAGCAGTTATACCGCTTCACTCTTTTCAAAGTTGTGAAAGACTGACTTAAGTATATAAATAAAATTTTAATAATGGGTCATATGTAGTGGTCTATCAAATGATATCCCACTTGACATTATCAACCCCAACACCCCCCTTAATGTTAAGTGGGAAGAAACAATGAAGACATGCCAAATTTACCTTTTTCTACAAAAGGATTTATAGATCCAAGAATCAATAGTAGTGACTCTGACTAACATGCAAACAAGGGAAATCATATAGATCTTCCCATACAAAAATTCTTAAGACTAGTGCTTTACATATGAAGACTTACATCAGATTATGGAGCCTTTTATAAACTAAGGCATACCCATAACTAAAGATTCACTGGGATTTACAAGTAACTTCACATAGAGTGAAACATTTACTTATTACAAAATGGAGGAAGTATTAGAAGTTTTAAAATAGTTGTTAAGAGGTGGCATTGTCATGCACACTCCCCCTCAATGGAAACTATGAAAGTCCTAACAAGGCACACAAATTTAAAAATTCATAGCACACAATGGCTTGGTGAAGATATCTACAACTTGATCTTCAGTAGAACAGAACTTGAGATCAATATCACCATTCAGGAATTTCTCTCTAATAAAGTGCATATGAACTTCAAAATGATTGGTCCTTTGATGTTGAACTAGATCCTTTTCAAGAGTAATGAAATTTTGGCTGTCAAACAGTATAGTGCTCCCTTTGATGCCCATGTATAGTGCTTCCTTTGCAGCTTCCATAGCACTTTTATACTCTGATTCATTAGAAGATATAGAAAATGTTGGTTGCTTCTTGCTAATCCAAGTGATGGAACCTACACCAAACTTGAAAACATATCCAAAAGTAGAATTTCTATCTGTAGCATCACCAACATTATCATAATCACAATAGGAAAAATAAAAAAATACCATAATTAAGTGTTCCTTTAATATACTTCAAAATTATTTTTTCCATTTTCCAATGATCCTCATAAGGTTCTTGCATAAATCTTGAAACTAATCCTATTGCATAAGAAATATCAAGTCTAGTAATAGTCAAATAAATTAGATTACCAACTAGCTATCTATACAAAGTAGGATCAAATTTAGCACAAGCTGGTTTAGGATATAACTTTACACCAACTTCAATAGGAATGACAACATGCTTATAGTTAATCATGCTAAAAAATTTAAGAAAAATTTAGCATACTTGAGATTGAGATGCAACAATATACTTATGATCATGAAATATAACCATGCCAAGAAAATTATTTAATAAACCTAAATTAGTCATTTCAAAACATTGTTTTAGATTTTCTTTAATTTTAGAAATTAAATTTCTATCACTACTAGTAATCAAAAGATCATCAACATACAAGAAAATAATGATAATATTCTTTCTTTCAAACTTAACAAATATATCATTATCGGAACAAAAGTTAGAGAATCCTAGATATTGAAAAAAGCTGTTAGTTTTAGCATACCAATATCTAGGAGCTTGTTTAAGACCATAAAAAGACTTTTTTCTTACAAACATGAAGCTCTTTACCATGTTCTTCAAAACCCGTAAGTTACCTCATGTAGATTTCTTTGTTTAAGTCACCATTAAAGAAATAATTTTTTACATCCATTTAGTGAATCTCCCACCATACTAGGCCACCAATGCAAGAAGAACTCTAACATTTCTCATCTTTGCTATGAGATAAAAAGTCTCAACATAGTCAAGACTAGGTTTTTGAGTGAAATCATGAGCTACCAGCCTTGCCTTGAACTTGTCAATTTATCCTACAAAGTTATATTTGATCTTATACAACCACCTAGATCCTACAATACTTCTCTTAGAAGGAGGAGGGACAAGTTCCTAAGTATTATTTTTAATCAAGGCATTGTATTCATCTTTCATAGCCTGAATCCATCTATCATCTTGATAGGATTCTTCAAAATATTGTGGTTCTACCTCATAGAGGGTCATCAAGGAATGATAAGTATGTTGACTTCTAGTTACTTTTATAAGACTATCAAGTTGAGAGTTTTGAACAATACTTTGAGCCCATTTAGGAACCTTGTGATGCAAGACATCTTGAGATGACTCCACCCAATCTCCATCATGTCTAGATTAGGATAATCAACCTTTTTTAAAAAAATTCCATAATGTTAGGAGGAGGATTATTAGGATCTATCACAGGAGAAAAAGAGGAGGGTTCATGAGAAACATCACAGAAAGTATTTTCTAAGACTTGAATATTTTTGTTTTCAACAATTTCATGCTTGAAAGGGTCATAAAATCTCAATCCTTTAGTTCTACATCCATATCCAACAAAAATGCAAGAAAGGGGGTTGGATCAAGCTTCTTCCTATTAACTTTAGGAATGAAGATAGAAGGACTACCAAATATTCTTAAGTGAGAAATATCTAGTTTTTGCTTTGTCCATACTTCATGAGGAGTAGCTTGATGAAGAGATTTAGTAGGCACTCTATTAAGAATATAGACGGAAGTATTCATAGCTTCATCCCATAGAACTTAGGCACATTAGAAGCATGAATCATAGTCCTATCCATTTCTAAGACAATCTTATTTTTCCTTTCTGCAATACCATTTTGCTAAGGGGAATAGGGAGTAGTCAACTCTCTTTGAATCCCACATATCACACGTAACTCGTCAAAAATTTTCCGACATATTAACCTCCATTATCAGTCCTAATCTTGTTAATTTTCATATTAGAATCATTCTACACTAAAGATTTAATGTTTTTAATTTTAGCTAAATAATTGACTATTTTCTCATCCCCTTTATGGAAGTTGTAAAAAAATCTAAAACCATCTTAATTATCATAGAAAAACAACTACATTCATGCATAGTCTCTAATTGTTTCCATGCATTAGTAGGTGAGTCCATATGACCTATATGCATTAAAAATTCATCTTTTATGCTTTACAAAAGGATGGACAAAGATTCTTGTGATCTTTGAGAGAAGAAGCTAAGGTTTTCAGGGGTAGCTTGTCTTCCTGTGGGATGTTTTTCTACACCATTCACAAGATCCCAAATATTTCTAGCCATAAAACATGATTTTAAATGAACTCTCCAGATGCTATAAATTATCCCATTCAATAACTGAGAATTATATAAAGCAAAAATGGTATAAATGGCCATTTTTAGTGCTTAGACAGGTAATGCAAAAAAAAATCAGCTAAAATAAAGAGTATAGGAAGATTACTAGAAGCAAAAACTAGCTACATATCTTTTTAATAGCTAAATGAATGCGAGAAAGTTAAAAATTGATCAAAATATCAATTAATTTGATCAAATTTTACAAAATTAAGCTACAAATGTTTTAACAAACTAATTGAATAATTAATTAATTCATTTAGGGCTTAAGATTAATTAATTAAGAGCTTAAGACCACGACACATTTTGATAGAGTTTAAAAAATAACTTGATTTGGTCGAGTTTATGTGAGCTAGCTAGAGCTCATACTAATTTAGGCTATAATAGCTCGACAAGTTATTTAGCAACTCGATGGGGCAAGCTCAAAAGTGAGCTACTTAACAAATAAAAACAAGTTAAAAAATATTCAAAGCGGGGGGGGGGGTGGCATGTGGAACAAATCAATAATACCAAGAGAGACAAGTGTTGGATTTGAAATAGATCCTTGGGCAAACGTGAAGTAGTAAAAATTAAATAGAAATCCCTTTTAGGGTCGATAACAAAGTAATTAAATTGCAAAGATAATTTTTTTAACACATACAACAATAGACACACGTCTACTTTTAATTAGCTCACACATCGTAGTGTAAAAACTAAGATAGAAGACAATTAATTGAAACAACAAGACATAAAACACATGTCATTAATTAATTAGTTCACTTCTTTGCACTCTGAAAAAAATGGACACAAAATGTGAAAGTAAATTATAATTTTAAAAAACCACTTGTCAAAAAAATAATCCAAACTTTTAAAAAAATTGAGTACAAAAATAGAAGACAGTGTCACAATCTTAGTGGTTAAGATAAAGCATGATGACACCCCGATTGACATATTCGACACTTGTGAAGACCGAAACAATCATAAGATTAAAATATGTGTCCAAAATAAATTGGTTCGTAATTCGCAATGTAACCACAAAGACTTTAATTAAAATTGAAGACACACGGAGTCTTTTAAATGGATTGATCTTTCCAAATCTGAAAAAGACTGAAAAATGCAACAAGATGGCTGATTTATATTGGATAGCCATTGGAAAAAAAAAAGACCGACAAAAGAGAAATAATAAGTGACTTGGGAGCTTTAATATTAGATCTGATTTATCAAATGACAGAGAAGGATAAATCAAGTCTAAAAATGTAAAAAACATGTAAATCCCTTATTGGCTCACATTTAGCATTGAATGACAATAAGATAAAAATAAACTAACAATGCAAAGCAAGGTGGAGCAATCTAATTGGCGTGGGCTTCTCAAGAACACAAATGAATATTAAAATACTGAAAATGTAAAGCTAGATGGAAAAAATGATTGGCTTGAGTTTCACGATCAATATAACTTCACAAAAACAAATAAAGTCCATAAATACAGACAAAGTCAATCCATATGGCATAAGAGGATTAAATCGTGCTTCAAAAAGAGAGAAAGTCATGAAAAATTAAAGATCTAAACAAAAAAGACAACATATTGAAGCCACTTAGCACTCTATGAGTTGATCGAATTTACAAAGATGGAAAAAGAATAGTAAAGATATTTGGAGCAATTTTATTGGCTCGAGCTTCACAAAACTGATAATTCTATATAAAACATGAAAAAGTGAAGCCAGAGGTATAAAGTAATTGGCTTGGGATTTGTAAAAGCAGATCTAGACAAAAAAAAAGGAATTTAAAAGCCAAAATGGACTTTAAAACTCCAAACTAACTATATCTAAAGAGATCTTTTGGATCCAAAGCCAAAAAAACCGTAACAACTATAAATGGCATGAAAACTAAAAATAAACACGCAAAAAATGGATTTAAACAAAAAAAACTATAAATAGATTCAAACAAATTTATGAGCATGTAATTGCTTAAACATGATCTATCTGACCATTTACCATTTAGCCAATATTGAGGCAAAATTGGAATTTTAAACCTGGTTAGCTTGAAAGAAACCAGTGGAATTTTAGGGTTTCAAATATTTGTAAATAAATTTCAAGCTTCTAGATTGATCATGCACACACATAATCACTTGCTCGATACCATGTTAGAATTATGAGGAATGTATAATTAACCAATTATAGATTCACAGATAAATGCCATTTAAACATAGATTTAGTTTATTATAGATCACATATTATAGAGATTAATAACATGAGCTGAAAGAAAATATAGGAAAGTAAAAGAGACAGATAACACCAGATTTAAAGTGGGGAAACTCGAAGGAAAAAACCCCACTGATAAAGCATTATCTGTATTAAGAATTTACCAAGACTCTAACCTAGCAATTCCACTTCACTCCTCATTCTCACAAGTAAATAATTCACTTACATAAAAATCTTGAGCATAGATCCATTGGTCTATCAACTGTCTAATGTCTCATCCTAACAATCTCGTGAGGGCTCATCCTATTTACATAGGATGGTTGAGTGGTTATGCCACTTCACTCTTTTCTAAGATGTTAAACACCAACTTAAGTGTATAAATAAAATTTTAATGATGGGTCGTATGTAGTGGTCTATCAAATGATATCTCACTTGACATTATGAACCCCACCATAATCTTTATTTCTAATTGAACAAGTTTAGAAAGTGTATTATATCTTGTTTAATTGTATTCAATAAATGAAGAAAAATGGGTTCAACATATTCCTAGTAAGATATGTAAGAGTGAATGATTAGGTTGTGTGGAAGAAATTTGTAAAATTTCTATGACAAGTAATATATCTTAATTAGGTGGACATGCTCAAGATTCATGTTGCAATAGTGAAAGTTATGAGACTATCCAAGTATACAGAGAATCCTAAATTATATGCAAGGTGATTGCAAAATCATGTGGTCTCAAAGTCAATATTGGTTAGGTGTACACTTAGGTTGAGTATGAAGGACTTAAATACGATTAATCGAGATCATTTTATCAATATTTTAATCCATAAAATAATTCTATCATAGTCTATGGTACATATAAGAGACTAAAGTTAAATAGAGTTCATCGTGACATAAACAAAAATCTCTCAATTTTATGAAGATTTGTGTTTGATTAGAAAGCTACCATAGAAAACTTGGGTCTGAGTGATCATGGATGTGTTTAATGTTCTAGTCTATGCAAGATACATCAAGAAGTCTCTAGAATAAATATTTATCATAAATTTGATCATAGAGTATCCTATGATATTGGTAAGTTAGTAAAAATAAGAGGATAGCCCTCAAGTAAATATACATTAAATTAGGCTTGTACATGGGATACTAGGACATGAAGACTTGTCTTAAAATCGAAAGACCAATTTATTCTAGAAGGAAAAGTAGGTTATTTATAGTTTCAAAGTTTTGTTTAATTGAATACTTGTGCCTACTTGGTAGAATTAGAGGAACATAAACATGTGTGTAAATCTATTGAAAGTGTATAAAAGTTCATTGACACTATTTGAATGATCGAAAAGACACGCTTATTGATAAAGCAATGATTTCCCATAATGAATTGTGTTTTTGTTCAAAAGAGAAAAGTTAAAGGATAAGTAAGTGAAAACTAGATGAACTTAGTTGAGAATCGGAAACATATGATCAAGTATTCTATTGAAGGGTCAAAAGAAAAAGATGAATAAGGAAATGATAGAAATATTTTAGTGTTAACAGATGGTGCCAAAAAGTGAAGAGTACATTGAAAATATGCATCAGTCCGAAATGAAGAGGTTTGAGTTATTCTTATAGTTTGAATGCAAGGAATTTTATTGATGTCATGAAACTTCAAACAAAGGGGGATAAAATGATCCTGGGGGAGAAGTATGAAGTTGTATTTGAGCATGGTGAAGTGAGACACATGAACATGAAGATAATATGTTCATGGGGATATATGAGGTTGATTGGTGGATACATGCATGCATCCATCTAATAAAAAAGTGGCAAGATAGTGATGTTAATCCAAGGGGGGGCTTATTAAGGATAACTTGTGTTGTATATGTGATTATTTGTTTTGTTTTTTTATCTTGTTGAATTTCATGACCATTTTTCATAGATTTCAAAGGGGGGAGAATGCTTTCAAAAACTAGGAATGGTGATTTGAAGTTGTTGGTGTGTGTATTTTCCATCAAAGTTTCGAGTTGTTGCCATCAATGAAAAAGGACAAGATAGTTAAAACTTGTTCATTGGTGTTTTCATTGATTTCATGTGGTATTTATGGAAAAGGTATGAATTTTGAATTGAAGCTCGGTTATATACATGAAGGTTCATTGGTAGTGCCTTCTCAGTGATAGTTGGAGGTTACAAAGAGGTGTCGAGGTTGATTCCAGGATGGTTTCGGGATCTTGCCGCAAGCTTTGTCGGTGAGGTAGGAGACCACCGCAAGTATGGAAATTTTTGTTATGCTTGGATCATATATTCTACAGATCATATATGATGGTGTTAGTATGGGAAACATCTCTTGGAGTGAGTTTTAGGTCATCCTTTGGAAGTCTTAGTTGAAATTGGCTCATTTAGACCTAGTTCTAAAGCCTAATGAGGTGTGAAAGCTTAATATAGGTCATGAAAATACTATGTAAGCATGATAAGATCCTAGGTACATTTTATAGGGAATTTATGATCAACAACAAGGCTTATTTTAGCTCTTGGAATCAAAATTCAAAAGTTCACCAAAATTTTCTTTGAGGACTTAGAGTGAAGATTGAGGTAAATGAGATAAGTATGAGCTATACAAGAAAATTTATGGATTAAAAACCTATGGAATTTGTATAGGGTTATCATATAGTTCTTCATTCCAAATTTCATCAAGTATTGAAGAGGTGTGTGGAAGTCATGTAAGTTTTCTTAAAACTAGTTTCTTAAGGAATACAAATTGAGCACCCTGTCTTCTTAGAAATTGAGAAAAATATGGAGTCTCATTTAGATAAATCATACATGTAATTTTTGAATATAATTTCAATTTTTAGTTTTTGTAATTTTTTTAGGGAATTTGGACAAGTAAGAGAGCATTTATGATCATTTTTCTAGCCTATTTTTCTCTCTCCCAAGCACCTTCTTGAATTGGTGGTATGAAGGTAGTTTGTTTATATTAAAATAACTTGGATGAGAAATTTTAAAGATTATCATGGTATTATAATGATGTTTCCATGTTATTTTTTTGATCAATGCTCTTCAATATTGTCTGTTCAGTACAAGGTTTCTCAGGTAGGTAAGATGTGTGTTTATAGATGTGTTATGGGAAGAGTCATTCTTGAAGTTGTTATTGAATCGACGAATGATCTTGAAAAAATGAATTGAATCTATTTTCTAGGTCTCTATTGAATGATTTTTTATTTCAGATTTACTATAGGGTGTGTGATACTTCATTTACATCATATAATCTATGAAATAATTTCTATTAGACTCTTGTATCAAAAAATGAAGCAATGTTAACATGTTTGTTATATTGTGCACTATCAAAACGTATAGCTAGGAATGATTTTGGTTGTTACAAGATGAAATGAGGATTAGGGAAGATGTAAAACCCTTACACATACCTTTTGGAGTTGAAATATTTAAATTTCATGAAGAAATGATCAAGAAATTCACCTTTGAAACCCCTCAGGCTTGTACAATTTGGAAACCCTCTGCCTAGGGTTTCGAGAAGGAAAATGCTCAGAACTCAAAATTTAACCAATGAAAATTCCTCAAATATTGTACAAATCTCTTTCTTGGCCTTTTGTTTCATATTTTTCAAGTTTTTTTATTCCATCAAGGATTCTAAAATATTTCCTTGATAGTTTCTTGAATAAAACTCTTCAACTTTGTACAAAGGTCTTTGGAAAACACATTTAATTCTATTTCTACATGGTTAAATACCAAGGACTTCACGTATAGCCTTTAAATGTTAAGAAATGGAAAATTTAATCTTGGTATGACCTCAAATTGGTATGAAAGTATGGAAAGTACATGGTAGTGAGGTAATTGTGAACCAATATCCTTTGATCATTGTCTCGGCTAATTGAATGAATCCAAATTACCCGAAGAATTTTGTGTAATGGTAAAGCATGGATTTCATGGCTATAATAAGAGGTTGATGAAATGATTTCAATGCCTCAAGTGCACAAGTGATTGTCACATTCCAAAATATTGTAATGTTGACAGAGTTTTTAAGGTTTGTTTGATCTAAATGTGAAATTGGAAAGTCATGAAACGTCCATGTTGTAAGTAAAGGATCCCATGGAGAAGGTCAAAAGTCATGGAAAGTTATAAACATAATAATTTATCATATAGCTTGAGTCACTCTTGAAATAAAAACTAGAAGGTGAAGAGTCTTGGTTATTCAAATATAGTGCAAAGTCCAAAATACATAGAATTCAAAAATATAGAAGTTGTAAAGTTGGTTTTTGAGTTTCTTGCTATCTTGAGCAATAGAGTGTAAGTGATTGAAAAGTCTTGTGGAGAAATATAATGTGAATAAGCATAGACCATTATTTTTGCACATAAATATATGAAATTTATATATGAATGTTGGTGACAGAAAGAGTGTTAAGAAGATGAAGTTTAGGTGAATATAAAGAGGGTAATAGATAGAGACATATATGAGCTGACATATAGAGTATGTTGATATATTCTTGTAACTAAGCCTATAAAACATTTGAAATGAAGATATGTGACTGTCTTAGAGGTGTACAATTGAAGAATATTCATTGTATTGAAGTTTGAGGTATTGAATACTTTAATAAGATAGAGAGTAGGTAAAAATTATGAAATTAACTAAAGAATTGAGTAAAGATGACTCAAGATTAGGAGTAGATAAGTGTCTTGAAAGGAGGGGTATATAGGAACTTTGAAACCATGAAATTTTTGAGATGAATATGTAGTATCTTCAAGACTAACTTATTTCAGTAGGAATGAGTGAGAAAATGATATACTAGTGATTGTGAACCTTGTATGACAGAAAAGGTGTATTGATTTGATAAGAAGGAGAGAGGTCAGTTGAGGAGAAAAATTGAGTAGAAGAGTGAGCTAATCTAGCTGTCACTATTAGTTGTATGAGACAATAGTTTTTGTGTGACAAATTTTTGAAAAAATCTAAGTTATAGCTTAGCATGTGGGAGTTGTAGCTTCCCTATGAGTTGAATCTCACTAAATGTTAGTTGTTGTTGAACCAAACTTGGGAGTTGAAGCTTCCAGACAAGTTTAAGCTTGTCAAATATTGAGTGGATTCTTGGTCAAATTTTTAGAGTTGCAGCTCTAGGTTGAGTTGAAGCTCAACCATGAAATCAATGTAACATATATAGGACAATTTTTTCCTAAGCCTAGTTCTTGGTTTCAATGGGTTTTTCCCTAGTTTGGGTTTCCCACATTAGATTATGTGTCTCTGTACATTCTCCTATTACTTTTTTGTGTATGGTTTTATTTTCTATTGATGTTAAGATTAAGGAACTGGAAATGTATGTAAAATTTTGATTAGAAACTAATTCACCCCCTCATTGTCTTAGTTTCAAATACTTTAATCTAACTACACAAACTACTCTTACTTGAAAAACCTCATATTTGAATTTTATCATCTAATTTATAATGTTTATTTTAGACTTATAGCCTTTCCTTCAATGATAAAATGTTTATCTTGTAGTATAAATATCCTTTTAAAATGTTAGTGACATTTATGAAACTTTTTGAGTCCTTAAATATACTTTGTAACTTCTATTTGCATTTCACTCAGTGTCATTTATGTTCTAACTTTCATTTGAGCCTTTGAAGTAAGCTAAGTGCATGAATATGCCATCAAATTTTACACATGATGAGTGAGTATGCATATGAGATCATATAAGCTTACAATTGGGGTATTAATTTTGTATAATGCCTTCACCAACAATCAAAATTTGGACATCAACAAAAAGAAAAGTATGGAGCTCTTGTTAAATGATACCTCAAACCCTTTAACTCACAAATCCACAGATTAGATCCAAGAAGATTAATTTAACACAAGAAAAAGTTATCATGGATCTTAACTGAGCTTTGAAAATATATTTGAGGTCCATACACATTCTTCAAACCTCATAAAGAGGAAGAGCATCATCACTTACTTTATGTAGTATGCTTTTGAAACATAGAATCTACTGATATTCTAACACAAAGATACATCTTCAAGATTTTAACTAGTCCTCTAAATTTCTCGTTCAGTCACAACTTCCAAGACATCTTGCAAGTAGGTTGATGATGAAGCATAAATACCCATATCAAGATTTATCTAATATCCCGCATAGTTAAGGATTTATCCCACCAAACCCTAGCTCATTATTTGAAAGCTCTCAACACCCTATCCTTCATTGATTTTCACTTTGATTACATGATCACTTCAAGGTAAGTTCTAACTAAAACCTCTAATCCTTATTTTTCATTTGATACTGAAGGATCTTCATGGTTCAAGGATAGTGTTACAATCCTTCATGACTAATACAAACAAAAATTATAGTCTTCATATTTGAGTTGATTTTATTAGGAAAACTATGTCTTATCCTTATGAGGTAACATTATGAGAGGGAGACATTATTTGTATCACTTGTTATGTTGAGATATCCACCATGTTAAGGAACCTAAGAAATAAACACAAGCATCTTATAGGACTATGTAAACTAGTTTTCAAAGCATCAAGGGACAACCTTGATTTGGAGGAGAGATTTTACAAAAACAAGATCATATAGACCATAAGCTATTTATTTCCATGATTTTCTCTTCTAAGAGATGACTGAGATTCACTAGCTCTTTTCACTTTTTCCACATGATACACTTGTACTCCTTCATAGACAATAATATTATGACCTAGATTTCCTTTCATATCATAATTTTCATCTTGAATCTATTCGAACTTGATGAATACAAAATAAATTATAAAAACATAACAATACCGTATAGTATAGTCACATTAGAAAGTCAAATTTTCCACCATATTAAGGTAGAGAGTGTATTATACAACCTTGAGTGATTAAGAAAACTTGAAAACTTGATTTGGAGTAAAAACTCATTTTATGGCCTAGAGAAAATTTATTGGTGCATATTCCATATTTGGATTATTTGTAGGATAGTGTACCATTTGCCTAATTTTCAATATAATTTTTTTAGGGGTCGGCTTCGCCTAATGTTGAAAACTACTCCTATATAAACATAGGTAATTCGTTGGGTAGTATATTATTAATTTACTAGTAAGGTACCTTCTAAAGTATAATAAAGTACCATCCAAACTTTTGAATTAGCATTAGATGCATGACATGAAGTGTAAATCAATTATAGACACACAAAAAGGTGTAGACATGCAAAAAGGAAAAAACAAGGACCCGTCAACACATTTTAGAGACATGTGACAAAAATGCTCTAGAAACACAATGATAAAGGAGATATATGACCGT
Organism: Taxus wallichiana var. yunnanensis; assembly: GCA_018340775.1. Lineage (NCBI taxonomy): Eukaryota > Viridiplantae > Streptophyta > Pinopsida > Cupressales > Taxaceae > Taxus > Taxus wallichiana. Next base: position 2,280,156 of record JADAXU010000056.1, on the reverse strand, counting down.
AAAAATATAAGGTCACACAATAGGATATTTTTGTCACAACATAGAAAATATGAAGTCATGTGACAAAAACTTATAATCACGTGACAAAAAACTTGTTATTGCCTAACAATAAACTTGCAACTGTGTGACTGAAAGTTTGTTGTAGTGTGACAGTAAGTTTTCTATTGCGTGAAAACAAGTTTTTTTATCATGTGATTTCAAGTTTTCTCACACGTAACAACAATTTTTTTGTAATGTGAAAGTTCATTTGTTGTCGTATGAACAAGAATTTTTTCTATCACACGACAGTAAATTTTCCTGTCATACGATTCAAAAATGAAAGCTTTTGTCAAGTGAAACTTTTGCACAAAAACCCTGATAAATTCACCTATGTCATGAAATTAGTTCTGAGGATATTTTCTAGGGATATTAAACCTTGAATTTCCCATAGGTATCTTAAAATGAACCATGTTTTATGCCCATCGCTTTAAGGAGGTCTAGAGAGATAAAAACACTGATAGAAAAATGAATAGAAATTTTTTGTTCCTTAACTAATTTTCCTCAAATTTTTTTACAAAATTTAGTTTTGTATTGATATTCAAAAATTACTTCTATGATTTATCTAAATAAGTCTTGATAATTTTTTTGGATGCTAAGAATACCAGTTTCTCGATTCACCTTTTTCAAGAAACTGGTTTTGGTAAAAATTGAATAACTTGCACAATTATCTTCAAAATTTGATGAAACTTTACATGAAGCACTAAAACACATCACTCTACATAATACATATATTTTTTTCTCATAAATGAGCCTATATATCCCATAAAAATATCCTTTACCTCAACATTAACTGTTAGTATTCAAAGGAGGTTTTGGTGAGAACTTGAAGCTTTCCTCCAAAAGCTAAAGTAAGCCATGTAGATGCTCCTACATGATCTAGGAAGTTTTCCTAGCTCCTACCATCCTTACCTAGGCTTTTGATGGCCTAAATTGAGCTCTTAGACCTCATTAGGCTTTAGAACTAGGCCTAAATGAGAAATTTTCAACTGTGACTCCCAACACTTGACTTGATGATCACTCCAAAATCTCTTACACATGATAGAAACATCATTTCTAACCTTTAGAACACCTGAGTGAAGCATACCAACCAGCTCCATGCCTCGAGTGGGCATTAACCTCACTAGCCAAGCCTATAGAACCTTGAAACCATCTTCAAACCATCCGAATGATCAATAAACACCATTAACATGAACCTATCTACATGATATTTCACTCATTTTCCATAAATTTCATGTGACATCAATGACAAAACCAACCAATGCAACAGGGTTAAACAATGATGAATTCTATCAAGGTGAAAATTTTGATGTTACTCTTGAGCTAATGATTGATGGATGTGTTGATGAAAGTGAAATTTTCTATTTTCCATTAGAAGAAGAAGATACTTTTTGTGAGGAAAATATTGAAACAAAGGTCCTTGAGTCCTTTGATGATTAAGCCTCCCATATTATATAGGTAGTGAAGTTTAACGAGTCTTGGGAGGATGGATCAATTTATCCAAATTGTTTCATCAAGTTTCAAAATAAAGACTCCTCAAATGAATGTGATTGTGATCTCTCAATAGTTTTGAAGAAAGAGGCCTTACAAGAAATTTGGAATTCATGGAAGGTACAAAGCATCCTGAGCTAAGTCTTGACCTCTTGATTCATGTTATGGCCATACAAGATATGTTTGATCCTTCATCTCATAATGAAATAGAAAAAAAGGATGAATTCAATGCCTTTTATGAAAAATATGTCAATAAGCATGAATGTGGAAAAGGGAGACAAATGGAACATCCAAGCAATTCAATAAAAAATAAGCCTTGGGGCAATGATGATATACAAAATGAGAAATCAACAATGTGGGGAACACAGAAGGCAATTTGCAATCCGAGACTAATTTCAAAGATAATAAGAACAATGGAATTTTTGAGAGAAACTCTAAGCATCAAAGGTATCATGTAGGAAAACTCTTACCAAATATAGAGGCACTTATGAAATTACCCAACTTTCATAAGAAGTTGATAAAAGGAGGCTACTTCCTTGAACTGTCGCTGGCTTCACAAAACATTATCACTCAATGTTATCCATTCAAAGGCAACTTATGAAGAGAAAAGTAATTCATCAAAAGTAGGTTGTCCCTCGCATGTACCATAGGTGAATATAGGTTTGTGTTTTTCACTTTCTATTGTGTGTTTCCATTTCTTATATGTGTTTGTTTTTTTCTTGTGTTGTGTTCAATACATGAGATTTTTTTATATCCATTCTTGTTTTACAATGACTCCTATAGTCCAATGAATAAGGAAGTGGTCCTCTTAGTGTCTTGAAATTATATGGTTCATAATTTCTTTGTCTTCACTCTGTTTAAAATGAAACAAGTCCCAAGATAGAGCCAAAATTTTCATGCTAAATGTCTAGCATAAAAATTTGAATTTTTTTCCATAACAACTAATCCCACACTTAAAAATCCCTGAACCAGGTAATGTTAATTTGCCCTCCAGCAAATATCTGAATATGTAAACCACATAATGGCCTAGAGGGATGTGTTATCTTTATTTTTATGGTGTGTTTCATGTACGAGGTAATTTTTTGGGAAACAATTAATGAGTTCATTGAGTTCATTTTGAAGGAGTTTCTCCCTGGAGGCCTAAAAAGGCTTATAATGCATCTAATAAGTGTGTGAAAAATATATGATATCATTGGAGGTATTTTAGGGAAGTTCTGCGAGTAGAAATTGGTTTATGGACAAACTATGTAACACCGGGCTACTTGTAGCATAGTGCATGGAAATGAAAGGAGTGAAAAACTAGTGAGATTGTTCCGATGGTTCAAGAGCCTCAAGTATATTTTTTGAAGTGAAAAAATCATCATTGGAAATCTAAAGATTTCTACTTCACAAAAAAAATTTCTAGGAGATTCATCTGGGTTTTAAGATATTGGCCTGATAGTGCAAGTGAAGATCTTCAATCCTGGTGGAAGTTCAAATGAGAATTTTGGGAGTTCCAAGGGATTTGGGACCTAATTCAAAATTAAAAGTAAATGTAATTCAACCCTCTATATGGATTATGTGATGAGTTATAAAAAAAATTCAAGTTTCTCTCTTATGGTATTTTAACCTTCTCACACACAAAGGTTTGATTAGGATACCATTAATCTCATCATTCATTTTCCAATCCAAATCATATAATGGTTTCGATTAAACTCTCAGGGAAGCTCCAGCGTAAAGACACACTCTCTAGGGTATTTCTTTGGAGGGCTTACTATAAGTGTCCTTGACGTACTTTGCAATGATGAAATCAATTTTTCACCTTTGCACCTTGTGAAAACATTTAATGGGTGTAAGTAAGTGTGGCCCCAAGGAGGTGGAAGTCAAGTTTGAAGTTTCGCCACTTAAGTGACATCTTTTGTTATTAAGGAAAGGTTATGCACTCACGCTAAAAAATATTCCTCATGACCCAACAAACCCTTGGTGCATTTTCCAATGCTATAATCACTTTTTCACATTTGCATCTAGTGAAAAATCTCAATGGGTGCAACAAAGTGTGACCCTAATGTGGAAAGACTCTTTCATCACTTAAGTGACTTATTTTGTGGTTAGGAGATTGTTTTCACCTCACATGCAAGATACCCCCTTCCTCATGAAGCAACCTACCCATGGTGCATTTTGAAATGTTGAAATCACTTTTTCACATTTTTAGTTGGTGAAAAAGTGTAACAAAGAGGGACCCCTTAGCATTCCTCTCTCTCTCCCATCACTCAAACTTGTAACTTGCTCACTAGAAAATTGTTTTCAACTCACACCATTACATGAACCAGTCCCCATCTCCATGAGATCTGACCCCATGGAAAAAATTTCAATTTTGCAATAAAATTTGAACCATTGCACCACTTACTAAATTTGGTAAGGTTCAATGGAGGATCACTTCTCCCATCTGGAAATTTTTAACCCACTATGAACTCATGTCAAGGAGTGCAACTGAATTAAGAGGTTTTTTTTCTCAACCATGTTAACTTCCAAAGATTCAAATCATCCTTTTTAATTTTTGGAACTAATTTTTAAATCTCCTTTCCCTCAATTTCTACTATAAAAATATCATGTCTAATCTCAAAACCCCATGCTCATAACACATTTTTTCTCATATCTCACAAACCCTTGCTCCATCTTCCATGAAATTAAAAATGAAGGTTCCTTGCATGAATTCTATTAGGATAAGTGTTTACATGACCTCATTTATGACATCCTCCAATTTTTATGTCCATTATAAACTTCTAGATGTGGAAAATTACTTCCTTGGATATTTGGAGTTTTCAACAAGCCAAAGGAGCTAAAAATCGTAGTATGAGATCCTTGAAAATTTAGATTTATAATGTGTACTTTCTCATACCATGACAATAGGTATGATTAGAGTTATGAAGGAATATTTATTTTAGTATTATAACCTATCAAATGAAGAAACATATATCTAAAATTTTCCTTTTCAAATTCTTGAAGATCTAGATGAGAAGAACCCTAAAAATTGAAGCAAAACATTCTAATGGGATGTAGAATTTTTGGAGACCTTTTTTAGTCCGATCCAAAGACCCCATGGGTGATGTATATTTTGTGTAATTCCTCATTCAAGGAAATTATTAAGGGTAGTAGGTACAAATAAATAATGAATTCTAGACACTAAGTTCATCCCTCAAGAGGAAAAGTTCTCAAAAGTGACAATTCGGTGAAATTGCTACAAATAGTCACCCAAGAAAGACATACTAAAAATACTAAGTATCTAGAAAATCATCAAAATGGTCATGGTTTTTCATACTCCATTCCATACTATTGTAAAAAATCATGGAGGTAAAACTCATGCTTTCAAAATGGTTGAAAGTAGCATCGTGTCTCAAACAAATAGAATCCTTCTCTGTTCCCAATTTTGATCACGGTGCAACATCCTGGTCTCGATGTGCTTCTCACTTCACTAGATGAGTTGAGAAAAGGATTGATGCATGTTTCATCCATTTTCTCACCTTCATTCATCACATGGTCAAGTTATTATTCATGACATCTCATTGGTTTCTCTGTCTCCTTAAGGGATAGTATCACAATGTTGAACTATGCAGCCTTGGTCTCAGTTTGCATCAAGGACCTGATAGTTTGGAGGAATTGTAGTGTTGAAAAGGTTTGAATGTTTTTTCAAGTGAGGTAAATCACCCTTCATTTTATTCAATAATCAAAGGCTCATCACCTCTCCTTTCAATGAAATTCAAGTATGCTACAAAGGTGCATCATTCTAGTGAGGTCTTGAAGGGGAAAAGTTTCAAAGAATCAATCTTCATTGACAGAGCATCACATTGTTGAAAAATCATCATGGAGAAATTTTTCATCTTCAACAGAGAGTGGATCTGATCTTCATCAAGGGCAGAGGTGTATTCATTCATGTTCGGGAGCATTCTTCCTCTCCTCTCTCATTCTTTCTCACTCTCCTTCTACCCCCTTCATTATAATTCCTCATTGTGAATGTTTTTTCTTATTCATTAAAGTGACTATGTAATACTTGTGCAATGTAAAAGTCCCTTTTGCAATTATAAAAAGGGGACTGATTTTTTCTTTCCTAGGATAATGAAAAGTCACAAGATGAATGGGAACATGAATAGTCATGTGGGGGGTAGATGAAGAGATGGATTGTAAATCTATAAAAGGAGATGATCTCCTCATTACAAAAAGATGGTTAATGCTTGTTTATTATCTCTCATTGTCTTTCTAGAAACAAGTTCCTTCATTTCCTTTATTTCTTGTCTATTACTATTATATCTCCATCTCAACTTGTACTCCACGAGCATTGTAAATTGTGCAACATGATGCAATAAAACTTTGTGTTTCTTGTGGATTGTTCCTCTTTCTTTGTGAATGGTTTCTTCTCATTGATGCAATGAAGTGTTATGATTTTAATGCAATGAACTCTACTATGTTATTCATTGATTAAAATCCATTTCCCTTTTCCCTCTCCTATCTCCCTCGCTAAGCAATTTTAGTCTCTTGTATTCGTAATTCCCAAAGGTTTAGGGAAGTATTCCTATGTGATCCTTGGTCTTTGAGCCACCCCATAAATTAGTTTAGATTATTTTCATTTCCTTTCTTTCAATAAATGGAGCTACTCCATTCAAGCATAGGGACCCTAGTCCTAGAGCGTTGGTAAAATTCCACACGTTTTCCTCACCAAAAATTATTTCTCTAACAATTTTCATGTTATCATGACCAACCTTAATGGTCTTTCCACCTATGGTTGTTTTTATTATAAGTTAAGTATTTAAAGACTAGTGTTTTTTCTCATTTGTAAGTGATTTGAGATGACATGGATGTAAGAAAGCTAGAGGAAGTTAAAGGAGAGATGTGAGGGGTCAAGGGAAGGTATAATAAGAGGCATGAAGAGTTGAGAATATTATAGGAGTAGGTGTGCAAGGTCATTATACATATTCAGAAATGAAGGAGAAAATTTGAGCAAAGTAGGAGAAGAGCTTGTTTCAAATAGTTTGATGTGTATGGAGCTAAACTGTTGATAAAAATCTATTATATGAGCAACAATACTTAATTGGTCATCACCTTCAAATGGTTTAGTGGGTGTTTGATCATCCTAGGGTGTTGTAGCCTCCTTCTATGGTGTTGAGCTTGTGATCACAATATATTATAGCAACAACAATACTTAAGTGGTCATCATATTAAGATGGTTGAGTGGGTACTTGATCATCTTGGGTGGGTTGAAGCCTTCTTGTATAGTGGATTTTATACTAAATAGTGGTGGGTGCTACTTTTGAAGTGGTTGTTTCACTAAAAAAATCTTGTGTGATGTGTAATGATGGGTCATTGTATTACCGGTCATTTAACCGACTCATTGACAAGTTAGTTTCATTATAACCAAGGCGGTGTCTAAAGTCAGTATACAAAAGGAGAAAGTAAAATCTTATTCAAAAATACTTCTTCCTAAGAAGACATAGAGAAATTAAAGATGTATGAAAAAGAAACACACAATAGCTAAACTACTAAAATAAATCTGCAAGAAATAAACTATGTTAAGAAATAACAGAAAAATCCTCCACTTTGGGGAAGAGCATCTTTTGGCCATTCTCTTCCCTTTGGATTTGGAGAAACTACAATTAAATTTTAAAATTGTGCCTGTATTGATTCAAAACTGATTTAAAAAATATGCCCTCTTTCCAAATATATGGAAGAGGTATTTATACACATTACTCCTAGTTTACTTAGTCCACACTCCAATAACTAACTATATATTCTTGGGAAGATTTATTCAAAGAAATAAATACTAAAAAAACTTCACTACAACAACCCAATTATCATGGATAATATTTCTACAACTCATCCCTTTAATCTAGGAACACAAAGTGGGAGAGTACTTATTCAACATTCCTAATACTATTCCATTATTTTCTCATCTTTGAAATATGGAGAGAAAATGGAGGAGTGCTAAGTCTATGACTTTGAATTTTTCTTGAAACACCACATGCATGCATGAATTTGGATTTTAACATGTTTGGATCTATATTCTTGGTTGATGACATGGAAGCAAAGAGTGGGTTGAATAGTTTGGTGTTCCTTTACATTAATTTGGAACAAACCAAAAGACTTTCATTAGCTGGGTGTTTCCTTAGCCACATGAAGAATTTCCATAGTTGGGCATTTCTATAGCTACATGAAGACTTTCGGTAGCTGCAATCTATGAACTTGGAGTATATTTGCTTATGACATGTTTTCTACACACTATTGCATTCTAACTTTAGAAGAAATATCAAGAAATAACAACAATTAGATTACAAATATATTTTTAAAGAGATGATAAGATAAATCCTATATTCTACCTTAAATATGTTATCCGTTATTAAAACTACATCTAAATTCACTTGAAATCTTTATTTTAAGAGAGAGAATAAGAGTGTTATTTGGTGATATAATGAGACATATTTTGGTCTCATCATTTCCCCCACATTTAACTTCTTTCATGCCCTCATGCAAGCTACTGATCTTCTTGTAGAATATGATTTTTTTAATACTTCTGCATCTTTCAAATTGTCTTCTCCTTTTTTCATGATAGTAGCAAAACTGAGATTTTAGAAGTAAAATTTTTACTTCTTTCTTATTTGTGCTCTCATGAGGTTTTTCATAGATAATGTAGGAATATTTTTTTCTACACTTAGCTCTTTTTTTCTCATGCATTCTTCAAAAGATTTGGAAGAGAGTGAGTCTCCCCCACACTTAGTTTTGTGCATGACCTCATGCAAACTATTTTTTTCTTTTTAATTCAGCAGCTTATAGATCTCAATTGTTGTAAACTAAAAAAAGACGTCATCTACATCATTTGCTTTATTACTTGACTTGATCAACACATGTAGATCTTGAAAATTTTCTCTTTCTTTTTCTCTTTTTTAATGCTTTTGAGAAGTGAATCTATTTTTAATTAAAAAAAAAAATAACAATATTCAAGAATAGAAAAATAGAAGTTACCATACCATACTCAGTAGTTATCCTTGCTTTCATCATGTTGTATAACCGTGATTTCCATCTACAAATGAAAAAACAAATAGATATGAAGTCAAGGCCTTTGCAACATAGAAATTTTTAGTAGAAAATAATTTCATCAACCAAGTTGGCATAAGAAAAGCAGTCATATGGATCCAAGAAAGACTTTGAAGTGTAATTTTTTTGTTTTTGTTTTTCTTCTTCTTTTTGGTTTTTTTTTCAGTAATTGGTCATCTAGTAAACTAGTTTTCTAACCAATCACTATCCTTTTAAGAAATTTCAACATGATGGAAAATTAGGAAGCAATCTTCCAGAGTTTCTGCAAAGCATCCAACCAGCTTAGAAAGTTGATTACAGTCTTCAACTTCTCCTTCAAAATGTAATCTGTTGGTTGCTCAAACATGCACCCGCGTCTTAGATCTTAGAAGGCTGAGGTGTTTGAGACCGCAATGAACTGTCCTAAGTTGTGGGACCTTGCGTGCTTGGGATGGATCTCGAAAGAATGCCGCCCTCTATCTATTTCTCTTTGCTACTTTGCTAATCCTAGTGTTGAAAGGAAACTAAGCTAATAATATCAAGGGACCAAGGATAGAAGGATAACATGAAAGGAAACTACACTAAAAGGTGATATCACCATAAAAGAGGGGGTGAAAACTATCGAGTTCTAAGTAAAAATGAAAGGAAATGTGTGGAAGAAGGCTAGGCACATGTAGCACAACTATGCATTTACTAGATCATTTTCATGGAACATAACTAAATAAGGAACTGCAAGGGATGTGAATGGCACAACCAGCATGTAATGCAAAAGAAAAGCAAGAAGAAGGAATGCAAACACGTTAGGATAAATAATATTCACAAAATGACACTTTTATTACTTCTAGAAATGCACAATTCTGTTACAATGGCGAAGGAGGCCGATGTCCACATGTGAGAGCCAAATCTAGAGGTCTGTAACTTAGAATACAGAAAATATGAAGTCCTTAGCATAATGCGTAAGGATCCAGGGTGTCCAAAATCAAAAATGATTCTATATCTTACATTTATAGATGAATCCATAGAGGAAGAAGGGAAGAAGGAGGGAAACATCTGATTTCAAAATGCAACCACCAACAAGAAGCATTCAATGTTGCAAATCCACTTGGAGATCTATGAAATACACTTCCCCAAGCTTGTTTGGTGTGTTGAAGAAGAAAGGAGGGTGGATCATATCAAATCGGGTGGTTAGAGCAATCAAATTTTCTCATTAATGCTCAGAGAGATGTTTTCCCATTTCTCACCTATTGGATCCACTAAGAATTTGAATTTGAATTTCTAGCACTATAGTTGATGCCAATAGATCTCTCGAAAATCATAGCCACACATTAATTGGAGCTCTATAGCAGAAGATACATCTGTCAGAAGATTTCAGAGTCATCGGTGCATGAATGAAATATGGAACCTATGGATTGGCTGAAATGATTGCTAACTTTGCAACTATTTTTTCATTTCTGCCATGTGTTACCTACTAGTTTATTGCAAGGATTCGGTGCCCTGTTGGCATGTCTTGAATGGTTACGCATGACACACTTAAACATGATAGAAGATGGCCTGATGCGAGAAGGGAATGAAGGAAGAGTGTGTGGAAGAAAACAAAGGAAGGTGTAGAGGAATGCACGCGTGATGCGCATGGGGAAATGAGGTAAATTGGTGTGTAGAGAACACATGGTCAAGGTGTAACCATTACAAAGAAATGGGCATGGCACACGGGTAGGGAAGAAGCTAATTAGGAAGAAGGTGAATGTGCAAAAGGTGGGTGCAAGGGGAAAGTGGAAGGAGAGGAAGGAAAGGGGTGCGTAGGGAAACTGTGACCAAGGAAATGTGCCAAGTAATCTTGATAGTCCGCAACCTTGCAATGAGTGACTAAGAGCCGATCAATGTTTATACAAGTTACCCAAATAACTAGGAAATTTATTTGGATAACAATTTTGGTGACTTTCGAGGCCATCTATCTGCTAGATGAAGAAGATCAATAGCTGGACCATCCATTGGGCATGGATTCTCGCTTATGTAATCGTGAAACTGTCCCATGTAGTCATTTGAAGATTTTTTCTTGAGTTTGTTTTGAATATTACATCGTTAAGAGAGGCTCAACATTCGGAAGCAACGGAAAAGTGCACATAAGAATATGCGAGAAGAAAGAACTATGTACAAAAAAGCAATGTGTGTAATACACTTGGAGGAATTCAAAATTCTAATATATACAACATGATGCATAAAACTTAATGGAAGGGTTTGAGATAGATCCCATTTACTGGGAATTATAGCGCGCTCCATCAAGATGAGTTAACTTGAAAGAGTTAGCCTCTTTGCAGGAATTGATGATGTATGGCCCACTCCAAAGTGCATCAAAATTTGAATGGCACCTGGTTTAGCTCTGTTAGCATCCCATTTTAAAACCAAGTCCCAAACTTTGAAAGTTTGAGGCCTGGCCTTTCTATCAAACCATTTCTTTGTTTCTTGCTGATGTTGTTCCAGCTTGATCATGGTAGATTTCCTTGACTCTTCAAGATTAACCAAATCTGCCATTCTGATTTCTCTCTAGTCCATGTCTTCAAATTCTAGCTGTTGGGCAAGCACTAATAAGTTCAACTCTAGTGTCAAAGGAAGGGTAGCCTCCTTACCATAGATAAGCTTGTAAGGAAAAGTTCCTATTTCCTTTTTGACTATGATTCTATCTACCCAGAGTGCACGTGAGACCTTTGTATGCCACTTGTCTTTGGATGATGTTCATTGTGCGCTTCATGATTCGATCGGGTTTTTTTGTTGATTCTATCGAACATTTCCCTGAGGGTAATAGTTGGAATAATTCTTTAGGTAAATGCCCAAACTTAGAGCCCAATTAGTGATTTTAGTACCAAGGAAGGATTTTTCGTTTTCAGAGATAATGGTTTGAGGAATGCCAAACCTTATGACTATACCTTCAAGAAATTCAAGGATGATTGATTCGGTTGATTCCTTGAGTGTGAAAGATTCTATCTATCTGGTATAGTAATATGTAGCTTTCAACACCCACTTATGTCCAACACTTGAAGGCATATTTATCATTCCTATGAATTTGAGACCCCATTGCACAAAAGGTTGATCTCCTTGGATTGGTTAGAGGGTAAGCACTACCAATATTTTCTTTCCTACAAAGAAAGCACACTCCTTGCATTTTGTGACCCACCTACGTGTATCTGCAAACAAGGTAGGCCAAAAGATATCTACCATTATGATTTTCATCACTATTTTTTTGGTAGAGAAGTGTCCACCAGAGAATCCATCATGAAATTATGCTAACACTTTTTTAGTCTATGTGCCATTGATACATCTTAACAACACACCATCAAGATTCCTTTTGAAGAGAAGTTCATCAATCAAAACATAGGGGATAGATTATGACCTCGATGCCTTCTCTTTGCTTTGTTTAAATCAGAGGGTACGCACCCTTGGAAAGGAATGTGATCATGTCCCTCATCTAGTCATGCGTGTCGTGGTCTATCTTTACTCAAGTTCTATGCATGTGAGGTCCTCATCCAAGAATAATGAAGCCTCGGGTTCACTCTGTATCCTCAATAATCTTCCTACAGAGAGTGCTATCTCTTACCAATTTTTGGCTTTAATGGTCACATCGTATTCCATGATTTTGGTCACCCATCATGCTCTCTTTTCATTGATTTCTGCTCCCATGATGAAGTCTCTAACAAAAGAGTGGGAGACTAACACCTTGATATGATTTGTGGAGAGCATACTTTTGAATTTCTTGAGCGCACACATAATGGCAAAGACATGTTTCTCTATGTGATTGTACTTTAGTTCATAATCCTTTAGCATCTGGATGAAGAAAGCCATTGGTTGTTCTAGTCCTTATTCATTTTCTTGTGTTAGGACAACAACAACACTCGTATTAGTGCCATAAGCATAAAGGATGAAATATTTTGAGTAATATGGATTGATGAATGTTGGTGTGCAAGTAATTACTTGCTTGATCTTTTTGAATATTTCCTTTCCTTTTGTTGTCCATTTGAAGGCTATGTCCTTTTTGAGCATCAAGGTGATGGGCTGAACCAGTCCTACAAAGTTAGGGATAAAATGCCTAACAAAATTTATCTTACCAAGGAAGGACTTTAATGCCTTCTTGTGTGCCAGTAGAGAAAGATCTAGGATGGATAAAACATGCTCAAGATCAATTACGACACCATCCCTTGAAACCACATGGCCTAAAAGCTTACCCTGTGCTACTTTGTAAAATTACACTTCTTGGGGTTAAGAGATACCCAAAACTCTCTGCATCTCTCAAAGACTTTCTCTAGGTGCACCATATGATCCACATTTTGCTTTGAGAAGACAGTTATATCATCAAGGTAAACCAAGATGAACTCATTAATGTATCCTTTGAAGGCAATATCCATGGCATGCTTGAAATGTGGCACCCACATTTGATAGACCAAAGGGCATTTTTGATATGTATATGTTCCCCACTTGGTTGTAAACACCATTTTGAATTGATCCTCTTCCTTGACCAAGATCTGATTGAAACTTGAATATACATCTAGCATGGAGAATCTCTACACGTCGGCCACAGTCTATAGAATCTACTCCATTGAAGGCAAAGGATAATGATCCTTCAGAGATGCCTTATTCAAATCTCTGAAATGAACACAAAGTCTAATTTCACCATTCTTCTTGCATATAAGAACCAGATTTGTGACCTAGGTAGAGTACTTGATAGGAAAAATAATTTTTGCCTCAATGAGTTTTGATAATTCCTTTCTCATGAGGGGATCTATCTTTGGATTGATTGGTCACTACTTCTATCTAACAGGCTTGATACCAAGATCAAGGTCAATGGAGTGTTGAGCAACAATTGGATCAAAACCTTTGAGGTCTTCATATTCCTATGAGAAGATATCACTATATTTTTGACAGAGAGAGATGAAGGTCTATTTCTCTTCATGCACGCAAGATTTACTAAATAGAAAATCTTTTCTACACACAATAGTGACTCGGGAAATAGTCTTCTTGCATGGCACGCATGTGATTTTCTTCACCCTTGAACTCATCATCAGGGATAAAAATTTTCTCTAAGGTGACCAACCCTTTAGGAAACTTGTTTGTCTTCAGCTATATTACTTGGTCACCATAGTTGTCATGTAAGTCAACTTGCATGTTTGATGAGAACTTAGCTTCATTTTGGATAAACTGGATGATTTGCACATCACTATCAAACACTTTCCAGCTAGTATTGTTGTCTAGAATGGATGGTATGATCACCATCTTGAGTTCTTTGAGTGTTTCCTTTAACAAACTATTAAGCAGGAGAGAATTATGAACCAAGCATAACCATCTAGTCAGCTTCCTTGTTCATTTTGTGCAGCACCACCTGTAGATTCGATCATCAAAACTCTCAAGGAGGTCCCAAATTCTATTCTTATAAGCTTTGAGAATATTATTCTTTTCTGGAATTTGTTAGTAACCTAGTGGATAACCAATTATATGTCCCTAAAGATATGCAACATTTTAATTTTCTTATTCTTAGTAATCAACAAGCCATGCACCAACACTTCATACTCTACCACATTGTTAGAACATGCAAACTATAGCTTGTGCACAAAGAAAAATTTCTCATCCTTAGGGGAAATTAGAACCACTCCTACTCCTGCACCATTTCTGATTCTAGATCCATCAAATTACAACTTCCATAGACCTCGCTTAGCTTTATTTCCTTTGAACGTGTGTAGAAATATAGTTTCTTCTTCTTGAATGTAGTAAGTACCAAGCCCAGTTTCATAATCTTCTAGTTCTTCAAAGATATGCATCAAACTTATGGTGCCTCTCCTCCCATTCATCAAGTACTAGGCCAGAACAAGGGTGGAAGAGACTACTCTTTAGGGGCTAGAGCTTGTTCTTCTTGGATTAAATAGTTGGCTTAAAGAGGGATGGGACATATGACTCTACATGATAGGAAAATATAGGTTCATCTTGTATGGTAAACCGGGTACCATACCTTATCTTGAGTAATATCTGAGACCAATCAAAAGATAACCACCCACTTTAGCAAAGAAGTCTCTTGATAGGCATAGGGAAAACAAGGGGGTAGGTCAATGATTGAAACATCTTGATTAATGATTAGTCTTGGGCATGCATGGAGGTTTAACTCAAGATCATTGATGACTCCTAAGGTGGTGATATTTGATCCATCAAGTTGTAGGAATCCTTTGGACAAGGGGCTAAAATTAAGGCCTAAGACATCAACTATCTTTTTGGGCATAAGAGAAGTACTAGCACCCGAGTCAATCATGCAATTATGCACTAGGTGTTTTCCTATGATCAAGGACATATAGAAGGGTGGGGTTTTAAAAAATTTAATTACTTGTTTCTCCTCTTCTTGGAAGACATTGATAGAAGTGTGTGGCTTCTACACACTGGATCAATGTGCATGAGTTGCACTAGAGCTTCATGTAATAGATCTTGCTAAGATGGAATGGTCAAGGCATCCCACATTGTGACATTTATGTTTGTTCTCTTCATCTGGTCAATAATGCTAAATGGAAGGCCCCCTGTCTTATGCATTTGGGGAACAACATCCCTTCTTGAGTGTTTAGGCATGGAAGCCTGAACTTTAGCTAGAGCAGAGGCTTGACCTACCAAAGGAGAGGCACGCGCTGCTTCATAAGGATATTTTTATGGGACCAATTGCATAGGAACTTGAGTGCTTTTGCTACTGGATGAATTTTCTACATCTTTCTTCTTTTAATGGTCTTCTTGCATTGTTCGGAGTTGGACCTATGATCTGAATCTAACATCCTCCTCTTGAGTCTTGGGTTGTCCACAACTTGGGCACGCGGTCTTTTTGTATCTTCTGCAACTTGGTTGATTACACAGAAGTCCTCTGCGCCAAAGAAGAACAGATTTTCCTCTAGAGGAAATTCTTGTATTTCTAGGTCATTTGCTTCAGGGGCACTTGTTGAAGGCTCATAGGTGGAAGCATTCTGGATTATGAAGGATTGTGCACATGCAACATTAGTACAAAGTGGTAATATTGACCATGTGGCATGCTTTGGATGGAAAGCACCATTCTAACCTTTGGCTTCCATATTGATTCCTCCAAGGATGATTTCCTTGGCTATGTGCTTGATTAAAAATGCCTCTCTAGGCTTGCACTTGTTGCTTTTCAAATGATATGAACTTGTTTGATAATTTTCTAATCAGGGCCTTCAACTCTTCATCTTCTTTCTGTTGCGTTAGAGAGTAGGATGTTGAGGCAACTGGTTGTGCTCTCTTTATTCAAGAATAGGAATACACATGCCACGAGAAAGGTAGGGACACCTTTTGACATTTCTAGAAACAAGGCATAGGCGGTCTAGGAGCTATCTTTCTGCTGAATAGGACTATTTTCTACCCTTACTGTAATACTATAAGTAGCTAGTAAAGTCCTACCTCCCATGGATTGGATCATGACTGAGATATCACTATTGAGCACCTTTAGATAATATAGGAAAGCATGTTGGGTTGTAGGTATTACCACAAGAGGGATTCTCGTCCGAGTTCTTCGAAATCGATGTTGAAATCGAGTCATTTGTTCATTGGGTGCCCTCCTTGTTGATGTCGATGCTCCACCAGGGATAGATGATCTAACTTATCTTCAAATTAATTATAAAGAGTTGTTCCCAAATCATCCCACGTGGTGATAGATCCAAGTCTCAAGCCTCGGTACCATTGAAGTGCTTTACCTTTGAAAGAGGCTGCAAGTAACCTGACTGCTACATCATCATGTGTGATCAGATAGAGTGAACATACATTTGCTACATCTTGGATATGCTCCTGAGGGGTGACTTTATTTTCACTGGTAAAGTATGGAATACTCTTGAGTGCACCATTTGGCATATCATGTTACATGACCACAACCAAGGGAATCCCTCCAAAAAAGTTTGAAAATTTTCTCAGTGGAGGAGGTTGTTGATGCGCCATTGCAAGGTGCGTAGGATGTCTATTTTGAGGAGGAGTTGAATGGGTGTGTACGTGGGAGATAGAGATACATGTGTAGAATTTCTAGAATGAAATATTCTTTAGAATAACGAGGTAATCAAAGGAATCTTCAGTTGCTGCACTTTTTCTTGTGTGTACTCTTCTCATGAAAGGTAGTTAGGACTGCTGAAATAGAGATCTTAAAATGTTGGGAGTCACTAGATGTGTTGAAGTGAGCCTTCAAAGGCTGAAAAAATAAGTCCACACACCAGAACTTAGAGATATGAAATTTGAGTTTTCAATGTTGGTCCCAATGGGCATGCTAGAAACTATTGGTTGCTCAAACTTGCACCCGCATCTTAGATCTTAGAAGGGCAGAGGTGTTTAAGACCACAATAGCTATGTCCCAAGCGCACAAGTTCACATAACTTGGGGATGGTTCCATTGTGGTCTCAAACACCTCGACCCTTCCAAGATCCAAGATGTGGGTGCATGTTTGAGCAACCAATAAAGAACCTTTGTGATCTGAGAACAATATACAACCATTGAAACAAATGTCTTCTTTTTTAGAGAATCAATCGACCCTTGGAATCCTCATATGATGAGTGCTCCATGAAGTGATGAACTTTCTTTGAACAAAGAAACTACTTAGAAGCTTATGCTGTCACCAAATTATGAGAAAATGAAATACAAATATTAATGTATTAGATATCAAAAATATCAAAAAAATCATTTGTATGAGGTATGGTTTGACATAGGTGAAAACTTTGGCTATAATTGTTTCTTTGAAGAGTCAGGTGTACATGACAAATAAAAAGTTGAGAAACAATGGTAAATTGTTATGGGAAATGAGATGGTTCAAGGACTTCTTCATTTATTGGGAATGGATGGTTTATTATGAGAGGTTGTGGGTATGATCCTGAAGACAAATGGTATGTTGGCATTTCAATTAGTATATACTGGTTGAGCTAGTATTTTTCTACAGTCACGAGAAGGATTAACATTGACTACGTATTATCGGAGGAATTTTGGTGCCGAAGTTGGGAAAATAAATTTTCAACAAAAAATGAGACAGAGAGGATAACATGGAATGAATTAGGTACTTGAAAATGAGGAGTATTAGAAGAATACTTGCATGCATCATAAGATTATTTTTAAAGAAAAAGAATAGTCTTCAACATGTTATTTTTTTGCAAAGCATGTATCAAACTATGATATCTTAGTTGTTTCCCAAATAAAATGAGTGATTCAAAATGATTTAAAAACATCATATTGTGTATAATAAGACCTAGAAAAATTTTTTTGAGCTATTTCTTTATGAGATGCAAGCAGTTTGCATCAGAAAATGTTGTTATCAAAACAATCTTCAACATGTTATGTTTTTTAGTAGCGTACAGTAAAATTGCAATATCTTGGTCATTTCTCAACAAAAATGAGCAATTCAAAATGATCTGGAAATCTCAGATCATGTAAAATAAAACCCATAAATTTTTTGAGCTACTTCTTTTCTATCCTTGAGAATTTTTATCTAAAAATACTTCTATTTTCACATAAAACTCAAATCAGTGAATCTTTTCTTATACCTCCTCTACAATGCCCCATTTTTTTACAATTTTCCTCCCAATCACTTGCAAAAATAATCCACAAAAATCTTTGTCTATGTTAACCTTGCACAAAGTTAGTTTTTTTGCATTTCTTGCATGCATGAACTGGTATTTAATCTAATACATGCAAACAAGAAATATTTTAGAATAGGAAACCCAAATCAATTCAGACCCTACAAAAATATATTATTTTACAATTTTTATAAAGATTAAGAAAACTTATCATCATATTCCTATTGTATCCATTCCATCACACCAAAATACATGGGTAACGAGCCATTGTAATTCTTTGTGTATATATGAAATGAAACTAGATACAAGTTTTATTTTATGACAATGCATATTTCTATTATGAATTTTCATCCATATGCTGATTAAGGTAGTCAATCTTATCAACAAGCTACAATATCATATTGAAATGATCAATATGAATATAATAGAAATATTTCTTAACAGAATAAATAATTGCATAAACACATGTCTGATGGACTAATATGAAATGGTGTTTCCATTTTATTGAGGGGGTTTCTTTTAGCAATCTCCATCAAGTTTCTAAATCTAATTGTAGAAATAAAATTTAATCTATTTGTAGAAAATAAATTTGCAAAAATAAAATTGCAGGAAAATAAATTGCAAAAAATAAATTGCTAGAAAATAAATTATAGAAAAATAAATTCTAAAGAAGCTATTGAATAAGAATCTCCTGTCACAAATCTTGCTAAGAGGTATTCTACTATCACTAGAATACTCTTTTAGAAAAATTTGAGTCTCCTAATAACACCATAGTCCCTAGCAACGACGCCAAAAATGACGGGTCGTTGTATTACCAGTCATTTAACCAACTCATAGACAAGTTGGAGTCATTACAAATAAGGCGGTGTCTAAAGTCAGTATGCAAAAGGATAAAGTAAAATCATATTCAACAATACTTCTTCCTAAGAAAACATACATAAATTAAATGTGCATGAAAAAGAAACACACAACAACTAAATTATTGAAATAAATTTACGGTAAATAAACTATGCTAAGAAATAATAGAAAAATCCTCCTCCTTGGGGAAGAGCATCTTTTGGCCATTCTCTTCCCTTTGGATTTGGAGAAACTACAATTAACTTTTAAAATTGTGCCTATATTGATTCAAAACTGATTTAAAAAATATGCCCCTCTTTCCAAATATATGGAAGAGGTATTTATACACATTACTCCTAGTTTACTTAGTCCACACTCCAATAACTAACTATATATTCTTGGGAAGATTTATTCAAAGAAATAAATACTAAAAAAACTTCACTACAACAACCCAATTATCGTGGATAATATTTCTACAACTCATCCCTTTAATCTAGGAACACAAAGTGGGAGAGTACTTATACAACATTCCTAATACTATTCCATTATTTTCTCATCTTTGAAACATGGAGAGAAAATGGAGGAGTGCTAAGTCTATGACTTTGAATTTTTCTTGGAACACCACATGCATGCATGAATTTGGATTTTAACATGTTTGGATCTATATTCTTGGTTGATGACGTGGAAGCAAAGAGTGGGTTGAATAGTTCGGTGTTCCTTTACATTAATTTGGAACAAACCAAAATACTTTCACTAGCTATGAATTTCCATAGATGTGTGAAGAATTTATGTAGCTAGGAATTTCTAGCTACATGAAGAATTTCTTCAGCTGGTGAAGACATTCGGTAGCTGCAATCTATGAACTTGGAGTAGAGTTGCTTATGACCTGTTTTCTACACACTATTGTTTTCTACACACTTATGACCCGTTTTCCATACACTTTAAAGGGATATCAAGAAATAAAAAAATTAGATTGCAAATAGATTTTTAAATAGATGATAAGATAAATCCTATTTTCTACCTTAAATATGCTATCCATTATTAAAACTACATCTAAATTCACTTTAAAGATTTATTTTAAGAGAGAATAAGAGTGCTATTTGGTGATATAATGAGACATATTTTGGTCTCATCATGTAATACTCACATGAGTATTTTAGATGAAAAGTTTCAGTGGGTTTTCTTCCCCTTGAGGGTTTCCCACTTCATATATGTAATCTATGTGTTCTCTCTTATCTTTTACTCTTATGAATGGTTGATACACACTTAATAAGATCACAGTTGATCACATATGTTGATTGGTTGATTTAAATTATGAATTTATGTTGTGGTAAATGAATTAAAAGATTTGTAAGAATGATTTAACTCCCACTCTTAGTCTATGTGCTTCTAAAAATTGGTATCAGAGAAAGGTCATTGTGAAACAAGTTTAACAACATGGAGGAGATACTATAAACACAATGGGAATATTATTAGAAGTTGAGTCTTCATTGGTGAATTTGAGAAAGAAGTGTGAAATTACAGATTACTTGATCCATGGATTGCAAGAGAAAATTAGTTGTAAGAAATTTGAGCATGACTAAGCCATCAAATATTTGGAATCCCAATTCAATAAAGTTATAAACTCTAAATGGAAAAGATGAAGAATGCATCAAGTTTGAAGATTAGTAAAAATCATTGAAATCTGATTTGGAGAAAGTACCCAATAGATTAAAGATTGATGCATCTCATATAATACAACCACATAATCCAAATATTTATTTTGATCCAACAAAAACAATCAATACCTTTAAGATTCCTAAATTCTCATTTTCTCAACACAAGAAACCTTAAAAACTTGCACTTTTGACTTCAAATGCTCAAAATGATTGATGAAAAACATAAAAAAATATACCAAAACATAGGAGAAACTATTAACACTTTTGGATACCCTTTTCGCTCCTACAAGTGTGGGCTAAAATGTTTATCTCAACTCTTTAGGTAAATTTCCTTTCTCCACTATTCCTTCCCTAAACTTAATTCTTCCTTACCAACCCTTCTCAAGGTCGAATTCAAGTATAACTCCTGATACAAATTTTCAAATTACAAACTAATAACCAATTTGAGTACCCATTTGGGTATAATTTTTTTGTACAAAATTTTTCCATATCTTTCTTTTTTTTAAAATGCTTCAAATCCATAATCCTAGGCTTCAAATTAGGCCTTCCAAGGTAATCTACAGGACTTTATGATGACTATGAGAGATTCTGAGTAAATGATAGTTTTTCACACAATGTTATTCTTGATTTTTATTTAGGTTCTTATAAATATGGATTCTTGAGGTTTATAGCCATTGAACTTGGGTTTAAGTCCTTCAAAATCCTTTCTCACACCAAACCCTAGGAGGGTTTTACTCAAAGCCCGATAGAGATGATTTTTTTGCAACTTCCTTCTCTCTTGCTACCAAGGCCTCATATCACTTCTTTGGGTCTCAGTATACACATTTATAAGATTTTATTTTTACCGTAGAAAGATAAATTTTTCACTAAGTCACAAATTTGCATCCATAAACACCATGTTCTTCCCTTTCAAAATAGAGTACCTCTACATTCAAGACACATGTATTCAATTAATGGTTAAGCATTTACCTTTCAAAACTCTCGGATGTCTATTAATGGAAGATGAACCTTCTATTACTTTCCCTTTAAACCTTGTTCTCGTTGTCTCTCCAATCTAGTTACTTTCTCTTACTCCAATTGTAACACCTCTTTTTAATTCATCATAACTAGGGATTTTTTTATATATACTAACTCATTTAATACAATTTATGCTTTACTAAATTAAACAAGCAGTAGTTTAAACACAACATACAAGATATTAAAATCTATTAATTTGTTTTACACTAAAATGAAGACATCATTTGCACCAAAACTAAATTAAACCAACATTAATTAATGTTTAGAATCCAATAAGACAATCTATGATAACCATGTGCAACCAAGGGTTTACATATCCTACCCAACCCCCCTAAAAAACTCATTATAAGATAATACACTCAGTGTATCATTTGGTTAAGCCTTACTATAGGCTGAGAGATATTGTGATGTCTTCTTAGCATCCTTCGGAAAACTACTATAGTAACCATCATCTGAATCTCAACACTGTAGAAAAAGACTTGGTGAACAGACAATGCATCCAATTACATGCATTACTATGGCCATAGTTATTTGGCATTGCGCTAGTAATCCAGAATCTAAGACTGCACATAAACCTATCAAACTTGTCTTCCCTTCACCTCACAACTTTTCTAGTTATATTCATCAGGATTCATTTCTGTTGTTTAGGTTATTAAGTTCAATGTTAAACATCTGAAGTAAACATGCATTTAATTTTAAGTTCACACACCAAAGCCATAGTTATCATAACTTGACATTTGTGTCATGTGGCTCATGCCCACACCACCTTGGAATCGATATAGATAAGGTATGATCACGTAATTACGAGAATCACTACATGTTCATCCCTTTATTTATAGCCATCACAAACTAGAATGAACAAGTATGACTCACAGGACACGAGTGTCACATTGTGATTTCTTTATATAGTTAAGAAGCGTTGTGATAAATAAATTCAATTTACAATTCACAACAATTAATTTATCTAAGCCCCATGATAACACACAACCTAAACCATCTTGGATTACCTATGAGAAAGGTTATGGTTGCATGATGACTTACGTCATCGCGCATTATCACCCTTCCCGTAGCGATTGCAAAACTGACTCGGTTGGATGTTGTCGCGTTTCTTTGCGCAACTCATAGTTCTGACATTAATTATTTCATAGTTATATATTCATAATAACGAAGGTACACTTAATTTATTACTTGTCATTTATTAATGATCAAATTACATCTGTGAGATATCATTATTCATGACTATCTCTTTCACATTAATGCAACAATAGGTTATCGACACTTCAATATGATTAATCAATGAACATTGATTAATCATTGATCATAGATCTTTAAAACATAGTTTAATGTGTTAGTTTACATGACAAAACAACTTAATTCTTTGAAGTGTAGGTTTGATTCCATCAAGGCAACATATAGACTCTAAATTCCTAATTCATATAAGTTGAATTATTTTATCTAACCCATCAAAGGTCAATAGGTATAAGTTCATCCCTTATTATTATTTTTCTAGTATACATCCTTATGATCTTTCTTATATTACTAATTCTTTATATGATTGCCTTAATTATACCTAGTCAAACTTTTAGTATATGAGAGCATGAATGTTGCAGAGTGATTCACACTAGTTCATCCTTTGAAGAAGAGTGTATTTATTAGGCATATTTTCATTATATTGTTCCATATCATATCACATCTTCACTTTTTTCTTAAACAATTTATAGTACATATGGAAATTTTGAAATAATGGAACACTTTTCATTTAATTCTTATTAAATATTGCACTACTTTCAGTTTCAATTATCATGTTTGGAAAACCTCTTTATTTACATATCCTTAATCAATAATTCTTTATACCAACAAGTGACATCAAAGATGGTCTTACATTTCAACGACAGACACTTTGTTTTCCTTTTACACTTTCATATTCTTCTTTCACATATGAAATCAAATACAAAATCAATCATCAAGATTTTAATCTCTTTCACGATAAATATCAAACCTATAATTGAAAGATGAATCAAACATGGTCAGTTCAATTTGATTTGGCATGGATACACATCTCTTAATATAGTTACTTATTTAGAAATAATTGATTATCTACACTTTGATTCTTATCGAATAAAATCATGTTTCTAATTTACTTTACATATACACCAAAAAAAAAAAAAAAGATATGAAGAAATTAATACTAGATGCTATCCTTATCAACTCGCTTCTCATAAGCTTAAAATCTTAATCATGTGGTGCTAATACAAGATTTAACTCACATCACAAAACTTCATACTTAAATAGACTAATCAAGAAAATTTCCCTTTCCCATAAGTCATTCACACAACCTCTTTGATTACCCCTTTCTAAATACAGATCGATCAAGTTCAAACATTAGATTTACCATTTTATAATATTGACTTCAACACATATGTTCCCGTATTTCAACTATTTAATTTCCACAAAGAAAAAAACTTAACCCTTTCATCAACAAGATATCCATTCATAAAGTTTTATTTCCAATTCAACATTTCACAAGTTTTTTTATCATACTACGGTGTATATTGTTTTCCACCCTTGTCATATAATAAATACACATACTAAAGACATGCCTAAAACAATCATAAGGATATAAGCCTTCGTGCATGTGCTATATGCCGAAAGAACCAACTCCGGAGAGCAATAAGTACTTCAGGAATATAGGAGAAAGAAGAAGAACATAAAAATAATTCAAATCCATCACTAATAATTCGGGGTAATGTGATATTGGCTCGTGATTAAGTAATCACTAACCTTTTTTTTCTAGAAAAAAGGAAGCTTCTAGTGATTTTTGATTTTTTTCAAGACAAGTTATGAAAACCAAACCCTATATATATATATATATATATCACAAGTTTCTAATCTTCTAGAACTTCTGCTAAAACCCGAGCTCACACATTCTATGGCGAGTAGATTAACTTGGACCACAACACATTAAATCCTCATGAGTTCTAACCGAATTAGAACGTGTGAGCAAGGATTTTATTCCTTAAGGGAAATAGCAAAATTATGCCCGTCTAGAGGTGGTCAAAATTCAAGAAATCAATAACCCCAAGCTACTAACCATCAATACCAGCTGCTAAACACTCAACCTTTGTTCCTAATCCCGGAGTATTCATAGACAAAACATATATAAGAAAACTATATAAGTAGCACTTGCAAACCAAACCATCAAATACCTATAAGAGGGTAAAACATAGATAAATAAAATATCCAAACGTTTATTTTAATAACTATTTAACAACATTAAATAACCAAACGAAATATACTCCATAATTTCTCAATACGTAGCTAGAAGAAGAGGTGTGAAAACATGCCACAAAATAGAGAACTTCTTAATCTTTTCTAATTTCCTTGAAAAGCTTCCACCGCTGGTCAAAACAGTTAAACCCCTTGAACCAAACCAAATTTTGTAATTTTTAACAGCAAGAAACCTAAAGACGTCCCATGTTTATATGGGTTTAATGGTTAATAAACTATTACAATCCTTGATAATTTTAGCTTAGAATATTCTCATTTGAGCAACTAAAAAATAGAATCCATGCATGACTCACAAGAGGCGCTACAAAAATTGAAAATATCCCAAACTAAAATCCCATTGTGCATGGCTCACCAAATAGACCAAAAGCAATGAAAAATATCCAGACTGGAATTTTGCATGCGAGATAGCTTCTTGGAGAAGCTTCGAAACATTCGAGGAAAGGTCCCCCATAAAGTATTTATTTCCATTAAATATTCACAGGACCACTTGTGGTCTTATTAATTTTGCAACTCTCCCTCCAAAATTGGTGGGGGTGATTAAACAATCAAATATTATCCTCAAACCTATTATCAATCCACTTTGAATGTGAATGATTGAAATCAATCTAAGGTTCATTTCATATATTTTGCATGGTGAACTATATACCTATAATCAAATGACTTTACTTTGTGCCTTTGTGTATCAAAGGCCTTTACAATCATGGTGATGAAATAACAACTTAAGCATCCATAAATTATCCTATATGGTCGACATTATTATAATTAATCAATTTCCAATGAATACAAATCAAACCATATTCTTATATATTGATAAAAAATAACTACATATGGTATAGATCCTTATAATCACCTTATGATAAGCCATATAAACTGCGCCTTCATGGCTTATCCATTTTATTACTCGACCAAATAAGTAATAATAAATCAATTTAAAACCATCATGACAACCAACCTTATTGTTTGAATTTGATCGTCCAAATTAAAATAAAGTATCAATCGGTAGATAAAGGATAATAATAAAAATAAGTTTATACAAGCTGAAGGGTGATTAACACGTTGTCAAATACACACTATATTCACAACATTATTTCCTTACTATTCGAGGAGTTACTGACTTACTTGCCGATAAAGATATCGTTATAATAACTTTAAACTTTTACCTACCCCCTTGTTGAGGATCACCATTGTGGCTCATGTTATTTTACCATTGTGTTCAAAAGGAGGTTAGAATTATGAAATCAAACTATGCATCATACTAAAATGTTACTTTATCATTGGGTAATCATTAATTCCATATAATGAATAGTTTCTGCAAGTGTGAATAGATTGAGTCATATTTTGTAAGTCAATACTTCTCGTTATATGGGTATACCAAAAATATTAGTGACATGTAAAGCTACCAAGCAAGGCACTAATGTATCAATCATCACTTCTAATTAAGTAACTTGACATAGTTAGTTGCAACAATACTTATTAAAGGTACAAAAACCACACATCATAACAATGCACTAAATAATCCTATCCAGAAAAGTGAGTAACTCATAACATCAAGACAACAAGCATAGTCAACCATCAAAACAAAGAAAGAATAAGTTATAAATGCCAAGTTCTTTATGAACCCAAGACGACAAGCGGTGTTGCGTGGTTGCACATGTAACCACGTGTATGTAAGTATATCCTTTTCGGGATATACACGTATACATGCACTACATACTCATCTATGCAACAGGGTTTACTCCCCCTTCCTTTGTAAATCATTCACCATTTATGACTTATCCTTTCGGCGCAACGCATTTGAAATTGTGGGATTTGACACCAATTACCATTCTTGGCAAAAGCTTATATAAATTGCCCAGAGACACAATAAACTACAGTGTATCCCTAATTTCAGCTACACTACACACAAGTAAACCAACAAATACACACTTAAATGCATCAACCACAATGAAATTCAAATCTTACAAACCGAGTAATTCCTCCTATAATAAATTAGATGAAATACAATAGCAATTCAAGGCTCGTGCATAGATTATAGCTCGCACGAGACTATTTTCAAACAACTTCACAATAATAAAAATTAAATAATTACAAAGTGATCCTTATATCCATTCATTGAGTGATCAATCATCAAAAATAGTTACAAATGATCTTTATACCTTCTTGGCTCGAAATTTCCCTAAAGCTAACTCTCATGGTCACAAGACCAAGTCACATGAAGATCACATATAAAGGGAAAGAGCTAAGATGATTTTTGAAGGTTACATGACCAAACAAACCTCAAGAAGAGTATCTAATGACTCATAATTCCTAAAAAAGCAAAACAAAGATGTTAGAAATCACCTTTAATACCTTAGACCTACCTAAAAAGATGAAATAGGCTCAAATAAGATTCAAAAATTTAAACAAGAAAAAATGGAGGAAACCCCATAGTTTGAATTTTAGCCTTCTTGAAACTCATCACACCAACAAAAATTACTCCTAGGACCTCTAAAGACCTTATCAAGCAAAAATTGGTATTAACATGCCTAAGTTAACCCTTGGAGTGATGCTCTTACACAATACTCCCAAGGTAAATGAAAATTATTCCCATGATATCTTTGCTTACAATATGATTTTCACCTTTTTTTTTCTTTGCTTCCAATTACACATGGGTTTCTAAAAGTGATCTTCAATTGAGTTCCATGTTTTCTTCATATTGCTCGGATGTAATATGTTTGTTACAAGATTTTCCATCCTTGGATCAGTTATCTTTATGAACAAAATGACTGCATGAGGATTGTATACCATATTTTCCACCTTTTGATTGAGATTCCACACCGATACATGATCATTTTGTTATGTTGAAAAAGTAGCACCCTAGGATTTGCACATTACAAAACTCTACTTGTAAATAACAAGGGATTGTCTCAAGGTGTGGGACCCTTGAAATTGAGAAAAACTTCCATAAAAGGCTGGTTATTCTACCTATTTTAATGCTAAAACTACTCCTAGAAAGGAAAAATGCAACTATTATGTATGACCTAGAATTCCAAGGGACTCGACAAGAGAGATATGCATAAAATGGAATTCCTAAACTAAGAGAGGTGATAAAACGAAGAATGGGGAGTTGAAAGATTCTAAGTGAGTGAAAATGGGAAGAAAACAAAGTTAGAGAGGGCAAACAAAAGTGCCACAGTCCGAAACAACATTTACATCTCCATCCTTGTGGAGCACAACGAATTTAAACCTTAAAAAGAACACAATATGCACAATATACCTATAAATGTAATGAAAGGAAAAGAAGGCAATAAAAATCAAGCTAGGCTAAGAAAAGCTACAAAACGCCAATTTTATTGCTTAAAATGATGCACAATCCATTACAATATATGCACAAGGAAAGAATATTTCACAAAATGCCTAAATTAGAGGCTGCCATGACTCACATGGTTATGGAACAATTTTTACAAAGTTCCTTTTACATTCCAAAATGTCTCTCCTCCAAATGAGGTGAATTTTACAATATATATATATATATGAAGAGCCTCAAAATTGCCTCATCAACTAACATATTTCATTAAAAAGCATGGGATGCCATATAAATTTGGTACTTTGCTTACATGGGTAGTCATGGGTGCCACACCTCATTAAGTTGGTAGTTGAACAACTTTGTATTGCTTATTAATGTCTTTTTCATTCCTACATTGATCGATTGCATAATTTTCCCTAGTGTCGGACGGTTACCTAAATGTAACTAGTTGGTAACATGATTTCCCCCACTATCCGCCAGTAGCTTAAAATCTATTATCGTCTGCAGTAGCATGCATGCGTACAAATGCTACTCCGACAACCTTGATGTCGACCAAGCTGCTCCTTTTTTTCCTTTGTGTTACCCGACCCATGTAGCAAAAAAATGCTACCAGTGATTGTTTACCATCCACCGAAAATGCCACCATTGTTGTCCCGCTATCTCTGCTGTAGCGTCGAAATGCTACCGGCTGGTATAATCCAAACCTGTTACCAGTCAATAGCATCAAAGATGCTGCCAGTGGTTTCTACTGTCGTTATTTTCCAACCAATCAGCCTGGACCTTGTTGTGGAACTTGGCCAGGGCTACCTATTAAATTTCAAAGTGTTGATCCCGCCAACCGCCAACATTTAGACATGTTAAGTTATCCATCTTACATGGGTGCAAAAAATGGATAACAATTGACAACTCACAAGGTGATCTTCTGCTACATCTTAAAGACCGGTGACCTCGGAGGATCCATTGGGCATGAAGTCAATTTGATTTTGAAACTGATCGATACACCGAGAAATCATCCCTTAAATAATTGAAACATTGTTGGGGCATTCTTCCATCACTAGACCCTACCTGAAACTAGAAAATGCAATAGAAACAAGGCACAACTATATACAAAAAAAAAATCATACACATTCTAAATGGGACATACGAGAGAGTGCACAAGAACTTATTAAAAAATCAACCCTATGCTATAATAAAACAATGTTCTACAAACAATGAGAGGAAATGAAATAGTCTAATATTTATAAGGAATATATTTTACCTAGTAATAATGCTTGAGATAGATTCCATTGATGTGGATTTTTGATTACTCTCCATCCAACCTTGACAATTGGAAAGCATTGTTTTCTTTTCATCTTGAAATCATATAAGGACCACTCCATATTGGATAAAACTTGGATTATCTTCCCGATTTGGCTCTATCTACATCCCATTTCAGGACCGATTCCCCTTCTCAAAATGTCCTATTTTTCACCTTTTTGTCAAAGCTCATTTTGATTTGAGCTTTGTCTTTCTCCATTGTTTTCATGGCCTTGTTCCTCAGCTCTTCTAGCTCCATAAGCTCTGCATACCTAACTTCCATGGCAGAAACTCAAATAATTACAACTACTTGATAAGCTCCAAAGCTGGTAACTCTAGGGATATTGGCAACCTTTCTTCCCTGCCATAGACTAACTTGAAAGGAGAATAACTAGTTGAATTCTTAGGAGTAATTCTATCAGCCCACAAGGATGATTTCAACTTGATATGCCATGTTCTTGTTGGTGGACTCAACCTACCCATTACCCTGAGGATAATAATTTGAGGAAGTTCTCAAATATATGCCATTTTTCACTGCCCATTCAGATATCTTTGTCCCAAGAAAATCCAAGGAATTATCTGATATAATTGTGGAAGGAACACCAAATCTTGCCACAATAACCTCATAAAAATCTAGGATGTCGACCTCATTTGCTTCCTTGAGTACAACTACTTTTGTCCACTTCATGAAGTAGTTTGTAGCTGTCAAGATCCATTTGTGACCTAGGCTGGAATTTGGGTTGATCACCCCAATAAATTCCAAACCCCATTGCATGAATGGTTCACTTACAAAGATGGGGTGTAATGGGAGGGCTGCTAGTTTCTCTTTACCTGTGAAGAAGGCACACTTCTTACATTTTCTAATCCATGCATAACAAATCATTAAAGAGGTTAGGCCAATAATAACCAGCTTTCATGATTCTAAGAGTTGGTTCTTTTGAGGAAAAATGACCACTGTTTCTCCATCATGAAACTCATGTAATACCCTCTCTATCTAATCTATTTTAATGCATCTTAGGAGGACACCATTCACATCCCTTTTGAACAAAATATTATCTATAAGCACATATGGTATAGTTTGCAGCCTAAAATACCTTCTCTTGGCCTTACTCAAACCTTGAGGGCTTTGACTTGTTTGAAGGAAGTGGACTATACCCGAGTCCAACAAGGATTGGATAAGGAAGTGTCTGTTTGTTCTTGATCATCTTGAACTACAAGGGTGGCCTCTTCATCTATATGTTGACTTGAAACTATTTGTTCACACAACCCTTTTCCCCTAACCAGTTTTGTCACCTTAATATCAATTTCATACTCCATGACCTTGGTTATCCAACCATCCCTTTTCTCATTGAGGTCCTTGTTCAAAGAAAATATTTCACACCCGCATGTGAAACTAGTAGATGAATTCTATTATTTGACACTAGATGCTTGAATTTCTTTAAACTTATAATCATAGAAAGGACATGTTTTTCAATGAATGAATATCTTACCTCATAATCCTCAAGGCCCTGGATGAAGAATGCAATAGGCTGCTCCAATCCTTCTTGGTTTAGTTGTACTAGTATTGTAGATATTGCATCTGTGCCACCAAAAGCATATAGAGTAAAGTCCTTTGAGAAATATGGATTTATGAGGGTTGGAGCCTGTGTAATGGCCTGCTTTATAGCTTCAAATATTTCCTTTCCTTCTACATTTCATTTTAAAGTCATGCTCTTCTTAACATCAATGTTAATCACTTGACCAACTTAACAAAGTTAAGAACAAGCCTCCTAACAAAATTAATTTTCCCTAAGAAAATTTGGAGATCTTTCCTATGACTTTGTAATGGAAATGCTTAAATAGCTTCTACCCTCTCTGAATCAATTACCAACCCCTCTTTAGACACAATGTGGCCTAAGAGATTTCCTTCATGAGCTAGGAAAATACACTTCTTCAGATTCAAATACAATCTGAATCTCTTGCATCTTTGGAACACTTGCCTGAGATGGTGGAGGTGACTTAATGCATTCTTGGAAAACACCGTGATATCATCAAGGTAAACAAACACTATATTATTTATCAGCCCCTTGAATTCCATGTTCATATCCCTTTGGAATGTTCCCCTGGTGTTTGATAATCTGAATGACATCTTCCTATAAGCGTATGTGCCCCATTTTGTGGTGAAGTTTATTTTGAATTGATCTTCCTCTTTCACCATGATCTAGTTATAGCCTGAGTAGCCATCTAGGAGTGAGAACTTTTGATCTAGCTCTTGCCTATAAAATCTACTTTATTGAGGGAAGTGGATAATGATCCTTAAGGGAAGTCTTGTTGAGGTCTCGAGAAGTCTATGCATAATCCAATTGATGCAGCCTAGAATTTACCAGATAACACCTTGACGCATTGGCACATCACTTAGCCTAGGCCGAGCACTCACCCAAAGCATGCAAAGGTATCGGAGTCCGTCTTTAGGTTTGTTATAGCAGGATGTTAGTGTGATGAAGGAAGAAACATATAGATCCATAGCTAATCCATAATTCTACAATGCATTCCATATTGATTTATGAAAGAACAAGCTTAAACAATAATCATGATTGAATTAAGAACATGCACTACTCAATTACACACAGGAATGACACTTAGGTTCGACCAATATCTTCCATCTATTAACAAACACAAAATCTTCTTATAGTAATGGAAATTTATACCGATGCATGTATGGATCTAATACAGTCTACAATCATATGTGAATATCTCTATACCTCCATACATCCATCTCTCCACCACACTCTACTACTATGTGATTCACATCATATATATATGGTGGGGACTTTCCCTTCACTACTTATCTATTCTAAAAATAGGTTACATGTTATTAATAGCCATGTGCCATTTACAGGCATAACCACACATGAAAGTGTGATATATATGGGCCTCTTACGATTAAGCTGGAGTGATAATCCTTTTTTAGCTCATCTCCATTCAAAACGCTTGATCCAATCCTCTAAAGATAGACAATGCATGGTGCACATGTCTCTACATTGTTGGTGTGTTTTGCATGCCATCTTCTAAAAATAGGTTTTCATGCTCAAAATTGGCTAAGTCCTTAATGTTGAACTTGCTCTTCGTGCACGGGTTCTTCCTCTCCTCCGCACCTTTAAACTTTGGCATGTTTCTCCACGCGGACTTCTTGTGTGAGTTAATCAAGTGTTCTTTGATCAACACTGATTTCCTTGTTTTTTTTCCTAATAGACACGGAATTTTCTACCCATAAAGAGTGTTTGATTGGAAATATGATGTTTTCCTCAATGAACTTGTTCATTTCCTTCTTCATTAGAGGCTCAATATGAGGGTTCACCGCCATTTGATTTTGTCGATGGGGCTTCTAGATCTAGTTCAATAGTGTGTTGTGCTAACCTTGGATTAAATCATCTCAACTCCTCATAGCTCCAAGTAAATACATCTGGGAGTTCTTGGCAAGGCTGTATAAAATCAAAATTTTCTTGATCATTACTCACCTTTCCAATTTGGAGTAATTTTCCCTCTCCAACCAAAATGGGATCCAAATCTTCCCCTCTAACTTGAATGTTTTCCTTTTCTTTTCAGAATTGATCATTTGGGTTGAATATTGACTCTAGAGTCACAAGCCCCTTAGGAAATTTATTTGTCTATAGCTACACTACTTAATCCCTGTACTAATGCTCTAATCTATCCTAATTTCTCGAGGAGAACTCAACTTCCTCCTACGATAAATTGATGATCTATTGGTCACTCTTGAACTCTTGTCAATTTGGTGTTGTTGTTTGAAACTGATGGTCTCATGACCACCTTGATATGAGGTTGAGCATGGTATTTTTTGATACTTTAAACCACATCAAATGCTGCTCCAATTGCTGCAAGCCTATCCACATCTTTGTTCTTCTTCCTCGGGATGGAAACAATGTTAAAGGTATCAAATTCTTCGATGAGGTCACATACCCTATTTTTATTGCTCTTGAGAAGGTCATTCTTAGCAGAACTTTTCCTTCCGACTTGATTAAAAATTAACTCATTATCTCTAAATACTTACAAGTTCCTGATACCTCTTTTCCTTTCCCAATGCAATTTGTGGATCAATGCTTTGTACTCAGCTTTGTTATTTGAACAACTGAATTGAATGTGGAAATCTAAGTAGTATTTTATACCTTGAGGCGACACAAGCATTTACCCCCTCCTACACCTTGCCTTCTTCTTGAACCATCAAAAAATAGATACCAAACTTTATTATCATCTTTTCCATCTAGTTTGGTGATTCTAGGAAGAGGTGGGTTTTCCTCATGTAAGAAATAGATTCCCAATTCAACATCTTTCATATCCTTGCATGGATCAAAATCATTCCTTTTATTTGCCCATTCATCAAGAGTCAAGTCTAGAATGTTTCCCCCTTGGTATCTACTTCCGAAGTGCTTGGAAGTCTTCTTGATCAAAACACGAGAAATTTGAATTAATTGGACTTGGTATGCAAGGCTCAATATGGAAATTTGCAATTGGCTCATATTATATCATAGATTTAGCTCCATACCTTGTCCTAAAAATCATGTGGGAAAAATCAGGTGACGAGTAGCCTCCAATTTTTGTAGTGAAATCCCTTAACAAGCACAAGGAAAAGAGTGGAGACAAATCGATAACTAATACATCTTGATTAAGCTGTAACATTCAGGCATGCATGCAGTGTTAGATTCAGAGCCTTGATGATTCCAATCATTCCCACTGCTATCCCATCCAATTGCACCACTCCTTTAGAAATAGGCTCATACTTAAGACCCAGCTAATCTATAATTTTCTTTGGAATCACTGAGTTTCTTTCCCCTGAGTCAATCATACAATTGTGTACTAGATTATTCCAAATAATAAAGGATACATAAAATGGTGGAGGATTCATATTTTTGCTTGGTTGACCCTCCTTTTGCTACACTACATTGGTGAGGACCTTCTCTTGATCTTTGAGTGACTCATTTGAGATGGGAAAGTTAGTTATGGTTGCTTGCAAAAGATCCCTTTGCCCCAGAATTTTCAAAGACTCCCACATAGATATGATTACATTTGTTTTCTTCATGTGGTCAATAATATTGAATGAAGGTGGGTTTTCTTCTATTGTCATCTACTTGAAACTAAATTTTCCTTTACATGGGCTGCTACAACGGGTACTCTAGGCTAAATTTGTGAGTTTGGGACTGGATTTGAGCTACCAACTCCTTGGGGTGTGATAGAAGGTTGAGAAACACTTGCATCTGATGATTTTCCTCCATATGTATTTCTCTTCTTAGATATTTTGTTTGCTGCTACCCCTTGAGAAGGAAACTAATTTATACCACAAAAATGCTCAGCTTGTCGGTTCATAGGTGTAGTCTCACTTGTAGGTTCCTCTTGAATAGTTGATTGTTACTGATTTTATTCTTGGATTGATTCTTGAGACACATCAATAGTTTGTACCATCAAGGCCCGGTTTAGCTTACCATTAAAACATGTTGCCTTATTATGGGGTTGACTAAAAGGAACCATTCATATTCCTGTGCAATGTTATTCTGGACTGGAACCAAGGCCTAGGATGTTGAAGGTGTATTAGGATTATATGGCTGAAATGGTCTAGTAGCTAGGGGTTTTCCTTGATTTTTGTTTGCATCTTGAATAAGAGGTCTATTAGGCTGATATGGAGGCCTATTTGGTTGGGCTTGAGGTTGATAAGGTCTAAAATTTTGGGCCTGCTACCTCTTGAGGGTCACCAACTCATTCCCTAGGTTCTACAATTGTTTCATAACCTCTTGGAGTTCAGTTGAGGTGCTAGAAGAAGAGGTGGAAGCCTCATTGGAACTCTAATTTCTAGGAGTAGGAATAGGGGATAACTCAAGTGTTTTTCTAGAACTAGGATTCCCCATTTCTAGATAAATAGGCATAGGTGGCCTAGGTGCAAGTTTACTAGCTTGGATTAGGCAATTCTCATCTCTAATGGCTATGACATAAGCCCTGGTAAGGTTATCCCTCCCATAGATTGTATCATAACAAGATATATCAGAATTTAAATCTTTAAGGAAATAGAGAAATACACCTTAGCATCTGGCCTTGTAGAAATTGGAATCATGTCCCATGTTCTTTGGGATCTGAGATTAAAGTCAACCATCTACTCATTGGATGCTCTTGTGATGGTAGTCAGTTGCTCAAGCAAGGAAAGATTATCTACCTTCTCTCCAACTTGATTGTAGAGAGTTGTGCATAGTGCATTCCAATTAGTAATTGACCCTATCACCAGACTCCTAAACCATTGCAAAGCTCTTCCTTTGAATGAAGAAGCTAACAACTTAATAGTCACATCTTATTTGATGATCGATGGATAATGCGAGACATTGGTAATATATTGAATGTGGCCAGGCTGCGGTAGTCCGATTCTCCTCGGTGAAAGGGATGCTCTTGAGATCGAGATGCTCGAATGGGATTTTGGCATTAAGAGCAAGAGGACTACTACCGGTAAAATTGACAAATCCAAAATTATGTTGTGCTACCATTGTAATAGGTCTAAGAACTCTAGTAGACTACAAGAAAGGCCTACTAGGAGGTGGAGTGGAAAGAGTCCTATTTGGTGGTGAAGGTGACCTTTGAACTGATCTTCCTCTTCTTCCCCTTCTAGGTGATAACTGTAGATACTTAAAATCTCCCTCCTCTACGATTATGAACCTTGTGCGAATTCTTCTCATGAACACAAGCACTTGCCTTTGCTAAAACTAGCTAATTTTATGATCGAAGTCGCTAGATGTGCTATTACTGAGCCTCAAAGGCTAGAATATCATCAAGACACACACCTAATCTTGATAAAAATGGAAATATTAACTTTTTGTCCCACCAAGTGTGCCAAAAATGTTATTTTGAAAAGGTAGCACCACGGTATCTGCACAATACAAAACCCTAATTTTGACTAACATGGGATTGTCTCACAAAGCAGTGGGACCCTTGCAATTGAGAAAAACCTCCAGATAAGGATAGTTCCTCTACCTATTCTAATGCTAAAACTACTCCTAAAAAGGAAAAATGTAACTATTCTAACACTGACCTAGAATTCCAAGGGACCAGGGAAGAGAGATATGCATAAAATGAAAGTCCTAAACTAAGAGAGGTGATAACACACATAATAGGGGTGGAAAGATTCTAAGTGAGTGAAAATGGGAAGCAACCAAAGTTGGAGAGGACAGATAAAAGTGCCACGATGCAAACAACATTTAAATCTCCATTCTTGTGGAGAAAATGAATTTTATCCCTACAAAGGACACAATATGCACAATATACCTACAAATGTAATGAAAGGAAAAGAAGGAAATACAACTTGAGCTAGGGCAAGAAAAGCCACAAAACACCAATTTTATTGCTTAAAATGATGCACAATCCATTACAATATAGGCACAAGGCAAGAATCCTTCACAAAATGCCCAAATTTGAGGCTGCAACTCACAATGGTTCTAGAATAATTTTTGAGAGTTCCTTTACATTCCAGAATGTCTCTCCTCCAAATGAGGTGAATTTTACAATATATAGATATAGCACCTTGAAATTGCCTCACCAACCAATATATTTAATTAAAGAGGCATGAGAGGTGATAAAAATTTGGTAATTTTATTACATGGGTATTCATGGGCACCATACCTCATTAAATTGGTAGTTGAGTTGAATAACTTTATACTACTTCCATTGATGTCTTGTTCATTCCTATGTTTGGCCGGTTGCATAATTTTTCTGGTGTTGTCTTGTTGCATAAATGCAACTCGATCGGTTAAAATCCACTATCGGCCGATAACAACCATACAAATGCTATCGATGACCATGTTGTCAATCGATTGCTTCCTTTTATTGCCTTTGTTCTACGGATGGTAACACAAAAATGCTACATGCCAATAACATTTAAAATGCTTCCGACGACCATTTACCATCCACCAAAAATGCCACCATTATTGTCCCGATCTTGGCGAGTAGCATCCATAATTTCTACCGGTTAGTAGCATCCAAACTTGCTACCGACTGTAGCATATAAAAACTACCAACTAGTAGCATCAAAGATGCTACCGGTGGTTTCTACCACCATTCTTTTCTAACCGATCAACTCAAACCTTTGCCACGAACTCGATTGGGATACTCTATTAAATTCAAAGTGTTACACCTCGCACAACCGCCAACGTTTAGACCTATTAATTTTTCCATTTTGCAGGGGTAAAATCATGTTATTTGACTATTAAACTATCCTTGACATCTTCCTTTTTCCGTTCATAGTTCATTTCACCTTGAAGGCTAAAAATTGTAACTTTTTCTTGAAGTATTCACCTTCATTTGAATTATCCTTCACTATTTCAAGTGTCATAATTATATACATAACATCCAAAGAAAATTAGTTTGAAAAATACGAGTATCTTCTTCATGATTGTCCTCCATTTCCTCTTGATGTTTGTTCTCCTCTTCCTCTTGCAATCTTGTGCCTTCTTGAACTATCTTAATACATGTTTGATGATTGATCTCTTTCTTCACAAGTTTTGATTGATTCATAATTTATCCATGGTATGTGTTATGTCCTTTCTTGTCTATCTCTAATAGCTCATCATTTTCATTGTTCTTAGCATGATCTGTAGATTCACCTTCTTCACCTTTCATACTCACTCTACTTTTCATGTTACCTTGGTATTCCTTATTTCCACTCAACCACTTCCACATCTTATTAACTATATGAATTGTGATTTCTTTCACATCATCCTCTTATTCCTAATGAAATAATGTTTTCAATCCCATTAACATCACTCTATAATGGTCTTCATGATATGTTTGCCTATCCTTTAGTGGATTTAGTGTATACCTAACTCCATTCTTTACAAAAGTGTATGTGTTTTCCTATTCATCATGAATGGATTTCCTATAAAATTACCATTGTCTACCTTACAAAAGATGACATGCATATATAGGTAAAACATCACACAAAACCTAATCATGATACCTACCAATCTGAAAATTGATTAAAAACTATTGACTTACCAACTTGAAGATATCTATGAACCCAATAGCCTTTTTATGGGTTAGGATGCCTCATTCTTCTCAAATTAAACTTCTCAACCATTTCAGAAGAAACTAATTTATCCGTACTACCATTATAAATGATGAGTTTACAAAATTTACCTCTTTCCTTACATATGTTCTTGAATAAAGTCCTTCTTTGTAGTGGTTCTTCACTCCTCTTTCTTGTATTCATCAAGGTTCTCCTCATCATCAATGCTTCACCTATTTCTAGTTCCTCCACTAGTGATGGTGATGCCACACTTTCTTCCTCATCAGCATGTGTAATTTGATTCCTAGCTTCATTCAACCTATTGATACTTGCTTGTGGATTCTTTAGACATTCAAGTGAGCTAGACCAAAATTTTATTACATTTGAAGCACCT
The DNA here is from genome assembly GCA_018340775.1 of Taxus wallichiana var. yunnanensis. Lineage (NCBI taxonomy): Eukaryota > Viridiplantae > Streptophyta > Pinopsida > Cupressales > Taxaceae > Taxus > Taxus wallichiana. The sequence goes on along the minus strand of JADAXU010000056.1, from coordinate 2,241,221 downwards.
ACCAGTGAACTCACCTCTTCCTCTTCCAAATCCACCTCTTCCTTTGTATGAGTAACCACCTCTAGTATATCCACCTCTAGATGTACTCTGTGTTTGTGAGATACTTACCTCTTCCTCATTAGTTTTTGTTGTTGTTTTCCTCTACCTCTCATTCCTCTTCCTCTACCTCTGAAATATTATGTCTGTTTCCTAGACAATTTCTCTTCTACCTTCAAGGTTGTTTGGTATGCCTCTTCCACTGTTCTCAAATTAAACAAATTGATCTCATCATGTATATTAAGCCTCAAACCATTTACATAACTAGACATATCTTTATAATATTCATCTATGTGACCATATCTCGAGTGCTAATTTATAAAATTATTCAAGATATTCACCTACATTCATTTCCCTTTGTCTTAAATTTTGTAACTTTTTAAACAAACTAGTCTGATAATATAAAGGGATAAACTTACCTTTTAGTTTTGCAACCATTTTGTCCCATTTTCTGATCTTATCATTTCCTCTATTCACTCTTTCCTCTTGCACAAAATCCCACCAAATAGCAACATGCCCTGTAATTTTTGTACATGAAAAATTTACCTTCTTACATCTGAAATGTTATACAAATCAAATTATTTTTCAATTTTTGCAATCCATTCTATCGGATATTTTGGATGCATACTTCCACAATATTTTGGTAATTTCATCCTTGGCCTGGTACCTACTCCCATTACTAGCTTTATGATAGTTACTTTTGGTCCTTATTTCTCTGGTTCTCTCTATGTTACTACCTCTCTTTCTTTCTCTTCTTCCTTGTCATTATATTTATACAATGATTTTCCTATTCTCTGAAAAAATTCCAATCCTCCCAGCTTGTTTTGTATGTTTCTCAACATGGAAACCAACTCATTGTATCTAGGGTGCTCTCTATTTCCTCCTATGACCACTCTTCTTAGTGGCAATTTGAAAACCTTCACTTCTCTTCTCTTGTAAATCTCTTCTCTTCTTTGCTTGTTTCTCTTTTCTTGTCTTCTTATTTGTCAATTTATTTTTATCCACCACTCTAATACCAAGTGATGTAGAGCATACAATAGAATCACACACTCTAACACGTTAGTTCTATCCAACAAAATGAATCAATCACTTTAAGCTTACTAATTGTAAGTTTTCTCAACAAAAGAAACCTCCAAAACTTACACTTTTGACTTTAAATTATCAAAATGATTAATGAAAACATTAAAAAATTATCTCTAACCTCTAATCATGCCAAAACAATGATCAAGTTCATTTTAATCACAAAAATAGCTCATTTGAACTCCTTTTGCAAACACTTCATATTTTACTCCTTAAGAGCAATGCTCTGGTGAGGTGGTGGATAGAACAATATACCAACACCCAAAAGAAAATAACAACAATTTTGGATACCATTTTCCCTCTTACAGATGTGGGATAATTTTTTTCTCAACTATTTAGGTAAATCTCCTTTCCCCATCATTACTTCCATAGGCTTAACTCTTCCTTTGCAGTCCTTCTCAAGGTCAAATTCAAGTATAACTCATGATAAAAATATTCAAATTATAAAATAATCACAAATTTGAGTACCCTATTGGGCTTACATTCTATGTACAAAAATTCACCATAGATTTATTTGTTATTAATGCTTGAAATCCACAGTCATAGGCTTCAAATTAGGTCTTCTAAGGTAAGCTACATGACTTTATGATGAATGTGAGAGTTTTTACGTAATTGAGATTTTATTCACACAACATTCTTCTTTATTCTTATTTAGGGTCTTATAAAGATGGATTCTTGAGGTTTATAGCTGATGGGTTTAAGTCCTTCAAACTCCTTTTTCTCACCAAACCCTAGAAGGGTTTTACTCGAGTCGATAGAGATGATTTGTTCACAACTTCCTTCTCTCGTGCTACCAGAGCCTCAAATCACTTCTTTGGATCTATATACATGTGTATAATATTTAATTTTTACCAGAAGGATAAAATTCTCACTAAGTAATTAATTTGCATCCATAAACACCCTACTTTTCCTTTTCAAAATAGAGTTCCTCCACATCAAGATACATATATTCAATTAATGGTTAAGTATTTACCTTTCAAAAATCGAGAGGTATTCATGGAAGATGAACATTCTATTACTTTCCCTCTAAATTTTTTTCTCTTTGTCTCTCTAATATACTAACTTTCCCTTGCTTAGACTACCATTCTTGGAAAAAGCTTATATAAATTTCTCGGAGACATAATAAACTACAATGTATCCCCGATTCCAATACACTAAACATAAGAAAAAAAAAAATAAACACTTAAATGCATCAACCACAATGGAATTAAAATATTACCAGCTAAGTAATTCGTCTAATAAATTAGATGAAATCCAATAGCCATTCAAGGCTCATGCACAAATTATAGCCATACACTAGATTGTTTGCAAATAACTTCACACTAAAACATGATCTTGGAGCTCCCGATATTCATTCATTTGATTGATCAATCATAAAAAATAGTTACAAAATGATCTTTATACCTTCTTGGCTTGACATTTTCCTAAAAATAAATCTCATGGTTACAAGACCAAAACACATGAAAATTACATATAATGGGAAATGAGCTATGATGAGTTTTTTAAGGTTACACGACCAAAAAAACCTCAAGAAGAGTATCCAATGACTCATAATTCCTAAGAAAAACAAAAATAAACATGTTATAAATCACATTTAAGACTTCAAACCTACCTAGAAATCCAAAATTATCTCAAGCAAGATTCAAAAATTCAAACAAGCAAAAATTGAGGGATACTCCATAGTTTGAATTTTGACCTTCTTGAGCTCATCACATCAAGAAGAAATGACTCGTAGGACCTATAAATACATTATCAAGCCAAAATTTATTGTAACATGCCTAAGGTAACTCTTGGAGTGATGATCTAACATCAAATACCTATGAGAGGATGGTGAAAATATCTAAGTCTCTGTATTTTTATGTTGAATAATCGAGAGATCAGCTAGTGACAAAATAAGTTTAGGCTTCATGGAGATTCCATGAAGAATGATGTAAATGAGAATGCTAGACCAAGTTCTCAAGCATATATGAATGATACGAAGAAGAAAAATTCAAGAAGTTCTAATTCATTAGACAACCAAATGTAATTATGCATGTTTCTTTTTTCAATGGTTATTTCTATACTTGTCATGGATTTGGTCATAGAGCTAGAGATTGCAAGAAAAGGTCCTCAAGGAATGAGTACTCATGGAATTATGAAGGTTATTTCAATCAATAATGTTATTCGGGTTGTTGATATGGTCATAAGGAAGAAAATTGTTATTGGAATCTCAGTGCATATTAATTTAGAGGTAGGATTAGAATCTTGTGATATAATTTTTGTGAACCAGTCATATAGCAAGATTCTATCAACGCAAGAAGTCTGATGCATCTAAGAAGGGTAACAATGTTCAAGGAAGGAGATGAGTCAAAAGGTGTATGCCAAAAGGTTTGAACACAGTAAATGAATATAAAGAGTCAAAATCAATCAATGAAGAGATTAGAATAGTCAATTAAATCAAGGTATCTAATCATGAAGATCAAGCTAAGAAGGATGACTTAAAAGCATAATGTGTAAATGGTGTAAAATAAAAAGGACTAGAGACAAAAATAGTCAAAGAAGGGTCAATCTCAACCAAAATGTCGGATATTGTTAACAAGATCAAAAAGGAGGAAATAAGGATTGTCAAGCCTAATAAAAGTCAAAGAGAACTATTAGACTAATTATGAATGAAGATAACCATATGTATTTTTAGGTCTTAAATTAGTAGAAGAAGGGATGATAGATGAAATCATCATTCCTAAAAATCCATTCAATGAGAGTGGGAGGACCTCAAATGATAAGTGTAAGAGTCTTTGGGATATTTTGATGGTTGCATACTTTTCTAGTGACCTAAGAAGCTATGAAGTGTCTTCACTAGGCTTATTGAAGAAATACATCTATCAAAAGAATCATGGGTGCTTTTTTTTTACTTATGATGGTACAATGTATGTTTTGACTCCTTTATTTTTTTGTATGGATTATCTTGAAGAATTGATGTATAGAATTGTTGTTTTTGCTCTCTTTCTATGAATTCGTGTCATAGTGCTTCATGGTGGACTATTGAGTTGTTGAAAAGGAGTATTCATGGAATTAGGTGCATCATAAAATCCTAGGGGGCATGGGATCAGTTGAAATGGTTGATGGAATTACTTGTAACCTTAATCAATTTGAGTTGAATAACATGAAAATATTGAGAAGATGATGTTACATATGATGGATTAAATGATCTAAGGGGGATCTTTGTGTTCTGAAATAGGCTTGACAAGTCAAAATTGTAGGTGTGAGGACATATATCTTGTTTCAGTCTCTTGAAGGGTTTACAATTATGGGTTTATAAGTTCTCTAATAAATGATTTGTACTTAAATATCTATTAAAAAATATTCTACGAAGTTAAAAATAGTATCTAGTTCTTCTTGCTCTATATAGTGTAATATGAGACTATTGATGTATGTTCCATACATGTGCTTTTGGGAGAATTTTATAGAAAAATGAGTTTGAAGATATAAATATTTATAGGTTTCACAAGGTAGAGATTGGTATTTTGTGTGCTTATACTATTTTTCAAGCATTTGATAAGAAGGATTGCTAGTGTGATCTTGGCATTTTCCAAATCTTGATGTATTACTTGATGACGAGGACTATGCATAAAAATGATGTTCGGGTCTAAAGCCTAAAGTTAGTAAAAAAAAAGCATGAATTAAAATGATGAAATAGTATCTTCATTATGGTTGGGAAGAATAAATAAGTGTGAATAAATCCTTCTTTTGGCATGAAAACATGTAGTAGGAGCTAGTCATAGATTTCCCTCCAAGTGTCTAGTTGAGAAGTTTGAAATTTTTGATGTAATAAGTTCTTACCATGAGTGTGAAAGTATAAATCAAGTGTATAGTTGAATGTGATATGTCTTATCATCTTTTCCTACATTGGAGGAGAGGTTAAAGTGCCAAGGATATTGTATTGATCAATATTTAGTTGTCAAAGGTCATAGTTGACCAACAAATTCCTTAAGTTGTGCATGTATGGTTGAAAACCTTACCTAATTTATGAGTTAGATTAAAATAAGGAGTACTACAACTAAGAAAATCTCATATTCAAGAAGAGAAGGTCGAATTCCATCTATAGAGAGGTAAAAATGAGTAATTTGCATGGAGGAAGTTGAATTTTTAAGTGAAAGTGCAAAAATTATGTGGAGGCTATGTTGTATGGAATGCTTTGGATATGAAATAAATGGAATTTTATCTTGTGAGCCTCATGAACATTTGAATCCTCCTTCATGGTATGAAAATTCAATGATTATAGTGTAGAATGCATGATGTATGAGCGAATAAAGTCTATTTGCAGGTTAGATAGGATTGTGCATATAAATGTTAGACATGGAAGCAAGTCAAGAAACATAAATCTATTAAAAACCTCTCCACACTCTTGAATTTTATTATGAAAAAGGAAGGGAAATCAATTAGAAACCAAATGATATTTATTTGGACTCTTGACTTTGATGTTTAAGTGAGTTAGAAGTAAATTTGTACTCTCGGCCTTGAACTAGGGCAGCGAATATATTTTATTTTAGATGATTTTTTTTGTTAAAATTATAACCTTATCTATGCCCTAGATCAAATTAGAGGCCCTCAAAATTTTAGAATGATTGGGAAAGTGTAGATGAAGATATCGATAGAAGAATTTTTATGAGACTTGTGAGAAAACATAGTGAACAAATCAAGAGGTAATTGATGCAAATTTTGATAATTTAACATGTCAAAAAGATAAAATAATAGTATGGATAACATATTAGAGTGTTTTCAAGGTATAAATAATGTCTTCTAAAGTAAAAGAATTCATTTTCGATGAAACCGTAACATCACAATCCTAATCTAAGACTATAAACATTATAGGACAATGTATTTGAGAACTAAGAGATCTTATACTTGGGGATGAAATGATTAATGCTAGGAATTCTACAAGATGGTGTCTCAATAATATATCAAGCATGATCTAATGGATAATATATCTTGTTAGACCCTAAAATATTGGCTAATTACTAAGAAGCACATGTGCACATGATCAATAGATAGAAGGGAACTTAGGGAAAATTGTGTAGGAAAAAGGGGTTTAAGAAGGGTTTAAGTGAAACCAGGGCACACGCGGGAGGAAAAATAAGGGTTTAAAGGACCTAGTCATGAATCGGCATCATGGGGTCACTTAAGGACAAATGTGAGGACTTGATAGGTGTGATGAGTAGATAAAGTGTCAGCCTTGAACATTGGAGGTCAAGAAAAGGATATTCCCATAAGGAATATTCCCGAGACATTATTACGAGTTAGTGGAAGGTTTGTGAAGAGGATAAGCATTCAAAAATGGAGGACCATATTGACACTTGACACGTGATTTGCTCGAGAAAATAAGTCATGGTGGTGGTCGATGATCATATTTAAAGATATGCCTAGGTCAGGGAACAAAAGTAGACGAAACACACAGGTAGAAATACATGGAGGCACAAAGGGAATGCCGAGATAATTCGAGAAAGAGAAGGATAGTAACAAAGTGCTATAGTAATGCTAGGGTTTAGAGTATGTAGTGCTACAAGGTTATAAGGGATACCATAAGCATATGTATGGGTGTTGGGATTTGTAACAAGGGATAGAAAGGGGAAACGTATAGTTAGAATCTTATATCGAGAGATGTTTGCAGGAGTTAAGTCTTTTCATTTAATATATATGGTCTGAGATGACCCTTTTGAATGTAGCATGGCTACCAGAGATTCTATTAAATCAATATACATGGATCTATTTTATACATCTTGTTTATGGGTGTAAACCCTCATGTTATATGACTTATCATGACTCAAATTTGGTTTATTATACTTCTTACAATGTCATTTAGCTTTTGTGATGCATTAATGTGTAGATTTATTAGTTGCATCTTCTACCTTTTAAAGTAAGTGAATGTACTTCTGTTTCTACAAATAATCCTCCATTAATGGTAGAACTCTCTTGAAAATATCACATAAAGGAGGGGCTCAGCTCCTGTGCATGCCTTGGTTGAGTGCACAACATATGATAAATGATAGGCCGTCACACTTGGGGTTAGAAATAAGTATTAAGGGTAAAATAATAACTACATCTTGGTTCCATTATTGGGACCTATTTTCAAAGCTATTGTGAGAATGGTGTGTGATGATAGAGTGCTTGACCTTGGACAATGTCGAATCATGGCTTAAAAGCACGGAGGATGAGTTCACTCAGAGATTTAGTATTGGACTTGAGTTTGATGCATGTAAATGGGTAGAAGAACATTTGTATCATGAGCTATATGAGACCTTATTTTGTTTTTTTCCAGTGGAGTTGTATGAATGGCTCTCGATGTATGAATCTAGATCAATATGGTACTATATACCTCACGTATGGACCCAAGATGAGTATCAGAGGCTGCATGATGCTGATATGACTTGGATGTGTGTTGTTGATCATTGGTGGAGTAGAGTGTTGATGAGTTACATATTGGAGTATGCGATTTCTATGTATTCCTATCCAAAAATTGTTGAGTTTGAGTTCTTGAGGGAGCCAAGAGGGTCATTCTTGTGTGTTATCCCTTTATCTATAAAGATCCTGATCATTACATTGAGTTTGGAAGAATTTCTTATGGTTGACTAAGCTTCTTATGAGTCTTTGGGTGAGGAAGCTAGAGTGGAGGAAGATGGTATACCTTGCGGCTGAAAAGGAGACGGAAGAGAGACAACTTAAGTATAATGAGGCTTGGGAGAGGGAGTTGACAAGACAGTCTGGCAAACTTGTGGTAGTGATGGATTTATGGAGGAATACATTGTGGGAAGGATTTGAGGTTCACGTAGAGGACATGGAACCTGAGTAGTCTATGCTATCCCATCTTGGAAAATGTAGAAGAGAAACCCCCTCGGCTTCTAGAGGGATCCTCATATGAATAAAGTATAAGAGTCATTGGTGCGCATTTGAATCCACTTGGTGACCAACCCCAGTGCTTAGTTTTCCAAATCTAGAGATAAGTATTACTAACCCAGTTGGTATTGGTGGAAGTAACCAATCAACACCTAGGAGGTATAACTTTTCATTTGGAACATCTATGGCTACACAATAATTTCCTATGTTTGGAGGTATATTGTTTGGAATGACATTTAGGAAATGTATAGGTATAAAAAGCTTGGGTATTACATCTAGAAGTGGTGCGGGAAACACATCTAGTAGCGGTACAATATCACAGACTATTGGCGCATAGTTCAATATGATAGTGGGGAAACAAGGCACGACCACTTCAAGACCCTTTCCATATATAGGATGTGGATCTGGTGGGTCAAGTGGAATAAGAACTAGTGGACTTAGTGGACGTGGTGGATCTAGAGGATCTGGTGGGTCAGGAGGGATAGGTGTTGGTGGATCTAGTGGATCTGGTGGTGGAGGCAACATCGAGGGAATCAAGGTTCTATAATAAGCGAGACAAGGACCTCAACCACCTCAACAAGTATTCTTTGAAATGTCTTTGCATCTACCAGATTACAAAGGTGTTGAGGATGCTATAGATCATGTACATAAATGTGAGTTGTTATGGTGTGCAAAGGGGATCACTACCTTAGAATGGAAGGCAATTCGATTTACAAAAAAAAATTGAAAGGGCATGTGCATAGTTGGTACCGAAAGTATGACCCCCACCAGATAGTAGTAGATTATACCATGTCATGTAATGCCTTCTTAGTTGAATTCCATATTCTGAGTTTGAACAGAAGAGCATTAATGCATTGAAGGAGATTTAAGAAGGTATGGTAGAGAGTGTGCAGAGTATGATACACATTTTAAAACTCTCTTATCAAAAATATCTTATGATATTCATACTTCTTAGCATGCTCAATGGTTCGTTGGAGGACTAATAACACCCTTCAGAACAAAACTTTTGCATAAGACTTTCACAGACCCACACGAGGCCTTAAAGGCTTCCCTACGCTCTGAGGCTGTGGTAAGCATAGGTACCATTGTTAGTACTTTTCTTGAAGCTTATATTTCTGCAATGGAAAAATAATCGAAGAAGTGATCTGTGAACTTGGCACATGAGACCCGCATGATGGCCTATGGTGCACAGATTGTGAGTTAGAGGGGCATATGAAGGAAATTTTTCCTTAGATATCGGTACATGCCATGATGGTAGATTGTGAAATTTTCCATGGAGATCATGATGTAAGTAGGTTTCCACTACTACAGTGCGTAAGCCATAAGAATGTGTCTTGCTATTGCAAGATTTTCACCTATACTACTCATGACACCAAGTATTGTAGATTAATCGACTAGATACATGATGTCATTGATATTGGTGTGTGACATACCAATGTTGAAAACAATTCCAATAATGATGGTCATCACTATGAAGGACGTACGGAAGGAGGAGCTCATGGAAAAGGCTTTTCCAGAGGTAGAAGTGGTGAATTCCCTCACGAAACTTGTTATAACTATGGTTCCACAAAGCATTACAAGCACGAATGTCATGACCTACTATAATTCTCATGGTGTGGGAAGAAGCACAAGTATGAGAAGTTCTCGAGCTATTTGAACACATGAGCCAACAATAATAGAAAAGAAAAGGGTGTCCTGATAATAAGCATTAAGAAATAAGACTTGTTGTGGATGCCAAGGGATGACACGTGAGTCGAATTAGAACTGTACTAGTGACAACATGAGCAAGAGGCTGCACGCACAGTGAAATAAAAAAGTAGAGACCATTGATTACAAGAGAAGAGGTGGTGTATGGGAAGTATCTAACCTACCCATCAGAAGGAATTCTATTAAGAGACCATGGACATAATCAAGAGTCTTCAAGGGGAAATTCAATGTCTAAAGGAGAAATCCAGGAAGTTGGGGTAGAAGAAATGAGGTCCCTTAGTTAGATATAGATGATGTTAGAGAGGTGTGTAAGATGTTTGTGCCAAGAGAATATCATTCCTCTGTTAGGAGAATGGTTGAGGATAAGATACCAAGTGCTAGAGCAGAGCACAAGAGGTAGGTTTTGTATGCTAACCTTCCTCCCCACAACCTTAACTATGATAAGGAGATTACCTTGAATGTAGTTGTTGATGGATGGCTCCTAAGTAATATTCTGATTAACACGGGCACAAAAGTTAATGTTCTCATCCTGACACCGGAATCAAATGAGAAGGCCCCATTATAGCCATCTTCAAATGTGTTTTATATGGATAATAAGATAAAGGCAATGCCCATTGGTGTTTTAAAATATGTTGTTATCACTATCCAAAGGGGTAAATTCATTGGAGACTTCGATGTATTAGCACTTTCGAGACAAAAATTCTCTAGTGTTACTTGGGCACCCCTGTGCTATAAGAACAATGTTGACTTATGTTTCAATAAGGGGTATATAAGTTTTGAGAACAAAGAGGAATGTGTTATCATTCCTTTGATGGATGGGAAGTCAGCACCCTATATTGAGCCTTTAGGAGAAGAAGACCTATATATACTTTATGTTCTGTCATGGATCCACAGGTTATACAACCAACAAAAGAGGGCGTTATTTAGTGGGAAGATGCTCAATCTATAAGTGATACAACTAGTGTGGCATGTGACAATTGGGCACACGAGACATATGAGTTAGTCGAAAGGAAGTTAAGAGGCTATGTGACGAGAGTAACAAAGGCACACTCAGTCAAGTGCCTAGGAGGAAAGAAGTTTCCAAGTTATTCTAGGGAGCCGACCTAATGTTTTCCTACGAGAAATGGAGACCCAGTGGAGATGTGAGATAAAAAGAGAAGGATGCTTAGCTATACCTTGCTTAGGACTGTAGCACATTGGTGGGTGACCCATTACGATAACCTTCTAGAGTGACATGAAGTGAGAATCATGTTCTCTGTTAGGTTTGTTTAGAATAATTCACCTATTATCATACAAGATTATCATGGGAAGGAACCCACCTCATTTCTCATCCAAGCATGTGAGAAGGCTTAGATGGAAGGTGCAAAATCATTTCCACCTTATTTATGGGTACATAAGTTGTAATCCACCTTAGAAGGTTGTGTACATGTATGGTACATTCACTCATAAACATACCTTCGACAAGAAACTAGGAGGAGTTGATGACTGACCTCCTTGAGAGTTTGAATAGTGGAGTATTAAGCCATCGATGGATGAGGCGTTACAGGTTGTTAAGTTACTAACTATGGGAGATAGTGCCATGGAAGAGGATAGAATACTTGAATTATTGGGTGAACCTAGCTTAGAAACATGCTTTGATGAGGAAGAATTAGATGATATACAACTTGAGTGCACATGCATGGAAAAAGAGAAAGGAAAATTGGTCTATGTGATTGATGGTGAAGAAGTGAAAAATTTGGATGTTAACCATACTGTGGGCATGCGTGAGGTTATGGATAGTGCTGATGAGAAAGCATGCACCTACCATGAACCCCTAAAAATGAAAATTTTTAACATTGGTTTGGAGGCATAACCTAAGGAGGCTACTATTGGAGACTACTGGATAGAAAAGGAGGTTTTGGAGATCATTTACACGTTGCATGAATTTTAGGATTTTTTTCACATGGCTACCATGCACTTAAAGGAGTTCACCACTCCTTGGAAGAAATGAAAATCAAGTTAAAGGAGGGAGTGTGCCCAATTCAAAGAGACCTTATCGGCCTTATCAAAAGTCAAGGAGGAGATTGACAAGATGATTGCATCAAGCATCATTAAGGCTATTGAAGAATCAAAATGGATAAGTCTAATGGAAATTAGCATTAAGAAGCATGGGAGCATAAATATTTGTGTTGATTATAGGGATTTGAATGTGGTATGTGTTATTGACCCTTTTCCAACCCCCTTCATTGAGGAGATCCTAGAAGGAGTAGCTAGGTGCAAGATCTATTATTTCATAGATGGATTCTCAGGATATCATTAGGTTAGAATTACAAAGGAGGACTAAGAAAAGAAAAATTTCACCACTGAATGGGGAAGATTTTCCTACATAGTCATGCCTTTTGGACTGAAGAACGTGCATGTTGTGTTTTCACGCATTGTGGTGCAGGCATTTTAAGACTTCATCCATAAGTTTCTTCAAGTCTACCTTGATGATTAGATGGTATATGGATTAGTGAGGGACCATTGTGACAATATGAGGCTGATGTTTGAAAGATGTCGGTAGTTAAGGATATCCCTCAACATTAAGAAGGTGTTTTTGCTACTCTATTTAGAACCATTTTGGGGCATATCATATGTAAGGAATTATTGCTTGTGGATCCTGCCAAAGTTGTCGTTGTTGTGGGATTGGGGGAACCTACTAGTAAAAGTGTAGTGCGTGGATTCTTTGGGCATATGGGGTATTAATGGAAATTTATTAAGGGGTATGCGAAGATCACCACACCATTGGAAAATTTACTAAAACACAAAATTACATTTCACTGGGGAGAGGCGCAACAGATGACATTTGATACATTAAAGAATAAGATTATCATTGTGCCCATATTACGCTTCCCTTCTTGGGATAAACCATTCCATGTACATGTTAATGCTTCAGGGGTGGAGATTGGATCAATCTTAGCAAGAGAGGGAATTTTTGACCACCCCTTGTGCTTTGCTAGTAGGAAGCTAACCCCAAGAAACAAAACTATACTACTACTGAGTGCAAAGAATTTTCAATGATCTACGCACACTACACAAATTCAGGAAGTATCTATTAGAAACACCCTTTATATTCTACATGGACCACATGGCATTGAAGTAATTAGTAAACAAGCCTATTTTACAAGGATGCATATGCCGGTGGGTCCTGTTATTTCAAGAGTTTGAGTTTACGGTTGTTGTGAAATTAGGTAAGAGTAATTTGGGACCTGACCATTTATTAAGGATTGACTCAGGGGAGGATACATAGAGCATTGAGGATATAATGCCAGATGTGAAACTATTTAGATTGTGGTGCACACCCTCTGACTTGAAATATATTTCCATGTTTCTAAAGATGGGTGTGGCACTGAGGGAATGAAGAATTTGGAAAGGAAGCAGTTAGCCATACGTGCCACACCCTACATGTTAATTAGTGGATACTTATACAAGCTAGGCCATGATGATGTTTTGCACGTTGGTGTGTGTTAGAACATGAATGCGTTTTAATCATAGAGGAAGCACATGGTGGAATTACAGGAGGACACTATGTGAATATAACAATGCGCAAGATCCTTCTAGCAGGTTTTTGGTGGGAAATGGTTTACAAGGATTGTATCGAGTATTGCAAGGCCTGTGACCACTACTAGCACCTTGGTAAACCAGGGAAAATAGATGAAATTCCATTAAGACCGATTGTTAGTGCAAAACCATTCGAGAAGTGGGAAATTGACTTCGTAGTCCCTATTTCCATAGCCGCGGAAGGACAAGTTCACATTATATCATTACATGCATAGATTATCTTACAAGGTGGGAAGAAGCGGCACCTACAAGGGATTACACAATGATAACAACAACTAGGTTCTTGTGGGAAAACATAATCAACATATATGGATGCCCGCTGAGCTTAACAAGTGATAGGGGTACTCATTTTTTGAATGAGACAGTTAGGATCTTGTTGGTAGAATTCATGGTAGCCCACCACAAGACTATACCTTATCACCACGAGATAATGTGACCGCTGAGGTGTTTAACAAAATTTTGAATCACACGTTAACCAAGATTTGTGATGTGGGAAGAAAGGATTGGGATGATAAATTTTTGTTGTGTTATGGTTATACTAGACTACTTATAAAATACTCAACAAGGCCACACCTTTTCAATTAGTTTTTAGTTCAAAGTGGTGTTACCTATTGAATTCATCTTACCATTAATGTATAGTATGCATAGGAGGATTATATGGTAAACAAACAATTGAGGAGAGGATGAATAAGTTAATTCAGTTAGATGAGAGGTTGGGCTATTGCTTACTGAGTCGAAAAATAGAAAAATCCAAGAAGAAGGAATAGCATGATAGACACATAAGGAATAAACAGTTTGAGGTTGGGCATATCTATTATATGATTCCAAGTTTCTATGCAATCTGGGAAATTCAAAGTCCATTGGATGGGCCCATACATTGTATATTATATACTTGATTAAGTTGTTTTCCAGCTTTCAAGTGTTAGATGGAACACGGTTACCAGGCCATTTCAATGGGAGTAGGTTAAAGCCCTACTATAAATAAGTCTTCCTTGTGTTTATAAATAAGGCAATATTGCCAGTTAGCCTAGGTTTTTCTTTGTTGCAGTTTCCTTTCTTTGTTTTTCCCTTTCTCATTGCTTTATGTTGTGCATGTTTCATGCTAGTAACCACTTATTATTTTCAAAAAATCTATACACAGAGGAACATGCATCTAGTTTTGTGTGGGGTGGAGTTATGTGACAAGTACTGGAAGCTATGATTGTGGACGGCCTAAGTTGAAAAATAAAAAAACACATGGATTTTAATATCACATGTAGAAAAGGTGAACATGAAAGAAGGATGGTGTCAAAATACTTTGAGAATCCATGAACAAGGGTCAAAAGCATAGAGCAATATGAGATAGGAAGCGAAAGAACTTGGTCCAAGACATAGAAGAAGAATTGACTTTAGCATAAGAGAAAGTGTGAAGAACTCTATGGTTGAGGTAGTTGCACACTAGAAAGTTGTGGAAGTGTTCACATAGGATTGAGCGCAGAGGAAAAGTGTTGAAGGTTGGAATTGGAAATAAAAAATCCACCTTTATTGTAAAAATTAAGTTGGTAGGTGGCATGGCATTTATTGCGAGAGAAGAAAAAGTTATAAATAGAAGATCATGGGTGCATTATTTTCTACCTTGAATTTTAAAAAGAGCTCTCGCAAACTAGGGAATCTCTGTGAAGAAAGTTTTAGAAGAGTTGTGAAGATTTGTGTGCATAAATAGTTTGATCAGAGAACTAGAGTGGAAAGAATTACACAGGCGTAAGTGGAGAAGGTTGTGTGGAATAATCCCGTGGGTGATTATGTTGTCTTGTGGAAAAAGGGTTTTCCAGGTTAGGGCTTATAAGCTAGGGCACGGGATTTGAAGAAATTCTCACAAAGGAGTGGAGCTACAAATTTGAGAAGAGATAGGATCAAGAGAAAGGAAAATTTTTAAGGAACTGATGAAGAAATGGAAATAAGGAAAATAACAAATGTTTCACCAAGAAGGGAAAGGGTAAGGGAAATAAGTTGTCTTCACTAGTTTCAATGAAGAATGGTACACGGAAATGCAGTACCCAGATGACGTATTTCTTAGTAAAGAATGGATGTATCATGTTAGGAAGATGGCCATCAATGATTACAACCATCAAACAACCACCACAGAGAATGAAATGACACTAGAAATGGTTCACCCAATGGAGAAGATGACACTAGATGGAATGCCCATCTATGACGATGAGGTAAAGGTAAAAATGAAGAAGGCTAGGTTGTTGCAATTCTACGAGTTGCCCTATTTTGGGAAGCCTTAGAAACTATACCAATGGTTGATGTTGCACGTGCATGAAGACCACTTCTATTTCCCATGTTGGAGGATGTGCATAACCCCTCAAATAATTTCTAAGTTCACCAACATTATTTGTGAAGGATATTTATTAGACGATGAATTAGAAGAAAGTAATCTATTGATAAGACTATGGAGGATTATGACTACAAGAAGGGTTCATGCTACTTCAACATTTTTGTAATTACTGACCCGGTGATGAGGATGGCTACGAATTTAGTTACAAATTTGAATGGGAAAGAGAGATGGACACATATCAATAAGGCCTAGTTGAATGTGTGCCATAAGATCTCGGAGGGAACCATCTATAACCTCTCAACTTTCATTGCAGAGGAGATCATAGATGTCATGCACGATAGAGAAAATATCATGTTTGGTAATTTCCTCCTCACCATTGTATTTTTAGAGATTAGAGTGCCCGATGGGCTAGATAAGTTTGTTTGGGAATACCTAGATGAGAACCCCTCCCCTGCCAAGAGGTTTGAATAGTATACCTGTGACACCATGATGGCCACTCATAAGGCACACCTAGAAAAGTGGTATAAGTGGATGCACGATGCATTCGGGATAAATGGAGAATACCCAAATAGTTATCTTCACTAGTGCAAGGAGAAGATGAGTTCTCCATATACTAGAATTTTTGCATCAAAATATTTACTTTAGTAGATGGCACTAAGAGTCCTTGGTGTAAATTTCCTTTCTCCTTTACAACACAGTACTTCAAGGCCGTGGATCAATCATTTTAAAGAGGTGAAGAAACTCATATTTGATTTGAGTGTAGTGGATCAATACTACCACAAGTTGCACAAGAAACTAATATACCCCAAGAAGTGCTCCTATGTGGAGAAGTATGTCTCCCATGATGTGCACATGTTAAAACTAGTAACATTACCTGTTGTAGGGAGGAAAAAAATGAGGGTATTTGTGCATAAGGCCTAAGTATGAAAAGGGTGCTTATGTTGAAGACAATGTCTCCATTCTTGAAGACCCAACCGCGTAGAAGAAGATTGTGCTAAGGAAAAGAGATAGAGGAGAAAATCCTGAGAAAAAGGTGTTGAGCATGCAAATAGTAGGGGCACAAGAGTCAGGCGCGGGCACCAGGTCCTTACATCCATCAGAATAAGTCTTCCATGAGAAAAGAGTCACCAACAAAGTAGGATTCACTGTAGAAGGAATAATTGATGGTAAGGGAAGAGTCACCAGAGAAAGAAGAAAAAGAGAGGTCCCTTGAACAAGAATCACTAGTAAGGAATAACTAGAGGATGACTAAAGGGTCGAGACGAGACAAAACATAAAGTGTGGAGGTTAACAAGGGTGATGAAGACAATGAAGAGTGAAATGAGGCTCAAAACCATCTTGTGTATGATGTACATGAGTCATAGGAGGAAGGAAATGAAGAGAAGGATGAGGATGA
Organism: Taxus wallichiana var. yunnanensis; assembly: GCA_018340775.1. Taxonomy (NCBI): domain Eukaryota; kingdom Viridiplantae; phylum Streptophyta; class Pinopsida; order Cupressales; family Taxaceae; genus Taxus; species Taxus wallichiana. Next base: position 2,224,233 of record JADAXU010000056.1, on the reverse strand, counting down.
AGGAGGAACTCACGATAAAGGGGGAACGAGGAAGTAAACACAAAGGATCATAAAACACCAACCCCAACTAAGGAGAAGATGGATAATACCATAGAGAGGAAGTGGAATGAATTATCCAACATTTGGTTGAGCACGAAGTCGAGTGAAGCACTGAGGAAGTACTCAAGGAGACAAAGGAAAACCTACAAGTGTGGGAAAGGAGTATGGAACCATGGGCATAGACCCCAACTTAGTAGTAACCTTCCTAAAGGAAACACACCCAGGTGGAAAGGGCATAGTAACAACAAAAGAACAAGAAATGAATTCCATTAATGATCCAAATAAGGTACTTACACACATTTCCAAATTACCATGCCTATAAACAAACTCCTTGCTTGGTCTTCTTTCAATGAAGAAGGTTCGTACTTGCACACAAGGAAAATGCTATCTTGGGATTTTGAGTCCCGTGTATTGATGAAGATACTAGATTCCAAGAAGTCAAATATCCGGTGAATTCCCAACAACTATTCGATGAGAAAGTTTTTAATGCACTCAACAAAATATCAGTGGAGGTAGAAGTAAGAATCTTTGGCAGAAACAATAGAATATGTGTCTTGGAGGAAGAGCTTGAGAAAAATAATGAGGAGATCATTGAGCGAGACAAAGAGATAAAACATAAGGAATTGATCAAGGTATGCGGTTAAGGAGTGAATTAAGGGATGAAAAGGTTAAGGTGTGTAAAATCCATAAGAAGATAGAGGTCATTTTAGATGCCATAATCTTAAAGCACCCAGACTTGGCCCCGCTTTGATAAGAAATATGAGTCAACCATGCAATGCTTGGAAGACTTGACCCACATCCTCACCATGGAAAGATGACCCTCACACTAGAGTCAATAGAGGGAGGTGATGACACACTAGAAAGAGGAGAAAAAGTTGAAGATTGGGGAGATAGTGACTCAGTAATTTGATCTCCTTTCCATAGTAAAGACCACCACACAAATGGCTGAAGCTATGTATGAAAATTGTGCCAACAAGGATAGGGTAGTAAGCATATTGGTTACTACACATGAGGTGGATCTAAAATAATTTTAGGAAAAACACAAAGGTAATAGGGTGGAGTGTGACAAGATCCTGGCTGAAGTTGAGAAGAAATTGGAAGCAATCGAGACCTTGCGAGGTTCAATTAAGAGTAAACTAAAGGAACTCAGCCCTTCCCCAAGTCTCTCACAGGATGGATGCACTAGGTGATCTTAGAAAGAAGCTGAGAGCATTGTTGATACGCTAAAAGCTAAGAGTGAGGAACTTATTTTTGATGAAGTAAGTGCATTAGTGGGTGACCTACTTTAGTAGGCATAGGGAGAAGTAGATGCATGGGAGAAGATTGAGGCATCCGTGAAGAAGGAATTCCCACTCCTCATGCAAAGTAACACATTCTTCTATTCTTCCATTTCTTTCATCCTTCCATTCTTTGATTGTTTTGATACCTCTATTCTTTATTCTTTGAGGAAGTAGAATGTTTCTGAGGATGGAGAACACACATAGTGTGGGGTGATGTTGGACCCTAAAATATTGGCTAAGTACCAAGAGGTGCGCAAGCACATGATCAATAGATAGAAGGGCACTTAGGGAAAAACACATAGGAAAAGGGGTTTAAGAAGGGTTTAAGTGAAACCAGAATCACGCATGACACGTAAGAAGGGTTTAAAGGAGTTAGCCATAACCGATATCATGGGATCAATTGAGGAAAAACATGAGGACCTGACTAGGCATGATGAGTGGATAAGGTGCCAACTTGGAACCTTGGAGGTCAAGAAAAGGATATTCCACATAGGGAATATTCCTAGAGACATCATTATAGATAGTGGAAGGTTTACAAAGAGGATAATCATTCACCAATGAAGGACCACATCAACACTTGGCATGTGTTCTGCTCATAAGAGAAGTCATGGAGGTGGTCTATGATCCTATTTAAAAAGATGCATGGGTTAGGAGCAGAACTAGATGGAACACACATGCATACAAATATGGAGGCACGAAGAGAATGCAGATAGAATGCATAGAGAATGAAAAGAAAGAGAAGGAGAGTAACGAAGTGCTGCAATAATGCTACATGTTTCAATAGATTTTTGTAGATAATGAAATAGATGAGGTAAATAGGTCATGGAGGAATACCTGTTATCATGTTGGTTGAAGGTTGAGTTCACATGTTTCCAATTTTCGATCCAATGTTGATTGTGTGAGCTTCCTTTTGGCTAGGAGGAACTACATGTAATACAAAGCAAGACCACAAGATATAGTTAATAGAAAAATTTAGTGGATTGCCTAGCGTGAGCTAGATCCAAGAAGTGTGATACTTCCTCGACGGTTATCAATCCACTGATATATAACTCAATATGAAATAACTAAACATGTAAATAAAATAATATAATGCTAGTGTTCTAATTTAGGTATCTTAGATTACTATCTGTGTCAATCCAATTAAATGCTTGATAACTGAACTGGTGAAGGTGTTGGGTCGGAGTTTCAGGTTGTGCAGGTGGTCTGAGGGTCACAGAAAGGGTCAGGGTAAGATTTGGTGAAGTTTGGGTTAACTTTTGGGTGATTAGGAAGCTTGATGGTCTAAGGCAGTTTTACCAGGCACATAGATCAACATCGGTTAGGGTGACCGATGATGGTTTAGGATGACTGATATCGGTTACTATGGGAAATGTGAGAGTTTCAAAATGGTGTCTAGGCTCTCTCTGTGTTTTCAAAAAGAGTTGGGAAGGTCTATTGTGAGGTTGTAGGTGGGGTATCAGGTTTGGATGAGGTTTTGTGAGGTTTTAGGGAGGTTTTGAGGAGGTTTGAGGATTTGTTGGTTAAGTGAATAAGATAACATAGAGACCGATGTTGGTCGGGTGACTGATGATGGTTAAGATAACCAACATCGTAGGGGAAATTTGGTGGTAATTAAATAAAAGGAATATTTGGACTTCTTTGTGATTACACAGAGGATGAAGGGAAGATGGTTGGGTTCGTAATAATGTCAGGAAGACTCGGTAAATGCATAGAGGTCAAGTGTGGTGATATATAAGGACATGAGTGATTGGATGGGTAGATCGGTAAGAAAGTGGGAATGGCGGAAAGTAGGGAAGAATAAGATCCAATAAAAAATACAATGGACTTACACTTTAAGAAAATACGAACAATGAAAATCAAATACACTTACTTGTATTTGCAGTGTCCGGTAGGTGTAGGAAGGTAGTGGTTTATTCATGAAAAAAATTTGTGGTCGAGTTGCCATGGAAATACTCCCAAAATGTTCTTGTGAATATTCTAATGCCTTTGACAAGTATCGTGCTTGATTGTTCTGTGGTTGAATGTATTTCATTGTTTGATGCTTTGAGAAGTCTCTGGTTCATGCTTGAATGCAATATAGATCTATCGAACTCAAAATGACTAATCTTGGTAAAAGGTTACAAAAGTGTATATAAGGTAACCAATGATGGTTAGGGTGACCGACATCGGTTGAGGGATAACCGGCATCGATTAAGGCAGAAATCCTAGGTTTGCCAAAAATAGGCAAATATTTCTATTTTTGGCGTGCTCTGATTGTTAGTCTAGGTCTCAAGTGAGGGTTAGCACTTAGATAAGTGGGAGTGTTGTTGGAGAAGGAATAGGACTTTAATTTTAGGGTTTGAAAGAGTCCTAGTTGGTTAAGATAAGTAGAGACTTAGTCTTAGTTAATTAATAGACTAAGAATAAGTCCATGGTGAGGTGAGGTGTAAATTAACTTAATTAAAGTAATTAAATTAATTAATAATGTGAGGATAAACATTAATTCAATTGTAAGTAATTAAATTAATATGAATGTGGAGTAAGGGGTTATGGTTAGGTGAACACGTTATGTTAATTAATTAAAGGGGACCAAGGGGAGTGTGACCCAAATTTGGTGTCTACATTTTATCTTTTTGCATATCTTGTATTGGTAAGTGATGGTGAAACAAATAGGAAGTGGTTTTCCAAACTATAGGTGAGAATGGGGCTGTCCCAAGTACGAGTGGAGGTGATCCCCATTAAATTAGGAACTCGATGAGGTGTTAAACAGAGTCGGTGAGTTGTGTGATAAATGGGTAAGTGATGAAAGTGAGGGTAGGTTGGTTATAGGTAAGGGTATGGTCATGTTGGGTAATGGGTAATGGTCATATTAGGTATTGGGTAGTGGTCATATTAGGTAATGTGTAATGGTCATATTGGGTAATGGGTAATGGCAATCAAATGCATGCACACATATAGATTGTGATACAATATGAGGTTGAAGAGATTTCAAGCTATACATCATCCAAGGTTGATAGGTTATCCAAACGAGGTTGAAGTGATTCAGGTATGTATGGTACAAGATATGGTCCAGAAACACAACTTAGATTAGGTGCAGGAATGTTTAGGTATGATCCAGTACACCAAAGGTGTGGTCGGGATAAACAACATGGCAATAGGCAAGGTAAGGTCATTATGCTAAAAACATGGGTAACAACATTGCAAGGTATAGTGAGTACACAAATTCAAACATCACCAAAAGGTTGTTCAAGTCGGGGTATGTAGGTCAATAGGTAAATAACATGTCCCTAAATGTAGTTAAGGAAATATATAGGTAATGTATGCTTGTGGGTAGAGTGTACTAGGTATTGGTAAGGTCAAAAGTGGTTGGAGTAACACTTGTGTTTTGGAAAAATGGACATGGGGTGGGTTAAAAGGTAATGGCAAGTGATTGATGCCGGTTATGGGGTAACCGATGTTGGTTCACTAGGGCACGACATGAACGACATCAGTCATGTCGATTTGGGGCTAAAATAAAATCATGTGTTTTATGGATTCATTTTGAATTTCCTACTTTTAGAAAAAATAGAGGAGAATGTCAAGACTAAAAATGATAGTACAAGGAATTGAACCGAGTTGACGAGCCATGCAGGTTGGTTATTGGTGTTCAATTAGTGGGTTTGTGAGACCGATTCGATTGATTCAATTCATTTAGAGGTGAGGAGCTGATTTGGTCATGGAAGAGGCGAGAGATGGAGTGGGTGGGCCACCGGAACAATGGCCGAGATGTGCCACCATGGAGACGGCACCAAGTAGAGGTAGGCGATAATCCAAATCCCTCATTTGGTTGAAAATAGTTTGTGTAAATTGGTTTCATTGCAAATTTGAGTGGAAGTTTTAAGTGTGAATTTGTGGGTAAAATTGAAGGAAATGAGGGGTGGGAATGTCATACGTAGGTTAAATAGGATGGGGAATGAAGCTAGGATAGGTTTGGGTGGGTGGGAGTAGGTAGTTAGGTTTTTTGTGAATTTTTAAGAATGGGGGATGGGTTTTGATTTTGGGTGCTTGTGATAGATACAAACATCGGTCAAGGTTTGGCCGTGTTGGTTAGGTTTGGCCAAGATCGGTTGGATTTGGCCAAAGGTTTCGATCAAGGCTTAGGTGACCGACATCAGTCAAGAGGACCGATGATGGTCAAGTAGACCGACGTCAGTTAGTATTAGGAGAAAATAGGTGAAAAGGGATAGGTAGGGGGAAGAAAAATAGGCAAGGAAGGGGTAAGTGAAGGTATATGTAGAGGGATGAGGGTAACATGTTAGTTTGGAAATGTGGGGTGGGGAAGTAGGTGAACTGTACTAGGATAGGTAAGGATGATAAGGGACAATAGGTTTATAAGAGAATTAGGTAAAAGGTGTAAGTGGGAAGGTTGTGGTGTGGGTATGGTGTGATAGGTAATAAATGTGTTAGGTAATAGGTGTGTCGGGTAATAGGTGTGTTGATACAGGAAATTCTTGACAATGTTGTGTTTGGTTGATGTAAGCTAGAGATCAACTTAGGATGTAGGACAGAGTACCACCTCTATTGGTATGGATGCGGTCCAACATGACCATGAAGGAGTGGGATCATATGAATGAGGTTATACTTATCAAGGTCCAAAGCTATAGGAAGATAGTTCGAGACCATAATATGATGGTCGCTCTCATCGATAGATGGGATTCAGCGACCAATACCTTCCACCTACCGATGGGTAAGATGGTTTTCACCATGTGGAGGATGTGTAGTGGATCCCGAGGATTCCTATTATGGGGATTAAATTTATTCCATCTCATATGAGGCTTCAGTGGATCTGATTGTGGTAGTATTTTGTGAGGCAATGGGCCTATTAACCTATCACAACATGAGTCTCACATATGGGGACATGTATGCAGCCTACCCATAGGAGATGAGGTTATCTGTATTGATGATGGAGGTGGTAGGTTATTTTTCTTTGCTAGATTATGAGGGTGGGAGATTCCCACGAGCACTGATGGGAGTGATTTAGGATATGATAGAGGAGCGGGTTTTCTTTGTTTGGGCACCGAATTTCCTAGTTTAATTATATAGGGAGCTATGGGCTTATGGGAGATTGTGGTAATTCAGGATATGTTGTAATTTTTACTACACTACAAGGCATAAAATCACATCATGTGTGTGTGCCCAAAGATGGGTATACCATGATAGGATCGGTTCGGGGTGGCTTGCTCAGATTTGCATATAGACATTGGGTACTACTTGGTGGGCATTAAGGTGGTGAGGACCACATATGATGTTTTATACTATAGGTGGTTCTAGAGGGTCTTTCTGGAGTTGATATCATGTGGATGCCATACATTGGCTATCCATCATACCGAGGCATGGTAGAGGAGCTAGAGGGACTACAATTGTTGAGGTGGATACGGGGCAACATGCCAAAGAGCATGAGAAGATACATGAAGACATGGTTAGACGACAATTCTAGCTACCACAGAGATGCCTCCACCTTTTCTATAGTACCGTTGAGATGACGTGGAGAGACCCATGTACCCACCACACTCAAGTGTTCCTATAGGGGTGGAGAAGAAAGTTCAAGATCGTTTCATTGATAATACATGAGTTATTGATGGGTATAGGAAGTGGTGGGTAGCACAACTATGAGCAACACCACCGAGGCCAGGGTAGCTAGATCTATCTACAATCACAATGAAGAGAGATGTATTATAGGAGAAGTGGCCACCCTATAGGCAAAGATTATAGTATTACAAGGGAAGCTCATAGGGTCGAGGCACAAGTAGCCACTTTACAGGCTCAGGTGATGGCCCTATAGGCCTAAGTAGCATAGGGATAGGTTCCCACTAAGGGTGGAGATGGGGATGGTGGATAGGTAGCCACCTTACAGTGCAGTAACAGTTTATAGGGCCAACTAGAAATTACATGCACGAGGTTGGTCTTATAGGCCCAAGTTACAATAAAGGTATAGGTAACTCCACATCCCAGGACAGGGTCCCTTATTATAGGCACCTACCCTAGGATAGAGTACCATGGCACATGCAGGAGGGAAGGCATCAGGACATGAGCTGAGGCCATTATTAGCAGGGAAGAGTTCATAGGTTGTAATGAGACCTATGACACCACCACAAAATGTGTCGATGGTGAGGTTTAGGGATGCTCTGAGTGAGGTAATCTACTATTAGGATCACCTGACGACTGCCAGTATAGATGTCCCTTCATATGCCAAGTGGAGAGCCCAACAGGAAGCTAGTGAGTCAACTCGATTCATGACTCATAGTTTAGGGAGCACAAGGGGTCATCGAGCCCATGGACAGGGCTAGGGAGAGGTTACAAGTTTGTAGAGGCCAGGCCCGAGTGAGGGCCAAGAGGAGACTAGACTGAGACCCATTGAGGGTGTAGAGATGCTGGTAAGGCGGGTGATAGGTGGGGAGGAGGATACATGTGAGACTGGTAAGGAGGATATCAGGTGGGGTGATAATTAGTCGCTTGATATAATCATTGTTTTAATTATATATATATATATATATATATATGTCAGCTTGCATGTCGAAGACGTGAGATTGTATATGAGAGTTTTATTTTTAGATACTTAAATTTATTTTTATATGTGTTGATACACAAACTCTCCCATTTATACAGTTGATGATATTTATTGGATGGATGATGTACTTTTTTTTAATTTGCATTGTTATTGTGTGTTGATGAAAACTAGGTGAAGTAGGCATGATTGAGTTGATGTCATGTAGGCATGATGGAGTTAGGTATATGCATGGTGGAGTCAAGTATAGGCATGGTGGAGTCTAGGTGAGTTAGGCATGATTGAGTTAAGGTTATGTAGGCATGATGGAGTTTAGGTTAGTTAGGCATGATGGGGTCAAGGACAAGCATGGTGGATTCAAGTATAGTCATGGTGGAGTCTTAGGTGAGTTAGACATGATTTGATCATGTGTTTAGGTTTATTTTAATTTCCAAGTTATTGGTAGTATGAAAATAAATGATGGTTTATAAGTATGTTATGATGAAATGATATGCATTTATGTTTGTATGTTTGTTTGTTTCATTTCCAAGTGTTGTGTAAAAATGAAAACTAACTAACGTAGCATGTGAATAGAAAAGGGGGAAAATTGGTAAGGGTAAAGAGTGGCTGAGCTAACCTTCAAGGGCCCCATCCCCTTGGAGTGATGCCTACATAGCCTAATGAAAAGAGGATTCAGGTCAATGAATTTATCCCATAAACTAGGGAATAATATGATGAGGTAAAGGGATGGGTTGGTATGTTTTAGGTATGATTAATTCTAGGTCATAAGCATGGTTGATTTTAGGTCATTTAGGCATGGTTGAGTCTATGTCATTTAGGCATGGTTGATTTTGGTGAAAGATGAATTCCTAGAATATAGGTGTTAAGGTTCGGTGTTGTATAAGAAAGTCAAATAAGTAAGAAAACATGTAAATGGTAAGAGGAGGCAAAAAGAGTCACCTAATTGAGAAGGACCAATACAATTCTAGCATACCAAAGATTGGCTTATGAATGTAAGACCCTAAAGGCTTTACATGATTGACTATTCTATGGGTGAAGAAGGTCACATGATCACGAAATGTCGTGATTTGCAGTACATACCGGATTAGGTGGAAGGTTTAGAAAGGAGAGGTGATGAGGTAAAAGAAGGATGGTTTAACCTAACTGGTGTGTGACAACATGCCTTGTTGGCGAGAGACCTGAGATCAAAATAGGCCACCACGATGAAAAATTTATCTTTTTTTTTTAATTTTGTTTTTATAGTTTGATTGATGTGGGAAGTCTATGTGGGATGATAAGAGTATCTCCTTGAGGTCTTCATGAAGATGATCAATGTGGGAAGCTTCATAATACTTTTATTTTATTTTTGGAAGAAATAGTCTTCTTTTTGTTGATAGACTATGTACAATATGGCTAGCTTTGTATAGTTGTCCTTCGAGGGATTAGTCTATTTATAGTAGAAAGGTAGAAAATAGTAGATGTCCTTTTGAGGGAGTCAATTTGTTGTGAGAATTTTGACTCAAAGTGTTTTGAATTTGAAAGTCCCATATATTGTTTTTTGAATTTTTTTTTTTATTTTTATTTTTTTTGGACTTTTAGGGTATGGATGAGACTATAGAAAAGGATAGGTTCTTGTTATGAAGACAAAATCCTAACACATAAGGGTTAGCTAGGAAAGATGGGTTTTAAGTGATGAACGACCATGAGATCCCATCTTGGAACAGATGAAAAGTGTCCATGAGAATCATGCCATGAGTAGATCCATGGCACTCATTTTTAAGATAAGGCTAAAAAGTGATGGTAATCACATGATTCTTGTTTAATCTTTGGCCCTTAAAATAGGTAAATGGAAGGTGAATGGTGCTCAAAGGATGAGATTTGAAATAGATAGAAGGTGATATAGGACTTGATTCAATAATAGAATGGTCAAAGATGAAAGAAATTGAGGGCTCAGTTCGAGTTTACCTTCAAGTGAAGACAAATGATAAGCACTTGATCCATAGGTATGAGTAACGATATAGGGTCTAAGCCAATTAGGAGAAAAAAAAATTAGTTTACTTTTCTCCTCTTTTGTTACATGTTGATTTTCCTTCAGGATGAGGTCACCGAACTGGAAGGTTCGTTCATGGACATGTTTATCGTAGGCACATTTGATACGTTTTTAGTAGATTTGGAGGTGATCAAGAGCATTAAGATGGTGTTCGTCTAATAACTCGAGTTAGCGCTAAATGGTCCTGAAAAAATCATCATCGTTGAGCATGTCTTTGAGTGAGATATGAAGAGATGGAATTTGAACTTCAAGAGGTATAACAAGATCTCGTTGTAGACAAAAGAGAACGGTGTGGCAGTAGTTGAGGTATGAATACTAGTGCAATAAGCCCATAAGGAAAAAGGAATGTGCGTATGCCAATCCTTTCCAGTATCGTCAACTACTTTCATAAGAATTTTGTTGGTTGATTCAACTTGGCCATTGGTTTAAGGGTAGTAAGGTGAAGAAAATCCGAGTTGAATGCCAAGGCATCACAGAGTTTTCGTAAGGTTTTATTTTTGAATTGTTTTCCATTATTAGTGATGAGGCGGTGAGGAACACCAAAGTGATAAATGATGTGATGGTTGATGAATTCACATAATTTCTTAGCTTTTGTAGAAATGAGAGGCATTCCTTCTACCCATTTAGTGTAGTATTCAGTAGTGGTAACAATCCATTGATGACATTGGGAAGAGTGAGGATTGATCTCTTTGACAAGATCCAAACCCCATTTAGAGAAGGGCCAGAGATCTTGTGTGACTTGTAAGACATAACTAGGGGTGTGATGAAGATTAGCATGTTGCTGAAATTTCACACAATGCTTTACATAGTCACAACAATCATGGTTTAGGGTTGTCATTCAAATAATAACCAAGTGGAGAATGCATTTAGTGACAGCTAAACCACTTTGAAGTGACCCCCAAAAATCCTATCATGAACTTCCTTGATGGTATATGGGATTTCAGATCTTGTAAAGCATCATAAGAGTATACCACCAAAGACATGTTTATAAATAAGACCACCCATGATGAATAGTGAGAGACACTTTTGAAAGGCTCGTTGTCCATTATGAGTAAGATATGGAGGCAAAATGGAAAGGGAAAGGTAGTCGAAAATTGCCTATATACAAAGGTCACATGGGTCAATTTCAATGGTTCTAACAAGGTTGATGTCTCAAATAGATAAGAAGGTGTATACACCTAAAATTGGTTACCCAATTTAGTGTCCCCAGTGTTCGTCCACCTTCTCGACTAACTTGGGGCACCTTTATGTCACCACTTGTCCTTTAGGTTATTAATTAATTAAATTAAACATCTATCCTAAGTTTTTATACCCCATTGTATCTTACCCATGGATAATTAAATATTAACTATTTAATTGTATTTTTACATGTGTCTTAACCACTTATCTACCCCATATCAATTACTAACCTCCCATATCAATTCTATCCATCTATCCCCCTATTTCTCCTCCCCCTAAACTGCAAAAGGTGGGATATTTCTCGTATTTGAGTCAGAAGGATACATTTTCATCTTTTCAAATCATCCTTTTTGGCCATTTTGGGATTTTGTTCCCTGATCGGCACCAACTGGTACTTTGGTCGACGTTGATTTTTCTAATGGCGCTCGATTGTACCTCGAGTCGGTGCCGATTATAAATATAGGGCTAGAATTTAGTTCTAGTTAGACAAAGAGAATGATAGAGAGTTTTGAGCATCAAGCTTAAGCATTGTCTATCAAGCGAGAGCGAATTCTATCTAGATCAATCCCTGAGAGGAGTACTGTTACTCTGCTCCCACAACATCGACATCGTGAGGCTTCATCGATCTCTTGGTGACTCTGTTCCTACATCTAGCTAAGGTGGAGCTTTGTCAGTATCCCTACAGCTCTTACAGCTCCAGCAGACATTGACGATCTAGCCTTCATTGTCCATTTCTCAAGCTTCCTGCAATTTTCCCCTAGTCGACACCGATCGAGCCCAGTTAACGCCGATTGAGCCTAATCGATGCCGATTCACCCAATCGATGCCGATCAGCCTGCAGACAGGTAAAAGAACTCAGGTAACACAAATCCAGCATTGTTTTCATAGTTTCCTATTTTCTGTTGCTTTCTATCTGCTGTTTACATTATGTCTGTCATTTTTAATCAGAAAATCTAGACATTTACTTACATCTTTTATCATGTATGCTTCTTTCTTTAATTGAAAATGTGGACTGACATCCGCCGAGGGAGATTATCGCTTCTGGACCTCGCTTTTCAGAAGCCCACCCAAATATCTTTTAACGTTGTCTTTTTCTATCAAGTATCTGTGTCTCGCAAGTTTCTCGGATCTAATTTACAGGATTGCTCGTGTGCACTCATCTTGTCCACATCGGCTTTCTTTTCCATCTACATCTTCGGATCTTGTCTTATCTATCAGGTATTGATTTCATTTGAGTTTTTCAGGGTTTTTTTGTTTAGTTTGGTACATTAACTTGGATAGGTAACAAGCATAGAAATTCTTGATCTACATTCTAGCACGCTCGGTGGGACTTGAACCAAAGTCCCCTATTGGTAAGTTCATCCCTTTTCCAGTGTTGATCTTTTGTTCATTTTCTTCATTGATTTTCATTAGTTTTCCTTAAGCATTTCTTTTTTCATTTTGGTCTTGTTTCTTTCGTTTATAATTTGCAAAATCAAAATTATTTCTTTCTTGCATGTCTAAATTCTCATTTCCTTGAAAGTTTCTAGTTTCTTAAATAGAAATTTTCATTCTACTATTATCTGGATATATCTTTCTGGATTTGTTTTCGTGTTTGCTTAACCTTTTCTTGTGGAGCACTTTGCTTGTTCATGGGATTGTTCGAGGGAAGAGCTCAAAATGTGATTTTTGAAGTCCACACACCTTGGAGAGCTAAATCTATAGGTATTTCTCTTTTACGGTGTTTTCTCCTTTTTAAGAGCTTAAAAGAACTTGTTTGTTTGTTTTCTATCACACTCAAAATTTTGATTTTGGTGCTTAAAAATAATTTAATTGCATTTGGGAAAGAGCTTGTTTGACTTGTCTTCATCAAAATCAAACACTTCATTTTTAGTGCTTAAAAAGAACTTCTTTTTTTGTCATTTCATTGTATGTTCTTCATCTAGTTTTCTAAATAAGTTGGAAAATTGATCAAAATTAGTAGTGACACTATTTGATTTTTTTCACCCTTGCACACAAAGCCAAAATCACTAGGTATAAAGAATTTTAAAAATTTCTTCCATGGTCTCGCCTACTTGAAGTGACATCCAAGAGGAAGAGCCTACGTGGTACTCGAGCCGCACTATAAATTCACGAAAGTTCGGTATAAATTGGCAAAGCACCTGACTCCCTTATTGCAGCGGTGTGTGAAGTGCGGGGGGTAGGCCCCTATATCAAGCCACGTACTGGTATTTTACTGAAGTGCCTTTGGGACTCCTCACCAAAACATTCCCCAAACCATCCTTAGTTTGGCTATCTAAGTAGTTCCTATTCTAAAAAGCCTTCCCTAATATTTTATTTCTTAAAAGCATGAAAACTTAAAAGAGATAATCACCCACACTGCTTGAATTGTCTGTGCATTAGTTAGGTCAATCTTTTTTTTTTTTCTATATTTCTATTTGTTTATGACGGTCATCACCCAGTCACAATCTAGAAAAATGGCTCAACTGGCCTCTTCTTCATCTGAGATCACCACTAATGTGGATGTTTCGGCACCACTTGGGTCTTCCTCGAGGTTGTTATTAGTTGGTTCCCCATCTTGGTCATATAATCCTTTCTATCATCCTAAAGTGATCCCATCATGTCCAGCTTCCCAGTCCTTCAGAGGTATCATCTACTTTTGATATAGAGTATGTTCCTCATGGAGATCCTAAATTTCAGGTGCTCCTTGATCACAACCCGGTAGCCCTTATGGACTATCTAGTGTATAAGTCTGTTCGAATATCTGATCAGGGACCACCAATCTAGAAAGTTTATGATTATTATCATGAACCATCCCAGATTTTATAGAACAGTTAGCATGCTTTTTCTCACCTCGAACCATGAAAGAGGGTGGCGCATCTATGCCTCCTTTTTCTCTTCCACCGACCATGTCGACTGGTTCTCAAATGATCTTACCTATCCCTAGTGCTGCGGCTACCTCGGATACTCCACAACCTACTTTTGAGAGGTCCTCTTCTTTAGCTATGATGAGTGCATTCGCGCTCTCACAGATTGTTGTTAATTATTATATGCCATCTATTGCATCTCGTGGGTCATGTACCTCTCTGTGAATCAACCCCTTTCTATAAGTCATCGGTTCCTTCTTCCCATCCTCCACTGTTCTTTCTTCCAATGTTCTAGTGGATGCTGACCTTTACCCATCCTCCGGTGTAGGTGCCCTTAATCACCAATCCGGTAGTCAAAAGCCTCATTTAGAGTTTGTTCCCACCATATCTAATCAAGTCGACACCCACATTCCTCAATCCATTCCGATTCGGTCGAAAAGTGTAGGAGCCCACCAATCACGGCTCCATTTTTCATTCAACCACCTTTCTCTCAACCACTTGTCATCTCATAGCCTGTTTATACGCAGGCTCCTTCACAAAAAATACATCACTAGGCATCACCCAAAATGCTTGGTTATTCCTCTTAGCATCCTGTTAATCAAAGAGATGAATCCCCCATTAACGCCTCAACAAAACCTACCATTTACTTCTTATTCAGACATACCAACATGCCCCATCCTCAATCTGACATCGTCCAAATTCTTTTCAAGAAAATCATGGACCTAGAAGCCTCCACCAAAGGGGCTTGCTCTTCATATTCTTTTGAAGAAGTATGTAATGAACTGATTCATCCATCAATGGATTTTAAGCCTTATCTTCCTCAATGGGAACTTCCTAAATTCTCAAAATTTCATAGTCGGAGGATCCTCAATAAGACTTCGCAAGCATTCAAGCACGCTTGCTACCTTATAGTCCAGATCGGGAGCTTATGCTCGACCTTCCCTATGTCTTTAGCAGGGCCTACTTTAGACCGGGTACAATAACATTCCCCAACACTCCCTATTTTCTTTCTCTCAATTAGCTCGGATGTTTGTTGAAAAGTCTCAATAAATATCACAAATAAGATCTCAATTACAGATCTTTATAATATTCATCAATTCGATGACAAATCTATTATAGACTTTGTTGCTTGTTGGAGAGGTATAATAAATCAATTGTCTTTCTCCCTCCCTCAACCTTTGCAAATCAAGTTGTTTACTCGATCTTGTGCTAATCATATTTCTTCCACTTTAAGGATTCAAACCTTTCATACATTTGAAGAAGCCTTTACGATGGCACGTAAACTTGAGTCTTGTGCTATTGAACAAGGGAAGTTAAAACTTCACTCTAAGTCTAAACCTGACTTTTCCCGATTTACAAAATCAAACCCTTCTGCTTCTAACAAAGAAAAGAATCAGGGGTCCACCAACGCTATCGTATTAAAAACATCACGAGCTGATAACACTTCTAATCAAACACCTCAGAGAGACTCTTCATCTTCTCAAAAAGGACCTCATCATCTCATATTTTACTTCATTGGCTGAATCATATGCTTCTATCTTAGAAAAATTTTGGAAGTTCACATGATCGAACTTCCCCTATTAGAAATTTTGATGAAAGCCAAGAATGAACATTCTGGTATAGGGAAAATGACTTCTATTGTTATCATAGAAGCAAAGGCCATGACATTGAATGATGTCAGACCTTCAAAAATCTTGTCCAAAATTCATTGATAAAATCGAGATCATTCTCGGATAACCCAAATGCTCCCCCAAATTAGGTGCTTGATGTCTTTAAACAACCTTTTCCCAATCATTCTCCTCTACAATGAAGCTTCAGGGTCTCAAAAACCAAACAATCATACTATCATCTTCATTTCTCTCAAGAATCTTCTTCTAAACCTAAGCCATCTACTTAACACATCGACCAAATCGGAACTTCCTCCCGCTCCGTTAATCTCTGAGATTCCACCATCTTTGGACAATCCATCTTTGAATATTCCTCCATTGTTAGAGACAGATTCATCTCTCTCTGCCTCTTTATCTGATCTTCCATCCATGCCAGAGACAGTGTCATCCTCATCTGTCTCATTGTTAGACATTCTTTCGATGCTTGAGGCATTTACATCCCTTCAAGTTTCCACTACTGAATACATCTACTTCTGTTGCTCCCATTTTCACCGCGACTATGCCATTGGTGAACATACCTATAGTCATACCAACTTCTCTACCGATAGAAGCATCTTTGATTTTGACTCTTCCCATTTCCTTTCCTATAGTAGTTGCACCCACAATTACTATACCGGAAGTATCTTCCTCACAGGAATTGCTTCTTCATCATCCACTTCTTCCATCACCGATGTTGCCTTGCCTATTAAGGAAAAATCTAAAGAAATAACACCGGCACCTACACTTTCGGTTCTTGAACTTAGACCAAGACAACTGAATTCTAACGTTGCATCATCAGTACCTCCCCATCTGCTTCCCTCGAAAAGGTTACAATCACCTTATGCGGTCGAAGTTGTCACCATCCCCGAAAAAGGAAAACCAATATTTTGGACTATCAATACTCTTGGTGCTTTCCCTCAAAAATATCTCTCTGTGCCTCAATAAAGATTGGATTTATCCACTGAGAAGGCATCTTCTTCTACAACACCATCTTCACTGGTGCCTTGTAAAGTGGATTTACCCACTAGAAAGGCATCACCTCTTTTATCAGAACCATCATCTTCGTCACCAAAAGCCAAGGCACCCTTTGTTCCTCTTATCAGACCTATTTTGGGAGCTCCTCCCTCATCTAAATTAGTCTTATCTAAATTGTCATATGTTCCAGCCAAGTAGCTTTCTTCATCTTTGAAATCTTCGTCATCTTTAAAATCTATCTTAGGAGCTCCTCCTCCACCGAAATCAATCTTGCCTCACTTACTTCTGTCTCAAGCACCCAAGGCTACTTTTCCAATGTCCAGAAAAGAAAAATGATCCCTAAAAAGACTGTCAAACAAGATATATAGATTCTTTTACCTCGGCAGTCTATTAAGGCAAAAGAGGTGCCTTCATCATCTCTATCCTCATCTTTGTCTACTGGATTCTATACTGAAATTCTTCACCAGCTTATCCAATCTTCATCTATATCTCTTCCTTCGATCAAACCCTATAATCCTAAAGGAGTAAAACCTTCATGGTTTAACTCTGATTTGATTTGTGCTTACCACCACACTCCAGGTCATGACACCGAGGGATGTAAAGCCCTTCAATCTGTCGTTAATAGCCTCTTGGAAGAAAGTGATCTTTTGCTGGAAGAGGAGGAACAAGTGTCTCCTGTCATCTCAACTACATCTGAGCCTAAACGGTCTACTTAGGCCTCTAATTCTATTAATTCCACTCTAGATGATCTTCCACCTTCTCAAATCAACACAATTCATATCACCACTAGAGCACAACAGTATGATAATCCATCATCTTCTATAACCTCTCAACCACGGGTTGTCATTTATGTGGCCCCTGAAAGAGTTCCTCCTTCCTCATCATCCCCGAGACCTCAAGTCTCTATTCATGCTTCACTTTGGGCTCGATTCCCGTGTCGGTTGAGGAGTGTTATGAAACAACTCACCCATGCTTCGGTCAAAATGTCTCTTTTAACCTCATTCAATCATTCCACAGATCGCCAGTGCTCGATTAATAATCTGCATCATATCATAGTGAATTTAGATGATCCTCACCTTTCGAGATGGTTTTTAGATTGAATAGACCATTAACTCGCCATTTCCTTCAAGGATTCTCAAATTCCTCCCCTTTCTTCGAGGATTTATCCTATGTGTCCTCCTCTCATGTTGGAGGGTCATCTCACATGGGTTAGGTTTAGGGTTAGGTTTAGGGTTTCATATGTGTCATGCACTAGGGTTACTCAACACCCTATATGTACCCCTTTTCTATTCATTTATGAGCATGCCAAGACACTCCACTGTCTTTCCTCTATGCAAGCTTTGTTTTTGTTGAGCAAGTTCTTCCACTACTTCGATCAATTTTTTCCTTGCTATCACACCGGAGCTTTCACAATTTTGTTGGAGTGCAACTACTTTGTGGTGCCTCGTTTCTAATTCGATTCTCGCAAACTCTTTTCATGGTATCAGAGCTACACAACTTGCCGTCACACCAAAAATTGAACTTATGGTGGAGAGGGATCTCATCGTGTTAATCAGTTGCTATGCCAATACCCTCCCACATGATGGAGCCAGGTATACACCAAATCAGGCCCAATGGCATATTAAGAGGAAGTGACACCGGGAATTTCCCAGGAGGTCACCCATCCCAGAACTACTGGGGCAAAGGTGCACTTAACTACTTGGTACCGTGAGCTGAGATTGAGTAAACGTGCACTCGATTTATTTTTTGTTGCTATTACTCTTACTTGGTTTCGTTATTTTACTCTGCATGTAAGTCTTTTGATCACCATTTTCTAGAAATTATCTTACTAATATCTCTAACAAGCTTTCTTGGAAAGTTTTTTGTATTTTTTTTTCATGTTGCATGTCAGATGTGGTCAGAATCCTTGAGTTCTTCGGTCATGGTTGCTACTCAACGAATCACTGTCCCTCCGCGTTTTTTTACTTCCTAGGCATTTTTAATCACATTTGCCATGTTTTTTGGTGTGGGCAAGCTAAAACGTGGTCGCTCGTGCATTTTTGGACTCTCCAAGGCATTTTTGATCGCATAGGTGTTTTTTAATCGTTAGCCACATTTTTTTGATCGCACAGAGTTTTTAATCATTAGCCACCTTTTTTTTGTCTGCAGGGCATTTTTTAATCATTTGCCACTTTTTTTGCTTCACAGGGTTGTAAAAATCATTTGCTAGGTTTTTTTGCTTCCTAGGTGTTTTAAACAACTCTGCCACGTTTTTTTGGTCTGAGCAAGGTAAAATGCTGCTGTAAACACTCCTACGCGGCCTGGTACATTTTTAAACAACTCTGCCACGTTTTTTTGGTCTGAGCAAGGTAAAACACTATCTGTAAACACTCCAGCGTGGCTGTTCTTCTTGTTTTTTGGTAAGGTTTCAACCATACACCTTTTCCTTTGGTAAGTTTGTTAATTTCCTTCTTTTTTCTCTCTAAAATCCTCAGTTTTTTAGAAAAAATGACCTGTGTTTTCTTTTTTTTAAAACAAAAAAACAAACTCACTCTTTTTGGTATGCGTTTTAAATCAAAAAATCTTTCTTTATTTAAAAGATACTTTCTAAAAACGCATTCAATCTTTATTTGTTTAAAAATATTCATCTAACAATCCTTTTAAAAAAAAAAAAACACTTCTTTCTAAAACTTGTAAGTTTTAGACAATATTAAAAAAAAAGTGTTTTTTTCAGTGATTTGTTTAATTAAAGAATTTTTCAAAATTCATTAGATTTAATTACATTAGATCTAATTTTATTTCATTAACATTATTTTAAAAAATCTATATATATATTTCCTTGGCATTATAATTTGGTTTTTGGATTGTTGTATTTTTAACCTTCTATCGAGTGCCGAAGACGAAGGGTGAGGTCCGGGATTGGCAGGTGGCTAATTCTCCCTCGCAATACAAACAAACCTATCTCAAATTCTGTGTCATTTCCAATGAGCATACATACGACACCCTTTGCATGTGTTTAGGGCACTTTTTTAATCCGTTTGCAGGCTTATTGGCTTTTTCTCATCAAATTGTGGGAATTGGTTTTCACTATAACTTTTGACTTGTTGCTCGGTTTTGAGCACTTCTTTAGTCAAAGTTGCATGTTTTTTCACACTCTAGATGATGGGATCATTAGCTTTGTAAATGCACTAATTTTATAAAGTGCCACATTTTGGGGGGTGTCTTTGTTTTGCTTAATTCAGCTCATTCTTTTGAGCTTTGTTCTATTCCTTTTTTTCGTGGACTTGTGAGCACGTCCGCCACAATTTTACGACAAAGGGATTCTTTCATGCGACATGAGACACTTTTTCTCACCACCAAGGTTGGCTTTCGCCTCCTTTCTATTTTTTGCTTGTGCTTGTTTACGGTGTTCCTCTTTTGTTGCACTCCATGAAACACTGTTGTGGTCTCCCCTCTTGCGCGTTATTATGCTAATTGCAAGACGAGTTACCAAGTGTTTCAAACCACATGCATAAACCATATTGTAAGCAACACACTAAACTATAAAGTGCCAAAGCGGGGGGTTGTTATTGTCCTAGGTGGTTGTGTTTCTTTTCTGCATTTATTTCTCTCTCTCTCACTATGGATGCACTTTCAATTCCTTTGCTTACACTGTTCAACTTTTTCGAATGGAGATCGAAAATAATAATGAAACTAAGGGGTAAAGGGTTATACCGCATCACCATGGGAACTGAGACTAAACCAGATGACAAACCTAAAAAATCTAAGTGGTTAAACCGTAGTGATGAAGCTTTAGGTCTTCTTTACATGTTTGTTTCTCCTAACTTGCTCTTCCACATTGAGGCGTCTGAAACACCTACATCTGCGTGGAAAATGCTGGATGTGATGTTTGGACAACTAGATGACATGAGAGCGCATGAGTTGGAAAATGAACTACTAGGGTTAAATCCTAGTGACTTTGAAAACCTACAAACCTTATTCTCAAAATTTGTCCACATTAGATTATTATTAAAAGGATGTCAAGTAGAAAAGAAAGATTCTCAATTGATCTTGTCGATTCTCTCTAAGCTAGGTCCCAAATATTCTGTCTTCGTGTCAACTTTCTACGCTACAAAAGCTACTTTGGGCGATACTTGGATGATGCCCTCCTTTGACTATTTTTCGTCCCAACTCATTCGAGAACAGGAAAAACTCATTCAAATGGGGTCTCTCAAGTCCAAGTCACATGCCCTTGTAGCAAGTACTAGCAAGGGAAAGAAGACTGAAAAGAAGAAAGAAACTAAGGATCAACCTAAGAAAGAAACCAAGATCAAACCTAAAAATGACACAAACACTTCGACTTCTGAGCCTAGAGTGCAAAAAAGCAAGTATTTGTGTTCCTATTACAAGAAGATTGGTCATGATGACCAACATTGTTTTAAGAAATAGATTGATCACTTATCTCATTTACTTGAGAAAAATAAAATAAGTGTTCCTGAATCCATAAAACAAAGTGCTCAAGGCCGAGTCTTCTGCTACAAAAGGTGCTAGAAATGATAAGAAGAAAGGAAAGGCCCTTGTAGCCAAAGTTGCACCTTCATTGACATGGATTATAGATTCCGGTGCCTCGCACCACATGGGTTCTTTGCATGTTGAGTTTTCCAACATCGAACCTTGTGGAATGTCCCAAACCATGATGGGTAATGACACGATAGTGTCAGTTTCCGGTAGTGGATCGGTAGAGATGGATGGGGGAGCATTTAACCAAGTGTTGAGTGTTCCTGATCTCTACCAATCTCCTATCAGTTTACCAAATTACTCACCTTAGTGAAGGAATGCGAGTGGAATTTGTTCCTAACTCGGTGATTATTCGTGAGCTTAACAATGACACTACAATGGCTGAGGGAAAGGTAGATCACCATTCATAGTTGTACACCTTCTCCCACTTTACTTTTGATTCTACACCCACTGCCTTGCTCACTCATGCAAATGAGGTTAGTAAGCTATGGCATGAGCGTTTTGGACATCTAAACTATCGCTACCTTGAACAATTGAGTCAAAACGAAATGGTCAATGGGTTGCCTCACGTCAAGTTTTCTAAGGGTCTTTGTGAGGGTTGTACCCTTGGAAAGCATCTTGAAAAGAACTTTGACAAAGGAAAATCCTGGAGAGCCACTCGTCCCTTGGATCTTGTTCACAATGATGTTTTTGGTCCATTTCCTTCTCCTTCGTTTACTAGAGATCTTTATGTGCTAACCTTCATTGATGACTATTCGCAATATACTTGGGTATATTTTCTTAAGCTCAAGTCTGAAGTTTTGAACATTTTCGGGACTTTAAGGCTCTTGCTTTGAGAAACAAGTGGAATGGTCTATCAGGTTCTCCAACCAACAATGGAGGTGAATATGTAAACAACAGTTCATGGATTTCTGTAATTAAAGGGATCTCTTTGCAACATATAGTTGCTTATAGCCCTTCACAAAATGGAGTCACGAAAGGAAAGAACCGTACTCAAGGAGATGGCCACTTGTATGATTCACTCGAAGTCTCTTCCTCCGCAGTATTGGGCCGAAGTAGTGAATTGTGCAAATTACATTCAGAACCGTGTTCCACACAAGGCAGTAAGAGGGATGACACCCTTTGAAGCTTGGTTTGGATGCAAGCTTGATGTTGAGCACTTTCGAGTCTTTGGATCCAAGGCTATGGCTCGGATTCCCAAGAAGAAACGCAAGGCCTTGGAACCACAATCCAAACCTTGTATCTTTGTAGGGTATCCTGATGGAGTGAAGGGATATCGATTGATGAATCTTACTTATCATGAGCTATATATTGAGAGAAGTGTTAAGTTCGATGAGTCTTCTTTTACTTCTACTTCTCCACCTATAGAGGTTCTTCAGCTCGCTGATTGATTCTGACTCATCAGATGATGATACTATTGAGCGTGCTCCTCTTCCGGATCCTCCCAACCATCAGACCTTTGAGTCTTCTGGATTCGACAATAGTGATGATGAGGACTATGTCCCTTCTCACTCAAGTGAAGAATCTTTTGACTCGAGCCTTGATCCTCCTGGTCCCCTTTGGACCAGAAAACTTTGTAAAGTCTTTGGAGATTTAGTTGGAGATACTTCAAATATGAGACGTACTCGCTCATATTTTGTTGGACCCCACTCTTTCTTCGCCTCTTCTTCTAATCCACAGTCTTTCCAAGAGGCTTTTGGTATTCCTGAGTGGGATTCTGCCATGGATGAGGAGTATTCCTCTCTCATGAAGAATGATACTTGGGATCTCACCACTCTTCCAAAAGGAAGAAAAATCGTTCAGTGTAAGTGGGTGTTCGAACAAAGTATGGAGTAGATGGAGACATCGAAAAGTTTAAAGTGTGATTAGTAGCTAAGGGTTTCTCCCAGATAGCTAGGGTTGATTATACTGAAACCTTTTCTCCGGTTGTGAAGATGACTTCTATTTGACTGACCCTAGCCATTGCCATAGCAAACAGATGGAAAGTCCATCAAATGGACATTAAGAGTGCCTTCCTTCATGGTGACCTAGAGGAAGAGATCTATATGGAACAACCTCCGGGTTATGTCTAAGATTTTTCCCTCGTTTGTAAGTTAAAGAAGTCTCTTTATGGACTTAAACAAGCCACTCGGGCTTGGTATGCCAAGATGGACTCTTTCTTACTTACATCGGGGTTTACTAGGTGTCACTCGATCCAAATGTTTATATTTTACAGCAAGATGACTCCATACTCATTCTTTTTCTATATGTTGATGAATTGTTGATAACAGGCAGCTCTTCCTCTATTATTCATTCTGTGAAGATTGCCTTAGCTAACAAGTTTTCCATGACTGACTTAGGCCTACTTCATTACTTCCTTGGGATCCAAATTTCACAATCTGACTCGAGAATCTTGATTTCGCAACCTAAGTATGCTCTTGATTTGCTAGCTCGGTTTCAGATGTTTGATTGCAAGTCTTCTCCTACTCCTTTTCTTTCTAGGGTTAATTTGATTTCAGATTGCTCTACTCCCTTGGTTGATGGTACTCTTTACTGACAGTTAGTTGGGAGCTTGATCTACTTGACTCACACTTGATTGGATTTATCATATGCTATTGGGATCGTGTCCAGATTCATGCAAGAGCCACATGAGCTACATTGGAAAGCAGCTAAATGGATCCTTCATTATGTTCGTGGCACTTATGCTGATGGCATACACTATCATGGAGGGTTGATATTGACTTGATTGGATTCACAGATTCTGATTGGGCGATGACTTAGATCATTAGAAATCTACTTCTGGCTATAGTTTCTCTCTTGGTTCGGGTCCTATTAGTTGGTCTAGCAAGAAGCAGAATGCAATTGTGATATCATCTACAGAGGAGCGATTAACACCGCCACGAAGCTATTTGGCTACAGGGTATTCTGACAGAGTTTGGCATCCACTTTCAGTGGCCTACCATTATCTACTGTGATAACACAAGCACTATCTCTATTTGTAGAAATCTAGTTCAACATCAGCAGAGACAAAGCACATTGAGATCCATATGCACTTCATACGGGAGCTTATTCATGATGGTATCATCGACATTCAATACATTCAGACAGCTTGATTAGATTGCAGATTTATTCACCAAGCCCTTCACTGAGATGAAGTTTCTTCACTTACGGTCTCTTCTTGGGGTGAGGTCTTCTACCCATCTTCTTAGGGCTATGTATCTTTTTTCTTCTTCTTCTAGGAAGATTGTGTTTGTATATGGGAACCTTATCAGGCCTTTAGTTGCGGGCCTCATTGACACATCTTTCTTAGTTGTTTAGGAGTGTCTTCCTCTTCCGTCTGACTCATCACAACTGCTACCCCAGCTTCGATGAAGGGGGTGTTAGTGTGAGTTATCCTATGTTTCCTCCTCTCATGTTGGAGGGTCATCTCACATGGGTTAGGTTTAGGGTTTCATATGTGTCATGCACTAGGGCTACTCAGCACTCTATATGTACCCCTTTTCTATTCATGTATGAGCATGCCAAGACACTCCACTGTCTTTCCTCTATGCAAGCTTTGTTTTTGTTGAGCAAGTTCTTCCATTACGATCAATTTTTCCTTGCTATCACTAGAGATTTCACGATTTCGTTGAGTTAAACTCATGGTGCCTCGTTTCGATTCATTCTCGCAAACTCTTTTCATTAGAGGCTCCCCTCTTTATCACATTTCAAATCAACAACACTACGTTAAAATGCACTATGATCGACAATGGTGCTGCACTCAACGTCATTTCCTCCCACACATTCAAGCAACTTAAGTTACCAAAGAATGTAGTGTCACCACCACCTTTCACCCTTCGATCATTTAACGATCAGCTGGAAGTTACTTTAGGAATTGTGGTCCTGCCCATTCGGTAGGTAAGAAACTACTTCACGAGCTTTTTTACATTGTTGAAGGGAAATTCCACTACAATATGATCCTCGACGCTCCTGGATTCATACAATGCATTGTGTCCCATCAACCCTCCATCGATGCTTAAAATATCAGTATGAGGGAAAATCTATACTCATCCAAGAGATCCTTTCCCTTCTACACAATGTGACATGACCACAGGGTTACCCCCTCCAAAGGAGAATGCTTGTTCTCCTGATGAGGCTTCATCCTCTTCCATACCTACAACAAAACTACCAGATTTACAAAATCTGGAAGAAACATTGCAGCATTTTTTGCTAGGAGAACTTCCTCTTCTCTCTTTTGACACCCATCTCAAACCTAATGAGTATGGTAGACCAAAAAACAACCTAAATATCAGCTAGGTCTTGGTCACATCGTCACCATTGGTCTACCCAATCAATAGACTAACTTCATCTACAGTGGTCTTGATACACCTCACTATCATCTAGATTCTCCCCCTAGGGCCAAATCCTATTCAGGAAGGTTTGATTGTCTACAGAATCCCACGTTCACAAAAACTTATCTATATTGATGCACGTGGAAGGGATTTTGTCTGGGAAAGTATGAATAGGGTGGGCATGACCTCATGTCCATTCCAACTCTTAAACCACATCAAAAATTTGGTTTAGGGTTTAAACCTCTCTCAAAAGCCACCGTCACCATTCTCGATGAGCCTCTTTCCATTGAGGAACCATCTTCTCCCATCAGGTTGGAAGCATCACTTGATGTGGATGACACCATTTCCATCCCACCTAACTTTTTTTTTAGTCAATACCATTTCCTTAGGTCCGCTGACCTATAAAACTAATGGCAAATCCACTTCCATACCATTAGTCTTCCCTGAAATAGTTGGAGACGACTCTCCCACTATCAACACTATCCACTATGTGGATGATGATTATGTCCTCACCTATCTGGGGGCAGAGGATTCTTATCTTCCTAAAACCATTCCTTCTGACACGTCTACACTTCTCAATGAAGCCACTGTCGACCTTAATATAGGGACTTCTAAAGACCCTCGCATCATTAAGGTCGGCCAATCTCTTAATCCACAGGAGTTAGGAGACTTCACCACCTTTCTTTCCAACCATCACCAAGATTTTGCTTGGTCATATGAAGATATGCCAGGCCTTGATCCTAATATTGTGGTCCACAATATCGTTACTCTTCCAAACATCAAACCGGTTAATTTTTTTGCGTAAAATGCATCCTCGTGTAGCCCTTCTTGTTAAAGAAGAGTTGCAGTGCTTGCTTTCCACTAACTTCATCCAACCCATTGACTATCCACAATGGGTTTCAAATGTAGTACCAGTAACCAAAGCTACTAGGAAAATTTGAATTTGCACCGACTTTCGGGATCTTAATCTCGCTTGTCCAAAAGATGATTTTCCTCTACCTAATATCAACCAACTTGTGGATTTAACTGCAGGTCACGAGATGCTCTCTTATGGATGGTTTCTCTGGATATAATCAAATTCTCATCATACCAAAGGACCAGCATAAGAATTCCTTCATAACTCCTTGGGGGACTTTTTGTTATCGTGTCATGCCCTTCGGTCTTAAGAACACATGAGCAACTTATCAACATGCAATGACCTACATCTTCCATGATCTCTTACACAAAACTATGGAAGATTACGTCGATGACCTCCTTGGTAAGTCCAAATGCCGTCAGGATCACCTTTTCATTCTTGCACCTCTCTTTGAGAGGCTCATTCATTTTTGTCTTCACCTAAATCCATCTAAATGCGTGTTTGGCATTCTCACTGGTAAACTCTTAGGCTTTATCATTTCTATTAGGGGAATTGAAGTTGATCCCACAAAATAAAGGCTATCCTTGAGATGCCTCCCCCTTCCAACTTAAAGCAGCTCCGTGGTCTTCAAGGATGCCTTCAATCAATGCGTCATTTTATCTCATAACTCTTGGACCATTGTCGACCTTTTCATCATCTCCTCCGTAAAATGTTCATTTTAAATGGGATGAGCATTGTCAAAAGGCCTTTGATGATCTCAAAGCTTATCTTCTTTCTCCACCTATGCTTACACCTCCACACGAGGGGGAGCCATTCTATCTTTATATTTCTGTGACTGATCATGCTCTTGGAGCCATGATCTCACATCGGACACTAACAATAAAGAAAAAGTTGTCTATTATATTAGTCGCATTCTTCATGAGTATGAAACACGCTATTATGAAGCTGAAAAACTATGTTGTGCTCTCTTCTTCGCGACTTCTAAACTTTTTCACTACCTCCTTAATGAAAAAAATTATATTGTTACAAGTTTTAATCCACTTAAGACAATGCAAGTGAAACCCTATCACAATGATTGTATCACTCATTGGCTCATGCTCATGATAGAGTTTGATCTCGAGTTCATCTCACAAAAATATATCAAGGGTTAGGTCATTGCGGATCAATTAGCTGATACTCCTCTTCCGGACACTCAAATCCCCCTTGCTCAATTCCCAGATGAGTACATCCAACAAATCAATTTCGGTCTGTCTCCATTTAAAGTAAAACTCTTCTTTGATGGGTCCAAATGTCAGCAAGGGGAGGTGCAGGTTTCATCATGATTCCTCCTTGGGGTGCACCTATCCTTATCTCACACAAACTTAACTTTGAGTGTACCAATAATATGGCCGAATATGAAGCCCTCATTTTAGGACTTCAAAATTCCATTAATCTTGGCACTCACCATATCGACATCTTTGGTGATTCTGATCTCATCGTTAATCAAGTTACTAGTGTCTATCAGTGAAAAATGATATCCTTCAAAAATATCACGATATCGTTCTCTTTCAACTTCAATCTTTTGATAAATTTACTATCCAAGATATTCCTCACATTGCGAACTGATTCGTAGATATAATGGCTTCTTTAGCCTCACTTATTCCACCTTTTACCGAAGACTCGTGACTTTATGTGGTTGTTCAGCATTTAGACCAACCATCTCATCTCAGGCAGTTGACTTCAATCAATGTCGTCACAACCAACACTCAAGATGAGTGGTATCAGCACATTTTGATTATCTATCCCGTTCAGTGCTTCCTCCAGATCTAACTTCCAATGGCAGAAGATCTTTTATCCTACGTGCTAATCGCTATACTATTTTGGGTGGAATCCTCTACAAATGTGGTTTTGATGGTATTTTTCTTCGATGCCTCAAAATCCTGAATCATGTAAAGCCATCCAAGAAGTCCATGATGGTATCTCGTGGTGGAAATTTTAGTGGCTTGGCCGTAGCTAAAACACATCTTACACTTAGGTTACTATTGGCCTTCTCTTAATCGAGACTGTTGCGAATACACTAAGAAATGTGTCAAGTGTCAACAACATTCCAATCTTACACATATCCCTAGTCAGGGCTTTGAACCTACAAATGGCCGGATTTGTGGCCTTTTTCACAATGGAGTCTTGATCTCATCAGGTCTCATCAATCCCCACTCTTCATAGTGTCATCACTCTATCATTACTACCACATAATACTTCACTAAGTGGATGGAAGCTATTCCTCTTTCATCAACCAAAGCTAAACCCATTGTTGATTTTTTCTATCAACACATCATTTGTCACTTTTGTGTCCCACACAAACTCATCACATAAAATGGTAAATATATCAAAAAAATTGATTTACAAAACCTCTGTGACGCTTTCAATATCAAACTCAACTTTTCTTCTCCATACTATTCCCAAGCTAACGGCCAAGTAGGAGGCTTCCAATAAAACTTTGTGTAATATCCTCACAAAGGTAACTAGTTGAGCTGGTAGGGATTGGCATTTACATATCCCTTTTGCTCTCTGGGCTTATCAGACTAGCATTCGTACTCCTACTAGTGCTACTCCCTTCTCTCTCATCTATGGGTTTGAGGCTATCCTTCCTTTGGAAGTCCAGATTCCATCTCTTCATGTCTCTCTTAGAGAATTTGTCTCTGATGAGGACTATCATCAAACTCGTCTCATGTAGCTTGAGTTTCTAGATGAGTGGGTTTTCAATGCTCTTGAACATCATCAAGTCTATCTTGAGCGTGTCAAATGTGCTTATAACAAGCACTTGTAGCACCGTGACTTCAAAGTTGGTGATCTTGTTCTTAAAGAAAACCAAAATGTCACTACACTAGAACGGAGTCAGCATGGTAAGTTTTCTCCTAACTGGATGGGTCCGTATGTTGTCACTCATAAATATGGGTCTGGGGCTTATCACCTATCTTCCATGGATGGTGTACCTGAAATGGAACCTCTTAATGCCTTGCATCTGAGGCCCTTCTATTGTTAACATCTATCTTACATGATTTTAGTCACAAAACAAATTTTTCATCCATCTGCAACCAGTCATGCATTTCGTAGTGATTCGGAACTATGTGGTTCTCCACGTTATGTCTGTTATACCTTGAATATGAGTACCGCGGCTCTACTCATGGAATTTTCCTTACGGATTTTTTCCTTCTCATGGTAGGAATTCCTTCATCACTACTTCATCCACCCTAGGTGTTCATCTTGATCAAAACAACTTTGGGGCATGAATACGTGCTTATATACATTTCCTTCCCCTCTATCTGATTTATCTGGTCTAAACTCAGCTTCTTCCAAAGCTCAAAAAAAAGAAAAGAAAAGAAAAGAGATGCTATCCTAGTCCTAAAGGATAGAATGATCCCTTAAAGGACAACTATATGTGCCTTATCAAATAAAATAAAAAATATAGACCATTCCTCGAAGGATGGCTATCATCAAAATCAAAATATAGACCACTCCTCAAGGATGACTATTTTGTTTTATGGCATTTTCAGCCTTTGCGTATAACAAACTTCCTTTGTTTTCCGGTTTTTCACGTTTTAGCATCTCTGAAAGACTTCCCGTATCGATCAGTCTTTCTATATCTAGCAAACTTCCCGCATCGATCAGTTTGCTTTTCCAAAAAAAAAAAAAAACAACAAATCATGAAGCTGTGACATGAGACCTTTTTTGATCATATGGAGATCCTGTTTTCAATGTATGGGAACATATTTGATCTTTCATATGTTCGACAAGATGTATACGATGTCTCATCCTCATCTACCTCCATCTGGTTTGTGCCTAGCTAGTGTCAGGTTTATTTTAACCTCATCTATGGCCTTATGTGCATCGTCTTTCTATTTTCTATAAAGGTCTCTATATATGGTCGGTTAGGATCCTAGCTTATCATTATTTTTCCTATCGTGGTGTAGTTCTTTCTATTTCTAAACAAAGATAATATCATTACATCCCTTTCTGTCACAAAGAACATTTCCCATGACTATTTGTTGTTCATCCAATTAAATTGACATTTAACATGTTAATCTATCATCTATCTATGCTCATTTTATCTACTTCATCTACAACACATCAAAGCATGTATTAAAAACACATGTGAATCCATCTATCTATCTCATTTAATTGAATTAACATCTTAAACATGTTTATTTTATCAATCTTTCAATCACATCAAATCACATCACATCTATCCATCTATCCTCTATAAACATGTATCTATGTCCATCAAAATTAGATGACATCTATCTATATCTATCAAAATTAAAATACATAAGTACAATCACATAACACAAAATGATGAATATATATACATGAATGTCTGTACAAAAGAATGGATGGCTTCCAATCAAGCCATCTATATCATACATCAAAAAATGCCTTCAAATCAAGGCTACATCAGTATATCGATACACGAATAACATATCTATATGGTGAAGTCAGACAGGTGAAAGACACTATCTCCTCCACCCTCCTCTGGTCCAGTTGTCTCTCTTGGCTATCTCCTACAGAGCTAGATGTGCCTGCTACTGGGCCTGCCGCCACCATCTTGATCTCTCTGGTGCTCGCACCCTCTAATGCACCACTAGCTACCGCTCACCGATCTCATCCCCACACCGTAACGAGGAACATTAGGGGCATGTTGTGCCAAGGTTTCCTCATAGTATCTCACCTCGAAAGGAGAACATGATAGGTGCTCGACTCACCATACCGGGTGGTCATAATGGCACTTGGTGGTGGTGGTGGTGGCCCTCTTCTTGCCACACCCCGTGCCCCGACTCGAGGTGGTGCCTATATCACCGTATTTGGCCTTGAGGGCCTCTCTTTATCTATGGTAGCGATCTCTCTGCAGTATCGCTGTATCCCGCTCCCGACGTGTGGTATCTCTTTCCAATATCGGCATCCTCTCCTCCGTCAGAGCTCTAATCTCCTCGAGGGTAGCCTGGTGTGCATGTGTCAGGGTAGCATGCTCTCCCTTTAGTCTCTCCAATGTTGCAGCTATTTCCTCCTCATCTCGCATCTATGGATGTTGGGAGGTATCGTGGTAGATTTTTGGAGTACCATGCCATGTAGCCATCATCCACTCCCGCATCATCATCACTATCTCATGGGAGGGGGCCTCCCTCGGTGAGATCTGCTAGGATCAAAATCGGTGGGTCGATCTCTCTCCGTCCCCGCCTATATGGCATAAATGTGGTTGGGACCGTCTATACTAAACCGAACTACCTCAACACCAGTATAAATGGGACGCACTCCTAGATATCTCGGCTCGCGGCCCCTAACCACCCTGCTCTGTCTCAGCTCCACCAGAAGAGCATCCTAACTAGCCCATGTCGGGTAGACCCGATATGGTCTCCATATAACCTGCTCTGGTGTCAGAGTCCTAAATCACTTAGTATACCACTCTACAGATCTCCCTGTATCCCCTGGGGCCATGTCTTCCCGCCATCGCGAAATCCATAATCAAGGGCCCCCTCTACTACTGGCATCCATGGAAGCCCTGATGGCCTGATCACTGCTATATGCTCATATGCCTAGCAATGGAGCACAAAGCTAACATCAATACCTATCCACCTGCCTGTGGTGTACATCCATAGCTCATGATATATCTGTGCTACTAAGGCATCTGCAAATGTGAACACCTGCCTAAACTCCAGGATGTCACAGACATAGTCTAGTAAAAGCAGTGGAAATCTCCCACCTCCTAAATCTGGTAGAGCAAAGTAGGAGATCGCCATCTGAATCAATGCTATCCATCTGCTCCTGGCATCATCTTGTCTGTAATGTGAGGCTATCCTCACCACCCCGAACACTATCTCTGAATCATCTCGCCCTATCTCCATACAATTTTCCCGGGGCCCTCTACTACGCTCTCGTGGAGTGGTCTCTATCGATCCCCATGTCAGCGGCTGAGGATCATATAGATATCCTTATGGGTAATAGTCATCTCACCCATCCCGAACTAGAATGTCACGTCCTACGGTCCCATCATCATATCAATGCTCGCATCAACTCTACATCTCGGGGCACTGTCGGTAGTAACTTGGAAGCCCCCGAGCCTAGATAGCTCCAGGTGACGCTAATCGACGTCTGTCACATTAAGAAGAATAGTCTCCGAAGCTCAATA
This sequence comes from Taxus wallichiana var. yunnanensis, assembly GCA_018340775.1. NCBI lineage: Eukaryota > Viridiplantae > Streptophyta > Pinopsida > Cupressales > Taxaceae > Taxus > Taxus wallichiana. Next base: position 2,191,914 of record JADAXU010000056.1, on the reverse strand, counting down.
ATAACATCCCACATATGTAAAGCCTCTTGTTCCTACATCACGACATCAAGAACAGTTTAGTTTCTCATTTATTCAACTTGAAACATCATAAACACATTTCTCTACTTTCTCAATCTAATCAATCCAATTGGCACCGATTGAGTTCCAATCGACATTGATCTACTTTAGTCAACATTGATTAGATTTCCAATTGGCGCCGATTTAACCTAATCGGTGCCGATTTAACCTAATCGGCAATCGATTTTTCCAATCGACGCCGATTGGGAGGCCAAGTGTCCAAAACACTCGGCCTCCCACTTATCCCATTTTTCCTAAAAATCTAGCATCCTAGTATGTTATTTAATGATAAACACATACACAAGGCTCAGGTAGATCCACTTACCCTAGGTCATGTCCTCTTCCACTTCTGACTACTCCCAGAGGCTTCCATGTTGCTCAAAATCAATTTTTGACTCTTTCTAAATCAATCATCGTGGTGTAAATAAATCGTTAACGTTTCCCTTTCCCATATTTATATGGTTGTGGTAATGCAGTCAAGACCGGTTTTTCTCGGGTCAACTTTGATTGGTTTAGTCAACGTCAATTTTGCTTGGTCGACACCGATTGAGGCCAATCATTTCCGATTGGTTACATTATTGCCTTCTCACATCACATTCTTCCAACAGAATGTCTCCTCATCTTTTTTGACAAAGTGTTGATGTTTGGATTGTTTATCTGATCATTATTATGACCTGAGTGTTGCCTTTTGGCACATATTTTTGATATTATCACCCATTTCGAGTCTTTTCCTTGTACATGGGTCACTCACATTTGTCGCAGCCTAAAGATAGTGGGTCTGTAGGCACTAACATTGTCTAATTTGCAGACCATTTGGTTGTCCCTACTAATGTGTCACTCTTTAGTTGCTACTATTTTTGCAGCCCTCCTTCCACTCACGGTGCCAGTAGGTACTAACGTCATCTCATATGAAGACCGTCTAGTCTGCCCTACTAGTGTGAGGTCCTTAGGTTACCGCCTTTTTATTGTTTTCATGCGTCATCAATAATCAGATTCACTCCAGATATCTAACTGGGGCATCCTACATTCTCATCTACCTTTTTCAAACTTGGGATCATTTGTCCTTTTGGGATTCATCCCATCCCTAGTTTGAGGGGGACCACATCATCACTTTTTCTTCCTTTCTTCCAACTCCTTGTTTTTGTGTTGCAACTTTACTTATTGCAAGTTACTCAACAAAAAGGGGCAGAATGTAGACACCTAAAATTGGTTACCCAATTTAGTGTCCCCCACATTCTTCTACCTTCTCGAGTAACCTGGGGCACCTTTATATCACCACTTGTCCTTTAGGGTATTAATTAATTAAATTAAACATCTATCCTAAGTTTTTTATACCCCATTGTATCTTACCCATGGATAATTAAATATTAACTATTTAATTATATTTTTACATGTGTCTTAACCACTTATCTACCCCATATCAATTCCTAACTTCCCATATCAATTCTATCCATCTATCCCCCTATTTCTCCTCCCCCAAACTGTGTAACGGGATATTTCTTGTATTTGAGTCAGAAGGATACATTTTCATCTTTCTAAATCATCCTTTTTGGCCATTTTGGGATTCTGTTCCCTGATCGGCGCTAACTGGTACTCGGTCAACACCAATTTTTTAGAACGGTGCCGATTGTACCTTAATCGGTGCTGATTATAAATACATGGCTAGAATTTAGTTCTGGTTAGACAAAGAGAATGACATAGAGTTTTGAGCATCAAGCCTAAGCATCATCTATCAAGCGAGAGTGAATTCTATCTAGATCAATCCCTGAGAGGAGTATCGTTACTCTACTCCCACAACATTGACATCGTGAGGCTTCATCAATCTCTGGGTGACTCTGTTCCTGTATCTAGCTAAGGTGGAGCTTTGTCAGTATCCCTACAACTCCTGCAACTCCAGGAGACATTGACGATCCAACCTTCATTGTCCATTTCTCAAGATTCCTATAATTTTCCTCGAACGCCGCCGAGCCTGGAGCCAATCGTGCCAATTGAGCCTAATCGACACTAATTCATCCAATCGATGCCGATCAGCTTGCAGACAAGTAAAAGAACTCAGGTAACACAAATCCAACATTGTTTTCACAGTTTCCTATTTTCTATTGCTTTTTGTCTGTTATTTACATTCTGTTTGTCATTTTTAATCAGAAAATATAGACATTTACTTACATATTTTATCATGTATGCTTCTTTCTTTAATTGAAAACATGGACTGACATCCACCGAGGGAGCTTATCACTTCCCGGACCCACTTTTTGGGTAGTCCACCCAAATATCTTTTAACGTTGTTTTTTTCATCAAGTATCACAAGTTTCTTGGATCTACTTTATAGTTGCTCATGTGTGCTCGCAAGTTTCTTGGATCTACTTTATCTATCGGATTGCATCATGTTTAGTTTGTACATTAACTTGCCTTAACAAGTGCGCAAATTCTTGATCTACAAAAGGTGATTGGACCTTTATTTTATTTTTGATCTGGTATCCATCTTTCATAATAGTCATCTTATGTCTTATACTTTTGAAGTATTTCATTATGACATTGGTATTGATTTCATTTGAGTTTTGTCTAAGGTGATGGCAAATTTAATATGAGTTTATTGTTAGTTAAAAATATAGTTTGAAATATAATGGCATAGGCTCACCATCAAGAGGAATGAGTATAACTCAACACCCCCAGTACATTTGCGAACCATAAAAAAATTCATCTACAAAATGGTGATCATCTAGAGAGAGGGTTTGTAATCATATGAAAAAAATTTTTGATTTGTGGAAAACTAAGGCTAGGAAGAGTTTTTCAAAAATTTTTATGGTATATCTATTTTTATAGAATAAAACACATGTGTTGGTACTTATATAATAAGGGTCAATATTGCTTGTTCGTTTTGTGTTTAAGTGGTTATGATGAGCAAGCATGACACTAAGGCTAGGAATTATCAATATAGAATAAAATGTAAAAGTTAAATGCATGGTCATCCTTAGGGGGAATGAGCACAAGTGGTTAGAGGAGGTAGTGTTTTAAGGCATTGAAGGCTTTGTGGCATTCATCATCCCATTTTAAGGATACGTTGTTTTTAGGAGATGATGAAATGGGTGGAAGTGGTTGGAAAGCTATGAAATAAAGTAACAAAAAGATTTCAAATTTCCTTGCAAACTACAAAGTTGATGAAGGTTAGTAGGTGGAGGAATTTTGAGAATATCCTTGATTTTAGCGGGGAAACTTCTATGCCATGTAAAGAACTGATAAAACCAAGGAGATTTCTAGAAAGAATAACGAAGACACACTTCTTGGGTTGAAGGTGAACACAATATTTGAAGAGATGGTCAAAGATGACCTTGAGTAATGTAAGGTGTTCAGCCCAATGTTTGGATTTGGCATAATCTTCCAATATGTGATGCATAATGTCATGAAAGATATAAGTCATAGCCCATTGATATGTAGCACCAGTATTTTTAAGGCCAAAAGGCATGACATGATAGCAGAAGGTCCCCCAAGGAGTGATGAAGGTGGTTTTGTGTTGATCTTCTGGGGTAAGTAATATTTGGTTATAACTTGAGAAACCATCCATAAGTGATAGCATCTCATGGCTGGCTATGAGATCAACTAGTTGGTCAATCCTAGGTAGAGTAAATTCATCTTTAGGGCAAGCTAAGTTAAGGTTGTGGAAATCAGTGCATATATAGATTCCCCTGTCACTTTTTGATAAGTAATGTTAGAGATATATTGAGGGTAATCAATGGGTAGGATGAAGGAAACTGAAAGAAGGTGCTGGAGTTCTTCTTTGAAAAGAAGGGAAATGTGAGGATGAATTTTACGAAGCTTCTGTTTCACAAGTTTTTCTTCGAATAGTTACATATTGGTGAGTCACAGTTGTGGTGAAAAATTTGTCGAGTAGAAAAATTTGTGGATTTTTGCCACCACTCTAGGAATATAAGTCCCTCTACTTAAATTTTTAGCTTTTGTATGTGCATGCACAGTAAAATGTGGATTTCTATGGTGGCCTTTCGACTGGGGATCCAACAAGGGCACTACACTGACCTTGCAGAAAAGATAGCAATATCTTGCTAGGGAAGACTTTGTCTAAAGAGCGGGAAAGGGGAGTGAGAAAAGAGGTAGGAGAACTAATGCTGCAGGTAGAAAATCATATTCCTACATGCAATAGTTAGAAACTTCAACACATGCATTCATGAGAAGAAACAACCCTGCAAATAACAACAAGACCAAATAGAATTTATTGACCACAAAGTATCAAGAAACCCCTTAGTCAAAGAAATCTAGAAAATCCTTCTTCTTGTATTGATTGCTCAAACCAAAGTTGTACATAGTGGAGAAATAGAGGAAATTTGAGAATGGGGGAAAGTAGAAGAAAATGGCTATCTCCTTTGCTTTCTCTAGGTACAATGCACTCTTGAGTTTACAAGATCAATTGCCAACCCTTTGCAATGGGAATGGCATTACAATTTATAGAATGAGAGGTGACTTATCATCTTCCTCATGACCCTCCATATGCCTTAATATGACTTAATATTGTTCATATTCCACTTTAAATATTTAATTCCCTTTTATAATAGCAAGGCGAATTAATTTACATTATGTTTCTAAAGTCACTTTTAAGTGACTTAAAGGCATATCAAAAAGTGCAAACCCCAACAAAGAATTAGAACATTTGAAAGTGAGAGAAATTTGGGGGAAGAGGAGAGAGAAAGAGAGAGAGAAGAAGAAGAGGAGATGTCACCCGATGAAGTTCATTGATGGAAAGCTCCAAATGCAGTGAAACTCTGAATCTTCAAACTCCTTGCACACTGTGAAACTCCTCCAAATTAGCTCTGAATGCTTTCCCAGTTGAATGAACTAAGGTGGATCTCGAATTCCCTAGTGAAAAATGGCTAGGATGCTCCCAAACAATGATGTCCCCTTGAATGATTATCCTTATATGACCCATTGTGCCAAAACTACTTTTTGAGTGTAACTTACTATTTTTAGTAAGTGTGAATTGTGAGCTGAGATGACCCTTTTTTATGACCTTTCCTATGATGTTCCCTCTAGTGTTCACTACCTTCTTCATGGAATCTTAAAATGGTGGCTTACCTAAAGTAACATTCCCCTATGCAAGGAGACATGCTATTTTTAGTAAGTGTGCCATGAATGTCAAATTGTGACAAAATGAGTCTTGAAATTATGGTTTTATTCCAGGTTCCATGCTCTGAATTTGGAGTAATTCCTTCATCTGAACAAGTGGGAAAATGATGTCTTCATCGGTGGGGTAGAATACTAACAAAAACACAACCCTCCATATCCCTAAAAATAGGGGTTACTGTGTCATGGTGGCCATTAATGGATCTTTAAAACTACAGGTCTGGTTTTTGTCCCGTTAGCGATGAAATCAACTCCATTGCGATAGGTTTTTCATTATGGTGCTTCACGTGAAATTTCTCTTCAATCCGGTGACCGGTTTGATGGGAAATCAAGATTTTTCCTTCGTAGAGCCGGAAAGAGGGTTTCTTCGCTATGAGAAATCCTTGATGAAAATTGGAGGTTTGAATATTTTTTTAATGGCCTTCAAGAGATTAAAACTTAGCAATAAACGGTTTGTCAATCCAAGCACCGGTTTGCAAGATATGTTTGAATCTTCGTTTTCATGGCTATGGGGATTTCCATTGTTCTTCTTCTCTGTTCTTCATTTCTCCTTCTTAGATTGATGAAAATTCCTTCTGAGACCTACGTATCTCCATGGAAAAGGTATTTCAGTTCCTTTTCTGATCTGGTCTGAGTTTCTTGCAATGGTGGAGTGGTGGACTTGTGTTCTCTGCAACTTTCTTCTGGTAATGGAGAAGCAACTAGAAGTAGCTAACAGTTAGAATATTTTTCAAATTTTTGAGTTGGATTTGGGTGCATTTTTTCATGTTTGATTTCCCTAACCTCAAGGATGTGAGGGACATCAATTTCCACAATGAGCAAGATGGCGACATGTGGCATTTAATCCAATGACGGGGAATGAAGGAGGAAAAAGTTACTTTAAAGCACTGAGAGCTAAAAGGAGGTCACGTGGGTGTCCAGAAGACTCCCTATGGGGCTTGCACATTTTTTCAATGTTTGATGTCCTCCACCTCAGGTGAATAAGGTACATCAAATTCCATGTTGGTCCTGGAGCCGACACGTGGTGCCCGATCCGATGGCGGGAATGAATGTTCCAAAAAGCACCTAGACTAAAAGTTGGTCACATGGGTGTCCAAATGACTTTCCATAAGGGATGGTTACATTTTTAAAGGTATGATTTACCCCACCTCAGGTACATAAGGTACATAAATTTCCGTGGTGGTCCCGGAGGTGACACGTGGTGCCCGATCCAATGGTAGGAAAATGAATGCTCCAAAAATGAATCTGGGGGCTGAATCTGTCAAGTCTGGAGGTCACACGAGGGTACAAGAGGTCATATGAGGTCTGAGAGGCTTTAAGTGGGCTGGGAGAAGTTTTCCAACCTTGATGTCCCTAACCTTGGGGGACGTCGGGGACATAAAATCCTGCCAGTGCTTAGTGTTGACACGTGTCCTCTCAAAAATTTGGCTAAATCCTGAACTTGTGACAAAGTGATAACTTGAGCTCCCAATGGAATTTTTTGGAAATATTTTATATGATCCTAACTGGAAATTTCCTTTTAAATCCAATGGTGGGGGTATCATGTCTTTATTATTCTATTTTATCCCTAAAAATTAGATTTTTGACATTGTTCTCCACCTTGCCCGAGTAAAACTACCCGCATACCTAATGCACCAAAGTGATGTGAAAAATATGATTTCACCATAATTTAGGTATTGAATCCTATTTTTGGATATATATATATATATATATATATATATATATATGTGTGTGTGTGTGTGTTTCTTCTTCTAACTCAATTTGGAGCTCTCAAAATCTTCTTTTGAAGCCCAACAGTTGTTTCGAGCCCGTGTACCGCGCCTAGGCTTGTGAACCCTATTTTTACTCAGACTACTCCAAGTCTTGAAAAACTTCCCCAAACCTTCCAAAATAATTTCCATGATGTTATAAGGTCTTCCATTCACCTCCATGTTGATTTTTTCCCTTCGTGAATTTTTCCCTTCCGTTCCAATCCAGGGGTTGAATCAAGTCCCGGAAGGTTAGCAATAGCCCTTCCCTATACTACCAAAAGATAGTGTCTTTTTAGAACTCCCTAAAATCACCTAGGTGGAATGAGTAGAATTTCCTAAATCACCTAGGGGAAAATTTGACAACAAATAGGGGTAACCAAACTGATGGATTTGACATGAGGTGTCTTGAAATGATAGGACTTGAAAAATTCGACACTAGGGTATAGTTGTTGTGCTCGGAAATTATCAGTTTCCCTATTGCACATTTGCATGACAACATGAGCACAATTTTTGGGTCAATACCAAGCATATCAGTGTAGGACCAAGAAAAATCATTTCTATGATCCTGAAGAAATGAAGTAAAAGCTTCCTATTCAAAGAACATCTAAAGATTGGCCTATCTCAGTGCCCAGAATGTGCGGGTCGTCTTGAGTGTTAATATTGATTTCAATGGTTGATTCATCTAACATGGTTTCTTTCTTAGAAGGTAACGACCATTGAATATATAAATCTTCTTCACTAAGGTAGGTGAGAATAGACTCATTTTCCGACATTAAACAATGTTAATAGGTGTATCGTCATTGATCATGTCGATAAAGGAAAGGAAGAGAAGAGGGAGCCTCACCATCTTGTTGTTAAGTTAGAGGTCCCAAGGAAATGGTGTTCATAGAAAAAATGTTAGGAGGAATGGATTCTGGATCCATAGACTCCGTAGGTGAAGGTGGTGAAGTTGGTGAGTGGGGTGAACAAGGTTTATCGTCCTCAATGAGTTTGACTCGGGCATTCTTGGGAGATGGTTTGACAAATCCAATACCACTACAGACTTTATGTTCATGAGTGGTGCACAAGATGACAGTATGGCGGCCTTGTTCATAGAAACCAAATACAAATCCCTTCCATGCACATTGATGGAGGAGGGTGTGGGAAAAGTGGTGACTGGTGAGAGATTGAAGGTTGGAGGAAAATGGTCATGTTTGAGAAGGTGGCTCAGGTGAGTAGGTAGAAGTATCAAGTCCCCCATACGTTAAGTTGGTGCAAAGGTGGGAAGGACCGTAAGGGAATACCTAGCTTATGCGATGATCATAGTGGGGGTGTTGATGAAGGCTACCATACTCTTGAGGAGTAAGGAATGTGTCAATGTTGTATAGGTGGTACTCCCCCAGAGTGAGATGTTGAAAAAAACCTTCTAAGGGATCAATAGTTTATATGTGGGTATCCGAAGGGATGAATTATTGGAAAATGGGGAAGAAGAAGCATTGGTTAGTTGAGAAGTAAATTGGTTAGTGGATAGGTTAGTTACAGAGGTTAAAGAGGAAATAGGAATAAAAGATTTAGGTGTGGGAGAGGTAACGGAAATGTTGGTAGATGGGGTCCTAGGTGAAGGAGAGGTGACAGTGGTGGTAGATGCCTTAACTAGTATAAGGACATCATTAGGTCAATACAACATGTTACAGGTTTTGAATGGTGAAGGGTCAACATTAATGGTATAGTTATGTCCTTCATGTTCAAATTTTACAAAATGATGTAAGGTTGAAGGAACACAACCCATGACGTGGATCCAAGGTCGGCTAAGCATCGGGTTGTATTGGACTTCTCGCTCTAAGATGTAGAATAATTATGGAATGGTATGTGGGCATGCACGAATGTGGAGAATGATGGTATCAAGGGTTGAAGTTATGGCATCATTGAATGAATGCAACATAATTGGGTTATTATGCATGCAATTGGTAGGGATGCACATTTGGTTGTATGCATGGGAGGAGATAATGTTGATGTTGGCACCGCCATCGATCATAACATGTCGAATGCGTATATTATCAATGTAGACATAGATGAATAGGGTGGGATCAAGATCATCTGATTGGAGAGGTACAATATCATCATCAAAGAAACTAAGAGTGGTTACCTAATGAGTGGTAGCGGGTGCAGAGGAAGGGGATGAAGTGGTGAGAGAGGCCACATGGTGAGGAGTGATCATGGATGCCACAGGGGTTTGGTCATTAGGTAAAACCTCAACATATTGAAAAACCTCCATGAGGGATTGTCAATGAGACTCAGAGGTTTGGATAAGGTTGTACGATGAAATTCTAAGAGGATATTTGTGTAATTGTTTAATCATTATACGATGGGCAACCCCATTAGAAATAGGGTATGTGGGTCCATAGATGGTGATTTTCGGTGTAGGTGCTGATGGTATATTGGGCACAAGATTAGTAGATGGGATGGTTGTTTTCTACTTTCCTTTTTTTTTTTGGGTGCGAGTGGCAATGTTAACCATATTAATATGGGGTAAGGGAGCAACTGAGTCATGATAGGTGTAGTGATAGGATGGGAAAAATTATGGTGATGGCATATACTAGTGTTGTGTAAAGAAGGAAATACATTGACATTTTGGCGGAGGTTTGGCTAGCTCTCTTATGTGGACCATATTGATCTCAAATGTTGGAGGAGGGTAAAAAGGTTGTGGAGGTGGAGATGAAGGTTGTTGAATAGGTAAGGGCGAGGATGTGTGGTGATGGGTGAAAGTGGAACAAGGTCCTCATCTAAAATATCATCGTCATCAAATTTTTCTTCAAGAGGACATAATTGGAGAAGAATGGTCTTTAGAGCCTTACATTTTTCTACATCATTCCCTGACACACGATGGTAGGCGCAAATGTTTGTATCGTCAAACATTGATGGTTTAGGTTTGAGTGGGTCATAAGGTCTAAGTGGTGGAAATGTGATGACAGATGTCTCTAAAATATTTACTAAGATGTTGGCGTAAGACCACTGCCAATGGATCACAATGTGAAGTAAGTGTGGGTTGAGATGGAGGTGTGAGTGATATTGGTAGTAGAGGTGCCAAAAGAGTTGTAATAGGATTGACCATTGGTTTGGTAGGTAGTATTGTTTTAGTTTTGAGTTATACCTTCTTGGGAAAAGGTGTTATAGATTTGACTACCTCTTTGGAGGGTAGTGGGATCTTTGATTTTGGTTACATATTCTATGGTAAAGGTGAAGAAGGAGTGTGTGATGTAGAAGGAAGGTAGATAGTAGAAGGGGACGGGTTAGCTAAGGTGATAAGGGAGGTGTAGTAAAGGTTGTTGGAAGAGGCGCGATGGAAGTTATTTGTTGAAGAGTTGGAAATATCATCGGTAGTGATGAGGCTACAGAAGTGGCGTGGGTATAGGTAATAAAAAGATGTAGGTGATGATGAATTCATACATTATGTAGGTAAGTTAGATGTAACAGGGGGCTCGTGATGAGGAGGTGGGTTGCTTATCTTTTTGGTTTACCTTGGGTAGAAGTTTGTTTGGAAAAGGTTGATGGGTGGGGTCCTAGGATAGATGGAAGTGGTGAAGGTGATAAAGGGGTAGTGGGAGAAGCTAGTGTATGTGGCCTAGGAGGTTGGGTCTTCCTCTTAGGTGGGGAATTATCTTTATGTTGGCTTATGAGGATGTGGATAAATATAGTTTGACAAGGGGATGGACTAGGCTTGATGTCGACATGACTCCCAAGGTATGGGTAGCTTTGGATATAGGTGAAGGTGTAAGTGGTTTAGGTGCAGGTGGTTGTGGAGGTAATGGTAGAGGTGTAGATGTGGGTGAAGGTGATGTGGAAGATGTTGTCATGATTACCTTAGGTATGATGGATTTTGTCACTCTAAACAATTTTGGGTAAATGGTAGAAGTATCAATGGGTGACATCTGCATTTGAGTTGAAACAGACATTTGAAGGCATCCCCAAATCATGGAATGATCAATGTAGTCTAATCGATCCAAAAATGTGAGAATGGCATGGTAATAGAAGGAACCAATGTTGATTTTGTGGTGACTCCTGTAAATAAATCTGGTGCCTATGAAACAGGGAAGTGATTAGCTTTCGAATCTATGGGTAAAAGAGATGAGAGCAAATCAAGTTGATCCTTGAAAGCTGGTGGAGAATTATCTTCGACTAAAAGGGACACTATCAATGGGTCATCCACATGTTGGGGAGAAGGCAAGGTGGATGAGGTAGGTTCTTCTTTTGGTGAAGAGGAAGGTAAACATGACTCTCCCATGGGTAGGAGAGTTAATATTGCGGGTTGTTCTTCGATTGAGAGGTGTGTGGGGAAATTGCATTGGTAGATATGGTGGAATCCTTTATGGTTGTAGAGGGAGATGAGGGATACTCCTATGTGGGTAAAGGAGTAGATGTCATAGGTTTCTTTATGGAGGAAGGAGAACATGCAATAATTTCTTCAATAGATGAAGTAGGAGGAAAATGTGCAGAAGGATTTTGTAAGATGTCGAAAATAACATGAACCTCGTGGATATTATCATCACTAGCCGAGGAATCACTGGTTTGGTTAGATAAGGGGGTGTGATTCAGGAATGGCTTCTTGAAGATATGAATGTTCTAGTTAGCCGATGCATTTGGATTTTCCAAGACGATATCTCCTTTATCTAAAATTTCTTGGACAATGTTTTTAAAAGTGATACAATTACCATCACTATGACCTCGAACGCAATGGTAATTACAGTAATCATTTTCATTGTACCATGTAGGCATAGGGTGAGAAGGGTAAACACTAATATGTGGTTTGACAGGTGGAAGGGTAATGGCTCCAACTTTTAAGAGTTTTTCTAAAACAACAGAATAAGGATCTCTTATGGGGGCATACTTACATTTCTCTCTATTAAACTGAAAGGTTTGGATAGGGGAAAGGTTAGACAAAGGTTTTACTTGGTTAAATGGATGAGATGGGCTGGATTTTAAAATGACTATGTTGGTAGAACCATTGGTTTTAGAATAGGTATTTTAGGTTTTGGAAGAAGAAGAAGTATTATTTGATTTTAACGTAACATTTTTATTACGCAGTTGTAGCTTCTTTTCTTCACGGGCATGGATTTCTAGCTTCCGCCATGGTAAATGCCTCATCAAAGGTGAGGAAAGTCTAGGCCTAGAGAGTTGGTGATATATGTTTGGAACAAGCCCGTAAACAATTATATTAACTTTGTTTGAGGTAATTAGAAATAAAGTTAGTTAATAAAGTTGCGCCATCGAGCGATAAAATCTACGATAGATTCGTCTTCATACTGGCATGTGGCATATAAGTCAATCATGGTGACTTTCTTGACAATATTGATAGAAAAGTGGTCAAGAAAATCTTGAGTAACCTGGTTAAATGAGAAGATATAATGTCTAGGTAAAGAACTATACTAATCCAAAGTGGGTCTCGTCAATGACATTGGAAATATTCGAAGGAGCAACACATCATCGTGAGCGATCAGGTAGCAGACATGTTTAAAATACTGCAAGTGTTGTTGTGGATCTTCTTTTCTATTGAACTGGTTGAATTTTGGCATTTCCCAATGTGTAGGATACAAGTGAATAGGAATGGATGGGTGAATGGGCTCATTGCAAATCTTGTCATATGTTAGAGAGTTATGCAAACTTGAGACAGATGCTTCCAATGTTTGCATCTTTTCCATCATCATTTTGATTAGTTCATTGATGGGTTGTGATGACGGAGCACCCCCTGAGGTATGAGGGGGTAAATAAGATTGGTATGATGTAGATGAAATCCCAAAGTGTGTGGCAAGTGTTGCATATGAAAATTGTGATTGAGGGACATGAGAGGGAATGGAGGTGGAGGGGAAGTAACCCGAGAGTAGGTAGTAGAGGAAATAGGTGGTTGTTGGTAATACGTATACGTAGGTGGGGTGGATGTAAATACCCTAGTGGTGATTGGTGGAAGAGATTGGGGGATAGAGAGGAAAAGGTTTTGGAAGGGAGTGTGGGCATCCAAAAATAAAGGTGGTTGGGATACAATAGGTATATATGTACTTGGAAGACATGGGCACGCCTGTACTAAGAGTGGTGGATGTAGGCATGGTGGATTTCGTAAGGGAGATAGACAAAGTGGGTGCGATAGATGTTCTAGGTACAACAGATATCGATGAGGTGGGGTCAAGATGAGAAATAATAGGTGGTAAGGTGGAGGAAACAAGGGAAATGCTTTGGTAGTGGAAGAGGCAAAAGTGGGTAAAAATATAGGTGAGATGGATATAGGCATGCCATAGATAAGTTTCCCAAATGATTCACGATTGGATGAATGGGCTAAGTAATACTGTAAAGTGGTGGGATTCTGATTAAGGAGTTTTGTGAACTCCTTATCACCGGTGTTGATGGTGATAGGATGACTGGGATCCATGGGTGATAAAATGGAAGGAAGCGATGAGCTAGGAGGGAGAGGCTAAAGGCTAGTGTGTAGTAAGAGGGTGTTTGATTGGATACAAGTCAAAACCATGTGGGTTAGCATGGACTGGTAATATGATCTTTGTAGATGAAACAAAAGAACAAAAGGAATGAAAAAAATAGTTTTGGGAGGTGAAAATTGGTCATTGTTTTAACTGAAAATTAAAACACAAGAACCAAAAGCAATTGGGAACTGATTTTGATGATAGAGAGTAACCAATGATGGTTAGGGTGACTGATACTAGTTATTGTGAAAAATCAAAAGCTTTGCAAATGTGGCAATAACTGATGAAAATGAAGAAAATTTAGATTTTACAGTGATTTCAAAGACCTAGAGGTATGATGATGTATCTGAGAAACCCTAGAAAGAACAAAAATGTGATGAGTGTTATTTTTGGTAAAATGAACAAAAATTAGAAACCGATAAGCATCGGTAAACTAATGATGGTTAGATGAGTAAACCAATGATAGTCGTTGGGCCGACACTTTGGTCACTGTGAAATTTGAAAAGATGGAGAAATGTGACTTTAGTGACTTAGATCAGATAAAATACCAACCCAAAAACCTGAGTATGGAAATGATGGACCCTAACACACTCAAAAAAATTTCAGAATACACCAACTATGATTATGGAGTGTGAAAGGAAGAAAATAATGGAGAATACAACCTCACAACTCAAAACACAAATCAAACAAAAACTAGCAAACACGAAATCCTATTGATGAATTTTATGTTCCAGCTTATGCTATTTAGGACTGACTTGTGAATAGAACAAAGTTTTTGGTTTGATAAAAGGTACCCTATGAAAATCCAATAACTAAGGATGGTTTTAGGTAAATTTTTGGTGGGGTCGGTCCTTTCTCTTAGATAATTACTGGAAAGAGAAACCAACTTAGTGTCCACTGTCAATCCTCTGATTGTGTGATCATTGAAAACTTCTTCCAGTAGGATGTTGTTTAAGAAGATGTGTAAATTGTTTAATTGGTTTAGTATAGAGAATGTGCAAAGTGAACTATGATTGAATTAGTCAAGCATCAGTTGGGAATGACTTCCAACATATAGGTTTCCCTCAAATTAATGTGAGCTACAATGTGACATACCAAAATGAAATGCAAATGTTTTAAGCCCAAATCCATGATTAAGTTTGATGTAGAAAATAGAGAATAGGAAGAGGAATTCTCTTTCACTAAATGCAATATAATAGAAAGGAAGACATGTTATTTTTAGAGCACCAAAAACACAATTTATTTTAGACAATAGAAAGAAGGAGAAGATTCTAGGGAAGAAAATTTAATGCAAATAATTTCAAAGGAAAATAAACACACAATGATTTACCTAGGAATGAACAATACAAAATAACCCTTGACAGAGAGGGTATATAGATATGATCAAATGCGGGTAACAAAGTTATGGGAATCTTAAGACAAAATGAAAATAGATCTTGAACTCACGAGGATGATATTAATTTTCTAGAATCAGATAGGGAGTTTCCAATAATATGGTTACATGAGTCTTTATTGTCAAGTAATGGGTTTTGAGGAATAATTGAATTGTATTATATCATAATATTTTGAAATGAAGGAAAGAGAATTTTTTCCTTGAACACTAATGAGTAAAATGCATGAATATGTTTCCATGATGGGGTTTGAGTGTATGGATTAGGCCAAAATAATGACTCAACATCCTTTAAAACTTTTCAAGCATGCAAGTTCATGATGTTCTATGATCTATGCTCTTTGTTTAGAAGAATATCCGAGGAAAGGATTATGGGTTATAGAAGGAAACACAACATGATTGTTTTATGATAAGTAGTTAATGAGCTAAGGTTGGAATCACAAGATGTATAGTGATTCTAGTAGTTGTGAGTGAGTACATTATATCAAGGAGAGAATATTTATGTAATGAACATAGTTTGAGCTATGAATAAGGTATGTTGTATTCTATAAGTTTTATATCTATTTCAAGTATTCGTGAAGGAATGCTTATTCCAGGGGGATTTAGTATGTTTATCAATGTTTTCTACTCTTGTGAGGTATGTCTTGAGATTCATCTAGATTCATGTCAAGAATTTATAATCTATCATGGAGATATGTTGACTGGTGAAAGAGAATCAAGAAGTTTTTTTCCCAAGATGAGTGAGTAATGTCAATAAAGCATGTGTTGATAGTTGGGCCTTAATAAGATGTTGTTGCATATGGTCAAAGTTTCATGGGTGTCTTGAAGTCTATGTCATCTCATCTATGGAAGTGTTATATTTGTCTTGTTCATTTCAAATTAATGATGTTAGCTACTAAATAAAGCTAAAAAAATCAAAAATGGAGGGTTTATGGCACCTCAAATGTGTGAAATGGATGGATGGGCTCAAAGTAGATGATGGATCCTTATTGCTACAAGATGATAACTTGTAAATAATAATCACTAAAGAAAAATGGATTAGATGGTATATGTGGGGTTTCTTGAAAAATCGGCTCCAAGAAGTGTCACCTTACTTTCACATATATCAACCCCCATTTGATAAGAGAAAGCGATGTAAATGATAGATACTTTGATAGCATGTAGAAACTAAAGGAATAAAAAATCTAAAAGTGATAAGGATTAATCTAAGTAGTAATGTAACTAAATAAAATGCAAACCAAATGGTATCTCGATCGGGGTTGAAAGTCACCCAAACTATGCGAGGCAGAGTCGGTGGTGACTACGGTGTGAGGGTTTGGAATAACAAGTGAAATATTCAGACTCGCAGAGGTCAGGTGAAAAATAGATGCAACAAAAACCTGTGAATGCTAGAGTCAACCTACAAAAGACGACTGAGAGAACTAGAGAATGAGGGGAAGTAGTAAAACTCATACCATTTTGATATCATGATACACGATGAACAATGATTACTCTTTATATTTAATACTTTACTATGATTATGAAGAAATTATTATGTATACTTGTGATGTTTTATCTTGTTGATTATGTTGCATAAATGGCTTGAATAAGATTGTTGATGAGCATTAAATTCATTTATAGAAAGAGGTATATGTTGAGTTACCATAGGGAGCACAGACTTAATTCATGAAGGAGTGTAGGACTCTATTTTATGTGTTAGCACAGGACTCTCATCCGCTTAACAAGGGTCTCAAAGTAGCACCTCCGATCATCCAGGTCACCATCCATCCTCTTCAAACTTATGGAAACTTACACACATGCAACTCGGATCTCTGAAGTCACAGTTGTCAACACTACACCCTAAACAAGAATCATCATCATTAATTCAACATAGCCATTCAAGCCACACAAAGGAGGAAATATGACCAATAGTTGGAGATGCATCTTCAGTTTAGTTCTCTTCAATCAGTTAATGATTTGAAGAATCTTCTAGAGGTGATTGAACTCCTTCCAAGGAGTCAATCATGGATCCTCTCTTCAGTTGTCAAGAATATTTCAAGTTCAAACACTTCATGAACTACTCCCGCCATTAATGTATTTCTAGAAATAGATAACATTGTTAGTTAAACAGTCAGTTAGATTTAGACGTAGTCATTTGGAATAACTAGATCTCCTGGAGAGACTAGGACTTCTCTTGTATAAAAGAGATGATGTAACTAGACTTAGGGGTTCAATATTTCAGTTGTACAAGCACATTTCTAATTCAATAAAGATCACAGATTCAGGAGGAAGTTCAGTTGTTTGAGTTTTAGTTCAAATCCTGATCGAAGGGCAGGAGCAAGGGCCACTCCTACCCAATGAAAGGGGATTCATAGTTGTTTCTTTTATGTTTTATTTATGAGTTGTTTTTATAGTTTATTATATTCTTGAATGCAATGCAATTTCCATTATGAATGTTTAGTGAGTTTTTCCATCAATATTTCAATTTTGGTATTTCATTTCAAGAATTTCATTTTGTAATCACGATTCAATTCATTAATTTATCATCTTTATTATTAGAACTCATGTTGAGCTTACATTCTGATTGTCCCCTTTTTGCAAAACAACCTTGGACACCACCTTGGATTAACAAATAACTTGATTAAAGTACAAGCATTAATGACACTCATCACTTTTTGGCTCCATTTCAGGGAACATAGTGTTATCAAAGGAAGGTGCTAGCTAGAGGTATTGCATGGTTTTCTGGTAAGTTTCCATTCAAAATTCAATTTCCATAACTCTTTCTTTCTAAAGAATCAGAAGACCTTGTAGTGACAGCAATAATCCTCTAGTTGAGTATGTGGAACACACACAATTAAGTTCAATATTGATAGTTAGGGAATCATTCTCAGTATGATAGGATTGTATGTTTTGACCTAGAGACCATAGAGGTAGATTCATTAGATTAAACCTTCAAAACCCCCACAAATCTATCCCTTGTGGAACAACTTCTGACCAAGGAAGAATGGATGACGAAGTACATAACCCTAATGGTACAAATGATGGGAATCCTCCAGTTTGGAAGAACATTTACCTACCCTATTGAATTGGATCCTAATGAATATGATCCTATGAAAAATATATCCCCATTTAATTCTTCCAACTTTTTGGGAATAGTTTCAGAGGACCTTGATCAGTTCCTTTTTGAGTTTAAAGTTTTATGTCAAACATATGACTACACTTTTGATAACCAAAATCTTAAAATCTTTCCTCCACTCTGAAAGATGTAGCTATGAGGTGGTTTATGGGTTTAGGCCCAAATTCCATTCATAACTAGGAAGAAATGGAACAAGCCTTCCTGGAAAAGTATCAAGATTATTATAGAGTGAGGGATAGGAAAGAAGAGCTCTTTCAAATTCAAAAAAAGGAAGATGAAAGTGTAGAAGATTACCTAGATCGTTCCTTTTTCTACACAGAAGGTGTGGAACTGGCTTGGATATTAACCTACTTAAAACTTTATTTCTTAAAGGGTTGGATGAGGATACACAAGAAGCATTCAATTTAATGGGAAAGGGAGACATGAACAAGTTAGAGTTCACAGACATTATTGACCTCTGTAGGAATTATTCAAACTTGCCCCAATTTGAGAAGAAAAAAGGAAAAATGGCTAATGGGGATCTATCCAAATTAAGAGAAGAAATTGCAAACCTAAAAATGATCTCTTAATTCAACTCAACACTACTATGGATAGAGAAAAGGCTAGAAACATAGAGCCCTTGTTCATTTACTTCACCCAAGATGTAGAGCTAAACATGGACTTAAGGATTGTCCTTTGGATAAGATAGATATGCCTTCTCTGTGAACTCAAGCATGCCACAATCAATGTGGATTGCTTCCCTTGCTAAAAATCATTTAAAACAGAGTAACCAAGAGGAGGCTGAGCTGAACTATATGGCTCAAGAGGCAAGGAGGAAATTTTTAGTCCAATCAAAACCAAGCCTACAACCAGAAAGCACAATGGGCCCCAAATCAATGGAATGCACCATGGCCATATCCTCCACCTTGGGTTCAACAAGTTCCACAGGAGTGGAGCCCACAGTATGCCCCACCAACTTATTATCAACAACCTTGGGCTCCACCACCAAACATTCCACCATATCAACAATAATACCAACAATAGTGGAATGCACCTCAAGGGTCTAGACAACAATATTATAATCAAAGGAGATCACAAGGTCAACAAGCCTTGTTGGTTGGACCTAGTAATGCTGCCCAACCTAAACAACCTACTCAACCACAGATACCTGCCCAAACTGTGGCCAATCCTAAGAATGTAAGGCAGGGAAATCCAACATATACGATAGAAATAGAGAAAAACCCCACAAGTGAATTTATTGGATTATAAGAACATAATGTTGCATTCAAGAAAAGTTACATCAAAACCTTCCTCTCCTATTATTGAGGAGATTCCTGAAGAAAATGAAGAACCAGAGAAAATGCAACCTAGTACTATTGAAGAAACTCATCAACCAAACATTGACATTCCTTTCCCATCTAGGCTCTCTGAGAAACAAAATACTATAGCTCTGAAAATCCAGAGTCAAAATTAATCCAAGGATTGAGGAAGCTAAGTATTGCATTCCCTTGCTTGTAAGCTCTCAAAGATATTCCTGAATTAAATAAAACAATTAAAGAGCTTTGTTTCAAGACTCCAGTAGAAGGAAGAATCAACCCAAGACCATTCACGTTGATGGGAAACTTGCTAGCATTTTAGAAGGAAATAATCCTCCTCCTAAATATGGAGATCTTGGAAGTCCCATTGTAATAGTCTGCATAGGGAACGTTTAGATTCCTAACGTCCTTATTGATTTAGGAGCTACCATAAATGTCATGACCATAGACACTCTGTCCACATTGGCACTCCCTGAACCACAGTCCACACATATAGTTTTGCAAATGGCAGACCAATCAAGTAAATAAACCCAAGGGAATAATAGAAGGATGTTACGATTACAATCAAATCTTGGGACTATGTAGTAGACTTCATGATAATCAAAACAAAGAATAGAAAAATTGGTTATCCCATAATCTTGGGATGCCCTTGGTTAGCTACAATTGCTGCCCTTATTATCAACTGTAGGACAAGAAACATGGTCATCACTAATGGTCAAGATTCAAAATAAATTGTCATTATACCTTGTAGCCAAACCATTTTCTACAGACAACAAACAATGGTCTAAGGATGACTCTGATGATTATGAAGATATCATCTCCTCTCTTGCCATGGTAGTAATCCAAGAACACTCAGATCAGATTGAATGTGACTACCATGACATGGGAGCTATACATAGCTTGAGTCTGTGCATGAGTCAGTCTTGTTCAAGCTTAGGTTTAGTTATTCTAGTCTATGCTACAACTTACTTGAAATAAAGAATGAGTTCATGGATGAAGATAACATGCCTATTATTTTCCTTTCATGAAGAACATAGACCTGACATAGTGCATCTTCCAAAACATAACCTCTGTGCACATATTGCTACCACATAGATGTCCATTAAACACTTTTGAGAAATTATCCTATGGTAAATTCAATTCATCCAGACACAAAACAACTTACCCATGTCTTTTGAAAGACATTGACAATAAATAGTTGGTTGACCGATCAAGAGGAAAATACATTGTTCAAACTTCTCTGCTCTCATCCCCAAGATTTTTCTTGGGAGTATAGTGATATGAAAGGTATACATCCTAGTATCTGTACCCACCACATCTACACCACTGAAGCAAGACCTAGTTAGGAAACCTCAAAGAAGGATAAACCCAACTCTTAGAGACATTGTTAAAACTGAGATTGAAAAGATTTTGAATGTAGGATTTATCTACCCAATCTCAGATAGTCAGTGGGTTTCCCCTTTGTTATAGTGCCCAAAAATAATGGAAAGTGGAGAGTGTGTGTGGACTATAGAGAATTGAACAAAGCCACTCATAGGGATTACTTTCCCATTACCTTTTATTGATCAAGTCTTAGATAATTTGTCTAGTAAAAGGTACTTTTCATTTCTTGATGGATTTAGTGGATACAATCAGATAACAGTGGCTCCTGAAGATCAAGATAAAACAACATTTACCTATCCTTGGGGGACATTTTCTTACAGGGTTCTACCATTTGGGTTATGTAATGCCCCTACCACTTTCCAAAGAGCCATGTTGGCAATATTTTCTGATCTAACCCATGATTGTGTAGAAATCTACATGGATGACTTTACGGTCTATGGGGAAACATTCCAAGAAGTAGTCAATAATCTGGATAAAGTTCTTGCTCATTGTGAAAAACACCAGCTATCCTTGAATCATGAGAAGTGTTTATTCATGATGGAACAAGGTATAGTTTTAGGCCATCATGTTTCAATTGAAGGAATTAAGGTTGATCCAGATAAGGTGAGTATCATTGTAAAACTTCCATCACCCACCAATCAAACTGAGGTAAGAATTTTTCTCGGTCATGTTGGTTACTACCATAGGTTCATATCATATTTTAGTAAAATTGCTTCTCCATTATTTTCTCTTCTAACTAAGGATTTTGAGTTTGAATGGATTGAAGCATGCCAACAAGATTTTGATGCAATTAAGGACAAGCTGATAAGTACACCGGTGTTGAGAGGTCCTAATTGGAAGTTTCCCTTCCATATCCAAACAGATGCCTCAAATGAAGTAGTAGGAGTTGTCTTGGGACAACAAGAAGAGGGAAAACCCATGCATGCAATTTATTATATCAGTAAAAATATTTCCCCTGCTGAGAGGAATTACACAACAACTAAGAAATAATTTCTGGCAGTAGTATATGCAATCAATAAATTTAGACATTATATCATTAGGTTATGAGGTATTTTCCATACTGACCACTCCCATTAAATATTTAATGAATAAACCTTTAGTTCATGGCAGGATTATTAGGTGGTTGTTGCTACTACAGAGTTCAATCTCAAAATCATTGACAAACCAGGGAAGTCCAATGTTGTAGCTGATTTTCTCTCCAGGATTACCACTTCAAAAGAAGATGAACAAGTCAACGATGACTTTCCATATGAGCATTTGTTTGCACTTTCCACTACCTCTCCTTGGTATGCAGACATGGCTAACTACTTAGCCACAAGGAAGTTTCCAAACTTTTTCACACTTAAACAAAGGAAACAATTAATTAAACAGAGTGTGATGTATACTTGGCTAAATGGAATACTTTTCAAATGTGGGCCTGATCATGTTTTACGTAGGTGTGTAGCTGAAAATGAAGTGTTTGACATACTTAGAGCATGCCACGATGAACCCTCTAGAGGACACTATTCAGTTCAAAGAACCATCCACAAAATTCTTGGCGTGGTTATTATTGGCCTTCCTTGTTTAAGGATGTCAAGAAGTATGTATGGAGGTGTGATCAATGCTAGAGGATGGGGAAACCAACATTTACATCATAAATTCCCCTCCAACCAAAAATTTTCCTAGAACCATTTGAGAAATGGGGGCTCGATTTCATTGGGCCATTTGACCCAACCTCCCAAGGTAAGGAATACATATTGGTTTGTACTAATTATGTTACTAAATGGGCTGAAGTGTAGGCACTGCCACATGCAAGAGATGAGAAGGTTGCAAATTTTCTCTATGAATGAATATTTCAAAGATTTGGAGCACCAAGATCAATCATGTCAGACCAAGGGCCACAGTTCATGTCAAGATTAATCATCTTTTTGTGGAGATATATCAGTTAAGGCACAAGAATTCATCCCCTACCATCCACAATCAAATGGACAAGTTGAGGTAACCAAAAAAGAGTTGGAAAACATACTCACAAAGACTGTAGACATCTCAAGGAAAAATTGGGCTCAAAAACTACCAAAAGCAGTGTGGGCTTACAACACCACATGGAAGACAACAACAATGGTTTACACCATATGAACTAGTCTATGGAAAGAAACCAATATTTCCCATAGAGTTTGAAATCCAAACATTAAAAACAACATCTAAGGTGGGCATTGAATTAACAAAGCACAACATGTAGGCAATAATTTTTCAATTAAACAAACTGGATGAAATCAAGGCTTCAAGCATTACACCATACTAAAATCATCCAACAACAAAGGCAGCTTTGGCATGACAAATAGATTAAGCCAAGGAAATTTCAAAAAGGATACTTGGGCTTTGTTTGATTCAAAGTATAAATACTTCAAAGGGAAACTCCATATGAGATGGATGGGGCCGTATCAAATTATAGAAGTGTTCAACAATGGGACAGTTCAATTGGTTCCAATTGATGGTGAAAGGAAAGTAATGTTGGTTAATGGGCACAGAATGAGACTATACCATAAACCAACATCTCGAGAAGAGTTTCAAAGAGAAATTCAAGAAGATTTCAGATCTTAATTGTGTAGGCAAAGTCTCTTTTCCTATCACAATTCAGATCTGAGAAACCATTTGCTAAAAATAAGAGGGGATGGTTGAAAACTAGAGATGGTGATCATCTCCCTCAGAGTATTACTTGAAAACCCAATGATGGCGGCAATACTTCATGATAAAAAAAAAAAAAAAAAATATGATAAAAATAATAAAGCAGAGGATCAAAACTAACAATGGTGGGTCTTCTCTCTTTGAATCGATCATCAAAAAAATAAAGTGGGAATACCATGTACACATGGATCATGACATCATTATGAAAGACAAAGAGATGATGTGACACTTAAAATTTGAAATGGTGGTGGAGATTGATAGGCTTTAATGTCTAGGTATGTGCAATTAATTACTTCTAGCATAGTAAAGTTTTAAATTCAAATTTTAATTGTTTCCATCATGTTTATTGATTTCCCATCTTTTCTAATTCACTTCACACACTCCCAAAATCCACATCAAATATGCCACCCATTAAATACCATCATGTTCCCATGCATCCCATTACTCACCTCATCACCTCGGATTTTAGCACAACTTTCCAAATTCGGTTATATACCCTACATGTTAAGTTTGTTCCACATTTTCTTTCCAACTTAGTCACTTCCAATCCTACGCACCATCGATTCTTATCTATCATCACTTGAGACTCCTGCATTTCCATTTTATGCCCTTTTTCTTTTATTCACTTTTATCAAATTTAGCATGGGGCCCAGACTATGACATGAACCCATCAGTTATGTTTGATCTCTTGGTGGAGGAAAGGTCAATGTAGGTATTTGATAAAGTGGGATGGTTAGATTTTTTATTGACATATAAGAAGAGTTCAACATTCCCTATGATGGAAGAATTTACACAGAACATGGAAGAGGACTACTCCACTATAAATGGTAAGGAAATTCCTTTCTCTCCCACTATAATTAGTTAATTTTTGGTGTACCTAATGATGGGTTAGATATTACTGAAAGGACAATGTATCATGAGTTAATCAAGAGATTTGTAGTAGGGAAGAAAGAAAAATTACAGTTAGTAGTTGATAGTAAGGGAAAGGAAAAGGGATTAAGAGATTGAGTATACTAGAACCTTGGGCTGGAGTGGCCAAATGGTTAATTAGGTATTTCACATGTGAAGGCCAGTATGAAATTGTGCTAGGTCCAGTTTTAAGAATGCTCATTCATTTACGCCATGGAAATCCAAACCCTAATACAAGGTCAATTTACCCCAATTCCTTTATGAGTCCATTTGTGTTGCCACAGAGAAATTTCATTGGGGGACTTCAAGAATCTCAAATTTCAAGGTCTAATCCACTTAATTTTAAAACAAAATTTTTTGAAAAGAGGCATGGAACAAAGAAGTGGCTAAAATTTCAAAAATCATACTCCTTGAAGCTGAAACTATGGGGAAACCACTCCATCCACTTCTAGTAGACCTAGAAATGAATTCCTCCATACCTCTTGGCCTACCCTTGTCATCTATGAAACCCTAGTTGATAATCCACTATCACAAGAAGAACATGAGGCCATCAAAATTATGAAAACATTGGTTCAAACTCCCCGAGTCTCCACATGAACCAATTTCTCCATCTGTTCCTAAAGAGGCATTAGTCAAAGATAAGGGTAAGGCACCAATGGAAGAAGGAGAACCTAGTTCTCCACTAGACCCTGATACTCTTTTACCCCAAGTTCTTTCCTTATCTAAGGTACAATTTGAGCTACGAGATAGCTCGGAAAAATTTGTCAACTAGATTCACTTTTGGAAGCTAAAATGCTTATTTCTCCCAACAACTATCTTCCAAGGAAAAAAATATTAAAGAGCTACAAGAAATGGTAGCCCACTAGAGAGAAGCCACTCTCCAATACAACTTTTGGAAGATAAGGAGAAACTACACTACTAGGCTACCACTTTAGAGTTGAAAACATCACTTACTCGATTCTGGGAAAAGCAACAAAGAACAAGAATAGAACTTTCCTCATATCATTGTGTTGAAAGGAATGGTTAAATGGATGGAGGAGTGTTATAGGCATCAGAAAAGTGGAGGAAGAAAATAGAAATTTAAAGGAAGAAAATGAATTGTTGAAACAAAATGTGGTCATATCAAATCACTTTTATGATCGGTACTTCTCTTGAGAACCCCTTCCTACTTTTATGCCCTATTTTTTAAAGGAACAATTTTTCAAATGGAAGATAACTAGAGCTAGGGAAATGTTGGATATTGAGTTTGAGGATGACCATCAGTTTGTAGGGGCATATACTGTTGCCAATGATATTGAGAAAAATTGTTGTGAGTTTTATGTCCATAAGTTTTTGCTTCCATAGAAGATTGAAATCCCAATCAATTTATATGTGGGGGAGGTCCAATAAGAACATTTGTTTCAACCCTTAGGCATTAGGGAGAGTGGAGGGATCAAAGAGAAATATTTTTACATAGGCCAAGTCCAACATTGGCCTCCTCATGAGGCATGATTTACAACTCCCCTCGGGTTTTTTCAATAGGTTTCATTCACATGTGTAATGTTTACACCTATGTAGAAAAGTACACAAATATTCTTCAAAATTGTGTCAAAATTTCAGGGAACATGTGATACCCACCTTCAATTTCAATTTTATTTCCTCCCAAGTTTGATATCAGTTACTTACAGATCCATACAAAAGGAAGGAGGTCGTTTCACCAAAAAACCTCTGGTGGTCCTTAAAAAGAGCAAATGATATTTGCAAAATCATTATGGGCCTCAAAGAATAGTGGATTGAATGAGATATAGACCCTCTCTATTCTTGCACTAGTACTAGATGGAATTAAACCAATGACCAATCAGAGGAAAACTATGTGACATGGAGGAAGAATGTTGTTGATCATTTTGGTTTTTCTGATACATCTATAGATGAAACTTGGAAAACATTTTCCAATGAATATAATTGTTCTAGGATAGTTGAGAAACTTAATATGTAGCAGGAGGACCTACTAAATCCTTAGTCCGGGGAGTGATGAACCCCATTTTGTTATGTTTAAGCCATGTTTAAACCCTGTTAAAAATCATACCATTTTGATATCATGATACATGATGAACAATGATTACTCTTTATATTTAATAATTTACTATGATTATGAAGAAATTATTGTGTATACTTGTGATGTTTTATCTTGTTGATTCTGTTGCATAAATGGCTTGAATAAGATTGTTGATGAGCATTAACTTCATTTCTAGAAAGAGGTATATGTTGAGTTGTCATAGGGAGTGTGAGAATGAATTCATGAATGAGTGTAGGAATATATTTTACATGTTAGAATAGGACTATCATTTGCTTAGAAATGGTCTACAAAGCAACACCTCCGAGATCATCTAGGTCATTAGTCCACCTCTCGTAACTTGGGAAACTCACACACAACTCATATCTCTAAAGTCACAATTGTCAACACTACACCCTGAACAAGAATCATCATCATTAATTCAGCAGCCATTCAAGCCACAAAAGGAGGAAATATGACCACGGTTGGAGACACATCTTCATTCATTCTCTTCAATTAGTTAATGATTTGACTAATATTCTAAAGGTGATTGAATCCTTCCAAGGAGTCAATAATGGATCCTCTCTTAGTTTTAAAGAATATTTAAAGTTCAAAAAATTCATGAACTACTTCCACTATTAATTTATTTCCAGCAATATATATCATTTTTAGTTAAATAGATAGTTAGATTTAGACATGTAGTCATTTGGAATAACTAGATCTCCTAGAGAGACTAGGACTTATTTTGTATAAAAGAGATGATGAAAATAGACTTAGGGGTTCAATATTTCAGTTGTACAAGTACATTTCTAATTCAATAAAGATCACAGATTCAGGAGGAAGTTAATT
Source organism: Taxus wallichiana var. yunnanensis (assembly GCA_018340775.1). Lineage (NCBI taxonomy): Eukaryota > Viridiplantae > Streptophyta > Pinopsida > Cupressales > Taxaceae > Taxus > Taxus wallichiana. The sequence continues at coordinate 2,164,893 of JADAXU010000056.1, read as the reverse complement.
TATTTGAGTTTTAGTTCATATCTTGATCAAAGGGCGTAAACAAGGTCCACTCCCACCCAATGAAAGGGAGATTCACAATTGTTTCTTTTTTGTTTTATTTATGAGTTGTTGTTTTACAGATTTATTATATTATAATGCAATGCGTTTCCATTATGAATGATTAGTGAGTTTTTCAATCAATCTTTCAAATCCAATATTTCATTTCAAATATTTCATTTTGTAATCACGATCGAGTTCATTAATTTATAGTCTTATTATTAGAACTTGTTTTGAGCTTGCGTTCTGACTATCCCCTTTATTGCAAATAGCCTTGGACACCGCCATGGATTGACATAGTAACTTGATTAAAGTACGAGCATTAAGGACACTCATCAGTTGTATAAGAAAAATTATAATTCCATAAATATCATAGATTTAGGAGGAAGTTCGAGTTGGTTGAGTTTTATTTCGAGATCCTAATCGAAGGGAAAGAAAAGGGCCACCGATAAGAACCTTGTATATAATAAATCAATAAATTGCAGAAGATAATAAAACAAAAGAGATATGGTGGGCCAAGATTCCCTAATATCAATATATGCGAGAATAATACCCTTAAGGTAGGGCAACACCATACAATGCTTCTTAAGGAAGGAGTAACTCCACAGTCTCCCAAGATGGGAATCCACTTCGAGGGGACACCTCCAATGTACCTCTACCAAGTAGAAGACTCAAATCATACATACATAATATCCTCATAATGATACTCACATCCTTTAAATAGGATGGGTAACACCTAATCCCAATGTAGGCGGACCCATTACCCAATATGATTAATTCCTATGTGAGCCCATATAACTAACTAAGGGGATGTGTGCCACATGTCGACATCTCCATCAACCCATATACATTATGATATCATATCCCATGTGAACCCAAACATATAACTAAGGGGATGTGTGCCACATGTTGGCATCTCCATCAACCCATATATATTATATTATCATATCCCAAGGTACATAACATTGCCTCCCTCTTTGACATGTTTCATCCTCGAAACATAAGAAGAAACCATATAATGAGTGTGCTTCAAATTATTGCACACTTGTCACCATGCTTGATCATCCATCCACCCATATGAAATCCTAGTGGGTGATGGTGCTCTAAACCTAATTCCATATTCCATTGTGCTCATATGATTCCATCATGGTCCATATGTGTTCCTTTCCATCATCCATGCATATCCATAATAATTATTCTGTGATTCCATGTCATACAATTATTGTTCCATTGAAACCATGTATAGCCAAAATTATTACTCCTCCAATTCCCTATATATCCATATAGATTGCTGACCTCATGTGTCCTAGTATGTCTCCATGATTGTTTCCTCTCATGATGATGGGGGTGTCTATATGGATCAGCCTTAATATGCTCAACCTTATCAATCTTTTCCTCTTTTTCCTCTTCCAACTTGTTTGTTATTTCTTTTTTCTCTTGAGTAGAGAAATTATTTTTGAATTTTTCATCATGTTTTTCATCCTCTCCTTCTGATTCATCCTTATTCCCTTCGTCACCATCTTCAAATTCATCTTCATGATCTAATTTTACATTACTTTTTTCTTTGCTAAGTGTGATATCTTGCAATGTAATTTTCTTTCTCTTGTACCATAATTTCATGAATTTATTTTGCACATTAAGATTAATTGTTCCCAAGCTCTCTAACCAAGGATATCCAAGAACAATATCCATACCATCCATATCTAAAGCATAAAAATCTGAATGTAAAACATATTTATCCATAGAGAGCTTTAAATCTTCAAAAACTTGAATATGCTTACCATCCACTTGAGCTTCCTTAATATGTTTTGCTTGTACATGTAGATTTTGAGCTACATCCATATTGATGAAGTTATATTTGCTGCTAGGGTTTATGGAAACAATTACCTTTTTCCTTTGAATACACCCTTCAAACTGAAATATTGAAGCTTCCTTCCTTGGAGATGCACTATCCTGTGTAGCAACTTTATCATCAACATCTTCTTCTTCTTCTTCTTCTTCTGATGTTGCTTCTACTTTTGCTTCTTCTTATTCTTCTTATTTTTCTTCTTCTTCTTCTTTTGTTGCCCATCTGTCCATGAAAACTTGTTCCAGTTCCTCCAAAGACCAATTAGAATTTTCCTTTTCTAACTTAGAAAACCAAATCTATGCAGGGCCACTAATCCACAACTTGAATAAACAAATATCTGATGGTTTAGATAATTTATCCCTAAATTTGTTCCACCATTCTCTAGCATCAATCCTACCATCTCCAAAAAAAGCTACCATCCCCATGATCCACAAAACTAGGGTTTTAGGAATAGACACTTTTGATCAAACCTTGTTCTAACCCTTTTAAATAAAGTTTAGCCAAAAATAAGAAATCACAGAACACAAACCCCAATTTATTTTTTGAGAGGTTCTCCGAAAATGTAAGAAATTTAGGAAAATTCCTCAAATTGCGGCCTATGGAGAAAAATAGTGAAAAAAATAAAAATGAAATAACTCTGACAAAATAGATCCATTTTTTTCAATTTTAGTGGTATCACCTTTGAATATATTACCATCAACCCCAAAAAAATTGTTTAATAATTCGTCATTATTCAGAAGATATAGATGAAACCGTAGAATTAGGGTTTCAACCCTAAAACAGACACAAATTTTACAAAACAACTCCAAACAATATGAAATTTGGAGGGAAGATCACTTAAACTATGTATCCACTCCCCACAAAAAATATCAAAAAAATTCCAAGTATATCTCCAGATATAGATGAATCACCAACATTAGGGTTTCATCCCACAAATTGCCCGGATCACTGCTCTTATACCACTTGATAAGAACCTTACATATAATAAATCAATAAATTGTAGAAGATAACATGACACCGGATATATGGGGGGCCAAGATTCCCAAATAATCAATATATGTATAATATTACCCTTAAGGTAGGGAAACACCATACAATGCTCCTTAAGGAAGGAGTAACTCCACAATCTCCTAAGATGGGAATCCACTTCGAAGGGGACACCTCCAATATACCTCTACCAAGTAGAAGACTCAAATCATACATCCATGATATCATCATAATGATACTCACATCATTTAAATAGGATGGGTAACACCTAATCCCAATGTAGGTGGACCCATTACCCAATATGATTAATTCCTATGTGAGCCCATATAACTAACTAAGGGGATGTGTACCACATGTTGGCATCTCCATCAACCCATATAAATTATAATATCATATCCCATGTGAACCCATACATATAACTAAGGGGATATGTGCCACATGTCAACATCTTTATCAACGCATATATATTATATTATCATATCCCAAGGTACACAAAGACCACTCCTACCCAACGAAAGGGGGAATCATAGTTTTTTTTGTTTTATTTATAAGTTATTGTTTTACAATTTAATTTATTATTGAATGCAATATAGTTTCCATTATGAATGCTTAGTGATTTTTTCTAGTTAATCTTTCAATTCTAGTATTTAATTTCAAGCATTTCATTTTTAATTGTTATCCATTTTTCCCCTCAACAAAAGTGGACAACGGGAGTAAAGCTGGACCCGTAACACTGGAAAGAGATTCATGAGACATTTCGGGATAGTTTTTGTTTAAATATTAGTCACGAGGTCTCACGAGAATTTGAGGTTTTCTTGGAATGAAAATTTAGCCCTAGTAGGTCCACATCCATCTAATACAAGAAAAGAGTCATCAAAATCGGGGATATAAGGTCAAATGGTCTTGAGTTTTAAAATGGCTCACCAAGCGGTTGAGTTATGTTTAATGAATCGGTCTGGCTTGCTTAGAATGTGGCTCATGCTTAGCGGAACTCAAATTCACGCCATTTCAGAACCCTTAAAGGCTAGACTCGTAAGCTCGAATCGGTTATCACATGGGGTCTTAAAACTAATGTCGAGGAACTCATTCAAATACATTATTAGCGATTGGGATGATGTGGGGATATCACCGGATGAAAGTCATCAAGCTCAATACAATGAGGAATATTTTGGTTTCATCGATTAGCATAACATATGACTTACTTTGGCTCGGTGTGTAGACACCAAAATTGGGTCATACTCGGTCCCTTGTCAAATAAACACCTTGAAAACATTGACCCAACCATGGCCCCTTTCATCCCACTCTAATATTAATTTAATTAAATTAATTCATTATCCTCACAATATTTATTATCTAAATATCCTAATTGGATAATGCCTACATATCCACCTCACCTATACACCTCATCTAGCCACCTCACTCTAAGACCTATTCTTAGTATGTTGCCATAACTAACTAATAACCTACCCAAACCCTAAAAATCAAAGCCTATATTCCCTCTAACCACATTCCTACATGTTAGAAAGGAAGCTTCCATTATAATCTATGGAGAAAATGAGTGAGATCCCAGAAAATCAAGGGGATCTACCCAGTTTAGTAAACCTGGGAAATCCCACCCTAACCGACGCCGGTTACCCTAAACCACCACCGGTCAACCCGGAACCACCATCGGTTACCATTTAATCCCTAAAACAACCTTATTTCAAGGTTGGGAGATTTCTGATAGGTTGGAACATCTTACGAGACCGAGAGATGAAACCGAGTTGTATACAAGTAGAACCATCATTTGTACACACATCAGCATCCACAACCAAAGACACTGAAGCAACCACAAAGCCATTTGTCTTCATAGGAGCATCCAGGGAAGCACCGCACCACACCAAGTTCCTTTCATTTTATCACACACCATTACCAACTAGACATCAAGCTCATGTAAGAGTAGGTTTTTACTAACCATCACTTTTCCATTGCCATTTTTAGTATATTTTGATACTTCATTATTAGTTTCTGCTCCCATTTCCATTTACCCACCATTTACCTCAATGCAAACTTGACCATTCCTTCACCCACACCCTTGAACTACCCATACTTGGATTTTAATCACCCCTGAGTATACCTAAGACCTACACAGACCCTACCATAGCCCTCTCCATTTCCATTTAGCCTTAGATCTACCCTCACCTCAAAATTTTATTGAGTTTCCTGTACCCCGACCACATTGATGCTGGTTACCCACAACCATCGCTGGTTCACTTAAACTGACATCGGTCCTATCAGATCAATGTTAGTCTCGTGTTTTTACCATCGTGAGCAAGAATAGAGCCGAACTCTCTACCTAATACCCAGCAATTGCCTAGAACTTGACCTTGACCAAGTACAGTGCACTTGACAAACACCTTGACCCTCAGATTCAGTCATAGCTTAGCCTATTGTGAATGAATTTTCTTATTGTAAACGAATGAGATACCTAAATCATTTTAACTATAGTAGAATTTCCTTTATTTTTAGCATTAATTTGTTTTAAATAGTGGATTGACAGCCGTTTAGGGAGTATCACACTTCCCGAATCTAGCATACACTAGGTAGTCCACTACATATATTGTTTAACTTTCATTTGGTGGTCTTGTTTTCCATTTCAAGTAGTTCCTCCAAGAAAAAGGAAGCTCTCACGATCAGTTGTGGATCAAGAAGTCATATGCGTGCAACAACCTACAACTAGCATTTTGACAGGTATTCCTCCTAGCCCTTTACCCTTATCTGTTTTGTCAAACATTCGAAGAAATGATCTAGAATTAGGTGAAACATTTTGGCACACCTGGTGGGACCCATTCGGGGTTCTTTGCATTCTTTCATTTCTAGGTGAAAAGTTACATGTTTGTTTCCTTTCTAAAAGGTTCTTACATTAAAATTCCTCCTTAGAACCTTCTCTTCTTTTATTGTCTAAAAGTAATCATATTTTGGTGCTTTAAAAAGAACATTTCTTCCCTTTCATTAGTATTGCATTAGTGAAAGAGCATCCCTTCTCCTATTCATCTTTTTGTGTCATCGAATTCAACATTTCAATTTGGGTTTAAAAATCATTTCATTTCATTCTACTTTTCTGCATTAGCTCACATTAATTGAGGGCAACCTATACACTGGAAGTCATTCCCAACTGATGGTTGACAAACGAATCATAGAAAAGCACTTCCTTTCTCTTTCTCTCTCTGAGTCTTACCAAACATCACAAAATTAATATATATATATATATATATATATATACACACACACACACACCTTCTTAAAAACATCTCACCTAGAAGAAGTTGTAGGTGATCACACGATCACGGTACAGTGGGCACCCCACTGGTTATCTTTGTCTAGTACCCCATCAGAGGACGGCCCACCCCCACCATAACATAACCTAAAACCTCTCCTTGTAGATCTCCTTCTTCATAGGAATCCATCCTCACCAAAAATTCTATTCTAAAGTTCATGAGTCAGTCCTTAAATAGCATAAGCTAAACAAACATAATAGAAAAAGCACTCTTAGGATTGTATTTTTCTTAGTGTTTTTAGCTTGGCTTGCATTTTGAGGTGAGAGGATTCGTTCTTCATTTTCTTATTTCCCTTGCACACTCCTCATCACAGTTGGTGTATTCCAGCTTCATCTGAGTGTGCCTGGACCATATTCTCATCATTCTCAGAATTTTGGGTTTGATTCCACATCTAATTTTAACTCACAACCACATTTTCTTCATTGCTATTTCAATTTCATAGTAATCGGTGTTGGTCCAATGACCATCATCATTTACCCTTTGATCATGAATCGGTTTCACCCAACCGGCATCGATTTACTATTCTTTTGGTTAACCTACCCAAAAGGACACTTGTTTCACCTTCTTTGTTGTTCAGAGTCTCTGTCACTCTTATCATATTCACTTTCCTAGTAAATTCCATCAACATCTTGCATACTTGGAAAATTATTGGCCTTTTACCTTGTTTTGACCAACTGTCCACTTTCCATAGTGACCAACCACGGTTACTGTGGTCGACATCGGTTTACCTAACCGACATCGATTAGCCTTTTCTAGTTGACATTTTGTACCTAATCTACCTACCACTACCTAATTATCATATCTCTATTGTATTTATGTGTCATTTACAAAAGCAGTCCTACCACATCAGTAATTTTTCACATGGTGCTGACACGTAGCCAAGAAAACGCCCTCATATTCCATGCCAGTTGTCAACCACTCCCACCAAGCCCTTTGCCACCTTCTATTTTATCACCCATGGATCCTACCCAACTTATCACTATCACCATAGGGGACAAGGAGTTTGCACAAATCCTTGACCACCCTACCACCTTGTAGTTTTATCTTTCCCACTCATCCACTCAAGATTCCTCAATTCAATTGATATACGACATGCCCATATCTATCCCCTCGACACTCACTTCTACTTTTGCTCTAGCCTATGCTAGCTCCACATTGCCCACATCTACCTTGCCCCCTATCATTTCGCAGCTAGGCCATATACCTGCTATGATCATCACATCTACCACATCTATTACACCTGCCACATCCAATATACCTTCAGCAACCACCCAGAACATAACCTCATCTACACCTATTGTCTCACATATACCCATAGCTACACAACCACCCCTAGTGTTGGTGACCCCTAACCCTTTTCAAAACGTTGTTCTTTCTATTCCACAATCCTTAGCCCCCATTGCTACTAGGGTCACCACAACCCTTCCACCTCCATATACGTACTATCAGTAGCCTCCCGTTACATCTGTCATTCATTCTAGGTATGTACCCCCTATTTCACTTCCTCCTTCTCAATCTACCTATATGGAATCACCATATATAGGAATGCCACCTCCATCATATGTCCAACACCAACCTCCTTACACTACAGAGGTACCCAATAATCACAACCTACCAATGACCTAATCAAGTTAATGATGGACAAGATGCAGACACTGGAGGCATCAATTTCTGGCACACATAATTCTCTTACCTACAATGAGATTTGTAATGATCCCATCCACCCATCCATTCCTATTCATCCATATCCCATACATTGGGAAATGCCTAAATTTAACCGCTTCAATAGTAAGGAGGACCCACAATAGCATTTGCGGTCTTTCAAACATAGGTGTTATCTTATTTCCCATGATGATGCTTTGCTCTTGAGGAATTTTCCCATGTCTCTAACCAGGCCCGCATTAGACTAGTATAGTGGGTTTCTAGACATTCTATCTTCTCATTTAATCGGGTAGCCTAAGTCTTCTTAGATCACTTCTCCATCAATTTTTTTAAGAAGGTTACCATGACCGACCTCTACTCTACGCATCAATATGATGAAGAATCTATCACATATTTTGTCGCTCGTTGGCGTAGCTTGATCAATCAACTCATGTTCCAATTACCACAAACCGAACTCATAGAGATCTTCATGCGAGGCTTGCACTAGATTTATCTCGCCAACCCCGTGGTGTAGACTTTTCAAACCTTTAATGAGACATTCAACATGGCATGGAAACTAGAGATTTGGGCAATCAAAGAAAAGAAAACCCAACTACAAAATAAGAACTCGGCATTCAAGTCAAATGATACCTCTTCTTCTTTGAAACCACATAACAATTATTCAAAAGCCAAGGGAACTGCTAACGTAGTGGTACTCAAGGCCGGCCCAGCTCATCCCTCAAATTAGGCTAACCCCTCATCTAATCTCTCACCCATTTAGACTTTTCAATTTAAATGGAAACAATGGAAATACACCCCAATTTTGGAACCTTATTCTTCGTATTAGAAAAGCTCATTAAAGATGGGGCTATCACCCTTCCTCTCGTAAAGCCACACACAAGTTTTGATCCTTCTCGCCCCACACCCACACGGTATAAAGAGCACGACTTCTGTAACTATCATTGAGTAAAGGGTCATAGTGACGGCAATTACATCACTTTCAAAAACATAGTCCAAGAAATGCTTGAGAAAGGCAAATTAACCTTGGATAATCCTAACGCACCTGCCAATCAAAACCTAAACATCTTCAAGAAACCCTTTCCTAATCATGCCCCTTATGCTGATCAAACTGGAGAGACCTCAACTCATGATAGCCATACCCACGAGGTCCATGATATTTTCAGTGACACACCCGTTTCTTCCCAATTACCTCATATTCCTTCCATAGAGGAAATTCTATCCCAAAACCCTTCCACCTACACTTGAACCCACTTCACCTATTTCTCCACCCATAGAGGAAAACCCTTCATCTCCTCCCTCACCCATGAAGGAGACTCATGTTAACATTAAAACCATTTCACCTTTGGCTTCTCCACCTAGAGATCTATCACCTGCAGTACCTCTCTAACTGCGGAAGAGGCTTGTTTATCTCCTCCACCCACAAAGGAGCACCCATTATCTCCTCCACCCATAGAGGAGCACCCATCCTCTCCTCCACCTATCAAAAATCTAGTAGAAATTCCTTTACCTCTAGGTTCCCATTCTCCATCGATTAGCCAAGATCCCACGGACTTACTTTCGGATCTCTTACCCATATAAGTGAAGCTAGAAATTTCCTATTTCTAAAACACATTTTACGGGAATTGCCATTGGATCCTCATCGCCTCACCTACAACAACACCAATCTCACATTTAGCTAATTTCCTAGATTATGTGGATAGATCCTTTCTTTGGGGGCATCTTTTGCTTCTTGTCTCCACATAAATGCAGATGTCACTTGCTGATACTTCCACTATATATCCAAAAATATTTCGACCGATCAAACCAAACATAACCACAACTATCACAAATTATTCCACAATACCACTCATGGCCCAACTCACACCCCTACTCATAACCCAACATGCATCTACATCCAAACCCACACCTACATAATCTTCCTTGCTTAAACCTACTACTACCTTAGGGGTCATCCCAATCACCAACCTTACTCATCCACCCATCAAATTACATTTAGTTCCATCCACCAAAGCTGACACTAAGTTCAATCAGGCACCCAAATAGAAGAACCCATCCCATATATCTCATACTCTAACCTCACCAATCACACCTTCATCACCTTCACCATTTCCTTCCATCTTAGGACCTTGCCCTTCCAGCATGGTTAAGACACCTCTACCCACCGATAAACCAAAAAAACAGCAGCCCATTCCTCCTTCGCAGACCCCTAACATACCCAAGCACCCGACATAAATTTTTCCCACACTGCAACATCTTTACCGCCCATACCTCTAGTACCATCGATCACTTCTTCACTACCCATGACACTTCAGTCCCTTTCCCTCACACCTCCTGCATGACCCGTGCCATCTACCTTCACATCACCTTAGTTATCCCCATGGGTAACTTTCCCTCTTCCACCATCCACCTTTCCCTCTAGATCTCATGTGCTCATGTCACCTTTACCCAACAAGGTGCCACCTAAAGAAAAAAATCCACTACCCCCAACTAAGGTAGTCAAACCAACTCTGCACTCTCTTTCCAAAGATACCCCTACCCAAGTGAACACAACCAACACCTAAGACCATACCAACACCTAAAACCATAGCTCGACCTACTCCCCTCGGGAAAAGACTCGGCCTCTACAATCAGCCGCACTTTGCACCCAAACCCACTTTCATTTCCCATTGTGATCCACTAGTGGGATCCTATGCCAAAATTTTAACCAACCTCCTTGAAACTTATGTCATCACATTACCACCGCTCAGACCTTATGACCCTCTCAAACCCAAACCAAAGGGGTTTGACGACACCAAAATTTTCACCTACCATCGTGTGCCAGGGCATGATGTGGAGAACTACAAGGCTTTAAAGACTGTTCTTATCCAATTGTGTCCTCCCAAAGAAAACTTTGACAATGATGACCTTCTCGATGAGGACCCCATTTCACCAACACCCATTCTCATAGTTCTTCCCTCATTTCCTACTCAACAACCAAGACCTCCACCCCCATAACTCCTAGAGCCACCCCCAAGATTCAAAATTAACATGGTTTGCATCAGAGAACTCACCAAACCTCCACCCAAATGTCAATGTGTTCAACTCATCTCATAAGGTTCCTTCCCACCCCTGGGCTTCTACCCTTCTTGTCACTATACCTTTCATGGCTCACCTACCTCGCCCACCTCCCCACCTCAAATCAACATGATCCACGTTGCTACCTATGCTCAGAAGGATAAAGGAAAGGAAAAGGAAACCAATGCATCAACCAATCCTATACCCAACATACCATCTACACCACACCTAAAATCGCTATCTACAATCCCACAAATCCTATGTATAATGGGGTTACACATCACGCCATGCTCAAACAACTACACCAACCCCACCTCAAAATGTCCCTATATGACCTCATCCAAACCTCGTAATCCCATCATCAAGCTCTTATGGAGGTTCTTCATCTATTGAGGTCTTACCCAATGACCCTACACCAATGGCCTTTGTTATTACACCTCATCATGTAGCCTCCCTTACCAAATTACCATATTCTATTGCACCTCCACCTACTCACCAAGTAGCCTCCCTTAGCTTCTCAGAGGAAGAGATTACACCGCACCAAACCGATGACCTAGATCCAACTCTCTTCATCTCTGTCCACATCAATGATATATGTGTACGACGTGTTATGATCAATGGGGGTGCTAGCATTAATATCATTTCCTCCCATGCATTCGGTCAAATGCACATACTTGACAATTGCATGCATAAACATCTCATCATGTTGCATTCATTCAATGATGCTATCACCTCTATACTTGCACTTTGTCATCCTCCATGATCACATGGGCCCCCGCACTATTCTAGAGCTAGTTTACATCTTGGAAGGGGAATTTCAATACAGCCTTTTGCTTGGTAGACCCTGGATTCGTGTTATGGGTTGTGTTCCTTCCACTTTGCATCGTTGTGTAAAGTTTGAGCATAAAGGACACACCTATACCATTCTGGCTAATCCATCACCCTTCAAAACCTGTAACATGCTTTACCAACCTAATGACGTACTCATACCCATTAAAGCATCTACCTCCATGACCACTACCTCTTCACCTACACCTCCACTCACTAGTGCAGCCGCTACCTCAACCGCACATACCTCCTCCATTCCTACCACTGCCACAACCTCCACGGCCAAACTATCAGCCTCCCAATTTGTTAACCCCATCTCTGATCTAAACTCCAACACATCGTCTATTCCAGCTACCCACATACTAACCACCAATCCCTTGGAGGGAATTTTTCATTGCCTCACTTTGGGGAGTATCACCTATATAGTGTCAACACATTCCTTACTCCACAAGAGTACGGAAGTCTTCACCAACACCCTCACTATGATCACCATATAGGAGAGAACCTTCTTTATGGTCCTCCCCACCTTTGTACCAGTATCACCTATGGGGGACTTGATACTACCACTTACACACCTGAACCACCATCACAAACCCACCCATTTTCTCGTTGACTTCCAGTCACTCACCAATCATCGTTTCACCCACACCTTCTTACACCGATGTGCGTGGAAGGGTTTTGGTTTTGGCTTTTACAAGCAAGGCTGCCATACTGTTATTCCATGTACTACCTGCAAACATAACAACCATAGTGGTATCGACTTTGCTAAACCACTCAATAAGAAGGCCCGCATTGAACTCATTGAGGACATCATCCCTTCTCCACCTTCTTCACCACCTTCGTCGATAGAGTCGATGGATCTAGAATCCATTCCTCGGAAATGTTTTTATTCATAAACACCATTTCCTTGGGGCCCCGACTTATCAACGCGAGGGCAAGGATCCCTCCTCTCTTCCCTTCCCGTATCCCGAAATGATCAATGACAATACACCTTCGATTAACATCGTTCATATCAAGATGATGAGTCTATACTCACCTACCTTGGTGTTGAAGACTCATATATTCATCATGTTTGTGCCATTTTTGAGCTTGCACCATGTTGCCCTAAATTTTCAAATCTGTATCTACTAAAAAAATTGTTTTATCCTTTGATTTGATGGTCTGTAATTCTTCCCCTCTAGTTGAAATGCTTTAAAATGCTCACAAACTTCTTATTTTTCCCTAATTTGAAAGAATAATCCAAGTTTGCCCTTTTCTATGCCCTAGTTTTTCCAATTTTGTGGGCTATGTCATTTTTCCCTTTGCCAGATCATGGAAAAATTGAAATTGATCAAATCATACTTGTTTGTATTTGAAAATCCAAATCCTAGATTGGGAATGTTGTAAAAAACATGGTTCAGTTGATTTAAAATCGAAAAATCTACCATCCTTGGTGAAAAAATTGAATTCTAGGGCATCCTTTGAATTTTTTGCATTTTGATGGTCATACGGGTGTCATTTTCCCATCAAATTCATCCTCAGAAGGTATTGGAAATGTGGCGGCTTCTAATTGGCTGAGGAAAAGTGGGGAAGTGTTGTAACTTTTCATTTTTGCCTTTTTGACAAATGGGGCATTTTCGGGCCCAGGGACCCATTTTTTCAAAATTTTCCTATGTGGCATGTTCTGATTGGTAGGGGGATGGCGGGTGGTTGGATCTCCTTAGATATTTTGACTTTACTTTGCAAAAATTTTAAAAGTAAAAATTGGCCCAAAACCCCACAACTAACCCCACACCCGATCGGGAGTGGACATGTGTCCATAAAAGGTCAGAGGGAGGAGTGGGCCGAGGGGGACTTAGAGTTTTTTGGCTCTAATTCTATAAAGCTTCAAAATATGTTTTAGCCCCACTCCAATCAGAGGAGGACACGTGGTAGCATGGTAGGCGCGAGGGGATGCAAATGGCAGAGGTTGTTTAAAATTTTTTTCCTTTAGAGGCATAAAAGTTAAAGTGAAATTTTGGAGCGCGGCCCCATACACAATCACAGGTGGACACATGTCCAATACAGATTAGAGGGAAGTGCGGGCCATGGAAGGAAAAGGGAAAATTTTCCCTTTTGGTCAAAAAGACCTAGGGTGAAATTTTTGAAGTGTGGCCCTATGACGAATCAGCGGCAGTGACATAGTGGCAAAGGCGGAGAGCAGAGTGGCCGACGGAGGTAAAAGGGGATTTTTTCCCTTTTTCACAAAAGAGTTCAAAATCAAAATTTGAAGCACTATCCTGCTAGCCAATCATTGAGTGACACGTGGTAGAGGACAGAGTGGGGGTTGATGGGCCAAAGTGGAGGCGTAGGAGGGAATTTTTCCCTTTTGCAAAAAATACTCAAAATCAAAATTTAGAGCGCTGGCCCACGACGAATCACAAGGAGACACATGGCGAGGAGAAATCGGAGGTGCGGGTCTGCGGGGAAAAAAGTGAAAATTTTCCAATTTTCCAAAAATGTCAAAATGCACAAAATTGAAGCATGATCCCAATGAGACCCACCATGTGCCATGTGTACGCTCCAAAATTCAAAGGCGGAAGGGTGGGGTAAAAAGTCAAATTTTTCCATTTTTTCAAATTTTCAAAAGGTCATAAAGTAAATGTTTTAAAACTAGGCCCGATCCAATCATTTTTTTGCCACATGTCTGGTCTTATCCAAAAATTTAAAAAGGTAACTCAAGCTTATTTCTAAGTCTATATCTTCCACGTGGAGGGCTAGGATTAAAAGATGAATAAGATCGATGGTTGTTGTGCATCCATTTGTTTTAATCGCCATGGGAGCTCCAGGAAGCTTGGAATCACGATTTTTGCATCAAAATTCATCAAATTTATAGTGATTTTGTGTCGTCTTGGCCTTCCAGGATCATTGGCATCACTTTCATGGCTTAATTCTTTGATATGAGGTGATTTTGAAATAAATTTTGCCCTAATCTATCCAAAAACATGAAATGACAAAATCAAAAGTTACAGAGGTAATTTGAAAAGGTAAAAAGGTGAAAATGATGAGTAAAAGGTGTTTGCATGCCTCAATGATGAAAAACGTGCCTCCAGGATGGATAATGATCCAGATATTTGTAATGATTTAATCTTTTTGGGCACACCTAGCAACCTGCGAATGTTTTTCTGTTTGATGTCATTTTCATTGAATCATGAGGATTGTTTTGTAACAAAATTGATCCCTTGGCATTTTATTTTCTTGGGAAAGAAGGCTCCAAGGTGGCAAGAGATATATAATGCATGTTAGGAGACATGCAAAAGTGGGGAAAAGTTGAAAATCACGAGCAAATTCTAAGAGAAAGCTCATTTTTCTGAAAAACCCACCAAAGAATTAGAATAATTTCTTCTGTGTTGGATCTTTCATGTATGTGAGTTTGTTACAAGTGTATAGCCATCACACAGCTCTGAGATTGTTCATGAAACTCTCCCATGCTGATGAATCTAACAAGCTTTTGAGTTAATCTGTGTTTTTTGGGCAATATGATGTTTGTTATCATTTTTAAATGCCTACAAATAGTTTTCATTGTTCTTGTTGCAATCTTGCATTGAAAGTCTTTAGAAATCACACATAATCTCCTTTTCTTGTAAATATTTTAGTGGCATTTGCAATCTCATTTTCGAAGAGCCTTCATCGATAAAGAGATAAAAAATTTTAAAATCACTTTACCTTCCTTAACTGCAGAGATTGTTTGTAAGCCTTTGGGGGTACCTTAGGCATGGTTTGATCATGGATTTTTGTGTTTAATTGAGTTCTTTACTTCAAGATTTTGTGGTGAATTCTCAAAGATTATGTGAAGAGTTCAACTTGGGCTTCCATTTATGCCTCTTCTGGTTGAAAGAATATCTGATTATTTGAAGCATTTTATCTTATAGTTGTTCAAGTATTGTAGAGGTTGTCAAAGATCTGATATATCCCAATTTGTCTTGTCAACACCCCACCAAAAATTTCATTCAAACAAACTAATCCTACCCACACTACCCCTGCATTGCATTGTGTGTCAACAAAAGAATACAATCCATTTACAAAAATGCACAAGGCAAATTAGGATCATATAATGTCTCTAGTAACCCTTGCCTTGCATTGAAAATATCTCCATAATTTGGGAGTGACAACTTGTGAAAGTCAGATTTGGAGTGTTGATCATATTTTCCCAAGGCCTTTTCATATTATTTGCATAAATTGAGGGATATCTTCATCTCCTTCACCATTTGGGGGTTACAATGTAGGTTCTCTTACCTTGGTTGAAAGGCACAACCTAAAATAGTGAGGGTCAGATCAAATCCTTTCAAAGTGCTATCCATCTCTCCACAAATCTAAGTGCTAGTTAGATCACATCCCCAGCTACAAAATGACACACATCATGATCTATTTGACTTCAAGCTTCATGCCATATCTCTTGATGCTGCTCATACTGAAAAGGAGAACAAATTTTGGTACCAACACCTTTTTTAGCGCTCCGCCAGGGAGACATTATTCTTAGTATTACAAAGTATTTCAGATCCCTAGTAATACTTCTTCTATGATTTGTGTGCAATTACAAATCTGAGTATCATTTTCTGATCAGATTTATAAGGCTGGAATGAAGAGTAGAGTTCTAGGTTTGATGTTTTCTTAGTTCAATCTGATCCATGTGCATACATATTTGAGATATTTAAATGCATATCAAACCCTAGTAAAGTCCCTTACAAATTTTGCATGCAAATATGTTGTTGAAGCATCATTTTATAATCAGATTTGTAAGGATTAAGTGAAGATATAAGTTCTACCTACAATTTTACCAGCTTCCAGCTAGTTGTTGCACTTCATTTGCATTTGTGGTTGATAATTTCAAGAAGAAAGAAGGTCTGATTTGTAAAGTTTGGCAATATTTTCAGTGCTGGTAAATATTTGACAGAAGTATTTTAGTGCATTTGCACAACTAGGGTGAAAGTCCTTAGTGGTGACTCCATGCTGATTTGATATTAATAAATACCAGTGTCTTGCCTTTCTATCATTTATTTTTATGCTTTGCTAATCTCTGCAAAACTAGAAGGAAGAAGATCTCTCTTCCTTAAAGACTCTACTAAGAAATTGTTTTCAGATTCAAGGAACTTAGAGTTGGAAGGGAGAAGAGTTTAGAAGGTTGTTAAAGGTCAGACATCAGGAAAAATATATCCATTGGTGAGAGAGATCACCCTTTGGTAGAGGATTATCACTCTTCTTCAAGTGATTCTGATTCAAGAAATCCTCTCATAAACTTGTTTTCCTCAGCTAGTGAAGGCCCTTCTATTGTACCTGGTAAGTTCCTTCTCCAATCTGCACCTCTGTGTTTTAATTTGAGTAAAACTTTCCAAGAAAATTAGCACTTAGAGAATACCAGTCTTATGAATCACATTCTTGAGCCCCAAAGATCTTGCACTCCTCATCATTTTTTCACCTCCAAGATCACCTCCACCAAACAATATGGCTCAGCCTAGACCTCCATTTGTTGTTAACACCTTTGGTCCCATAGATTTTAGAGGAATGGATGGTTACCCGAATGTTGTTCCACAAGATGTCAGAAATAGATTGCCAAAATTTCAAGGCAACAATGCAATAACTGGTGATCAACATCTCAAACTCTTTGTTAATATGATGGAAGATTTTGAGATAGAGTTTGAAGATGTGTATATTAAGTTGTTCATTCATACACTAGAAGAAGATGCTAGGGATTGGTACAAGGCTCTACCTGATAATTCTATTGATTCATGGACTAAAATGAAAAATGCATTTAGGTTGTAATATGGTGACAAGACTGATCCTAGATTTCTTTTATCTGAGTTTGAGAATATCAAGAAGAACCCTAATGAATCAGTCCATGACTTCAACACAAGGTTTAACAAAACTTTGAGAAGGCTTCTTGTTGGTTTGAGGCCTTGTGATGAATCTTGTTTAATCAAATATGTAGATGCATTTGATAAAAAGGAGCCTATTACCTAAGAGACAAGAACCCTACCAATCTAAGACAAGCTTTCACCATGGCACTTCAAATTAAAAACAATATCAAGGTTGTGGGAAACCTCTCAAGAGAGATGGTGTAAAATTGATAAACCCTGAAAAACCTCAAGCTAGCAAAGGTGCTGATTTAGAAGAGGTTGTGAAAACTTTGGCAGGGGTTGTCAAAGAAATCTCATACAAGTTGGAAAGAGCTGAGAAGGGAATTGGGTAGACTTCACAAGGTCAGCCTAGGTAGCAAGCACAAGATAGATTTGGCAATCACCATAGGAATGAGAAGAGGTTTGATGACAAAGGTAAAGGGCCTGTTGGATCTGTAAATAGACATCCTCAAGCACGTGAAGGAAGAGTGTTGCCTGATCCCTTAACTGCTAGGGTTGTTGTTGTTGAAGAGGTTGCTGATATTGATTGGTGTGATAGGTGTTTTCTACCCCATCCTCCATGTGAAGCAAACTAGCAAGAAGGTGAAGTTAATAATGATGATGGTACTAATGATGATATTTGCATGATGGGTTGTTCTTCAAGCTCACAAGGAGGAGCAACATCTACTGAAGTAATAAGTGCTAGGACAACTATAACTTTTTGGGATTGCATCAAACGGGTACAAGTATTTCTTCCCCCTCATGCTCTTGAAGTTGATGTAGTGTAAGCTTTTGAAATTCCTAACAATGACTTTGAATACTTAAGAGCTTTGATGATTAAGAAGTATGATGGTGGTATCCCTTTGGAGGAAGATAGACAATTGTTGATGAATGTTGTTGTAGCTCAAGAGAAAGATTATAACACTAGAAGAAAGTTTGTTAAAGGAGGTGGGCCTCAAGCCAATCCTAAAACACCCTTGCTCACAAGCATTCCAAAATAAGCTCCTAGGAAAGAAACACTTGCTAAAATCTCTACTTGACCCCAAGCAAAAATTACAGTCCTCCTCATGCCCAAGCTATCAAGAATCCCTTGCCATCTAATGAATCTTCTTGTCTCCCTTCCAATGTTGTTTTTCCAAAGAGTTTCCCCTATGACATAGCCCAAGTATTGAGCCAAATCAAAGTGAGTGTTCCAATCATTGAGTTACTTAGAATACCTGAGCACAAGAAGAGAGCATTTGAATACTTGGGATTGAAGGAAGAAAAGAGTACCCCAAATAGAAATGTAAATGTTGTTGAAAATCCTCCTCAGATCATTGCAGACCTTGGAACACCACCAGCAATAGAGGATTTTGGAGAGACACCTGAGGTATATTTGGGGACATCTTTGGTTGATTCCCAATTGAATGTTGATCCATTTTTCACAACTTTGATTATAAAGGATAAGCTACTTCACAATTGTATGTTTGATTCCGATGCATCATGTAATGTCATGCCTCTAGAATTCATGAATGAGTTGGATATCAAAGTGACACACTATATGGAAAGTGTACTACCATGGATTCAAGGAAGTGCGGTGGTTGGTTGTGTGAAGGGTTTGGTAGTGCAACTTGTAGCTATCCGGGTAAGAATTTGAAACTTGATGTTGTAATTGTTGATTGCCCTAAAATGGGGTATGTTTTTTCAAGAAAATGGGTTGAAAGTATTAGTGGCATCGTTTAGATGGACATGTCTTTTCCACCATTCCATTGAGGGCAAGCCTTGTTAAAATTTATGGTGAGAAGAAGATGTTGCACTAATTAAAGATCCCAACAATGCTTCCTATGAAGTGTTATTTGCTGATGTAGATGATGAGAATTTTATTGGTTTTGTTGATGGAAAAGAACAAAAATGGATCATTCAAAGTTCCTTGAATAGGTATGTTCTCCTTAGACCTTGTTATTTGATGGAGCTTGCTCCAAAATTTGGAAATGGTGCTTTGGTGTAATTCTGATTTCTCCTAGCTTGGAAGAATTTATTTTTTCCTTCAAGCTTAATTTTGAATGTACTAACAACATTGCTGAGTATGAAGCCTTGTTGTTGGGTTTGAGAATTGCGTGGAAAGTATGGTGTCAAGGACATCATTACAAAGGGAGATTCGAGCTAGTTGTTAAACAAATAAAAAAATTATATGCTAGAAAAAATTAGCGGATGAAGCGGTATAAGCATGCGGTTTGGGATCTAGTTGAGATGTTTGATTCCTTGAATATTATGCACCATGAATTTTTTTTTGAATGCTTTGCTTCTGAAAAGTTGGTAGTGTTGGGGTCAAGATTTGGAGTTTTCACTTTGTTTCACCTTATTGTGAGTACAATGTTGAAGTGTTGACTAGGCCAGTATCCCGATAACGTCAAGCATTGGCAAGTGTTTGATGATGATTCTCAAGTGCAAAGGTTCTTGCAAAATCAAGGTGAGTTTGTAGATCAGCATATTGATTGGGAACCAATGGTGTGAATGACTAAAGGAAGATAGACTTTGTTTGGAAAATATATTATCCAATTTAAAACTAACACCATTCCTAGAGGCCTTGTTGCACTTGAGTCAAATTTTAACAATGCTAATTGCATCATAAATAGAAACATGTCTACCTCAAGGGATGTGGAAGAGCATGACTTGGGAACAAAGGATAAACCAAGGAAAATTTGGTTAGGGCAGCAATTTATGTAAAGAGGAAAAATAGTCATATGCCCAACTCTTGAAAAAATATCAAGACTACCTTGCTTGGTCCTATTCCGAGCTAAAATCATATAGAGAAGAATTGTTTCAACATGAGATCCCTCTTGAGGCCAAGACTAAGCCATTTAGACAGAGGAAAATGCCAATTAATCCACTTCTCTCCATGAAAATGCAAGAGGAGTTAAAGAAGTTGAGAGATGGAGGTATTATTCAGCCCACTAGATATTCATCTTGGGTTGCAAACCTTGTGCCAGTCAGAAAGAAGAACAGAGACATCAAACTTTGTGTGGATTTTAGAAATCTAAACAAAGCATCCATGAAGGACAACTATCCCTTACCAAATATGGAAAATATGTTGCAGCTTAGTGAGTGGTCCGAGTTGCTTTCTACATTGGATGGTTTCTCAGGATATAATCAAGTGGTTGTCAAAGAATCAAAAGACTTAAGACAACATTCACTACTCCTTGGGAACATATGTTTTTGTTAGGATGCCCTTTGGTTTGATGAATGTTGGTGCCACTTTTCAAAGAGAAATGGATGTTGCTTTTGCTGGTTACATTAATGAGTTTATTGCAGTTTACCAAGATGATGTGACTATGTTTTCAAGGCAGAGAGGTGATCATTTGCAGCACTTGGAGAAGATGCTGATCATATGTAGGGAGTATGACATTTCTCTTAATCCAAAGAAGTGTCATTTTTTCATGTGAAAGGCCAAGCTGCTGGGACATATTGTGTCTAAAGATGGTGTTATGATAGACCCTGAGAGAGTGGAAGCAATCAACAAAGTACCTATCCCAAGAACCAAGAAAGGCATCCAATCTTTCTTTGGTCAAATTAATTTTATTAGAAGGTTTGTTTCCAACTTTTCTAAGTTGACTCTTCCAATTACATGCATGCTAAAGAAGGACCAAGTTATCAAATGGGAGGAGGCTGCCATTCAATATTTTGAAGGAATTAAGGATGCACTTAAACATGCACCTGTTTTAGCAGCCCCAAACTATAAGAGGCCTTTCCAAATCTTTTCCTTTGCCTCTGAGTATACCATTACTTCTATTTTTCTACAAAAGGATGAGAATGGGGTTGAGAGGCCTATTGCCTTATTTAGTAAGGCTTTACAAGAAGCTGAGCTAAATTATACAATCATGGAGAAATAAGCATTTACCTTGGTGAAAGAAACAAAAAGGTTTTCAGGCCTTATATATTGAGTTCAAAAGTTGTTGCTTATGTTCCCCACACCATGGTGAAAGACATCTTATCAGAGATGGATATCTCAAGAAAAAGATGTAGGTGGGTGAACAAGCTACAAGAGTATGATATGGACATCCAAACCACAAATTTGGTATGCAGTTTAGGCCTTGCTAAGCTCATGGTGAGAGAACTTGCACAAATGTGGAAGTGAATCAGCTAGAGGAAGAAAGGGTAGATGTTCTTGCAAAGTTGGTAAGTTATGAGTGGTACAAAGATGTGATCTTCTACCTCAGACACATGTGCTTCCCTAGTCACTTAAATAAAAATAAGAAAAGAGCCCTCAAGTTGGCTTCTCAAAAATATATCATCACAGACCTTGGGCTGGCTTGGAAGAACCCTAAAGGTGTCCTCTTGAAATGCATAACTAAAGATGAAGCTCCCAAGATAGTTGTTGATTTCCATGGGGGAGTTTATGGAGGACACTTTTCTAGAAGAGTAACAACACATAAGATTTTGAGAGCTGGTTATTGGTGGCCTACTCTCTTCAAAGATGCAACCCAATCTGGTTAGAAAATGTGATAGTTGCCAACATTTCTCTGGAAGACTGAAAGCTTTAGGCTCCCTTCCTTTGCAGCCTATATCAATTGAAGCTCCTTTCAAGCAATGGGGGATGGAATTCATTGGTGAGATTTTAGATCCTTCTAGTGCTGGCCATAAGTGGATCCTTATAGCCACTGATTATTTTACAAAGTGGGTAGAGGAATCCCCACCAAGAAAACAACACACCAAATAGTTATGGACTTCTTGTTGAATCAAATCATATGCAGATTTGGAGTCCCAGTCAAGATTGTAGCTGATAATGCCATGTGCTTTAGAGCCAAACCATTAATGGCAATGTGTAATGAATATGGAATCAATCTGACTTATTCTTCAAACTATAATCCCCAAGGGAATGGACAAGCTGAGTCTAGTAATAAGAACTTGTTGAAGATCATCAGAAGAACCTTGGAACAAAACAAGAAGAAGTGGGGTGAACAATTGAAATTTGTAGTTTGGGCTGATAGGATAACTCCTAAAAGAGATACTGGTAAAATCCCATTTGAACTAGTGTATGGAACTAAGGCTTTACTACCCTTGCACCTACAATTATCTTCATTTCAGTTTTCCCAATAGTTGGAAGATCAAGAGCTTGGCCCATATGAATCAAGGATCAATTAGATTATTGAGCTTGATGAGGAGAGAAGAGCATCCCATCAAAGGCATGTCAGATTTAGGGAAAAATTGAAGAGATTTTTGACAAGAAGGTCACTCTAGAGCCTTTAATGTTGGAGATCTGGTTTTGTTATGGGATAGTAGGCATGAAGACAAGGGCAAGCATGGCAAATTTGATGCATTATGGATGGGTCCTTATGCCATTGATATCAAAATTGGTGAACATACCTTCTTTCTCAAGGACTTAGATGGGGAATTGTTGGAGCTTCCTGTTAATGGAAGACATTTGAAGCATTTCTTGGATTAATCCCCAAATTTGAGGTATGCACCAATTGTATAGTTGTATAGTCTTTGTTTTTTGCTTTGTTTTTGTTGTTTTTTTGGTGTGTGGTTTGCCCTTGTTCTTGGCAGCCATTTTGGTTAGTTTCTCAGCTCATTTTTGAAGGATGGTTCTGGTTTTTGACTACCTTACATATTGAATCCTTTTCCCAATGGATATTTTGGCACTTGGTCTACGTTTTGTCCTTGTGGCACTCACTGGGAGTGCCCATCCCCAAGCAAGAGCTGATGTTGGTGCCATTTTTGAGCTTGCACCATGTTTCCCTAAATTTTCAAATTTGTATCTGCTCAAAAAACATTTTATCCTTTGATTTGATGGTTTGTAATTCTTCCCCTCCAGTTGAAATGCTTTAAAAATGCTCACAAACTTGTTTTTTTTCCCTAATTTGAAAGAATAATCCAAGTTTGCCCTTTTCTATGCCCTAGTTTTTCAAATTTTGCGGGTTATGTTGTTTTTCCCTTTGCCAGATCATGGAAAAATCAAAATTGATCAAATCATACTTGTTTGTATTTGAAAATCCAAATCCTAGATCGGGAATGTTTGAAAAACATGGATCAGTTGATTTAAAATTGAAAAATCTGCCATCCTTGGTGAAAAATTGAATTCTAGAGCATCCTTTGATTTTTTTGCGTTTTGATGATGCTCATACGGGGGTCATTTTCCCATCAAATTCATCCTCGAAGGTATTCACAATGTGGTGGCTTCTAATTGGCTGAGGAAAAGTGGGGAAGTGTTGTAACTTTTCATTTTTCACCTTTTTGACAAAAGGGGGATTTTTTTCCAAATTTGCCTTTGCCGTGGCATGTTCTGATTGGCGGGGGATGGCGGTGGTTGATCTCCTTAGAGATTTTGACTTTACTTTGTGAAAATTTTAAAAGTCAAAAATTGGCCCGAAACCCCAGCCAATCGGGAGTGGACACATGTCCATAAAAGGTCAAGGAGGAGTGGGCCAAGGGGGGACTTAGAGTTTTTTGGCTCTAATTTTATAAAGCTTCAAAATATATTTCAGCCCCGCTCCAATCAGAGGAGAACACGTGGTAGCACGATATACGCGAGGGGGATGCGGATGATGGCGAGAGGTTGAAAATTTTTACCTTTAGAGGCATAAAAGTTAAAGTGAAAGTTTGGAGTGCGACATCGTGCCCAATCACGGGTGGACACGTGTCCAATGATTCGAGGGGAAGTGCAGGCCATGGAAGGAAAAAGGAAAATTTTCCCTTTTGGTCAAAAATACCTAGGGTAAAATTTTGGAGCGTGGTCCCAAGGTGAATCGACACGTGAGACACATGGTGAAGGTAGAGTAGGTCAATTTTTCCCAACTAGTGAATCATCGAGTGACATGTGGCAAAGGACAGAGTGGGTCGGTGGGATGGCAGAGGCGGGGAGGAATTTTTCCCTTTTACAAAGAAGACTTAAAATCAAAATTTGGAGCACTGGCCCACGATGAATCACAAGGAGACATGTGGTGAGGGAGAAATCGGAGGTGCGGGCCCGTGGGGCAAAAAGTGAAATTTTCCAATTTTCCAAAAAGGTCAAAATGCGTAGAATTGAAGCACGATCCCAATGGGACCCACCATGTGCCATGTGTCAGCTCCAAAATTCAAAGGTGGAGGGGGGAAAAAGTAAAATTTTTCCATTTTTTCAAATTTTCAAAAGGTCATAAAGTAAATGTTTTAAAACTGGGCCCGATCCAATCATTTTTTTCCACGTGTCTAGCCTTATCCAAAAATTAAAAATGTAACTCAAGCTTATTTCTAAGTCCACATCTTCCATATGGAGGGCCAGGATTAAAAGATGGATAAGATCGACGATTGTTGTGCATCCATTTGTTTTGACCACCATAGGAGCTCCAAGAAGCTTGGAATCATGATTTTTGCATCAAAATTCATCAAATTTATAGTGATTTTGTGTCGTCTTGGCCTTCCAGGATCATTGGCATCACTTTCATGGCTTAATTATTTGATCTGAGGTGATTTTGAAATAAATTTTGCCCTAATCTATCCAAAAACGTGAAATGACAAAATCAAAAGTTACAGAGGTAATTTGAAAAGGTAAAAAGGTGAAAATGATGATTAAAAGGTGTTTGCATGCCTCAATGATGAAGAATGTGCCTCCAGGATGGATAATGATCTAGATATTTGTAATGATTTAATCTTTTTGGGCACACCTGGCAACCTGCGAATGTTTTTCTTTTTGATGTCATTTTCATTAAATCATGAGGATTGTTTTGTAACAAAATTGATCCCTTGGAATTTTATTTTCTTGGGAAAGAAGGCTCCAAGGTGTCAAGAGATATATAATGCATGTTAGGAGACATGCAAAAGTGGGGAAAAGTTGAAAAATCACGAGCAAATTCTAAGAAAGCTCATTTTTCTGAAAAACCCACCAAAGAATTAGAATAATTTCTTCGTGTTGGATCTTTCATGTATGTGAGTTTGTTACAAGTGTATAGCCATCACACAACTTTGAGATTGTTCATGAAACTCTCCCTGCTTGATGAATCTAACAAGCTTTAGAGTTAATATGTGTTTTTTTGGGCAATATGATGTTTGTTATCATTTTTAAATACCTAAAAATAGTTTTCATTGTTCTTGTTGCAATCTTGCATTGAAAGTCTTTAGAAATCACACATAATCTCCTTTTCTTATTTATAGTTTAGTGGCATTTGCAATCTCATGTTCAAGATCCTTCATCGAGAAAGAGATAAAAAATTTAAAATCACTTTACCTTCCTTGACTGCAAAGATTGTTTGTAATCCTTTGGGGGTAGCTTAGGCGTGCTTTAATCATGGATTTTTGTGTTTAATTGAGTTCTTTACTTCAAGATTTTGTGGTGAATTCTCAAAGATTATGTGAAGAGTGCAAAATTGGCCTTCCATTTATGCCTCTTCTAGTTGAAAGAATATCCTGATTATTTGAAGAATTTTATCTTATAGTTTTTCAAGTATTATAGAGGTTGTCAAAGGTATGATATATCCCAGTTTGTCTTGTCAACACCCCACCAAAAATTTCATTCAAACAAATTAATCCTACCCACACTACCCCTACATTGCATTGTGTGTCAACAAAAGAATACAATCCATTTACAAAAATGCACAAGGCAAATTAGGATCATATAATGTCTCCAGTAACCCTTGCCTTGCATTGAAAATATCTCCATAATTTGGGAGTGACAACTTGTGAAAGTCAGATTTGGAGTGTTGATCATATTTTCCCAAGGCCTTTTCATACTATTTGCATAAATTGAGGGATATCTTCATCTCCTTCACCATTTAGGGGTTACAATGTAGGTTCTCTTACCTTGGTTGAAAGGCACAACCTAAAATAGTGAGGGTCAGATCAAATCCTTTCAAAGTGCTATCCATCTCTCCACAAATCTGAGTGCTCAGTTAGATCACATCCCCAGCTACAAAATGACACACATCATGATCTATCTGACTTCAAGCTTCATGCCATATCTTTGATGCTACTCAGACTGAAAAGGAGAAAAATTTGGGTACCAACACATCGGTTGTTACCATCGAGAGGCACAAACAATGTTGAGCGAATCAACTATTGAAGTCAACATCCATACTCCGGATGACCTACACATTCTAAAGATTAGACAATCTTTAGATACTACTAAACAGGAAGCCATCACTTCTTTTCTCAAAAACCATAACCACACTTTCACTTGGTCTTATGTAGACATGCCCGGTATTGACCCCACCATAGTGGTCCACAATATTGTAACCATTCCTGATGCCAAACCCGTAAAACAAAAGCTGAGGAAAATGCACCCTTGCATTGCTCTTCTAGTCAAAGAAGAACTTCAATGCCTTCTTTCAGTTTCCTTCATCTTATCCATTGATTTTCCTCACTTTGAATTTCCAACATTTTCCACATTACTAAGGCGATAAGGGGACTCCACATTTGCATGGATTTCTTTGACCTCAACCTAACTTTCTCGAAAGATTACTTTCCCCTACTTGGTATTGACCAACCTGGTTGACCTTATTTCTAGTCATGAGATGCTATCACTCATGGATGGTTTCTCAAGTTATAAACAAATCTTGCTTGCCCCTAAGGATCAACACAAAATCGCATTCATCACCCCTTGGGAGACCTTCTGCTATCGAGTCATGCCTTTTAGCCTTTAAAACACCGGTGCCACATATTAGCGGGCTATGACTATGACTTACATCTTCCATGACATCATGCATTTTATATTAGAATATTATGTGCACAACCTCCTTGTTAAATCCAAATGCCACTCCAAGCACCTCGCCATCCTAAAAACCATATTTGACTACCTCATTAAGTATTGCATTCGCCTTTGGCCCAAGAAGTGTCTTCTCGGTTCTCTTGGGAAAAATCTTGAGATTTATCATCTCCTTACGTGGTATAAAGGTTGACCCTACCAAATTCAAATCCATTATTGAAATGTCTCCACCCACTAACCTTAGGAAAATCCATAGCCTGCAAGGTAAGTTACTGATCTGGTCTCCGTTTCATCTCACAATTATCTTATTAGTGTCAACCATTTCATCATCTTCTCAAGAAGGATGTCTCCTTTAAATGGGATAAGTGCCACAAATATTTTAAGGCCTTAAAAAATACCTTCTCCAACCACCCGTCCTCATTCCATGTAAATACAATCAACCCTTCTACATATACATCTCAGCTACTAATCATACCTTGGGGTCCATGCTCGCTCACCTCGATGAACAACATAGGAAACAGGTGGTTTATTACATAAGCCATACTATTTTGGACTATGAAACCCGATATACCCATGCCTAAAAATTTTTAGCCTTAGTGTTTGTTGCCATGAAACTCCGCCATTACCTACTCAACCACAAAACCTATGTTGTGACCAACATTGACCCCCTACACTTCATATATGCCAAACCTTACCAAAATCAATGTGTCGCATGTTGGCTTATTTTTTTGGCTGACCTTGACCTCAAATTCATCCATCAAAATTCCATCAAGGGCCAAGCCATTGCCGACCAATTAGGTCGACGCACCTATTTCCAGGGATCAACCTTCTAATTTTGACTTTCCAGATGAGTCAATTACTTCCCTTTCCTTGGACGAGCCCACATACCAAATGAAACTCTTCTTCGATGGTTCCAAGTGTCAGTGTGGGGGTGGGGCAGCATTATCCTCATTCTACTTGATGGTGAACCCATGCCTTTGTCTTTCAAACTTGATTTTGATTGTACAAACAATATTGCCAATATGAAGCGCTCATATTAGGTCTCCAAGCTGCCTATGCCTTGGATGTCAAATCCATCAACATATTTGGTGATTCTCAATTGGTCATAAACCAAGTCAATGGTATATACCAATTTCGTAATGAGACACTTCAAAAGTATAAACATCATGTGGACATACTTTTGACCACTTTTGACCGTTATGAACTTCAAACCGTCCCCACTTTACCAACAAATTTGCAAATACCATGGCCTACTTGGCCTCTCAATTCCACGCTTCGCCCGCTGATTCTAAAATCTTTGTCACCATATAAAGACTCCAATCACCCTCTTATTTACCTCATGAAATATACTCTATCGGA
Source organism: Taxus wallichiana var. yunnanensis (assembly GCA_018340775.1). Lineage (NCBI taxonomy): Eukaryota > Viridiplantae > Streptophyta > Pinopsida > Cupressales > Taxaceae > Taxus > Taxus wallichiana. The sequence goes on along the minus strand of JADAXU010000056.1, from coordinate 2,136,294 downwards.
ACCGTTGCCCCCGAACCGAGTGACCTTTGGTATAAACAATATTTAGACTAGCTTTCCCTCTCCATCTTGCCACCCAACCTCACTTGTAATGGAAAATGTGCCTTATTTAAAAAGGTCTCTCATTAGGTCATCATGGGTAGCCTCCTCTATTAGGATGGATTTGATGGTATTATCTTACGATGCCTTACGAGTTCGAAATTCCTTATACCATTAAGGAAGTTCATGATAGTATATGTGGAGGTCACTTCAATGGCCTTACTATGGCTAAGCGTATTCTTTGCCTAGGATATTACTTGGCTGACCCTCAACCATGATTGTTGTAACTACGTTAAGCATTGTGTAAGATGCCAACAATATGCCAACCTTCATCATACACCCATTCATGCTTTACAGGTCACCCGTGACCTTTGGCCCTTCTTTTAATGGGGTTTGGATCTTGTTAGAGAAATCAATCCCCATTCTTCCCAATGACATCAATGGATCATCACCGCTACCGAATACTACACAAAATGGGTTGAAGCCATACCTCTCATCTCCATGAAAGATAAGAAAATATGTGAGTTCATCAATCATCACATCATCTGTCACTTTGGTGTCCCACATCGCCTCATCACTGATAACGAAAAACAATTCAAAAATAAAACCTTGCGAAAACTTTGTGACACCTTCAGCATTCAGCTAAGTTTCTCGTCACCTTATTACCCACAAACCAACGGCCAAGCCAAATCCACCAATAAAACCTTGAACAAAATTCTCATGAAAGTGGTTAACGATACTGGGAAGGACTGGCATACACACATTCCTTTCGTCTGTGGGCATACCACACTAGTATTCACACTTCCACTGCTGCCACACCTTTTTCTCTGGTCTATGGTATAGAGGCTATTCTACCTCTCGAATTCTAGATTCCCTCACTCCACATTTCTCTCCATGACATGCTTAATGATGATGACTTTCATCGGGACCATTTAGCACAACTTGAGTTATTGGATGAATGTCATCTTAATGCTCTTGACCATCTCCAAGTTTACTAAAAATGTATCAAATGTGCCTATGAAAAATGTGTCCATGAACAAACCTTCCAATCATGTGACCTTGTCCTGAAAGAAAATCAACATGTAACCAAAGTAGAAAAAAGTAAATGGGGCAGAATTACTCCTAATTGGCTTGGACCATACATCGTGACTCATACTTATGGATCGGGTGTTTATTGTTTATCTTCATTAGATGGTAAACCCAACTCTGAGCCCCTCAATGCCTTACCTCTTCAACAATTCTAGTGTTGAATTTCAGTCTTACCTCACTTTCTGTTTCTTTCATGCTCATCCCTTGAGCACTACCCACTCCCTATGCCATCACCAATGATTAAATAAGAATCATGTGCATACCCGTCACTCTTTTATCTTCTCTTAAATATGTGTACCACGACGCTGCACATGGAATGATTCTCATGGATACTTTCTCGTATGATTTTAGATGAGATCCCATGGTCATTTCACACTTCTTTCTAAACAAGAATTCAATCCTTTACCTTAGTCTTGTCCATGACTTAAAATCCCCCACACGGGATCTAACTCCTCGAGTCAAACTTCCAATAAAATATGACTCCCTCAATAGGACATCTTTCTCTCTACATCACTGCTATAAATAGACCGCTTGCTCCTTGAAGGACAACGATGTAAAGCTTGCTTCAAAAAAACCAGAGAGAATATGAAGCTTCTCACATCGATTAACTTCACAAAGACCTCAAGGAGTTAATTTCCTTATCTCATATAGACTTCCTGCATTGATCAGTCTATCTTAGATACAAGTCAAACAGAAAAAAATTTCATCATGGACTTGCCCATTGTGATCTTGGATCTCTTGCCCAAAACGCATGCTACCAAATACCATATAAACTACCCAATTTTCACCCTCTCACCCTTTGCACCTTCATTTCCTACTACCTTGAGGGACCCGTGGTGAAACTTTGACGTTCGATGATCATGTGACTTTTCTTCACCTTTAGAATAATTAATCATGCAATGTCTTTAGGGTCTTACGTTCATCAAACTATCTAAGGTATGACCTACTCATTATGATCCTTACTAATTAGGTGGCTCCCTCACCTCCTCTTGTCTTTTCCCCTTCTTCATTACATATTGATTACCTTGAACAAGATTAGATCCTTGACGCTTGTCTTTGGGTAATTTTCCTCTTTTCCACAATCAACTCAAAATCACCTATACCAATGTGCCCACAATTCACCCATACCTAACAGACCTCAACTCAATCACGCCTAAAACCTACCAACCCATACTCATGCCTCCTCGCATTCTTCCCTAGCTTATGGGAGAACTACATCACCCCAGAGGTCCCTTTTAAATCTGGACTATGTAGGTAGCACTCGAGGGCATGGAGCCCTTGGAGGTTAGATCGACCACTCTCTACCCTAGCTAATTCACCCTTCATTCTCTTAAATAAAAATCTACCCTTGTTAGATTTCTTTTTATATCAATAATTGGGAATTAAACCAAATAAACAACAAATTGCTTTCCACATTTTTATCATCATCATGCATACATTCATTATGTCTACCATTTTATTTATCATTATCATGCATGTTACTATAACAACATCTCAAACATGAACCATCTCATCATTAATTACACAAATTAATGAATTACAAACTCAACCATGCCTAAGACCTAACTCAATCCATGCCTAGACCACAACCTAACTCCACCATGCCTAAAACCTATCTCAACCATGCCTATGACCTGACTCAATCCATGCCTAGACCACAACCTAACTCCATTCATGCCTACAACCTAACTCAATCCATACCTAGACCACAACCTCACTCAATCCATGCATATGACCTGGCTCTATCATGCCTACACTACTTGATTTCCATCACATATACACATCAAAATAACAAGATAACCACAACCATGTATACACATAATGACCATAATCATCATCATCTCTATAAATAAAAATATCCAAACATGTGTCTCCATATACATAACTCTCAAATATCTTTGGCATGCAGGCCGATATATATAATCAAATCTCTCAAAACTCTCATATACAGCCTCACCATCTTTGGCACGTAGGCTAGTATATGATCAAAAATATACAAAACTCTCGTATACATCCTCACTCTCTTCAGCACGCAAGCCGGTATATATCAAAAATGAATCAAATACATCAAAATGAAGGGATGTGCATCAAGCATCATCCTATCAGACATCCTCCATATCCGTCTCTCTGTCTCCTCCTCTACTCTGTTCGGCCTCCTAATAACATCTCACCACTTGCCATAGGTTGTGGCCGTGTCCCTATTAGTACATCACCCGGAGCTGGCCTTCATGAACCGCTAGTGGCCTCACCCGATCCTATCTCGGATCTTGATGGCCCTCGTGCTCTCCACACTGTGGGTATGGGATATGGTCCTCTCACTCAAGGCTTGCTATGCCCTATACTCTCTATAAAATAGAAAATCTATCCCGACCACCATCAACTGGTCATGGTAATATATGGCCTCACCTAAGGCATCCAGTAACTTGGATATGGGTACCGTCTGTGGTGGCCCCATCGGCCTCTCCCCTAGTGCTTGTCTGGGGACCTGTCCCACCCTTGCTTGTGAACTGGGACCCTATCCCGATGCCTATGGAGGTGTCATTGGCCTCACACCCTATGCCTCTATCTGAGCCTATAATGCCTAAATATACACCTATAAAGGTGGCCAACCGGCCTCATAACCTGTAACTGCGCTGCCAGGTGGCCACTGCTCATCATCACCCTCTCCATCTCCACCATGGGCCATCTGGGCCTATAGATTGGCTATCTACACATGTAATGCAGCCACCTCCACCTCTCGAAGCTGCTAACTACCCCTATACCATCCCCAACTATGTAATTAGGGTCACCACCTACCCCTATAGGGTGTCTCTCTACATAGTGATAGTGGATAAATCTGGCTGCCCTAGCCTGGGGTGGTACTACTCATAAATGGGTAGCCCACCACTGTCTGTATCTATTTGTCACTCCGGCATCATCAATCCATCATTCTATCACCTACTCCTCCTTCCCAGTAGGCACTTTGTTGGCTATGGTAGAGGTAATGGCCTCTCCACATCATCTCTCTTTGTCTTTGTGGGAATGGTGGAGGTATATCTTGTGGTAACCCAAACCGCCATCGACCTCGTCCACTTTGGGATCATCTTGTGTTCCCCTGAACAATACCCCTCTATCCATATGAGTAGCTAAAGGCTATCTAGCTCATTAGTCATCTGTCTATATGAGGGATAGTCCACATACGGTCTCTAAACAATGTCCATGCCAGACAATCCCTCCCAGGTAGCCTCCTATAATAGGCTACATCATGTGTAACCCTACCGCTCTCCGCTCTCCTATCATAGGCACCCATCACCTATACCCCACTTGAATAAAACCAAACTCAAATGCATCTTTCTATGGCATACCCATCAGACGAACAAAAAAAATGTGCTCATAGGCCCAATAGTGTAGAATAAATGTGCAACATAGGCTGAACCTGCGGAGCCACCCATACACCCATAGATCTCTATAAAAATACACGAGGAATGTTGGCACCCATACAAAATAGGTCCTATCCATCATCATATCATGTAGGACCCCCATCAATGATCGTGGGAATCTCCCACCCTCACATCTGGTAGTGTAAAATAACAGTCTGCCTCCATCAATAATACTACTAGCCTCGTCTCCTCTTGATGGGCTAGGCGCATCTCTCCATAACTCAGGTCGGTGTTGTGACATGTCATCTCCACCAGTCCCTCACCAAATACCATCAACATCAACTCCTTAGATGCCTCTGAGGAGATCGAATATACATGCATCCCCAATATAGGTAATCGTAGGATCCTATACATGTCCTCCAGGGTGATGGTCATCTCCCCATCGGTAGGTGGAACATGTTGGTCATGAAATCCCATCTATCAATGAGAGTGACCATCAAGCTTAGCTTCCAGACCACATGCTTTGGTAATGTCATACCCCAATGAGGACCACATCGTGACATGCCTCCACTCCTCGATCATCACCACACCTCAAACTCTTAAGAGAAAAAATGGCACCCTGTCTCTCATCCTCAATTGCTCTCTCACCGCATCAAACAAAACAATCACATTATTAAAACATGACCATATCTCCATTCATCCATACCCATTCCCATTACCCTACCCCTTTTACTTCGCTACTTACTCGTTTATCCCAAGGCCTACCCTCCACCCTAACCCAACCCTAACCAACCGACCTACCTACCCTAAACCTACCCAACCCAATATCACCTTAGATATTTGCACACACCCCGACCCCTCACGTACTTCCATTTTGAGTCACTCCCCACCTTACCTATTTTCCCACACATCCATACATTTTTTCCCCTAATAGCTCTACCCTTACCTATGTTATGATTTTCACCGAAACCACTTCTCTTACCTCCACCTACCTCACCTACCCAACCTTGGACACCTTTTGGCCCCTTTTCCCCAATTTACGACCAGTTCCGGTTAACCATAATTGACCCCCAGTCCCCCATAAACTAGCATTAGTCACCTATTTCATGACTGATACTAGTTCTCTACCACTGACATCGGCTAACCCTCAACCAAGGCCAATCACTATCACGTTAAAAACTATGACGCCTAAACCCCCTTCTTCCTAAAAATCTCTTTTTCTCCCTTCTACCTACGCAATCCTACCCAAATCCCCCTTTACCCTTCCCCACCCCTCCTGCACCCAATCATCTCTCTCCTCATTCCTCTTTTAACTGATTTTCCCTCCCAAACTTTAAAATTCATTCCCCCCCCAAAACCTATTTTCACCCACCCAACCTCTAATTCAATCTAATAAACAAAACAAAGAGTAGGATTGACCTTTACCTCATCACGCTACCATCTCTCGTGGTGGTACATTGGCCGCTGTGCTTTGGCGGTCCACCCGATCCCTCTCCTACCTCAGGCCATCACCGAATGACCTCTCGCCCTCCAACCAATCAATTTAATCCAACCCAGCTCGGGATCCACCTATTGACCAACTATCCCCAGGTCAGTGGCTCACCAACTCATTACTCTATCTCACTCTGTCACTTTCCACCTTTTCCTCTCTTTTTCATTTTCCCTAATTCAATAAAAGACAAATGATTTGAAAAATATGGCAATTTTTCTTTTTATATCCTACCCGACTTGACCGACGACAATTTTCTTTTGGTGACATCGGTCTTATGCCCTAGCTTACCATGGTCGGTCCATCTTGACCGGCATCATCGCCTTCAAACCATCATTGATTTACTGTTTAGTCTTTTTCCTACCCCCTACCCCAAATTTTTGATCTGAATCCTTTTTGCCTCACCCACACCTCACTTGGACACTTCCCTTTATCTTTGTGACCTTATCATTGACCCCCTCACTATGTCCCCAGTCGGGACTCATTATTTTACCCATCCCTCAGCCCCACCCATGTCGTGACCTAGATACTTGGACCTGGAACATTACTAGTGACCTATGACCTCATGTGTTCGCTATACCTTGCGGCATTGTTACCTATGTTGATGGACATACTGACCTTACCTTGCCTCTTGTCGTGACCATTTATCTTGACCCAACCTTTGGTGTACTAGAACATACCTAAACATTCATGCACCTTACCTATATCATGTTTCCTAACCATATCCTATACCTTGGATACCGGAATCACTTAAACCTTGTTTGGATAAACCTATCAACCTTAGACAATGTAGAGTTTTCCTGCTCTTCAACCAGTACCGTGTTACGCTTTATATGTGTGTGTGTGTACATTTGATTCACATACATTTGACCCTAACCCATTACTGGATTTCTGAGTGGACCTTTTTCCCTTTTTACCCCCATCAGCCACCTTCTTCCTCCTCACATTCACCTTTTATCAAACCACTCACCGATTTTCCTTCGCCTCATCAATTCCCCGGTTTGAGGGGGATCACCTTCACCAACTCCTGGGAAACTATATCTTATTTTTGTCGGTTCGCTTTACCAATACAAGTTACGTAACAAAAAGGGGCAAAATGTAGACACCAAAATTAGGTCACACTCCCCTTGGTCCCTTGTCAAATAAACACCTTGAACACATTCACCTAACCATAGCCCCTTTCATCCCACTCTAATATTAATTTAATTAAATTAATTCATTATCCTTGCAATATTTATTATCTAAATATCCTAATTGGATAATGCCCACATATCCACCTCACCTATACACCTCATCTAGCCAACTCACCCTAATACCTATTCTTAGTATGTTGTCATAACTAACTAATAACCTACCCAAACCCTAAAAATCAAATCCTATATTGCCTCTAACCAACTTCCCACACGTTATAAAGGAAGATTCCATTCTAATCCATGGAGAAAATGAGCGAGATCCCGGAAAATCAAGGGGATCTACCCAATTTAGTAAACCTAGGAAATCTCACCCTAACCGATGCCTTTACCTAAACCACAACCGGTCAACTTAGAACTGATGTCGGTTACTATTTAATCCCTAAAACAACCTTATTTTGAGGTTGGGATATTTCGTGAGAGGTTGGCATATCTTATGAGAGTGAGAGACAAAACCAGAGCTGCATGTAAGCAAAACCAACATTCGTACATACATCAGAGCATCCACAACCAACACTGAAGTAACCACAAAGCCATTTGACTTCATGGAGCATATGGGGAAGTGCCTAAACCACACCAAGTTCCTTTCATTTTATCACCCACCATTACCAACTAGACATCAAGCTTGTGTAATAGTAAGTGTTTTATTATCCAAAGACTTGTCCATTATCATTTTTAGTAGATTATGTTAATTTTGTTATTAGTTTCCACTCCCATTTCCATTTACCCACCATTTACCTCCATGAAAATTTGACCATTCCTACACCCACCCCCTTGAACTGCCCATACTTGGATTTTAATCACCCCCGAGTATACTTAAGACCTACATGACCCTACTATAGCCCTCTCCATTTCCATATAGCCTTGGATCTTCCCTCACCTCAAACTTTTATTAAGTTTTCTTTACCCCAACCACACCCACGCTAGTTAAGCACAATCGTTGTCGGTTCACTTAAACCGACATCGGTCCTATCAAATTGACGCGTCGGTATCTTTTTTTTTTTTTTACCACCGATCAAGAATAGATCCCGAATTATCTATCTAATACCCAAAATAACCCATAACTTGACCATGACTAGTACCGGTACCACTAAAAACACCTTGACCCTCGATTCACCACAACTTAGCCTATTGTGAATGAATTTTCTTATTGTAGATGAATGAGATACCTAAATCATTTTAACTACAATAGGATTTCCTTTATTGTTAGCATTAAGTTGTTTTAAATAGTGGATTGAAAACCATCTAGGGAGTATAACACTTCTCGGATCTAGCATACGCTAGGCAATCCACTACATATGCTTTGTTTAACTTTCATTTGGTGGTCTTGTTTTCCATTTCAAGTATTTTCTCCAAGAAAAAAAGAAGCTCTCACAATCAGCTGTGAATCAAGAAGTCATACGCACACAACAACCTACAATCAACATTTTGACAGTATTCTTCCTAGCCCTTTTACACTTATCTGCTTTTGTCAAACATTTGAAGAAAAGATCTAGAATCGGGTGGAACATTTTGAAGCAAGCTTTACATAGCTATCCTTTGAGGGAGTAGTCTATTTATAGTAGTGATGTAGAGAGAAAGATGTCCTTTTGAGGGAGTAATATTTTATTGGAAGTTTGACTTGAGGAGTTGGATCCCATGTGGGGATTTTCATTCATGGACAAGACTAAGGTAAAGGATTGAATTCTTGTTCGAAATTAGGGTGAAACAACCATGGGATATCATCTAAAAGTAGATGAAAAGTATCCATGAGAATCATTCCATGTTCAACGTTGTGGTACACATATTTAAGAGAAGATAAAAGAGTGACGGGTATGCACATGATTCTTATTTAATCGTTGGTGATGGTATAAGGAGTGGGTAGTGCTCAAGGGATGATCATGAAAGAGGCAGAAAGTGAGGTAGGAATGAAATTCAACAGTAGAATGGTCAAAGATGCAAGGCATTGAGGGGCTCAGGTTCAGGTTTACCATCTAATGAAGATAAATGATAAGCACTCGATCCATAAGTATGAGTCACGATGTATGGTCCAAGCCAATTAGGAGAAAATTTGCCCAATTTACTTTTTTTCTGCTTTGGTTACATGTTGATTTTCTTTTAGGACAAGGTCACCGACTTGGAAGGTTTGTTCATGGACACATTTTTCATAGGCACGTTTGATATGTTTTTGGTAAACTTGGAGATGGTGAAGAGCATTAAGATGATGTTCATCCAATAACTCAAGTTGTGCTAAATGGTCCCGACAAAATTCATCATCATTAAAGGAGTAGATTCTTTTACTTATGTTATTAGTTTCGCTAAAAATGGCAATGGACAAGTGCTAGTTAATAAAACACTTACTATTACACAAGCTTGATGTATGGTTGGTAATGGTGGGTGATCAAATGAAAGGAACTTGGTGTGGTGCAGGCACTTCCCGGATGCTCCCATGAAGGCAAATGGCTTTGTGGTTGCTTCAAAGTGCTAATGTGGATGCTTTGATGCATGTATAAATGTTGGTTTTGCTTACATTCAGCTCTAGTTTTATCTCTCACTCTCGAAGATGTGCCAACCTCTCGAAATATTCCAACCTCAAAATAAGGTTATTTTAGGGATCAAATTGTAACCAATGGAGGTTTTGGGTTGACTAACAATGGTTTAGGGTAACTGGCATTGGTTAGGGTGGGATTTCCTAGGTTTTCTAAACTTGGAAGATCCCCTTGATTTTTGGTATCTCACTCATTTTGCTCCATGGATTAGAATGGAAGCTTCCTTTCTAACATACGGGAATATGGTTAGAGGGAATATAGGCTTTAATTTTTAGGGTTTGGGTAGGTTATTAGTTAGTTATGGCAACATACTAAGAATAGGTCTTAGGGTGAGGTGGATATGTGGGCATTATCCAATTAGGATATTTAAATAATAAATATTGTGAGGATAATGAATTAATTTAATTAAATTAATTAAATTAATATTAGAGTTGGATGAAAGGGGCCATGGTTAGGTGAATGTGTTCAAGGTGTTTATTTGACAAGGTACCAAGGGGAGTCTAACCCAATTTTGGTGTCTCAAAGGTGCTCGAGGTAAACAGAATAAAAACACGCAAATCCTAGCTCAAGGATTGATTTGGATCGATAGAGCATGCAAGGAAAACATGCCATGTAAATCTAAGTTGCCAAGGGAAACTAAATTGTGTCGAGTTAGTGTTTAAAGTATACAAATTAGTTGAGAAATCAACTCGGTTTAGTTGTCCAAGGTGCTCAAGTTTGTATATAACCATAGAGTTGAGATCATCGAGCTAGGTGGAGGTCATAAATCGGTGGCTCACTCAATATGGTGAGGCGAAGATCATCTTGTAGGGTCGCATGCTAAACATTTGTAGGTGGCTCACCAAAGTAGGTCTGAGAGCTCAAGGTGAGTTTACTAGAATTGAATCTCGATGTAGTGGTATTCAAATATGAATTCTAGAGTGAGGTTGGCATTCGTGAAAAGATGGTGAAACTCGTGGGGATAGACCTGATTCGAAAAGATCTCATGCGTGGATCTAAAAATCATATGAAGCGGTGAGCCTAGGTTTGAGCTTGTTGTAACAACTCAACATTTGGTTTTCGGTGTTGTATTGGGGTGATCTTCATGTTGGATCGGTGAGTCACTCACCAAGATGGAGAACTCGACCTTGGCCAAACTTGAGTTAGCCATATTACATAAATGGCTAAGGAAAAGCATGACAAAATCTAATTTACTCAACAATCTAAACACGATCTGTAAAGCAAGTGATTGGGAGCATCTTTGAGTGGGGAAGATGTGATACAAAGTTGTGCAAAGTAGGGTGGTCACATTGCATCGCTTAATCATTGGGTTTGTGTAAGGGATAGACTCAATGGTCATCACATTTGAGAACTCATGGCCAAGTTATAGAGAAAATTGAAAAGTTTAGAGCTAAGTTATGCCTACCAAGTACTAGGAATATATGTATTTGTATGATGACTCAAGACAAGTGAGTCCAAAAGGTGGTTTGAGGAGCCAATGCAAGTATAGAGCTACATGGTGGTAGCAGAGCTTATTGTATGGCCATGGTCAAGCTCGACTTCACCAGAAGAATTTTATGTAACTCGCTAACATGGACAACTCGTAAAGAATTAGCTCACTCAATTGAGACAAATTGAGGCATAGGAAAATTGGAAGATTGGGAGATTTTTGGATCATCATTCAGAGTGCGATCGAGGACTAGCCAAATCCCACACTTCAAATGTCAATATTGTGATTTGGGAAATTTTTGATCTATTTCTAGACGAGTTGGAAAAATAGCGCCGAGATCCCACATTTGGTCATTATTGTGGAAAATTCGCAAGTGATTGGCCATGGGGAAATTTTAGGTGATTAGGCCAGGTGTTTTTCCCAAAAGAATTTGAGGCCTGTTGAATAAATGTGCCAACAAGTGGGTGATGCGGTATAAGTCACCTATTAAGTCATTTTGGATTGGTGAAGCGGTGTCAACGTGTCGTGGGGTATGAGAATCTTGGGTTGTTAGACATGAAATGTTGAGTATAGCACTCAAGTGGGGTAGGTTCTATGGTGGTTGATTTAATTTTAGATAATTGGTGAGTAAAGAACGAGTTACTTGGTTGACATGTTATTTCTATAATTTTCTCCATTTGAAGGGTGACGTAGAGAAGTGGGATAGATAAACCAGTTGGTAATGAATGTAAGTGACCTTTAGATGGAAATGTGATATGGTATAGTCATTTTCGGGGTAGTTAAGGCATAATAATCTCTCTTTGAAAGTGACCAATGTGCATTGGAAAAAACATGGAGCCCGACCATACAACATGCAGGGTTTAGATGCCAATTCAATGTGAGGTATGAGGTGTCATAAGGTAAGTGATGGGAGAACTTGCCATAAGGATCTTGGTAGAGTATTTTGGAAAGTCCACCATGTTAAGCTTGAGGACCTAAAAATAAAAAGTGGGATGAAGTCGGAAAATTGTGGAGTGCTCAATGTGTAAAGCGGACTTAGTGAAGGGTTCTCCATGCAATGTAATGATTAGCTCACCAGCCAGCTCGATGAGTTGGCTAGAAAGACATTAACTGAGTTAACTAGCCAATGAACACCGAGACCCTTGTTATCCAAAATTCACCCCTGGGGTAATTTTGGATAACTTGCACAAATTCCTTCAAGTTGGAGCAAGCAGAAATGGTGAAGGGCAAAATTTTGGATTTTTGGGTACCTCTTTGCTTTCCTCTAACTTCCTTGTCCAAGAAAAAATCCAAGGAGTTAGTAAAATTTGCAAAAATCCAAAAAAATGAAGTCAAGGGCTTGTTTTAATGCATTGGTCTGGAGGTTGTGGATTGTATCAGTGTGGATCATACTAAGGTTCATTGTACCGAGTTTAGGTCCACTTTGCAAAGAAGGTAGTGTATTGTGGAAAAATAAAAAAAAAATTCCCAGGTGGTTCACGGGACAAAGGGAAAGTTGGGCTCAAAAAATAAACTTTGCTGATTTACAAGGTAGTAAAGTTAGATGCGGTGAAGCGGAGGTCAACGGCCTCGACACCCTTGTCAATGACGGACAGCTTGGGATAGGAAGCTGAATCGGGTGATGCGGAAAAGGGAGGCCAGCGTAGACTAAGTGTAGTTAGGACACAAGTTCCTTGTAAAGATGAAATGTATACAAAGTGAATATACTTACAGGTTGCGTATGGAGAAATATTTCTCGGATAGTCGGGACATGTGAACATAAAATCACCGAAATTTCTGCAATACAAAGGAAAAGTTGATGACCGACATCCGAACTTCAAACAGTCATAGCTTTTGACCTAGAGCTCTATTTTCCATGAAATTTGAATTTCTATAATGGTACATGAAAATAAAAGAAATGTATTTGGATTCATCGATTAAATACCTAGTCCCGTTAAATGACAAAAATGCCTAGCAAACCCAAAACAACTGCCTACACTCAGAATGCCATATCTTTTGTATTTCTCAATGAAAACATACAAAATTGGTACCATTGGAATCATGGTTCTAAGATAGAAGCATAGAAATAAATAAATCTAGAATTTGATGAGGAATTGATGATGATTTTATAGAAAATGTGCCCATTCGAAATAGTGATTTTATTGGTGGTTGGGAGGACATTAATGAAGCATGGGAAGACATTTCTCACTGCTTGCAAGTTATGGGACAATATGGGGGGCCTTTTGTAAGAAACATACCATCATTTCAATCCATTTATGACATCTTGTAAGTGGTGGGAAGACATATTTTAGGATTTTCATTTCTCTCTCTCTCTCTCTCTCTTAGAATTCTATAAATTGGAGTGTTGGGCTCATTGTAAGAAGAGATAGTTTTTATGTAGAAAAAATCTGTCAAATTGGTTTTGTGAAGCCAATGTGCTGTAGGCCCTTATAGTGGACTCCTTGCATGGTGATCTAGGCCCTTACTTTGTAATAGATTGAACTGCATATCCATGAAGCAATAAATACAAGTTTGTGGATGTATCTTCCCCTGCTGTGTTTGTTTGCATTCTTCTTGCCCCTTCAACCTCATTAAAAATATATTGTGTTTATTTTATGTTGTTGTAGGGATTCATTATCATTGTGTGTATGAAATATTGTTGTGAATGCATTTTCTAGATTGTGGAGAACTATTATCACCCCTTCTAGTATGCACTTTTCTTCTATTTTCACACATTGGAAAGCTATCCTCATTCCCTCCTTTTCTTGGTGTATCACCACTTTAGTGTAGGCTTTGTTTTCATGCACTCTCTCTCCCTGGTCCCTTGGAAATTTAGATTAGGACAAGATAGTTTTTTCCTTCATTAGAGTAGATTATGACAAGTAGTTTAGGAGTAAGAACCAACTTTCTCTGGAGGTCTATCTCAAGTAACAAGTCCCACAACTTGGAGACAAGACCGGTTATCCAATAATACTATGAACTCAAGAACACACACTTGTGCAAACCACGGAGTTGATGTGATTCGGATATAACAACCCTTCTTAGTGTAATTATATAACTATAGGTCCTACCTATGGATCGGGATAACCTCCAAAAGGGAATAAAAATATTTTTTTATCAAAATATTTTATTATTTTATTAAAAATATTATTTTTATTTAATTGTGGATAATTTAAATTTTTTGAATTATGAAGTGGTGGTGGAGTGATCTTGGGAATGTATTTAATGATGTGAAAGCAATCATGTGCTATTATTTGGCCCATGATTTCTCCACCCCTTCTCTTCAACTATATTTTCTATAAAAAAAGCAGATAAGTTCATTCTAAGGGGGACAAGTTACACATCTTAGACAAGTGCATATTTTTGAATAATCATCTCTCTTACCTTAAGTTAAATTTGTGGATTGGGAAACTTTCAAGCCTCTTTTACAATACTCTAATGACAACCATTTCCTCTTCTCGAATGTACTGATGCATTGTGCACGTTGTTGAAGTAATAAAAGTGTATGTTTTGTGACTACCATTATTCCTTTTTATCATTCCACATACTTCTTTTTGTCTTTTGCATCTTTGATGTATAAACCGTGAAATTTTAAGTTTCTATTGTAGGTTCTTGGATTTCGTGGTTATCAAGTGGTGGATTTCTGCATGCGCTTGAGTTTTTGTGCTTGTTTTCCCTCCTCGGTTTCATTCTTGTTCACTAGAAGACCTAAAGATTGTTTGTCTGGTTGATTTTAACAAAGTGAACACATGCTTCTTAGTTTGTGGTATTTTTTTTACACTTTCCAATTTACAGTAGGTGAAGTTTATTTGTGGTGCATAACACCCTCTTCAAAACAACCTTACGAAATTCTATCAACATCCTTCATTTGGTGCATCACCATCCCTAGTATAGTTTTATTTTTTGTAAATATATTTCCTTAAATCCCATGAAAATGTTAGTATAGGTCTAGATAACCATTTTATTACACTAGGAGTAGTACAACACTTAGTTTAGGAAGAGGAATCCATCCTTCTCTAGAGGTTTCCTTGAGCCCAAGTCTCCACAAACTTGAGAGGTGATCCCATGTTACCCAACCACATCGAACATCCTGTTAACTTTCTTGCCATTCGAGGGGTGTAGTAATTTGGAGATAATAGTTTTTGGCACGCCCATTCGGACAAAAAGTTTTTGCTTCTTTTCGACTTACATGAATTAAAGTACTGACGACTCTATATAGTTGGAATTTATATCTTAGTTTGTTAACATATGTGAAGAATTCGACAAGAGCTTTTGTAAGACAAGAAGTAAATTATAAGCATATTGAATTATCCTTGTCTCCTCCAAAAAGAAGAAGAGGCATTTCAACATCACCAGTTACAATGTCACCACATAGAGGTCATTCAACTCATCCTTACAGAAGGTTCCCTCCACCTAGGAATAATCAACCTTTGGGTAGAATAGAAAGAAACCAAGTGTTTCTTACATTCAATGCAAGAAACCCTCTTCTATTTTCCCAACGGAATCCTATACCTGTTGTTGCACTCAAAAGTCTATTGTTTTACATAGGAGAAACTCATATTACTCTTATGGAACATATTCTTGATGTGGCCAACATTTTTACAGTACATAATGTTATAGAAGACAATTTTACAGTCAAATTCTTGTTACTTCCTTGAAGGGAAAATCACTTCAGTGGTTTTGTGGGTTAGAGGCTAGAACTATAGCCACTTGGGATGAGTTGGGGAAAATTTTTGTAAATAGTTTGAAGACAATAGTGATCACATGTCACTCTTGGAACAAATAACTACCATAAAGAGAGCTCCCCAAGAATACATGATTGATTTCAACTTCCGATTCCAAAGGACTTGGAATAGGATTCTGACACTCATAAAGCCTTCTCCAAATAATGTATTCTTGTAATATTTATGAGCCTTGAATAGCAATGTAGTAGTTATGATCCAATACATGGGATGGACTACACTACTTGATGCCTACGAAGTTTCCATAAGAGTGGAGAATTCCTTGATTCAGGATGGGAAGATATCTCCATGACCGCCAATGCCATTGTCTCTAGATCTTACAAACACTCAACCTACCATTGCTCCTATTCCAATAGCTTCCAAGAAACTAGTTCAGTCTACCCCCACCCCTTCAAATGATCTATTTGAATTCAAGTCACATGCTGCAAAATGTTTGGAACGATCTCGTTGCACTCAAGAGGAAAAATTTCAATATAACCGTCCATACTAGCCACAAAATCAACAATATCAGGCTAACCATCCTCCTTTCCAAGGGAACAATCGGCCTCAAAATTAAATTGCAAGTCAAGATGTGAATATCAGGCCTTTGAAATGTCAAAACCATCTTCTTTGATAGCTCATCTAGATCCATAGTACCTATCTAGAATAATCTAGTTCAAGACTATGAATGGTGTTATCCTTGTGCTCAACCTCACAACCAAAATATTTTCCCCAATGGATTTCTTATCCAAGCCCTTATGGTTCAAAGCATATTTGCCCCTCCAGAGCCCATAGAAAATTCATCCATGTAGGAAAATACTCGGTCTAAGAAGAGGGAAATGGAATCTCAACCTTCCAAATCCAATCAAGCATCCACTTTGTAGCCTAGGCCACAAGTGATATTTGACAAAGATACAGGAAAGAAACCACCAGAAGTGCAACCTACTCAAGCCATAAGAAAAGAAGGTGTTTTGGGAATCACGGTGCCTAACAAACATTTTCCAAAGGAGGATCCCAATGTGTAGAAAAACGTTAGAAAAGTAGGTGGCATTCCCTTCAGCATCGTCAAAAAAATGAATAAAACCAATCTAAATGTCACGATGTGGGGAGCACTTTTAATCCTTCCCAAGGGAATTTGTTGTAAGAATCTCTAAAAGGCTTTAGTACAACTGATGGAGTACCAAGACGTGAGACGCCAACTGCTACAAGTTTGTGTCAACCAGAAGGTAAAATTTCTCCTAAGAGTAATAAACCTCCACCATTCTATATTTCTCTGATCATTGGTGACCACTTGGTACATAATTTCATGATTGATTCTGGTGCCAGAACTTGTTCATGCCCAAAAAAATTGTAGATGTACTAGGCACACAATATTCATCGGTTCTGATAGGATTGGTTTAGCTAGATGGCACAAAAGTTAAAACTGTGGGAATCATCAAAGGACTTCAACTTACTATTCATGCATGCCCCATTTTTTCATTCACACAAGACATATCAG
The DNA here is from genome assembly GCA_018340775.1 of Taxus wallichiana var. yunnanensis. NCBI lineage: Eukaryota > Viridiplantae > Streptophyta > Pinopsida > Cupressales > Taxaceae > Taxus > Taxus wallichiana. The sequence goes on along the minus strand of JADAXU010000056.1, from coordinate 2,118,976 downwards.
TCATCAATCTTCCTCCCCTTTTCACCATTTTCCTATCGTGATATTTCATTGCCAAAATGGGTAGTTACCCATTAGCTGACTAGTCACATATGATTCTTAAGATTTAGTATGGAACTAAAGTGACTATAAGGGTAGAATCCATTTCCCATAATCATGTGGAGCCCTATACCACTAGTCATATAAATGGGAATTATACCATCCATGATCGAGAGGATGAAGTTTTTGATCACAAACCAACCACTACTATGGAAGATGTTCCTAATACTGTGTTGGATGAAGTGAGTGGAGATCATAAGTACGATCCCTATGCTAAGGAATTAGCGAGCAAAAGAAGTTGGTTTGTTATTTTTAGAAGAGACAAGATTGGGTACATATTACATTCATGAAGAAGGTATGATCATACCACAACTTGTCAAAACACAAAGCAATTTTGAAGGATCAGATGGCGATTTTTCTTTGATGGCTCAAAGAGTAAGAATGGATCCGGTGCTGGTGTAATGCTAATTTCTCATAAAGAATATAATTACTTCTCATTTTCCAATTACAATTCAGTTACAATAAAAATGTTTTTGAATATGAGGCCGTTATGTAAGGAATTCAACTAGCTCGAAATAAGGGAATAAAATCCCTCACTATTTTTGGAGATAGTGAGTTAGTTGTTAATCAAGTGATGGCATGCGGTGCATCCAAAAATGATCTTCTAAAGACTAAGATCATACAAGAATTGTATTTGGGATCTAATTAAATATTTTGAGGCTTTCAAAATTCATGATATTCCTAGAAATCAAAATCAAGATGGTGATAGGCTTGCTACAATTGTCTCACAATACGACATACATGTTGATATCATGAAAGAGGGGAACCAATCTATCAAAATAGTTGTTTGAACTGTAATTCCTGATATTGTGAGTAGCTAGCAAGTGTTTGATAGTGACAAACAAATTATTCTTTTTCTACAAGAACTGGAAAATTTTGCTATGAAAGATCAAGAAAAGTTTTAAAAAGCATACGATGACCAAATCATACAATTGAAAAAAACAACAATCTACCAAAAGGATTAGTTACTCTAGAATCCATTTTTCAATTTAGATGATCAAGACAAAAGACAAAGCTCTAGTATGGTGGTAAAAGAAGAAGATTTGAGGAAGTCGAGGTAGAAAATGAAAAAGTTCTAAAGATCAGAAAAGTATGCACTCTCGAAGAAAAAGAATCTTTCATCAAACTTTGTCAAGAGTATCACAACTTTTTTCTTCAAGATACAAAGATCTGTGTGGTTTTAATCTAGTTCTAGCAAAGCATACTATCAAAATGGATCCTAATGCCAAGCCGTTCATCGAAAAAAGGCCAATTAATCCCAAAATTGATCCATTGATGAGGAAGGAGATAACCAAACTCATTGAGGCCTGTATAATTTTTCCTATTAAGCATTCCTCTTGGGTAGCCAATCTAGTCCCCGTAAGGAAAAAGAATGGAGAAATTTAGCTATGCGTGGACTTCAGGGATTTGAACCATGCCTCGTTGAAAGATCACTATCCCCTTCCATCGATGGAGAAAATCCTTCAAATAATGGCGGGAGCTCAAATATTTTCTTTTCTCAATGGATATTCGGGTTACAATAAAATTCTAGTCCAAGAAGTTTCCACCAATTCGAAACGGCTTTCACTACTAAGTGGGGCACATATGCTTAGAAAAAATTTCCATTCGATTGTCCAATATCAAGGATACTTTCCAAAGAGCCATGGACATGGAATTTAAGGGACTAATCAATGATATCATCTTGGTTTATCTTGATGATATAACTATATACTCTAAGCATGCAGAAGACCACATCACACATCTAAGGAAGGTTTTCTGAAGATGTAAAGAGTTTGGAGTTTAACTTAACTCGAAGAAATGAATTTTTGTGATACACGTAGAAAATTTTTAGGACATATTGTTTCACCAGAAGGAATGTCAATCGATCTAGCTAGGATTCATTCGATTATGTCCTTATCTCTCCCAAGTCACAAAAAGGTCTCTAGAGTTTTCTAGGAACCATAAATTTCATGTGAAGATTCATTCCTCAGTTGCAGCCTTGGCTAAACCATTAACAACCATGTTGAAGAAAAATATTCCTTTCTCATGGATGAAGGAAGGAAAGGAGAGATTCAAAGCCATCAAAACAACCATTTCTCAAGCTCCCATGCTTTGGTGAACCCAAGGTTTGATAAAGATTTTATTCTTTATGATTTTGTAGGTAAAGAGAGCATTTTAAGTATCCTCACCCAAAAAATGATGATCTGATGGAGAAACCAATTACTTTCTTTAGTCAATCCCTTAAATACTATCAGCTCAAATATTCATTCATTGAATAACAAGTCTTTGTGGTTATTTGAGCTTTGAATAAATTCAAGCACACGATGTCCAACAACAAAATCCATCTGATTGTGTCTGATCCAGGTGTCAAGGAATTTTTGTTGAATGAAGATATGAATGAAAAGTGTTCGGATGGATCACAAAGGTGATGGAATATGATGTACATATCAAATTTACCAAACTTTTCAGAGGTAAAGGTTTGTGTCAACAACTTTCTGGACACTGGAATCAAAAGGTGATGAGGATGTGATGCTCCTAAACACTGATGAAGGTGATGATCAGGTTGATTGGTTATCCAAAATGAAGAGTTTAATTTCTTAGGAACATATCCTATTGATATGGATAAAACTCAAAGGTGAAATTTCCATCTTTAGTCTATTCCATATGTTCTGGTAGATAATGTTCTCTTTTAAAGGGATTTAAATGGTGTTCTCCTTCGATGCGTGGGACCGGAATAGGTAAGTAAGATACTAGAAGAGTTTCATAATGGCCTATCTGGAGGAAATTACTTGGCATTAAAAACTACCACGAAGATTATGTGGGCTGAATACTATTGGCCAATTTTATTCAAAGATTCCTATCTCTTGGTAAAGAAGTGTAAGGAATGTGCCTTTTTCACCAAAAATCATAAGTTGACATATCTTCCACTGCATCCAATTCAAGTGGATCAACTCTTCGTTTAATGGGGATTGGATTTCATTGAAATGATTAATCCTCCATCCAGTAATGGACATAAATGGGTCCTTAATACAACAAACTATTTTACTCAATGGACAAGGCCATAACATTGAGAGAGAGCAATGAGAAGGCAATTCTTGATTTATTAGAAGGTATAATGACAAGGTTTGGTGTTCCATTTACATTCATTTAAGACAATGCAATGGATTTTATTGGTTTGAAGTTGAGTGAATGGGCTATTAAGAATGGATTTTATCTCAAAATTCATCCAATTACTATTCACAAGGAAATAGATTGGTTGATTCTAGCAACAAGAACCTCACAAGGATTATCAAATGCACTATGGAAACCAACAGAGGACTTAGCACACACATATTAAGATTACTTTATGGGAAGATCGAATCACACCTAAAAGAGGTATTAGAAATTCTCCTTTCATGTTTGTATATGGAAGAGAAGAAAAATTCCACTCTCCTTAGAATTACCTTCTTTGGAGTTATCTCATCAGCTTGAGGTTATGGAGAATGATCCTATGATAGTTAGGTTCACTGAGCTCATGGAGTTAGAAGAAGTATAGAACAAGGCTATGAAGACTTTGGAGCAACATCAGGCTTAGGTTAAGAAATATTTTGAAACAAAGGCATCTGATAGGCATTTTCAAGAGGGAGATTTAGTTCTTAAATGGGATGAAGATAGAGCCAAACCAAACAAGCAAGCCAAGTTTGATGCTCTCTGGAGTGATCCATACATTATCACAAGTTACAAGGAGGTGAATTTATTTCTTCTATCTAGGCTCAATGGAGAAGAACAAATAATTCATGTGAATGGGATACATCTCAAAAATTATTTTTGAGATCATTCCACCCCTTGTATATTTTAGTTAGGTGTTTTCCTCTAAGTTCTTTTTAGACATTTTTGTGTGTTGTTCATTTTTCTTTCCTTTTTGTTATGTTTTTGTTGTTTTGCACTCTATATCATCATTGGAGATTTTCAAGGAGGAAAAGGTTCAAGTTTTAATAAGATTTTCATGAGATCCTAATTCCTCAAATACTCTATTAAAAAATATGCATGTGCACCATATGCCAAATGTTCATCAAATTCAGTTTACTTCCTACTTAGCATCACAAGAAAGTCCAAGATCAATAATCCATCCCTAATAATTATACAAGATTCGGGATACCAATAGTGAATCCATGCCCAATGGATTCCTTAAGGCTCTTTTGGAACCATGCTTACCAGAAATTATCCCTAAGAGGTTGCCAAAAATGTTATCCATTTTTACCCTTGGGAAAAATGGACAACGAGAGTAAATTGGACCCGTAACACCAAAGCGACATTCGTGAGACATTTTGGGATAATTTTTGTTTAATGATTAGTCATAGGATATGAGAATTTGAGGTTTTCTTAGAACAAAAATTTGGCCTCGGAGGGCCACATCCATCTAATATGAGCAAGGAGTCATCAAAATCAGGGTTATAAGGTCAAATGGTCATGATTTTTAAAACATCTTGCCAAACAATGAACGAGCTACTCGGTGAGCTGAGTTATGTTTAATGACTCGAGTCAGGCTTGCTTAGAATGTGTCTCGTGCTTAGTAGGGAACTCAAATTCATGTCATTTCAAGAACTCTTAAAGGCTAGACATGTAAGCTCATATAGGTTACTACGCAACGTCTTATAACTAATTATGAGAAACTCATTCAAATACATTTCTAGAAATTGGGTCGATGTGGGGATGTAAGTGGATGAAAGTCATCGATCTCAATACGGTGAGGAAGATTTTGGTACGATCGATTACTATAATAGGTGACTCATCTTAGGATTGGTGCTCAGTACATAGAAATAGAACATGTAAATCCTAGCTCAAGGATTGATTTGGATCGATAGAGCACACAAGGAAAACCCCGCCATGTAAATATATGTCACCAAGGGAAACCGAGTTGTGTTGAGTTAGTGTCTCAAGCATACTGGTTCGATCGAGCAAGAAACTCGATTAAGTTGTCCAATGTGCTTAGTGTTTACGGATAACTATAGAGTTGAGATCATTGAGGTAGGTGGAGGGCATAACTCGGTGGCTTTCTCAATACGGTGAGGTGAAGATCATTTGGTAGGGTCGACATACTAAACATTTTACAGGTGGCTCGGTCGGGGGCGGTCCGAGCTCAAGGTGAGTTCAATGGAATTAAAGCTCAATGTAGTGGTATTCAAAGATGAAGTCTAGAGTGAGCTTGACATTCATGAAAATATGGTGCAACTCATGGGGATTGGCCCAATTCGAACAAGATATACATGGAGCTCAAAATCATATGAAGCGGTGAGACTGTGTTTGAGCTTGTTGTAACAAATCAATATTTAGTTTCCAATGTTTCATTGGGGTGATATTAGCATTGGATTGGTGAGTCACTCACTAGGATGGAGAACTCGACCTCGACCAAACTTGGAGATAGCCATATTATATAACCGACTAAGGAAAAGCATGGAAAAAGCTAATTTACTCAACAATCTAAACATGAGCCGAAAAAGTGAGTGATTGGGAGGCTTGTTGAGCTAGGGAAGATAGGATCTTTGAGTTGTGTACAGTAGGGTTATCACATTACATCGCTTAATTAGTGGGATTTTGTAAGGGATAGACCTGGTGATCATCATGTTTGCAAACTCGTAGTCAAGTTACAGAGAAAATCAATAGGTTTAGAGCCAAGTTATGCTTGCTAAGTCATAGGAATATATGCATTAGTCGATGACTCATCAAAGCGAGTCCAAAATTTGGATCAAGGAACTGATCCAAGTGTGAGAGCTAAGCAATGGTAGGAGATCATTGTATGGCCATGGTTGAGCTTAACTTCACAAGGAATAATTGGTATGCAAATCACCGGGATGGAGAAATCAACAAGAATTAGCTCGCTCAACCGAGACAAATTGAGGCATAGGAAAATTGGAAGATTGTGAGATTGTTGGATCATCATTGTGGAGAGTGGTCAAAGGACTAGCTAAATCCCACACTTCAAATGTTGATGCACTTAGAATTCACCAAGAAGACCCTGTGAGCGCTTGGCACATCACTCAAATTCTAGGCCGAGCACTCACCCGAAGCACACAAAGGTACCAGGTCCCTCTTTAGGGTTGCTATTGCAGGATGTTAGCATGATGAAGACTTAATACATGCAGTTCCATTATTAATACATCATTCTACAAAGCATGCCAGATCTATATCTAAGGGGAAAAATTAAGTATTAACCATGATGAAATCAAGAACATACTAGATCCAAATACACACAGAACTAACACTTAGATTCAGCCAATATCCTCCATTATATTAAATATGACAATTACACATAAGATTTTTATAGTAATGACATTCTATGCCCATACGCGCATAGATCTGATATAGTAGTCCAGTCTTGCACACATACCTACATACATATATCTATATCTCTCTACTCATCCACATATATATCCTCTACTATGTAGTTCACTACATATTTATAAGGGTGGGGACTTTCCCTTCACCACTTATCCAATAGGTTGCATGTTATTATTAGCCATGTGCCATTTACAGTCATAGTCCCACATGCAAGTGTGCTAACAATAGTCTTCCTTTAGTTAACTGATAGTGAAAAACCTATTCTTAGTCTCGCATTCATGCAAATTGCTTTATAGTCGATCCTCCAAAAATAGCCAATGCATGGCACGCATGTCTCTACTTTGTTTGTGTGCTTTACACGCCATCTCTAAAAATAGATCCTCGTGTGCAAAAATGGATAAGTCCTGAAATATGAACTTATCACTGTTTGCATGTTTCCCTTATCCATTCGCACCTTTGAACATGCCTTGTTTTCTGCGTGGACCTCTTGTGTGCCTTTTGTTAAGTATTCTCTGCTCAACATTACCCCACACTAATTGTATTTCCACCCCAAAAATGGTTGTCTCAAAAATGAATCAAAGAATTTGAATGGAAAGAATAAGAAGGAATCTATATGCATAAAAGAATGATGTTCTTGTACATACCCGAAATTGTAGAGTGTACTGCTGCTAAACAATGTAATATGTGCCCTAATGATGATACAGGTCTCCTCGCAAGGTGTTCGGGATCCAGAAAAGATCTCCAAGTGTGTGTTAACATCCCGCATGCCCCGCTTAGCCCCCACGTGCTTTGTTTTTCCCTTTTCCCCTCTTTCTTGGCCTTTTTCTCTTCAATGATGAAACCGTCACCTCCGCCTAGGCAGAGGTCCTTTACGTGTTTTCCAGAAAGCTCTTTTAACATGAATCACATAATTTCAACGTTTTACCAACTTTCTTTCACCGCCATAAGCTTGCATTTATGATTCTGGTTCCTGGAATAGTGTTTTGCCATTGTTTATAGTTTAAGAGTTCTATTTGGTTTTTACCTTGGGTAAATGCAAATGCTATAAATAGTTGGCTTGTGCTCAAGCAAATGGCCCCTCAAATTTACCTCTGAATTTCTCATTGCAATAGATTAGTCTTTTTTTTTTTAGATTCTTAGTTTCTTTCATTGCATGCCTAGTTAGTGTTGTTTTGCTGTTAGGAAGCCACATATCCATCTTGTGCAGGTGTTGTTATCATTTTATCCAATCCATTGGAGTAGAATAGTTTGTTTTCAATAGGAAGCCATTAAATTTGTAGGTTTTGTTCTTCAAACAGGATAGTTTCAGGTTCTGGACGTTTCATGTTGCATGACTCGCAATAAATCCCGCTAGGAATTGCATAAGCCAAGCTCTGTACTCTTGTGTTATCCCTCTCCTACTCGCATTGTATTCAGTCTGTATCTTGAGCTACCTTTGTCCCAATATCTACTTCTGTTGATGCTAGCATTACACACTTTTCTGGATCCACGTGAACATGAAGGAACGAGGAGATCACACTGAGGGGACAAGATCACACACACCATCGGATTCGCCAATGTTCTGCGGAATCCAGGTTCTAGCTTTCAAAGTTCTAAATTAGAATCGTATCAAATAGAGTAGTTAATTGCTTTATTTCAATTAATTTTACTTTCGATATTTCCGGGAAGTTGTGGGGATTGATAGTTTCTGAGAAACTATGATTCATTCCTCACTTCTGAGGTAGGATCGACAGTCTTGCAAATAGATTAGATCAGTTATTTCATTATTCAGAATAGGCTCACAATTGCACAGACAAATAGCTATACTCGGTTATCTTGTTTGTTTTAATTTCTTTTTTTAGCCGTCAATTCTAGATATGTTAAACAGTTACTCTTTTAGATTCATTCGAATAGTTCATCAGAAAATACAAAAATAGAGAAATCATATATGCTATAGATATATTCAAAGTAGTTAAATTTCACTTTGCTGTAGTTAATTTATATTGTTGCTTCTGTATGACAATCACGGGACCTAGGGAGCCCAGAGAATATGTATTTGAGCCAATCGTGTCTCAACCCAATCTCATTACAGCAATAACTGATATAGATCAAAATCTCATGATCCAAGTCTTCCGAACAATGGTGAACTTGCAACAAATTAGTTTCCAACTGCACGGGTTAAACATAGAAGATGACCAAGTACACATATTTTGGTCAAGTCAACCAAACTACAGATTACCCTAGATACATGCCTGCATGACTGTGGAGGGGTTTGAAAGAGAGAAAACGTTTGGTTGTGATCCTTTGGTCCCATAGCCGGATGCAGGAGACACCCTCATAGATATAGATACCAGCCTAAGAATTCAGGTTGCATGAACAACTGTAAGATATTCTGAGAAGATCACACAGTTATTAATTCTAAATATAGAAGCTGAGAAAGCATACGATTACTGGATACTAGGGATTAGGGACTGATTCCATACATGACCATAGCAGGACTGCAACAACCATGAATATATGGTTGTGACCCACAAATCCCACAGCCCAACGAATCCACGGGTGAATCAGACATAGATATTGGCCTACGTACACTAGTATTCAGATCCACTCCACTTCCACCTATCATCATCGAAACAGTTATCCTTGCTTGAGACACAGATGACTAACAAAGCTAAGAAATTCTGGACTAGGCTAGAGAACCACCCATAGAGTTAATTATACTTACCATCCACCCTATGACCTTATCGAAGACATACACGAAACTATCCCAGGTCATTTTCCATGTATTCCACAACCTATAGACCGAATCATGCCAGAGCTCGATATTGATTGGAGCCTTTGAGTAGTCATCCTTGCTGATCGATCTATCACACCAGTTCAGGTTAGGAGGGCCTTCTTTGCCTTAGATTCACAATTTCCACTAGTGCGTGTAGAAGACATTAGATTGCCTAACTAGTTTGTCTGTATCCCACACATATTCCATCCCCACCGGCTGTCTCGGCATGACCTCGGGAGGTCGGGTGCGAGGAAGAGTTACTTGTAGATTCCCACGCTCGCTTGTCACTTTTCCATCATACAAAATTGGTGAACCCAACGTGAAATTCCTACTTTCTGGTTCGGCGTCATATTTCTACTTGCTCTTTCAAATAACATTTATTTCATCTTATCTACCTCATTGGCTTTCACCACCACCCCTTCGCTCCTTCCCATTATTCTGTGGGTATTCATATACCCCCCGAATATGTCGGGATTTGATGCATATGGCAGACCCCTCTTGGGCCTTGAGGCATACTACGCCCAACAAAATAGGCAATCATCACCCTCACTCTCAGTATGGGGTGACAACTACTCAACTAACCAGTTGTCAACACAAACTCCAAGGATCAGATATAACTCATCTTTTCAAACTGAGGAGTTAGATCAGCTCGCTCAAACATAACAAATAGGGCCTTCAGGCTCAAACAATATGACGCTCACAGGAGAATCAAGTTCGTCTCCTCAGGTACTACTTAGACCACAAATTAGTAGACAATCAGACTCATACCTGGGTTTAGATGATGAACATTTGGTACGTTATGCCAGGAATGAACAACGTTCTCAAAGAATGTACCCACCTATAGGAGGTTTACAAACACAACCTGAAATCTCTTTCCAAGAAAATACCTCCATACCACGTCATATAGGAAATGCCCTCGGGGAAACTTGGCAGGGCAGCGATCAGTTCATAGCAGGATATCACATGCCTAAACAACACCATGATATACAACAAATGCCGTCAAGGCAAAAGTATTGTGACTTCACCAAATGAAGTCATTTCAGCTCTAGTAGAAAAGGTTAGGGAGTTAGAACTTACCCAAGCAAGCCAAAATTCATAATTTATGCAGGCAAGGAAGTTCCAATCCTCCACACCATCCTAGCCAATTAGACCTCCTCACCGGAGTAGGCACGTTAGGCATGACTCCTCAGTATTCACAACAAACCCCAACAAGAGCTGCCATTTTTAACACCGTTCTGACACCTCCCGGTCTAGTACAAAGTAATCCCTTCCTGGATAGTACCCCATCATACTTAAACATGTACTCCAAATCACCACAAGGGGATTTTTCTCCTCTCCTGGCATGGTTCCTCAAACGCAGGGGTTTCCTTACGCCCCCACTAACATGTACGCTATGCCATGTCAACAACCCATTCCACCGCCACTCCCTCAACAGGCACCATCAATGGTCGAAACCTATGCGATAGGGACCTACTCAGAATATTTGAAAGAGCCCTTAGATTTCACCATACGAAGCATCATGCTTCCAAGACCTCTTCCTGACTTGTCCAAATACAAAGATGAGGGAGATCCGAACACATATCAAATCTTACGCTACTGCCATTCGAGAACTACTCCCATGGGATGGGGTTGTTCTAAGATATTCCCAAAAACCTTGGAAGGCATCACTCTCGATTGGTATTATAGAATACCTGAGGCTTCCATCCATTCGTTCAAGCAACTCATGTCAAAATTCATCAAGGCCTTTGACATGAACAAATTATTAAGGACATGAATCAGGGAATTCTTACACATCAAGCAAGAACACAACGAATCTATCACCCATTTCATCCAAAGGTGGCGTACAGTTCTTTATTCTTCGAAAGTGCTCCAAACATGGATCGAGATGGAACTATGTGATTTATTCCTTCATTCTCTTAGCGAGAGAGGTGAAGGAAGAAGTCAGTTCCCATTAAGAACTTACGATGAAGTACTTGAGAGTGCTCTTCGAATAGATCAAGCGGCAATTGATAGTGGTCACAAAACATATGGAGCAAATGGGAGGTTAATCACCTCCAACCAGAACACTACAACTTATCCTACTACCACAAACATCAATCAAGGACCTAAAATCCTTAATAAAAATCAGGGTGTAACAATAGATGGAATAACCGACCAGCCTAAGAAGGTAAATGTTGTCAATACTCCATCAAAAATAAACAACCAACGAAACAACAAATTTACCCCGATAATCAATACAGTGGATTTTAATCATCCACAATAACAACAACAACAACGGAAAAATCCCACACAGGGTCCAAGCCAAAATTCAAGTTGGTACCAAAACCAAAATTCAAACCAAAGACAACAAACGCAAAATTTTAATCCTAATAGGCAACGGTTTGATCAAAATTTTGGGCCACAATACGCACCAAACCAACAAACTAGGAATTACAATCCTAATTCGTATTGTGGTTTCCACAAAATTTAGGGGCCATGACACTAGAACGTGCCATGACTACAATAAATTCATGCAACGCTTGCCAGATGAACAAAGACAACTTTTCATGGATATGTTCTTGGCAGATCCTACGTCACCAACATCAAATACTTTTTCAGGGGCAGTTTCCCCTCAAAATGCACCCCTGAAGATCTTTAATGATCCACTCCCAAATCACAATAACAATAGGCTAAATCTAACTGGGACAAACAAGAGCGTAATGACAGGAAACAATGATCATGAAGCTTCAACTTCGCTAAATCCATTAGTTGCGCCACAACTAGGAAGTCAGCCACAACCTAAGATAGTCGGTTTAGTAGAGTTAGACGCCAAACTACCCATCGAAGGCACAACAAGGACGCGACGAGTATTTCTCTCAGGCCAAGTCCAAACCACCTGCGAGGACAGATAACTTCCAAAAATAGTAGCAAAACTTTGTGGGTGCCTATGATTTAATTAATGACCTAACAAAAACCTTCTCGCACATTTCATTTTTAGACTTACTAAAGAACTCTCCTGCCCACAAGGCTGCTCTTTTAGAAGCATTAGGTTTAGGTCATTTAATTAACATCACTCCACCTCTGAAACATAGGTAAATCATATAGACTTTGATGTTCATCCTCTGGGGCAGGCGGATAGGGATGTCGAATTCATATTCAAGATAAACAAAATGCCGATAGATGCTGAGATCGCACGCCGAGGTGATCCAGCCTTACATTTGCAAGTATGGGTTTATAACAACTATGTAAAGCGTGTAATGATAGACGATGGGGCAGCGGTCAACATAGTCCCCTTCTCTTTCCTTCAAAAGCTAGGGTATGGAGAAACCAATTGTTCCACAACTCGAAACACACTAAGGGGCTATGATAGCCTTAAAGCCACCTCGGTTGGAACTATAATATTACCGGTCACCTTAGGACCCAAAACCATCTTGAATGAGTTTTATATTATAGATTGGGAAACTAACTATAATATGATCCTCGGCTGACCATGGATACACACGCATGAAGGCAATCCCTTCTACGTTATTTCAAGAAGTAAGGTTTTTACACTTAGGAAAGATATTTATAGCCAAAGGTGATCCAAAACCATTCGATGTACACCTAGCTGACTTAAAGAAAAGACCAGGCGTGCACTCGAGTTTGAACTCCCAATAAACCAACTTAATAAACCTATCGACATAAAAAACCAAAAGAAAAGTTGGTACCTACGACAAATCTTGAAGCTATGAGCCTAGCCAAGGCAACCCCAGCCCCCAAAGATGAGGCTAACACTGTAGAAACAGTATCATTAGGAACTACTGCAAAAATCATTGAATTGATAGAACAAGATCTACCAATGTTCTTACCATTTGATTCTGTAGGCATAGGATATTCCCTAGGTGTTGGTTCTCTTCCAGCAGAGGATCTCTGCATGGTGGAAGTAGAATACACACACAACAAATATCCCAACGTCCATACTCCCAACTAAATATTGGACTCTCCATTTTGATGGAGCTAGATGTCGTTATGGAGCTGGGGCAGGTATAATCCTTACTTCTCCCGAGGGGAAAGTCCTACCATTTTCCTTTAAACTAAATTTCGAATGCACAAACAACGATGCTTGAGTACAAAGCCCTCCTCCTTGGCCTCATCTTAGCTAAGAGAATCGGTGTTGATAACATCAGAGTCTTAGGAGACTCACAATTGGTAGCAAACCAAGTCTCTGAGATATATGAAACCAAAGCCGAGCACTTATAGCTTTACAAAACAGCTTTGTATTGAATTTAAGCAAGGAGTTTGACTTCATATCAATTGAAGCAATCCCACGAGAGAAAAATCTTCTCGCTGATTCAATAGCAACTTCAGCATCATGTTTTACTCCAAACAGTAAGTTAGAGGATACCCATTTCATAGTATCCCTTCGTGATGAACCATTGATAAAAACAATACCAAAACCTCTTTTAAACGGAAGTGAAAACAAATCTACTATCCTAGACCACATTGATAGTGATACAACCACTCTTGATTACTTAAACGCTTATGCAGTGTTACATCTCTCCCATCACGTGATAGATTTGTCCTTAATCCCACATTCGTCTTCCTACTTCGGGAATCCTATGATGGAGCTTCCCTCACAAATGGAGCCTAGCATAAACACAGTAGAAAATGGGGACGATTTGGACTTACCTCCAGCCCCACCTGAGTTTGAAGAAGGTAACGCCTCTTTAATCGAAGAAACGATTGATGTTAACATCGGAACGGAGGATGAACCAAAGATCTTAAAACTAGGATCCTCGTTAACCCCAGAAGAAGTAGAAATACACACTCGAATCCTCAAAGAACATCAGAAGGCTTTTGCATTTAATTATAAGGAAATGACAGGAGTTGCACCGCACATTGCGGTTCACAACCTCATCACTAAATCAGATGCAAAGCCAATTAAACAAAAATCAAGACCAATGAAACCTAAGGTAGCTCTCATGGTGAAAGAGGAGGTAATAAACTCCTCCAAGTAGGATTCATCAAACCAGTCGATTACTCTCAATGGGTATCTAATATCGTTCCCGTTCTAAAAAAATGGAAAGATACGCATCTGCATAGACTTCCGAGACATTAACAAAGCATGTCCTAAAGATGACTTCCCATTACCATCCATTGATGTCATTGTTGATGCGATAGCTAGATTTGAACTTTTGTCTCTCATGGATGGATTCTCGGGATACAATCAAATCAGAATATCTGAACAAGATCAAGCTAAAACCACGTTTATAACTCCTTGGGGAACTTATTGCTATGTTGTTATGCCATTTGGTCTCAAGAATGCTGGTGCTACATACCAGCGAGCTATGACATATATATTTCATGATCTAATTCATAAAATCATGGAATCCTATGTAGATGACTTGTTGGCTAAGGCCAAGAAGCGTTGTGACCATCTGGAAGTACTTTGCATCATTCTTTCACGTCTGATAGAATACGAGTCACGCTAAATCTAGAAAAATGCGTCTTTGGTGTAACAGGAGGGAAGCTCCTAGGTTACATCATATCGTCACAAGGGATAGATGTTGACCCAACCAAAATTCGGGCTGTCCTCAAAATGGTCCCACCTTCGGATGAATCTGGAATCAGGTCTTTTCTCGGAAAGCTTGGTGCAATCCGGAGATTCATCCCGGACTTAAGTTTCGCCATTCATCCAATCAACAATCTACTCAAGAAATATTATAGCATTGATTGGACTGAAGATTGCAATGAAGCTTTCGATGCAGTTAAGCATTTCTTGTTATCACCACCTACGCTAATGCCACCTAAGCTAGATCACCCGTTAATTTTATACTCGTGAGCTACCATGTCTCGCTGCTTTGTATCTTTGGCTCAAGAAGACGATGACAAGAGAGAACGTGTGATTTATTTCATTAGCCGAACATTGCTCGACTATGAAACATGTTATACACAAGTAGAATGAGAATGCCTCGCCATAGTCTTTGCAACCAAACGCTTAAGACATTATATGCTAAATCAAGAAACAAGGGTCATGGTAAAAATAGACCATTTACGAACTTTTCTCACGCAAGGGTCCTTGTCTAAAAAGGCTGGACGTTTTATAACCTTAATGGGAGAATTCAAATTAACATTTGTAAATCAGAAGTCGGTTAAAGGACAAATCATCACGGATTGGTTAGCTGATAACCCATTAGACGGAGGTGATCTAGTAGATCTGGACTTTCCAGATGAGTGCGTATACTACATCAAAACCTGACCTTCTATCTCTGAGTGTTTTTGGTACACTGATATCATTAATTATATCGTGGACCATACGTATCCAGAAGGGGCTACACCATGCAACAAAGAAGGTGATTACACATTATCATAGCTAAATACGTCATCATAGAACAAGTGCTCTATCGAAAGGCGTTCGATGGAATGCTTCTAAGATGTGTCGACACAGAAGAATCCAAGAAGATTCTCCATGAATCTCACAGTGGAATGTGTGGAGGCCACTTCGGTGGCCATGCCACCACTCGTAAAATACATCGAATGGGCTATTTCTGGCCCACTCTAGAACACGATGCGGTAGAGTTTGTACGCAAGTGTCATAAGTGCCAAGAGTTCTCCCATGAGATCCACATGCCGGCCTGACAAGCTCTCTGACCAATCGTGACTCCATGGCCCTTTTCTACATGGGGCCTAGATTTAATAGGGAAATTCTCTCCCTTGTCTACAGACGGCCATAATTTTATAATCACGGCCATCGAATATTTTACCAAGTGGGTAGAGGCTATGCCTCTTACTCTTATGCCGGGTTTATAATCGCCAAGTTCATTTTGAACCAAATCATTTGTAGGTATGGTATCCTGAAAATCATTATCTCGAGATAATGGAACTTCTTTTAAGAATGACAAAGTTCATGAATTGTGCAATAAATTTAAAATAAGCCATCATACGGCTTCATTATATTACCCTCGAAGCCAATGGATAGCGGATGAGGCGACAAACAAAACATTAAAAGCCATTCTCCTTAAAACGGTGAAAGAAAACAAACGAGATTGGCACTTGAAGTTATATCCGGCCTTATGGGCCCACCGAACCTCAATAAGAACACCAACAGGAGTGACTCCTTTCTCGCTAGTATTCGGGCGAAGCGTTCTCCCACTTGAGGTTGAAATACCCGATCTCCGCATTTCATTCTGAGGATCTGGATGAAGATGCTTATAGAGAAGCACGTCTTTCCCAACTAGAAAGCCTAGATGAAGCTAGGTTAGATGCTGAATAGTGGCACAAATTCTATGCTGACCGGATGTGCTGGTAGTATAACAAGAAAGTCTATGAACACGACATATATGAAGGTGATCTAGTTCTAAGGCTAGATAGCCGGATCGACAAAAAGACCGGCGAAGGAAGAAAGTTCCGGCCCAAATGGTTGGGCCCATACCGAGTCATGAAGGACTATGGAAATGGTGCATACCTCTTATGTATGCTGGAAGGTGAGGAATTTGGTGAAACAGTCAATTCCCTACACCTCAAAGCGATTCTACGCGTAAGCAACTAGCACTATTTATAATTATATCTACATTGCATCTTCATATAGATTAAGATCATTTTGTCCTTGTTTCGTACAAAAATTGTGATCAAGGAATTTTTTCTCAAAGAAATTCATTACAAACTCATGATGTTGTTGGCATAAACACTCTAATCATACTTCTCCATTTCCATGATATCATCAAATTATCTCGGAATCATTTTATCAAATAAAGCTAGATATGACAAAGTCTTAACGGTAACCATGCCAAGATCTGCGGGTTTATTCTCACTTTTGGTTTCTTCTTAGGATAGGTGTCTTGCCTATGGTCTGTTCTAGAAGCTTCATGGTGTCACATCTATCCCATATGTATATCTCTTTGGAAATAAGCACATACTGACATTTTACTCAAGTAAACAAGTCAAATATTGATCAAACAGAAAATTTTAATTTTACACATTTCCTTGCCCCACCAACCTTTGGTGATGAGCTTGCGTCTCTTACTAGTGACGTAGGGTTGGGAAAGGATGGAAATGCCCTTACTCACCTATGCTTTGCCCACGGTGATAAACCCACGCTTCTTACTAGTAGCATGGGGAAAAGTGTAGGGGGTCCTCTTGACAAACAAATGTAAAAGGTCATACACAAACAATTCAAATCTCGAAGTCTTTGAGTCAAAAACAAATGAATCAGATGTCCAAAATTCCAAAAGAGTTCAAAATCCTAAAAACCTAGATTTTGTCTACCATGTGGCCATCTAAGGATCTAAGTCTAGATAAACCGCAAAGCAAGTTGCATCCCAAAACTATGAAGTCACTCGAGTGGAGTAAGCTTGTAGCATCCTAATTTGGTTCCACCAAAGCTTTGTCTATCTCTCATCACTACCATTTCAACACATTTCACAACTTGTGCCCTTTCTAGCTCTCGGTGATGAGCCCTCACATCTTACTAGTTGTGTGGAGTTAGGAGAGGGGCAAGTCTATCTGCTCATCATATCGGTTTATCTTCACCACTTTGCCAAAACAAATATGAAGTATCCAAAATTGCTTACAGAAACTAAGATTCAAAATCACATTGTATCTACATTATCATATATCAGCATCATGAAATACAAAAGGAAAATAAACACTTGCATCATTTGTTCTCCATTGCATACATTCTAAAGAGCATACATACATACATCATAATCTACATGAGGAAACTGGAAATGGAAAGTAAGCCATAGATACCAAGGGTTTTGATCCAAAAGAGAATATATATACATGAATGATCAAAGTTTCTATACAATGCCATCATGCACTAAGCATGGTCAAAATGCTCAAAGAGCCCGGGATATACAAAAGAATGTATCATACAAAATCTAGGAGAGCCAAGTGGCTTCTCAATCCCTACGAGACCCCTCTGAAGGTGCACACCCACGCCTAGGACTCCGGCTACACCGGCACTCTGAGTGCACGGAGGGCTCAGGATCCCGAGGGGCAGCCGCAGTCTCGCCATGAGAATGACTCCTCATCAAGCGCTCGGCCATCCTATACCCCGCTAGCTCCGTGCGAAGAGTCGATACCATCTTGGCCACATGCCAGACTGGGGCAAAAATGTCAGTATTTCTACCAGCTGCTGAGGGCTCCCTAGCATCCACAGACAACTCTGCATGGGTCCTCTCCATGGGGATCATCAGGGTATCGGTGCATACCCTGTGAATCAAGTCTCGCCACTCATCGGTGGTCTTTGCAAACAAAGGAGAAAAAAATTAGAAATAAACAAGAGATAAAACACAAGAGTAAACAAGAGGAGAGATAGTAACTAAAGCAATCCTAAATTAACAACAAACATTAAAAGGAGGGAGGGTAACTTACTCGGATCACCAGGCCTCTAGGATGGATCGCTAGGGTCAGCACCTGCCACGGATGCCGCCGCTGACTAAGGGGCTGCTCTTGTGACTGGAGCAACGTAGCACCCCGCAATGGACTCATCCTCCCTGCCATGGCCCTAGGAGAGTGGCTCCTCTAAAACCAGAGTAACTCTCTCTGCACTCTTCTCGGCCCTCGCTGCCTGCATAATATCCTGAGTGTCATGCCACTCAGGGTCACTATCCTCCTTTGTCTCTCCCCCTGTAAACTCTTCGGACTCGGAGTCTATGTCAATGGGGTCATCGCTGCTGCTGGGGCGGGACCCACGAAAATCTGAAGCAAGGGTGCCTGAGGCGCACCGGCTCTCCCTCTGGCACGTACTACCCTCCTGGCCGCAATAGGAATGCCGGGAGTAACCACTATCCAACCCTGGCCTCTAGGACCCCCTCTGGCCTCTCTGACTGACCTGTATACTGGCGCTACTGGGGAAGCATGCCCATGTAAGGTAGGCCAAACTACTAAGGAACTCGGCCAAAGGGGTGTATCTCCACTCGCCCCACTCTATCAATAAGTTTCCCTGTGGTGGAGCAGGAGATCAAAGTAAGAGCCTCCTCGCCCCATATACCTGCCATAGTCTGATACGGTGTGGCCTCCATGTCGGTGGTGGTCGGAGAAGCAGGCCCCAGGCGATGAGGTGCTCGGAGCACTGACATATCTATCCATCTAGCTGCCCTCACAGCTCCGGGATCTGTCACCTCTACACCTCTGCCATAGGGGATGAAGTGCTCATAGACCCAACTCATGACCAGGGTCGGGTGGCTCGAGGCTGCCCCAGTAAATGCGGACTACCTGTATAAATCATGGTAGGTGGTCCCAAGTATGTCTGCTCCCCAGGCATATATCCGGCCATGTCCCTCTATCTGTGCAATAATGGGGGACCAGCAATATAACAATGTGTCTCCTCCCTTGTCCTGATCAGTCTCGAGGCAAGGATCCCCATAATAGCCTGGCGAAGTAGGGGGATGGGAAAACTAGGAATAGATCAAACTCTGACCCCCTTCTTTGAACCCATGGAGATGACTGCATCTCCCATATAAGTGGCCCACTGTGCTATCTGGGCCCGTGAACCTGCTGTCTCTAGGGTGAGTCATCTCCCGATGATCAAGACCCCCAGGATACGGTAAACATCCTCTAAAGTGATGGTCCACTCACCGCGGACCCCTGGTAATCGGAAGGTGTTCCGATCAACATCCCAATATGAGAACAAGTCACAAAGAATGTGACTGGAAGGAGCAACGTGGGGCACGCGTGATATACGTAGTATACCAGCCCTCTGAAGAGTATCCTCCTCATCCTGTGAGAGGGCGTCTAACACTTCTTGGGAGCTAGTCACACTCCCTCTCTCGGCTCCACCAAATGTACTCCTCTCTCACCTACATACACCCAAAAACACACAAAATAGAGCAAGTTAGCATCCAAGTGATACTAGAAAAATCATGAAAACATGTAGAAATGCTAAAAATGCAAAAACAACTTCAAACAAGTACTCTTTTGACATTACAGCGAAACCAACCACCACCTTGAGCGGGTGGCGGTTTCATGTAACCGCCGCCTTAAGGGGCGCAGTCTTGTAACCCCCACACACCCGGGCGGTGGTCATGGCTCAAAAACCCACACGGGTTTTGTAATTTAAAAAGCCTAAAAACACTAAAAATAACCATTTTAGCTAAAAACAAAGCCTACCCAGTAGGCGCCCCCCTAGATAGACCTTTTGAACCTAACATTTTCAAAAACTATCCCCCCATGACAAAGATTTTAGCATTTTAAAATTGAGGGGGGAAAAGTGGTAAATTGAAGAAAACCAGCCTGTGATCTCGCGGGTCGATGTTCTACTCACTGAGGCATGATCACTATCTCATCATAGACGTTTTGACTCTACTCACGTAAGAAACCGTCACCGTGGGTCCCAGAGCTCAAAATCAATCAAATCAACACGTGCAAATGAATAGGAAAATGGGCCCACTTTCATATATATAACTTTGATTGGTTTAAATGCCTTTTTCGCAGGTTTGGAGTCTTGAAGAGGTAAGTTTTTTTATCCTCACACAAATGGTACGTCCTCATTTCCTATTATTTTAGTGTTTATTTTCCAAGTTATTGTGTCTATCTGCACTTGAGTTCTCTTTTCCTTTTGCAGGTAACAGAAATTTGGATGGCGTCATTTCAACACATGGACGTATCAGGTATAACTTCTAACTTCCCATTTGGGACCACCATACTCGATCCACGGTTTTGCCCTCTTCATTGGCTAAAACGCTTCTCAGAGGGCAATATGTACGTACCCAAATTTTAGAGTGCTGTACATACGCTGCCCAGAACAACAACGTAACACATGCCCCAATGATGATACAGGTCTCCTCGCAAGGTGTTCGAGATCTAGAAAAGATCTCCAAGTGTGCGTTAACATCCCGCATGCCTTGCTTAGCCCCCATGTGCTTTGTTTTTCCCTTTTCCCCTCTTTTCTTGGCCTTTTTCTCTTCAGTGACGAAACCGCTGCCCTGCATTGGCGGCGGTCTCGTGACCTCCTCCCTGAATAGGGGCGGTCTATAACCGCCACCCTACTCGGGCGCGGTCCTTTACGCATTTTCTAGAAATCTCTTTTAACATGACTCATGTAATTTCAATTTTACCAGCTTTCTTTCACCACCATAAGCTTGCATTTATGATTCTGGTTCCCTGGAATAGTGTTTTGCCATTGTTTATAGTTTAAGAGTTCTATTTAGTTTTTACCTTGGGTAAATGCAAATGCTATAAATAGTTGGCTTGTGCTCAAGCAAATGGCCCCTCAAATTTGCCTATGAATTTCTCATTGCAATAGATTAGTCTTTTTTTTTTGTAGATTCTTAGTTTCTTTCATTGCATGCCTAGTTAGTGTTGTTTTGCTGTTAGGAAGCCACATATCCATCTTGTGTAGGTGATGTTATCATTTTATCCAATCCATTGGAGTAGAATAGTTTGTTTTCAATAGGAAGCCATTAAAGTTACAGGTTTTGTTCTTCAAATAGGATAGTTTCAGGTTCTAGACATTTCATGTTGCATGACTCGCAATAAATCCCACTAGGAATTGCATAAGCCAAGCTCTGTACTCTTGTGCTATCCCTCTCCTACTCGCATTGTATTCGATCATATCTTGAGCTGCCTTTGTCCCAATATCTACTTCGTTGATCTTTACATTACATTCTTTTACGGATCCACGTGAACACGAAGGAACGAGGAGATCACACTGAGGGGACAAGATCACACACACCATCGGATTTACCACTGTTCTGCGGAATCTAGGTTCTAGCTTTCAAAGTTCTAAATTAGAATCATATCAAATAGAGTAGTTAATTGCTTTATTTCAGTTAATTTTACTTTTGATATTGCCGGGGAAGTTGTGGGGATTGATAGTTTCTGAGAAACTATGATTCATTCCTCACTTCTGAGGTAGGATCGATAGTCTTGCAAATAGATTAGATCAGTTATTTCATTATTCAGAATAGGCTCACAGTTGCATAGACAAATAGCTATACTCGGTTATCTTGTTTGTTTTAATTTCTTATTTTTAGCCGTCAATTCTAGATATGTTAAACAGTTACTCTTTTAGATTCATTCGAATAGTTCATCAGAAAATACAAAAATAGAGAAATCATATATGCTATAGATATATTCAAAGTAGTTAAATTTCACTTTGTTGTAGTTAATTTATATTGTTGCTTCTGTATGACAATCATGGGACCTAGGGAGCCCAGAGAATACGTATTCAAGCCAATCGTGTCTCAACCCAATCTCATTACAGCAATAACTGATATAGATCAAAATCTCAGGATCCAGTCTTCCAGAACAACGGTGAACACACAACAAATCTTTTTCCAACTATAGGGGTTAAACATAGAAGACGACCAAGCACACATATTTTGGTCAAGTCAACCAAACTACAGATTACCCTAGATACATGCCCGCATGACTGTGGAGGGGTTTGAAAGAGAGCAAACGTATGGTTGTGATCCTTTGGTCCCACAGCCAGACGCAGGAGACACCCTCATAGATATAGATACCAGCCTAAGAATTCAGGTTGCACGAACAACTGTAAGATATTCTGAGAAGATCACACAGTTATTAATTCTAAATATAGAAGCTGAGAAAGCATACGATTACTTGGATACTAGGGATTAGGGACTGATTCCATACATGACCATAATAGGACTGCAACAACCACGAATATACGGTTGTGACCCACAAATCCCACAGCCCAATGAATCCACGGGTGAATCAGACATAGATACTGGCCTACGTACACTAGTATTCAGATCCACTCCACTTCCACCTATCATCATTGAACAGTTATCCTTGCTAGACACAACAGCTAACGAAGCTAAGGAGTTCTGGACTAGGCCAGAGAATCACCCATAGAGTCAATTATACTTACCATCCACCCTATGACCTTATCTGGAGACATACACGAAACTATCCCAGGTCATTTTCCACGTATTCCACAACCTATAGACCGAATCATGCCAGAGCTCGATATTGATTGGAGCCTTCGAGCAGTCATCCTTGCTGATCGATCTATCACACCAGTTTAGGTTAGGAGGGCCTTCTTTGCCTTAGATTCACAATTTCCACTAGTGCGTGTAGAAGACATTAGATTGCCTAACTAGTTTGTCTGTATCCCACACATATTCCATCCCCACCGGCTGTCTTGGCACGACCTCGGGAGGTCGGGTGTGAGAAAGAGTTACTTGTAGATTCCCATGTTCGCTTGTCACTTTTCCATCGTACGATTACCCCTGCGAGCTTCATCCGTTTGAACTGGAAAATTAATTTGGGATATTCCTCCTTTATTTCAGCCTCCAAGGTCTTCCACTCAATGAGTGCTTCTACTACTTTTTTTGGAATGTCCATAGCAATGGAATCTAGTTTATCTTGTGCAATATCTCCTTTCTCATTCTTTAAGACCAACACAATGTTGGAAATTGTAGTCATCCTTCCCTCTAGCAAATCCATATTTTACGTGATGAGTTTCCCAAGCTCCTCTAGCTGATCCTTGTGTGGTTCTTGTGTTATTACAAGGGCCTCACACTTTTATTTAAACAGTGCTAATATTTCTGCGTGGCCTAATGTGTTATCCTTCATCACTTTCTAGACCTCATTGTCCTCCTCCAGGGTTTTTATTTTGATGAGTGCCTCTGGAGCTGTATAGATGTTCAAGGCTTGGTCTACCTTCTTTAGTTCTTCCCATAACACTTGTAGCAATCCTTCGTAAGATGAAATATTTCTCTTCACTACAGCCCTTTCCCTTTCGCCTCTTGCTCAGGATTCTTTGGTGTTGGCATTCACATGGTTTCATCTTCAAGTACCAAATCCACCAAAGTCTTGACATAGTGCATTGCTGAAGGAAATTGCTCTGGTACCTTTGACTCTAGATGTGGGTGCACTTTCAGTACATGGTCCCCAATAGTCTCGCCATGTTGATAAAGGCATGGTTCTTCTTCTATTCCAAGTCCTTTTCCTAGATCAAGTGTGTTATTTTTGCATCCTTTGTTTTAATTTCCCCTCACAACACCCTGATGGTTGTGGCCTTATCCATGTTCCTGTGAGCCACCTCTATGGAGACCTTTACCAATGCATTACTTACTTGCTCATTGGACATAACAGTAGGCTTTACTTTGTTATGTGTCTAGCTTGGGGAGTCTTTTTCAACCTCCTCAACATGCATGACTCCTCACACACATCGAAGTCTGGTTCATCCATATGCATGTGCATCGACCACAAAAGTTTCTTCCTTGTGCGCACGGTTGCCATATCTTCATCCATCAACTCCCAGCCAAATAACTCCTTTTGTGACACGATCCCTATGTCCTAAAAAATGGTGTAGAAAATTTTACCTATGTCCTCAGTGTAGCCCATGATTGGTGCATACCCCAAGAAGTATATGTTCTCCATGGTATGCTTACCCTTTCCTTTTCTCGACCTTCTATAGGGAGCATTAAATCATCTTCACCTAAATACATACTTTTGTTTTCCTAGTTTAGGCTTGCTCGATTCTCTTTTATCTAATGGTTTGATGTACACAAGTGTTTCTCCAATGTCTTGAACAACTAAACTTTTTGCTAGTTTATTTTTGATGCTCAATACATTTATGCTCAATACATCGAGACGAGCCTTTCAATATATGCATTACATCCTGGATATACAAACTTCTTCCTCGGTGTGTGGTAATCGCAGGTCTACCTTGTCTCGCATTGAATGTTTAGCGGTGCATGTCCGAGAACATGTGAACCAATGCCTAACATTACCTCACTATGAAGGCATACGGTAGTTTGCACCATGGGCTCCAAGCCCCGTCCTTCATCGTAAATCACATAATGCAAAAATTCTAGTATACTACAAATTGTACTGCCTTACCCACCACCGAAGGTAATTCTTTAGGGATGTGCCATTCCTCCTTGAATGTCATGCGGATTCCATCATACCACTTCTTGACTAGTTTAGTCATCGATCCTTCACACAAGTACTTGCTGAATCATTCTGCAGGTGACTTGTTCTCCATGGGATACTCCTAAATCTTCTCCTTTGGTCCATCAGGTACTCTGATTTCCATGAATACCAAGAGATAACAGAACAGCCCCAAAACTAATCTTTCCTCCTAAATGCGCTTCTTCGATAATAGTTTCCACAATGTAATTTGAAATTTTGTATACTACCCCTTCAGACATCTTCTTTGCAACACATATCCACATGGTGTTCACTTGTGACCACCTCTCTTGGTCATTTAGTTTTTTCACAAGGTGCGCACTGCCTACACAACTGCTTACTTTTTCAGCTTGTCTATGTCCATGTTGCATGGACCCTTGGTGTACCCCATCTCCCTCTGGTCTTGAAATGTAACCTTTTACGTTAAGTCCCCATTGAGGTCTTCACCTGTGCTATTTAATCCTATCACAGTTGAGATCAACACGATTTGAAATCATTACTCTACATCCGACAAAGTAGAAGAAGTCTTTGTGTACTTTGCTCATGAGCCATTGGTACAAGGGCTCATATTTTCCAAAGTAGGGGAGCTCATATAACTTATATACTCCAATCTTTTTCAATAACTTCTCCCCAGCATCATCATAGACTAGCATGTCCTCCACCATGCGTTTATTTGTCTTCATGTTCAACAGTGCATCCAACTCCTTATTTTTGTGGTACGATGGTTGTACTCACTTATCTTGCTTCTCCGAATGTGGGAATCCCATTCCTGGCCTACTATAACCCCCTTTGGATATTGCATCTCTAAAAAAATTCTGCAGCTACCTTCTTTGGTGCCATTTCTACCATGCAATCCTTTAAAAATACTTATCTTTTGACTTCCACGCAACGTGTAAATCAAACCCTAGCTCAAATATCGGTGCCTAGTAGAAATCACATGCCCTAGCTCATTTATAACTTGTCTTCTTAGCTCAAACTCTTCTCCCGTGGGAGCATAAGCTTCTTCTTCACACAAACCTCCTTTCCACGTATGGTTTCACACTCTTCACACCTCAAAACGATTACTCGGCTCTTCACACTTATCTCTTTTCAAATTTTCTTAATCGTAATGGTAAGAATGAACTCGCATCCCATCCTTATATAGATTTTCAAATTTTTGATGCATTTATTACTCCTTCACCTACCCAATGTCCTCTCATTTATTGAACCATTTCATTCGTTCCACACATTACATCTTTATGCCCCAGCTATAACCTTCTAGCACACCTTCCTACCCTCTAGTCACAGACTTCTCTTGAGCATGCTACCTTGTGCCTGAGTACCTTGTCATTGTACCTTCCACTAGTAGTTATTATGGCCTTTGCTTACATTGCGTTATACTATCCCTTCATTCATCTCCATCTTTGGTCACTTTTTAGAAGTAATCTTTTAACTTGAATAGCACCCGAATGGCACCCATAGCAGTTTATTCTTTTCACCTTTCAATTCTAGTAGTCTTGTACTTGGATATCAATAACCACCCCACACTAAAAGTATGTGTAGCCCTCTGTGCATAATCATGATTTAGATAGTAATTAGCTTCACACTTGATAACGTGCTTATTACAAAAGAAAAATAATGAAATGTACAATGTATAACGATGAAGAAGGAAATACATAATTGAAATCCTAATCTAAATGGCAGCACTTCCTTATTACAAACACCAAGAAGACTTATTTATAGTAGGGCTTCAGCCTACTCCCATTAAAGTAACCGGGTATCCGTGTTCCATCAAGTGCTTCTAACTGGAAAGCACTTGTTTCAAGGATGTAAGTGATAACATATGGCCCAAACCAATGTACCTTAAGTTTTCTGCGATGGCATAAAAACTTAGATTCATAGAAAAGCACCATTTATCAAATCACAAACTTCTTATCCCTTATGTTTCTATCATGCCATGCTTTCTACCTAGCCTTTTCTTGTTTTTGACTCCATCGTGCTATGGCTCATTGCTCATCCAACTTGATCATATTTTCAATCTATTCTTCTAAATCTTTCTCATCAGCTAGACCTCCAGCGTGTGTGATATGCAAAGAAGGTAACATGAACTCCACGGGAATAACGGCTTCATGCCAAACACTAACTGAAATGGTGTGGCCTTGTTCAACCTCTTATAAGTTGTTCTATATGCCCAAACTACAACATAAAATTTATCATCCCAATCCTTTCTTCTAACATCACAAATTTTTTCAAGGTCTGGCTCAAAATCTTATTGAAAGCCTCAATAGTTCCATTTTCCTGAGGATGGTAAGGTGTAGTCTTATGGTGCATAACCATAAACTCATATAATAATATCCTGATTGTCTCATTCAAAAAATGTGTGCCCCTATCACTTGTCAGACTTAAAGGACATCCATACCTTGTAAGAACATTCTCCCATAGAAACCTAGCTGTTGTAGTTGCCATACAATCCTTTGTAGGTGTTGCTTCTACCCACCTTGTGAGATAATTTGTGCAAGTAATGATGTAGTGCAATCCAATCCTACGCACGACTGGTGAAATAGGTCCTACAAAGTCGATAGCCCATTTCTCAAATGGTTCTACACTAGAAATAGGTCTTAAAGGAATCTCATCTCTTTGCCCTAGTTTTCTTATATGATCACACGCCTTGTAATATGCCTTACAATATTTATACAAGGTCTCCCACCATAATCCAATGAGTAGGATCTTGCATGCAGTAGCATCACCCACATAGTGGCCACCTGTAATACCACCATGAGCCTCCTCCATAATATCTGTGCACTCATGCTTCAACACACAATGACGCAATACTTCATCTTTACCTAACTTGTACAGGTCATGATTGATAAACATAAAAGGTGCCACGTGTATATCAAGATGTTTCTTTTCTAAGGCCTTCATTCCTTCTAGTGCCACACCAAGTCCGTAGAAAGATAGCAATGTCCTATAATTCTGATGGTGCTCGTTGTTGTTAGGTTAATTATTATTTACCTATATTAATTATGCATTGAATATTAATTAGTGTATTTATTTATTGTTTATATGGTTATATTTAATCATAACCATCTTATTGTTTGTATTCAAACAATACGGTGTTGTTATATTGTTTTAACAATATAATTATTTTATTGTATTTAATATTGGTTATGCTTCCCGGATTACCTTTTTGGAAGCTTGTGTGAAATAGTTTGTTGTTGCACCTATGCAACATATTTCCATGTATGTATTCAGTTGTACAATACCTATAAGTATTGCAGCTCATTCCAATGTAATTTGGTTGATTAAGATTAATAAAGTTAATCGGGGCTTCTACCCCCTGTTGTTCAGTTTACATTTGGTACCGAGCAAAAATTTGGACCTATGAAGTAACGTGAGGGTTGAAGGAGAGGTTGCAGTAGGAAGAGAAGTGTCTTAGAGAATAATTTGGTTTTCTAGAGAGCTGTGTTGGCTCTGTTAGAGTAGGTATTTACCTTAGCTCATGTTCACCTAGGTACATTATTGTATTTATCCTCACCCACTTATGTGTGTGGATATTTCTTTTATTTATTTAGATATCGGGAGATATTATCTAGTTGTTATGTATAGTTCTTTCCTTGATCTATGGTATTGACTAGTTCTTTCCTAGATCTATGGTATTGACTAGATCCTTGATGTCTAGTTCTCTCATAAATCTATGGATTTGACTAGTTCTTCCATGATTTATGGCTTGATCTACGACCTTGATTGGTTCTTAGATTGTTATTCCTTGCCTATATAAGAAAGGCCCATTCTCATTGTATTTCATTGAGTTCCATAATAATATATGATATTGTTGCTCATTTGTTTACAAAGGTTTTGTGTAAAGTTATTCTGGTGAATTAATTTCATCTTATTGATCATGGTGTTTGATTAGCATCTATGTTCTTGGCTTGGTACGATCTAGTTATTGTTCCTTTTAGGCTCCAGCAACTTCCTAGACATCCCTGCATCCCCACAACCCCTCTTTCATTCTAGGTGTTTGGAACACAAATTGTTTTTGCACCTTTGGTGTACCCAACACCAAGAAAAATTTGCTACATGGATAGAAATTATATATATATATATATATATATATATATATAGGATTAGGATTTAGTCACTAAAATTGGTGGCAGTGTTAGTTGTAACTAACACTAGCCGCAACACCAAATCGAAGGTCTCGGCCTTAGCCACGAGTTGAAAAATTTCCTGATTGAGTTGTACATTGGCGAACTGATTTACTCAAACCGAGCTAAGTTATATCCTACATTGGATTCGATCCCACATTGCAAGTCGGGCCTCTTTTGGAATTGATCCATTTTGAAGCCTTTGCATCGAACCATCATATTGGTGTGCATTGTTGTGCTTTAAATGACCATCTCCCCAATGATATGATCCAGATGATCTCTCCTCCATTGAGACCAAGATATCTCCCGCATCCGGTGAGCTTGACCTCTTTGGAATTCGAACCGAAGCCATTCAAAGTGACCATGCTCCTTGCATGTGAAACCCCAACATAAAGCAAATAGAAATGGTGTCATCCAGAGCTCTGCTCTATCCCCGAGCAACATGTTCTCCATTGGCATGTAGATCAGCCCCGCACAAAGAAAACAAAGGCATATCCTACAACAACACACGATGGTGCAACCAAATCACATGCAAAGAAAATCAATGATTGGTGAAAGAAATAACAAAACAATGGTGTTGAAACAAATAAAAATCAACACATTCCACCGGATATCATATGACTCCATTTTTTGTGTGCAAGAGGAAACCCTTAACCCCCTACAAGCACGCAACCACACGGACCCACCTCCAGCCACGTGGGTGACATGCAACAACTAGGCATGTAAAAGGGTAGTCCTTTTTTCATCTTAATTAAATACAATATTCTCCATTTTTATGCATAATGCATTAAGCGCCTCGGTGGATAGACCGAAAGCTTTTTAGGTGGATGAGGTTTGGGGTTTGACCCCCACCCCCATATAAATTTAAAAAAAAATTGAAATTTAGTGGAAAAATTAGAAAACCACCAAGTTTGGAGGAGTATTTAGAGGAAAACTTTGACTAAATAGTTTAGTCATAACTAAACAACCTACTAAAATTTTAGCAAGAAAAACCCTAAATTAGGGTAAATTTTTTTCCTACTATTAGGCCTATTTTTTCATTCCAGTGCAACATTTACCAAAGGAATACTATCTAAAAACTTCATTTTAAGATGCTTGTTAACGATTTTTGGCATAGAGGGTTGTATTGGGCTCTGAAGGCCACCAAGGCCTGCAAAACAATTTTTTTTTCCTGCCATTCAATTTTTCCATATTTTTTGAATGTAATTGCATGCTTCAATATATTGTACTAATTTGTAGGTTGTCATAGTCAACCGCAAATATTGTAACTTCTTAGAAACTGGTAGAGAATTGTAATCCAAAATAGTAAAAATTGGTTTTGTAAACTCATGAGATCCTAGATCTCATTTGCAGCATTCGGTATTTACGGTGCCTCTAGGAAGAACTTACGGGTAAAGCCATCATGACTACTACTGCACTTAACGCCTATTATAGCTGTAACAACATCATCTGGGCATCGACCCTTTAAATCGATAGGGAGTAATAAGGACACAAGTACACACACTATGAGCCATCTCATTCATCTCGTGAACGATTGCATGACATAAATATAAACGAGAAATTATACAAGTATATAGTGAAGTTACACCCACGTATGAGGATATTTCTTTGAGCTTGTGTCAATAATCACACAGACCCCTTTTAGTACTATCTTGGTACCATTTATTAAATTATTTCACGTATGTTAACACCTCTTTCGCGTCTTTGTTGGGTATATAGAAATGGTGAGGTTCTTCCATGTATCTTGTTGGGTATATCGAATGGCGTGTATATAGAAAGGTTTGATATATCGGATGACGGTATATAGATTGGGGTACATTATACCCGGAGTGATAAGAGCCAAACCCTATCAGTGATTTCTACAAAATGGGCACTAATGCCCCCAAATTTTTTCTTCCAAATTCACAACTACTCAGAGGAAACAACTATGTTGCATGGAAGACTAAAATCAAGAAACAACTATTGTGAATGACACTTTGACCGATCAACTACTAATATAACACAAAAATGGTAGTTTGATAGAGAAAATTAGAAATCCAAACTCATCATCTTGTTTGGAGTGTCCAATAATGTGAAACCCCACATTCAAGATGCTAGAACAGCCAAAGAAGCATGGGATAAGTTGAGCATGGTGTATGAGGCTAAAAACAAGAATGTTATACTTGAATTTGTAGAGTCGATTACACACACTTTGAAGTTAAAGTAGAATGAGAAAATTGAAGATTTATTAAGAAGAGTTATAGAGTTGAGGGCTTCACTTCCAGCCCTGGGAGAAGTGGTCACAGATGATGCTCTCATTCCCATTGTTATGAGAACAATCCCCTCTTCTTACCACATTTTTTCACAACACTAAACGTGTCGAGTCAATGACAGCTTAGTTTTGATAAGTCTGGTAAACCTACTACAACAAGAGGAATCCATGCATAATAAGGATGATTAAGAGGGGTAAGAAATTTCTTCACATCAAAATGGAAAGGAAAAGTTAAAGGAAAACCTAACTCCTATCAAAACTACTAACATCGAGATCGGTATCGTGGGGATAAACAACGAAGAAGAAATGTCCAATTTGTAAAAGAGTACATGACTTAAAATATTTTTAGTACAATACTTACAAGAAAGGTTCATCAAGAAACTCTGGACCTCCATAACAACAATATCACAAGGGACATTCAAACTACAATCAAGGGAAGAAAAGGGGAACTGGAAAAGAAGACCCCATCAACAAGGAAATATTATTAAGCAAGAAGAACATTCAGATAATGAAGACTTCTTATACATTGCTTGATCAAGTGAACCATCCACATCATCTAGTGATGTCTAGTATGTTGATTCAGGAGCCACTCAACACATGACTAGCCACAGAGACTAGTTTACCTCAATGAGGGACACACCTTTGAAAAACCATGTTTTGTTGGGTGATGATTCTTCATATATAGTTAAGGGGATTGGGAACATTTCTCTACCCCTTGGTTCACGCAATTGTAGACTATCAGATGTATTATATGTCCCTAGGTTGATAAAGAATCTACTTTCAGTCAGTCAACTCCTAGATCACAACCTAAAAATTGACTTTTATACTCATTTCGGCAAGAAAACGTGTTTGATTCGAGATAAATCACAAGGCTCAAAAATAGTTACAAAATCCTCCAATGTGGGACACATGTTCCAGCTTGATTTTGTCCACATAGATGATCAGGAACTTGTGGCTAAGAACTCTACCTTAGCATAGTTGTGGCATCAGAGACTTGGTCATGTTAGTTTCAAGTATCTCGAGACACTACGTCGATGCAATATGGTATTGTTATCCAAAATAAGCCCCTACTTATTTTGGCTAACTTGCCTTCTTTCTTTCCTTCCTTTTGCTTCAATATCAAATTTTACACATTTCAGGCACTCAAATGTTTCTGGAACTAACTTCATCAGATAGAGAATTTTCTCACCTTTCCAGAAAGGTAATATTTTCCTCCTAACTCCTTGTAATTTTTGAGTTATGGCTCAATGAGTTTTTTGGGAATTTTTCCTAGACATGCCCACAAAAACCGGTGAAAATATGCCACATGGCGGGGTGGAGCGTTGGGTGTTGGGGGTTTTGGAGTTTTTGGCACTTTGGTCAAAGAGTGCAAAGGAAAATTTTGGCCCGAAGGCCCATGGATCATTTGAAGCTACCACGTGTCCTGTCGGCCGGCGGAGTCGGGCGACGAGAAGATTTGGTGAAATTTTCCAAAGTTGCAAAAGGTGTAAAGGCATGCATTGAACCCATGGCCCCATTGACCAATCAAATGGCACCACATGTCCATGTTGGTAGCGGAGGTCGGGCTAGTGGAGAATTTTGGGAAAAATTTCCCAATTGTGCAAAAGGGCAGAAAGTGATCTTGAGGCCCGCAGAACAACCAGAGGGTGACACATGGCGGAAGAGTAGCGAGGCACAAAGATTTTTTTGGAAATTTTCCCAAATTCAAAAAAGAGGAAAATTTTCAAGTTTATTCCTGCAAACCTAAATTTTTCCCTAAATCTTCAGAGGGGCATAACTTTCGATCCCAAGCTCGTATTTTCACATTCTTTATATAATTGGAAATATGTTGAAACTCTCCACCTGATGGACTATAAAATTTTGTTTTTTGGTGGATTTTGGTGGGATAAAAATGAGAAAATATCCCTGACATGCAAAAATATAGAACTAACATTCAACTACCAAAATTAATGAAGTATGGGTCATTTTTTGGATCTGCAGAGCAATGTACTTTAGTGTATGGGTTTTTCCATGAAGCCCATGACTTTGCAGGTGAAATTGAAGGGATTTTATTGGTGGTTGAGCTCATAAATCATTTTTCCCACATTTTTTCTTTTCCTTCGTTCTGCTTCGCCATTAAAAGCCAGTTTTGGCCCATTTGTAAAGGGTTGGACGATATGTTCTTGCAGTCCCCCTCTTCCCCTTAGCACGTGAATTTAAGGAGTTTCACACCTTCCATAGAGATTGTGACACATTTTTGCCTTTCTTCCATTGTCAATGCATCGTATTAAACTTGGAAATGGAAATGCATGTTTTGTGAATGATCCTACAATCCTCTCATACATGTTTCTCATTGTCTTCGATATTTCATTATATCTTAGAAATATGTGCATGCTTTGGTGTTACATCTCTATGATCTGTGTTTATTTGCAAGACAAAATTTCATCACTCCTTTGGTGTATCACTACTTTACCTTAGTTTTTTTTTCTTTTTCCATGCTTCTTTCAACCCTGTCTCCTTGGAAATTTTAGAGTAAGAGTTTTAATCATAACCTCTGAAAAATTCATGCATACACCTAAACAAAGGGGTAAGAACCAAATTTATCTAGATAATTTTCTCACCTTGCAAGGTCCCACACCTTGTAGAAAACTCAATGTTGTGCAATCACACTAAGGGATTAAATTCTGAACTACAGATCTGAAAGTCATTTAGGGGGTGTTGTAGATTTGCACTAACAATTTTAGCACACTTGGTCAGACCTTAGAGGTCTTCATATTCATTAGAACAAAGTTGATGTGCAATTTTTGTAAGTTTCTTGCTCTAAAGATCATTGATTTTCACATCTGGTGACTCCAAAAGGATAGAATCAACTAGTTTTAGTAGTCCAAGCTTGAAGATTCATGAGAAGGATCCAAACAAGGTCAAGGAAAAAAGAGGAGGGATTGCTTAACTATCTACAACTATCCCCGAAAGAGGAAGAAGGATTCAAAGGTCTCCATCTCCACCAAATAGAACTCTATCAACTCCTCCACCTAGTAGACCTTTTAACCAATCAACAAGGGTTCTCGGGCTAATCGAATGGCATAACCCAAAGTCCTTATGTTAAATTTGTTGGCAGCATCCACTTGCTCTCAATGCACAAAATCTAGTTCCAATTGCGGTATTGAAAAAAATCCCATACTTAATCGGGAAAATTAGACCACTCATGGAGATCATGTCGGAGACATTTCTAATGTTTTTGCAATCCATGAGATTGTTGAGATGCAAATTGTTGGCATCTTCATTCAAAGGGAAAGCCTTGCAATGGTTCAGGAGCCTTGAGGCAGGATCTATCCAAAATTGGAACCAGTTGTGCATAGCTCTCCATAACCAGTTTGGAGAAAAGGGGGACAACTTGTCTCTATTAGCAACTGAAAACTATCAAGAGAGCTCCCAATGAGTAGCTAATAGACTTCAATTTTAGATTTCAAAGAACATGGGATAGAATCCCATTGGCAGTGAGGCCAATAACTCAAGGTGCTTTCTTATACTTTCTCAAGGCTTTAAATTCTGACATTTATATGTTGATACAATCCATGGGAGGTGTAACTATACTGCAACTTACAAAGCATCACCATTAGGGGTAATTAAAGATTTGAGCCTTACTTTTCATGCATGCCCTAATGTCACTGTTTTGTAAGATGTGTTAGTGATAGATTTGCCACTACTCTTTGCCATATGTTTATCAAGGGATTTCACAGCTAAAATTGGAGGCTACCTATTGGCTGATTGGTCACACATGCTTTGTTTAGGACAAGGTATGGAGCCAAGGCCAAAATTAGGTCCAAACCTATTTCAAACTTTCACATTGAGCCTCATACTCTAAGCACAATCAATTTCAACTATTAAGTGTTTGATCAAGAGGATTATCTAAGCACACAAGAAGCTGACGCCAAAGTTGGAAGTATTCCATATTTGAATCTTGATGAATGGGAAAGAAAGGTACATTCTTTTGATCCCTACAAGGAAATAGAGGAATCTGAACTAGGAGTCTATTACATGCATGAAGAAAATCAACCTCTCCTTAGCATCACCAAGCCAGACCATAAAGATGACAATGAGGTATGGTATTTTTTCTTTGATGGATCAAGAAGTAGACAAGATGCAGGGAGTGAGAGCTATGCTTGTTTCACCTCAAGGCATTAAGTATTATTCAGCTTTTAGATTTCAGTTTGCATGTTCTAACAACACTATTGAATATGAAGCCTTGATACATAGATTGCATTGGTCAAGTAAGAGAAGCATAAAAACTTACAAGTCTTTTGTGATAGTGAGTTGAATGTTAATCAAGTTAAAGGACAATGTGCCACCAAGAATGAACTATGCAAGAGTTATAAGAATAGAGTGTGGGACCTCATTGAGGATTTTAAGGGATTTTTCATCAACTCCATTCCTAGGAAAGAAAACCAAGCTGCTAATAGGCTTGCAATAGGTTGGAGCAACCTTTGATGTTATGGAAAGTATCAAAAGGGATAAAGTGCAGCCAAGCATCCATATGATTGTGAGGCCATTAGTGTAAGAAAATAATGCTAGTTGGCAGGTGTTTGAGAGTGACCAAAAATCATAAATTTCTTGCAAGAGGAAGTGAGTTGTCGACCCAAAAAATTAGGAAAAGTTAGAATAGTGGTATGGTGATCAAGTGGTACAGCTGAGAACCAAAAAATAACCAAAGGTACTCATGAATTTAGAGTCTATTTTAAATCCTAATGATCAATTTAGGAAGGAGAAAGCAAACATCCAAGTCAAGGGAGAGGATTCAAAACCCATCTCAGTTGGGAAGGCAAGTCACTTCAAATTGGTAAAGTGGCAACCGAGCAAGAAAGGTATCAGTTTATGTAACTTTTTGAAGATTTCCCAGATGTATTTGCTTGGAGCCATGAATACTTGAAAGATTTCAATACCAAGCTAGATCAACACACAATTGGACTAGATCCAAGTGCTAAGCCCATCAAGCGAAAGAAGAGACCGGTCAATCCTCACATTGAGCCTCTCATGAAGAAGGAATTGAATAAGTTAATAGAGGAAAGTATCATATTCCCTATCAAGAATTCAAGATGGGTTGTAAATTTAGTTCTAGTTAGAAAAAGAGTGGAGAAATCAGGTTGTGTGTAGACTTGAGAGATTTGAACAGATCATCCCTCAAGGATCACTACCCACTTCCTTCTATGGATTGTATTTTGCAAGTTGTTACTAGCTCGAGAGGGTTTCATTGCTAGATGGTTATTCTGGGTATAATCATATCATGGTAAAGGAAGAGGATCAATTCAAAACAGCCTTCACCACCAAGTGGGGAACCTATGCATATAGAAAAATGTCATTTGGGCTGTCTAACGTCGAAGCTACTTTCCAAAGGGAAATGGATATGGTGTTTAAGGGATTGATCAAAAAAATAGTGTTGATATACCTTGATGATATTATTGTATTTTCTAAAAGTTCAGCAGATCATCTCTTTCATTTGAGAAAAGTGTTCCAAAGATGTAGAAGATTTGGGGTATCCTTGAATCCCAAAAATGTGTTTTTCTCGGCTCATGAAGGCAAGCTCCTAGGCCACATTGTTTCCAAAGAAGGGTTAGAAATTGATCCGAGAGAGGTTGAAGAACTAAGAGCACTTTGCCATTGCCAAGACATAATAAGGCACTTCAAAGTTCCTTGGGAAGAATCAATTTTGTTCGAAGGTTTGTTCCAAACTTTGCAGCCCTTGTCAAGCCAATAACTATGATGTTGAAGAAAAGTATGGCATTCAAATGGATAGCCGAAGCTAAGGAAATTTTGAGGAAATAAAATAAGCTATCTCATGGGCCCTAACTCTCATTAACCCATATTTCTCCAAAGACTTCATCCTTTATGCATTTTGCGGTGATGATACAATTTCTGCAATTTTAGTACAACAGAATGAAGAAAATGCAGAGTAGCCAATTTCCTTCTTTAGCCAAAGCTTGGAGGCATATGAAGTAAGGTATTCCTTCATTGAGAAGTATGTTCTTACAGTTATTAGGAGCTTGAAGAAATTCAAGCATCTAGTTTCAAACAACAAAGTTCAACTGCTAGTTTCTCATGTGGGAGTTAAA
Organism: Taxus wallichiana var. yunnanensis; assembly: GCA_018340775.1. NCBI lineage: Eukaryota > Viridiplantae > Streptophyta > Pinopsida > Cupressales > Taxaceae > Taxus > Taxus wallichiana. The sequence continues at coordinate 2,081,524 of JADAXU010000056.1, read as the reverse complement.
GACTTCCTCCTCAAGAAAGATCTACATGAAAACGTGTAGGGTGGATTACTCGTGTCATGGAGTATGACATTGAGATCAAAGTCACCAAGCTGGTCCAAGGAAAGGGATTGTGTGAGCAATTGGCCTTGAGCCAATCAATTAAAGCAAAGCAAAGAGAAGAATGTTGTTTTGATGTTGCAAGACATCAAAGAACAAAGAGATGTTCAAGCGAGAAAATGGTGGTGTGCTCACTCCTTGCTGGACCCAAGACATAATGAACTACTTACAAATAGGCCTATGCCCTCTAGATATGAACAAGGCCAAAAGAAGGCACTTCAGATTACAGGTTATTCCGTATGCACTTGTTGATGGCATCTTGTTCAAAAAAGATATCAATGGAGTGTTGTTAAGGTGCATTGGGAAAAATCAGATTAAGAAAATGTTAGAAGAGTTCCATAATGGTTCAGTGGGGTCATTTTTCTCCAAGAGTGACAGCGCTCAAGATCATGAAGGCTGGTTATTATTGGCTCAAAGTGTTTAGTGATTTTTATGCATGGATCAAGAGGTGCAAGAATTGTGTGTTCTTTATATACAAAGAGAGGTTAGCAAGCACTTCCATTGCACACAATCTCGGTTGAGAAGCCATTCATGTAATGGGGTTTGGAATTCATTGGATTCATTAATCCAAAATCAAGCCAAGGAAAAAATGGGTTCTAAAAGCAACAGACTACTTCACCAAATGGATGAGGTGGTGGCACTCAAAGAAGCGAATGAATCTAGCATTCTAGACTTCTATGAGGGGATAACAACTAGATTTGGTACACCTGCCACTATAATATCGAGATAATGTGTTGGCATACATAGGATCAAAGGTAACTAAATGGGATGTTATAAATGGGATCTATTTGAGCACTTCATCAAATTATTACCCTTAAGATAATGGCCAAGCTGAGTCCATGAACAAGAATCTATTAAGGATCATCAAGAGGACTCTTGATGAGAATTAGAGGACTTGGCACACTAAGCTCAAATCAGCTTTATGGGCTGATAGGATAACTCCCAAGTGGCCCGTAGGTAACTCTTGATTCAGACTTGTTAATGGAAGAGAGGCAATCTTGCCTATGTCACTTGAATTGCCAATGTTGGAACTCATGAAGCAATTAGAATTGTTAGAGTTTGAGCCTATGGAGGTTAGATATGCGAGACTTGATGGAAATCTAAGAAATCGAGAGCATGCATCCCAAACAATGGAGAAGGACTAAACTTTGATCAAAAGAAGCTTTGATAGGAAAGCTAAGGCTAGATATTTCCAAGTTAGAGATTTAGTGTTGAAATGGGATACAGATGAGAAAATCTAGGAAGGAATTCAAAATTTTATGCCATTTGGAGTGGTCCCTACATAGTCACAAAATTCAAAAACAACAATGCCTTCCAATTGTCTACATTGGATGGTGAGGAACTGCATATTCTAGTTAATGGAATCCATCTAAAACATTTCTACTAGAAGGGAAACTTCTCACCTTGTACATATTAGCTTATATTTTTCATTCCTCCAAGTGATTTGGCATAGGTTTTGTTGCCCCAAGGATACATCTTTTGCAGGTCATGTTCTAGATCAAAGTAATGTTCTACTCTCACAATATTCATTCTAGAGATTTTCTAATGAGTTGAGAGTAACAAGTAGTTAAGTTGATGAATCCATTGCCCACTAGATTGCTTCAGGTAGCTGGTCACTTCATCCAATAGGTAGATGACCCCTCTGAGTCCCCAAAATTGTTATCCAAAATAAGCCCCCTACTTATTTTGGCTAACTTTCCTTCTTTCATTCCTTCCTTGTGCTTTAATATCAAATTTTACACATTTCAGGCACTCAAAGGTTTTTAGAACTAGCTTCATCAGATAGAGAATTTTCTCACCTTTCTAGAAAGGTAAAATTTTCCTCCTAACTCCTTGTAATTTTCGAGTTATGGCTCGGTGGAGTTTTTGGGGAATTTTTCCATGAGCACTCAGGACCATGCGGCCGGTGAAAAGATGCCACATGGCAAGGTGGAGTGTTGGGCGTTAGGGGATTTTGGAGTTTTTGGTGCTTTGGTCAAAGAGCGCAAATGAAAATTTTGGCCCAAAGGCCCGCGGATCATTTTGAAGCTGCCACGTGTCCACCTTGATAGACGGAGGTCGTGCCAGAGAGAGAATTTTGGGAAAAAATTTCCAATTGCGCAAAAGGGTAGAAAGTGATCTTGAGGCCCACAGATCAGCTGGAGGGTGACACATGGCAGCGAAGTGGTAGGGAACAAAATTTTTTTGGGAAATTTTCCCAAATTCAAAAAAGAGGAAAATTTTCAAGTTTCAACCCGCCAACCCGAATTTTTCCCTAAAATTGTCATTTTTTCCCTAAATCTTCAGAGGGGCACGACTTTCGATCCCGTGCTCAGATTTTCATGTTCTTTATATCATTGGAAAGACGTTGAAATTATCCACCTAATGAAATATTCAATTTTATTTTTTGGTGGAGTTTTTTGGGATAAAAATGAGAAAATACCCACGACACGTAAAAAAATACAAAATTGACATTCAACTACCAAAATTAATGAAGTATGGGTCATTTTTTGGATCTGCAGAGCAATTTAATTTGGCGTATGGGTTTGTCCATGAAGTCCATCACTTTCTAGGAAAAATTGAAGGGATTTTATTGGTGGTTGAGCTCATAAATAATTTTTACCACGTTGTTGCTTTTCCTTCGTTCTGCTTTGCCATTAAAATCCAATTTTTCCCATTTGTAAAGGGTTGGACATTTGTGTTCTTGCAGGATCCCCTCTTCCCCTTGGCACATGAATTCGAGGAGTTTCAGACCTTCCATGGAGATTGTGACACATTTTTTCCTTTCTTCCATTGTAATGCATCATATTAAACTTGGAAATGGAAATGCATGTTTTGTGAATGATCCTTCAATCCTCTCATGTGTTTATCATTGTCTTCTGATCTTTCATTATATCCTGGACAATATGTGCATGCTTTGGTGTTACATCTCTATGATCTATGTTTATTTTCAAGACAAAAGTTCATCACTCCTTTGGTGTATCATTGTTTTAGCTTAGTTTTGTTTTCTTTTTCCATGTTTCTTTCAACCCTGTCTCCTTGGAAATTTTAGAGTAAGAGTTTTGAATCAGAACCTCTACAAAATTCATGCATACACCTAAACAGAGGGGTAAGAACCAGCTTTCTCTGGAGTTTTCTCACCTTGCAAGGTCCCACACCTTGGAGAAAACTCAATGTTGTGCAATCACACTAAATGATCCAATTTTGAACTGCAGATCTGAAAGTCATTTAGGGGTGTTGTAGATTTGCACTAACAATTTTGGCATGCCCAGTGGGACATTAGAGGTCTTCATATTCATTACAATAAAGTTGATGTGTAATTTTTGTAAGTTTCTTGCTTGAAAGAGCCTGGATTTGCACATCTGGCAACTCTAAAAGGATAGAATCAACTAGTTTCAGCAGTCCAAGCTTGAAGATTCATGAGAAGGATCCAAAAAAGGTCAAGGACCAGAGAGGAGGGATTGTTTAGCTATTTGAAATTGTCCCTAGAAAGAGGAAGAAGGATTCAAAGGTCTCCATCTCCACAAAATAGAACTATATCAACTCCTCCACCTGGTAGACCTTTCATCCAATCAACAAGGGTTCTGAGGCCAATCAGAATGGCACAACCCAATCCTTACGTCAACTTTACTGGCAGCAGTCCACTTTCTCTCAATGCACAAAATCTAGTTCCAATTGCAGCATTGAAGAACATCCTATACTTTACTAGGGAAAATCAGACCACTCATGGTGATCATGTCAAAGACATTACTAATGTTGATACAATCCATGGGAGGTGAAACTATACCTGTAGCTTATAACATCACCATTAGGGATGAGAATTGTTTGATCCAAGCTGGTAAACTTGCACCTAGGTCTCCTATGCCCTTATATCCAGACTTGGAAAGCCCAAGTACTAGTCAAGCACCTACTTTAGCTCTTATTCCCACTCCTAGAAATTAGAGTTTGAATGAAACTTCTACTTCATCCTGTAGTTCCTCAAATGAGCTCTAAGAAGTTATGAAACAATTACAAAGTTTAGGCAATGAGCTCGTTACATTTAAGAGGCAGCAAGCTCAAAGTTTTAGGCCTTCTTATCATCCTCAAGCTCAACCTAATAGACAACCATATTAGCCTAATAGGTCACCCAACCCAGCTACAAATCAAAATCAAGTAAGGCCTCCTACTAATAGACAAATTCAGCCCTATAACCTCAATGTTACATCTACCTCTAAAGCCTTAATGCCAATGTAAAATAATATAGCTCAAGAGTGTGATTGGTGTTTCCCATGCAATGAACCTCACAACCAATCTATGTGCTTCAATGGTGCTTTGAACCAAGCTTTGATGGTGAAAACAACTGGTGTAGAGAGTGAGGCGAGTCAAGAAAAAAACCAACAACAAGGAACATCTCAGTAAAATACAACTCCAAATGAGACTACACTTATGAATTAGAAGGCTAAATATTTTTGTGGTATGAATAAAACACCTTCTCAGAGTGTAGCAGCTAACACACAGTCAAAGAAGAGGAATATTGGTGAAGGGAAGTCATTAGATACTAGTGATTCACAACCTTCCATCACTCCACAAGGTGTTGACAAGAAAAATATAGTTCCAAATGTGCAAGGACAGCCCAATCCACCTTCCAGACCAGCTCAAATGCCAGTTTTACAGCCCATGTACAAGAAAATAATGTGTAGACTAAAGGGCAGAAAAGAGATGTTTCATCCCCATTTAACATCATTAAACAAATGAAGAAGACCAATGTGAACATATCTATGTGGGAGTCACTATCCATCCCAGGCCAAAGGGATCTACTACAAGCTTTCATGAAGAATTGGTCAACCTCAAATTAGTAGGCTCATATGCAAGAGAAGGTACTCACAAATGCCACTCAACCTGAGGAAAATCTTAGAGGACAACAAGGTAAAATTTTGAAACCCCCTCAATTCTATGTTTCATTGATCATTGGGGATAAACTAGTACATAATTGTATGATTGATTCAGGGCAAGTAGTTATGTGATGCCCAAGCAAATAGCTGATCAGTTGGGCCTTCAATATGAAGTCATATCCAAGGGGGTGGTGTAATTAGATGGGACATCAATAGCCACATTTGGGGTAATTAAAGATTTGAGCCTTACTTTGCATACACGCCCCAATGTCACTATTTTTCAAGATGTGTCAGTGATATATTTGTCACCACTCTTTGCCATATGTTTGTTAAGGGATTTCACAACTAAGATTGGAGGCTACCTATCTGCGATTGGTTACACATGTTGTTTAGGACAAGGTATGGAGTCAAGGTCACAATCAGTCTGAACCTATTGCAAACTTTCACATTGAGCCTCATACTCCAAGCCCAATCAATGCCAACTATTCAATGTTTGATCAAGAGCATTATCCAAAAACACAGAAGCTGACACCAAAGTTTGAAGCATTCCAGTTTGACTCTTGATGAATGGGAAAGAAAGGTACATGATTTTGATCCATACAAGGAAATAGAGGAATCTTAACTAGGAGTCTATTACATGCATGAAGAAAATCAACCTCTCCTAGCATCACCAAGCCGAGACCATAAAGATGAAAATGACGTATGACGGTTGTTATTTGATGGATCAAGAAGTAGACAAGGTGCGGGAGGGGGAGTTATGCTTTTTCACCTCAAGGCATTAAGTATTATTCATCTTTTAGATTTCAATTTACATGTTCTAATAACACTCTCGAATATGAAGCTTTGATACATGGATTACATTGGTCAAGTAAGAGATGCATCAAAAACTTACAAGTCATTGGTGATAATGAGCTGATTATTAATCAAGTTAAAGGACAACATGCCACCAAGAATTACCTGCTCAAGAGTTATAAGAATAGAGTGTGGGACCTCATTGAGGATTTTGAGGGCTTTGGCATCAACTCCATTCCTAGGAAAGAAAACCAAGTTGCTGATAGGCTTGCAGCAGTTGGAGCAACCTTTGATGTTGTGGAAAGTATCAAAAGGGATAAAATGCAGCCAAGCATCCATGTGATTGTGAGGCCATCAATTCAGACAACAATGTGAGTTGGCAGGTGTTTGAGAGTGACCAATAAATCATCAATTTCTTGCAAGAGGAAGCTGAGTTCTCAGCCAAAAATTAGGAAAAGTTAGAACAACAGTATGGTGATCAAGTGGTACAGCTGAGAACCAAAAACTACCAAAAGGACTCATGACATTAGAGTCTATTTTCAATCCTAATGATCAATTTAGGAAGGAGAAAGAAAACATCTATGTCAAGGGAGAGGATTCATAACCCATCTCAGTTGGGAAAGGCAAGTCACTTCAAATTGGTAAATTGGCAACCTAGCAAGAAATGTATGTTCTTATGAAACTTTGCCAAGAGTTCCCGGATGCATTTTCTTGGAGCTATGAAGACTTGAAAGGTTTCAATCCTAAGCTAGCTCAACACACAATCGAACTACATCCAAGTGCTAAGCCCATCGGGAGGAAGCGACACCGGTCAATCCTCACATTGAGCCTCTCATGAAGAAGGAATTGAATAAGTTAATAGATGCAAGTATCATATTCCCCATCAAGCATTCAAGGATGGTTGTAAATTTGGTTCCAGTTAGAAAGAAGAATGGAGAAATCAGGTTGTGTGTAGACTTCAGAGATTTGAACATAGCATCCCTCAAGGATCACTACCCACTTCCTTCTATGGAGTATATTTTTCAAGTTGTTGTTGGCTCTTAGAGGTTTTCATTGCTAGATGGTTATTCGGGTATAATCAGATCATGGTAAAGGAAGAGGATCAGTTCAAAACAACCTTCACCACTAAATGGGGAACCTATGCATATAGAAAAATGCCATTTGGGCTGTCTAATGTGGAGTTACTTTCCAAAGGGAAATAGATATAGTGTTCAAGGGATTGATCAAAAAAATAGTGCTGATATACCTAGATGATATTACGGTATTTTCTAAAAGTGCAGTAGATTGTCTCTTTCATTTAAGACAAGTGTTCTAAAGATGTAGAAGATTTGGGGTATCCTTGAATCCTAAAAAAATGTATTTTTCTAGCTCATGAAGGAAAGCTCCTAGGACACATTGTTTCCAAAGAAGGGTTAGTAATTGATCCGAGAGAGGGTTGAGGTAATAAGAGCACCGCTGTCATTGCTAAGACATAAGAAGGATCTTCACAGCTTTCTTGGAAAGAATCAATATTTTTCAAGGTTTGTTCCAAACTTTACAGCCCTTACCAAGCCAATAACTATGATGTTGAAGAAACGTATGGAATTTAAATGGACATCTGAAGGTAAGGCAAGTTTTGAGGAAATCAAAGAAGCTATCTCACGGGTCCCAACTCTCACTAACCTGATTTTCTCTAAAGACTTCATCCTTTATGCATTTTGCGGTGATGATACAATGTCTGCAATTTTAGTACAGCGAGCAAACGAAGAAAATGCGAGAGAAGCCAATTGCCTTCTTTAGCCAAAGATTGGAGGACTATGAAGTAAGGTATTCCTTCATTGAGAAGCATGTTATTTTAGTGATTAGGAGCTTGAAGAAATTCAAGAATCTAGTTTCAAACAAAAAAGTTCAACTGTTGGTTTCTCATGTGGGAGCTAAAGACTTCCTCCTCAACAAAGATCTAAATGAAAAATGTGCAGGGTGGATTACTCGTGTCATGGATTATGACATTGAGATCAAATTCACCAAGCTGGTCTGAGGAAAGGGATTGTGTGAGCAATTGGCGTTGAGCCAATCAATTGAAGAAAGCAAAGAGAAGAATGTTGTTTTGATGTTGCAAGACAACCAAGAACAAAGAGATGTTCAAGAAGAAAATGGTGGTGTGCTCACTCCTTGCTGGACCCAAGACATAGTGCACTTCTTACAAATAGGCCTATGCCCTCCGAGAGATGAATAAGGCCAAAATAAGGCACTTCAGTTGCGAGGCTATTTCGTATGCACTTGTTGATGGCGTCTTGTTCAAAAAAATATATTAATGGAGTGTTCTTGAGGTGCATTTGGACAAATCAGATTGAAAAAATGTTAGAAGAGTTCCATAATGGATCAGATGGGGATCATTTTTCTCCAAGAATGATAGCCCTCAAGATCATGAAGGCTGGTTATTATTGGCCCAAAGTGTTTAGTGATTGTTATGCATGGATCAAGAGGTGCAATAATTGTGAATTCTTCACAGACAAAGAGAGGTTAGAAGAACTTCCATTACACCCAATCTCAATTGAGTAGCCATTCATGCAATGGGGTTTGGACTTCATTGGATTCATTAATCCAAACTCAAGCCAAGGACATAAATGGGTTCTAACAGCAACAAACTACTTCACCAAATTGACTGAGGTGGTGGCACTCAAAGAAGTGAATGAATCTATCATTCTAAACTTCTATGAGGGGATAACAACCAGATTTGGTACACCTACCACTATAATATCAAATAATGTGTTGGCATTCATAGGATCAAAGGTAACTGAATGGGTTGTTAGAAATGGGATATATTTGAGCACTTCATCAAATTATTAGCCTCAAGGTAATGGCCAAGCTGAGTCCACGAACAAGAATCTATTAAGAATCATCAAGAGGACTCTTGATGAGAATCAGAGGACTTGGTACACTAAGCTCAAATCAGCTCTATGGGCTGATAGGATAACTCCCAAGAGGTCCACAAGTAACTCTCCATTCAGACTTGTTTATGGGAGAGAGGCAATCTTGCCTATGTCACTTGATTCGCCAATGTTGGAACTCATGAAGCAATTGGAATTGTTAGAGTTTGAACCCATGGAGGTTAGATATGCATAATTGATGGAACTCCAAGAAATTAGAGAGCATGCAACCTAAACAATGGAGAAGGACCAAGCTTTGATCAAAAGAAGATTTGATAGGAAAGCTAAGGCTAGAAATTTCCAAGTTGGAGATTTAGTGTTGAAATGGGATGCAGACCGAGAAAAGCCAGGAAGGCATTCAAAATTTGATGCCATTTGGAGTGGTCCCTACATAGTCACAAAATGCAAAAACAAAAATGTCTTTGAATTGTCTACATTAGATGGTGAGGAACTGCTGATTCCGAGTTAATGGAATCCATCTAAAACATTGCTACTAGAAGGGAAACTTCTCACCTTGTATATATTAGCTTAGATTTTTCATTCCTCCAAGTTCTTATGCACATTGTTTTGTTGTAGCTTAGATTTACATTTCCCTAAGTGCTTTGGCACAAGTTTTGTTGCCCCAAGGATGCATCTTTTGTAGGCCATGTTCCAGATCAAAGTAATGTTCTACTCTCACAATATTCATTCTAGAGATTTTCTAATGAGTTGAGAGTAACAAGAAGTTAAGTTGATGACTCCATTACCCAATGGATTGCTTCAGAAGCTGGTCACTTCATCCAACAGGTAGATGACCCTCTCGAGTCACCAAAATTGTTATCCAAAATAAGCCCCCTGCTTATTTTGGCTAACTTGCCTTCTTTCTTTCCTTCCTTGTGCTTTAATATCAAATTTTACACATTTTAAGAACTCAAAGGTTTCTAGAACTAGCTTCATCAGATAGAGAATTTTCTCACCTTTCTAGAAAGGTAAAATTTTCCTCCTAACTCCTTGTAATTTTCAAGTTATGGCTCGACGGAGTTTTTTGGGGAATTTTTCCCTAAACAGGCCAATGACCAAAGTGAAAAGATGCCATGTAGCAAGGTGAAGTGTCAAGTGTCGGGGGATTTTGGAGTTTTTGGCTCTTCACAAAGAGTGTAAAGGAAAATTTTTCCCCAAGGCCCATGGATCATTTTGAAGCCGCCACGTGTCCACATTGGTAGTGGAGGTTGGGCGATGAGAAATTTTGGGAAAAATTTGCCAACCGTGCAAAAGGGGGCACAAAGTGATCCCGAGGCCTGAGATCAGCCGAGGGGTGACACATGGCAGTAGAGTGGTGGGGTGTGGAGAAATTTTGGGAAATTTTCCCAAATTCAAAATAAAGGAAAATTTTCAAGTTTTGGCCCACCAACCCAAATTTTTTCCTAAAATTGCCATTTTTGCCCTAAATCTTCGAGAGGGCATAACTTTCAATCCCTAGCTCAGATTTTGACATTATTTATATCATTGGAAATATGTTGAAATTCTCCACCGGATGTACTATTCAATTTTGATTTTTGGTGGAGTTTGGTGGGAGAAAAATGAGAAAATATCCTTGGCATGTAAAAAATACATAACTGACATTCAATTACCAAAATTAATGAAGTATGGGTCTTTTTTTGGATCTGTAAAGCAATGTACTTTGGTGTATGAGTTTTTCCATGAATCCCATCACTTTGTAGGAGAAATTGAAGGGATTTTATTAGTGGTTTTTCTCATAAATCATTTTTCCCACTTTTTGCTTTTCCTTCATTCAGCTTCGCCATTATAAGCCGATTTTGGCCCATTTGTAAAGGGTTGGATGTTTGTGTTCTTGCAAGCTACCCTCTTCCCCTTGGCATGTGAATTTGAGGAGTTTTGAACCTTTCATGGAGATTGTGACACATTTTTTCCTTTCTTCCATTGCATCAATGCATCATATTAAACACTTTATGGAAATGGAAATGCATGTTTTTCATTATGAATGATCCTTGAATCCTCTCATGTGTTTATCATTGTCTTCTTAGATTTTTCATTATATCCTAGAAATGTGTGCATGATTTGGTGTTACATATCTATGATCTTTATTTATTTTCAAGAAAAAAATTCATCACTCCTTTGGTGTATCATGTACATTTTTTCAGCTTAGTTTTGTTTTCTTTTTCCATGCTTCTTTCAACTATCTTTGTGGTCGATCATGCAACCAAATCATTACTCTCGGATTTTAGTACTTCATGCTATGTATTGACAACTATTCAAATTTTTTTGGATTTTTGTCTTCACAAGAAAATTGAAGCTTTTAAACTTCCAAGAAATTTAAAGTAACATTAAGAGAAAAATTGGTCATCACATCGAACTCTCCACTCATATCGAGGGGGAATTCACCGATAATGAGTTCAAATACTACCTACAAACTCGGGGATTTGTCGAAAAATGCCTCCTCCACACACACCACAATAGAATGATGTTGTTGAGAGAATAAATTGTACTATCATGGAAATGGTATGATGCATGATCAATGAATCTAGACTTACAAAGACTTTCTAAGAAGAAGTAAAGCAAAGACAAAAATGTGTTTGTTAAATAGAATTCCCATAGTTTCTCTTGAAGTAGTAACACCACAAGAAGCATGGTCAAACTAAAAACCATCTATTGTACACCTTAGAGTATTTAGGTGTAAATAAAGTATGTACATACTTAAGAATAACAAAAATAAATTGGACATGAAGTCAAAAAAACTCATCTTCATTGGGTACAGGTGAAGAGACTCTTGGGTACAAATTGATGGATCTAAAGAGTAGAGATGTTGAGTTTTTGAGAATAAGGAATCGAGTCTCCTTCTCCAGACTCACCTGATGAAGATTATTCACCAGTTGTAAAAATTGAAACTGATGTTCCCACAGATGAGGAAAGTGATGATGGGTATGATGGTGTTGATCTAATAGAACCACAACCCATGGGAACAGTTCAACATATGCCCAAGTGGTGTACTAGCGAATTAGGAGATGTAAGAATGGATGCTCCACCGGATACATCCACCCCTGGACCACGGACTCGCAATAAAGAAAGAGAAGAAGTTAACTTTGATTTTATGAGTAGATTTATCGAGTTTGATGAGTCCTCTATAGTCCAGGAAGCCCTATGGTCAAAAGCTTGGAAAGATGTCATGGACTTTGAATATCGATCGAAGAATGAAAAATAACACTTGGAATCTTATCAATCTTCCACCGGGAAGAAACCTATTTGATGTAGATGGATATTCAAAACAAAGTACAAAGTATATGGGATAGTGGAAAAGTACAATGCAAGACTTGTAGCAAAGGGATATGCACAAAAATAAGGCATTGACTACAAGGAGACATTTTCTCCCACAACTAAGATCAAGATGATCAAGATGATCTTTGCTCTAGCTACACCATTTGGATGGAAAGTTCATCAGATGGACATAAAAAGTTCCTTCCTAAATGGATATTTATAAGAAGAATTCTACATGACTCAACCTAAGGGATATGTAGTACCTGGTCAAGAAACAAAGGTATGCAGACTCAAGAAATCTCTGTATGGCCTCAAACAGGCTCCCGAGAATGGTGCATTAAAATTGATGAGCATCTCGTACAACATGGATTTTTGAGAAATCCATATGATCCCAATCTTTACCTAAAAATTAATGGGGAGATTGTGATTTTGATTTTCTATGTTGACGATCTAGTCATCACTGGCAGTTTAGTGAGGATGATCAATGCAATAAAGAAATATCTTAATCAATTGTTCGACATGACCAATCTCATGCCAATGCATTATTGTCTTGGATTGGAAGTATGGAAGAAAGAGAATCACTTTTTTTTTCGGATGAAATATACCAAGAAAACGATCGAGAAATTCAAGATGATGGATTGCATACCAATTGCTACACCTATGGAGAGAAGATTGTAGTTATCTTGTTCAGATCCACCTCCTAAGGTAAGTGCCATTCTCTATCGGCAGTTGATTGGGAGTCTCATTTACCTAACATACACTAGAATAGATATTAGCTTTACAGTGAGTTATTTATCCAGGTTCATGTAGGAACCAAAAGTGTGTCATTAGAAAGAAGCAAGGCACATCTTGAGGTATCTCAAAGGATCAGTGGATCTTGGTCTAGAATACAAGAATAATGACAACTTCTTCTTGACAAGATATTCAGATTCAGATCATGCAGAAATATTGATGACAAAAAATCCACTTCATGATTTGTGTTCTTTATGGGATCTAGACCAATATCATGAGGAGGCAAGAAACAAAATTTGTTTCTCATTCTTCCACGAGTTGATGTATCATTCTGCAGGAGAATTTTTCGTGAAGTGATATGGCTACATCGCATACTCGAAGGACTTGGAATACCACAGGACAAACCAACCACCATGTATGTTGACAATGAAGGTGTTCTCAAATTTGTTCACAATCCAATGTTTCATGAAAGAACAAAACATATTGAAGTACATGTTCATTTCATATGTGAACATGTGTTGAAGCACAATATACAGCTTCAATTTTTTCCAAAATCTGAACAAAGAGCATATATCTTCATGAAGTCACTAGCACATGACAAGTTTGAGTTGTTCGAGAGTTCCTCTCCTCATCCCTTGAGACAATGTAAAATTAAGGGGGAATGTTAGGTTAATTATTATTTACCTATATTAATTATACATTGAATATTAATTAGTGTATTTATTTATTGTTTATATGGTTATATTTAATCATAACCATCTTATTATTTGTATTCAAACAATACGGTGTTGTTATATTGTTTTAACAATATAATTGTTTTATTGTATTTAATATTGGTTATGCTTCCCAGATTACCTTTTTGGAAGCTTGTGTGAAATAGTTTTTGTTTCACCTATGAAACATATTTCCATGTATGTATTCAGTTATACAATACCTATAAGCATTATAGCTCATTCCAATGTAATCTAGTTTATTAATATTAATAAATTTAATCCGAATTCTATCCCTATTATTCAGTTTATAGTTATAACCTATATAACTATGCATCTGACATGGTTTCCTCAATTTTCTCGGGATCCCTCTCCGAATGTATTCTAGACAAGTGGTCTGGTCTAGAATTACTTTTCCCTGGTTTTACCACAACTGTGAAATCAAATTCTTGAAATAATAGTACCCATCTACATATGCACCCCTGTAGGACGGGCTTGTTTACCAAATACTTTAATGCCATGTGATCTATATAGAATAAAAATGGTGTAGCTAGCAGATATTGTTAGAAACTTGTGTAATGCATAGATCATCGACAAAGCTTCGCACTCTATATTTTTGTAATGTTGTTCTGCAGGAGTTAGCTTTTACTAGTAAAACAGATAGGATGATCTATAATACCTTCTCTAGGTTGAGTTAACACCATGCCAATGGTGGTCATGCCAGAGATGTCCACATGTACATGAAATGGTTGATCCCATGAAGGAAAACACAGAATAGGCACGGTAGTAAGTTTCTCTTTCAATATCTCAAATGCGCGCTAATGCGGTTCTCCTAATAAAATGCACATTTTTCTTTTAGTAACTCCTCTAGAGGTGTGGAAAATTTGGCATATCCCTTTATGAATTTTCTATAATACCCTATGTGACCCAATAATCCATGCACCTCATGCTAAATAATAGGTGCTTCTAGGCCTAGAATGACTGCAACCTTAGTTGGATCAACTAGCAAACCCTCCTTGCAGATTATGTGACCTAACAATATTCCAAATGGTGTAGAAAATATGCACTTCTTGATGTTCAAAGAGATACTCAACTGTCTACATCATTCAAACATTAAGTGTAGATTGTCACAATGATCCTTAACAAGCCCATATACTATCCAATCATCTAAATAAACCTGCAAGAAGTTGTGAATAAAATCTTTGAATGCTTAAACCACTATCCGTGAGAATACAATAGGTGCGTTCTTTAGTCTAAAGGGCATCACAATATAGGAAAACCTTCCCTATTCAGTAGTAAAAGTTGTGTTTCCTCGATCCTCCCGGGAAATCCTAACCTTTGATGATACCTAGAAAACCCATCATAAATGAATACATTTCACGCTCGACATGCCTTCCAAGATTTCCTTGGTGAATGGCATATGAAATGGGTCATTACACATGCATGACATCACTCCTGTAATCCACATAGATAATAATTTATCAATCCTTTTAATACTGATCACCATTGGGCTAACCCATTCTGAATCATCTAGGGGTCGAATGATTCATGACTTCAACATTTTATCAATCTCTTCTTTTACCTTTTCACAAAAGTTAGGGTTCATTCTATAAGGTCTCTTTCTAACTGGGTGCACACCTTCTTTAAGCTTTATCTTCATCTCCCCTAGTGATTCATGCACACCTTTAAGTTCATGATACCCCCGAGGGAACAAGTCTTGATAATCCCATAATAACTCAATAATTTTAGCCACTTCTAAGTCTGACTAGTAGTCTCCAATTATGGCCTCCTTAGGCTTAGCTTCTGACCCTATATTTACTTTCTTTGTCTTCATTGGTTCATGATATGCACATGTATCCTTATTTGCATTGTCCAATACCTTACACATTCCTTGTGAATGATCGACATCCAGACTTTCAACTTCCTCATCATCCACTATGTAGACCATCTTTCCTTTTTATTTCTCAAGGCAAGCACGTTCTAGTAGTATGGATTCCATGTCTTCTTCTTCTTCAAAACACACTCTCGACTCTATTTCACCAAATAATGCCTGAATGATATCTTCTACCATTGCACTATCCCCCATAGTTAAGCACTTGAAAAATTTTAATGCCTCTTCTACTTGGAGGTTTGGAAAAGAAGTAGTCAAAGGTTTGGATCATTCCTACAATCAAATTCTGCCAATTTCTAGTTTCTCTATGTAACTCTACATATACATACCAAGCATGTGTGCATCCTTGTAGGGTGGAATATAATTTATGCACCCAAAGTGAAGGTGGTAATGCTTCTTGTCCTTCTATCCAGAGTCTCTCACACTACTAGATGTGATGTTGAATTGGTTGATTACCATGATAAGTGTAGATCTACATAGGTGCATTACTCCAAAAGAACCGAGTAGATAGTGTGATCCTAATTTCATTCCATTCCATAAGATTATCTCTGTGAACCACCCACTAGTGCACTGTTGTCCCACGCAGGTATATGCTAACATGTTCCTTCTCTAAACTTGATTTGTCCACTATGCTTCCATGGCTTGCAAGAATACTAGAAGATATTCTACCCCAGTATACCAAGGTATTGAGCTACCTATTTGTTGAACCGAGTGAAGTCCATTTTTCTATGCAATCATGCTTCTTACCTCATGCCCTACTAGTTCATAAGTACCGTGAGCCCAATTGTCACAAGAAATACTCATAGTATCACTAATAGATTGAGAGTCTTCCCATTAAAGGATGCCCTCCTTTGATGGCTCAATGACCTCTGGGTCTTGAATAGCATGCACATAAATTCTGTTTAAGTCCTCTTCACTCAAAGGCTCAACATACGGTGTAGATTTTCCATCTGTTAAGGGATTACAACTCATTCCTCCTTGTTTTCAAAACTAATGTATCCTTTGTTGAACCTTAAATCAACATTATTTGCATAACACCAAGGGCACCCAAGTAAAGCTAGAAAGTTATCTGCTTCCACGAGTGCTAATACCTCAAAATCTCCAGTGAATTTGGCCCCTTGTATTGTTATAGATGCATCCTTCAAAACTCCTATGGGAGTGGCCTTAGTCCTATTTTCCATAAAAAAAACATTAGATGATGGCTGTAATGGAGGTCTCCCCATTTGCACCCATGCATCTAATGTAAGAACATTTACTTCCACACTGTATCAATCAAGATATTGCTCAAGAGCCATCCATCCACAATAGCATTTAGAGTAATCTCCTTGTCATAGTCAATGCTATCAAGGGGAAGATTTGCATGGAAGATCTTTCGTTCATTCTTATTACTTATGTGTGGAGTGTTCCCCTTCAACCAATTCCCTAATAATGGAATAATATTCTCCTGGTGCAACATTTTGCATACTTATTTTATGTCATCCATCTCAGATGGGGCCTCCCCTACTTCCTTCTTTTATATCTTCCGTGATTTCTCTTTCAGACATTTGTATTTCACCTTGAAGATTTCTAAGGACCTCCATGGTCTCTTGATAGACCTCCTTCTGATGAGCAGGATCTGGGTACCTTGCATGCAGAACTTCCTCCTTAATGATTGTAGGATTCTGCTACAACACCTCTTTTACACGTGCCACTTTAGCTCGTGTGGTAATTTTCATGGTGAAAGCCTCAGGTTCTGGTGATAACTTGGGCATCCATTGATTTTCCACCGCACGATGGATTCTAACCATCCCTATGCCTTTGTTCTCTTGCTTATGCTACTTACTAAGATGATCATACAAGTTTGGACACTCCTCATAGTTGTGATTCTTTTTACAGAAATAACATGTAATATTCTGGGGACATTCACGCCTATAGTGGTCAGGAGACCCACATGTATAACACATTCCACAAGGAAACTCACCTCTTCCTCCACCACGGCCTCGTCCTCCATATCCACCTTGATAATCGCATCCTCTTCCATGACCTCCCTCAAAACACCCCTCATTCTTGTCATAGCGCACTTGAATTTGATCCCAATCTTGGTGCTCATTCTTGTTTTTAGAATTATCCGTTACACTTGTCTATCATACACCAATGTCTATGGCATCATGGATCTGACTGATCAATCTATAATCTTCGTATCATGGGTCATGGACCTAAATTTTTACAATAACAGGATACATTCTTCCTTATCGTGCTATAACAAAGGATAGTGGCTAGCATCATGATTCAAATGACAGATCTCGTAGTCTAACAACAATGAACATATGGATCTGTAGGGGGCAACTATCCTTGGTGTGACCTTCCACTTCACAATCATACCGAAATTCTGAGTGCATTTCATGAGTCAAATTTTCCGATAGTTTCTCTAACTACTTTGCCATAGCTACAATCTGTGCCTCTAATAATGGGCTAACACCAGTGTCAATACTCCCAACTTGCCTCAACATGCAAAGCTTCCTCCAATGCCTCATGTGGATAAATTTATCTCTTATGTGATCGCGCCCTTCTAAATGGTGTAATCAATACTCCAATGAACTATTGTGCATCTTTGGATTGCGTGAATATCATAAGAGAGCTTCGATAGAAGAATTTTAAATTAGGCATCATACTCACATACACTCTTAATAGTGGCTTGTTTGATATCCTTGAGTGTGATTATACTTTTCTGCTCAAATTTGAATATAGAACTCTTTTAAGAAAGCACCCTTTAATTCTACATAATCCACACAAGTTTGATCAAGGTCAAACTTCCTAAACTAACTATGTGCATGCCCCTGTAATGTGGTAGAAAATTAGCTTGCCTTGTGCTCTACAGTCATGATCATTTTTGTGCGCCATAATATTTCACACATGTGTACATGTTCAATAAAATATTCTATGCTTCAATAATTCGGGAGATGAAGAGACATTTCCTCATAAATATTTTGGGGTTGCTACAGGCCTTTCCCACCTGATCTAGAACCTCCTGTGTTTCCTCTTCCTCCATAACCACTAGATCCACTAGAACTAGAAGTACTGCACCTCTAATCCTCCACCTATAACTGGAATAGGACACGAAGATGTATTCCCCTATGCTCTGATAGTGGTACTATATTGAACCCCCATGGTCTGTGAAGTAGTTCCACTTCCAGAAGTGAATCCAACATTCTGCATGCTCACATTCTGTGTGAATGATATGCCTCAAGATACACCCCAAATAGTAATGAAGTCTTACGCCCGCCATTGATGTACTTGCTTTCCGACTTACACCGCTCTCCTACATACCAAACTAGCTTGCTAACTACTTTTCATACTAGATAATGGAAAACCAAGTGCAAGGGATAGATTATCAAGTAGGTTCGGAGATGCGCACCCGCACCCAGTTGTCTCTGCTAGCATGCTCCTTTGTGAGGCTGATGAGGGGTCCTTGTCATGCTTTCCCACATGTGGGAGTTCCTAGGGCTTTGGATCCATGTCTTCTACGTGAGCTTTGAATTCTTCACGAGCCATCTCTCCTCAACACCATCCACTCTGTAATGTCACGTTGCCTCTCTATCTCCCTCTTGCACACCTCATTATACTTAAGTTGTCTTTCTTCCATTTTCCTTACCGCCGCTAATGTTGGAACATAATGATTAAGTGGTCTAGCCAACCCTTAATGTATATGGGTCCATCAGCGATATATAGGTTAATATTTAATAATATGAAATATTTCTATTTCTATTATTAAATATTATAAACCTAAGTGTATATGTCAACCATTTTAGGTTGAAAAGGTTGGTTGGGAGACATACCCGATCATCTTATATAAAAAGGACTTGAGGTCCTCATTTGATATATTCAGGAAATATATCAAAGGTGTGTAAATCACGTGATATGTAAGTTGATTAAATCCATATTTATTAGAATCCTCAAATTCTAACATGGTAGCAGAGCGAGGTAAATTAAATAAATTAAGATCAAATGTTTTCTATTTTATCTATTTAATTTGTACGGGTTTTTCAACCAACCCAAAAGGGTACTTACAAGTATTTGGTCCCCTTCTTTTTCTATAATTTATTTTGGCATTACATTTGTGCAATTAAACTCTTGATAAATTTTTTTAGGGTTTTTCAATTTTAAATCCCTAATTTTTTTTTGGGGGAGATATAATATGATATGATTCTTACTTTCATTTACATTTTTAAAATTATATGGAATTAATGTTTGTTTAGAGATTGATGTGTGCACAGTGAAAGGGATTCAAATATTTACTGCGTGAAAATCACATACAAAAAAAAAATAATTTATTGCTATATGAAATAATTTTCATGTTTTCTATAATTTTAAATGTTTGCAAGTTAAATATTTTGGAAGGTAAATTCACACCCGTGTTTTTGGTCCCCTCTAAAAGGATTTGATTTCAAAAACTATAATTTATAGGTAATCTACAGCTATATCCTATATAATTTGAAAACTATATTATTATTTTTAAATAAAATATGTATAATATAGAATAAGGTTTATATAATAATTTATATAAACATCATATTAAAATTTATATAGTTTTGAAAAAAACTATATATTAAAAGCCTTAAACCATATTAAAATTACATGGGATTGAGGGAAGAGTCAACAGACCATATTCTAAGCCTACTTATAAATTTAGGCATATATAGTTTTTAAAAAAGGAAACAAACCTAAGTTTGAATCATATTTTATATATATGGTTAGTTTAAACTGCTTAAAATATAAATTTTATTAGATTTGGTTTATATATATATATTTTAAAACCTAAGTGCTTACTTTTTTTAGTAAGGGGGCCATGTTTATTGCTTGGCCATGAAGGGATTACTTTTTAAATCTTAATACTTATTAAATAAAACATAACATGTGTCCCTAACCATTTATATTATCCATGTAAGGGGGTGGCCCTATTCATTTATATCTTATAGTTTATAAAAACTATATAAATAAACATATTTAAAGGTTTTCTTTTATATAAGAGTGGGAGTGGAGAATAAAATGAGATAATATCTCAGGTATAAATGTGGAACTCTCAAGTATAAATGGAGATTTTTTTTTAAAGCTAGTTTATTGGTGGCTCATGCGAAGTGTGGTAAATATTTATTAAAATATACGTAGTTATAGCCACATAAAAAGTTTTAAAAATTTTATCTTGCAGGAATTATATAAAATATTTTGTGATATTTCCATATTTTTAAATGTGTGCATGGTAAACATAAGAGTAAATGAAGGGAGGAGACAAGGTTCATGAAAATAAGGATTTCAATTTATTTCATTGGTCGAGTGAAATTACTTGTCCCTATGTAAAATATGCAGGTTAATCTATACTCTCATAAATATACTTACACCTGGTAAAATTCTTTTAACCTAGTCTATGTCCTTTAAACCCCTTTAATACGGGTTATGTGTTTTTTATATAAAAAATATACTATAGTTTATAATTTTATGAACTATATGTTGTTTTTTTATAAAAAGTGTATATATTTTTACATTATAAATTATAATAGGTTATTATAATACATTAAAATATAACCTCCTAATATTATATAAAGAAGAAATTTTGGAATTCCACATTCGAAATACACAGCAAGTTGTCTTCACTAAATTTGACGGTCAAATGATCGTTAGGGTAGACCAAACATACGACAATATAACGGTCATTTAAACGTCAAATTTAAGCTCGTAAGTTCCAGGAAACTTTCATTGTGTTAAAATTGAAGGTCAAATGACCGTCATGATAAACCAAAAAAAAGCCATTATGATGGTCATTTAGACGTCAAATTTAAGTTGGTTGGATCTTTGTCTATATTTTGTTTTTCAAAAATTTGATGTTGTTATGCATTCTTAGGGGTCTCTTCTTCACTTCTATATGGTCAAAAATATTTTTATATAAATTTGGGGTATAATGCAGAGCCCTTTATATTGTGGGTTATTATTTTGATCATGGGAGGTTAATTAATATGCATTGTAATGACATAATTAGTTATGATCAAATAGTTTCTTTAGATCTATAAAATTTAGATATGATTCTATTAAAAGTGTTGTTTTTATTATCGATAAATATGTATCTAACTCTGTGGTACATTGTATATTATAATGGGGTGTGTTTTACAAGTTTAGGAAAATAATGACGTCCAACTATTTCTATCTTGACAAAACCCAAATCCTAAATGAAACCAACTACAACATTTGGGTCAAAACAAAATTTATGGCGAGGAAACTCTGGATGATTGTTTCTGGATCTGAGGTTTCTCCCACCGGTCGTCAAACAACTATAGATAACATGAATGCATTCTTACAACGAATGTAGGAGGCTCTTTCTATGATTTTGTGTAATGTGAATGATGAGTACCTTCTACACATTGGTAATATCGAACATCCGAAAGAGGTATGGACACAACTAGAATCCATGCATGAAGGATACTTGGTATATCAATGATAGTAATGAGATTATAATACCTAAAGGAATTCAAAGAAATGGTATGTATATTTTTGATGATTTCTCTTCTGCATCTTGTTTTATATCTCAGAGTTTGAATAATTCAAAACTATGGCATGAAAGGTTAGGACATGTTAATTATCAAAGCTTATATGAAATGTATAGATATAATCTAGTGAAAGGTTTACATGTGTTGTCTTCTTCTCTTGAAGTTACTTCATTAAATACTTCTAAATGATGGTTTTGATTCTAATTTAGTAAATGGTCATGATGATATTTTGATGTTATAAATGTTTCTAAAATTCTTATCTTCCTAGATAAGAAATTAAATTGGGCTCAATCTATGTTAGAAAGTTCAAATCCTATTAACCTTAGGAAAATGACCAGAAGCCATCATATGTATCATGCATTAATTACCTTGTATGAACTTGAGCTATGAAGTATTATAGGGTCTAGGTGGATATACAAAATAAAATATAATGTTGATGGTAGTATTAACAAACATAAAGCTAGATTTGTTGATAAAGGTTTCACTTAGAAACTTGGTATTGATTACATTGAGACATTTCTTGTAGCTAAAATGAGTACTTTCAGGGCCTTATTTGCAATTTCCGCTCGGTTTGGGTGGGGAATCCAACAAATGGATAAGAAAAATACTTTTTTGAATTGCGATTCAAAGAAAGAACTTTACATGTTTCAACCTAAAGGATTTGAAGAAACTGGTAAAGAAATCTATGTTTGTAAGGTGAGAAATCCTTATATGGTTTAAAACAAGCTCTTAGAGCTTGGTATGTGAAAATTATTTCCTTCTTTAAACTGTTAGGTTTTGTTAATTTTCTTCTAACAATGATATATTCATTAAGAAATAAAACTCGCATATTATCATTATATGTATATAATTTGATGATTTTCTTATGTCTCGTGACCATTCTAATTTAATTTATAGGATTAAAGAGAAATTAAAGCGAGTACTTTGAAATGAATGAGTTAGGTCTCTCACATCATGTTATTTGTATGATTGTATTTCATTCTATTGTTATTTTCACAAACAGAATATACACCCCTTGTATTGAAATTTTTCTTATGATTGATTGTAAACCATTTTCTACTTCAATGGAAGTTGGAATAAATATTGATCCTAAATCTGCATATGAAAAAGATTGATCCTATTTTATATACGTTGTTAGTTGATAGTTTGATTTATCTAACTATAACTAAATCAGATATTTCCTATACAGTAGGAATTACTTCAAGGTTTATGCAGGAACCTTTTTTAGAGATCATTGGAATCTTGTAAAAATAATTTTTAGATATTTGAAAGGAATAATCAATTATGGGTTATATTATAATAAGAATGAAAATGCTATCTTATATGGATCTTGTGATTCTAACCATATTGATGTTGTGTTATAACATATAATGGATATTTGTTCAAGTTTTTTGGTGTAGGAACCATTACTTAGAACAATAAATACAATCAACAGTCTCCATTTCTTCTACTAGGGTAGAGAAGTACAATGGAAGAAGTAAAGAAGCCATGTGGCTACAATGGCTGTTAGTAAAGATACACATGGAAGATAAAGGAAGTATTTCTCTTCTATGTGGTGGTGAGATTTTATTACTCTTGATTAAGAATATAGTTCAACATCAGAGGAAGAAGAACATTGAGATACATATACGCTTCACTCATGAGAAGATGCAAGTGATGAAATAAATATCGAGTTCATGTTGGATCAAGAGTAGGTTCTGACATCTTCAAAAGTCCCCGAGTGCTACAAATTTTGTCACTTTCTTGAAAAGATTAGATTTTCGAGTTTTCATTAAGGGGAGTGTATGACAATATCACCTCTTAATGGAACTTGGTTTTGTAAAAATACCTTAGGGAATTTGTAAAAGACACAAGGGTAAGTGTAAAAATACCTTTGAGCATGTATACCTCCTCACTTATTTTTTAGAAAGAACCGTAGAAAAGATCTTAAAGGTGGTCTTGATGAAACTCTTTAGTGTTATTGAGTTTACTTGGTAAACATCCAATATAAGAATTTTTTTATTGGAGGTAAAAAAGGGTTGAGGGGACCCTACCCCTTACAAATTATTACCAGATCATTACAAAGAGGCCAAGGTATTTACCATTGAAGCCCAACCAAAATCCAAAAGCATCACGAACCAAATAGCTAAGAGAAACAACCACAAAACCAAGAAGTAAAATAACTAACAGAGAGACATAAGAACTAACTACAGAAAACCATTATCCTATGTTTCTTCATCATTCTTTTATCATCTCCCCATTGTATTCATACAACCATTCCATTCTTTGACAAGGGGGTGATAGTAGATTTCCAATACTTGTAGTTAGGCTTAGGAATCTCCACTTTGGGGCCTTTTCCTTCTTTTTCTTTTTCCTTTGCAAGTTCCATAGAATGAATCATCTCTACTAAGAGTTTGAGGTGGTGGATGGTGCTTTTAACATTGAGGAGGTGGACATCATGAATCTATAGAATGATTTCTTTCATCTTCAACATTTCCTTTTCCATCTCCAGGCTTCTTTCATTAGCATTTTTGAGTTGTTCACTAAGAACAATAGAAGATAAATTTTCCACTTTTTCAGTTAGTTCCCTCAGGTCCATGGACACCATATTGATCTTATGTCTATTAATATCAATATCTAACCTACAATTCTCAAATTCCCACATGAAGGCATGTGATTTGACTGTAGAGTCTTGGGCGGTAAACAATTCCTTTTGGGCAGTTTTAAGAGCATGTAGGATTTCAATGGCCTCCTCCGAGTTCTTTGAACACTTGCCCTCAGAAGTATCTGGAGCTTTCTCACTCTCCATCTCATCACTGCTTTCCCCTTCAACTGCATCTTTATCCTTACTAGAATCAGAATGGGTTGGGTTTCCTTCTTGGTTCTCACCCGAGTCTAAGATAACCTCCACTTCTTCAACCGTCTTTGGTGCCTCCTCCACCCTACTTCATTTCTTGACTCCACCTTGACTCAGGTTGGATCTAGTTCTTTTTGCCACAGGTTTACCAGTTAGATCCCCACTAAAAATTCCCTCCTTGGGCTCTGAACATTTAGTAGTTGAAGCCCCAATTTTTCATTTTTTCCCAAAAGGGGAGTTCCCAACCTGATAAGGGATTTGATGAGGCCTTGGTGTAATGGTAAGGTGAAGGTACCTTTCTTGACCATGGCAATAGATTTCAAGAGGGAAGTATACAAGAAGAAGGGGAAATTATAGGGCTTAGCATTACGAACATGGTTCAGCATAGGGAAGTGATATCCATATATCACTTTGTATCGCCCTTCTAAGGTAATGTAGGCCATAATCAACTAAGCAATTTCTTCAAAAGGAGGGGGAAAATTACCCCGAGCATAACCATTATGGAGAGAGATAGGCACCCCCTTACCTTGCATAAAGCATTTGATCTCCAGGTTGTAGTCCGACTTAGGTTTGTAGATACATATTCCTTCTTAGCAAGGGTAGGTTGGATCTTTTTTTATTTCTAGAAGTGGGACGATAAGATTGGGGAAGGTAACCATTCTCATAACAGAAAGAAGAACAGGTTTAGAAGAATGGGGGGTGACTTAGTGCAAACAGAACCTAGCAAGAGACAAGAGATATCCAAAGAAGCTGAGATCCTACTTGAAAAGGTAGGAATGTTACCCTTCTTCAACATCTTTGATGGATTCGATGAAAAGTTGAGTGAAGCTATGGTGAAAAACTAGAAAGAAGGCCATGTTCAGGTCAATAACTTCTCCTTCACCATTACCCCCAAGCTTATTTCCATAGTACAAGCATTTTATTAAGGAGGTACTTGGTTTTAAAATGATCCTATATGCTTGGGTTCAATAACGAGTTTATGAGAACCTATGAGAACATGTAAAACTCACAAATCATACTTAGCCATTGATCATGTGATAATATTTGGGATTTCAAATCCTTTTGTACCAATTGGTAAATTTAGTATGATGAAGGTGTTATAATTGCTTCAATTGATATGCTAGCCTATAACCTTTATGGTTTAAGGATTATAAATCTTGTAGTGTACCACGGGTAGGTAATCTATTGACATATGTTATGTCATCACACTTAACATTAAGGGGAGTGTTGTCCAACATAATGATTAAGTGGTCTGGCCAACCCTTAATGTATATGGGTCCATCACTAATATATAGGTTAATATTTAATAATATGAAATATTTCTATTTCTATTATTAAATATGCTAACCTAGGTATATACTTTAGGTTAAATATTTAATATCATGAAATGATTATATTTCTAATATTAAATATTATAAACCTAGGTGTATGTATCAACCATTTTAGGTTGAAAAGGTGGGTCGGGAGACATACCTGATCACCTTATATAAAAAAGACTTTAGGTCCTCATTTGATATATTCAAGAAATATATCAAAGGTGTGCAAATCAAGTGATTTGATTTTACCCTTGGTAAATAGGGTTTCAAAGGAGGAGGTGATCTTATTGGATGTAAAATAAGTTCTCTAAAGTAAAAGTTTATTTTCAAAGTGGTTTTTACCCTATTTGGGTTTTCCACTATAAATAATGTGTCACCTCTTATTTATTTCATGTAAGTATTTATTTAATTACTTATGTTATGATGTAATCTTTATTTAAATATTTATTGTAAAATTATGTAATATGTAAGTTGATTAAATTTGTATTTATTAGAATGCTCAAATTCTAACAATTAAGTTTTCCATCTTTCACCAATCCTATTCCTACCCCCGTGCATGGTGGGGTTTATCTAGCCATAGGTTTGTCTTCCAAAGTTAGGGTTACCATCAAGATCTTGATTTCTAGTGGAATGCCTTGTAGGTAAGTTCCCTGGATATCATAAAAATTAGAATTCAACTACTTACGGACAGGAATAAGTGGAAATTGAGTACTCTAAAATATAACTGTTCAAAACACCATGGAGCCACGTATCCAATACTCGAGTCCAGATCAAATCAGCATCATTAAGGGCTTGAAATTCTTCTTGTATCCAAATAAGTGTATGATATCTCCAATTCCATTTAGACACATATGTAACCAGCCACTCATACAGCTCTACTGGGAAAATAGCAAAGAAGATCTCATAAAAACTGTCATATAGATTTTATTCCACCCAAGTGTGTGCATTAAACTTAGATCTAGTGCTAAACCTCCATGTGTATTCTTCTTCCAAGTTGTGTATCCACTCCTCAACACTTGCTAGAGTCAACTGGTATGTCTTCATTGTGAACCATCCTAGAAACAATTAAAAAATAGGTCTGCTGATGGAGCCAATGATGTAGCCTAGAATTCACCAGTAAGACCCCGGCACGTTGGTACATCACTCGGCCCTAGGCGAGCGCTCACCCTAGGAGTGTAAAGGTACAAGGTCCCTCTTTAGGGTTTCTCATTGTTGTAGGATGTTAGCATGATGAAGACTTAATACATGTAGTTCCATTATTAATACATTCTTCTACTGAGCATGCCAAATCTATATCTAAGGGGGAACAAAACTTATTATTAACCATGATGAAATCAAGAACATACTTGATCCAAATACACACATAACTAACACTTAGATTCAGCCAATATCCTCCATTCTATTAAACATGACAATTACACAGAAGCTTCTTACAGAAATGGCATTCTATGCCTATACGTGCACAAATATGATATAGTAGTCCAGTCTTGCACACATACCTACATACATATATCTATATCTCTCTACTCATCCACATATATATCCTCTACTATGTAATTCACTACATATTTATAAGGGTGGGGACTTTCTCTTCACCACTTATCCAAAATTTTGCATGCTTTGTAATTAGCCACACACCGTTTACAGTCATAGCCCTACATATAAGTGTGCTAACAATAGTCTTCCTTTAGTTAATTGATGGTGAAAAACCTATTCTTAGTCTGCATTCATGCAAAGTGTTTTGTACTCGATCCTCCAAATATAACAATTGTATGGTGTGAACATCAGTACTTTGTTTGTGTGCTCTGCACGCCATCTCTAAAAATAGATCCTCATGTGCAAAAATGACTAAGTCCTGAAATATGAACTTATCCTTCGTGCGCGTGTTTCCCTTATCCATTCGTGCCTTTGAACATGCCCTATTTTCCATGTGCAAACCTCTTGTGTGCCTTTTGTTAAGTATTCTCTACTCAACAAATGTAATTATGGTGTTTCGAGGAATTTTGATCTATTGTTGGACAAGTTGTAAAAATAGCACCGAGATCCCACATTTTTTTCATCATTGTGGAAAATTCACAAACATTCACCATGGGGAAATTTGAGGCAATTAAGGGTGTTTTGACCAAAATAAATTGAGGTCCACTAGAGAAATGTGCCAACAAGTGGGTGATACAAGTAGAACTCTCTGGCGAGTCATTTTGGATTGGTGAAGCGATGTCGATGTGTCGTGGGGTGCAAGAATATTGGGTAGTTATACATGAAACTCCAAGCATAGTGTTGAATTGGGGTAGGTTACGTGGTAGTTGATTTAATTTCAAACAGGTTGGTGGGTAAAGACCGAGTTACTTGGTTGATGTTCTCTTTACGTGCTTTTATTTGTTTGAAGGTTGATGTGGAGAAGTGGGATAGATAAACTAGTTAGTAATAAATGTAAGTGGCCTTTCAATGACAATGTGACATGGTGGAGTTAGTTTCGAGGCGGTTAATGCGTAACATTCCCTCTTTAAAAGCTAACAAATGTTCATTGGAAGAATACTTGGGGTGACCATGTAATGTGCAAGGTTTAGATGCCAATTCAATACGAGGTAGGATGTGTCATAAGGTAAGTGATTAGAGAACTTTCCATGAGTATCTTGGTAGATTATTTGGGAAGTCTCGCCATGTTAAGCTCAAGGACCCAAAAACAAAAGGTGGGACGAATTAAATAAAAGTGTGGAGCACTCAATGTGGAAATTGGACTTGGTGAAGGGTTCTCCATGCAATGCGAGATAAAATTGCTAGCTAGATCAGCGAGCTATTTGGTGATCCATTAACGGATTTGACTAGACAATGAACACCAAGACCCTTCCTAGTGTAATTCTATAACTATATGTCCTACCTATTGACCAGGATAACCTTAGTAAGGGAATACAAATATTATTTTTATTAAAATATTTTATTATTTTATTAAAAATATGATTTTTATTTAAATGGTGGATAATTTTAATTATTTGAATTATGAAGTGGTGGTGGAGTGTTCTTACGAGTGTAATTAATGATATGAAATCCATCATGTGTTATAATTGGTCCTTGACTTTCTCCATCCCTTATCTTCAACTATATTTTCTATAAAACAACGGAGAAGTTCATTCCAAGGGGGGACAAGTTAGACATCTTAGAAAAGTGCATATTTTTCAAGAATCCTCTCTCTTCTGTAAGTTATCTTTGTGGATTGGGTAACTTTCAAGTCTCCTTTCTAAGACTATAATGGCAGCAATTTTCTCTTGAATATAATGTTTCATTTTGCACCTTTTTGAAGTAATAAAAGTTTATGTTTTGTGACTACTATTAGTCCTTTTCATCATTCCACATACTTCTTTGTGCCTTTATCATGCTTACAGATACATTGTGCAAGTTTAAGTTTCTATTGTAGGTTTTGGAGTTATGTGCTTATACAGTGGTGGAATTTTTCATGCATTTGAGTTGTGGTACTTGTTCTCCTTCTCGCCATCCTTTTCACCGGAATATCGAAAGATTGTTTGTCTAGTTGAGTTTAACAAAGGGAACACACGCTTCTTAGTTTGTGGTATTTTGTTTACCCTTTCCAAGTTGTAGTAGGTGAAGTTGATTTGTGGTGCACAACACCCTCTTCAAAATAACCTTCCCAAAGTCTAGCAATACCCTTTATTTGGTGTATCACCATCCCTAGTATAATTTTATTTTTGCAATTATCTTTCATTAAATCCTATAAAAATGTTAGTATAGGTCTAGATAACCATTTTATTACACTAGGAGTAGTACAACACTTAGTTTAGGAAGATAAATTCATCCTTCTTCAAAGGTTCACCTCGAGCCCAAGTTACACAACTTGAGAGTTGATCTCATGTTACCCAATCACACCGAACTTCCTATTCACTTTCTAGCCATTCGAGGGTATAGTGATTTAGTGATAACAATAATCATGATCAATTCATTAATTTATCATCTTATTATTAGATCATGTGCTTTGAGCATGTGTTCTAATTGTCCCCTTTATTACAAACATCATTAGAAACTACTTTGGATTAACAAAATATCTTGATTAAATCATGAGCATTGATGGCATTTGTCACTAGCAAGTTGAGGTAGAGAAAAACATAGGAAAAGGTTGGAGAAGGCTTTGGAGATGGAAAACATAGTAACAAAGGTCTGATTTAATGGCGACTCGATTTGGGTGATGGAGATTGTAGTAGAGTGAAGTAAGGCGAAGGTAGATAGAATGAAAGGTAACTGCGCAATATAAAAGCTAGAAGAATGGACTAATAAAGGAGTCCCGAGAACTACGAAGATGATCTGATCCTACATTGTGTTTGATCTAATGAGATAACAATAGAAATGATATAAGATAACTCATAAATAATACAAATCCTCTCGTAGTCACGTAAATAATCAAAATGAGCTCCTAATGGTTTACAAGAAGATTGATGAGATGCTATGGTTCAAAGGTGGATTAAGTAGAGTGTAGGAAATCATTTTTATCATGTATCACGTGTGTTTTTTGTCCTCTTTTTGGAAAGAAAGACCTCATTCTTAAAGGGTCAATGCCAACTGGGTTGGGTTACTACCGACCATTGGGAAATTTTCCCCAATGCGGTGTTATTTTGTGTTTTAGACAGGATTTTGGATTTTAAGAAGGGGAAAAGGGCTTTAAAGCTTATGTGTGGGATTATGTTGTTTATGGATGAATCATGGCTAGTTAGAAGATAGGAATGGGTAGAAAAATCATAGAGATTTGTATTTAGGTTAAAATCATCGTAAATAGCTAGTTGATCGTAGGCAAGTCAAGGGATATGGATATTAATTAATTAATGGGAATTAATAAAAATTAATAAGAATTAAATGATGATAGGATAATAAGTGGGAATTTTATTAAATAAAAGGGGGTTGAATTAAATAATGGGGGCCTAGTTAAGACCATGGTGAAATATGCACACGCGGGTAAGACAAGTGTAGAGATACCAAATTTTGGTGTCTACATTTGCTCCTTTTGGTCAAGTGGTTTGTGCTAGCAAGCCATGAGAAAAAAATAGTGAGAGAAGACGATTATGGAGAAGATTAATGGAAGGTTGATGATGAGCTCCCCCTCAAATGGGGGATTGATGATGCTTAGAGGAAATCGATGACAAGTTTTAAAAAAGTAGATTATAAAGGGCGGGTGGGTAAAGAAAGATGGGTAAAAGGATAACATAAGGAAAGATTCCCCAAGAAAAAATCATTGCTATAAAAATAAAAACCATGGTGATGAATCTAATATCACATGGGTAGGGGACATAGGGCAGTCTCAATGAAGATGATGACAATGCTTTACGGTCCAGGTGAGTGAGAGAAAATCAACATGAAAAGGAGAGAATCCAATGGGAAATATCTTAAATGGATGCAATCTGGAATGATGAAAGGGTCATAGGAAAGCATTAAATTATGTACAACTAAATGTGAAAATTATGCCAAATCCTTCATACACGAGGAATCACGTGAAAGGTATACATCCAAAAAGGACATAGATTGAAAATAATGGTGCCTCGGGGGAAACGAAAAATTTCCTAAGGGAAAAGTGAAAAGTTGGTGGTGAAATAATATACCCCAAAGGGAAATAAGTATGGCCACAAAGGTGGAATTCGAGAGAAGAAATGGATAATATTGTGAAACAAAATGCCATAAGGGGGAGTAAGTATGACCAAAAAGGTGGAATTTGAGCGTATAAAAGGATAGTTTCAATATTGAATTAAATTATTAGAGGAAGAAAAAACATGCCCACAAATGTGGACTTCGAGATGAAAAGAGGATGAATTGAAATATTGAAACAAAATGCCCTAAAGGGAGAATATAGATGGCCACAAAGGTGGACTTAAGATGAGAGAGATTGGATAAGATCAGATGAGGTGTAAGATAAGATGTAAATTTAATGATAGTGACCTATAGGTATAAACAAAAATACATCATCGAGGAATGTATGAGGATGCCTCTAATCGCATTGGAGGTAAACAAGAGGGATATCCAGGTAACACAAGGAAAATTCAACAAAGCAGATGTTAGCATATAACCAACAATAGTTAGTTATTGTAAAGATCATGAGAGAAAGGTATGGAATGAACTCATAAACCTCATGTTGACATGAAATATGGGTTTTTAATGTAACTTGTACTTGGGAAGAGGGATATCCATAAGTGGTGTTCCCTAAATTTGTGCCCCAACTATGGGAAAGGGGAAGAGCAATGCTAGAAGAAAGTTGATTAATGCGAGAAGCTTTCTGAAGATGCCAATATAATGGAAGGTTGATCAATGTGGGAAGCCTTCAATGCCATGATAAAAAGAGTAGCCATCCTTTGAGGGAATGGTCTACTTTTTACATATGTAATATATATGGAAAAATATAATATATATAATAGTCATCCTTCGAGGGATCAGTCTATTTATTTGATTTGAATTTAATTTTGATTGATTTTTTTTTCATTTTTTTACATGAATAATTGTCCTTCGAGGAGTAGTTTGCTTTTGTATGTTTTGAATTTTGATTGGATCATCATTTGATTTTTATTTTGACATGGGGAAGAGCTAGGAATAACTAAGTATATCACTTAGGAGGGGACAATGAATGTATAAGAGACACCCCTAGACCCTTTGCATGGTTCCAATGGGTGAATGATAGGGTGATTAATGTAATGATCATGAAGTTTTAGTCAAGATGGGGGAACCCATCCATAAGGAATATGCTACGATAAGAGCCATGGTTATCATATTTAAGGTCATATCTAGGAAAGTGATGGATGACCACAT
This sequence comes from Taxus wallichiana var. yunnanensis, assembly GCA_018340775.1. Lineage (NCBI taxonomy): Eukaryota > Viridiplantae > Streptophyta > Pinopsida > Cupressales > Taxaceae > Taxus > Taxus wallichiana. The sequence continues at coordinate 2,048,833 of JADAXU010000056.1, read as the reverse complement.
AGTTCTAAATCATTACAATGATATATGGAAGGAGCTAATGATGGAGGAATGATCTAAAGATATGACTAAAGGATCATTGGTAGACATGCTAACAATAGAACGATTGCAAGTGCAATGCGTTGAATGGCTCTAGCTCCGGTTTACCAACAGGGGAAGGGAAAACTTTCCACGTAATGTATTGGTCAAAGTCACATTTAAGGATAGGATGATATCTTATGAAGGAGGGGATGTGATTAAATAGATGAGTGAAGATGAAGAACTATGTGCTACCCTTAAGGAATTTAAAATATGTTCCCCTAACAAGACAAGTAGATGGACCTCATGAGATAGGGACATATATTACCAAAAAGGCAGATTTGGGATTAGATAAGATGGTAGATAGATTGGTTGGCTATAGTAAGTTGGATAAGATAAGGATTAAAAGTAATTAATCCACAATCAGGTTGATTCTAAAGTGAATTTCCCCAACATTAAGAGAATTTTTTTAATGGATAGGGATGAATTAGAAATTTTAGATGTTAGAAGAAGACATGAGAAGATTGATAACAAGGGGAAGATGCCCCCTAGTGAAAGATACTATATCACATTAGGAAAATTAGAGCTAGTGGATGTCAAAGGAGATTAGATTTGGATTGGATATATGGTTGGGGATCATAGGGATGATTGTAAATGCAAACAATATCGACAAAAAGGGAGGACCCTCCTTAGGAAGAATAACATGCAGAGGTGAAATGACAAGGGATGATGTGGATGAATGATGAGATTTAGAAAAATTGATGCATGGGGATTTAGAAATAGGAATTGGATTGGTTACGGTGGATGGAGAAGGATGGATTTTCTGAATGAGAAAGTCATCTTTCTCAATAATATCATGGAAAATAGTCTGAAAGCCCTTACAATGCTCAACATCATGACCCAGGGTGAGATGATAAACAAAAATGTGATTAGAGTCAAACCATTATAGCTTCTTACTATGTGGATCAAATGCCTTGATGGGAGGAAGTGCTCTTACATAGATTTGGATTAAATGTCTAAGGATATCTATGTAAGATCTAATAGAGGTGGTATAGGGAAGATTACTCTTGTGAGGATTGATAGGATGTTTTGACTTAGGTACATATGTATATTAGATGGGTAAATTAGGTGTCTTGATAGAAGAATAAAATTTTGGAGGAGAATTAGATTGTTTGGATTGGTATTTATTATTAGGAGATATCTTAGGTGAAAGGGATGACCCTAAAATAGATGAGGGTGTGCTTGGGATGGATTTTGTAATGTTATATCACTGAGGAGAGGTAAGGTCTAATTTCTTACGAGGGTGCATGGGATAATTTTGGTGTTTCTTACCAAGAGTCTTAGATTTTGATCAAGAAGATTTACCCTTAGCAGGGGATGACTATAATTTCAACTAGTGGATCTGAAGATTGTGGTGTAAGTTTTGGACTGATTGATGTAGAAAAAATCAATTTTGAAGAGGGATAATGAATCCCCTTGTGTTTGTCTTAGATGGAGGTTATTTCTTCATAAATTTTTCAAGGGGTATCATTGATATATTCATAAATTGAGAGGATGTGACAGGTACGACAGTGGTTATAGATGTAGATATAGGAATAGATGTTGGAGAAGGAGTGGGCGTAAAATATTGGGATGAAATGGATGATGTATTTATATGTAAAGATGTAGGTATATTGTTAGCATAATTTATCATAGGCATATTTATTGCATTTTATTGCATTGTCTTTTATTTAATAATGTGCAACATGTGCACTCTAGTCTAGTGACTTGCATTCAATATTGTTATGTTGGATAACATTCAATATTGTAATAGTATTAATTACATGTGCATGTGAGATGGGTCTTATCATCTTGTAGTTGGTGCCTGATAGGGTGTCATGTCTATCCATATGAGGCTATCTAATATCTATAAATATTACAGCTCTTGCATTGTTATGTAATCGATTTCATGATCAATAATATTTGTGAGGATTTTGTCCCTCTTTGGTCATTACAATCCTATTCTATTCTATCATTTGGTATCAGAGCTATACCATTGTTATCATATATGCATTGAAATAGGTGTTGGGATGGTTGTAAGTGGGGTTGTAGAGGTATATGTGGTAGAAATGAGTGTAGTTGGGACTGATGTGTAAATGAGTGGTGTAGATATAGTAATAGGTGTGGATATCATTGGGACCGAAATAGGTGTTAACAATGAATATGATGTAATAGATATGATAGAAGTGGATAAAGTAGGAGGTATAGTCAAATTTTATATGGATGTGGTAAGGGTAGGAGTAAATATAAGTATAGGACATGTAATAGAAATTGATATAGGTGTGGTAGTCATGGATATGATAGGTCTTTGAAGAAGGGTGGAATAATGTCTAAGGTAGGAACATGTGAAGTCATTGATGAGATAAGATATTGATTGACAGTGTTAATGGTGTGAGAATTTGGTAGTTGAGATGTAGAAGGGGTGGCTTGATTTGTTGGTGGTTGATTAGGAAAAGGTTGTTTAATTTTGTCAAGGGTTGGCTAGGTGAAGTGGTGGAGTTGTTTATTTGGATATCCCCCTGATTTATAAGTTGTTGGATGTGATATTTGAAGGAACGACACTTCTCAATGTTGTGACCTTTGACTTGATGATATTTACAATAGTGGCCTTTGTGATACCAAGTGGGCTTGGGTTGTGAGTCATCCACGAGTCGTATGGGAGGAAGTTGGATGGAGTGTATTGCCATCAACTTGTCAAATACTGAACTATAGGATTCCCCCAAAGGGGTATAGTTAGGAGATGGTCAAAAATATCTTTGTGAAAAAATTGTGTGAGAGGTAGATGTGGATGGAGATTGAACCATGATGGTATTGGATGTATTTTATAATTGTTGTTATGTGTAGTGGGTTCGATGAACTCGGTATTCACTTATTTGATCAAAGTTTGAGTTGGCCTTGCTTAAGGGAATGGGTTTCAAGTTTGCAATCCATAGTGAAGGATTCTTCAAATGTTTGAAATGTTTATATTTATCTGCATTTGGATGAGATGTGCTTTGTAAATGAGCATGAGAAGAGTTAGATGAGTTCAGTTTGTAGAAGAGTAAATGATAGTTGATTGATAATAACACACCATCAGGTGACGAAATATGTGATAGACTCATTATTGAATTTTCATATGAGTATAAGTCCGTAATGGTGATCTTGTACATAATGTTGATCGAAAAATGTTATAAGAAGAGTTGCACAAGTTGGGTAAAAGAGAACAATGAATTTTGGGGGATGGCGTTGTAGCAATCTAGTGCGGGACTGACCAAGGACATAGGAAAACTAAGAAGTAGGAGGTCTTGATCATAGGTGATAAGGTAATATGCATGTCTAAAAGCTTGAAGGTGTTGTTCGGGATCCTCCTTACCGTTAAATTTGGTAAATTTAGGAACTTACCAATGAGGAGGGTAAGGTTTGATTAGAAATGATGGATTAATGGGTTCATTACATATTTTTTCGTAAGATAATGTAACCTTGGGTCCCAAGGTAACGACCTCTAGAATAGCCAACCTATTCATTAAGGCATGAATAAGATCATTTGATATGATGATAGGTTTGGATTGTGGTTGTGTGGCATGAAAAATAGCTTGATAAGGTAGTTGATAAGTTTGTGGATGTATATGTGTTTGGAGAATCGTTTGAAAAGGATTAATATATTTCATGGGTTGATATTAGATAAGTTGTTGCAATGATTAATGTTGAGAAATAGGGACGTGATGTGATTTTTGAGATTGGGAATTTTTTTGGTAAATGATGAGCGAGGATATGAGTGTTAAGAGTTTGATATTGTTGGATAGGTATACTAATGACAGTAGCGGGTGAAATAGAGATAGATTTGATATAAAGTGATGTGGGTGGAATGGGATCCACCAATTGAGTAGATTGATAGGATTGAAATACTATGGGAGATTTACAGAATAAGAAGTCATACATGGGGCTATAAGGAGGCCCAAGAGTTTATAAAGGAGTCGGAGATGGGGGTGTAATTGGTATAGAAAGGTTGGATTTATGAGAGATATGGGAATTGGTTTTAAGATGGGTATAATTTTGGATGACGTGGTCCTCATTAAGAGAGACCATGGAGGCAAGGTATTAGGTAACCAAAGGTGTTGTCTCAAGTTTAAAATCTTGTTGGGATAGATCATTAGAGGAATGCATGTCATTGGATGGAGTGGAGTTTTGTGATGTTTTGACTTGAGGAAGGGTGACAATAGGCTTGAAACAGGTAAACATTTTCTTATGTAATTTGTTAAAAAATAAATCAAGTAACAATTTTCTTATTAACATGATTAATTAAGAAATGTGAGGAAAAGAAAAAGGGAGGTGGATAATGAAGGTACCTAAGGAATGACAGTCTAAGGTTGGTTTCAAGTAGTTATTGTTGGGGAGATTTCAGAAGCTTTTTGTTGGGTCATTAAATCCCAATCGGTTTACTTAGTAGGAATATGTCTAGATGTTTTGATTGATGTGTTAGTTTTAGGTTGTGTGATAGGATGTGAAATACAAAAGGTTAACCCCTACTTAAGCTATGTGATCAAGAGGATACAAAAAGAAAGGTTATTTTCAAACCAAATCTAGATGTAACATTTCTATGAGGATGCACACAAGAAAGGGAAATACGATGTAAAAAGGAAAAAATAAGGAAAAATGAGGAATAATTGGATAATTATTTTTCTTTTTATCTAAACTTTAAGTGACGAGCAATCCAAACTACCGAACCCAACATGAGAAAGCAAAAGTGAAGCATTTTTCGTAGAGTGTTAGAGAAGACGAAGGAATATAAAGATAGAAAGAAATAAAAAGGTATCACTTAAGGAGCAGTCCCACTAGGCATACTAAGAATGTTTTTGTAGTTTTCTCATTCATTTCAAATGAATGATGCTAGCTACTAAAGAAATCTAAACAACTTAGAAAATGGAGGGTTTATGGTACCTCGAATGTGTGATATGGATGAATAGGAACAAAATAGATGATGGATCCTCCTGCTACAATCTAATGACCTACAAATAATAGTCACTAAATAAAATGGATTAGATGGCATATGTGGGGATTGCATGAAAAATTTGGATCCAAGAAGTATTACCTTCCTTTCATGGATGTCAACGCCCATTTGATTAGAGAAAACGATGTAAATGATAGATAATCTAATAGCATGCGAGAAAATGAAGGAATACTAAATAAGATAGTGATAAGGATTAATATAATTACTAATGTAAATGAACACAATTCAAATCAAATAGTAATTGATTGGTTTGAAAACAACCCGAGAATGTGTAGAGGTAGGTCAGCGGTGACTGGGTAAGAGGACCTAGAACAACAAGTGAAATATGTAGACTTGTAGAGGTGCGAGTGCAAACAGAATGTAGTAGAAACCTTTAAATGTTGGATTCAACCTATAGAATATGAATTGAGGGAGAAAAAAAAAAATAATGAGGGGAAGTAGGGATTTGGAAGGGTAAATAGACAAACACACCTCTATTCGACGGTGACCAAGGTGAGGTGACAATGACTAGATCTATAAAGTTGAGGTAGAGATAGAACATGGGTAGAGGTTGGAGAAGGATCTGGTGATTCGAAAATCTAGGTAAGAATTTTAACTGACTTTGGACCCCTATAGGCTGTTATTATTTTATGAAAAAATTACCCCATTTTCAAATATATCAACTCTAAAAGTAGATGCACAATAAAATGACAAACATAGTGCACACTAGGTTCATAACAGAGTTCGAAAATAGCCTACGTCTTTGGGTTCATAATCAAACCGATATAATTTCCACTTTAATTATTACAAAAATATTATAATCCAAGAAAGATAATAATGAATACAAAATGGAATGAGAACTTGAACATCAAGTATTCTCCTTTAGGCAAAAAGTCCTATGGTATATCGATTAGTTTTCCGGATGGTACTTTGCATGTCAATTCTCTAGACTCTATAATTTGAAGTGTGGTGCAAATGGCCTATTGGGTAGTTTGAATAACTCCCAATAATAATAATAATCCTATTAAAATAATAGGTCAATATTATAATAATTGCCTAAAAATTAGGACTTTAACTCATAACTAAGATTTTAAAAGGCCTTACAATTCTCTAACTAGCTTGGGTTATGCTTTACTTAGAGCTCTAGAAATGAGCTTGTGTGGTGTGTTTAGAGGAGAGGGGGTCGATTCCATTTTATATTAGTAAGGGCCCCAAAAATTTTGTTTAAATATATTATCACCATTATCCTAGCCAACTCGGTGATCTATTTGAGTTGGTTGGAGTGCCCGGCCCGGAGGATAGGTAGTAGGTTTGAAACTAGTTCCCACACTATTTTTGCTTGGCCATTGAGCATCCCAACCGATCTCCCCATTATCACCATGTGAAAACCCTTGACCTCTATGTCAGTAACCCCTACATTGGCAACCTCTATGACCCATCCAAATCCACCCCAAGTTGAGCCCTTTACCTCTGTTGTGACCCCTTGACCCAAGTCCACATCACCCTTTCATGGTCCTCTATTTTCCCATGGGTCTACCAAGTCGATGAGTCATTCGACCCTCATTTTTCCAAGGCAAGGTGATATGGTTTACCCCATATAAATTGTTTATTGGACAAGATAAGGCTAAAAATAGCCTTTGACAACTATACCATGCGTGGCTTGGGCCATGTTATCATGCATTTTACCAACCAATGTTGTATGTATAAGTATTGAGCTAAATGGTCAACTCGACCATGAATAAATTGAAATCATTCCTTGAGCTTACTCCATAGCTTGGTAAACTCAGTCAAATAGTGGATAAAAGTTGTGTTAGGCCACATGGTGGCTTGAGGACCTACCACATGGAAAGTTTGTTTGTGATCACCGACTAATAATTGTGAGTCGAAGAGCGGAGGCACAAACTTTGACCCATGTTTATCTCCTTTACACGATCTTATTTTCCCCACTTGTTCTCTGAAATATCCTCTGGATCACACCTCCCCAATGGGAAGGATTTTTTCCACCAAAATCTCACTGAACTTGTTACCCTATCCTAAATCTGAATAATTTGTTGTCACATCAAAAGTAATATTGCAGTGGATTCTATAGTCTACTATATTGCATTCTTCTCACTTCAACAACTTGGTCCCGATCCTGGCTCTATAGGTTATGGTCCCACCATGCTTATTTTTTATCTTGATTTCCACATCTACCCTCTAGGGGTCTTACACTTTGATAATCTCTCGACGCTGTACTACCACATTTTCTTGCTAAGGTCTTACTCTTCGGCAACACAGAAGAATATACTACTACATCTTCCCTTTAGGGGTCTTACACTTCAACAACATATAGTCTACATGGAAGTATATATTTCCACATCTGCCCTCTAGGGGTCTTACATTTTAACAACACCCAGAAACATGTACTACTACATCTTCCCTTTAGGAGGTCTTACACTTCAACAATACTTAAACATCACCACATTTTCCCTCTAGGGGTCTTACACTTTGAAAGATTTCACATCCATGATGATCAGCTACCATTCTATTGTATGGTCATAATGACTTGACATAGAACAAATATCCAAGCTAATATCTCACGAGCTCAATTATGATGACTTCAACCCTATTGTACGACTACTTCCTCTACACGGTATGAAGCCTCTTGTTGATGATGACTACCAATTACCACTCTTTTGCATAGCCTTAATGGGTCTCTACACAAAATGAATATCTGACCTAATGTTAGATTCTAATGGTGATCATCTACCATTTTGATACATGGTCATAATTCCTCTACACAAAATAACGAGCCGAACTGACACTAGTGATCTTAACTATATTCCTAAATGGCTAACAAGTCTCCAAGCTTATAAATATGAGTTAAAATCATGTATCCAAGTTGTAACATGCACTCAAAAGCTAATTAGGAGATATGATTAAAGTATGAATCAAATTTTCCCCATTAAGAAAATACACCGAGTATGGTAAACATGTCTCTCAGCATTTCTTAGACAATATGAACTCCAAAAAATACTGCATACTATTCAACAATTAGAGTTATGCAATATATAATTAAAAAATTGTTGACTTACCCATTTTAAAGGACTTTCATTTTTAGGTATTACCTGATCCTGGGTTGACTTTTCAACTGGTGGTGGATTAGGAACTTCCTTTACCTTTACAACAGGTTTGTATTCCATCTTTGGCTTGCCATTACTTTGATGGAAAGATGGACCAAGTTTCCAACAATTATCAACTGGTTCCCATTCATCGACACTTGAGCACAAAAATCCTCTTAATCTCCTTCTTCTAGGATGAGGAAATCTTACTTCCATTTCTCGACTCTGCATGATGAGACTGGTCTTTCTTATTTTCCATGTTCTTGATGAATGACATCAACTTATTTATTAGTGTCCTTATCTTCTATAATATGGCCATTAAATGATTATGCAATCCACAAAATGTACATGGAAAGGCATCCCACATTTTCTAAAAATCATAGCCATACTTATTTAACTAAAAAATTGGATCATAAGTTTTATTATGCTTATGATTATGGTAAGAAACTCAAGGTGAAATATCATTACCTCTTTGCTAATTTTTCTTACCACATCCTACCTATGATGATGAAGAACAACTTCTCTACTCGGAATCTTCCTGTAGGACTAGTGGGGTACTCACTTTGATTTCGGAAGCTTATCTCCCATCGGTGTGCTTAAAGCGATCTCCAATATCCATTCCCACACTCGGATAACCCAAACCTACAAAAAGAGGACCATACTCAACCTGTATTGGGTTAGTAATTAATTTCCAATTTTTACAAGGCCTCTTGCATCAAATCCCATTTTAACTAACAATTTGGATCCAATGCCTCTAGTATGCTTTTCAAACGAACCAAACATATCATTTCCTGAATCCAAAATCGAATGTGAGGAAGAAGAATATTCTCATGGTGAATAAATTACAATACAACCATTTATCATGGTCTATGCATATGAAGTTGAAGGTATTTCCTTTCTCACGATCACCACACTGCTGTAGCCTTGCCAAGAAAGAGCTCATCCTTTTCTTAAAATTATAATTTCAAGCGAGTATTCTCCTCTTCCAAGGAGTAATACATTGATCGCAAGAGAGATTTATCTTCCTTGATATGGTGATTATAATCTTCAACCTCATCAAGATTTTCCTTTTTGGACATCTTTCCCATGGTGCAACTATACTTGTTTAATCACACTTTGAAATCTTGCAAAAAATAAAGCAATCACACGGTCAAATTAATCGCTCACGATACCAACTTGATCCAAAATCAAGGTCAAAATTTTAATTGACTTTAGACCCCTATATAGGTTAGTATTTTATGAAAACATTACCCCATTTTCAAATATATAAAATATAAAAGTAGATGCACCATAAAATGAAAAACACAAAGACACACTAGGTTGATAAAAAAGTTTGGAAATATCCTACATCTCCGGGTTCATAATCAAACTGATATATTATCCACTTTGACAACTAAAAAAATTACAATCCAAGAAAGTAAATAATGAATACAAAATGAATTGAAATGTGAACATCAAGTAGCTACCCCAATTGTGAAGCAAATTTGATCCAAAGTATTCTTCTTCAAGCACAAATTCCTATGGTATATTGATTAGTCTTCTAGATGGCACCCCACTTCAATTCTCCGGAATCTATAATTGAAGTGTGGAAAAAATGGCCTATTGGGTAGTTTGAATAACTCTCAATAATAATAATAATTCTATTAAAATAATAGGTCAATATTATAATAATTTCCTAAAATAATATTAGGACTTTAAATCACAACTAATCCTTTAAAAAGGCCTTATAATTCTCCAACTAGCTTGGGCTATCTGCTTCAAGCTCTAGAAACGAGCTTGTGAGGTGTGTTTAGAGGAAAGGGGTTGGGTCCCTTTTATATTAGTAAGGGCCCTAAAATTTGTGGTTAAATGGCTTATCACCATTATCCTAACCAACTCGGAAAGCTAGCTGAGTTGGTTAGAGCACATGGATCAAAGGGGATAGGTAGTGGGTTCAAAACCCCACCCGTCTATTTTCGCTTGGCTATTGAGAAGCCCAATCGAGCTCCTCTGCTATCGCCATATGAGAACCCCGACTTCCACATCGCCGAACCCTACACCGAAAACCTTTACGACCCGTCCATGTCACCAACCTTGAACTATCCAAATATACCTTGAGTCAAGCCCTTTACCTCTACTACGACCCCTTGAACTAGGTCCACATCAACCTAGCATGGTCCTCTATTCATCCACGTGTCTGCAGTCGCCAAGTAATTCAGCCCTCATTTTTACGAGGCACGAATATATGGTATATCCCATATCAATTGGGGAGTGGATGAGATAAGGCTTGAAATAACCTTCATTAACGATACCATGCATTACTTGGGCCACATTATCATGCATTTTATTGGCCAATGCAATATGTATTGCTCACTGAGCTAAATGGTCAACTCAGCCATGAATAAATTGAACTCATTCCTTAAGCTCTCTCTATAGCCTTGGTCTTTAGCTCGATCAAGCTAAATATATCCAACTCATCCAATATAGCAATATATCTCGGTCAACTTATTTGATTGGTGGATAAAAGTGGTGGTAGGCCACTTGCTAGCCTAAGGACCCACCATGTGGAAAAAAAAATTTGTGATTGCTAACGAAGAATAGTGAGTCAAAGACTAGAGGCTGAACCTTCGACCCATGCTTACCACCTTTGCACGATATTATTTTTCCACTTTTTCTCGAAATGTCCTTGAGATCATCTAGATATGGAAAATACGGTGATGAATGGTTGATTTTATGGTGACTCGAGTTAGGTGACAACGATTCTATCGTAATGAAGCAAGGTTGAGACTAGATGGACTTAAAAGCAACCTACAAATATAAAAGTTGGAAGAATGGACTAATAAAGGAGTCCCGAGAACTATTGAAGATGATATGATCCTATAATGTGTTAGATATAATAAGATAACAATATAAATGATATAAGATAACACAAAAACAAAAACCTCCCCGTAGTCACCCAAATGATCAAAACAATCTCCCAAAGGCTTGCAAGAAGGTTCTTTGAGATGCTCTGATTTGAAGTGGATTCACAAAGTGCAAGAAATCAATTTTTATCTTGCTTGTGTGTTTTCTGTCCTCTTTTTGGAAAGAAAGACCTCGGTCTTAAAGGGTCGATGATGAATGGGTTGGGTCATGCCATGACCACGGGGAAAGTTTCCCTAATGTGGTGGATTTTTGTGTTTTAGACAAGATTTTGGGTTTTTAAGGAGGGAAAAAGTGCTTTAAAGCTTATGTGTGGGATTAGGTTGTTTAGGGATGAATCATGGGTAGTTAGAAGATAGGAATGGGTAGAAAAATTGTAGATATTTATATTTAGGATAAAAGTGACCTAAATAATAAGTTGATCGGGGTAAGTAAGTGGGGGATATGGATATTAATTAATTAAATAATGTGGATTAATAAAAATAATAAGAATTAAATGATGATAGGATAATAAGTGGGAATTTTATTAAATAAAAGGGGGATGAATTAAATAAAGGGGGTCTAGCTAAGACTATGGTGAAATATGTGATGCGGAAGACAAGGGTAGAGATACCAAATTTTGGTGTCTACAGTAAGTAAGGTGATAGTCATATTTCCTAAGTCCTAAAGGTCTTAAAGAGTATGATTTAAGGGGAAGAAATTTTGATCTCAAGGTCTATGAATATGATGAAGGTTTGCATCAATCTAGGAGAGCTATCTTTCTCCAAGTAGTTACATTTGTGTCCTATTTTTACTCGTGTGTTATAAATGTGTGTTCTAAGGAAGGTTTGGATGTCTTAAGGAATGAAAAAGAGGTATTTATGATCAAATTTGAAAGACATGGGTATGATGCAATATTCCTTATAATGTGTGATATTGGTTTATCTAGTGTTATTATGTGCATCAAGCATATGAAAGGTGTCTCAAGAAATCGTACTCAATAGTAAGGAATTTTACAAGCAAGAATGAAGATTAAAACAATATGTTCATCTCATAGATAATATGACAAGATGTGAAGAGATCGGGAGAGTTGTGAATAGATGTTATCTACAACATGTGAAGACCAAAATTGGTGAGTTTTGATTCGGGGGAGCTATGTGATCTGGTCAAAGTTGGGCCTATGGATATGTTACATCGATTAAAGTCAAGGAGTGTATAGAAAAATGTGTTTTGTAAGTAAGTTTTTGAGTGAATTATTGTTATTTTCTCTTGTCGATTTTTTTTTCATGTATATTTGTCATAAGAGTCTTTTTCATATATGTAAAAGGGGGAAATATACTCGAAACATGAAAAAGAGGTCTATAGGTGTATTCTTGTCTAGTTTTCATCAATGTTTCTGAAGGTGGTTACCATCAATGAAAAAGGGGGAGATTATTGGGCATTGTGTTTGTGTAGTTGTCATTATTTTCAAGTTTCAAACTGATGTAAAATGGTGTCAAGTTGGTTTAGGTATCCCCATGAGGTTTCATCCATGCATTATGATGAAGGTTGATTTATAGTGTCCTAATTTGGTCAAGTTAATATGATGTTTTGACATGGTCTAGGGCATTGTGCAAGGTAGTATGGTCATGGTGTGAGCTCTAGAGGTTGTATGAGGTATTCAATATGTCTAACACGCTTATTATGATGTGTCATAAGTGTTGATGAGTTTTTAATAGGTCAGCAAGGTTAGATCATGAGAGTCGGGTGTTGAGTTAAGTCAAACTAGGCTTAATCCTAGACCTATTCCAAGCAATATAATACAATGGAATGAGAAATGGAGCAAGACATACTTTTTGGAGCATGTAAGGTGCATTTTTTGGTTGTATAAGGTACTTTAGGTCATTTTTTAGGTGTATAGTGCATGATGATGAACATTTTGGAGCAAGACTACAAGACAAGGCAAGGTTTGCATGGGTAATTCTTAGTTTCTAGAGAGATTTAGAGGCTATAGGGAATATATGATATTTGGTAGGAATGGAGGAGATTTTTATGGTTCTATAAATCAAATTTTAGGTCAAGATGATAAAGACAAAGCAAGAAAATGAGATTTTGTTCATACTTGAGCTCTTGAAAAGGAAAAAACTAGCTCAATAGGTGAAATTCATTTTCTCTCCCTCATGCACGATAATTTCATGGGACCATAAGGATTTTATGGATGTTTATAATGAAATTAATAAGATTTTTCAAGAAGAAATAATTCATTTGGATGTCAGAGCTTTATGAACAATCATTAAGAATTAGAGGTAGTCTAAAATAATAGTTAAACCCTAGTTCTAAAGCAATATGGAAGAAATGCATGGTATGGTATCCAAATGAATTTGAAAGGAAATTTTTATGACTCAAAAATGTAGAGGAATATTTTTGGCTCTTATTAGTGGTGATTTCATGTTCTAGTTATTTCACCAAGATGGAGAAAAACCATTGTTTTATGGAGATTTGCAGAGACATGGCTAAAATGGAAGTTTCATCAAAATAAGTGAGTTGTTCCAGAAATATTTGGAGGTTTTATAGATAGGCATGGAAATTTTGGGACATGTATAGTTTACAAATTTTAGGATGCAGGTCTCCAAAGGTGCCCTATCACTTTTGGCCTGGAAGGGATAAAACTAGGTATGGTGATTTGAGAGGAGTTTGATTGTTTTACATCATGGAGTAGTAGTTTATTACCTTGGATAGATTTTTCATGTTTTATATAATGTGTTGAATGTCTTGGTATGATATGAAGAAGTGTTTTTGTGCTTAAACCCTATTGGCATAATTATACCTATTAGGCTTATTAAGAAGGTGGTTTGGAATAAGTGTGTAAGTGAAGTATTCTGCATGTGACCTATACTTATGAATGATTGGAGAGGTGTAGCTGGTTTCCTTTGATGTGTTCCAGGTTTTGGTTGATTTTGGAAGTTGTTTTGGAGGTGATTGGATCTTGATTCCTCAAGACTAGTTCTTGAGTCCTTGAGGCATGTTTGAGTTTTTTTAGGGATGAGCTTATGTGTTTAGGCCTAATTGTGGAAAAAATTGTGTATATTCCTATTCCAATGTATATGGTATCTTATAGTGAATTGATATGATTTTATAGATGTATTTTTATGTTATCATGATTGACGTTAATGGTCTTGTCTGACTTGTGGTTGTTATTATGATAAGTCAAGTATATAAAGGCTAGTGTATTTGCTCATTTGTAAGTGATTTGAGATGATGGGGATGTGAGTGAGCTAGAGGAAGTGAAAGGAGAGTTGTAAGGATTAAAGTGTAGAGATAAGAAGAGGAATGAAGAGTTTATAAGTGTATAGGAGCATGTGAGCAAGGTAATTATACCTAATCAACAAATAAAGGAGCATATGTCAGTGAAGTAAGAGAAGAGCTTGTTTGAGAGGGTTTGATGTGTATGGAGATGAACTTTTGATCACAATATATTATAGGAGCAGCAATAATTAATTTTTCATCATATTTATATGGTTGAGTGGGTGCTTGATCATCTTGGGGGGTTTTAGCCTCCTTGTATAATGGGTGCTATACTAAATAGGGGTGGGTAATCCTTGTGAAGTGGGTGCTTCACTAAAAAATATTGTGTGATGTGTAATATCCACATGATTCTTTTGGATTGAGTAATATTTTCAAAAAAATTAGTGGGTTTTATTCCCCTTGAGGATTTCCCACTTCATATCTGTTGTTTATGTGTTCTCTCTTATCTTTTACACTTGTGAATGGTTGATACACACTTAATAAGCTCACATTGAATATGTATGTTTAAATATTGATTTGAATGATGAATGTATGTTATGGTAAATGAATTAAAATATTTTTAATACTAATTCACCTCCCCTCTTAGTCTCTCTACTTCTAAAAACCACTTATTACATTCTAGAGAGTCCAAGAACACAACAAGACCATCCCAAATCAACCTCATACACCTAAAGACCATCAAAACCAAAACATTTGAATATGTACAACTAATGTTGCTGCATCAAGTAAGAATATGGCAATGGAAGAGAGTGAAGAAGTTTAAGGTTCATGTGGGCAAGGTTAGGGTGCAAAAACACTATAGTATAGTGAGTAGAATTACAAGAATGATCAAAATACTGTGAAGAGTAATGACTTATGAATTTTCTTATAATATTTGAGAAAAACTAAATGAATTTTGTCTAATCTTATTTTTAAGTTGCATATGATATGTTTTGAGTAAGGAAATCAAAACTTGGTGGAAATTATGGAAACACCAACTAAATGTGATGAATGACACTTTTCATGAGAATTTAGGGTATGTATGGGATCACTTAGCATGGTAAATAGTTTTTACATAGTGGTTTATTGAAATCTTGTCCAAAATTGCATCAATTAGTATCAGAGCAGCTTGATATTGATATTTGAATTTTTTAATTTATAACCATGAGTTCTCTAAGTTCATAAATGAGGTTTTGACATGTTTAAAGAAGATATAAGAAAAGATAAGATAAATAAGGTGAAAAGTGGCAATAAATCCCTAACAAGAAGTGAAATGAAGTGAAGTGGAGATGAATGTAAAGAGAATAGGTGTGGAAAATAACATAGGTGAGACATAGGGAAAGATGAAAAATAATTGCTAAAGAGAAACAATAAAATAAAAAGGAGAAAGAAGAGATAGAAAAGGGATTGGTTATGTTATCTGTTGTCTATTTTTACACCCCTTACAAAAATAGAACAACTTGGACTGCCATGGATTCGAAAAAAAACCCATGAGAAGTTTATGTATGCCATGGAGATAAGTTAGAACTATAGGCAAAAGAATGTATGTCACAGATTGAATGAAATATCTTAGAAAGTTGTGGCTAAGGAGATTAAGTTGCCAAAGTCAGGCTATAACCATGGAAGAATTGGAGCATGCCATGGAGGTTTTAGGAAAGCCACACTATCCTTTTAGAGAGTGATCAACCCTTTTCCTTTTTCTATCGCTACCCCTCTTAGTTTAAGATTTCCCTTTTACGCATCTCATTCTATCCCTAGTCCCTTGGCATGTTTAGGTTCGGATTTTATTTCAATATTAGGAGTAGTGTTAGCATTAAAGATAGGTAGAGGAACAAAACTTCTCTAGAGTTCTCAGTATCGGTTTGCAAGTCCCACAATTGAGAGACAGTCCCATGTTGGCTCAAAATCCTGAGTTTTCTATGACTCGGGGTAGGGTGTAATTTTGAGCTCCAACAGTTTTAGCACACCCAGTGGGACAATTATTCAAAGCTATACATTTTATAGGTGTGTAACTTAGTCTACATCTTCATCTTAGCAATTTTTATGTGCACTTGGTGAAATTTCATCCTTTGGAGGTAGTTTCAAACATATCTAGCGAATCCAAAGGTGATTTAGGTAACCCATTATTTCTGAGTTGCACACCTTTTCCCTTCTTTCCATTCACCCATCCATTTCTATCCATTTTACTTCCATTTTCTTCTTTCGTGAAGTCATGAAATCATGGATTCATTTTCTTGTTGGGATTCTCATTTGCAGTAACAACCCATTCCCCTCCATCCCCAAAATTTCAAAATCCTCCTCTAAATCAGTTTTGTGAGCCCTATCATGAAGAACATATGTATAACCCACCCTCTAATGACCCATATGGTTATTCATGTAACCAAAAATTTTATCAAGAACAAGGTTATGCAGATGATGACAACATTCCCATGGAAGATGCTGATTTCCAGAGGAAAATTAAAGAAATGGAGATGAGCATGACATAGGCCAGAGTTACATGCATGGTGAAGGTGGCCATGATTAGTTTCAGAAAGCCCTACCCATCAACATGATTTGCACCAAATTGGTTCAGCCCTTAGCAAAGCTACGCTTTTTGTTGAAATAATTTTGTGGATTGCAAATTGGGTTGAAGAAATGGAGGTTTACTAATCTAGTATTAGGAATCCCTATCAATGGGGTTACTCTACACCATCTTATAGCCCTTCTATTCCTCCTTCCCAACCAACGCCATCTCGGCTTGTTCCCCATGCTCCTAATTTTTGTTTGCATTCTCCCATTAAGGATTCCCCTTCTCTATATTCTTCCCTCCCATCCCACCTTAAATTATCTTCCCTATTCCCTTCCAAAACTCCTCCAAAAGAAGATCCCACACCTTCTCCTCTACCAAAAATAATGCAAAAACCAACTAAAAAGCCCAACAAGGAAGAATTCATAAAAAAATTGAAATATTGGGCTCGAGTCTTGAGTCTAATGACATGCCATTATTGGTTAAACCTTCAACTAAGTGTGGATTGAAGAATAAAAGGTGGAAGATGATTTTGTAGTAGATCAAGCACAAGAATATGACCAACAATCTCTATGTTCTGAATGTAGTGTGCATGATGGTACAATTTTCATGAAGGTTGGTTATTCATCTTAGCTTGACAAATCAAAAGTGAAGGAAGCCACGGATAAAACAGAGGAGTTTCTTGCATTTCTTGATCATGAAGAGGCTGATTTTCTATCAGACTTGGAAGATTGCATTGGTGAAGAGGAACCCATTGAGCTCACCACTTTTACAGCCCCACCATTTTTCTTCCAACACAACAAGCCTCTTACTACAATAATTTCTCATCAGCCATCCATGGAGGAGGAAGAGAAAGATGATGACACTTCATTCATCATGGAGGAGAAAATTTCCTTTAATGACTTGTTTGTAAAAGTAAAATAATAACTAAATTAGTTTAAAAACAACTTTATTACTCCATAAGGTCTGCATGATGTCCCCAATCAAAGGGATGAGCTTCAAAGATATGGGAAAATCACAAGGATTGGCCTAATGGTTCCCAAAACAACATTTCCAATTAGATATTTGGATAGCTTAGAGAAAAAGATAGAGTTTCCATGAGTAATGATCATTTCATAGCATGAGGAAGAGCTTGGTACCAAAGATCACCTACAATACTTATAACCAAATGCACAACAAATTGAGGAGGTATGTGTTATTTTTATAGTTTATACTTTGATGATAGAGGAAGTGTGGATCATGTTTGCACTTCCGCCATGTGATTTTATTTCCAAATTAATTACATGGCCACGCTTTGTAAAGAAGGGAAGTTACTTCTCCCTGCCTATTACAATATTTATTTAGCTTCTCTTTGTATATGGTTAGGATAGAATATGTGTAGATTTGTTTTCAGTAAAAGAAGTGCTTGTGCACACTCTGTATGTTCCACTTAGGGCATGTATGATTTTCCATTTTGTATATAGTTTTTATGGATTCATGGTGTAATCAGATTTTGGGGCATCTTTCAAAGTGTATTTGTCAGCCCCAACAAATCATTTGCAGAGGTCAATTCTAGTAGTGATTCAAGTGGTCTCAGGGGTGGTTCTTTAATTTCAGATCATAATTCAGGTTTATCAGGATGACTCCATGCCCAATGGATGCTTCAGGCCACTGATCAGTTCATCTAGTAGGTAGATGACCCCTGTGAGTCACCAAAAATGTTGTCTATTTTTACACCCCTTACTAAAATAGAACAACTTGGAATGTCGTGGACTGGGAAAAAGGCCACGAGAAGTTTATGTATGCTGTGGAGATAAGTTAGGAACTATGGGAAAAAGAACATATGCCACGGAGTGAAGGAAAAATCTTAGGAAACTATGGCTAAGGAGATTAAGCTACCAAATTTAGGAAATAACCATGGAAGAATTAGAGCATGACGCATAGGATTTAGAAAAGATAAACTATAAATAACAAGGGCATTGATGTATTAGAAAGCCATGATACAATGAAACAAAATCCGTTTGTAAAAGAAAATATAAAAGAAGTATGTGGATGCTGACATGAATCTACGTTGCACTTTGGAGGCTACAAAATGAAGGAGAGAAGTAGGAAAATCCACATAATAGTAGGATAGATTCGCCAAGTCAAAATCCATGCAAGAATGAAAGGAGAAATCCATGTATCAAAGGAAAATAACATTTTTCCATGGGAGAATAAAATCTCCATAACTTTCAATCGGTGATCGATTTTCATTAAATATATATCGATGAAAATTTTGCAATGTCCTTTATGCCACAAAAATTGGATTTATTAATTTTTTGAGGATATATATATAAAAAGGTGAAGAATTATAATACATCCTTGAAGCATCATAGTTCTAGGTGGCACAACTACCAACATTCAATGCAGTATGGGCACCCATATTTTATCCAATAAGGAAAATGGTGAGTTGCAGACCGGATAATCGTGAGGCGCTTTGATTTTTAGAGAATTTAATGACTCCTGTGGTGGTTAGAAATTTGAGTTCAAGTTTCCCTCTCTTTCTCCTCTTCTTCTCTCCTTCTTCTATAAATGTAAGAGATCCACTCATTAAGAGAGATCCCTCTTTGTTATAATGAAACCATGTCAAAATGGTGGTTGACTTCTTATGATTTCAGACCTTGTGTTTGGTCTCTATAATGAATTTTAACCTTCTACTATGAATGTAAATGATTGTACATATTTTGATCAATAAAATTGGGATTTTATTAGGTTGTGGAGCCTGATTTCATGTGTGAAAATGTTGAAGACTATACACTAAGAGTATTGTACACTTTCCACTTGTTGTCTCACAAGGGTTCGAGGCACATCCCCAAGAAATTTTGTTTTTGGCCTAAAAAACATGATTTTCTTATAAGCGTGGGATTTTTGACCCATAGGTTTATGGGATGGTTTGGGCCATCATTTTAATACCCACATTTTTGTAAAACTACTAAACCAATTATGTCTGCTTATGTTGTTTTGTGCATATGGTAGGGATGATGTAACATTGCAGATGTGTGTGAATTCGGGTGTGAATTCTATAGAGTTTGTTGAGCATAGCTCCAAATAGATCTAGGTATTGTATTGAGAGAGTGGTGGCTTGTAATAAAATCGAGTAAGTGATTGTTGGTGGATGTAGCCCAGATTGGGTGAACCGTGTTAAATCTTTGTCTCTTTGTGTTGTGTTATTTTTATTCTACACTTTTATTTGAGATCTATAATATTTTTCTGCATATTAGTTTCTATTGTTGCGATTCTGTGAGGGATTGTTATGCATATTTTATCCCTTAGTTCCTAACATTTTGTGGTTATCTCTCTTCCATGGTCTCATGTTTTATTTTTCCTTGCCTTTCTGTTCATATTTTTGGTATGTTGTTTATTTCCTCCACTTAAGATCCATTTCAAGTGTTGTTCGCGCAGAGGAATGCATGGTCTATGTGGTTCTTGTCTATGGCGCATCTGTTTCAACCTCTCTCCCATATTTTACATCTTTCTTTTGCCATTATGGAGAGTGATGGACCCTTTTCCTAGTGTTATCACCGCCCCTCTTAGCTTAGGATTTCCATTTTCTACATCTCCTTTTATTGTTGGTCTCTTGGCACGTTTAGGTTAGGATTTTCTTTTAGTATTAGGAGTAATGTTAGCATTAGATATAGTTAGAGGAACCATCCTTCTCTAGAAGTATGTCTTAGTTCATAGGTCCCACAACTAAGAAATAGTCCCATGTTGCCTCAAAATACTGAGTTATATATGACTCGGGGTAGGGTGCAATTTTGAGATCCAATAGTTACTAAGCCATAAGAAAAAACAAGGGGAAAGACATGTAAATAAGAAAGAATAAAAGAGGAAAAAATTGCAAAATAAAGATACTTATGGTTTGAACAAGAACTAAAAGAGTTTATAAAAGATATGAATCTTCTCAAGGAGTTGATAAAAATAATGATTATGGAGGAAGAAACCAAAGAAATGGGAATAGTGATTAGAAGAAGGATTAAGTTGAAAATCGGGTTATTTTTTAAGAGAAAACAAACAATTTAGCTAAGATAAGTAATTAGAAAATAATAGAAAAAGATGAGAAAATTTGAGAAGAAGGTAAAAAAACAAGAGGAAGAGGTAGTTCGGAAGGTTGTGTATGTGGAAAATAAGAAATTTTATAAAGAAGAGGTAATAGAAAGCTTCTTAGCTTGTCTTAAGGAGGATGAAGATGAATATTTTTCAGAAATGAAGAAGAGAATGAAGTTGAATAAGTATTTTATGATGTTTTTACAAATTTTGAAAATCAGTTTCTTGGAGATGAAGAGAGTGTAAATGAAGATAAAGAAGAAGACAAAACAATTTTAGAGGCTTCTTTGAAGATAGGACAACTAGAATACTTTAAAGAGACAATGAAAGAAAATTTAAAAGTCTTCATTTTTTCATCTAATATTTGGTGTGACTATGTTTGTGCAAGTTTTTAGAGGAGATGACAAATATTGAAATAACGAGATCTTAAAAGAGCTTAAATGAAGAAGATACATCAAAGTGTATACATTTTTGAGAACAAGAACATGAATAAGAAGATAGAAGAGAGAGAGAGAGAGATGAGAGAAAAAAATTAAGGAGATGAAGAATACATATCTAGAAAAACAAATAAATCAAAAGAACTATACAATTGGAAGAAGAAAAAGAAGCTAGCAGACAAATTCTTCCACCTAGGGAGAATGATGTGGGAGCATCAACTATGTACATAAAAAAATTATTTGTAATTATTTTTGGCTTGGATTAGGCCTTAGGATTTATATTAGGTGTTCTTTAATCCTACTTGGTCATTTAAATTCCCCCTTATGAGTGTTCATTATCCATTTTAGAGTTTCCCTCTGAAAAGAACATTTGAAAATTTAAATTTAGAAACTAGGCTTAAAAGGTGTAATGACTAATATAAAGTCATTAGAGGATGTAATAAGTCATAAAAGGACCTCATGTAAGGTAATTAATGTGTCTTCACTCCATAAACTTGTGTTACCATGTGTGGTTGGTCTCCACCATGGTTAGGGCTAAGAATTAGTTATCTCATTCACCTTTTAAGGGCTTGGAAATGGAGTCATTTGAAAGAATGAGAAAAGGAAAAGATAGAAAGAGATTTTTCAAGCTTAAATAACATAAATAAAGAAGCCTCGAAGAAGGAAATACCTGTATCATTGAGCATGGAGGAATGTAAATAAATGGTATTTTTATCGTACAAATGTGCAATAGGAAATTAACAATTTCTGAGCACGACAACTATACCCAGTGTCAAATTTTTCAAGTCCTATCATTTCAAGATACCCCGGGTCAAATCCATCAGTTTTGTCACCCCCTATTTGATGTCAAATTTGTCCCCTAGGTGATTTAGGAAAGTCAATTTAATCCCCCAGGTGATTTTAGGAAGTTTTGAAAAGATGTTATCTTCTGGTAGTATTGGGAAGGGCTATCGTTGGCCTTCCTAGGACTAGATCAACCCCCTAGAGTAGAATGGAAGGTCCAATTAAAAATGGAGGTGAATTGAAGACCTTATAACATCTAAGAAATGATTTTGGAAGGTTTTAAATTTTTTTGAAAGACTTGGAGCAATCGAGTAAAACCAGGGTTCACAAGCCTCAGCATACACAGGCCTAAAATAGTTGTTGGGATTTAGAAGAAGATTCCAGGAGCTCTGGATGGAGTTATAAGTAAAAAAAACATCACTCAAAAGAGGATTCCAAGACCTACGTGATGGTGAAATAATATTTTTCACAACACCTTAACGGATAAGATTTTATGTCAGTTTGTATTAGGCACAAGTGGAGTCTCAAATCATAAATATGATTTTTTAGGGACCATATGGATGCATAAAGACATGATACCCCCACAATTGGATTTAAAATTACATTTCAAGTCAGGATCATATATAATTTCACCAATAAATTCCACTTTGGGAACTCAAGTTATCATTGTTCCAAGTTACCCTCTCAAAGGCAGTTCAGGACTTAGTCATTTTTCGGAGGACATGTGTCAACACTAGGATCCTAGTGGGATTTCATGTCCCTAACATCCCTGAGGTCAGGTACACCAACCCTTGAAAAATGTGCCCAGCCCCCATGTGACCTCTAGGACCCTCATGTGACCTCTAGACTTGACAGTTTAGCCCCCAGGTGCATTTTTGGAGCATCCATTCCCTGTCATTGGATCAAGCGCCATGTGTCAGCTCCAGACCACCGTGGAAACTGATGTACCTCATGTCCCTGAGGTCAGGGAAATCAAGGATGGAAAAATGTGCCCATCCCCTATGGGGAATCTTTTGGTCACCCACGTGATCGACTTTCAGCCCCCAGTGCATTTTTGGAGCATCCATTCCCTACCATAGAATCAAGCACCACATGTCAGCTCTAGGACCACCATGGAAATTTATGTCCCTCATGTCCCTTAGGTTAGGGACACCAAACAAGGAAAAATGTTCCTATCTCTCTAGGGGACTATTTTGGCCACCTATGACCGAGTTTCCGAGTCCCTCGGTGATTTAAAGTTGATTTTGGAGCAATCGTTCCCTATCGTCGGATCGTCATCTTTATCATTGTAGAAATTGATGTCCCTCATGTCCATGAGGTCAAGGACATCAGGGAAAAAAATGTGCGCCCAACTCCAACTCAAAAATTTGAATTTTTTTCTAACTGTTGGTTACTTCTTGTTGCTTCTAACATCCGTGTGCATAGACATCTCCATCTCCTCCTTTGTAACTCCTCACCATCATTCCTCCATTGCTGAACCTTAAACTAGACCTGCCATAGAGGTACTTCCCTTCACTCCATGAAAGCACGCAGGTCCTAGAAGGAAAATTGGAGCAAACACAGAAGGAGAAGCATAGAAAGAAGAAGGAGAAAACAAAGAAAACTCCATGGCCATGAAACGAGAAGTTGAAGAAATATCCCAAATAGATGCGTGAAACAACAAGTTATATTTTTCTATTCATTCCTCTACCCAAGGCCATCAAGAAGACACCTTCAAACTCTCCTCTTGTGCAATAGAGCATCCATAACAAAGAAATCCCACTTTTGGCTCAACGAAGAAAAATACAATTTCCGTCAAATCGTTGGGTGAAATGAAGTAGAATTTCATGTGAAACCACCGAGAAAAAAAAACCTTTCATAATGAAATTTATGTCATTGAAAACAGAGGAAAAAACCAGACCTATAATTTTGAGGTCCATTAATGGCTTTCGTGTCCGTAAGCGCTTTGGTCTGAAATTTGAAAGTTTAAAATCTCATGGACTATTAAGCGGGCGGGTTTGAAATTTCAGAGAGGAAATATTGGGAAAAAACAAATATAAAAAATTCTACATCAATCAAACCTCCAGAAGCCCACTTTCTAAAAATATTAGGTCTTCTACATAGGACTACTATTTTGGGAAAGTCAGCAATAGAAGAACCTGCGAAGGAGACAAAGACATTGAGGTGCATGAAAGTTGATAATTCATCAAAAAAAAAAATGTTTTTGACACTTACTAAAAATAGTAAGTGGTCCCACAAACACTTGCTAAAAATAGAAATTCACACTAAAAGAGTAGTTTTGGCACAATGGGACGTACATGGATAATCATTCGTGAGTACATCATTGTTCGGGATCATTCCAGTCATTATTCGGAGGACATTTGAGATTCATCTTAGTTCATTCAACTTGGCAAGAGTTTGTGAGATAATTTAAAGGAGTTTCACAGTGTGCAAGGAGTTTGAAGATTCATAGTTTCACTGCATTTGGCACTTTCCATCGACGAGGATCAACAAACTTCATCGGGAACGACGCTCTCTTCTTCTTCTCACCCTCTTTCTCTCTCTTTCAAATGTTCTAATTCTTTTTTTGGGGTTTGTAATTTTTGATATGCCTTTAAGTCACCTATAAGTAACTTTAGAAATATAATGTAAATTAAGTCACCTTGATTTTATAAATGGGACTTAAATATTTTATAGGAATATGAATAGTCTAAAGTTAGGAATAAAGCATATGGAGGGTAATGAGGAAGATGATAATTCACCTCTCATTCTATAAATTGTAATGCCATTCCCATTTCAAAGGGTTGGAAATTGATCTTGTAAACTCACGAATGCTTTGTACTTAGAGAAAGAAAATTAGATAGCCATTTTCTTCTACTTTCCTCCACGCTCAAATTTATTCTATTCCCACACTATGTACATTTTCTTCTTAAGCATCAATACAAGAAGAAGGATTTTGTAGCATTTT
The DNA here is from genome assembly GCA_018340775.1 of Taxus wallichiana var. yunnanensis. Taxonomy (NCBI): domain Eukaryota; kingdom Viridiplantae; phylum Streptophyta; class Pinopsida; order Cupressales; family Taxaceae; genus Taxus; species Taxus wallichiana. Next base: position 2,023,833 of record JADAXU010000056.1, on the reverse strand, counting down.
TTATGAGGATATTTTAGAAACTATGAGTTCACAATATTATCTCATCTTGTTGCCATTTGCAGGGTTGTTTCTTCTCATAAATGCATGTGTTGAAGTTTCTAACTAGTGTGTGTAGGAATTTGATTTTCTACTTGCAACATTAGTTCTCCTACCTCAATTATCACTCCCTTTCCCACTTTTAGATAATGTATTCCCTAGCAGAGACTGTAATATTTGTCGCAAGGTTAGTGGAGTGTCCCCGCTTGGATCCCAGTCGAAATGCCACCGTAAAAATCCACATTTTATCATGGATGAATATATGATAGCTGCACCTTTGGTTAAGTAGAGGGACTTAGATTCCTAGAGAATTGGCAAGAAATCCACAAGTTTTCCCACCCAATTTTTTTCTCTTGCCAACAGTTTTGCACCCACCTTCATGTAGATTTAGTAGCATCTCGCACCCAAAATATGACCGCAAGGTACCAAAATACAAAAAAAAAAAATATTGAAAAAATCAGAAAGAAGATTTCATGAAAATCCGTTGCTGAAAGATACATTGTTAGTTCCTACACATGACCTTTTATATTCCATAGTGTCTTTTCATATTCCAACTTCAATGGTTTCAAAATTTGGTTGAAGGAAGATACACCAAGTTTAACATGTCAAGAGGTGATGTTGATTCCAATTTCGAGGATTTGCAAAATCAGCAAGAGCGAATTAGAGATAATCCATACTTATTCTCTCAAGCCTCCTCTCCATCAAGATCTTCAAACAGTTCACCTGGAAATCATGTCAAAACTCCTATTGATACTCCCCCTTCAAATTCTCCCATTTTTCAACCACCATTGGTCATTAAGTTCCCAGAAGAAGAACAATTTGCGAAGTAAGAGAGGAAATAGAAACGACAATGGAAAATGAAGAAGAAAAAGACCTTAACCCATTTTTCCATGGGGAAGGAATACATACCCACTTTCTCTTGGACCCCCTCTTCATAATCTACCAATGGGTTCCCACAAGAACTTTTCGAAGTTCAAAGGTGACAATGCAAAACATCTTGAAGAACACATCACTGCTTTAACGACATCATGTGGAATTCCTGGTGTCCAACATGAAGATGTTTCTATGAGATTGTTCATGGAGTCCCTCCAGGAAAAACCAATAGAATGGTTTTACCTCTTTCCTATGCGGTCCATCACGGGTTGGAATGACATCAAGGATGGCTTCAAAGAGAGATTTAAATCAATCAAGATTATTAGGACCTCCTAGTGTAGTTGGCTCAAATGAAGAAAGAAAAAATAAACTATGAGAGACTTCATGGTTATAGTCATTTTTATGCCTTTCAAAGAACAAGGAAATCCCATGTGCACTATCCTATCACCTAGTGGGCGGTGGGCACTCACCCGAAGCATGTGTAGTTGTCAACCCTCCTTTGTGTGAGTTGTGTGAGAATGCATTATTTATGATAGAAACTTAAGTGAAGAGAATGGAAATGAACCATACATTCATCTTAGAGCTCAAAATGGGATTCTAGACCAATGTATTCATTTAGATAAGAAAAGCATTACAAAACATAGATTTGAATCATAACAGAAAGGAAATGCACAAAGTGGTTTACACCCACTCATATGAAATATATATAAAACTGATCCATACAGATATAAGTAAAAATGGAACCACATATATCCATATTAAATACGTTTGGTAATCACATTACATTCATTGAGGCTATCATAGATCCATATAATAGTGTAGACCAATGTCATGCATCAGAACTGGACTTAAGCCCCTCATAGTACAAATAAAAATATTCAGACCCATCCCCTTGATACATCATACTCCTATAGATCCTCTAAACCCAACCCATAGAACTCCCATAGTATTTTTGCATAGCTTCGCCTCTTTTCCATTCTCTCTAGGTATGTGTGTATATATATATCTATATATATATATATATATATCTTCTACCGAGCGCTTGTATATATAGCCTTAGCAAGCACCACCATGCCTTTCTGAAGTTTTAGATTGGTTTCCAAGTTTCTAAGTGGTCCTCCATGGGAGCATGCTCCTTTAGACTCGAGCTCTCCATTCTTTGCCATGATGACCTTCTGGAATCTTCTATCACAATGTATATTCCTTTCGAGGGCACGAAGTTTCCAAGTTGTTACCTTATCCACTCCGTATGTGCTTTCGAGTTATGCTTTCCTTGTGTTACGGTGATATGCCAAATATGGCTAAAGTCATAAAACCTTTTCTCTCCTTTGCAGACGCGTAGACCACTTTGGTTCTACTAAACCCTCCTAAAACCCCATCCTGTGTGCTTCACCTTGCACGCCCTTCTTCAAATAGGCCTTGTGCGCCCACACGCCTTATTGTACTTAGCCAATAATTTAGGGGCCCAACATCAGCCCACAGTATGCATGTTCTCCATCCCTAGGAACATTTTCTCAATGAATAAAGAATGACTATCCCTAAATATTTTGGGGAAAGAATAAATGAATAAAGAATCGGGGAAAAATGAAAGAATGGAAAAACTATGATTATCTGCTACAAGAGGAGGGGGAAATATTTCTTCAATTTTTCCTCCAACTTATTCCAAGTATCGACTTCATTTTACACTTGTTGAAAGTGGTCGCCAACTAGGATGCTCACCTCTTCGAAGCCTAGCCTTTCTCCTTGGGTATTCATTATTTTGACGATCCTCCAAGTTTTTTCCCAAATCCTTGAGCACGTCCATCCTTTGAGTGATCTATGGGTACAACTCCTTCAAATGGTTCTTGATTGAGCTCCATAAGGCCTCAATAACCTTTAATTTCTTCTCAACCTTGACTATAATTCTATCATGTTCCACTTTATTCCCCTTATTCTTCTTTTGGATCTCCTTGAGCTCCGTTTCATGAGTGGTGACTAGAATTCTTGCCATGTTATCTTTATCGGTGCGAGTTTTCATAGGAAGCCTCAAAGAACTTTGGCAAGTGGTTTTCACATCGCTGAGGAATTTATTATACTAAGTAAAAAATTTCCACAACCTTCATCTTATCCACCCTATCTTTTCATGTTGATTCCTCTTCTATGGATTCCAAGGCCAATGGTCACCTTTCCATTGTGAGGATGCAAGTCAAGTCCTCTAAGAATTCTAGGGTGGATCCATACTTCTACACTGGTGGTGTCAGATCTAGATGCTTCAAGACAATGGCATCTATGTGATCATCTCTACTATCTTATAAACCTTGCACACTCTTACCTTCTCATCTTTTAACTCATGACTTAGTTGAGTGCTTGATTAGTTATTCTTGCTTCAAGTCATTAGTTATTTCCCGATATCTTCTTCCTTTTTCTCCACCTCGCCTCTAAAAACTTTACTTTTTCATTCCTCCCAAAGAGTCTAGCTTCAACCTCAACCAAAACCTTATTGAACGCATTGAAATTTTTTTCATCTCGATAGGCTGGCGAGCGTTTACCAAGGGGTTGAATCCTTTTGAATCTGGTACCCTTATTATTTCCCCTTGGCTTACTCTAAACTCGGCTTGTTGATGTGGGACTTAAATTCCCAAGAAATCATTTTCCTCATCCAAGGGTATGCAACTTCTTCATCAAATGATTTCATAGCCAATATTTGCTCCATTGGTACGGTGCTTTGAAAGTGCGCATGCAACACCTTGTTCAAATCATCAATGTAGGCCATCCCTTGAACTTGTGATGCTTCGCACTCTTTTTCCCCATGTGTACAACCTTTGGAAATCTAACATCCAAACCGGGATCACCTCCCATGTTTCCATATTCCTTTTCTACGCTCTCCTCAACCTCCTTCATCACCACATCTGCGTTGTATTCAACTTCTTGCTCTACTAGTTCCTTGATGATTTTTGCTACTTATTTTTCCGCATGACCCGATTACATATTCCTTTGTGAGGCTTGGGGTCCTTTTTTATTTTTTAATGTATTCCCTGCTACTCCTTCTTTGGGTCTCACCTCTTCTCGATCCTCCTCCTTATTCTCTTTGTTATATTCCTCATCTCTTTCTTCTTCGAATCATGTATCTCATAGATGGGATGATCTTCGCCCTCATCTTCTTCATCATCCTTGTCACTAATGTAGGCATCTAGGTCTTATGTTTCTCCGAATCAAACTCATCCGTTACCTTCTACTTATTCCTTACTTGGGATTCTAGTATAGGGGATCCTTCTTTTTCTTTTCCCTTGGCAAGTGATCTCTTCCTTGGAAATTCTTCTTGAGTGAGGGGTTATTCATGCTTTGGTGCTTCTTATTCGGATTATTTTCATTCATTGGGAGTTCTTTCTCCACGCGTAGTGCTAGGCTTAGCAATTGCCTCCGACACGATTACCACTTGTGTAGTCTGAATACTTGGTGCTTTCTGCACCTCTTCTCTTTCCCTCTTCTTTGGCATAGGCTTCCTCCTTCTTGTAGGGTCTTCAGGGATGGATACATCATTTTCCAAGTATGCACCCTTTTTAAATTTTGGCCTAATGCATAGATACACTCACACCGCGGTCCTTCCTGTAATTGGTAAAGTCAGGGGCTTCATCATCTGGACCTCGTGGGATACATACTTTTCCACGTATGTGTGATTTTGGGGTAGACAAGCTTCTGCGTATCTCTCTATGGTCTTGATCCACCTCACTAAGGTCAAACCTTAGTATCTTGGCCTCTTTGAACCTATTCACCCCCACTTGGAAGTATTGCGTGGTGAAGGAGAAGGGAAGTTTGCACTAGGGGCTCATTGTTTCATCTATCAATTTGAATCTGCCAATGTAGAAGTGTTGGTACACTGCAAAATCTACTTCTCCATCCAAGAGCACTGGTAGTTTCTCTGAAATTCTCCACTCTACCTTGAACACATCCCTTATTCACTTGTACAACTTTTCCAAGTGTACTTTGTGAGTGGCTATCATGGTCTCACAAGTATACTTCATGCGAACCTCTTTGCGGGTGACGATTCTTCTTCTGGGTACTCCCAAACAAACCTTTTTGGCCCATCGGGCACTCCAATCTCTAAGAAAACAATTATGTGGAGGACATTGCCAAATAGTATCTTCTCTCCCTCCTACGTGCTGCTAATTATTTCATCCGTGATGAAGGCGGAAAATTTTAAATAGCCCCCTCTGATATTTTTCAGCATACATTCAGCCATGCCATTTTCACTTGAGTCCATCTTTCTTGATCATTGATCTTTGTTACCAAGCACATGGCCATCCTCATCATGGGGTCTGAATCTCTGTGATGTCAAAGTATCATGATCCTTTCTTGTATTCATATACGGCTACTATTTCCTTGATGGCCTCCTTGTCACTCAGATCATCATCTATGCTCTCTCCCTCATAGATAAGGCCTGTGAAATTTGAAATAAATTAGGGAGTTATGCGCATCTTTTTCCCTATGAAAAAAATGGTCATCATGAATACACAACATCAACCACTGATAGAGGCACTTAGGTTTGCCGAGGTAGGGTAATTTGTAAAGTTACACTAACCCTACCTTCTCTAATTTAAATTTTAGTTTGTCACTATATATGGGCATGCCCTCCGATTTCCTCTTGTTTGTTGGGTGAACCAACTCCAAATCCATTTCTTTCTCTATCATGCTAGTGCGATGATTATAATCTCTCACATTAATTTTTCACAAATGAAACTCCCATTATTTTCCTAGTAATACCCCATCTAGGTATTACATCTCCACGTAACACTATTCATTTGTGCTTGTGACAATAGCCATTTGCTTCCCCTTCCCCTTACCCTTCTACTTTTTAGGCGATATTGTTACTTTCTTTGGTTCCATTCTTTTGGTTAGGTTAACACTTCAAACGTCTTCTCCTTACTTTGCTCTACTACTCTATCCAACCCCAAGACTCAATCTTGTGAAGAAACCCTCCTAACTCTATGCCCTAGCCATCAAACCCTAATTGGAATAATTCTTCCACAAGATGGCACTTCTCAACAACTCCCTCCATTCCCGTGTACTCCTTTCCTACTGATTTACAGATCTACTTTAGTCACACCTCTTATATTTCTTAAATTCTTCTTCACACAGATCACTTTTGGATGCCCTAGTTCATGAGAGCTATTTTAACTTAGTAAATGTAAGGTAAAATATTGAAGTTCCTAACCTCTTACTTATAGATTTTTCTTCTTTCTAGTATTAAATACTATTTTACCTACTACCATACTTAACACTGAATACAATTTTTTTCACCAAGTGACATTATGCACCTTTACTTATGTGCACAATCTTGTGTGAAACATTATGCAACCTTCGGCACACAAACAATCCATCCCGACGAGAAGACTCTTACGCACGTGTCGCGCGCCAAGGCAATTCTTCTATCCTTCACCTAATTTTTTATCTCACCTACCTCGTGTTGTTCCTGCACTTCTTACTCCTTTATAAGTGGTATTTTTGAAGCCTTATCTTGACACCAACCCATTCATGTCCATCTTTCCTTTTATGTGATTTCTCGGCATTACGTGCATCATTTCTCTTCCAACCGTGCCATTCACCGCAACTTCCACTTCCAGCTCAACTTTTATTAAAGGCCTATACTTCACATCAATCCATCACACACTAAAATAGATGCGTGCTCCTCTCGTGCATGCATAACCTTAGAAAAATAATGTGGTTACCAGCACACAAGGTGCAAAACAAAACCAAAAGAGAGGACTAAACAACGAGAAGGGAAACACATGAGAAGAAAAATCATTAAGGGAAATTCTAAGATAAATGGCAATACGCCTTATTACAAACACCAAGAAGACTTATTTATAGTAGGGCTTCACTACTCCCATCAAGAGGCACTGTAACCTCGTACCATCTAGTGTTTGTAATCGAAAGCACCCAAATCAAGAATGTACAAGATGATGTAAGGTCCCAACCCATGGACTTTCAACTTCCCAGGATGGCACAAATACTTGGAATCATACAACAACACCAACTGTCCAACCTTAAACTTCTTGTTATTGATATGACAATCATGCCATGCCTTTTGTCTAGATTTTCCTATCTTCTGACTCCATCTAGTAAGTAATCACCTTTTATCTAACTACATCAACTTATCAATTCTTTCTTCCAGTGCTTACTCATCAGCTAACCCTCCTACACGCGCTATACGCAGCAAAGGTAACATGAATTCCACTCGTAAAATAGCCTCTGCTCCAAACACTAATTGAAATGGGGTGGCCTTGTTTAACATTTTGTAGGTTATCTTATATACCCATCAAATGGTTGATACCTTATCATCCCAATCTCGTCTTCCAACATGATAAATCTAAGTTAACATGTCACTTAGTATTTTTTTAATGCCTCAAGAGCTTTCATTTTCTTAAGGGTGATATGGGGTGGTCTTATGATGGGCCACCATATAGTCTACCAACATAATCCTAATCTGTTTCATTGAGAAAGTGTGTACCCCTATAACTTGTTAAACTTAAAGGGAAACCATACATGTTGATTATGTTTTCCCATAAGAATCTAGCAATAATCGCCATGGTGCAATCCTTTGTAGGCACTTCCTTTTCCCACCGAGTCAAGTAATCAATGCAAGTGATGATATACCATAAACCAGTCCTTTGTGCAATTCACGTAATTGGTGCTATAAAGTCGATTGCCCATTTTTCAAATGGTGCAACACTAGATATTAGTCGTAAAGGAATTTCATATTTCTTTCTAGGTTTTCCAAGGCACTGGCAATGGTAATAGGCATTGCAAAACTCAATGCAATCCTTGTATATGGTTTACCACTAAATCCCTACTAATAAAATATTCCACGCAGTGAGCATTTCCTACATAGTGTCCTCATGTAATCCCACCATGTTATTCTTTCATAATGGCTACGCGCTCATGTTCCAATCCACATTGGCACAAAACCTCATCACAACCTAACTTATATAGGTATCCACTAATAAGCATGTAGGGTGTGGCACATATTACTAAATAATTTCTCTCCAGGTCCTTCATTCCTTCCGCGCCATGCCTATTTTTAAGAACACCGAGATATCTTCCAAGTCTCGAGGGCGAACATCACAACCTAAATAGTTGCTCATTTGGAATGGTATCCTTAATAATTTGTGTGTCCTCTCTTGAATTAATCCTTGATAAGTGGTCAGGTCCTGAATTGCTTTTTCCTAGTTTCACAACATGGTGAAATCAAATTCTTGAAATAGCAAGACCCAACAACATATGCTCCTTGTAGAACAAGTTTTTGATCAATTATTTCAATGCCATATGGTCCGTATAGAATATAAATGGTGTCGCCAATAGATACTTCCTAAACTTATGTAGTGTGTAGATCATAGACAATGCTTCATGCTCAGTAGTTGTGTAATTATGCTATGTTGGTGTCAAATTTATACTTGTAAAGCACAAGGGATGATCAATAATTCCCTCTCCAGGTTTTGTTAGTACTGCTCCCATAGCTGTTCCTGAGGCATCAACATGCACATGGAAAGGCTTATCCTAACAAGTAAAATGTAGTATGGGTGTTGTGACAATCCTATCCTTCGAAGTGACAAATGCCTTTTGTTGTGCCTCTCCCCAATGAAAGGCACTCTTATGTTTCAACAATTCTTCTAAGGGTGCGGTGATCTTGGCATATCCCTTGATGAACTTCTTGTAATACCATGTATGCCCAAGGAATCCAAGGAATCCTTTGGGCTTTGACGAGTATGCTCCCCTAATCCTACAATAAATTCAACTTTAGCAGGATCTACTAGCAAGCCTTTTTTCATATAATGTGTCCTAAATGGTTCCAAAAGGAGTAATAAAGACACATTTCTTAATGTTGAGGGATATCCTTAGTGTCCGACATATCTCAAACATCAGCCTTAAGTTGTCACAATGGTTTTCTACCAATCCATACAAAGTCCAATCATCTAGGTAAACTTGAAGAAACTCATGGATGAAGTCTTAAAATGCTTGTACCATAATGCACAAGAACATAACAGTGCATTATTTAATCCAAAAGGTATAACCACGTAGGTAAAAATTCCCCATTCAGTGGTGAAATTTGTCTTCCTCTTGTCTTCCTTGGCAATCCTGACTTGGTGGTACCCTGAGAACTCATCTGTGAAAGAGTAGACTATGTGTGCTCTGCTACTCCCTCTAGAATTTCTTTAGTAAAGGGGGTTAGAAAGGGATCGATGACACACACGCATTCATATCCCTACAATCAATAAAAATTCTTATCCTCTCATCCTTCTTAATATTGATAACCATTGGACTTATCCACTCTGTCTCTTTTACTGCCTCAATGATACCAAATGCTATCATCTTGTCTATTTCTTCCTTAACCCGTACGCGTAAAGTTTGGATTCATCGATAAGGCCTCTTCCGAATTAGGCATGCACCTTCCTTCAACTTGATCTTCATCTCCCCAAAGAATGGTGAACACATTTGAGTTCATGGTACCCACGAGGGAACAAATATTGGAACTTGTGCAATAGATCAATGATCTTTGAAACCTCCCTTTCTGACCAATAGTCACCGATGATAGCTTCCTTAGGTTCTACCTCCATTCCAATGTTAACCTTCTTTGTTTTTAAGGGATCATGGTAGGTGTGTGCTCATTCATCAATGTTGTCTATGACATCATGTATACCCTCCAAATGGTTAACATCCAAAGTCTCCATCTCTTCTCTGTCTATTACATAGACCATTTTTCCTTTTTCTTTTTCCATGCATGTGCGCTCAAGCTGTACCTCCTCTAATTCTTCTTCATTGAGGTGCATTCCCAAAAAAGGCTCACCTAACAATTCTAGTATCCGATCTTCTACCATAGCACTATCTCCCATTGTAAGGATCTTGATCACTTGTAATTCCTTATCTAATGATGACTTGGTACTTGAAATTTAAAAGTTTAAATGAGATTAGCTTCCAACTATTGCCAATTACCTGTCTGACAACATATCTTTGAATGATTATACCAAGCACGCACAAAACCTTGTAAGGTGGAATACAACTTATGTACCCATTAAAAAGGTGGTAATGCTTCGCCCTTCCCATCCATGCCTTCTCGCACACTTGGATATGGAATGAAGTGGTCTCTTTACCATGATAGTCTTTTATGACCGTGGGAAATTTGTTCTTGGGAAACCTTATAGAAAATGTTATTATTACCTCATGCCACTCTAGGAGATTCTCCCGATGTGTAGCCCACCAACGCGTTGCAGAGTCCTAAGTAGGTTATAATTGAGTATTCTTCTTCTCTCGTCCTCATTTTTCTACCGATATTCCATGTCCCATAATAAAATTTTAGGGTATGCCCCTCCAGAGTAACTTGAAAACTTCTTTCCTCCTAGGTGCTTGAGTGAGAGTGCCTTGATCACTCTTGTTACAAACCCTCTCAAGTGTCACCCAATTAACTCATAGGTCCCATGCACCTATTTTTCACACACCATGCTTGTTATATCACTCATAGACTAAGCATCCTCAAATTGGATAACTCCTTCTGTAGGGTGAATTATCTCTGGGTCTCTGATGGAGTGCACATAAATTATATGAAGGAAATCTTCTCCAAAAGGTTTAATGTAAGGTACAAACTTCCCATGCATCATAGGGATGATGACCCCTTCTTCATTGTTCTAAAAAATGATATATCCTTTGTTGAACCTCAGGTCAGCATTGTTCTTATAGCACCATGGGTGCCCAAGTAATGTTGGAAAGTTGTCTACCTTGGCGAGCACCAAGAATTCAAAGTCCCCAGTAAACTTTTCCCCTTGAATGGTGATCACTGCATGCTTCAATACTCTAATGGGAATTACCTTAGTTTTTTTTTTTCATATAAAACACATTCAAAGATGGATGTAATGCAGGCCTTCCCATTTGATCTCATGTATCCAACATCGTAACATTGACCTCTGCGCCCGAGTCAATCAATATGTTACTCAAGAGTGTGACCATCCACAATTACATTCAAGGTGATCTCTTTGTCATAGTCAATGCTATGGGGAGGGAGGTTTATATGCAACACTTACCTTTTGTGCTCTACCCTAATGCGTGATACCTTCTCTCTCAACCATTCTACTAGAAAGGGAATAATATTCTCTTGCCTTAACATTTTTCACTCTTCTTTGACTTCATCCATTTCCCCATGCAGAGCCTCAACATTCCATCTTTGCTCCTCCTTCCTGGACTACTCCTTTAGACACTGGATCTCCCCTTGTAAACTTTGAATGACATCCATAGTCTCCTGATATACTTATTTCTAATGAGTAGGGTCCAGATACTTTCCATGTACTACTTCCTCTCTTGAAACTAGTGTCCTTGGTCTTGGCATCTCCTTGGCATGCATGACCTCTACTTGTGTCGAACTAGCACATGTTCTAGCTCCGATTCATGTGACACTCATGGTATCCACTATGAATTGGCCTTCTTGATGCTTACCATCCTAGTGCCTTTCTCCTTCCGGTGTTGTTGGCTCATGTTCTCAAAAACTCAAGGCACCCCTCATACTTGTGCTTCTTCCTACACCATGAGCATTGTAATAAATCTCAACACTCACCTCTATAATGTTCTGTTGATCCACATTTATAGCAAGTTCCTCATGGGAACTCAATTTTCCCTCCTTTGCGATTCTTTGTAACCACATAATACTCTGTTAAAACCTCTCCCATATTCCCCTCCATCTGATATTCCTTCATAACGGTGATCATCCTCCTTAGAAATACTATCAAGGATGGTCTCAGCACACCTTGATCAATGGTCTCATGGATTTGTTCAATAAGCCTACAATCCTTAGTATCATGGGTTGTAGAGGTGCAGATCTTGCAGTAGCAAGACACATTCTTCTGGATTGCATGTTGCAACAAGGGACACCTACTCACATCATGGTCCCCATGACAAACTTCACAATCTACTACTTGGCACGTAGTGACTTCTCAAGGGAAAATATCCTTGACATGCCCCTCTACTTCACAATCTATGCACCAAAGACCACTATAAGTCTTATGTGTCGAGTATGTAGATAACCTCTCCAACTTCTTGGCCATAACAACAATTTGAGCCTCCAAAAATGGATCATACTAATATCAATGCTCCCAACTGCTTCAATGCATTAAGAAGCCTATAAATCCTCGCGCGGGTTAGTGAATTTTTTATGTTATAATTCCCTCCTAAATGGAGTGGTCAACCCTCGAAAAAACCATTTACCATATTGTGAAGGGTGAATGTCATATGCTAGTTTTGAGAGGAGAATTTTAACCCATGCAACATACTCCCGCACACTCTCTGGCATTCCCTACTAGATCTCCTTCAAGTGTTGATGCTCTTTTGATTGAACTCTAGTATATGGAACTCTACTAGGAAGGCATTTTTCAACATGGTGTAGTCTACCACCATCTGATGGGGGTCATACTTCCTAAACCTTTTATGCATGTGCCCTTGCATTGTTGTTGCAAATTGATTACCTTTTACTCCAGGGTAGTGATCCCCTTCGCGTGCCATAGTAATTAACAGCCTACACATGTTCTGCAAAGATCCTCTATAACTTGGTAATCTTGCAAGTGTAAGGACATCTCAAAGAACACTTGAGGAGGTGGTTGAGGCCCCTGTCCTCCTAATCCAGATCCTTGGTTCCCTCTAGTGTTTCCTCCTCCATCAGATCCATTGGATCCACCGGGTCCTATGCCACAAAATCATCTTGTAGTCGAAATGGTCCTAAAGTAGTTATGCCTAGTGTCCCCTATGTTCCACCGAACTACACACCAATGGTCTCAAGATTGCTCCAAAGCCGAAGTGTATCCTACGCCACTCCCAGATGTATTTCCCAAACCTTGTGTACTTACACTTTTCCCAAAAATTCCTCCAAACACCGGAATTATATGTGCAAACATGGATGTTCCAAACAAAAACTTATATCTCTTGGGCACCGATTGGTCACTCCCACCAATACCAACTGGGTTATCAATACTTCTTCCTTGATTTGGAAAACCAAGTGTCAGGGGTTGGTCGCTAGGTGGGTTCAAATGCGTCGATGGATCTTCTTTCTCCATGCGATGAAATCTCATTAGAAGTTGAAGGGGCCTCTCTCCCGCACTTGTGAATATGGGGTAGCACAGACTTCTTGGGCTCCATGTCCTCCATGTGAACTTCAACACCCTCTCGCAACATCTAAATCTATAGATCCATCACACTTGTAACCTCACGTTGTCTATTCATCTCCCTTTCATGAGCTTCTCTATACTTGAGTTGTCTCTCCTCCCTTTCCCTTTGATACGTAATGTCTGTCATCTTCCTCCACCCTAGATTCCTCTCTTAGTGCTCGAGTAGATTAATCGGCCATGGGAATGCTTCTAAACTCAAAGTAACAACCAAGATCTTCATAGCCTAAGGAATAACACAAAAAAATGATCCTCTAGGCTCCCTTAGAAAATTGAACTCAAAGAACTTCTATGTGAGAATACATTGAAATGGCATATTCTAAAGTGTAACTAGTCATCACTTCCTTCCACCAAAGGTGATCAATAACATGCATCTAAGTTAGATCTACGTCTTACGGCCTCTGATAGTCATATTGGGTCCACATGCGGGATCTATAGTACTAGCTTGATCTAGATGCATATTCTAAAAGCTATTCATATAGCTCTCTCTGGGAAGCAGAAAAAATGTCTCATACAAATCATGGTATAAGTTCTCTTCTACCCATCTATGTGCATTGAACTTAGGTCCAAGTGCTGAATCTCCGAGAAAACTCATCCTCCGTGCTCTTGAACCATGTTTCAACACTTTATAAAGGTAGGCACTTTGTCATCACAAATCACAAGGACAAATATGCATGCCATTTCTCGAACAAATTCAAAAATAGGTCCTAGCAATTGAACCAAGATGTATTCAATTTTATGCCTTTCAAAGAACAAGGAAATCCCATGCATGTTGACCTATCACCCAATGGGCACTGGGTGCTCACCTAAGGCACGTGCAGCGCCGAGCCCCTCCTTTATGTGATTTTTGTGAGAATTCATTATTTACGACAGAAAATTAAGTGAAGAGAATGGAAATGAACCATACATTCATCTTAGAGCTCAGAATGGGCTTCTAGACCAATGTATTCATTCAGATAAGAAAAGAATTACAGAACATAGATATGAATCATAACAAAAAGGAAATGCACAAGGGTTTACACCCACTCATATGAAATATATATAAAATTGATCCATATAGATATAAGTAAAAATTGGAACCACATATATCCATATTAAATACGTTTGGTAATCACATTACATTCATTGAGGCTATCACAAATCCATATAATAGTGCAGACTAATGTCATGCATCAGAACTGGACTTAAGCCCCTCATAGTACAAAGAAAAATATTCAGACCCATCCCCTTGATACATCATACTCCTACAGATCCTCTAAACCTAACCCATAGAACTCCCACAGTATTTCTACATAGCTTCACCCCTTTTCCATTCTCTCTAGGTATATATATATATATTTTTCTTCTACACGACACTTGTATATATAGCCTTAGCAAGCACCGCCATGCCTTTCTAAAGTTTTAGATCGGTTGCCAAGTGTCCAAGTGGTCCTCCATGGGAGCATGCTCCTTTAGACTCGAGCTCTCCATTCTTGGCCATCACAACCTTCTAGAATCTTATATCACAATGTATATTCCTTTCATATGCACCAAGTTTCCAAGTTGTCACCTTATCCACTCCGCATGCATAGTTGGGTCATGTTTTCCTCATATTCTGCCAGATATTCCAAATATGGCTAAGTCCCAAAACCTTTTCTCTACCTTGCCCACGTGCCATTTGTTCTAGTAAACCCTCCTAAAACTTTGTCCTACCTACTTTCACCTTACACGCCCTTCTTCAAATAGGCCTTGTGCACCCACATACATTCTTGTACTTAGATAATATTTTAGGGGCCCAACAATGGCTCATTTCGCTTAGTTTCTTCATAGGATATCGAAGAGGAATCACCATCTGTAAACAATGTCAAGAGACTATTCATCAATGCTCAATCTTCGGAGGTAGGATTTTTCTTTTAAAGAGTTCAACCAAGGGATATTACAGAAGCACAAAGATTGGCCATTGAACTTGATGACAATCTCATCCTATCTAGAAAGAACAATAATCCCTCAAAGGGTAAATGTCAATGTCCGAGAAGATGATATAACGAGATCCTTTAATTTAGAAAATGGTGAATGAAATGGCATCATTGAGGAGGGAAATATTTGAATGAGTTTCTTCCCAAAGAAGCAATGAAAATTAGATTACAGGAGCACCCCAAAGGCTTGCCTTGGAGGCCCCACTCATGAATGTAAATTATAGATTTCAAGAAAGTGAAGGTGGCAACTTCCTAGAGATTGATGAACTTGAGAATGATAGAAAAAAAATATTTTGTGATTATTCTAGAAGTTATGAAGAAGACAAAGAAGATGCACCTAGTTTCTCATGCACAATATTCACTCATTCTTAGTCCAAGAAAGGAGCCCCCTCCACTGCTATAAAGAAAAATAAGGTTGATGATCCTCCTATGGCGACTCCGCAAAACAAAATAATCAATCAAGGATCACCACTTCCTCCTTCCATGAAGTCTGCATTATTGGAGCTTGATCCTGTAGTGAGTAAGAAGGCTCCTGCTATTCCAAGTAAGTCTTTTGATACCTCTTCCAATTCTAAACCCAAATCTACTCCTACAAAATCTAATACCTTAAAATATCCTAGTGTGCCATTCAAAATACCATCCATTCCTCAAACATCAAATCCTTCTCCTAAGCCCATCCAAACCCAAAAATCAGTCCCTTCACCCCCTTGTCCACATCTTTTCCCTTTGACTTCATAGAATATGCAAAAAAATCCAAAGTGCAGATTACTAAACTCGAATATTTGTGGACTCATCCTCGAACAATTTGAAAGGTTTTTCTAATACATAAGGAGTGGTATTCTAACACCCAATGTTGTAACTTCTAGTTCCAAAGGCATGCTTTGAAACTTACTTACACCTCCCTCATAGAACATGCTTTCTCTGAGTGCTTTAAAGACTGATAAATTTAAACCTTTCTACGTCTCCCTTCTTGTTGGAGAATATGTACTGAACAATTGCATAATAGATTCTGGTGCCTCAAACAACATGATGCCTTTGAAGGTTACCAAGGCTCTCAAACTTACCATGAATCCACCTAGTGGCTCTTGTTACTCTTTGGAATCAAAAGAGGTCTCACTTGTAGGGAAGGTCAAAGATGCATAGGTGGCTCTTTCCAGATTTCCAGACAAGAAAGTTTCAGTGATGATTTTGATAATAGACGTCCTAGCCTCGTTCGAATGTTACTAAGTATAAATTTATTCTAAGCCTTGGGAGGGAAAATTCATATGAATTGGTCTTCTACAACCATACTAGTGAAGGGAGACATTGATAAATTGCTTCTGAAAAGACAATGAGGTACACAATATGAAATTCCGGAAGCCCGAAGCTAACATTTTATACTGAGGTAAAGCATGTGGATGAACCACTTTGTGACAACTAAGGAGGAAGAGGATATTCCCATCTTGATAGGTACAGACATGCCTTCCCAGAGAGATTTGAAATTTGAAGAAGCATTTAGGAGATTCAAGTTACAAGAGGGCAACCCCGAATTTTTGGATAATGTAAATCGTGAAGAAGAGGAAATGGTTCTTGATGATTTTCAAATAGGAAAATCAACTTATGTGCTTATCCGTGATGAATAAATTTTATCATTCCCATTCGAAGATGAAGAATCCCTTGATCATGTCACCCAGGAAGAGACCAAGCTAGTCCACAATGAACCCTTGAATAGTGGGGAAGAACCATCTATACAAAGATTACTAAGGGTCATGGAAGAAACATATGACCTAGAAATTTTAATGTAAGCCATGAATCTTGAAGACAAGCGTGAAGCTTAGTTGGAAACTTCAACTAGTGTGAAGATGGGATATGTTGAAATAAATTTAGATGAGAAATATGATGTCCCTCTTAAGCCAATGGTTGTGGATATGATGACAAAATGGAGATATTCTCTTTCCCATTTACAGAAGAAGATTCTCTCCATGATGAAGAAATAAAAACAAGAAGTTTTGAGGCCTTTGAAGCTAAAGCCCTTATGGACAAAGGAGTGATAAAATGCAGTGATTCCCAAAATGATGAGGTAATCCCTCTAGTTAGTTTCCTTGAGATGTAAAATAAAGATTCCTCAAAGGCATACAAAGAGGATCTGCAGGAAATGACGAAGCATAACTCAGTGTAAGAAATATTAGATGCAACAGAAGTTCTAGAATACCATGAGCTGATTCTTGATATCTTCACTTGTGCCATGGACATACAAGAAGAGGTCGGTTCCCATCCTTTCATCGCACTCAAGCACATCATAGTGGAGTAAAGAAAAAGGATAAGTCTAAGGTTTCTTGTGGAAAATAGGTCAACAAGCATAGACCTGGGAAAGAAAAGAATCCAGAATGTTCAAGTAATTTGAACAAAAATCAGCCTTGGGGCAGCGATGAGATGCTCGATGGAGAATCAACTATATGGATAAACATGGAATGCAACTGGCATTATGAGACCAAATTTAAAGAGGATAAAGGTAATGAAATTTCTAAGTGAAGGCCTGAACATCAAGAAGCTCACATGGAATCACTCCTACCAAGTACACAAATAATTTTGAAAGCACCTGGATTTCATAAACAACTGAGGAGGGGAGGATACTTTCTGGAACCTGTCAACGGCTTTGTAGAACATCATCATTCAGTGTTGCCTCTCTAGGGGTAACTTTTAAGAAATGAAAAGTGCTTCAATGATAGTGGGTTGAGCCCCACCTTGTACCATAGGTGATTGCTATGTGTGTTTCTATTTCTGTTGTGTACGTTTCCCTTCCTGTTGTGTGTGTCATTTCCTTTTTGTGGGAATTTGTGTGTTTCCTTCTTCGCTCACTTTCTCTTTTGTAAGTTGTACATGACTCCACAAGGCCCAATGGATAAGGCATTGGTCAATGAATTATATGGTCTAAAGTTGATATTCTGAGAGTTCTCATGCCATTTCATCGATGTGTTCACCCATGTCATGTCCCCAAACTAAAGCTAGTTGTTTTTGTGTAAATGTGTAATAGGGAAATTAACAATTTTCAAGCATGACAACTATACCCCAGTGTCAAATTTTTCAAGAAATATCATTTCAAGATACCCTGGGTCAAATCCGTTAGTTTTGTCAACCCCTGTTTGATGTCAAATTGGTACCTTAGGAGATTTAGGAAATTCAATTTAATCCCTAGGTGATTTTAGGAAGTTCTGAAAAGATGTTATCTCTGCTAGTATTGGGAAGGGCTATCATTGGCCTTCCCAATCTGATCAACCCCCTAGAGTAGAATGAAAGGTCCAAATTCAACATGGAGGTGAATTGAATACCTTAGAACATTAGGGAAATGATTTTGGAAGATTTTGAGAATTTTTGAAAGAATTGGCGTAGTCTAAGTAAAAACAAGGTTCATAAGCCTAAAGCTAGTACACAGGCCTAAAACAGTTATTGGGCTTCAGAAGAAGATTCTGAGAGCTAAGGATGGAGTTAGAAGTAAAAAAAAACATATCTAGAAAGAGGATTCTAAGGCCTACATGATCGTGAAATAATATTTTTCACAACACCTTTAAGAATAGGATTTTAAGGTAGCTGTTATTCGACACAAGTGGAGTCTCAAATCACAAATCCATTTTTTCAGGGATAATATGGATACATCAAGACATGAGACCAACACCATTGGATTTAAAATTTGATTTTAAGTCGGGATAATATACAATTTTACCAAGAAATTCCACCAGGAGCTCAAGTTATCATCATTCCAAGTTACCCTCTCAAAAGTAGTTTAGGACTTAGTCATTTTTTGGGAAGACATGTGTTAGCACCTAGAGCCTGGTGGGATTTCATGTCCCTGAATTCCCTAAGGTCAGGTACACTAACCTTTTATAAATGCACCCAGCCCCCTTGTGACCTATGGAAGCCTCTTGTGACCTCTAAACTTGACAGTTCAGCCCCAGTGCATTTTTGGAGCATCAATTCCCGTCGTCGAATCAAGCACCACGTGTCGGCTCTAGGACCACCATAGAAAATGATTTCTCTCATGTCCCTAAGGTTAGCTACATCAATCATGGATAAATTCACCCAGCCCATATGGGGAGTCTTTTGGTCACCCATGTGACCGAATTTTATCCCCCAAGTGAATCTTTGGAGAATCCATTCCCTGTCGTTGGATCAAGTGTCACATGTCAGGTCTAGGACCACTGTGGAAATTGATGTCCCTCATGTCCTTGAGGTTAGGGACACCAAACATTAAAAATGTGCCCATCCCTCTAGGAGAGTGTTTTTTTCACCCATATGACTAGTTTCCATCCCCTCGGTGGTTTACAGCTGATTTTGGAGCACTCATTCCCTGCCATCGAATCACCGCCACGTGTATCCATCTTGATCATTGTGGAAATTAATGTCTCTCACATCCCTAGGTTAGGGACATTAAAAAAAAAATTCCCAACTCCAACTCAAAAATTTGAATTTTTTTCTAATTTTTGGCTTTTGTCTTTACTTCTTGTTGCTTCCAACATCCATGTTCAGAGAAGCATAGAAAGAAGAAGGAGAAAATAGATAAAACTCCATGGCCATGAAACGAGAAGTGGAAGAAATCTCCCAAACAGATGCATGAAACAACAAGTTATATTTTTCTATTCATTCCTATACCCAAGGCCATCAAGAAGAATCCTTTAAACTCTCCTCTTGTGCAACAGAGCATCCACAACGAAGAAATCCCAGTTCTTGCTCAACGAAGAAAAAACCCAATTTCCTGTTACACCATTGGGTGAAACAAAGTAGAATTTCACGTGAAGCACCAAAATAAAAACCCTATCACAATGAAATTTATTTCATTTAAAATGGAGGAAAACTCTAGACCTGTAATTTTGAGGTCCATTAATGGTTGTTGTGTCCAAAAGCACTTTGTTAAGTCGAATTTTGAAAGTTTAAAATCTCCTGGACTATTAAGTGGGTGGATTTGAAATTTTGGAGGGGAAATATTGGGAAAAAACCCATATCAAAAAACTTTTTTCCACATCAATCATACCTCCAGAAGCCCACTTTATAAAAATAGCAGTTCTTCTACATAGGGACTACTATTTCAGAAAGTCAAAAACAAAAGAACCTGCAAAGGAGACAAAGACATTGGAGGTGCATGAAAGTTGATAATTCATTGGAACAAACATTTTTGACACTTACTAAAAATAGTAAGTGGTCCCACGGACACCTGCTAAAAATAGAAAGTCACACTGAAAGAGCAGTTTTGCTACAATGGGATGTACATGGATAATCATTCAGGGGGACATCATTGTTCAAGATCATTCTAGTCATTTTTCACAAGGCATTCGAGATCCATCTTAGTTCATTCAACTTGGTGAGAATTTGTGAGCTAATTGGAAGGAGTTTCACAGTGTGCAAGGAGTTCAAAGATTCAGATTTTTACTGCATTTGGCACTTTCCATCGACGAGGATCAACGGAATTCATCGGGAATGACATCTCCTCGTCCCCCAAAATTTCTCTCACTTTCAAATGTTTTAATTCTTCATTGGGGTTTGCACTTTTTATATGCCTTAAGTCACCTAAAATTGACTCTAGAAACATAATGTAAATTAAGTTGCCTTGATTTTATAAAATGGACTTAAATTTTTTGTAGGAATATGAATAGTCTAAATTTAGGAATAAGGAATGTGGAGGGTCATGAGGAATATGATAAGTCACCTCTCATTCTATAAATTTTAACACCATTCCCATTTCAAAGGGTTGGTAATTGTTCTTGTAAACTCACGAGTGCATTATACTTAGAGAAAGCAAAGGCGATAGCCATTTTCTTCTACTTTCCTTCACTCTCAAATTTCTTCTATTCCCACACTATGTACAACCTTTTTTAAGCATAAATATAATAAGAAGGATTTTTATCCTTTTTGATGAGGATATTTTAGAAACTATGAGTTCACAATCTTATCTCATCTTGTTTCCATTTGCAGGGTTGTTTCTTGTCACAAATTCATGTGTTGAAGTTTATCACTAGTGTGTGGAGGAATGTTATTTTCTACCTGCAACATTAGTTCTCCTACCTCAATTCTCACTCTCTTTCCCACTTTTAGACAAAGTCTTCCCTAGCAAGATATTGCAAGCTTTTCTGTAGGGCTAGTGGAGTGTCCCTATTGATCCCCTACCGAAAGGCCACCATAGAAATCCACATTTTCTCATGCATATATATACAAAAGTTACACTAGTTAAGTAGAGGAACTTAGATTCCCAAATTGTTGGCAAGAAATCCACAAGTTTGTCCATTTGACAAATTTTCTCAACAACAGATTCTTGTATGTATAAAGAGAGACTTCTTGTGAATATGAATAAAGTGGATCTTTTAATAGCATTTTTGTATCTAAGTGAATTATTATGAGTGTGAAATGACGTATTATTATGTTATGACACTTCTCTATATTGGAAATGATTTGATTATTTGTGAATAATGGCTTGATTTTTTATTGGTTTTGCGAAAAAATAGTAAGGTTAAATGTCATTAAAGGAATAAATCAATGTACATGTATGTAGCTTGTGTGAAAATTTGGAAGCACAATATACTAAGAGGTGGGGTTAATTTGTCCTTAAAAATTAATTCAATTTCATATTGCTTACTTAAATCACAAACCACTTATTCAACCATTAAAGTTTGCACAACATCAAATAACATACATGTAATCAACCATGAACAAGAGAATCAACATCATAACACAAGATATAAGTGGGAAACCCTTATGGGGAGAAAACCCTCTAAAGTAGAAACTTTATATTTATATATTTAAAATTTTAGTGAGGCACTAACCCCACAAGGAGCATTAACCCCTAGTTTATTAGAGCACTATTTTCTAGTGTTGTTTTCATGGGAAAAATTCACCTGAAAACATGACAACTATACCTAATGTTAAAATATTTATGTCATACTTTTCCAGTACACCCCTAGGTCAACCTACCCCTCAATGTCAAGTTTATTCTTTTCTTTTAGTGGTTCATGTGTGAATTTCATCATCCCCATAGGTGATTTAGGAATATAAAAATCATTCAAGTTCCTTTAGAGAAGTGATTTTCAAGGAAAGTTTTCAACAAACTTAGAAAGGGATTTCATCAACATTTCTAAGCCAAGTGCATCATCACCGAAGTAGTACAGGTGGATCATTTTCATCATGGAGGTGTATCTAAGAGCCAATAACATCAAGGAACTAATTTAGGGAAAATATGGATAGTTTCGAGGTTTAGGAGCTGGTTCACTAAAAGAAGGGTTTTGAAGCCAAAGGAGCTTGCACCCTAAAAGTTACCCGATATTCAAGGAGTGATTCTCAAAGCTCCCGAATGAGTTAAGATCCAAAAATATATCATTGGAAATAAATTTTAGTTCCATAAATGGTTCATAAAATAGATCATCTTCAAGAACCATGCATTTTTAGGCCAACTCATTCTTATGCATAGTGGGAAATCCTAAGAAAAATGAGATTTTTGAGGGTTTTTCAGTCATATTCAAGCATTTAAAACCTCTCCATTCTTCTTAAAATATGATTTTTATAAATAAATCATATAAATAATCACCCTAAAACTCATGCAGGATCTCAAGTTATGACCTTTTCAATTCAGCTCAAGGTATGCTCTTTGATACTTAGTCAATTTTCCAAAGGGAAACATGGTATCACTAGGTTAAGGCACATTTTCATGTCCCTATTACACCTTACTAAAGGGAAATGAGGTGCAAAAAAATTCTCCCACCCCCATTTATCCTTTTGGACACCCATATGACCTAGACACTCCCTCTTAAGCACCTTTGACTTGTTTGACCTACTACTCCACCTAACCCTACATGTGCGCGCCACTTGGAAAACTAGGAACAAGGTGAATTTTTATGTCCCTATTGCACCAAAATAAAGGGGAATGAGGTGATAAAAATTTATCCCCACCCTTTGTTTTCCTTTTGAACTCACATGTGACCATTTCCTGGCCCCTAGGTGCTCCATTATAGCCCCCTCCTCCACTTTCCTAAAAAAATCAACACCCGCCATTTGTCATGTTAGGGGAAAGGAACATTTTAATGTCCATGTTGCACCAAAAATGGGACACAAGGTGCATAAAAATGTGCCCCACCCTATCCATTCACACTCCAAGCTATAAATATCATAATTCTTAGCCATTTTTTTCATTCTCACCCCCACACCCTCCATATGTTGTTTGGAATGTCTTTGTGAAATTTTTCTTGGGCTTGAATCGCCATTTTTGTCCTTAAATAATCTCATGAATTCTTCCATGATCTGAAAGAGAAAAACATGAAGAAATCCAGTTTTTAAATGAACAAAAATGAATATTTTTGCCTAAAGAAACCCCAAAGTCCGTGAAGGAGATTCATTCGTATCTCACAAACCAAAAAATGAATAAACATTCCATTTTTTGAAAACATATTGTTTCCTAGGCACCATAAATCTCCCAAACAAATATCTTGCATTCATGGCATGAATTTTTTATAGCGAAGAAACCCCAAGTTTCCCATTGAAAAAAATTATAATTTTAAAATCTCTCAATCTAGCAAGTGGTTTATCATGAAATTTTGGAGGTGCACTGTAGAACAAAACATATCAAAAATTTTTGTTTCATCACAAATCGACGCCCAAAACCAAGTTTATAAAAATAGTAATCCTTCCTACACGGGTACTTTCTATTTTTGGTAAGTCATCATCAAAGGTAGTTGTGGCAAAGACAACATGCATTATAGATAACTGCAGGAAGGTTAGATTGATTGATCGAGTGCTAGAAATGGTAAAAATTGACACTTAATAAAAATAGTAAGTTTCCTACATGGACACTTGCCATTATTAGTAAGTCACACATGAGAGTGGCCTAGGTGGGAGAAGTGTGCACAGGGGTGAAACTAGTGCAGGCCCTCTCATCGTAGTATGATGAGGTGGGTGACAGTGATGTCACTTACATGGATCTTTGTGATCTTAAGTCATGCATGTTATCCGACCCAAGGGGACAAATTGGAGACAACATTTTTTCATGCGAGTGTTTGCGGTGAGTGGACATCCAATGTTTATACAAATACTCAAGTTGGTATTAGCCTTCTCATACCAATATAAACCAGATGAGGACCATTAGGGAAGATGATGGCACAACCTTGGTGGTGATTTCCCCTAAGGATATTTCTCTTTCTATGCAGATTCCCACCTAGAGTAACATGGTATTCACATCAAAGGAAAATACATCGAATGAGTGGAACAACATGGATTCATATTTGTAAGGTATTACACTGGGCTCATGGATGAAGACAGGGATGAAACCTTCCTGAATGCCCAAAACTCTCTCAAAATGTGAGTTTTGGGAAGTTTTGTCTCATGTAATAACCATTCTCAGCAGGTGATGGGAGAAAAAAAAAAAGGGATTTCCAATAGTGGATGAAACTCTTCATTTTGATGATTACTCAAGCATATCAAAAGATGGATTGGGTCCAGATCATAAGTGATAAGCTACATCATCAGTTGCTCTAAGTTCTTATGATGAAAAATTTCTTCATGACTTCTTAATTGGTGTATCTCCTCACTAACTCAAGGTCATTAAATGGGTTTAGCCTTTCTCATAACATCTCTAGAAAAGTCCCCGCATTTGAGAAGTTCCCTCAATTGGAGTTAAAAGTAAGTCATTGGCACTTCACTCGAGTGAACGATGTCTTCACGATGTTTGTTATTAAGACTCTAGATGACGACCAAATGAAAGATGTTTCCACAAGAGGCCTCTTTGATAAAAAGATATGGATCATTCTTCATTGAGATCCCCACTTTTACCTATATACGAGTCTCTTGTTTTGATCAAGCCCCACTAAGGTTACCCTGCCTTAGTGATTAGATAGTAATGTTTGAGCTCTACAGGTAGCTTATACATGTGAATAGTAAAATCAATAACTAAAGAAGAAGTGGTCTCTTTCCCCATCTCATTTGGTGTATTTACATGCAATAATGTCAATGATGCATCCCACTGAGGTATCCTTAACACACCTAAGTATGTATTTGTACATCCTCGTGGCCAATTTCAAAATTTGGATTAATCCAAGTATATTCCATGTCCCATAGTTATGCCATATTCCACAAGTAGAAGACTATTGGGATAATTATGTGAATGATTTCAATGTCCGTGAATGAGACTATATGAGAATGATGATTGGAGATATGAATAAATTCAATTTCCCATGGTACAAATAAGGTTTGTAAGATGATGGAACTGAATTGTAAAATCCTGAATACAAAGTGGAAAAGGCTTCCCTTTACCATAGATAAATTAGAGTGTTCATAAGTCTAGTGACATCGTAGATAAAACACAAAATGTGATCAAGGGAACAAAGGAGTGGTTCTAAAATAAAAACATTTTTTCCTTAAATATAGAATTTTCCCCACATCTCGTAGACAGCCTCATATTATTCATCATCAAATATTGTGGAGGTCGCTTCAAGTTTAGGCCACTCAAGAGTGAGTTAAAAGTGAAAGTTTTTAGAGTTGGAAGCCCTCTTGTCATGAGAGGTCACCAAAGAAATCCAAAAAGTGGAAGATCCAGTGGTGAGACACAAGTTGAGAATGAAGAAGCAGTCCATAATCCAACTCCCAAACAGATGCAAGATGTCCATCCCTATGATGTCACTCCTATCCCCCTTCATATGAAATAACCTTTCTACCCGAGCCAAAGATTGCAAACATGACAATTACGGATCTAGAAGAAGGTGATAGGATCCCTCGATAAAGGAGATGATTTCAAAGGAAATCCTTACCATCCAATAGGTCACGATCCTTGATCTATCATTAATTGCATCTTCGGCCAAGGGAAAGAAAATGAAATTTAATCATGTAACCTCACGCTTCTACAATGACAAGAAAGGTGAACAATATGTTGAAGTAGTCTGACCTAAAGTGATCAAGCTAATGGATGAAATGACGCCATCTCATTATGAAGTGACTACCATTCCGTTAGGCCTAAGCACTCATGAAGGAGATGAGCATATGTTTTACCAATATTCCACTTTCCTCATTGTAAGAAATCAAGAGTTTACAAAGAATATTTAATAATTGGAAGAGAAAGTGTAAACTCTCTCTTCTTACATGCAACATTTAGTGGATTTGAATACTTCATCAATTGGAGTTGAGGAAGTATCCCCAATATGCAATATTGATTCAGAATCCATTAAAAGACTCAAGAGTTCACCATACAAGGACGAGAAAATAGTAAGTGGACAAATACAATCTTGGAAAAAGTAAAAAAATGATCCCAAAGGTAATCTCACATTTCAAATACATGTGTGCAACTATAAAGAAAAATTGAATTCTCAGGGAGGAATTGGAAAAGGAAAAGGAGCATTGGGATCCAATTTTCCCATTGGTGGAGGATATGGGGAAAACTCATTCTAGAGAATTGATAAGTAAGAAGATATTTGATGCCCCATCAGAGGACTTGTCATGTGTGTGGGTAAGGAATCTCATTGCTAGATAAGAAATGATCAATTATTCCATCAACAAGTTGGACTTGAACAAAAAGTTGGAATATAAGTTACAAGATCACGTTAACCAAAGAATTAAAACATTTAAAGTGCCTATGATGGATGAATGTACCACTGCAGATGAGTTGTTGGGTCATTTGGAGGAATATATTAAGAAATTAGTTGTAGATCCACTGTCTTTTAATGAAACCATCTTGGAGTCATTGTTTGGGATTCGAGCCACCATTGCATACATCCCGGAGAAACATCAATCATTGTTTGAGAAATTAAAAATATTAACAATGCTGCTAATGGTTGGATATAATATTTGAGTTACATGTGCTTACCTCACGTGGACAAGGTAGTAGCTATAGCGGTGTGATTAAGCAAAGAGTTCAAACAATTTGAGATTTCGAATCGGAGCTGGTTAGATAACAATCAAGTAGTGAGGAAAGACCGGTGGGAGAGGCTTCTTCATCGGCCTAGTCTTCTCTCTCTTCTTTCTTCCTTCCCTCTTCTCTCCCACCACTTTATCTCTCTTCATGTTCTAATTATTCATTGGGATTTCACTTTTTCATAATGCTTTATTTTTGTAATTAAAAAGTAACTCTAGGATTATAATGTAATAAGTAAGTTTTTTTATAAAAAATAACCTAATATTTCCTAGGAAAATAATTTTTTATGTTGTGCAAAGGCATATGAAAAGTCATCAGGGCATAGCCTAAGATTCACTTCTCTTTCTATAAATTGTAAAGGCACCCATTTACTAAGAGGTTGTCATTTTTGTGAGCTCATGAGAAAGTGCTTCTCGTGAAGGAAAAAAGGAGATAGAAATTTCTTCCACTTCTCGTTTTTGTAATCTTTCACTCTTGATATATACATTTTTTTCTCAAGCATCAATACAAAGAGTTTCTAGCCTTTTTTGACTAGGAGGTTTATTGATACTTTGTGCTCATTAAATCTTAACTGGTCTTGTTTCCATTTGTAAGATTGTTTTCTTCTAATTCATGTGTGATGAAATTTTCTTATTAATGGGTGTAGGACTATGATTTTCTATGTACAATATTAATCCCTCTCCCTTTTCTCACTCCCTTTCCCACTCTCCTATAAAAGTTCTCTCTAACAATCAATTGTTAGTTTTGTTGTAGGGTCAGTGGAGTGCCCTTGTTGGATCCCTGGCTAAAAGGCCACCACATAAACAACTATTCATGTGCAAGAAAACACGGAGCTGCACTATACAAGTAGATGGATTTATATTCCTATAACATTGGCAAGAAGTACACAAATTTTTCCACCCAACAAATTTTCTCACCAACAAGCACGAACTCTACAAGGAGCACCAACCCTTAGTTTTCTAAAGGAACAAATCCACAAGGATGCTACAACCCACCAAGGTGATCAATTGTACACTCAACCACCTTATGAAGAATATATATGATGTATTTTTTCTTCCACAACTGATTTGAGATTACTTATTCATCTCTCTCTCTCCTTTAAACACTAGGTCTTCAAACTTACACTATATTCAGCTCTCAATGCATCAAACCCTTATACCCACTATTTTAAACATTATTCATCCTATCATACATACTATCATCCATCAACACATTCCTTTATACCTAAAAATAAATCACTCATAGGTCACACTTTTCATATCCTCTCTCGCTAGTTACAAATTGCACCCAAAACATCACTTTTATAAGATCTCCTTTATTAAAATTCAAGAGATTTAAGTATCCATCCTTTTTATAGAACATTTAAAATTCATAAAATCTCATTTCAATCATAAAAACGTTTACAAATGACCCATTTAGGTCGTCCATGCCTAAAACCATCCATCATGCACCAAAAATCCTCAGAACCCCATCACTAGAATGAGAAAAATCCACTCATACAAAAATGATGCTTATTAAAGCTTCAAAATTCACCAAAAATGTTTAATTTAACATAAAATCATCATAAATTGTCTCAAATTTACTTTAATCAATCAAATATTTCATTAAATGGGCCCATTGGCTCATATCCTTCACAAAACAACTATTTTAGCATCCTGATTTCACCTTTGGGCCTCAAGATCACACAAGAAGATCTTGAATATGGCATGTGACCACTCTATGGAAACCAAATAAACTTTATAACATATATAATCAAGTTATACCTCTTGAAACATCCATATAATCAAACCACAACAACTCTATACTTCAACAAAAAGGATGCCCAAAAACTACTTTTTGTAAACACAACTAGTTTGAACCCTCAGTGGATACATTCAATATCTAAAAAATATTTCATTGGAACAAAATTCATCCATTTTAAATTTCCATGTGGTATAAAGCATAAAATCAATCATCTAAGGCTACATTCAACTCGATATTTTAGCAAAAGCATTCCTATCCTGAAAATTAAAAACCTTCATCTATACAAACTAACCTAGCTGACCCATAAAATATCATATTAATGAGCCAACACTTATACCATTGGAAATATATATGAATCCTATTTACATAACATATTGTAAATCCTTCCAAATCTAAGTGGAAGGCCTTCAACCAAACCAATCTCTCGTAAACTTCCCGAAACTACCCCCAAAACTTTCCTTTAACTAGTCTTTACAAATAGGGCACACTTTGCTATTTTTATGCATCATCATGACCTAAAAAAACCATGGAAATAAATAACAACTAACATTATATAAACAATTACCATTTATTTTGTAACTCCTTTGGACAACCTTGTCCAAAACCGAACTTATTCAAACATGCCTATTTAAGTGGGGTCAAGTCATCCCCACAAGAACTACCATACCTTTTTGGAAATCTAGAGGAGTCCTCTACATAATCCAATAATAATCCATGCACTATGAATCAATTATGATAGATTATGATCATTTTCTATCCTATCACTTTTGAGATAGGGTTTCAAGCACATAAAATGTTGTTTACCTTCTTAACATCCACTCATAAAAGGTGACGATGACATGGCCTCATTAATTTTTTTGAAACCTTATATAATAAATTTATAAAAATCCCTAAAATCCAGAATGTCCCATGTAAAGAACACAATTCATGGTGAGCATTAGAAGGTGCAATTCGAGCTAGAAAACACCATTTCTTAGACCTTGTTTCACTAAAACCTAAATATATTGATAAATCCTCTTAAAAATGACTTAAAATTTTCTCACACCTCTAAGAAACCTTTACACATCATCTATAATCATTGGTATATCTTGAATATCTCTCCATCACTCCATCCGATCTTGTTTACATAGTTACCCCTTAGGGGTTTTCACTATCTAGGCTAGGGTCTCTTGAAATAACACTCTAACACATCATAGAAAAAATCAAAATTCCATAACATACATGGTAAATCATGAAAAAATACCCACATGCATCCATGAGCTCACATGGCACTATAGCGCATTTGCATGCCTTCTAAGATCCATACCTTGTCCGTGATGAACAACTAAATCTTAGTATTCAACCTATACTTGTACCCTGGAACTCATGTGAGTGCCCAGAACTCCCAAACATTCTCTCCATGATTCTAATATCCTCCTTAATCTATCAAGAATCGTATACCACCATGCACCATCACCTAGGCTATCTAGGTCACTTGATGAGGCTTAATAGAACAAGAAATTCTCACCGAATCAACTCATGCAACCAACAACATACCTGAATATCCATGTAATCATCACTCTAAGCATCATCTAACTCTAATACATCATCCACTTTGTCATTAATTGAATTTTGCATCAATGACAACACCTAAATCACAACATGTCAACAATCTCCCCTTTGTCATTGATGGAAAACCACCGAACTTATCCCCTTTTTACATTAATGACAAAGGAATACCTATACCTACATATTATTCATCTTTATCATCTTCATAGGATCACCTCTTGGTTGGAAACATCAACAAAAGGTTTCATTCTAGCTTACAAACTTGAAATTTCACTCAAAAACGATTTTAGCCATTTTCAAGTATAAACCCATTGAACACCCCCGAGCAAAGCATATTCAACACCTAAACATGCCAAAAATGATTATATAACAAAGAAAGACATCTCTCTAACCTATTGCATATATGCAAGAACACGTAATCTCCTTGTTTGAGCTCAAGAACATGATTTTCATGACTTCATACCTTGTTTTAACCTCTTGTAACCTCTAAGAACATTGTAGAATGTGCCTATACCTGATGGAAAAATATCATGAACATGCCAAAAAATGAATGATAACCAATATTACCATGCTTAGCTTCATTCTTAAGTTGTATTAACTTATCAAAGAACAATCTTGACTTGACACTATCATATCTTGGTCTGCATATCACATTAGGACTAAAAATTCATGAAATGGGCCTTCAATGCATTTGGAAGCAATTTTGACAAGATCTAAAGTACCATTCACCCTATGGCACAAATTTTCATCACTCACCCTGAGCTAGTACCATTTTATTCAAGTGAAAACAAAAAAATTGACTCATTACCATGATATCTTTCCTAAGAAGACACTCAACCACTTTGACAAGATCCAAAAGCATTTTCTCGCCTAACATTCATATTTGGATTAGGCTATGTATACATGCAACATAACCTACTTGAACATGTGGTATACAACCATATCATACCTTTAACATTTTTAAATCAACTAGAACACCCTATAGAGGTAAAAACACATGTTCCCCTGTAATACAAACATATTTACACACCATTTACACTTGACGATGATATGTAAATTCACTTTCACAATCTTGTAGCACTACATTAGACCAAATGAGATCTTTGATCCATCTTTTGGACCCAAGCTTGACTAATAAACCAAGTCAATAACTTATTCATTTTCATACTCATTTAATCAACCTTTATTAGTAGTCAACATACCTTATAACCCTCAAGAATGACCCCATTAACATATAAAGGCTTATAGGATGTAATTTTGAAGCAAAATCATCATTCGAGTCATATCATAGTCCAAATTACTTCCCTTAACAACCATACCAAGGGCTCTCTTTCACATATAGTACTACATAGTCTTTAGATCATCTAGAGATCATGATAGATATCTTCAAATAGGTTTTCTTCATCTCAGTCACTTACTTCATACCTGTAGAAGCTCATACAAAATTCTAAGTCCATTATAACCTTGTTTTCACTATCCTTAGCAAATTATTACAGAAGATAACCATGTTATCATACATATAACATCCTTTAGATATTTCAAACCTAATATATCCACTAAAACAAGTCATAAAGAGTATTAATGACTCATTAGTAAGATTTTTAACACCTGTAGTATTCTTCTCCATTGTGTCTCTGCACATTCTCAAAGTCTATAGTATGTTAACTTAAGTCATAAAGAAGCTAGCAGGATACCTATAGTTTTCACCTAACATGTCCATCCTTTTTAATTGCTCTGATCAACCACATGCTTTTAGACCATGATGAGGCCAAAATATTTCTCATTATATCACCAAATAACACTCTTATTCTCTCTTAAAATCAAGTTTTCAAGTGAATTTAGACGTAGTTTTAATAATAGATGGCATATTTAAGGTATAATATAGGATTTATCTTCTCATCTCTTTAGAAATATATTTATAGTCTAATTGTTGTTATTTCTTGACATTTCTTCTAATTTGGAATGCAATAATGTGTAGAAAACAAGTCATAAGAAACTCTACTCCAAGTTCATAGATTGAAGCTACTGAAATCCTTCATGCAACTACGAAATCTGAATCGTTCATAGATTGTTGCTATGAAAAACTTACACGCAGCTATGGAAATGCCAAGCATAGCTACAAAAACACCTAGCTAGTGAAAGTATTTTTATTTGTTCCAAAATAATTTAAAGGAGCACTAAACTATTCAACCAACTCTTTCCTTCCACATCATCAACTAAGAATAAAGATCCAAACATGTGGCAATTCAAATTCATGCATGCATGTGGCATTCCAAGAAGAATTCAAAGTCATGGACTTAGCACTCCTCCATTTTCTCTCCTTATTTCAAGGATGATAAAATAGTTGAATAGTATTAGGAATGTTGAATAAGTACTCTCAAAATTTGTGTTCCTAGATTAAAGGGATAAGTTGTAGAAAAATTCTCCACGATAAGTGGATGGCTGTAGTCAAGTTTGTTTAGGATTATTGCTTTGAGTAAATTTGCCCAAGAATAGGTAGTTAGTTCTTGGTGTGTTGACTAAGTAAATTAGAATAAAGAGAAGATCAGATTGTATTCCCCAAAATAAGGAGTTGGTTGGATGCATGAATTATAAATGCAACCTTCCACACTCTTATATGTAATATTTTTACCAATCAATGAAAATCTGTTCTTTCTCTCCAATATTCTCAGTAAAATTATTCTCATTAGTTTTGAATTAAATTTTTCAAGTATGAATTAAGTCCTCTTCCAAGGAATGAGTTGGCCACTCATTCCAAGGAAGATGGATCAATGTTTTATGTTCATTTATTTATTCTGTAGTTTTCCTTTTGTTGTGAATTTATGATTTTATGTTATGTAATCTTTCTTTCCATACAATTTCTTTTGTGAACCTGCAGTGTCTTATTTATTTTTCATTTGTTTTTAACTTCTGCAAGTGTGATTTTAATTTCTACAAGTGTGTTTTCCATTTCTACAAGTGTTCTTTTCAATTTATGCAAGTTTGGATTATGTTTGAAGGAGTTGTTTTCCAAAGATCTCTTTCTCCTATTGCATATAGCCATCAAACA
The DNA here is from genome assembly GCA_018340775.1 of Taxus wallichiana var. yunnanensis. NCBI lineage: Eukaryota > Viridiplantae > Streptophyta > Pinopsida > Cupressales > Taxaceae > Taxus > Taxus wallichiana. The sequence goes on along the minus strand of JADAXU010000056.1, from coordinate 1,990,605 downwards.
CTAGCCATGGATTGACATTATTAATGAAGAGGATTGACGACCCTCATCATTTTGGCATCATTTCTAGGGATCGTGGTGTTATTAGGAGACTCAGATTTTTCTAAAAGAAGATTCTAGTGATAGTAGAATACCTCTTAGAAATTTTGTGACATGAAGTATTTGGTGGTAGTTTCTTTAAACTTTTATTTTCTGCAAAATAGATTAATATTTATTTTCTACAAATAGATTAAATTTTATTTCTACAATTAGATTAAATTTTTGTTTCTGAAATTAGATTTAGAAACTTACCGGAGATTGCCAAAAATAACCCCCTAATAAAATGGAAACATCATTTCATGTTTATTATTTTCATGCAATGAGGTTTTCCTATTCTAAAATATTTCTTGTTTGCATGTACTTGTTACTTCTGCAAAAGATTAAATAATAGTTCATGCATGCAAGAAATACAAAAAAAAAACTAACTTTGTGCAAGTTAGCAGAGACAAATATTTCTATGGAATATTTGTGCAAACAGATTGGGAGTTGAAGGAAAAGCTAAGTTGTTTTTTTCACGGAGGAAGGACACACCATGTTGAAAGAAAAGATGTAGGATGTCTTCATGCTTGCATCCTTTCATCTGCAGATCTTTCCCTACATGCTGAAATTCTTGGCGTATATTTTCAAAAGTATTTTGCATGCACCATCTCTCGCAACTCACATTCCTTGACTGCGATAAAAATGAATCTACAACCATAATGAAAGCTAGGTATGCATTATTCTTTCATATAATAACTATTTGGATAAAGAGTTCAAACATGCAAGAAGAGAATTCAATTTTTATTTCTTACATTTAATGAAGTGAGACATTCCTTTTCGCATGCAATGAATCATGAAGTTGTTAGAAAAATTCAAGTAGCATGCATTCCTTTTTTATCTCTTTTATTTAATAAATTAGTCAAAAAAGATTAAATTTTTCCTTGCATGTCAACTTAATTGATTTAGAAATAGATTTTTCATACAAAGAGGAAATAAATTTTCATTCAATGAATGTTATAAGTTGCATATCTTTTAATTAATTATCATGTAATGAATGCTCCTAAATTGACTCTATTTATTTAATGAGAGAGACATGTTCTAAATTGTTTTCAATAATTATTGGAGATTCAAATTTGAAGGAGATAATTATATGATGCAAGAATATATTTTTTAGATGACATAATTACTGTAGGAAAGTACAAAATCAATATACACTGAGCATTGCATAGGAGGTCAAAGGAAAATGATTCAGTTGATACAGAGTTCACGCATGAAAAAATAACAGCATTTTCTAATGTAAACTTCTAACATCGTAAAGAAATAGATCAAAATATTTGTGGGTATTGTTCTACATGATCTGATATTTCTATATAATTTTGAATCACTCATTTTTGTTGAGAAACGACCAAGATGTCACAGTTTCAATGCACGCTACTCAAAAAATAACATGCTAAAGATTGTTTTTTTCTTTAATAAAAAATATCTTGTGATGCATACAAGTGTTCTGCTAGTACTCCTCATTTTCAGTACATGATTCATTCGATGTTATCCTCTCTCTCATTTTTTTGAGTTTTTTTCTAAAAATCATTTTCCCAACCACTGAAACCACTAAAAATTCCTCTGATATTTTGTAGTCAATGTTAATCCTTCTCATGACTGTAGAAAATACTGGCTCAACCAGTATATGCTAATTGAAATTCCAACATACCATTTGTATTCAGGGATCATACCCACAACCTCTCATAATAAACCATCCATTCCCAATAAATGAAGAAGTCCCTAAACCATTCCATTTCCCATTAGTTTACCATTGTTTCTCAATTTCTAAATCAGCTTTATAAACTGGTTGGATGATGCAAACACTCTAGAATATTGCTTCTTGATTTTCCATCATGTTGAAATTTCTCAAAAGGATAGTGATTGGCTAGAAAACTAGTTTATTGCTTGACCAATTACTAAAAACAACCAAAAAAACAAAGGGGAAATTTTAAAACCAACAAATGGTTGCTTTTCCCAAACAGAAAAAAATCACTTCAAGGTCTTGCTTGGATCCATATGATTGATTATCTTATGCCGGCTTGATTGATGAAATTATTTACTACTAATTTTTTTATGTTGCAGAGGCCTTGAATTCATATCTATTTTTATTGTTCAGATTCTGCAGATGGAATTCAAGGTTATACAACATAATGAAAGAAAGGATAACTCCCAAGTATGGTATGGTAACTTCTATTTTTCTATTCTCAAACATTGTTATTTATTATTACAATTATACATAGATTCACTTCTTGAAAGATTAAAAAATATAACACACGAGAGAGGCATTTTTCAAGATCTACATGTGTCGATGAAGTCTTTCCAGGTTTGTAATAATTGGGATCTATAAGATGCTAAAAATAGTTTGCATGAGGGGCATGGACAAAACTAAGTGTGGGGAAACCCACTCTATTCCAAATCTTTTGAAGAATGCATTAGAAAATAAAGAGCTAAGTGTGGGGAAAAATCAATCTACATTATTTAAGAAAAACCTCTTGAGAGCATGAATAAGAAAGAAGTAAAAATTTTAATTCTAGAAATCTTAGTTTGTTTCTATGATGAAAAGAAGAGAAGACAATGTGAAAGATACAAAAGTATTGACAAAATCATATTCTACAGAAGATAAGTAGCTTGCATGAGGGCATGCAAGAAGTTATGTGTAGAGGAAATGATGAGGCCAAAATATGTCTCATTATATCACCAAATAGCACACTTATTCTCTCTATTAAATCAAGATTTCAAGTGAATTTAGATGTAGTTTTAATAACAAATAACATATTTAAGGTAGAATATGGAATTTATCTTATCATCTCTTTACAAATCTATTTGCAGTCTAATTGTTGTTATTTCTTGATATTTCTTCTAAGTTGGAATGCAATAGTGTGTAGAAAACATGTCATAAGAAACTCTACTCCAAGTTCATAGATCAAAGCTACTGAAAGTCTTCACACAACTACAGAAATCCCTGTCATTCATAGATTCCTACTATATTTCTGCTATGGAAAAATTACACACAACAAAAAATGCCAAGTGCAGCTACGAAATGCCCAACTCTAAAAGTATTTTGATTATAATGTAAAGGAGAAATGAACTATCTAGCCCACTCTTTCCTTCCACATCATCAACCAAGAATACAGATCTAAACATGTGGTAATCCAAATTCATGCATGCATGTGGCATTCCAAGAAGAATTCAAATTCATGGACTTAGCACTCCTCCATTTTCTCTCCATGTTTCAAGGATGAGAAAATAGTGGAATAGTATTAGGAATGTTGAATAAGTACTCTCCCACTTTGTGTTCCTATATTAAAGGGATGAGTTGAAGAAATATTCTCCACGATAAGTGGATGGTTTAAGTCAAGTTTGTTTAGGATTTATTACTTTGAATAAATCCATGTAGTCATTTTTATGCCTTTTAAAGAACGCGAAATCCCATGCACGTCACCTATCACCCAGGGGGTGTTGGGGACTCACCGAGGCACACATGGGCATCGAGCCCCTCCTTTATGTGAGTTGTGTGATAATGTATTAATTACGACATAAACTTAAGTTAAGAGAATGGAAAAAAACCATACATTTTGTTAGGAAATCATATATAGTGCTCACATTATTCATATATATGGATGAATAATATTATGTAATATATTATGAATTGTAATAAACAAAATCATAATATCAGTTAGTATATTATATATGTGAGTTGTTTGGGAGTTATAACAACTCACATATATAAAGATTTAATGGTTGAGTTGTTTCCTACTTTATAGGAAACTATCTCCTATATATTTGAAGCTTGTTCATTATGTAATGATTCAGTATGAATTGAATATAGTTGATTATATTCATCTCAAATCTGTCTATACCATTTTATTTGGTATCAGAGCAAGATGAGATCTTGAGTAGTATACGGGGAGTAACCATTATTGTTCATGGTTGTCCCTCCATATGAATTTTTTATTTTGATACAACGTTTCAATCAGTTTGATCTGCGCATTGTCCTTACAAATTGTGTTGATCCAAGACTCGAAGGGAAGAAAGGTGACCCACATTGCATCAAAAACTTGGCTGCAGTTTTTTTATCCTTGTTATTCATTTTACATTGTCAAAACAATCATTGCCTCGATCTCTATACTCTCAGATTGTTGACAGTCATTACCTCTTCATCGTTGAGAATCAAATCTACATTCTCAGCATGACATAGTGGTTGCGGTGGGACTGAATTTGTTTGTGTATATTATTCCTCTGAATGAATTCGATGGAGCTCGTGTATTCCTTATTACAAGTTCAATTAACTCTTGGTTGCATTTAAAGGCTTGAAAATCATGGCATTCCACCTGTCTGTGAGCAGCAGAAAATCTTTGACGTCTCCAACAGGAAACGTGTCCCTCTTCAAAATATCTATGCATGTCCTTAAACATGCTCCGGTCCATTTAAACATCTCCTGCATGTGTTATCTCTCTTTGTGTTATCCACCCAAGTTGGAGATTCTACATTTCATATAAACGCTACGGTTCTGTGATAAAGATCCAGCTGACACTCCTCTCTGATGAATTCTTCCATTTGATTGTACAGATCGACCTACTTCCAATGATCGATTCACTCTGTAATGGTGTATCAAGACACTCTCAATTTTCGCATGGACCGTGGTATTTTAGGAGCTCTCCAAGTGGTTCAGTCAACCCAGCATTCTGGTGTAACAACTCTTCATGCATCAGATCCGTGTTTTCCTCCAACAGAAATTGGTAATTAGTCATGTTAGTTTTTTGTGATAAAGTCGAATTGTATTGTTATAATACTAGTCTTGTCATCATTAGTCTCAATAGTCATTTTTTTTAAATCACAATTTGTTTATCTATTAAAATCCAATCTTTAATTGGATTTTATGTTAGTCATCAAGATATGTGTTTGTCATATTGTCAAAATAGTATTATCAAGTCTTGTCAATAGTGTCCTTGTCAAATATTAAAAATAAAAATTGCCTCACAAACGCATTTTCGGTGTTATCCGACGTCTGGAAATAATTGTTTTCACATTGTGGGGGAGAGAAAAAATAAAGTACAATGTGAAACTTGATGAGCTTCAAAGATATATTCCATTGAGTTAGCAACATGCAAATTGGAGGATGGAGGCACAGTGGTCGGAGGTCAATCAACGAACTCTCTTCAATCACTAATGATGGGGCCGCATGAAGCTGTGGTGATAGTGTGTGTGTGAGTTTGCTTTTTATTTCAGAGTTGCAGTTGATTCCAGTTGTGTGCAGCGTAATTTTTTCTCAGTGTTCCTGTTATGGCTTGAATAAGTGAAATGTTCACATTGAGGGGGGGAACATGGTCTCAATGTTCCATTTTCTCTTTTCATATTTGTAATCAGTGAGTGATATTTCCTACATAATTCCCTGAAGGAAAAGCATAGTGGACAGATGAAAGCACAAAAGGAAAAGCAGCATCATGATATTGAGGTTGTTGGTTGTCCTGTAAAACCATCCCTGTTGAGGTTGTTGGCTGTCCTGTAAAACCATCCATGTTGAGGTTATTGGTTGTCCTATAAAACCATCCATATTGAGGTTGTTGGCTGTCCTGTAAAACCATCCAGATCATGAGCATGCACGGGCGACACGCTACAAAAGGAAGTGCAATTTTTTTCTCCCATGTTCGCACTAAGGGGGGGAATGTTAGGAAATCATATATAGTGCTCACATTATTCATATATATGGATGAATAATATTATGTAATATATTATGAGTTGTAATAAACAAACTCATAATATTAGGTTAGTATATTATATACATGAGTTGTTTGGGAGTTATAACAACTCACATATATATAGATTTGTGGTTGAGTTGTTTCCTACTTAATAGGAAACTATCTCCCTATATATTTGAAGCTTGTTCATTATGTAATAATCCCGTATGAATTGAATATAGTTGATTATATTCATCTACAAATCTGTCTATACCATTTTACATTCATCTTAGAGCTCAGAATGGGCTTCTAGACCAATGTATTCATTCATATAAGAAAAGCATTACAGAACATAGATTTGAATCATAACAGAAAGGAATTCACATGGGTTTACACCCACTCATATGAAATATATATAAAACTGATCCATATAGATATAAGTAAAAATTAGAACCACATATATCCATATTAAATACGTTTGGTAATCACATTACATTCATTGAGGCTATCACATATCCATATAATAGTGCATACCAATGTCACACATCGAATTAGACTTAAGCCCTCATAAGTACAAAAAAAAATATTCGGACCCATCAAATTGATACATCATACTCCAACAGATCCTCTAAACCCAACCCATATAACTCCCACAATATTTCTACATAGCTTTGCCTCTTTTTGCATCATGTCTAGGTATATCTCTCTTTCTTCCACCAGTGCTTATATATATAGCCTTAACAAGCACCGCCATGCCTTTCTAAAGTTGTAGATTAGTTTCCAAGTGTCCAAGTGGTCCTCCATGGGAGCATGCTCCTTCAAACTCAAGCTCTCCATTATTTTCCATGATGACCTTCTAGAATCTTCTATCACAAGGTATATTCCTTTCGTGGGCACCAAGTTGCCAGGTTGGCACCTTATCCACTTCACATGTGCAGTCGGGTCATGCTTTCCTCGTGTTCTGCCCAATATGCTAAATATGGCTAAGTCCCAAAACCCTTGCTCGACTTACGTGCACACACCACTGGGTTCTACTAAACCCTCCTAAAACCATGTCCTACGCACTTTCACCTTGCGTGCCCTTCTTCAAATAGGCCTTGCACACCCATGCACCTTTTTGTACTTAGCCAATATTTTAGGGGCCCAACATCACCCCACACTATGCCTATTCTCCATCCTCGGTAACATTTTCTCAATGAATAAAGAATGAATTTCCTTGAATATTTTGGGGAAAGAATAAAGGAATGAAGAATCGGGAAGAATGAAAGAATGGAGAAACTATGATTACCACTACAAGAGGAGGGGGAAATCTTTCTTCAAGTTTTCCTCCAACTTATTCCAAGAATCAACTTTGTTTTGTGCTGTAGACATAGGTCATCGACTAGGGTGTTCACCTCATCAAAGCCTAGCCCTTCTCCTTGGGTATTCATTATTTCCATGATCCCCTCCATTTTTTTCCCCAAATCCTTGAGCGCGTCCATCCTTCGAGTGATCTGGGGATACAACTCCTTCAACCAGTTCTTGATTGACCCTTGTAAGGTCTTAATAGCCTTTGATTTCTTCTCAACCTCGAGATAGAATTATGTCACTTTCCGATCTATTCCCTCGTTATTCTCTTGGAACTCCTTGAGCTCTATTTCATGAGTGGTAACTTAACACTCACCACTTTATCTCTATCATCGTAGTTGTCATAGGCATCCTCAACGACTTGGGCGATGACTTTCACATCAGCGAGGACTTTATTGTACTGAGCAAAAATTTCCACAACCTTCATCTTTTCCTCCTTCTCTTTCTCATCGATGCCTCTTCTGTGGATTCCAAGGCTAGTGGTCACCTTTCCATTGTGAGGATGTGGGTCAAGTCCTCTAGGAACTCCAAGGTGGATCCATACTTCTACATTAGTGGTGTCAGATCTGGATGCTTCAAGACAATGACATCTGTGATCATCTCTACTTTCTTATAAACCTTGCGTACCCTTGCCTTCTCATCTTTTAACTCACGCCTTAGTTGAGCACTGATTAGTTCTTCTTGCTTCAAGTCCTTGGTTATTTCCCCAAGCTCTTCTTCCTTTTTCTCTAGTTCTACCTCTAGAAACTTTACTCTGTCGTTCCTCCCAAAGATTCTGGCTTTAACCTCAATCGATACTTTTTCAACGCATTACATATTTGTTTTTCTGATAGTTGTTAAGTGTTTACCAAGGGTTGACTCCTTTTGACTTTGGTACCTTTATTATTTCCCCTTGGATTACTTCAAACTCACGGCTCATTGATGGGGACTCAAATGCCCAAGAAAGAATTTTCCTCCTCTAAGGGTATTCACCTTCTTCATCAAATGATGTCATATCCAAGAGTTGCTCCATTAGTATGATGCTTTGAAAGCGCGCACGCAACACCTTGTTTGGATCATCAATATAGCCCATTCCTTACACTTGTGATTATTTTACACTCTTTCTCCCCATGTGTGTGGCCTTTGGAAAGCTAACATCCAAACTGAGATCTCCTCCCATGCTGCCATATTCCTTTTCTATGCTCTCCTCCTTATCTTCCTTCATCACCACATCTGCGTTGCATTCCACTTCTTGTTCTACTAGGTCCTTGATGATTTTTTACTTATTTTTTTGCGGCCTTGTCTACTTGTTCCTTTGTGAGGCTTGGGGTCCTTTGTTCTTTTGTAACTTCTTCCCCACCTACTCCCTTGCTTTGGGTCTCAGCCTCTTCTTCATCCTCCTCATTTTCTTCGTTATATTCCTCATCTCTTTCTTCTTCAGAATCATGTATTTCATAGATGGGATGGTCTTCACCTCCTGGTTCATCTTCTTCATCATCCCTATCACCAATGTAGGAATCTAAGATTTCTATTTCCTCTGAATCGGCCTCATCCATCACCTTCTTCTTCTTCCTTACTAGGGATTCTAGTACAGGGATCCTTCTTTTTCTTTTCCCTTGGCAAGTGATTTCTTCCTTGGAAATTTTTCTGAGTGATGGCTTCTTCGTGCTCGGTGCTTCTTCTTCTGGAGTATTTTCTTTCACTGGGAGTTCTTTCTCCACGCATAAGTGCTAGGCTTAGCACTTTCCTTCTGATTAACTTTACTGCTTGTGTAGTCTGAATACTTGGTACTTTCCACACCTCTTCTATTTCCCTCTTCTTTGGCATAGGCTTCCTCCTTCCTATAGGGTCTTCAGGATAAATACATAATTTTCCAAGTATGTTCCCTTTTCAAATTTTGACCTAATGCATAAATACACTCACATCACGGTCCTTCCTATAATTGGTAAAGTCAGGGGCTTCATCATTTGGACCTCATGGGATACATACTTTTCCACGTATGTGCACTTTTTAGGGTAGATGAGCTTCCTACATAGCTCTTTGTGGTCTTGATCCACCTCACTAAGGTCAAACCTTAGTCTCTTGGCCTCTTTGAACCTGTTCACCCCTGCTTGGAAGTATTACATGGTGAAGGAGAAGGGAATTTTACACTAGGGGCTCATTGTTTCATCTATCAATTTGAATCTACCAATGCAGAAGTGCTGGTACACTGCAAACTCTACTTCTTTATCCAAGAGTGCTGGTAGTTTCTCCAGAATTCTCCACTCTACCCCGAACACATCCCTCATTCACTTGTACCACTTTTCCAAGTGCACTTTGTGAGTGGCCATCATGGTCTCACAAGTATACTTTGCGAACCTCTTCGTGGGCAACAATTCTTCTTCTGGTACTCCCAAACAAACCTTTATGGCCCATCGGGCACTCCAATCTCTAAGAAAACAATTGTGAGGAGGACATTTCCAAATAGTATCTTCTCACCCTCCTCGCACATTGCTAATGATTTCATCCACGATGAAGGTGGAAAAGTTGTAAATAGTCCCCTCTAATATTTTTTGGCATACATTTAGCCATGCCTTGTTCACTTGAGTCCATCTTTCTTGATCATTGAGCTTGGTTACCAAGCATGTAGCCATCCTCATCACGGGGTCTGGAATCTCTATGATGTCAAAGTATCACGATCCTTTCTTATAGTCATATGTAGCTATTGTTTCCTTGATGTCCTCCTTGTTGCTCAGATTATCATCTATGCTCTCTCCCTCATAGATAAGGCATGTGAACTTGGAAATCAACTGGGAGTTATACGCATCTTGCACCCTGTGAAATGAATATGGTCTTTGTGAACACACAACATCATCTACCGATAGAGGTGCTCGTGTTTTTGAAGTAGGGTAATTTGTACAGTTGTAGTAACCCTGCCTTCTCCAATTTAACTTTTACTTCGTCAATGTATATGGTCATGCCCTCCGGTGTTCTTTTTTTTGTTTGGTGAACCAACACCAAATCCATTTCTTTATTTGTCATGTTGGTGTGATGATTATAGTCACTCACATTCATTTTCCATAAATGAGACTCCAATTATTTTCCTAGAAATACCACATCCGGGTATTGCATCTCCACATACCACTCTTCATTTTTGCTTACAAAGAATCGCTTGTTTCCCCCTTTCCATTGCCCTTTTGATTTTTAGGTGAGATGGTTACTTTATTTGGTGCCATTCTTCTGGTTAGTGTAACACTTTAAACGTCTTCTCCTTTCTCTGCTCTATCACTCTATCAAATATCAAAGCTCAATCTTATGAAGAAACCCTTCTAACTCTATGCCCTAGCCATCAAATCCTAACTGAATAATTCTTCCACAAGATGGCGCTTCTCACCAATTTCCTCCACGCCCATGTACTCATTTCCTACTGGTTTGCGATTTATTCTAGTTACGTACTCTTATATTTCTTAGGTTATTCTTCGTATAAATCACTTCTAGATGCCCTAGTTCGTGATAACTTCCTTCACTTCATAATCGCAAGGTAAAATAATGAAGTGTCCACTTCATATTTATAGCTTTTCCTTCTTTCTAGCATTAAATGCTATACAAACTACCACCATACTTTAACATTAAATATATCTTTTTCCACCAATCCGACTTTAAGTGCCCTTACCCATGTGTTCTATCATGCATAAAAACCATTTACAACCTTAAATCGGCATGCAAAAATCCAATGCAATCGAAGACTCTTATGTACGCGTCCACATCGTTGAAGGAACTCCTGTCCTTTATTGGATTTTTCCCTCACCTACCTCATGTTTTCCTACACTTTTCATCCTTTCTATGTCATTTTTGTAAGGCCTTCTTGACACTAACCATTCTCTTCCACCTTCTCTTCTATGCACTTCTTACCCTTACGTGCATTTTCATCCTTCAAGCTAGGCTATTCACCTCAACTTCCACTTTGGTAGCTCAAATTTGTATTTGTAGGCCTATACTTCGTATCACTCCACCCAACACTAAAAAGATGTGTGGTCCTCTATGCATACACAACTTAGAGAAATAATGTGGCTACCGATGCACAAGGCACAAAAAGAGATAAAAGGAAATGAAATGAACAAGCAAGGAGAAAGGGAAACATAAGAAAAGAAAAAGCATAAAGATAATTTCAAAGCTAACTGCAATACTACCTTATTACAAACACCAAAAAGACTTATTTATAGTAGGGCTTCAGCCTACTCCCATTGAAGTGACCTACTAACCTTTTCCCATCTAGGGCTTGAATCGAAAATCACCCGAATAAAGAATGTACGAGATGATGTAAGGTCCCAACCAATGGAATTTCAACTTCCTAGGATGGTGTAGATACTTGGAATCATACAACAACACCAACTACCCAACCTCAAACTTCTTGTTCTTGATATGATGATCATGCCATGCCTTTTGTCTTGCTTTTTTTGTCTTCTGACTCCATCTAACAAGTGATCACCTTTCATCTAACTGCATCAACTTATAAATTCTTTCTTCCAACGCTTTCTCATCAGCTAACCCTCCTACGCGCACTATACGTAATGAAGGTAACATGAATTCCACTAGTAAAATAGCCTCCATGCCAAACACTAATTGAAATAGTGTGGCCTTGTTCAACATTTTGTAGGTTATCTTGTATGCCCATAAAATAGCTGATACCTTATCATCCCAATCTTGTCTTCCAACATCATAGATCTTAGTTAACGTGTGACTTAGTATTTTTTAAATGCCTCAATAGTTCCATTTTCTTGAGGGTGATATGGGGTAGTCTTATGATGGTCCACCATAAATTCTACTAACAGAATCCTGACTGTTTCATTGAGAAAGTGTGTACCCCTATCACTTGTTAAACTTAAAGGAAACCATACCTTCTAATTATGTTTTCCCATAAGAATCTAGCAGTTGTTGCTGCGGTGCAATCCTTTGTAGGTGCTGCCTTTTCCCACCATGTCAAGTAATTAGTGCAAGTGATGATATACCATAAACCAGTCCTTTGCACGGCTAGCGCATTTGGTGCTACAAAGTCGATTACACATTTCTCGAATGGTTCAACACTTTGGTTATTAGTCGCAAAGGCATTTCATCTCTCTTTCCAGGTTTACCAAGGCACTGGTAATGGTCACAGGCCTTGCAAAACTCCATGTAATCTTTGTAGATGGTTTCTCACCAAAGCCCTACTAATAAAATCTTCCACGTGGTAGTGTTTCCTGTATAGTGTCCTTTTGCAATCCCACCATGCACTTCTTTCATAATAGCTACGTGCTCATGTTCCAATATGCATCGGAACACAACCTTGTCATGACATAAGTTATACATGTCTCCACTAATAAGCATGTAGGGTGTGGCACGTATTGCTAACTGATTTCTTTCCAGGGCCTTCAACCCTTCCAGCACCACACCTATTTTTAAGAACACTGTGATATCTTCCAAGTCTAAGGGTGCGCACTGTAACCTAAATAGTTACACATCTGGCATGGTATCCTCAATTCTCTGCGTATCCTCTCCTAAGTCAATCATTGATAAATGGTCAGGCCCTAAATTTCTCTTTCCTGGCTTCACCACTACTATGAACTTAAATTTTTCAAATAGAAGGACCCAACAACATATGTGCCCTTGTACAACGGGTTTGTTGACTAAATACTTCAATGACATGTGGTCCGTGTAGAATATAAATGGTGTTTCCAAAAGATAATACCTAAAATTATGTAGTGTGTAGATCATAGAAAATGCTTCGCACTTAGTAGTTGTGTAATTCTGCTTTGTTGGTGTTAAATTTTTAGTTGCAAAGCACAAAAATGATCAACAATTCCCTCTCTAGGTTTTTCTAGTACTACTCCCATAGTTTTTCCTGAGGCATCAACATGCACATGGAAAGGCTTATCCCAAGAAGGAAAATGTAGTATGGGCATCATGACAATCCTATCCTTCAAGGTGTCAAATGCCTTCTACTACACCTCTCCCTAAAGAAAGGTACTCTTGTGTTTTAATAACTCCTCTAAGGGTGCAGTGATCTTGGCATATCCCTTGATGAACTTCTTGTAATACCCCATATGCCCAAGGAATCCATGCACTACACTTTGACTAGTAGGCTCCCCTAATCCTACAATAACTACAACTTTAGTAGGATCTACTAGTAAACCTTCTTTGTATATAATGTGTCATAACAGTTTCTAAATGGAGTAGTAAAGACACATTTCTTAATGTTGAGGGATATCCTCAATTACTGACATCTCTCAAACATCAGCCTTAATTTGTCACAATAGTCTTTCACCAATCCATACACAGCCAATCATCTATCTAAACTCGAAGAAACTTATGGATCAAGTCTCAAATCCTTGTACCACAATACACGAGAACACAACAGGTGCATTCTTAAATCCAAAAGGCATAACCATGTAGGAAAAATTCCCCATTCAGTGGTGAAAGTTGTCTTTCTATGGTCTTACTTTGCAATCCTGACTTAGTGGTACTTTGAGAACCCATCCGTGAAAGATTGACTTTGCACCGCTACTCCCTCCAAGATTTCTTCAAGATAAAGGGGTTGGGAAAGGATTGATGACACATATTGCATTTAAGTCCATGTAGTAAAAAGATCCTTATCCTCTTATCCTTCATGAAACTGATGACCATTGGGCTTATCCACTCGACTCTTCTACTTGCCTCGGTGATACCATATGTTATCATCTGTCTATTTCTTCCTTGATCTGTACATGCATGTTTCGATTCATCTGATAAGGCCTCTTCTAAATTAGGCGTGCACCTTCCTTCAACTTGATCTTCATCTCCCCTAAGGAATAGTGAACTCCTTTGAGTTCATGGTACCTAAAAGGGAAAAAATATTGGAACTCATGCAACAAATCAATGATCTTTGAAACCTCCCTTTCCACCAATAGTCATTGATGATAGCTTCCTTAGGTTCTTCCTTCATTCCAATGTTAACCTTCTTTATTTTTAAGGGATCGTGGTAGGTATGTGCTCATTTATCAATGTTGTCTATGAATTTTGCATACCCTCTAAATGGTTAATATCCAAAGTCTCCATCTCTTCTTCATCTATTACATAGACCATTTTTCCTTTTTCTTTTTCCATACATGCGTGCTCAAGTTATACCTCCTTTGATTCTTCTTCATTGAGGCATGTCTCTAAATAAGCCTCACCTAGAAATTATAGTAGCCTATCCTCTGCCATAGCAATTTCCCTTATCGTAAGGTGTTTGATCACCTACAACACCTTATCCACTTATGGTTTGGTACTCTTATACTCAAAATCTTAAATGAGATCAGCCACCAACTCTTTCCAATTGCCCATATAACAACATATCTCCGAATGAATGTACCAATCATGCAAAACCTTGTAAAGTGGAATACAACTTATGCACCCATAATGAAGGCGATAACGCTTCTACGCTTTCCATCTAGGCCTTTTCACATGCTTGGATATGAAATAAAGTAGCCTCTTTACCATGGTAGTATTGTATGATTGTGGGCATGTTGCTCTCCCGGAAAACCTTATAGAAAATGTGATCCTTACCTCATGCCACTCCAGGAGGTTTTTTCGATGTGTAGCCTATAAGCGCGTCATAGTCTCAAGTAGGTTATAACCAAGCATTCCTCTATCTCATCCTCATTTTTCCACCGAGCTTCCATGTCCCATAGAAAATTTCGGGTATTACCCTCCAAAGTAACTTGGAAACTTCTTTCCTTCTTGCACTTGACCGAGCATGCCTTTGTAACTTTTTTCATGGATCCTCTTAGTTATCACCCAATTAATCCATAAGGTCATGCACCCAATTATCGCATGCTATACTAGTGGTATCACTCATGGACTGGGCATCTTCAAATTGGATAACTCCCTCCATGGGATGAATTATCTCAGGATCTCTGATGGAGCGCACATAGATTATATCAAGGAATTCTTCTCTTAAGGGCTCGGTATAGGGCATGCCAAATTCCCATCTCACAAAGGAATGACCAAACTTTCCACCTTGTTCTCAAAACTGATATACCCTTTGTTAAACTATAGGTCAACATTGTTCTTATAACACCATGGGCACCCAAGCAATGCTGGAAAGTTGTCTTCCTTGGTGAGTGCCAAGACTTTGAAGTCTCCAGTGAACTTGGCTCCTTGAATGGTGATAACTACATCCTTGAGGACTCCAATGGGAATTTCCTTAGTTTTGTTTTCCATATACAACACATTTGAATATGGCTGTAATGCGGGCCTCCCCATTTGATGCCAGACATCTAAAGTAAGAACATTGACCTCTGCTCCTATGTCGATGAGAATATTACTTAGAATCCACCCATCAACAACTACATTCAAAGTAATCTCCTTGTCATATTCAAGGCTATGAGGAGGAAGGTTTGCATGAAAAACCTACCTTTTGCGTTCTATCCCAACACATGGTACCTTCTCTCTCATCCATTCTCCTAGCAAGGGAATAATATTCTCTTGCCTTAACATTTTATATACTTCTTTGACTTCATCCAGGTCCTTCTACAAAGCCTCACCATTCCTTCTTCACTCCTACTTCCTAGATTGCTCCCTTAGACACTTGATCACTCCCTTAGACACTAGATATCCCCTTGTAAACTTTGAATGACATCCATAGTCTCTGATATACTTCTTTCCTATGAGTAGGATCCAAATAATTTACATTTACTACTTCCTCCCTTAAAACTAGTGTCCTTGGTCTTGGCATCTCCCTAGCACACGTGGCCTCTATCCGCATCATCACCAACACAGGTTCTATCCACGACTCACATGCCACTCATGGCATCCACTCCACGAATCAACCTTTTTGATGATTACCATCCTAGTGCCTTTTCCTTTTGGTTCTAATGGTTCATATGCTCATAAAATTTTGGACACTCTTTATACTTATGTTTCTTTCCACACCATGAGCATTATAACAAATCAGGACACTCACATTTATAATGTTCTGTAGATCCACAATTATAACATGTTCCTCGGGAACTCACTTTGTCCTCTACCACGGTTATTATGACCACAAAATCCTCCATGAAAACTCTTCCATGCACCCCTCCATCTATGTGCCCTTCATAACGATGGTCATCATCCTTTGAACTTCTTGCAAGGCTAGTTTGGTGCACACCCAGATCAATAGCATCATGGATTTGATCAATCAGTCTGCAATTATTGTTATCATGGGTTGTTGAGGTGCAGATCTTGCAATAGCAAGAAACATTCTTGCGGATTGTGTATTGGAGTAATGGGCATCTACTTGAATCATGATGCCCATGGAAAATCTTCCAGTCTACCACCATAGTGTGCACCAAATTTCAAGGGAAATTATCCTTTGCATGTCCCTCCACTTCATAGTTTATACACCAAAGCCCACTACAAACCTCATGCGTTGAGTTTACATATAGATTTTCCAAATGCTTCGCCATTTGAGAAATTTTAGCCTCTAGAAAATGGCTAACACCAATGTCAATGCTTACAAATGCTTTGGCATGCATGGCACACTTCCAATGCCTCATGTAGGTCTATGAAATTCTTATGTGATAGAGCCCTTCTAAATGGTGTTATCAATCCTATAAAAAACTTTTGAGCTTGTTGGGAAGGATGAATGTCATAGGAGAGCTTCTATAATAGAGTCTTAAAATGTATTCATACTCATGCACACTCTCTGACATTCCCTGTTGGATCTCCTTCAGAGTGCTGATGCTCTTATGCTCAAACTACGGTATATGGAACTCTGTTAGGAAGCAATTCTTCAATGCAATGTAGTCTACCACTGTCGATGGGGGTCATACTTCCTATACCAACTATGCACATGCCCTTACAATGTTGTTGCAAACTAACTTGCCTTCCACTATAGGGTAGTGATCCCCTTCGTGCGTCATCCATAGCAACTCACATTTTGCACATGCTCTATAGCATATTCAATACCCATATAGTCGGGTAGGTGTAAAGAAATCTCAAAAAAACTTGGGGAGGTGGTAGGGTCCTTGTCCTCCTTATCCAAAGCCTTGGTTCCCTCCGATGTTTCCTCCTCCACCAAATCAACTAAATCCACCAATTTTTGTGTCTCTGAGATCTACTTGGTCCACCTACAAATCCTCTTGTACTGCTGTAAATGAGCCAAAAGTGGTAATGCCTAGTGTCCCTAACATTCCACCGAACCGTGTGCCCATGGTCTATGAGATTACTCCACTACTAGAAGTGTATCCCATGCCACTCCTAGACACATTGCCCAAACCTTGCATACTTGCACTTTGCCCAAAAATTCCTCCAAACACTAGAATGGTATGTGTAGCCATGGATGTTCCAAATGAAAAATTATATCTCCTGGGCACCGATCGATCACTCCCACCGATACCAACTAGGTTATCAATACTTCTCCCTTGATTTGGAAAACCAAGTGCCAGGTTTTGGTCACCGGATGGGTTCGGATGCGCACCAATGGCTATTCTTTCTCTATGTGATGAACTCTCATTAGAAGCTTAGGCTCCACATACTCTACATAATTTTCAACACCCTCTTAGAACATCTACCCTCCATAGATCCATCACACTTATAACCTCACGTTGTCTAGTCATATCCCTTTCATGAGCTTTGCTATACTTGAGTCTCTCTCTCCTCCCTTTCCTTTTCAGCCACAATTTCTGCCATCTTCCTCCACCCTAGCTTCCTCCCCCATTACTCAGAGAAGCTTTAGTTGGCCATGGGAAATGCTTCTAAACTCAAAGTAATGACCAACATCTTTATAGCCAATGGAATAGCACACAAAAATGATCCTCTAGGCTCCTCGAAACTCAAACTCAACAACTTCGGGAAATAATGCGTTGAAATGGCGTATTCTAAAGCATAATCGCCAGCAATCCCTTCCACTATTGATCAACAACACGCACGTGTCCAAGTAAGATCTACATCTTGTAACATTTGATAGTCATCTTGGGTCCACTTGCACATATATAATACCAACTTGATCTAGATGCATATGCTGAAAGCCATTCATACAAATCTCTACTGGGAAGCAACAAAATAATGTCTCATACAACTCATGGTATAGGTTCTCTTCTACCCATCTACGCACATTGAACTTAGGTCCAGTGTTGAATCTTTGAGCAAACTCATCCTCTCGTGCTCTTGAACCATGTTTCAAAACTTTCTAAAGTCAGACACTCTATCATCACACATCACAGGGAAAAGATGCATGTCATTTCTCACAAATTCAAAAAGAGGTCTTGAAAATGGAACCAAGATGTAGTCATTTTTATGCCTTTCAAAGAACAAGGAAATCCCATGTGTGTTGGCCTATCACCCAGCAAGCATTGGGCGCTCACCTAAGGCACGTGTGGGTGCTAAGCCCCTCCTTTATGTGAGTTGTGTGAGAATTCATTAATTCCAATAGAAAATTAAGTGAAGAGTGAAGAGAATGGAAATGAACCATACATTCATCTTAGAGCTCAGAACAGGCTTCTAGACCAATGTATTCATTCAAATAAGAAAAGCATTACAAAACATAGATTTGAATCATAACAAAAGGGAATGCATAGGGGTTTACACCCACTCATATGAAATATATATAAAACTGATCCATATAGATATAAGTAAAAATTAGAACCACATATATCCATATTAAATATGTTTGGTAATCACATTACATTCATTGAGGCTATCACATATCCATATAATAGTATAGACCAATGTCATGCATTAGAACTAGACTTAAGCCCCTCATAGTACAAAGAAAATATTCAGACCCATCCCCTTGATACATCATACTCCTACAGATCCTCTAAACCCAACCCATAGAACTCCCACAATATTTTTGCATAGCTTCACCTCTTTTCCATCCTCTCTAGGTATATCTCTCTTTTCTTACACCGAGCGCTTGTATATATAGCCTTAGCAAGCACTACCATGCCTTTCTAAAGTTGTAGATCGGTTGCCAAGTGTCCAAGTGGTCCTCCATGGGAGCATGATCCTTCAAATCAATCTCTCCATTCTTCACCATGATGACCTTCTGGAATCTTCTATCATAAGGTATATTCCTTTCATGGGCACCAAGTTGCTAGGTGACACCTTATCCACTCCACATGTGCATTTAGGTCATGCTTTCCTCATGTTCTACCCAATATGCCAAATATGGCTAAGTCCCAAAACCTTTTCTTTGCCTTGCGCACACGCGCCACTAGTTCTACTAAACCCTCCTAAAACCTTGTTTTACACACTTTGCCTTGTGCACCCACGCGCCTTCTTGTACTTAGCCAATATTTTAGGGGCCAAAAATCCATCCAAGAATAGGTAGTTATTTCTTGGTGTGTTGACTAAGTAAAGTAGAATAAAGAGAAGATCACATCGTATTACCCAAAGTAAGGAGTTGGTTGGATGCAAGAATTATAAATGCAACTTTCCACACTCTTATATGTAATATTTTTACCAATCAATGAAAATCATTCTTTCTCTCCAATATTCTAAGTAAAATTATTCTACTGGTTTTGAATTAAAGTTTACAAGTATGAATTAAGTCCTCTTCTAAGGAATGAGTTGGCCACTCATTCCAAGGAAGATGGATCGATGTTTTATGTTCATTTCTTTATTTTGTAGTTTTCCTTTTGTTGTGAATTTATTATTTTATGTTATGTAATCTTTCTTTCTGTACAATTTCTTTTATGAACCTACAGGTGTCTTATTTATTTTTCATTTTTTTAATTCAACAATTTCATTTATGCAAGTGTGATTTTCAATTTATGCAAGTTTTGATTGTGTTTGAGGGAGTTGTTTTCCAAGATCTCTTTCTCCTATTGCATACAACCATCGACACCATCCCCGGATTGACATTATTAATGAAGAGGATTGACGACCATCATTAGACCATTTAAGAGATTCCTAATACATCATATAAGAGATTGACAACTAATTTAAACCTATATAGGCTCATGTTATTCCCCTAAGCACAAAGTTATTTGTGTCCTCATAGTCATCCTCCATTGTTTGAATACATTGATAAAGTATTTTAAGGAATGGATCAAGTAAAGCACACTCTCTTAACAACATCACTATCCCGATCATTAATAGTCATGCATACTCCCAAAAAGGTCATAGGGATCATTATAATACAAAAGAACACCTACATACCAATGTTCATTCATTTAACTATAAACATTGTGCATGATGCTCTAAAGAGAAAAACACCACGATATATTACCTTGTTCATCTTCAAGGATTTATATAACCCTTTCATAACCTTTTTCATGCATTGAAAAAAAAATTGCTAAGGAATCATGACTACTAATCAATATATTATCATCTCTTCATACTTGTATATCCATATTACAAGCCTTAGAAATTGTGATATTCATTCCTAAATTTTACTGCTCACACTTTCATGATGAAATATTACCTCTTATAGAGACACTTTTGGCCACATTGAAACTTTCATAAGCCTTGAATCATGCTCTTGAAGAGCCATTAGCAATACCATTCTTTGCAATTAGGTCTCTTACACTCTCACTATCAAATCAGTAACCGTGTGCATGTATTTCAAAGAGCCCTAAATTTTCCAAGGTTTAAAACCTCTTTAATCTCAAAGTAATATTTGTATAGAATATTGTATCCAAATTGTGGATTTCAACACCATCATTTATACCTTCAAGCATAGAGTTTACTTCATACCACTTCTTATGAACTCATAAAACACATTCAATGGTAGAATCAACTTAAAATGCACAATTTGATATCAAGGTTGTATCAACATCCTCCTAATGCCCTAAGTACATATTATTTGATGAATAACCATAAGTTCCTCTTGCACGATTGAAACCTCCTTGGTTTACACTCTTCAATCCTCATGAACTCGGCCACATACCACTATGAGAAGATGGTTTGATCAATTCATCATTCTTGATGATTTGTTACATCTTCAAACCTTCCGTGTGATGCATACACACCCTTTGATAAATTTTACAAATGGCACAATAACATTTGACCAATTCTCATACCTAGAAAAATTTAACACTTGACATAACTACATGGCATGACTTAATAACACTTTATATTCAAAACACATTTGATGACTTGGAAAAAATAGCATTCTTTAGGACTTCATCAAGAAGTATACATGAGTTACGAAACATCTAACATCACATAACCTTCTATAATTGACCAATAATAGACTCAAAATTTTCTTCTTGGGGAAACACATACCTCTATACTTATCAACAATACTAGTCATTGAATTAACTACAAGAAGAATCTTCTCATGAATGCCATGACATAATATACCTTTTTGAGACACCAACATAACCCTTACACTCACTTTGAATCATTGTAGATTTACAACACACTATAATATTGAAGTTATAGACTTCAAGACCATAAAAATACACACCAAAAGACAACCAGATAGAGATCTTAACATTAACAACTAGATCAAACATATAAAACTCAAAGAAAATTCTTAACGACTTGACATGAAATACCTTGACATCATAGAGGAAAACAAAGAGTAAGATAGATCCCCCTCACTCCAATTCTTCATATGAAATAATATAACTCTAAGAAGCATATTAGAGGCATAAGATACCATGATCACCTAAAGGGGTAGACAATCCATGTCCTTGTAAGACATAACACCAATGTCCTCCATAAAATTTATCAACTTCTTCACCTTCTCTTTTCTGTCATCCACTTGATATTTTTCTTAGGAAGGCAACAAAAACTCCTAAGGTTCAATAAGATCAAAAAAAACTTCATGTGCAATGGAATCACCATGACTAGTACTAACATCTTTAGAATCATCCTTTTCCTTCTTGAATTCTTCCTTCACTTTCTCAACATGTGTATACTTGACATCATCCTTCTTCTTATAGGTGTTCATCTTGGTTCTACAATATCTTGCAATGTGACCAAACTTGTTGCATTTGAAACAAATGATAGTATTCATACCTTTAGGAGTTCTATCTTTCCAACCTTGTTTAGGTTTTCCTTGCATACAATATTTGTCAATGTGTCTAACGTTACTACATTTGAACTATACAACTAAACCCTTACCTTTATATCCTTCATTATCCCAATTTTGATTTGGTGATTCATACAAGAAATACCTAACAGCATGGCCTTTCTCATAAAAGTTTTAACAAACTACATTATTTTCTTTCTCACTTCTATTATCCTTCCATAGATGATCATTTATAGAAAATATCCTACATTCCTTTGCCCTATGACCAAATTCATTATAAGTAAAACAATAACCATTAAATGAAATTTCATACCTTGAAGCATTTGGTTTCCTGATTGATTTGGTCTTCATGTTGTTCTTGATATGATCTATATTTGAGATAATAGAATTCTTTCTTAAAACAACATCATTTTCAATGACCTCCTTACCTTTAAAAATCTCTTTTTCTTTGGTATCTTCTTTACTTGATTCAAATATGTTCTCATCCTTCTTTGATTCATTTTTGAAGCCCAAACTTGACTTTTCACTTGAATGTCTTTGGCTTCTCAACAGATCATCTAAGCTATTTGCACTCTTTTCAAAATTTTGAAACATTTTTAGTTTTCTTGAGGTTAGGTCAAAATATAACTGTAAATATTTCATGGCCATTTCAAACTTGATGCACTCATCCTCTTTAGTCTTGAGACTAGCATTAAGCAATCCAATCTATGTTTTCAGTTGAGTACACTCTTTCTCTTTGTCTTCAAGCTTGTTAAGGATTTCCTTTAGTCTTTGATCCATGATTTTTGAATTTTTAGATTTGCTACTACTTAGAGAGATTCTATCTTCAAAAAAGTAATCTATTTTATTCCATAATTCCTTAGCTAAATCACAATCCACAACCATGGTGCTCACACATTCTTCCAAAGAACCAAAGATGATATCCTTGGCAATTTCTTCCATTGGATCTAATGAATCAATATCTCCTACACAAACTTCATAACCAAGAGAACTTAGATATACCTTCATTCTGAATATCCATAGGTCATAGTTTGTTCCATTGAACTTAGGACCTTCATAAGGAAAGAACTCTTCTCCCATTCTGATCACCTAGATATGTGCTCCAAGAGAATCTCCTTTCAAGTGATTAAACTTCTCCAAAAGGACCTACTCTGATACCAATTGTTGGAAGAACAATGAACTGAGAGGGGGTGAATTATTACTTACAAAATTAATTGAATACAATATTTCTTACTTAAATCAAAAGTGACTTATTCAACCATTAATGGGTGTACAACATCAAATAACATGCATGCAATCAATCATGAATAAAAGAATCAACAACAGAACACAAGATATAAGTGGGAAACCATAATAGGAAGAAAACCAAATTAAACTAAAAATTTCTATTCTATGTTTAAAATTTTATTAAGAAACCAACCCCAAAAGGAGCACCAACCCCTAGTTTAGTAGATCACCAACCCTATAAGGAGCACCAACTCAAAAGGAGGATACAACCCATCAAGATGATCAATAACCCACTAAAACACATTATGGTGAAGATATGTAATGTATTGTTGCTTAAAAAAATTATATTAGATCACTTATTCATATCCCTCTCCTTGAAACTCTTGTTCAAACCCTAGGTCTTCAAACTTTCTCAAACTTGCATTGTTTTCACTTCTCAATGCATAAAACCCTTGAAAATACACTTTAAATCATTCTTAAACATTTAATACATAATATCATCCCTCAACACATGCATTTGTACCTGAAAATCAATAACACATAGGTCACACTTTTCATATCCTCTCTACTAATTACAAATTGCACCTAAAACATCACTTTTATAAGCTCTCCTTGTTTCAAATTAAATAGAGGTCACTTTATCTCCTTTTTATATAATAATTAAACATCATAAAATTCCATTTGAATCATAAAAACGTTCACATAAGACCCATTTATGTCATCCATGCCTAAAACCATCCATCATGTACAAAAATCCTTAAAACCCCATAACTAGAATGACAAAAACTAGTCATACAAAAAAATGCTTAGTAAAGATTCCAAATTCACCATACATGTGTAATATAGAATAAAATAATCATACATGGTTAAAAATTTAATTTAACCAATCAAATATTTCATTAAATGGGCCCATTGGCTCATATCCTTCACAAAACGGTTGCTTCTAACATCATAATTTCACCTTTGGGCCTTAAGATGACCAAAGATGATAAAAAATATTACACATGACAAATCTATGGAAAAAAAAACATTTATAACACATATAATCAAGTTATATCTCTTGAAACATCCATATACTCAAACTATAAGAACTTTACTGATTCACCAAATCAGTCAAAAAAACCAGTTTTGAAAACTCAACTAATTTACACCATTACGGATACATTAAAGACCTAAAAATTCCTTCACATGAAAAAAATGCATCCCTCTTCACTTTCCAAGTGGTAGTAAGCACCAACTCAATCTTTCAACAAAAATGTCTTGTCCTGAAAATCAAGAGATCGTCATCTCCACAAACTGACCTAAATGACCCAAAACATCTCATCATCATGAAATAAAAATTATACCATTTGAAATATCTATGAATCCTATTTCCATAAAATATTGGAAATCCTTCCAACTCCAAGTGGAAGGCCTTCAACCAAGCCAATCTTTGCAAACTTCCTGAAACTACCCTTTGACTAGTCTGTTTCATCATTTTCTTTAATTTTTCGATGAAACAGAGATAAGGGTGTGGGCCAAGGATGAATACCTATTGCGATGATTGGTTTGAAGGTTTTGCATGCGTTCGACTTCTCGATCCAATGCTGACTCTAAGATCTTCATTTTGGCTAGGAGGAACTACCCAAATGCACAACAAGACCACAATTAGAGGATTAAATAATATATGTCAAGGGCTTCTAGCGTGTGCTAGATCCGAAGTGTGATAAATCCTTAATGCCATTCAACCCACCTTGTTAAATACAATTTAATGTAAGAAACAACATAAGTAAATAGAATCCTATTGTAATTGATATGATTTAGGTATCTCATCCAAATAAAATAAGTAAGTCTAACATAACAGGATAGGTTATGATCATCTGGAGGTGGGGTAGTTAGTCGTGTTACGGTATTAGTTAGGTTTGGGTTCTGGGTCACTTAGGTTTTTTGGGTGAATATTTTTAGGTTATGTTATTGATAGGATGGCCAAAACATAGATACCGGTATCGGTCAGATATAACCGATGATGGTTTAGAGATAACCGATGATGATCATGGGTAACCGACATTGGTACAATCGGGATGATAGGAACTCAATAAAACATGATTGTGGAAATTGGTCTAAGGTTATACATAGATAAAAAGGGAATGGTGAGGTCTGTGGGGATCTTAGGGACACTCAGAGATGTATAAAGGTCTTGTATAGATGGTCAAATGGTATGGTGGTGAAAGGTTGAGTTTTCAAAAGTGAATGGTGGAGGAATAGAGATGCTAATAGAATATGATAACAGAGATGACAAAAACCTTTAAAACAAAAAAAGAATGGAATGAAACAGAGATAAATCCACTTACTGATGTTACAGGTCCAATGGCTGGGTGGTGGTGATGATTGATCGGTGGGATGGAGCTTGGTGCCATGGTGGTGCTTCCCAAAATGTTACTGTGAGAGCGATACCTCTGGATCTGTCTTGATGTTGTAAATGGCTTCTTGTATGTGTGAAAGAGCTCTAGTTCTTGCTTGCATGTAGATCTCCCTTTTGCTCCAAAATTTGAGAATGTGGCCAACCTCTCAAACAAGGTTACCAAAATGGTTATATGGTAATTGAAAACGGTTTTTGGTTTATCGACATCGATTTTGGGATAACCGGTGTGGGTTAAGGTGGGATTCCTAGGTTTACTAAAAATGACAGATCTTGTAATCATTTGGGCCAGGTCTATCCATTTATCACAGATCAAAACAGACGTTATCTTTTAATGAGTGGGAATTTGGTTAGAGGAATAATAGGCATTGATTTTTAGGGTTGAACTAAGTTTTAGTTAGATATGGTGAGTAGATAGATACTAAAGATGGGTTATTAATGAGATGTCTAGGTGAGGTGGTGGGATGAGGTGTCTAGGTGATGTGGAAATTGGTTTAATTAAGATAATTAAATAATGAATAAAGTGATTAAAGTAGTATTAATGTGTGATGTAAGGGTCATGGTTAGGTATAATTGTTTAAGTTAGATGTTCAAAAGGGGACTAAGGGGAGTATGACCCAATTTTGGTGTCTACATTTTCCCCCTTTTTGTTGCATAGCTTTTATTGTTAAGCGACACAATAAAAAATAAGAAGTGAATTCCCCAAGTGTGAGTGAAGGTGATCCCCCTCAAAATAGGTACTAATGAGGTGGAATATAGAATTGATGAGTTGTTTGATAAAGGTGTAGGTGGGGAAGATAGGTGGGGAAAGGTTTGAGTATTGAGGGAAAAGGTGATGGTCAACTCGGTAATGGGTAGTAGGTTGTGGTCAAAATCAGGTCATGGGTAATGGCAATCAAACACACACACACATATAGATTGTAACATGGAACCAATTTGAAGAGCCTACAAACCCTACATTGTCCAAGGTCAATAGGTTTATCCAAATAAGGGTGAGGTGATTCAGGTATCCAAGGTATAAGATATGGTCCGAAAACACAACATAGGTCAGGTGAAGGAACATTTAGGTATGTTCCAGTACACCAAAGGTTTGGTGGGGATAAATCACATTACAATAGGCAAGGTATGGTTGGTAGGCTAAAAAAGCATAGGTAACAACATTATAAGGTATACCAAGTACATAAAGTCAATGGTCACACCAATTAGGTCAAGTTCAAGCAAATAGGTCATGGCATGGGTAAGGCCAAGGTATAGGTAAAATAACAACTCCTAAGATGTAGTAAAGGAAATGTAGGGGTAGGTTGGGTTTGTAGGTATGTTTCAATGGGTGGCCGGAATGATAAAAAGTGGGTGAGCACGAGTGGTAACAGGTGAAATAGGGAGCAAGGAAAGGGTAACTAGTTTGAAGTGTGACCGACGCGTCGGTTGTCTAGGGCACCAAAATGATGACATCGGTCATAGCGGATTTGTAACATCCTCATTTTATACATTAGAACAAGTCAATTTTTTTTTTTGATAAATGCTTCCAGGTTCTAAATACATAATTTAGAACTCAAAATCAAGCAACCATTCTTATAACAGATAACCATATGCATCTGTAATGACTCGGAGTACCTCCGATCTATTCATTCCATGACTCGGTAATCTACCGATCTATTCATGAGTAATAAGAGTTGGAGTTTTCATTTAACACTTCACTCTCGCGGTTCTCTTCCCTATTCTGGGATTCAGAATGCTCTGTCCAAGGAACCTAACTGAATAATTGTTACCATTATTCATCGACATCTCATCCCTTAGACCAGGTGACTCAGGATAACACAATCAGCAGCTTGCGATACTTTGGCCAAAGATTTGAAACATACTGCTTATGTCTCGTATTCCTTAACGACATACTCGTCAATCTGGAATACGTCCTTCACCCCATTCCTTTGTTATATAGAACGTCTTATACTGACTTCTGTCAGTCCCTCCTATCCCAAATTATTCACTCAGAAACGGATTAGTAAGGTGACAACGTTATATGGATGCCCACGAGGACTAGGGATACGATGACATACTGGTTCAACCCTAGTTAAACCAGTGTGTCAAGATACCCTGAATCTCCTAGGCAGCCTTATAACGTGACCACATTCCTAATCGGTCCCAGAGTAACTTGTTCGAGTTAAAGGTGTAAATCTTAATGATCAATGCAAAGGGTGTCGTCATAAGTCACCTGCATTGTTGTATCTTTGAGAAGATCCTAATCTTCTCGAAGGTACAACCCTGCAGTTGACTTGTGCCGTCAACCTTTAAATCCACCTCGAAAAGATCTACTTATTAATAAGCGTTACACACATTGAGTTTAAATTATATTAAAAGACGTTCCCCTAAGGTTAGCCTTTCCCGATCCCTGGGTTCCTCACCTTAGAATGACCTTTCTTAATAAAACCCTTTACACAGAGAAGTTATTAAGGCTAAGGTTCCATCAAGGAGTTCATAGAATATACATAATTCTAAATCACGAAATTGGGCAATAACCCATAATCTTCACATGTGATTGCCAACAGAACCCCTTTTTGGTTTATTTCAGTTCTCATTACTGAATTTATATCGTACTTATAAGTATCAAGATATAATGATTAAGAATCCAATTAAATGTTGTCCTGGCTTAATCAAGACTAGGGATTAATAATTTAATTCAGCTTGTTTAGCGTTCTGCTTAGGTTTATTTTAACCCTATCTTTCAGAAAGACAGTGATCTAAATTTCAATTTAGCTTCAGATAGAACATACTGGAACTGCTAAACAATCATAAGAATTCAGTCTCATATTCTTGCAAGTTTACATTGACAATCACAAAAGTCTCCAAATTATACAATGATAACAATGCCCTCTAGGTATTTAAACCGAAGAAAGTCAAACTATCAAATAAGAATACCAACACATAAGTAACAAATATTTATTTCCATTCCTTTCAGAGCTAAACAATTACATTTTATGCATTCAGCATACTTGATACAATACTCAACGGAAGAAGAACATCTTTCCTCATATAGTACATTTAGAAAATCAAGCTGTAATTCAACATAAAATCAAATTAAACAATCTGATCATCCTATCAGATCTGCGTGCTTTTACCACTTACGGCATCCATCTGCAAAAATTGTCAACATGGGTCAGTTCGATGAACTGAGCATGATAAGCACTAACTCTTAAAACAATTGCAATCCATCAATTGTTTTCATTAAACACCCTGTTTAAATGAGATCAATTCACCCAACAAGTAAACATATTTCATCAAAATATTAGGGATCAAGAAGAACGAAAGTATCTAAGACAACTATCCATCTGAATCCCCAGGACAACAAACATCAGACAGATCATTACATTCATCATAGTAAAATGAATATCATAACAACCCATGATTCCAGCAGTAGTTAAAACAGTTCCAACAGTTAGATAAAAATATATCAACATATACTTTACAACAGAAGAGAAAGAAAACGAGTCATTCATATTTCCCTTCCAATCATGCTCATGACTGTACCGTCTCCTTAAGAGTAAGCACTCACCTTATACGCATGCGAATAAGTCAAACGAGACCATAAGAAGAACCACAGTTTTGTTAGAATTGGATTATAACAACTTCCTGTAGCCTCCAAGAAATACAGTAGATTTCGCGCCAAGACAGTAATGAAAATCTATTAACAGACCCACATAACCTTCCATACAATCAACAAATGAGAAGAGTATCCAATGTCATCGCTTGTCGAGGTACAAAATCAGCTCTTGAGTTCAGTCAAGCTCAAGACTGGATATTCATACTATTAGAAGACGTAACTATGCACAAGCACGACTACAATTCCACCCAGCAACGTACAGCTCAATCTCATCCCAACTAAAACTCTGCGAGGACTTAGTTTCCAAGGCCGTAATAAAAAAAAACAACCTTTTTATCACAGTCAACCAAGAGGCTCAACAACATTAAAACAAATGATGTTTTCCCTATGCCTATGTAGAGATATTCGTACTGAATCCACACAACACGCACAGCCTCATTAACTGGAACAAAATTTAAAATAACACAGCCATGACTAACAAAGGAGTCGTTTTTCAGGAAACAATTTCAACAAGGTCTCAACCAAGTAAGTTATGAAAAGAAAACTCTTCCTTTACTTTCCACAACGACAGACAGAAGGAACACGAGAAATTAAAATAAGAGTCCGAACGTTATACATGTATAGCGAAGGTTAAATCGAAAATCAAGCCACTTCGCATCATTTCAATTCTCTAACTGTATCCATACCACTAATGCTCTAAACAGGTTTATACTGAAATTGATTTCATGAGACCACGACTCAAGAATTTCACAACAGTATTCACAACTGAGAAAATTCAGAAGGAAAACATAATATACGCCTCCAGGATAAAAAAGAGGTCTTACCCATGTGGTATTTTACAAATAAACTTCTACAGAAGCCGCTATACAAGATGAATGCATTTTAATGATAATATTCACTGTTCAGGCCTATACAGAAGCAAAATACTGGTTAAGTAACAAGGATTCCAACTGAGCCCAAAAAAACAATATCCGCTCTAAGTTACACAGAGAGGAAAACATAACATACGCATCAATGGTTTAACATAAATCGAACCCAAGTAATATTCTCCATTAAAAACTCCTTCAGAAGTCAAAATACTATCAACTCAAGTATTCAATAACAAGATGCATTCACAACTGTACTTCCTCAGAAAACAAGACGTAATTTTGTTTAATGAAGTTCAACAGCATCAATAACGTATATTACCCACGACATATCATATACAGAAGTTGATATATCATGCACCTTCAAGAGTTTCAACAGTATCCTTCTCAACAAGTGAAAACAACAAGGTATCGACTGAATCAAACAAGAAAACAATGCATGAACTCCCACAAGCCGAATTCGTGTATTTTTCCTTGCAAGCATTTCTTTAATTCTAACCGAAATGCAAAACCCAACAAGATAGTGCAACAGTTCGAAACACAACACACACCCGTTAAGGGTTTTATTGAAAAATCGAGCCAGTAAGAAGATATAGCAACAAAATCACGCACAACTTATCATAAAAACCAACTGAATCCAAAAATCATCTGAACAGAGTTGTTCTAATGAAATCACTTGAAAGAAAGCAAGATTTTTAAAGGTTAGGGCCTAACATGCCTAGTTATTTGCTTAAAATTTCGAAGCAGACCACTGAAAGAGCTCGAACCTTCTCCTCCTTTTCCAAGTTAGATCCACCAACAAAAATTTACTATTTCCATGACTTATAAATTTTCCTTGCCAGAGAAAAGAGCTAGTTACGCTCATACTTGCCATGCAACACCAAGAAGACTGGTGCGAAGAACTAGTGATCAGACAGAGGAAAACCGAGCGCTTGAAAAACCAAACAAACCATTAACTTTCCATTTTGCATGCCTTCCCGTGAAACCCGAGCTCGAAGACCGAGTTCATAAATTGCATTTACTCCCAATTTCCCGCTCAATCTCCACTGCCACCGACCGCCATAGTTGGCGATGGACAAATGCACATCAAAGACCATTTCTAACTTTGGCGACTCTGCCACGTCGGCTCTTGCTAGCCGTTAAAACTTCTACCAAATTACCTGTCCTTCATGCTTATCCATACATTTAATGACATAGAAACTGCCGCCCATGGTTCGCACCCTTCCATAGGTCCCCTTCTTCCTTGTTCAATAGTTAGGTTAGTAACTTAGGTTAGGATTTAGGATAACACCTAGTCTAACCTCTTAGCACATAGATACTAACTTAGAACATTAGCTCTTAGCCTAGGTCTAGGTTAGATTAACACTAATCTAACCCCTAGGTTAAGTTTAGTTTTAGGTTACTAACCTTAATAAATCCAGTTAGGTCTAACATTTCAAATGCTCAGAAAAAGAACCTACAACATACATTCACGAACAGGGTTCACTCCTGCACTGCCATTAGGCTATTGAATTATATGTAACTGAATTATTACCTGGTCCACGATCAAGACCTTCCAGGTATATTACGATATCGGGCACCAGTTCATTTAACATGATCAGCCTGAGTTATACTCCGGACTAGCTTATTCAATGCATCCAGACCTTGCAACCTGCTTAAGGTCTATAATTTTAATTCATCACGAATAAACTTAAAGCATCACTTGGATCAATACCACTGATCCCAGGCTAGGTCTTAAAGATGGATAACTCCATAATTCATTCCGAGATCAGTTTAAACTCAGGTGTAAAATGAAAGAAATAAAAGAGTCCAATCATATTCCGACTCAGTCAAAGATCTGGAATCTCAAAGAAGATACAGTACATATCAAGCATGACTTCTCAATCAAAGGAACACATCCTTTTTACAAAAGAAATCACATATCAACACTTGTATGCTCAGGAGGAAGTAACTACAATCCAGGTGTTACGAGTTGGGATTAAAAACATAAAATCATTCTTTTTACAAAATCATTTTTCATTTTCTAATAATAGAAAATGACAAAGGAGCAGTGGAAAAGTGGAAATTGATGGATCGAGATGGAGAGTTGAGTTGGTAAGCCTTAGAGCGCGTAATTGACATTCGATAGGTGGGTCCACGAGATTGGTGTGATCAATTGGGTTGGGTGGAGGTGAGGAGGTCATTCGGTGATGGAAGAGGTAGGAGAGGGATCAGGTGGACCACCAAAGGTGCAGTAGCTTGACATGACACCATGTAAATGGTATTGCGATGAGGTAGGATTCGATCCCCTTCTACATGTGTAGGTAAATTGGTTTGTAGAAATTAGGTTAGGGTAAAATGGGTTTTTGGGGGGAAAATGAAATTTAAATTTGGAAGAAAATGGGTGAAATAGGAAGGGTAGGAAGGTTGATGTAGGTTAAGGGGGAGTGGGGATGGGTGGAGGGGAGATTTGGGTAGGAATGGGTGGGTAGTTAGGGAGGAATGGTGAATTTTTAGAGAAAATGGGTAGGGTTTCGTGGATTTTGTCACCACGATAGTGACCAACGCATCGATCAAGGGTTGGTCGATGTTGGTGGGAGTGAGTGGGATTGGTCACAAATGAGGTGACTAATGCCAATTTTGGGAGATCGGTGTTAGTTAATAGGAACCGATGACGGTTTAGCATGAGGGAAAAATAGGCCAGGAGATGAGATAGGGTGGGTGGGGAGATAAGTGTGGGTAAG
Source organism: Taxus wallichiana var. yunnanensis (assembly GCA_018340775.1). Classification (NCBI taxonomy): domain Eukaryota; kingdom Viridiplantae; phylum Streptophyta; class Pinopsida; order Cupressales; family Taxaceae; genus Taxus; species Taxus wallichiana. The sequence goes on along the minus strand of JADAXU010000056.1, from coordinate 1,957,794 downwards.
AGGTATAAATAGGAAAGATTTGAGGGGTGGGAAATTGAGATGGGAGGAAAGGTAGTCATTAGGGTTGGGGTGGGGAGATAGGTCATGAGTATGGGGGATCTGGGAATAGGTTGGGGTTCAAGGGTGAAGCGGAGTATGGTCAAGGTCTAATGATGTTATGGTTTGTTGGATGCAGGCGAGGGACAAGTGATGAATGTGTTATAGGATACCGCCTGTTATTAGAAGTATGATGGAGCATAAAAGATGAGGATTGGTACTATGTGGAAGAGGTTGGCCTTATTGGGGTTAGACGTTACCGACATGTAGTTTGGGAGCCAAGTTTGATGGTTGCCCTCATTGACAGATGGGATTTGGTGACCAACACATTTTTTTCCGATAGGTGAGATGACTGTCACCTTGGAGGATGTTTATAGGATCATGCGATTCTGATAGTAGGGATGTAGGTGTATTCCATTTCCTCGATGCATCTGAGGAGTTGATGTTGATAGTGTTCGGTGAGGGGCTGGTAGAGTTGAGGTTCCATAGCACTAGCATGAGTTATGGAGATATGTACCGGGCCCATCCAGAGGAGATGAGGTTAGTGGTGCTTTGATGATGGAGGTAGTTTGTTGTTTTGCACTACTAGATGTGGAGGGTGGGAGATTCCCATGGGCATTGATGGGGGTTCTTCATGACATGATGGAGGATAGGACCCGATTTGCATGGGCACCAACATTCTTGGTGTAGCTATACAGAGAGTTATGGGCCTATGGGTGGTTACGATGGTTTAGCTTGTGCTGCACGTTCCTACTACACTGCTAGGCATATGATTACCTCGTGTGTGTTTGTCTAGTGGGAATGCCCCAACCTGATGTGTTTGAGGCGGGTAAGGTTTGGGTGGGCTACAAGTGATGGGTACCTGCTATTGGAGAGCGTTGAGCTATCAAGGCTACACACGATGTAGCATATTATAGGCGTGCATTAGAGGGGTTATCTAGTGTGGAAATAATTTAGAGGTCTGTATCTGGGATTCTCATCATATAGATAGATGGTGGAGGAGCTACAGAAGCTACACTTGCTCCGATGGATATAGGGGTGTCATGGAGGAGAGAACAAGATGATACCTATTGATAGGGTCAAACGATAGTTTGGGTTGCCACAAGATGTACCTCCACCATTTCCATAGTACATGAGGGACAACATGGAGAGGCATATGCCTCTACCACAATCCGATGGTTCTTGTAGGGAAGGAGGAGTAGGTGGTAGACCGGCAGATTGATGATGTCGGGGTTATAGATAGGTACATATAATGGTGGGAAGAACAACTATGGGTAGTATCGCCGAGGCCAAGGCAACACGACTTAGCCACTATTACAGTTTAGAGGGACACCCTACAAGGGTAGGTGACTACCCTAGTGACATAGTTGGGGATAGTGTAGGGTAGCCGACATGATTAGAGGCACAAGTGGCCACACTACAGGTATAGGTAGTAGCCCTACTGCCCTAGGTAGCTCAGGGACAAGTACCTGCACGTGGTGGGGATGGAGATGGGGTACAGGTGGCTGCCCTACATGTACATGTAGTAGGTTTGTAGGGCTAATTGGCCACTACATAGGTGCAAAAATTATGGCCCTTCAGGCCTAGGTATAAGAACATATACCTACACATGTTCAAGGACAAGGTCCCATTTTACAAGCAAGGGTGGGACAAGGTCCCTTTTTACAGGTAGGGGTGGGACAAGGTCCCATGGTATAGGTACAGGGTTAGAGACCGATGGCACCACCGTAGACAGTACCCATGGCTAGGTTCAGGGATGCCCTAGGTGAGGCGAGATATTATCAGGATCACCTGATGGCTACAAGGATAGATGTCCCTACCTATGCAGAGTATAGAGCACAACAAGCCTTGAGTGAGAGGACCAGGTCTCGCACTCACAGTGTGGAGAGTATAGGGGGTCAGGTGAGCCCCGAGACAGGGTCAAGGTGAGGCCACCAATGCATAGAGGCTAGATCCAAGTGAGGTACCAGTAGAGGTCAGGCTGAGGCCCATGGAGGGTGGTGAGATGCTAGTGGGATGCCGCACGAGAGCGGAGGAGGAGGAGGAGACAGGTGAGACAGGCATGGAGGATATCCAATGGGGGGATGCCTGATAGTTACGCATACTTCCATTTTTGTGTGTATTTTTGGTATATACCAGCTTGCATCTTTGAAGAGAGTGAGGTTATATATGATATTTTTGATATTTTTGATCATATACTAGCCTACATGCTGAAGATGGTGAGGATGTATCTAAGTGATTTGAGATATTTGTATTTATTTGTATCTATGTACATATGTATGTATACATAGACTTTCTCATTTATATAGATGATGATATTTATAGTATGGAGGGTGTACTTGTTTTAATTTCCATTATTATGTGTGTATGTGATGGAAACTAGGTGAATTAGGCATGATTGAGTCGAGGTCGTGTAGGCATGGCTGAGTTAGGTCAATTAGGCATGATGGAGTCAGGTCATAGGCATGATGGAGTCAGGTTATAGGCATGATGGAGTCAAGTTATAGGCATGGTGGAGTCGGTCATAGGCATGATGGAGATAAATGATGATGTATATGCATGTTATGGTTTAAGTTTCCCAATATTTTCTATAGTGGAAATGTAAAAATGATAAATGAACGATGTGATGATGTGGTAAAAATGTTCATCAATTGTTTCTTGTTTGGTTTAATTTCCAATTGTTGATATAAAATGGAAATGAACTAAGGTAGGATGTGAATAGGGAAATAAAGGGGAAAATAGGTTAGGGTGAAGAGTGGCGAGCTAACCTTCAAGGGCCCCATGCCCTCAAAGTGTTGCCTACATAGCCCCGATGAAAAGGGGCCTCAGGATGATGTAGTTCTCCCATAAGCTAGGGAAGAATATGATGAATTAGGGGGATGGGTGGTGAATTTTTAGGCATGGTTGAGTTTAGGTCATAGGCATGATGGAGTCAGGTTATAGGCATGGTTGAATGTAGGTCATAGGCATGAGTGAGTTAGGTCATAGGCATGGTTGAGTTGTTTTAAATATAGGTATCGATGATTTGGTCTTGTATAGGATAATTAATAAGTAATGAGGAAGGCGAATGGTAAGAGGTGGAAAAAGCCTCTTAATTTATAATAACCCTAATGAGTCCACCATACCCCAGATGGGCTTATGAATGTAAGACTGTTAGTGCGAAATCACAACACCCCCAAATGAGTTATGGATCTACTTTTCTAAGGTAGGGTCATTTGGTGTGATTTGCATAACATGGGACCATCTCTCAAGTTGTGGGACTTACGGACTTGAGATGGCCCTCTGGAGAAAGCTAACTTCTTCTTCCTGATCCTAATGCTAAACTACTCCTAATGCAAAAATGATGTCTAACTACACCTATCCTAACAATGCTAAGGAGACAGGGAGAGAGAAAGTGCATAAAGAGGGAAATCCTACACTAACGAGGTGATAGCACCAAGAAAAGGGAAGTGTTGGTCACAATCTCAGCTACCTAAAGTGGAGAGAGGTGAGTAGAGGAGAGGGTGGAAAAGATGCACCACATACCAGAGATAGATTTCACACAAAACACCACTTCAAAACCAATTAAACATAGCTCCCAGGACTTGCAACAAACATCATAATATGCATAGTATACCCTGTAATGATGAGAGGCAAGGAGATATAATAAAATAAACAAAGGATGGACAGATGCATCACAAAATAGAATTTATTGCTCCAAAATTTCACACAGTACATCGTTAGTGGGAAAGAGGAAAGAGAATGCCATTATAGATCCATGCAAGGAGGTTTAGACTCCACACTCAACCTTGGGGAAGAAAAGAAGAGGGGAGTAGGGAAGAAGAATGAACAAAACAACCTTTTACAATGAATCCTACCCCTGTATTTATAGATTTGATTGGAGAGAAGAAAGAGAGAGGGAAGTGGGAAAAGTGGGTTAAAGCTCAACCATTGTTGTTAATGCTTCTGCCCCCAAATCTATATTTACTACATTGACCTTTGGTTTGGCACCTTTAAGGAAGAGGAAATGATGGAAATAGATCGAATCCAATCTGGTTGATGAGACAGATGGATCCTATATTGAAGGCATAAATACATTTCCTCCATTTTCCTTACCTAACCTACTCAAAAATTAAATTCTCAGACCTCCATGGCATAGGTGAGGCCGAGATCTTTTCAACGGTGTTAGATTTGCAATATTTCGAGCATTAAGTCAAAATATATGCCCCTTGAATGTTTTTATCGGGTCCATACAAATGGACGGGAAAATAGTTTGAAAAACTGGGTCCCCTTTAATATGGGACATGTGATAGCCAAATTAGGGAAAAATTGGGTTTGCGGGTCCACAATTTATCTTTTGCCCTTTTTCTACGAGAATCAAAAATCTAGAAATCCCCTATAGCCACGTTACTTCACTTGGACATGTGGCACCATTTTGTTGGCTGGTATGTGCACTCCAATCTTTTCTTTTGTGCCATTTTATGAAAAGGAAAATTTTCACCTTTTCCTCTACCTCCCCGCTTTGGCTTTGACTCAAGTTCAAACTTTGACTTTTTCCTTTTCCTCATTCTGGAATGTGAGCTCGTAGGTCTGAAACATTTTCCCTTCATATTTTCTCTATGTGTGGGGTTGTCTTGACCAAATTTGCCGGGGGTGAATTTGGGATAACAATTTGAGGACTCACGGGGACATCTCCTGCTAGATGAAGAGACTAGTGGACTTTTTTTGCATCCATTGGGCATGGAGTCCAGCCTTATAAACTGATTCTGATCTAAACTCAAAATTCTAACCTTTGAGCCTCTTGGAAACCTGCTGAAAATTGGATTTTAACTTCACCAAAAGCCAACCCAATGCACTGTAATAAAGCAATAGCACCAAAAATTATGTACTAAACCGAAAATCATACATACTCCAAATGGAACATGTAGAGTGTGCAAAATCACTTCTACTAAAAACAAACCTACCTACACTACTCTAACCAAGAGAAAAGAGAGCTCAAATAAAGCCTACAATTGGCAGGGAGAAATAGCTTCCCTTCCTCAAAAATGGCAGCCATGCACTTGATTTGGCACTGAACATGGCTGGTTGGATGAGTGAAAAACTAACTACAAGCTTTGATCTTCCACCCAAATCACCAAAGTATCAGCTGGAGACAAATCAAATACCTCTTTTAGTTTCTCTGCATTTGGATTGAAGAGGTACAACAACTAATCCTTGGTGCTTTTCATATCATCCTCATGCCCTGAAATGGACATGACTGGTTGTGGCTACTCCTTTGGCTCTAATGAAGCCAAATACCTGATTGGGCAAGGTCTGATCCTTTTGATATGCCCATTTCTCTGATTTTCCACTCCAAAAATGGAGTCTTCTTGTAGACCTCTTTGGGTGAATGGCGTGGGAGAAATGGTGACATCCTCTTACCTTTTGCCTTCCTCCTCTTTTGAAGAACATGGAAGATCAAGATCTTCCAATCTTGGTTCCAGAGGGCCATTATGGAGTGTAGGCTTTTGCACTTGAATATTCTCCTTCATGGCAGCAGGTTCATGTGCGTGGAAGATGGATGGAGGAGTGAATGATGTAATCTCCATGGGCTCCTCTTCATCAAAGAAATCTCTCAAGTCTGACAGACAGTTTGCCTCCTTGTTCTGTTGCAAGTGCTCTACCTCCTTCATGGTGTCTTCCTGATCTACAACTTGATCACCATGGCTCCCTTCACTCTCAAACATGAAGTTTGAAAGATCAAACTCTTCTTCAACATCAGAGCTTGAAGGGGATGAAGTGGGAGGAAGAACTGAAGGTTCTTCTATAGCCTGCTCCACACTTAGAGCCTCTGAACTATATGGTCCTCTTCCATCATGGGTTCATCAATCAAATCAGGCCCTTGAAATGAAAGCAAAAAATCTTCAATGATGCCTTCTTCATTGAGTGGCCTCAACACTAATTTGATCTCTCCCAGCTGCTCCTCTTCAATGGGGCTTGGGACTGATTGTTCCTCCTCCTATTCTTGCTCTTCTTCTACTACAAACTTGGCCTCACCACCATTACTTCTTCAATCTTGACCCCCTCTATTGGCTTGATCATAAAGGAGATCTTTGTAAACCCAAATTTGGCAACCTAACTCTTCAAATTGTTTGTCATTTATTTTCTGTTGGACTCCTCTTCTCATTTTCCTTGACTAGATTCTTGAGTATCTTCCCAACATGGACTTGGGAAAGCAAGAGGAGTGGTAGGTTGGGGTTCAACCATCTTTGTAATTGTTTGTGGTGGGAAGGGAGGTACAACTTCTTGTTTGTTTGGAGGGGATGACTGTTTGGAAGGGAAAAGGATAGAATAACTGAGATGAGGTGGAAGACTAGGAGATGGAGAAATGAAATCAACACTTGGGGCAGCAAGTGAGGGGCTTGAATCTTGCCTCTGCTGAAATGATAAAGATTGAGGAAGAGACAATGAAAGACAAGGAGCTGGTGATTGACTTACCCATTGACAAGGTTGTCTCACACTTTGCTCATAAGCCTCGATCTCCTCAGCCCATTGTGTAAGTTGGGGCAGCGTTTCAACCATGAAGTCAAGCTTCTCTTGAGGGATATAATGTCTTGGAAAAGGGCCTTCCCATGGACAAGGTGCCCTGAAACCAATCTGAAATGCCTTCATTTGTGTTATGCCCCTTGATTGAACCATGCCAACCTCCATTTTTTGAATCTTCTCTAGTAGACCAACATCTTGTATTTGATTGTCTTCATTGTTTGCATACCCCTACTCTTGGAAATCTCCATAGCCAAACTGATTTTGGCATTGTTGCTCATAGGAGTAAGCATAATGGTTCTAGATATGATCATAATGCTGATTTGGAGGAGTTGGGAAATACATTGGAGGTGGATTGCATTGTTGTAAGTGTGAGTTCCATAAAGGGAATGAAGTCAATATTGCACAACCTCATGGAATGAGAGAAAATGAAAGCGATGGAAGAAGAAAATGGATGGAAAATGTCTACAACTTAGAGAATGGGTTTTTGACTAGATGGAGTTGCCAGATGTGCTTGAAAGTGCCTCCAAAGGCTGAAATCTTCACCAAGAGCACATCAAACCTGATGAAGTGAAGTGGTAAGGTGCTTCAAATCTATCGCACCAGGCGTGCCAAAACTATTAGTGTGAAATCACAGCACCCCCAAATGAGTTATGGATCTGATTTTCTAAGGCAGGGTCATTTGGTGTGATTTGCATAACATGGGACCATCTCTCAAGCTATGGGACTTGCAGACTTGAGATGGCCCTCCAGAGAAATTTGGCTTCTTCTTCATAATCCTAATGCAGAAATGACGTCTAACTACACCTATCCTAACAATGCCAAGGAGACAGGGAGAGAGAAAGTGCATAAAAAGGGAAATCCTACACTAACAAGGTGATAGCACCAAGAAAAGGGAAGTGCTGGTCACAATCTCAACTGCCTGAAGTGGAGAGAGGTGAGCAGAGGAGAGGGTGGACAAGATGCACCACAAACTAGAGATAGATTTCACACATAACACCACTTCAAAACCCATTAAACATAGCTCCTAGGACCTACAACAAACATCAAAATATGCATAGTATACCCTACAATGATGAGAGGTAAGGAGAGACAATAAAATAAGCAAAGGATGGACAGATGCATCACAAAACAAAATTTATTGCTCCAAAAGTTCACACAGTACATTGTTAGTGGGAAAGAGGAAGGAGAATGCCATTAAAGAGTCATGAAAGGAGGTTCGAGACTCCATGAAAGGAGGTTCGAGACTCCACATTTGACCCTGGGGAAGAAAAGAAGAGGGGAGTAGGGAAGAAGAATGAAAAAAACATGTAACATTCCCATTTTAAGACTTTAGAAATAAGGGATTTTTTTAAAACATAATGTTCTCTGTTCTAAATAAAACATCATTTAGAACACACATTCCATGCCAATCAATCTCATAACAGATAACCATATGCAGTTGTAATGACTTGGTATGCTACCGATCTCTCATTCCATGACTCGGTTACTAACTGATCTTACATGTTAACTTAAGTATAGAATAATTTATGTATACTATGTATACTTGGTTCTCCTACCCTATTCTGGGTACTGAGTGATCTGTTTAAAGAACCTATCTGAATATTTGTTACCAATATTCATTTGACATCACGTTGCTTTAAACTAGGTGACATAGGACAACTCAACCAGTAGTTTGTGATATTTTGGCCAAAGATTTTCAACATACTATTAATGTTACTATTCCTAGATGGCATACTCACAAATGGAGTCCGAATACATCCTTCACCTCACTCTTTTATTATCTAGATTGGTCAATTACGACTACCGTCAGTCCCAAGGTTTAACTCTATCCCGAGTTAGAAACATAATTTATTATAGGAAGACGCTCACAATGTCTTAGGTTAAATGGGCATACTCGGTTGACCTAAGTCAACTAGATGTGCCAAGGTACCTAAACCATTGAAAGCTACTACCAATCCTAAACATGATACTAATTTAACCTAGAGAGAAACTAAGTTCAAGTCCTTATTTGTGTGTAGATCTAGATGATCAATGCGAGAAGGTGTTACCACATGTCAACTAAAAGCGATGTATCCTCAAGAAGACCAATGTCTTCTCAAAGGTACATCCTATAGTTGACATGTGCCAACATCCTATAGAAACTACCTCACCATGATGTACATACCCTAAGGAGGATATTAATACATTATTAATTTGGATTATTACATAGATTATAAAGCAACCATGATATAAACCCTAATCCAACACTCCATAAGATCTTTTCTATATTTGATTCAATTAGTCATTAAATAACTTCCTACTTATGATTGCTTTCCATATTCGTTTTACTTGGTTTAACAAACAGATATCCAAAAACATCATAAGATCTCGTTATAATGTAACTTAACCATTCAAAGAAGGTGTAAAGACCAAATAATTTTAACTATAGTAGACTTTATAGAGAAATGAAGTCTAATGATTAAAGATCATATCACCATTCTTTAAATTACATTCCATTGAATGAGGAAGAGTCTTACTCTATCTCACACATTCCATTACTATGTTAGAATTGTTTAGATAAAGATCTTTATCTTATGCAACATAACAAGCTACATCTTATTAAGGGAAATTGAACTAATTCTCTTTATCTAACTTATCAAGTTTATCCGAATTACGAATATAACAAATATGAAGAATATCCTCAAGATAGGATTGTCCATCTCTTCATAAAATACAAGATAATTTACACAACCAATACAAGTAAATATCCAACTTTCAATTCATCATTATAAACTTATACATTTACAAGACTATGCATTTCAGGCATACTTTGTATAACAAACAACCTCTATTCCAAAAATAATACAACTTTTCTTTTTCAATACAACTCAAGAATGAATCAAAACTCTTTACATAAGATCCAAAATTAAATAAGCCAATACAACATGAAAGTTCTTGTCTTCTTTTATCACTTACGATGTCCATCTACAAAATTTCTAGCACGGGTTAGTTCGATGAACTGAGCATGATAAGCACTAAGAATTAAAGTAAATTGCATTCCATTAATTGTTTCATTAAACAACTCTTCTTTAATGAAACAATTAATATACATTATACAAATAATCATAAGTAATAATATCTAGGAAGAAGTTCAATTCAGAGAATCTGCTTTCACTTTTAATAAAAGAGCATAATATAATATGCAACCTCAAAATTATATCACATGAATTAATTGATCCTATCAATTACTTTAAAATAGTCTACAGTCTTGACACCCAATTACTTCATAATTCCATAAGAATAGAAATACACATTTATCTTTCCTAACCAACAAAGAAGTTAGTTACATCATAGCTAATATTCGTATGCTACCTCTTTCCATATAAACCAAAGAATAGAATCAATACATAATTATTCCTCAAACATAATTCATCTGAAGGAAAGAATCAGGTTTAGTACACACAATACTGCCTTAGTCCAAGATATCAATATAAGGAGTCCATAAATAAACAGGCAACATCTAAACAAGAATCCCAATTCAATCCAAGTAGATTTAAAACAATCTAGCTGAAATTCTCAATAACTATTGTATGTTAGTAGGTTATAATTCAAAGGTCTCAAACCAAACCTTCCAAAAATCCAAGCGATACCCAAGTAAAATAAATCTCATAATCAATCCACAAGAAGTTCCCATCTAAGAAGAGAATTAATTAAAAGAAGTTCAGTTAATGAACTTATACAGTCAACAGGAAAAAAGGATCTCAAATAGAACAGGACCTATCCATATTTCATTTCATTTATACTATGAAATGAAATTTCTTATCTAATAAAAACTTAGAAATTCTTTAGCTATTTCCCAAAAGAGAATTCAAAACCGAATGCACAGTTAAAGAATGCACACTACTAACTTCCAATACAAAGCTTACAAACTAATTATCTAATTCCATTCACCAAGCTCTGGTTCAAATTCAAATCTCAAAATGAAATTCACAAGACCATCTATAAAAAGAATACTTTCCCTAAGATATCCTATTCACTTCTCTATCTAAAACCTAGAGATTCGTTCAAAGAACCCAACAAGGAATAGAAATACGCAACAGTGCAAGATAGACAAGGGTCAATAAAACTCATGGACCCAAAGACTGAATTTCCAAGCATTCAGAACAAGGATACTATATCCCTTCATACTACACTAGTATACTAGGTTTATAATCAACATTCTATTAAAACCCACGAATTAGATGAAAGATCAGAAGAGAGTAAGAAACTAAACAATTCATTTAAGACAAGTACTATCCCAAACTTCTTCCAACTCGACTAAACAGAATCACATAAGCCTCAAGAGTTCCATTTAAAAGCTTATGACAGGTAAGAATTTGTTCAACATCATAGACAAAAAGGAAGTAAATAATACATTCCATACACCCCTTTTAAAAACTGCTCGACTGTTCCAATGAACTAAAATCATCAATACCCATAACAAGATATAATTCCAGTCCCTTAATCCTTCTACAACAACATTTAAGCCTTCCATAGGTCACAGGTTCACTCAGGGAAGATAAGAAAAGGAAGACACTTAATTTTTCAAATGCCCCGCCATGCTTGAAGAAGGCGATACGAGTCTCTAAAAATAGAAGTACCATGACAGTTTTGATAAGAAGTTAAATAGTCTAATTATGACCATAGCAAAACTCTCAAAACCTTATCAAACATACAATGTAAAGTTGGATTTAAACCTTATAACTAACTAAAAACCAACAAAACTCAGCTTGAATTACAAGTAAAGAATCAACACGTCGATCCCAAAATGATTTAAAACTTCATAAGAATGGAATACCCATGTACGAGTGTCGAATATGAGCTTTGAACATAAGTTAAGAATTTACAAGGCTCAAACACCAGCTCAGAAAAATACAAGATCAAATAAGATCCTAAGAAACACAAAGCCCTAAATACAAGCTCAGAATAACACCAATGCTCCATTATGGGGTTAAGCATTTCCAATTCCATAAAGAAGAATAAAACTCCAGTTCAGAGCTCAAGTATAGAACAAAACTTGACAACTCAACAGTAAGTTTAGCATTCGCAAGAACTGAATACGAGTACAGTTGTTGAATTCAAAGATTCAATCAAACATTCTGAACTACACCAAGTTCCCACTCTATCCAAAACAAACACAAGGTCCCAATAAAATCTCATAGCAAATCACGAGGCTTCAAGACGAGCCTAGAACAACCTCAAAGTTCCTCTATAAACTCGACAAAACACAAGACTATCGAAGAGATTCAAAACCATTCGAGTAATAAGCCATTTCAATCAACCTTAGTCTCGAATGCAAGATACGAGCTTCGAATAAAAGCTACAAATCTTCAAATACCAATTTCATATATTCAAGTACAAGTTACAAAGCTTCAATACAAAATTTGCATGAAAACCACTAACAACTAGAACAGAGAAAGTTCCCAAAACTACCATTAACAACAATGGATTCACATTCCAAATCCCACATAGATTTCATGAAAACATGCAAGTAAATAACCAAATACATGATGCAAAAATATATCTCAAGTGAGCAGAATTTTTTAATGAATCATTTAGAAGAAAGCAAGAAATCTTAATGGGTAGAGCCTATCATGCCTGATAGTGCTTCTGCCAATTTGAAGAAGACTTCCAGCCAAGTTTCCAACACCTCTTCTTCTCCAAGCAAGATCAACCAACCATAAACTTTTTCCATAATGCCTCTTATACTTTCCTTGAATCAAAAATAGGTCAGAGAAATCAAAAATAGCCACAAGGTGAAGATAAAATTGTTGGTTTGAAGAACCAGATAGCTCCATGCAGAGCAAAAATCATGAAGCATGCAAAACAAAACAACCCCCAAAAAATCTACCAACATGCCTTCCAAGACGGTTTGCTCACCAGAATCGAGGTGAATTAATGACATTAAATTACATATTCCCACCTATCTCTACTTGCCACAACCATCCAAAGTTGGCGAGACCCAATTGAGCTTCCACAAGCATTTCCAAAGTTAGTGATGCCTCCACGTACGTTCCACTAAATTTCCACGTAATTACCAAGTCTAGAAATACTCTATCCTTATTAAATCAAAATCACATCTCATTAATAGCTTAGGAACTTCCACTTAGCTCCCACTTGCCAATTGACCCATAGGTTCCCTTTCATACCCATTAGTTTAGGATAGATACAATTTTCTTAGGTTAGATCTTAGGTTAATTTAAAAGTATAACCTTAGGATATAACCTTCAATCAAATAGATTGCCACCTTAGGTTAGGACCTAGCTTAACCAAATAGTATTAGGCAATAGGTTAGAAATAACTTAGCATCCCTTAGGTTATTTCCCTACATACTAACTTAGTATTAACAACTTAGGTTAGGATGTCATCCCACGAAGAGTGGCGTAGAAAGAGTTAGGTAAATTTACCTGAGTCCTGAATCCATTAGGATAGACCTTATTAGATATAGGACATGTTTATATTCTTAGTTTCTCAATAATCCCGATGCAAGTTTCTATTTCCCTTAACGTCGTTAAGCACCCTGCAAGGGTCAATCAAGAAGAGCTGAGCACAACACAAAACAAAATACAGGCACAGTCTTTTCGATAATAAAGAATTTACAACAACCACAAGTTCATCTGTTATGTTTCTTAACCAATGAATGTCAGTTTGTCATTCAGTCTGTTAAGAAGATTTAAAACATTCCTTGGATCACTAAAATTGATCCAAGGATGAGTCAGTAAAAGAGATAAGTTTGCAACTCTAAAAATCCAATTGCAACTTATCTATAAGAAGTGAAAATGGATTCTTGAAAGCCATATCATTTCAGTCCAATGAATCCAAAAGTAGAGATGATTTATCCATAACAAGCATGATTTTCAACAATCAAGGAAACACACCTCATTCAAGAAAATCACATGCCAACGCTTGTAATGCAAAGAGAAATATAATAGTTTGTTAAAGGTGTTACATACTTCCCTCCTAAAAAGAATCATCATCCCAATGATTATCTCTTTTTTAATCATTGCATTCAGGGTAATCAATTTATTCACTTACTTAACATATGTTTGTAACAATATCGAATTTTAAAATTCCAAAAACCAGCATTCACATAGCTATTTATTCAAAAATAAATAGTTGTCTATCCATAATTGGCAGATTTATTGTCATATAAAGATAAAATCACAAATTTTATCAATCATCATAGTCAATTCTGATCAAATAAATATGGAAAAGTAGTTTTCATATCGTCCAGGTTTTCCCAAGTTACACTTTCTTCATTAAACTAGTCCCACTGGACCTTACATTGACTTATCTCATGATTTCTTAAATGCAACTGACGATTTTTCAGCACTCGTATGGGTTTAACCATTATTATTCCTAGGTATTGGACCTGCAAGGAAATCTAATTTAACACATGTGATAAATCTGAAATGTATTTCTTAAGTAAATAAATATGGAAAACATCATGTATTTGTGACAAAACAGGAAGTAATGCTAAACGGTAAGCTACAGGGTTGATTACTTCAACTATCTCAAAAGGTCCCACATTATGAGGTGATAACTTGGCAACCTTTCCAAAAGTTATAGAGCTCTTTTTCAGTTTAACCCAAAGAAATACTTTCTCACCAAGTTTAAATTTCATGTCAACCCGCTTTAAATCAGCATAACTCTTTTGCTAATATGCTACTTATTTCAAGTGCTCACGAAGCATTTTAACTTATTGTGCCATTTCAGTAAGAATTTCAGGTCCAATTATCTCTCTATCCTCAATGTTGTCCCAACTAATAGGGGTTTTGCATTTTATTCCATATAATGCTTCGAAAGGTGCCATCTTAAGAGAGGCATGATATGTGTTATTATATGCAAACTCAACTAGTGGAAGGTACTCTTCCCACTTATACTGCTAGTCCATACAATACATTCGTAACATATCCTCTAAAACTTGATTAACTCTTTCAGTCTTTCCATCCATCTCTGGATGATACGTAGAACTAAAATTTAGTTTAGTTCCTAGAGCCACATTAAGCATTTGCCAAAACCTTGACGTCATTCTAGGATCTCTATCTAATATGATTAATTCAGGTACTCCATGTAATCTGAAAATTTCATGTACAAATCTTTTAGCTAACACAGAGAATCATCCTTCATATTACCAGTAATAAAATGTGCTACCTTTGTTAGTTTATCCACAACTACTAAAATAACATCATGTTTATTTCTTGACATAGGAAACCCTTGTACAAAGTCCATGCTTATCACTTGCCATTTGTATTGCGGTATGCTATGAGGATACAATAAACCGGCTAGGTGCATATGTTCTGCTTTAACATGTTGACATTCAAGGAAATGTGTCACAAAATCTATAACATCCTTTTTCATTCCCTTCCAGAAATATTGTTGTTTTATATCAGCAAGCATCTTTGTAATACCAGGGTGTCTAGAAAAAGGTGAATTGTGAAATTATGCTAACAATTTCTTTCTTAAATCATTCAACGTAGGTGTATACACCCTGTTTTCAAATCTTAAGATTCCTTCATTATCAAAATTAAAACATTTATACCTTATATCATTAGGATCTAAAGCAAGCACTATCTTTACATGCTTTGAAAGTAAGAATCATATTCCATAACACTTTTTACTTCATCCTTTACTTGAGTTCTCAATGTTATAAGATCGAAATGTGCTTCCTGCGACTTAGAGCATCACCACTCTATTTTCCTTACCCTTAATATAATTTATGTCAAAATCATATTGAGACAAAAACTCTAACCATCTTCATTGTCTTGCATTTAGGTTTGGGTGAGTGAAGATATACTTCAGCCCAAGATAATCGGTTTTTAATTCAAAAGGTTTTCCAAGCAAGTAATGCCTCCAAAATTGTAGTGCATGAACAATGGCAACAAGCTCTAAATCATGTGGATCATAATTCAACTCATGTATCTTTAGTTTTCTACTTTCGTAAGCTATGGCATGATCATTTTGTAACAAAATACCTCATAAACCTTCACCAGATGCATCGATTACCACCATAGAGTCTCCATTAGGATCTGTACTCCTAAAATAGGTGTAGAAGTTAACTGCTCCTTCAAATTTTTGAATGTAATTTCACATTTCTCACTCCAAATAAACTTTTTATCCTTCTTACGCAGTAAAGAATTTATTGGTGCAAACCACCTTGGAAAAATCTTTTACAAATTTCCTATAGTAACCAAAGCCCCACAATGCTTATAACTTCGTGTACATTCTTTAGTGCAGGCCACTCATTTATAGCTATAATTTTTGAAGGATCTACAACAATTCCATTTTTACTTATTACATGTCCCAAATAATGCACTTTTGTTTCATAGAAAGAACATTTAGATATCTTACCATATAACCGTCTTTTTCTCAAAATTTC
The DNA here is from genome assembly GCA_018340775.1 of Taxus wallichiana var. yunnanensis. Lineage (NCBI taxonomy): Eukaryota > Viridiplantae > Streptophyta > Pinopsida > Cupressales > Taxaceae > Taxus > Taxus wallichiana. The sequence continues at coordinate 1,941,857 of JADAXU010000056.1, read as the reverse complement.
CAAAACTATTTTCAGATGCTCATGGTGTTCCTCAATACTTTTAGAATATATGAGAATGCCGTCCAAGAATATGAGCATAAATTTGTCCAAGTATTCTTGAAAGATATTATTCACTAAGTTCATAAATGCCGTAGCTGCATTTTTTAATCCAAAAGGTAAAACCGTGAACTCATAATGTCCATACCTTGTTCTAAAAGTTTTTTTATGAATGTCCTCATCCTTAATCTATAATTGATGATATCTAGATCGAGATCTATCTTAGACTATACCGATGCTCCACACATCTGATCAAATAGATCATCAATCCTAGGGATTGGGTATCTATTCTTTATTTTTGCCTTGTTTAACATCCTATAGTTAATGCACAATCTAAGTGTTTGATCCTTCTTTTCACAAAAATTATTGGTGCTCCCAAGGCGAAACACTCGGTCTTGTCAAACCTTTAGAAAAAGTTCTGCAATCGATCCTTTATCTCTACTAATTTTTTAGTAGTCATTCGATATGGTGCCTTAGAAATAGGCTCTATTCTAGGCTTGATATCTATTCTCAAATCAAACTCCTTTTAGGGTGGAAGACACTGCAATTCTTCCGAAATATGTCACTAAAATATCATAACAACGTATATCGTTTCATGACATCATTGTTCTCTTTAGTTGTTTCTGTAATTTTTACTTCATATAAGTTACAACCTTTATTTTTGGCCTTTTTAAGTTGCATAGCTGATAGTTTTCTAACTGAAATCTCACGTTTCACACCTAAATCTCTATTATTTTTTATAGGTCATCTAAATAACTAATGCATTTTTCAAAATGGTCCACTTTAGCCTTATGTTCTACTAACAAATTTACACCTATGATTACATCATAAGACCCCAAAGGTGCAACATAAATATACACTTCAAAGTGGAAAAGTTAGGTAAATCAAGGACTTCTCCAAAAGACACATACTAACAAAGATGAACAACATTGTTTCCATATTTTATTTTTATTTTTGAAGCTAATTTATTAGAAATAAAACATTAAGTAGCTCTCGGTGTCAAAAAGAATAGTTATAGGTAAACCAAATAACTTACCTGGAACTTCTATAGGCGTGGTGTTTCTTAGCCTACTTATCAGCTACTACAACATGTATCTTGTGCTATTGATTACGATCATCCTTTTTCAAAGGGCATTGATTTGCGTAATGATCTTTTCCATAGTTATAAAAACCTCCTATAGGTCCCTTCCTAGGCTCGGGTTTATTTCCAGCCTTAGAGTTATCGTTCTAACCTCCATAGGACTTCTATCTCATTATTATTGTTCTTGACAAAGTTGTTCCAGTGCATTACCAACAAACTTGTTTGTTGCTGCTTTCTTATTAGTATCAGATGAAAACTTACTTTTCATTTTGAATTTCTTCCATGGTCCTTTCTTAGGTGCAAGAGATGATGAAGAGGAATTGGAATTTTCTTCCTTACTTCCTCCTTATGAGCGAAATTGCCTTCAATTTCTATTCCTACCTTATGGCCTTTTCAATAACCCCTTCCATCGTGGTTGGGTTGTGAACATCCACCTCTCCTCCTATAACAGGATTCAATCCCATGATGAATTTCCATATCCTAAACTTCTCATCAGTTTGGTATTGAGGTACATACTTAAGGAGTTTAGTAAACCACTCCCAATACTCAGTTATAGTTAGCTTTCCTTGAGCTAAGTTCTAGAATTAAATCATTTTCTGATCATAGTAAAGTTTCAAGCCAACATTACCTAAAGTAACCTTTAAATTGATCCCATGCCATACTAATTTCATCAATGTTTAACTCAACCTTACGGTTGTCCCACCATGAAGATGCCTCATGGGAAAGCTGATATGCTCCCCATATCACCTTTGTTTCTTCTGAGAAATTCCTTATTGTAAATTATTTCTCCATTTCACTTGAGCCAATTCTCAGCTTCATCTCCTAATGTGGTGCCATCAAACTTCAAAGGACTTATCCTTTTTATATCATTAGTGAGTTCAAATTTGCACACCTAGCCTTTTTATTCTTAGGCTGATCAGGTATGTTCACATTGTTATTATCAACACCTACATTGGCATTGTCCCCAGGAGGTGGCTAATTATTGTTATTATCATCTTCTTCCTCCTCATTTCCCATTACTTGTTGTTCAAGTACAGCCAAATGATCTCTTGTGTCTAACAGGGAAGTAAGGATCTCATCAAGTTTCTAGGCAATTGCTGCTCCTTCCTTAGGCGGAGGATTATTTGCAACATTTCCTCTTGTTCTAACCATTTTCTATTACAAGAAAATTTAAGTTTCATCAAATTATGGACACAATAGGTCCAAGAGCTACAACCTTCATCTCTGATACCAAGATGTAACATTCCCATTTTAAGACTTTAGAAATAAGGGAATTTTTTTAAAACATAATATTCTCTATTCTAAATAAAACATCATTTAGAACACACATTCCATGCCAATCAATCTCATAACAGATAACCATATGCAGCTGTAATGACTCGGTATGCTACCGATCTCTCATTCCATGACTCGGTTACCAACCGATCTCTCATGTTAACTTAAGTATAGAATACTTTATGTATACTACATATACTTGGTTCTCCTACCCTATTCCAGGTATTGAGTGATCTATTTAAAGAACCTATCTGAATATTTGTTACCAATATTCATCTGACATCACGTTGCTTTAAACTAGGTGACATAGGACAACGCAACCAACAACTTGTGATACTTTGGCCAAAGATTTTCAACATACTATTCATGTTACTATTCCTAGATGACATACTCATCATTCCGAATACATCCTTTACCTCACTCTTCTATTATCTAGATTGGTCTTTCTCGACTACCATCACTCCATTTTCCCAAGGTTTAACACTATCCCGAGTTAGAAACATAATTTAGTATGGGAGATGCTCACAATGTCTTAGGGTAAATGGGCATACTCGGTTGACCTAAGTCAACCTGGATGTGCCAAGGTACCCTAAGGAATTGAAAGTTGCTTCTATCCTAAACATGATAATAACTTTACCTAGAGAGAAACTAAGTTTAAATCCTTATTTGTGTGTAGATATAGATGATCAATGCGAAGGGTGTTACCACATGTAAGCGCAACGTTGTATCCTCAAGAAGACCCATGTATTCTTGAAGGTATAGTCCTACAGTTGGCGTGTGCCAACATGCTATAAAACTACCTCACCATGATGTACATACCCCAATGAGGTTATTAATACATTATTAATTTGGATAATTACATAGATTATACCAACCCCTGCTAAACCCTAATCCAACACTCCTTAAGATCTTTTCTATATTTGATTCAATTAGTCATTAAATAATTTCCTTAACTTATGATTGCTTTCCATATTTGTGTTACTTGGTTTAACAAATAGATATCAAAAATAGGATAACAAACATCATAAGTTCTGTTATAATGTAACTTAACCATTCAAATAAGGTTTAACAACCAAATAAGTTCAACTATAGTAGAATTTATAGAGAAATAAAGTCTAATGATTAATGATCATATCACCATTCTTTAGATTACATTCCATTGAGCAAGGAAGAGTCTTCCTCTACCTCACACATTCCATTACTATGTTAGAATTGTTTAGATAAAGATCGTTATCTTATGCAACTTAACAAGCTACATCTTATTAAGGGAAATTGAACTAATTCCCTTTATCTAACTTATCAAGTTTATCCAAATTAAGCATATAACAGATATGAAGAATATCCTCAAGATAGGATTTTCCATCTCTTCATAAAATACAAGATAATTTACACAAGTACAAGTAAATCTCCACTTTCAATTTATCATTATAAACTTATACATTTACAAGACTATGCATTTCAGGCATCTTTGTATAACAAATAGCCTCTATTCCAAAAAGAATACAACTTTTATTTTTCAATACAACTCAAGAATGAATCGAAACTCTTTACATAAGATCCAAAATTAAATAAGCCAATACAACATGAAAGTTCTTGTCTTCTTTTATCACTTACGATGTCCATCTACAAAATTGCTAGCACGGGTCAGTTCAATGAACTGAGCATGATAAGCACTAAGCATTAAAGTAAAGTGCATTCCACTAATTGTTTCATTAAACAACTCGATTTAATGAAACAATTAATATACATCATACAAATAATCATAAGTAATAACATCTAGAAAGAAGTACAATTAAGAGAATCTGAATTCACTTTTAAGAAAAGAGCATAATATAATCTGCAACATCATAATTATATCACAAGACTTAATTGATCCTATTCATTACTTTAAAACCTGTAATATATAGTATTGACACCAAATTACTTCATAATTCCAATAGAATAGAAATACACATTTATCTTTCCTAAACAAGAAAGAAGTTAGTTACAACATAGCTCATATTAGTATGCTTCATTTTTCCATATAAACCAAAGAAGAGAATCAATACATACCTATTCCTTAGACACAATTCATCTGAAGGAAAGAATCAGGTTTAGTACACACAACACTGCCTCAGTCCAAGATATCAATATAAGGAGTCCATAAATAAAGAGGTAACATCTAAACAAGAATCCCAATTCAATCCAAGCATATTTAAAATAGTCTAATTAAAAGTCTCACTAACTTTTGTATGTTAGTAGTTTATAATTCAAAGGTCTGAAACCAAACCTTCCCAAAACCCAAGAGATACTCAAATAAAATAAATCTCATAACCAATCCACAAGAAGTTCCCATCTCAGAAGAGAATTAATTAAAGAGAAGTTCAGTCAATGAACTTATACAATCAATAGAAAAAGGATCTCAAATAGAAAAGGACCCAATCCATATTTCATTTCATTTATACTATGAAATGAAATCCCTTATCTAATACAAACTTATAAATTCTTTAGCTAGTTCCCAAAAGAGAACTCAAAACCAAATGCACAATCAAAGAATGCACACTACTAACTTCCATTACAAAACTTACAAACTGATTACCTATTTCCATTCACCAAGCTCAAGTTCAAATTCAAATCTCAAAATGAAATTCACAGTACCATCTCTAAACAACATACTATCCCCAAGAGATCCTATTCACTTCTCTGTCTAAAACTCCGGAGATTCGTTCAAAGAACCCAACAAGGAATATAAATACACATCAGTGTAAGATAGACAAGGGTCAATAAAACTCACAGACCCAAAGACTAAATTTCCAAGCATTCAGAATAGGGATACTATATCCCTTCATACTACACTAGTATACTAGGTTTATATTCAACATTCTATTAAAACCCACGAATCAAATGAAAGATCAGAAGAGAGTAAGAAACTAAACAATTCATTTAAGACAAGTACTATCCCAAACTTCTTCCAACTCAACTAAACAAAATCACCACAAGCCTCAAGAATTCCATTTAAAAGCTTATGACAGGTAAGAATTTGTTCAACATCATAGACAAAAAGGAAGTAAATAATACATTCCATAAACCCTTTTAAAAATTGCTCGACTGTTCCAATGAACTAAAATCATCAATACCCATAACAAGATATAATTCCAGTCCCTTAATCCTTCTACAACAATAGTCAAGCCTTCCATAGGTCACGGGTTTGCTCAGGGCAGAGAAGAAAAGGAAACACTTCATATTCACATGCCCTGTCATGCTCGAAGAAGGTGGTACAGTCTCCAAAATAGAAGTACCATGACAGCCCGATAAAAGTTAAATAATCAAATTCGACCATAACAAAACTCTCAAGACCTTATCGAACAGACAATCCAAAGTTGGATTTAAACCTTACAACTCCCTAAAAACAAAAAAACTAGCTTGAATTACAAGTAAAGAATTAACACGTTAATTCCAAAATGCGTTAAAACTTCATAAGAATGGAATACATGTACAGTTAGTCGAATATGAGCTTCAAACATAAGTTAAGACTTTATAAGGCTCAAACACCGCTCAAAAAATACAAGATCAAATAAGAGCCTAAGAAACACGAAGCCCTAAATACAAGCTCAAAATAACACCAATGATCCATTACGGGTTCAAGCATTTCCAATTCCATAAAGAAGAATAAAACTCCAGTTCAGAGCTCAAGTACAAAACAAAACTTGACAACTCAACAAAGAAGTTCAAGCATTCAAAAACTAAATACTAGTACGATTGTTGAATTCAAAGATTCAATCAAACATTCCAAACTACACCAAGTTCCCACTCTGTCCAAAATAAACACAAAGTCCCAATAAAAGCTCATAGAAAATCACGAGGCTTCAAGACGAGCCTAGAACAACCTCAAGCTCCACTATAAGCTCAACAAAACACAAGACTATAGAAGAGATTTATAACCATTCAAGAAAAAGACATTTCAATCAACCTTAATCTTGAATGCAAGATACAGAGCTTTGAATACAAGCTACAGATCTTCAAATACCAATTTCAGAGCTTCAAGTACAAGTTACAAAGCTTCAATACAAAATTCGCATGAAAACCACTAACAACTAGAACATAGAAAGTTCCCAAAACTACTATTAACAACAATGGATTCACATTCCAAATCCCACATAAATTTCATGAAAAACATGCAAGTAAATAACCAGATACATCATGCAAAAATATATCTCAAGTGAGTAGAATTGTTTTAATGAATCATTTATAAGAAAGCAAGAAATCTTAATGGGTAGAGCCTATCATGACTGATAGTGCTTCTACTAATTTGAAGAAGACTTCCAACTAAATTTCAAACACCTCTTCTTCTCCAAGCTAGATCAACCAACCATAAACTTCTCCCATGATGCCTCTTATACTTTCCTCAAATTGAAAATAGGTCAGAGAAATCAAAAATAGCCACAAGGTGAAGATCAAACTGTTGGTTTGAAGAACCAGATAGTTCCATGTAGAGGAAAAATCGCGAAGTAGGAAAAACAAAAAAACCCCCAAAAAATCTTCCAGCATGCATTCCAAGACAATTTTCTCGCTAGAACGAGGTAAATTAATCACATTAAATTGCATATTACTACCTATCTCTCATCACACCCCCATCCAAAGTCAAGAGACCCAATTGAACATCCACAAGTATTTCCAAACTTAGTGATGCCTCCACGTAGGTTCCACTTAATTTCCATGTAATTACTAATTTTGGTAGTACTCTTCCTTATTAAATAAAAATCACATCTCATTAATAGCTTAGGAACCGCCACTTAGCTCCCACTTGCCAATCGACCCATAGGTTCCCTTTCATACCCATTAGTTTAGGATAGATACAATTTTCTTAGGTTAGATTTTAGGTTAATTTAAAAGTATAACCTTAGGATATAACCTTCAATAAAATAGATTGCCACCTTAAGTTAGGACCTAGCTTAACCAAATAGTATTCGGAAATAGGTTAGAAATAACTTAGCATCCCTTAGGTTATTTCCCTACATACTAAGTTAATATTAACAACATAGGTTAGGATGTCCTCCCACGAAGAGTGGCATAGAAAGAGTTAGGTAAATTTACCTAAGTCTTGAATCCATTAGGATATACCTTATTAGATATAGGACACGTCTATATTCTCACTTTCTCAAGAATCTTGAAGAAGGTTTATATTTCCCACTGAACGCTCGTTAACCACCTTGCAAGGGTCAATCAAGAAGAGCCGACCACAAAGACAAAAGAAAATGCGAGGCATGGTCTTTCCGATAATAAAGAATTTGCAACAACCACAAGTTCCTTCCATTGTGTTTCTTAACCAATGAATGTCATTTTTCCATTAAGTCTATTAAGAAGATTTAAAACATTCGTTGGATCACTAAAATTGATCTAAGGATGAGTCAGAAAAGAGATAAGTTTGCAACTTTAAAAATCTAATTGCAGCTTATCTATAAGAAGTGAAAATGGATTCCTGAAAGCCATATCATTTCAATCCAATGAATCCAAAATCGAGAGATGATTTATCCATAACAAGCATGATTTTCAACAATCAAGGAAACACAACTCATTCAAGAAAATCACATGCCAATGCTTGTAATGCAAAGAGAAATATAACAGTATGTTCAAGGTGTTACATACTTCCCTCCTAAAAAGAATCATCGTCTCAATAATTATATCTTTTTTATCATTGCATTCGGGGTAATCATTTTATTCACTTAACATATTTTTGTAACATTATCAAATTTTAAAATTTCAGAAACCAGCATTCACATAGTTGTTTATTCAAAAATAAATAGTTATTTGTCCATAATTGGCAGAATTATTGTCATATAAAGATAAAATCACAAATTTTATCAATCGTTATAAATCAATTCGATCAAATAAATATGGAAAAGTAGTTTTCATATCATCCAGGTTTTCCCAAGTTGTACTTTCTTCATTAAACTAGTCCCACTAGACCTTACATTGACTTATCTCACGATTTCTTAAATGCAACTCACAAGTTTCCAAGACTCATATGGGTTTAACCATGATTATTCCTGGGTCTTGGACTTCCAAGGAATTCTAATTTAACACATGTGATAAATCTGAAATGTATTTCTTAAGAAAAGAAATATGGAAAATATCATGCATTCGTGACAAAGCGGGAGGTAATGCTAAATGGTAAGCTACAAGGTTGATGGTTTGTATCAATAATCAGTGCACCACGATGAAGTTACACTCTGGTTGAATCATAATGGCTCCAATGTAATCACAAGGAAGAATCAATCAATAACTAAATAACTTGCATAATAGAACAAAGCTTGCACATGTAGAGAAAAGACAACGAGAGTGTCTTGGCATGCTCATAAATGTCAAATGAAGGGATACATATAGAGTGCTTTAAGTAACCCTAGTGCATGACTCAATAGCAAACCCTAAACCTAACCCATGTGAGATGACCCTCCATATGTGAGTGGAGGACACATAGGATAACTCACACCAACACCTCCCCCTCTTCAAAGTTGGGGTAGCGGTTATGATGAGTCGACGACGGAAAGAGAAGACACTCCTAGATAACTATGAAAGATGTGTCAATGGGGCCCAACAACTAAAGGCCTAATAAGACACCCATATACAAACAAAATCTTCCTAGAAGAAGAAGAAAAAGGACTACATAGCCCAAAGAAGATGAGCATCTGCATAAGACCTCACCCCAAGAAGATACCATAAGTGAAGAAACTTCATCTCAGTGAAGATCTTAGTAGATAAATATACAATCGATCAATGCCTATCTGAATGTACTGAATGTCGATGATACCATCATGAATAAGCTCTCGTATTAAGTGCATATGGATCTCAATGTGCTTCGTCCACTGATGTTGAAATGGATTTTTGTAAATAGAGATAGTGCTCATGTTATCACAATAGATAATGGTAGGCCACCAAAAGTGGATGCCAAACTCTATAAAAATACCCTGTAGCTAAATAGATTTTTGTGGCAGCATTAACTACTCCTCTATATTCTACCTCTGTAGATGATATCACAATTGCATTCTACTTCTTGCTAGACCAACTAATAGGACCCGAACCAAGAGAGAAACTATAGCCAGAAGTAGATTTTGATTATCTAAGTCACCGCCCAATCAAAATCAGTGAATCCAATCAAGTCAATATCTACCCTCCATGATAGTGAATGCCATCAGTATAAGTTCCATGAATATAATGAAGGATCCATTTAGCTACTTTCCAAAGCAGCTCATGTGGCTCCTGCATGAATCTAGACATGATCCCAACAACATACGATAAATTCAATTGAGTGTGAGTAAAGTAAATCAAGCTCCCCACCAACTGTTGATAAAGGGTACCATCAACCAAGGGAGTAGAGAAATCAAAAACCAACTTAACCCTAGAAAGAAAAGGAGTAGGAGAAGACTTGCAATTGGACATCTGAAAATGAGATAGAAAATCAAGAGCATACTTAGGTTGTGAAATCAAAATTCCCAAGTCAAATTGTGAAATCTAGATCCCAAGAAAGTAATGAAGCAAACCTAAGTCATTCATGGAAAACCTATTGGCCAAGGTGATCTTCACAGAATCAATAATAGAGGAAGAACTTCCTGTGATCAACAAGTCATCAACATAGAGAACAAGAATGAGTATGGAGTCATCTTGACATTTGGATCGAGTGACACCTAGTAAACCCGATGTAAGTAATAAGGAGTCCATCTTGGCATACCAAGCCTGAGGGGCTTGTTTAAGGCCATAAATAAACTTATTTTACTTACAAACGAGGGAGGGATCATGGACATAACCCGGAGGTTGTTCCATGTAGATATCTTCCTCTAGGTCACCATGAAGGAAGGCACTCTTAACGTCCATTTGATGGACTTTCCATTTGTTTGCTACGGAAATGGCTAGGGTCAGTCAAATAGAAGTCATCTTCACAACCGGAGCAAAGGTTTTAGTATAATAAACCCCAACTATCTGGAAGAAACCCTTAGCTACTAATCATGCTTTAAAATTTTTGACTTCTCCATAATCAATCCCAGCTATACTTTGTTCTAACACCCACTTACACCAAACGATTTTACTTCCTTTTGGAAGAGGGTTGAGATCCCAAGTATTGTTCTTCATGAGAGAGGAATACTCCACATCGATAGAATAATTTGACTCGGGAATACCGAATCCTCCCGAAATATTTTGGATCGAAGTAGAGGTGAAAAAGGAGTGAGGTCCAATGAAATTTGAGTGAGTACGTCTCATATCCGAAGTATCTCCAACTAAATCTCTAGCACTTTGTAAATTTTTCCTAGCCCAAAGAGGACCAGGAGGATTAGGCTCAGAGTCGAAAGATTCTTCACTTGATTTAGAAAGGACATAGTCCTCATCATCACTATTGTTAGAATTAGAAGACTTAGAGGTCTAATAGTTAGGAGGATCAGGAAGAGGAGCACGCTCAATAGTATCATCATCTGATGAGTCAGAATCTGAATCGCCGAGTGAAGAACCTCAATAGGTGGAGAAGTAAAAGCTAAAGAAGACTCATCAAACTTAACACTTCTCTCAATATACAACTCATGAGAAGTAGGATTCATCAATCTATATCCCTTCACGCCATCAGGATATCCTATAAAGATATAAGGTTTGGATTGTGGTTCCAAGGCCTTGCGTTTCTTCTTGGGAAACCGAGATCCATAGCCTCGGATCTAAAGACTCAAAAGCGCTCAACATTAAGCTTGCATCCAAACCAAGCTTTAAAGGGTATCATCTCTCTTACTACCTTGTGTGGAACATGGTTCAAAATGTAATTTGCACAATTCACTTCCTCGGTCCAATAATGTGGAGGAAGAGACTTTGAGTGAATCATATAAGTGGCCATCTCCTTCAGAGTATGGTTCTTTCTTTTTACGACTCCATTCTGTGAAGGGCTATAAGCAACTGTATGTTGCAAAGAGATCCCTTCAAAAGTATAGAAATCCATGAACCTATTGTTTATATATTCACCTCCATTGTCGGTTCGAAGAACCTTGATGGACCGTTCCACTTGTTTCTCAGCAAGAGCCTTAAATCCTAAAAATGTTCAAAGACTTCAGACTTAAGCTTAATAAAATATACCCAAGTATATCATGAATAGTCATCAATGAAGGTTAGCACATAAAGAGCTCTAGGAAATGAAGGAGAAGGAAATGAACCAAAAATATCACTGTGAACAAGATCTAAAGGACGAGTAGCTCTCCAAGATTTTCCTTTGTCAAATTTATTTTTAGGATGATTTCCAAGGGTACAACCCTCACAAAGACCCTTAGAAAACTTGACGTGGGGTAACCCGTTGACCATTTCGTTTTGGATCAATTGTTTAAGGTAGCAATAATTTAGATGTCCAATCACTCATGCCATAGCTTACTAACCTCATTTGCATGAGTGAGCAAGGCAAGGCATATAATCAAAAGTAAAGTGGGAAAAGGTATATAAACATGAACAGTGATCTCGCCTTTCCCTCGCCACCGTAGTGTCATCATTAAGATAAAAATAATCACCGAGTTAGGACCAAATTCCTCTCGCATTCCTTCACCAAGGTGAGTAATTTGGTAAACTGATAGGAGATTAGTAGTGAGATCAAGAATGCTTAACACTTGGTTGAATGTTCCCCCATCCATCTCTATCGATCCACTACTGGAAACTGACACTGTCGTGTCATTACCCATCGTGATTTGGGACATTCCACAAGGCTTGATGTTGGAGAACTCAACATGCAAAGAACCCATGTGGTGCGAGGCACTGGAATCTATAATCCATGTCAATGAAGGAGAAACTTTGGCTATAAGGGCCTTTCCTTTCTTCTTATCAGATTTAGAACCTTTTGTAGTGGAAGAATCGGCCTTCGGAGCATTTTATTTTATGGATTCAAGAACACTTATTTTATTCTTCTCAAGTAAATGAGATAAGTGATCAATCTATTTCTGAAAACAATGGTGCTCATTGTGACCAAGTTTCTTTCAATAAGAACAAAAAAACATGCTTTTCTCGTGCCTTAGGATCAGAAGTCAAAGTGTTTGTGTCATTTTTAGGTTTGGTCTTGGTTTCTTTCTTAGGTTGATCCTTTGTTTCTTTCTTCTTTTCAGTCTTCTTTCCCTTGCTAGTACTTGCTACAAGGGCATGTGACTTGGACTTGAGAGACCCCATTTAAATGAGTTTGTCCTATTCTTGAATGTGTTAGGATGAAAAAAGTCAAAGGAGGGAATTTTCTAGTCATTTCCCAAGGTAAATTTTGTAGCGTAAAAGTTGACACAAAGACAAAATATTCGAACCTAAATTAGAGAGAATCAACAAGACCAGTTGAGAATATTTCTTCTCTACTTGACATTCATTTAACAACGATCTAGTGTAGACAAAATTCAAGAAGAATGCTAGTAGGTTTTCAAAATCACTAGGATTTAATCTTAGTAGTTCGTTTTCCAACTCATGTACTCTCATGTCATCCTGTTGTCCAAACATTTCATCTAATGTTTTCCATGCAGACTTAGGTGTTTCAGATGACTCAATGTGGAAGAGAAAGTCGGGAGAAATGGACATGCAAAGAAGACCTAAAGCTTCATCACTGGTTTAACCACTTAGATTTTTCAAGTTCATCATCGGTTCGAGTCTCGCTTCTCATGGTGATGTGGAATAAGCATTTACCCCTTAGTTTCATTATTATTTTCGATCTCCATTCGAAAAATTTGAACAACGTAAGAAAAGGAATTGAAAGTGCATCCATAGTGAAGAGAGAGAGAAGAAATGCAGAAAAGAAACACAACCACCCAGGACAATATAATAACCCCCGCCTTCGACACTTTATAGTTTAGTGCATTGAATACTATCGGTCCGAGCATGTGTCTGGAAACACTTGGTAACTCACCTTATAATCAGTGTAATAATGCACAAGAGAGAGACCACAATCATGTTTCGGGAAGTGCAAAAAGTGACACCATACACAAGCACAATGGCTAAAAACTAGGAAGGAGGTGAAATCAAATCTTGGTTGTGAGAAAAAAAGCATCTAACGTCATGAACGAGACCTTCTTGTCATGCAAACCGTGGTGGATACGCCGTAGTCGCAAAGCAATAATAAGGGTAATATACAATGATTAGATGAGCTTGAGAAGAGTTTTGATGATCTTCTGAATGCCGAAAGACACGCAAAGACAAGGAGGGCTCAAAGTGTCACTATACACTTGAGCTCACGATTAGTAAAAAATCAATAATGACGCCTAAAAATTATCATTTAGAAACGTCCAATTTGGCTAATTTTAAAGCTATAGGAGTTTTTTAAAAATGAAAATTTAACGTTATTTTAAAGAATGATTTTAGTTATCTAATCGTAAATTATAATCATAATTTTTTTTAATTAATTACGATTATTTAATATCTAATTATGTAACATTCCCATTTTAAGACTTTAGAAACAAGGATTTTTTTTTACACAATGTTCACTGTTCTAATAAAGCATTATTTAGAACAAAAATTCCATGCCAATCAATCTCAAAAATATAACCATATGTAGTCAGAATTACTTGGTGATCCATTGATCTTTTCATTTCATAACTCGGTGATCTACCGATCTATTTATGTTAACTTTAAGTATTGAATAATTATCGTATACTTCGTATACTTGGTTTTCCTACCCTAAACCGCTGCATCGAGTGATCTCGTTAAAAGAACATAGATAAATATTTGTTGCCAATATCCATTTGATATCACGTTGATTAAAAATTGGTGACGAGGAAAATGCAACTAGTAGCTTGTGATACTTTGGCCAAAGATTTACAACATACCGTATATCACTATTCCTAGATGACATACTCATCATTTTGGAATACGTCCTTCACCTCACTCTTCTATTATCATGAATGGTCTTTACCAACTACCTTCAGTCCACTTGTCCAAGGTTTATCCCTAGCCCTGGCTAGAGACATAATTATTATAGGAAGATGTTCATAATGACTTAGGGTATATGGGCATACTCGGTTGACCTAGGTCGACTGGGTGTGCCAAGGTAGCATGAGCCATTGAAAGCTACTACCTATCCTAAACATGCCACTAATTTGACCTAGAGAGGAACTAAGTTCAAGTCCTTATTTGTGTGTAGATTTATATGATCAATACAAAAGGGTGTCGCCACATGTTAACGGCAATGTTGTATCCTTGAGAAAACCCTATTCTTCTCGAAGGTATAGTCTTGCAGCTTGGAATGTGTTAATATCCGACCAAAACTACCTCATCAAGATGTACATACCCCAAAGACATTATTAATATATTATTAATTTGGATTATATAACAGATTACAAAGCAACCCTACTTGACCCTAATCCAACCCTCCATAAGTTCTTTGCTATATTTGATTCAATTAATCATTAAAGAACTTTCTTAGCTTATTATTGTTTTTAATGTTTGTTTACTAGTTTAACAAGCAGTTAACCAAAAATAGGACAATAATATCATAAGTTCCATTATAATGTAACTTAACCATTCAATAAGGTGTAGCAACCAAATAGGTTCAACTATAGTAGACTTCATAGGAAATGAAGTCTAATGATTAACGATCATATCACCAGTCTTTACATTACATTCCTTTGAGTGAGGAAGAGTCTTCCTCTTCATGATTAAGTGTTAGGGTTGTCATACCCTTCTTATCCTCCACAATTTCTATAGTTTACTGTGTATTCATTACACATTTCATTACTATATTAAATTGTTTAGATATAAACATCATCTTATGCAACTTAACAAGTTGCATCATTATAAGGGAGAAAGAACTAATTCCCTTTGTCCATCTTATCAAAGGATATTCAGATAAGCATAGAATAATATGAAGAATATCAACAAGATAGAACTTCTATCTTTCTCATAAAAGTACGAGGTAGATTACACAACCAATGCAAGTAAATCTCCAACTTTCAATTCATCATTAAATACTTATTCATTTACAAGACTATACATTTCAGGGCATACTTTATAACAAACAACCTTCATTCCAAAAAGAATACAACTTTTCTTTTTTCAATACAACTCAAGAATGAATCAGAATTCTTTACAAAGAATCATACTTATATCAGCCAATGCATCATATAAGTTTTTTCCTTCTTTTATCACTTACGATGTCTATCTCGCAAAAATTGCTAAAGCACGGTCGGATTCAATGAACTGGCATGATAAGTACTAAGTATTAAAACAAAGTGCATTCCACTAATTATTTCGATAAAACAACTCTGCTTTAATGAAGCAATTAATGCAATCAAACAAAATAAGCCTAAGTAATAACATCCAAAAAGAAGCACAAATATAAATATGCAATCACTTTATGGGAGTCCATTCTATAATTAGCAACTACTCAGATATTCTATAAGTATTGTTCCAACCGATACTTATTTACATTAATTAACAGCCTTGGCATTTAACTACCCCATAATTCTTATAGAATTTGAGATATAGAATTGATCTTTCTATCGTCAAGAGTTCCCTTCAAAATCAAAGACTTCCTTAATATTCCTTCCAAGTTCCAGAAAATATGTAAATCCAAGTTAATTATGACAATGTAATCTTTTTAAGATGAATCATCATACATCTTAAATAACCAAAAGATTAAAAATTCATAAAAAGGGCAGCCTAATTCTAGGTTAAGTAAAATAACCTAGGTTCTTGATTAAACCTCTTAACAATTTGAGAATGTATACCAAGTCATCAATGTTTCATTTACCAAATTGAGACATTCCCAAATGTCCATAGGTATACATCAAGTATAAACGTAACAATATCAAATAATAGATAATTACTTACAATAAGTAAAGTATTTGATTAAATCAAACCTATACAAGTTCATAAAAAGATAAAGGAAAACAAATTGAAAGTATATAACTTCCATTACCTTTTAATCCTCAGAAGGGAAATATCAACATCTTTAATTTAAAAACTTAAATGATTTAAAAGAAGATTCAACACAATTATTCTCAAATTCCACATTCATTATGAAATAACAATGTTTAGTGAACCGAATTCATACATATGTTATTTATACATATGAAATAAAGAAATAGATTCTTCATTAATTTAAGAGATAAACATTCCTTAACAAGAATTCCAATCTAATCCAAGAAGGAAGAGGAACAAATAGTTATAAACTCACTTTCAACCATTATGATTTTCCAACAATGATACAAATATTAGAAAATGATCAAACTCCTACATTCCATTATGCAAGATACGACTCATACAAGGTTATATTTTACCCTTATCCAATCGAGAAAGGATAATACTATTTGTTAAGTACATTTAGTGTAATATCAATACAAATTTCAAAGATGTAAGCCACAACCATATGTAATAATCAAAGCAGATTAATTACCATCCATTTTCAATAGGTCAAGCGTAACTAAAAACCGCCCGGAGTTAAAAAGGAAATAAAAACAACACCCCAATTACGAAACCAAGCAGCTCAACAGAGTTGATTAGGTTTCCTAATAAAACCAGAAAGACAAACTTAAAAATAATTCTATTATCAAAAGTATCTGAGAATAACTTGAATAAACCAAATACACTTGAGAAGGTAATTCCCTCATGACATGCAGACAGAGAAAATTTGATTTCCAATTTAGAAAGTAATTTAACAATACTATCCTTATATATTTGAATGGACAGAAAAATTATTCCAAGAAAATCAATCAGAAAAACAAGATAGTTTCCAAGTTGATCTACAAGAAACACGATCATCCGAGTTCCACCAAAAACAATATGAACTTTCTACATCTGAAAAGAAAGATCGAAAAGGAAAGAACCCCAAACCAAGTTCAATGTATCGAACAATTCCATTCCCGCTTAGTAAGAAAAAGTCTCAATATAAAGCTATAGTCAAATACAAATAGTATCCATAACAACTTGAACACAAGACTCAAACCTAGCTACACCAAACGAGCCTATTATCCCATAATAACTCATATTGTCTCTCAAGATCAAACAATACGACTATACAACTCTTAATAAAAGCAAAGTTCATGGCAGATAAAACTCAAATAAGAAAAGGATATTCATTCCCCTCCTTTGCTTTTTAAACAAGCTAAAGTAACAACTCAAACCACACTTCTCTTTTATCAATAAAACATGAGTTCCAATCCAAACTATACGTATAGATAAAATACATATTGAAATAAGATTAAAATGGTCCTTTCTCAACACAACTCACGTCATTTTTGATGATCAAATAAACAATCGAGACAACCAAAGGAGTAATGCAAGATACCCAAAGATGGGAACAATTTATCACAATATTTTTCCGCAACTCCTGTTCAAAATACATTAAGTGCATTCCTTTACAAAACGTAAAATAGAGTAACCAATGCAACAAAACCATCTCAGAAAGCGTAAAGAACTTAACAATACACTTTCTATTCTCAGTAGAGACTTCCTGTTAAAATTTCCAACAAAGCTTATACACCCAAATCCCTTTTCGAGTATACAACCCAAAAATCAGAACTAAAACCAAACAGAAGGGTCTCGAAACTCAAAATGTTTTACCACATTTAAATAATTTAGAGAGAACATACATACAAGTACAACCTTCTCATGCAAGGAATATGAATCCACAAATCACATATTTCTTCTATCAAGCAAGTAAATGACTAGAGAAAATAGAAAACTATTTACCCACAAAGAGCAAAGTTGTTTTAATGAAGCAATTAGAGAAAAGCAAGAAATCTTAATGGGTAGAGCCTATCATGCCTGATAGTGCCTCTACCGATTCAAGAATACTTCTAGCCAAGTTTCCAACACCTCTTCTTCTCCAAGCAAGATCAAACAACAATAATCTTTTTCCACAATGCCTCTTATACATTCCTCAAACTGAAAATAGATCAAAGAATTCAAAAATAACCACTAGGTGCAAATCGAATCGCTAGTTCGAAAACCAGATAGCTCCATGTAGAGAAAAATCATGAGGTATGTAAAGCAAAAAAACCCCCAACAAATCCTCCACCATGCCTTCCAAGACAGATTACTCGCCAAACCCGAGGCATATTAATGACATTAATTCAAAATTTCCCACTTATATTTCCTCACCACCATTCATAGTCAAGTGGCGAGACCTAATTGCACTTCCAAATGCATTTCCAAACTTAGTGATGCCTCCATGTAGGTTACTCTTAAACTTTCACTAACCCCTACCAAACCGGCAAGTTTTCATGCATCTAAACCAAATCAAAACCAAATGTCATTAATAGTTTAGGAACTTCGCTTAGCTCCCACTTGCCAACCAACACCCTAGGTTCCTTTTCATTCTCAATAGTTTAACATAGATAGAATTTATCTTAGGTTAGATCTTAGGTTAATTTAAAAATATAACCTTAGGATATAAACTTCTATCAATAGATTCTCACCTTAGGTTAGGTCATGTTAAAAAAATAACTTAGCATCCCTTAGGTTATTACCCTCCACACTAACTTAGCATTTACAACTTAGGTTAGAATGTTGTCCCATGTAAAGTGGCTTAGAGTGAGTTAGGAAATTTTACCTAAGCCTCGAATCTTATTAGGATAGACCGTATAGATAAAGGGCTCATTATAATTTCCTTTTCTCAAGAATCCTGAAGTAGGATTCCCTTAATGCCATTAAGCACCCCGCATAGGTCGAGCCAAGAAGAGTCGAGCACAACACAAAACCAAATTTTGGCACTGTCTTTCAAGATGATAAAGAATTGCAATAACTCAAATTCAGTCTATTAAGTCTCTTAATCAATGAATGTCCTGCTTTTCATTCAAGTTTAGATAAGAAGATTTAAAACATTCCTTGATTAGTGGAATTGATCCAAGGGATGAGTCCAATCGCAAAAGATAAATTTGCAAACCCTTAAAACTAGATTGCAGCCTTACTCATCCAAAGTGAGATAGATTATTAATAAGCAACAACATATAAACCCTACAATCAAAGAGCGAATAATTTATCCATGGCAAGCATGATTTTTCAACCATGAATCATACATTTGTCCTAAAATCACATGTCAATGCTTACAATGCAAAAGAGGAATATAAAGTTATCGAGGGTGTTACAAATTAAAAAAATTAATTAATTAAATATGAGGAATGAATTAAGATTTAAAAAAACTTAATTAAAAATTAAAATTAAAATTAAAAAAAACTCCTTTTAAAAGTTTCCACTTTTTTGTTTAAAAAAAAATTTAATTTTTTTAAAACTTATGGTTTTTTTAAAAAAAAAGCAAATTTGAATTTTTCTTTAAAACTTATGGTTTTTTTGGGTAAAAGATTTTTAAAATCTTTTTGAAGTTTTTAAAAATAGAAATAAGTTGAAATAATTAAAAAGTGGAAAGATTTTTCAAATGTTTACTAAAGAGAACTTACTAAAGACAAAAGTGACCGGTTTGGCACAATTCCCGCGGCAAGGAAAGGAGGCAGGTGTGTGTGGGCGAGCAGGGAGGGGATGGCCACGCAAGGGCAGAGGGGAGGGAGAAGAGGATCCGGCCATGGCAGAGGGAAGAACAAATCGCTTCCCCAGCTTCCACGCAAGCCCTCCACGTAGGCACTTACCAGAGAAGTCCACGCAAAGCAAGTAAAAACACCCACGCAACAATTAAAAAATGTCCACACAACCTTAGAAGAACATATTTAGTCATAGGAAGCAAAAGAAGAGCTGGTCAGGATTGAATACAACTCTAATGAGTGTCCAAGTCGATGCACCAAACTGATGATCCACCAATTACTGAATTTTTGACCTGAATTTGTAAGAAAAAAATAGCAAAAATAGAGAAAAGCCAGAAAACAGAGATCTAAAGAATTTTCATTTTAATAAAAAAATTAAAAAAACTAGAAAATACTCTATTTTGGCTGATCTGCTAGATTTAGCTACAAATTTAGCTAAATATCGTCATTGTAAACCCCCAAACTCAAGGAGATTTTTACATGCACGAAGAACACAACAAAACTGACAACTTTCCATGAGCAACTTGTTAAATATGTTAGCAAAAAAATTCTAGAATATAATGATCAAAAAACTTGCACGAGGAGTAATAGAACGACACCAAAAGTAATCGCAACTAAAAAATAACGAGTGCACGTTTACCCGATCTCAGCTCTAATACCATGAAAGAGTTGACAGATCGTATCAGAAACTGTGCACCACGATGAAGTTGCACTCTAGTTGAATTGTAATGGCTCCAACATAATCACAAGGAAGAATCAATCAACAACTGAATAACTTGCATAACAGAACAAAGCTTGCACATGTAGAGAAAAGATAGCGGAGTGTCTTGGCATACTCATAAATGTCAAATGAAGGGATACATATAGGGTGTTGAGTAACCCTAGTGCATGACTCAATGAAAAACCCTAAACCTAACCCATGTGAGACTACCCTCCACATGTGAGTGGAGGACACATAGGATAACTCACACCAACAATTACTTCAACTATCTCAAAAGGTCCCACATAATAAGGTGATAACTTGGCAGCCTTTGCCAAAATTTATAGATCTCTTTTTAGTTTAACTCAAGAAAGACTTTACCAAGTTCAAATTTCTGTCAAGTGCATTAAATCAACATAACTCTTTTTCCTATCTCATTTGCTTCTTTCAAGCACTCACGAATCATTTTAACTTGTTGTTCCATTTCAAGAAGAATTTTAGGTCAAATTACCTCTCTATCATCAATGTTGTCCCAACTAATAGGGATTCTACATTTTCTTCCATATAATGCTTAAAAATGTGCCATCTTAAGAGAGGCATGATATGTGTTATTATATGTAAAATCAACTAGTGGAAGGTACTCTTCTGACTTATACTGTTGGTCCATATAATACATTCGTAACATATCCTCTAAAACTTGATTAACTCTTTCAGTCTCTTCATCCTGTCTCCAGATGATACACAGAACTAAAATTCAGTTTAGTTCCTAGAGCCGCATTAAGTGTTTGCCAAAACCTTGACATCATTCTAGGATCTCTATCTGATATGATTAATTCAAGTACTCCATGTAATCTAAAAATTTCGTGTACAAATCTTTTAGCTAACACAGAAGAATCATCCTTCAGATTACCAACAATAAAATGTGATACCTTTGTTAGTTTATCCACAACTACTAAACTAACTTCATGTTTATTTCTTGAATTAGGCAACCCTTATACAAATTTAATGCTTATCACTTGCCATTTATATCTGTATACTATGAGGATACAATAAACTGGCTGGGTGTATATGTTCCTCTTTAACACGTTGACATTCAAGGCAATTTGTCACAAAATCTATAACATCCTTTTTCATTCCCTTCCAGAAATATTGTTGTTTTATATTAGCAAGCATCTTTGTAATACCAGGGTGTCTAGAAAAAGGTGAATTGTGAAATTCTGCTAACAATTTCTTTCTTAAATCATTTAGTGTAGGTATGTACACCCTGTTTTCAAATCTTAAGATTCCTTCATTATCAAAATGAAAACCTTTATACCTTAGATCATTAGGATCTACAGAAAGTGCTGTCTTTACTTGCTAAAAGTAAGAATTAGATTCCATAACATTTTTTACTTCATCCTTTAATTGAGCTCTCAATATTATAAGAGTAGAAATGTGTTTCCTATGACTTAGAGCATCAGCCACTCTATTTTCCTTACCCTTAATATAATTGATGTCAAAATCATATTGAGACAAAAACTCTAACCATATTCATTATCTTGCATTTAGATTTGGCTGAGTGAAGATATACTTCATCCCAAGATGATCAGTTTTCAATTCAAAAGGTTTACCAAGTAGGTAATGCCTCCAAACTTGTAGTACATGAACAATGGCAGCAAGCTCTAAATCATGTGGAGCATAATTCAACTCATGTAGCTTTAGTTTTCTACTTTTGTAAGCTATGACATGATCATTTTGTAACAAAATACCTCCTAAACCTTCACCAGATGCATTAGTTACCAATATAAAATCTCCATTAGGATTTGATCGCTAAAATAGGTGCAAGTTATCTCTGTTCCTTCAAAGTTTTGAATGGAATTTCACATTTCTCACTCCAAACAAAATTTTTATCCTTCTTCAGAAAGAAGTTATTGGTGCAACCACTTTAGAAAAATATTTTACAAATTTCCTATAGTACCCATCAAGCCCCATGAAGCTTCTAACTTCATGTACATTCTTTGGTACAGCCACTCACTTATAGCTACAATTTTTTGAAGCATCTACAACAATTCTATTTTTACTTATTACATGTCCCAAATAATGCACTTATGTGTCATAGAAATAACATTGAGATATCTTACCATATAACCATATTTTTCTCAAACTTTCCAAAATTATCTTCGATGCTCATGGTGTTCCTCAATAATTTTAGAATATATGAGAATGTTGTCCAAGAATACGAGCACAAATTTGTCCAAGTATTCTTGAAAGATATTATTCATTAAGTTCATAAATGTTGTAGGTGCATTTGTTAATCCAAAAGGTAAAACCTTGAACTCATAATGTCCATACCTTGTTCTAAAATTTCTTTTATGAATGTCCTCATCCTTAATCAGAATTGATGATATCCAAATTGAAGATCTATCTTAGAATATACCGATGATCCATGCATCTGATCAAATAGATCATCAATCCTAGGGAGTGTGTATCTATTATTGTTTGTTGCCTTTTTTAACATCATGTAATCAATGTATAATCTAAGTGTCCCATCATTCTTTTCACAAAAATACGGTACTCCCAAGGTGAAACACTTGGTCTAATCAAACCTTTAGACAAAAGTTCCCTTAAATCGAGCCTTTAGCTCTACTAATTCTATAGTATTCATTCAATATGGTGGCTTAGAAATAGGCTCTGTTCCAAGGTTGATATCTGTTGTGAAATCAAACTCCCTTTTAGGTGGAAGACTTGGCAATTCTTCTGGAAATACGTCATTGAAATCTCGTAACAGTAGATATCAATCCATGACATCGTTGTTCTCTTTAGTTGTTTCTGCAATTTTTATTGAATATAAGGTAAAACCTTTATTTTTGGCCTTTTTAAGTTGCATAGCTGACAATTTTCTAACAGAAATCTCACGTTTCACACCCTGAATCTCTGTTGTTTTTTTGTAGGTCATCTAAACAACTAATGTATTTTTCAAAATAGTCTACTTTAGCCTTATATTCTGCTAACCAATTAACACCTATGATTACATCATAAGACCGCAAAGGTGCAACATAAAGATCAACTTCAGTGGAAAAGTTAGGTAAATCAAGGATTGCTCCAAAAAGACACATACTAACAATATGAACAACATTGTTTCCATACTTATGTACCATGTTTTATCCATGTTTCTAGCTTTTCTTTTATTTTTGAAACTAATTTACTAGAAATACATTCAGTAGCTCCGGTTTCAAAAATAATAGTTATAGGTAAACCAAATAACTTACTCGAAACATCTATAGGTGTGGCATGTTTCTTAGCTCGCTTACGCTACAAAAGCACGTTTCTTTTGCTGCTGATTACGATCATCCTTTTTCAAAGGGAATTGATTTGCATAATGATCTTTGCCATAGTTATAATAGCCTCCTACAGGTCCCTTCCTAGGCTCGGGTTTATTTCCAACCTTAGAGTTATCGTTCTGACCCCCATAGGACTTATGTCCGTTATTATTGTTCTTGACAAAGTTGTTCCGTGCATTTCTAGAAAACTTGTTTATTGCTGCTTTCTTATTAGTATTAGATGAAAACTTACTTTTCATTCTGAATTTCTTCCATGGTCCTTTCTTAGGTGCAAGAGATGATGAAGAGGAGTTGGGAATTTTCTTCCTTACTTCCTCCTTATGAGCAGAAATTTCCTTCAATTTCTATTCCTGCCTTATGGCCTTTTCAACAACCCCTTCCATCGTGGTTGGGCTATGAACATCCACCTCTCCTCCTATAACAGATTTAATCCCATGATGAATTTCCATATCCTAAACTTCTCATCAGTTTGGTACTAAGGTACATACTTAAGGAGTTTAGTAAACCACTCCCAATACTCAGTTATAGTTAGCTTTCCTTGAGCTAAGTTCTGGAATTCAATCATTTTCTAATTATAGTAAAGTTTTGGTAGCAAACGTTTCCTAAATTAACCTTTAAATTGATCCCATGTGATACTAATTTCATCGGTGTTTAACTCAAATTATGACTATCCCACCATGAAGATGCCTCATGGGAAAGCTGATAGTATCCCCATATCGCCTTTATTTCTTCTGAGAAATTACTTATTACAAAGTATTTCTCCATCTCCTAATGTGGTGCCATCAAACTTGGGTGGACTTATCCTTTTTATATCATTAGCGAGTTCAATTGTCACCTAGCCTTTTTGTTCTCGGGTTGATAAGGTATATTCACATTGTTATTATCAACAAAAACATTGGTGGTTTCCTCGGAGGTGGCTAATTATTGTTATCAACATTTTCTTCCTCCTCATTGCCCCTTACTTGTTGTTCAAGTATAGTGAAATGATCTCTTGTGTCCAACAAGGAAGCAAGGATCTCATCAATTTTCTAGGCAATTCTTGCTCCTTCCTTAGACGGAGGATTACTTGCAATAGTTCCTCTTGTTCTAACCATTTTTTGTTACAAGAAAATTTAAGTTTCATCATATTATGGACATAATAGTTCCAAGAGCTACAACCTTCAAAGACTCGATACTAAGATGTAACATTCCCATTTTAAGACTTTAGAAACTAGGGAATTTTTTTTTAAACTTATTGTTCTTTGTTTTAAATAAAACATCATTCATAACAAACATTCCATGCTAATCAATCTTATAACAGATAACCATATGCAACTCGTAATGACTCAATATGCTACGATCTCTCACGTTAACTTAAGTATAGAATACTTTATGTATACTACGTACACTTGGTTCTCCTATCCTATTCTAGTGCTTGAGTGATTTGTTTAAAGAACCTATCTGAATATTTTTTACCAATATTCATATGACATCACGTTACTTTAAACTAGGTGACATAGGACAATGCAACCAACAACTTGTGATACTTTGGCCAAATATTTTCAACATACTATTAATGTTACTATTCCTAGATGGCATACTCGTCATTCCAGAATACGTCCTTCACCTCACTCTTCTGTTATCTAGATTGGTCTTTACTGACTATCGTCAATCCATTTGCCCAAGGTTTAACCCTAGCTTGAGTTAGAAACATAATTTATCATAGGAAGACGCTCACAATGTCTTAGGTTAAATGGGCATACTCGGTTAAGCTAAGTCAACTAGATGTGCCAAGGTACCCTGAGCCATTGAAAGCTGCTATCTATCCTAAACATGTTACTAACTTGACCTAGAGAGAAACTAAGTTCAAATCCTTATTTGTGTGTAGATCTAGATGATCAATGTAGAAGGGTGTTGCCACATGTCAACTGCAACGTTGTATCCTCGAGAAGACCCATGTCTTCTTGAAGGTACATTCTTGTAGTTGGTGTGTGCCAACATCCTACAAAAACTACCTCACCACGATGTACATACCCCAAGGAGGTTATTAATACATTATTAATTTGGATTATTACATAGATTATAGCAACCTGCTAAACCCTAATCCAACACTCCATAAGATCTTTTCTATATTTGATTCAATTAGTCATTAAAGAACTTCCTTAACTTATGATTTCTTTCCATATTTGTTTTACTTGGTTTAACAAATAGAAATCCAAAAAAAAGGATAGCAACATCATAAGTTCCATTATAATGTAACTTAACCATTCAAAGAAGGTGTAGGAACCAAATAGGTTCAACTATAGTAGACTTTATAGGGAAATGAAGTCTAATGATTAACAATCATATCACCATTCTTTAGATTACATTCCATTGAGCAAGGAAGATTCTTCCTCTACCTCACACATTCCATTACTATGTTAGAATTGTTTAGATAAAGATTGTTATCTTATGCAACTTAACAAGTTGCATCTTAATAAGGGAAATTGAACTAATTCCCTTTATCTAACTTATCAAGTTTATCCGAATTAAGCATATAAAAGATATGAATAATATCCTCAAGATAGTATTTTCCATCTCTTCATAAAATACAAGATAATTTACACAACAAATACAAGTAAATCTCCAACTTTCAATTCATCATTATAAACTTATACTTTTACAAGACTATGCATTTCAGGCATACTTGTATAACAAACAACCTCTATTCTAAAAAGAATACAAATTTTCTTTTTCAATACAAATCAAGAATGAATTAAAACTCTTTACATAAGATCAAGAATTAAATAAGCCAATACAACATGAAAGTTCTTCTCTTCTTTTATCACTTACGATGTCCATTATTAAAATTGTTAGCACGGTCACTTTAATGAAATGACCATGATAAGCACTAAGAATTAAAGTAAATTGCATTCCACTAATTGTTTCATTAAACAAATTTTATTTAATGAAACAATTAATATACATCATACAAATAATCATAAGTAATAATATCTAGGAAGAAGTACAATCAAGAGAATCTACATTCACTTTTAAGAAAAAAGCATAATATAATCTACAACATTAGAATTATATCACATGGCTTAATTGATCCTATCAATTACTATAAAATAGTCTACAGTCTTGACACCCAATTAATTCATAATTCCATAAGAATAAAAATACACATTTATCTTTCCTAAACAACAAAGAAGTTAGTTCAACATAGATCATATTAGTAAGTCGCCTCTTTCCATATAAACCAAAGAAGAGAATCAATACATACCCATTCCTCAGACACAATTCATCTAAAGGAAAGAATCAGGTTTAGTACACACAACGTTGCCTCAGTCCAAGATATCAATATAAGGAGTCCATAAATAAAGAGGCAACATCTAAACAAGAATCCCAATTCAATCCAAGTAGATTTAAAATAGTCTAACTAAAAGTATCACTAAATTTTGTATGTTAGTAGGTTATAATTCAAAGGTCTGAAACCAAACCTTCCAAAAATCCAATCGATACTCAAGTAAAATAAATCTCATATCCAATCCACAAGAAGTTCCCATCTCAGAAGAGAATTAATTAAAGAGAAGTTCAGTCAATGAACTTATATAGTCAACAAAAAAAGGATCTAAAATAGAATAGGACCCAATCCATATTTCATTTCATTTATACTATGAAATGAAATCCCTTATCTAATAATTACTTAGAAATTATTTAGCTATTTCACAAAAGAGAACTCTAAACCAAATGCATAGTCAAATAATGCACACTACTAACTTCCAATATAAAACTTACAAACTGATTACCCAATTCCATTCACCAAGCTCTGTTCAAATTCAAATCTCAAAATGAAATTCATAGTACCATCTCTAAACAACATACTATCCCCAAGATATCATATTCACTTCTTTGTCTAAAACCTGGAGATTCGTTCAAAGAACCCAACAAGGAATAGAAATATGCATCATTGCAAGATCAACAAGGGTCAATAAAACTCACGGACCCAAAGACTGAATTTCCAAGCATTGAATGCAGGGATACTATATCCCTTCATAATACACTATTATACTAGGTTTCTAATAAAAATTCTATTAAAACCCATGAATCGGATGAAACATTGGAAGAGAGTAAGAAACTAGACAATTCGTTTAAGATAAGTACTATCCCAAACTTCTTCCAACTCGACCGAATAGAATCACACATACCTCAAGAGTTCCATTTAAAATCTTATGAGAGGTAATAATTTGTTTAACATCATAGAAAAAAAGGAAGTAAATAATACATTCCATAAACCCTTTTAAAAACTACTTAAATGTTCCAACAAACTAAAATCATCAATACCCATAACAAGATATAATTCTAGTCCCTTAATCCTTCTACAACAATAGTCAAGCCTTCCACAGGTCACGGGTTCACTCAGGGAAGAGAAGAAAAGGAAGACACTTCATTTTCACATGCCCTGCCATGCTCGAAGAAGGTGGTACAGTCTCCAAAATAGAAGTACCATGACAGTTCCGACAAGAAGTTAAATAGTCTACTTCTGAAAATAACAAAACTCTCAAGACCTTATCAAACAGACAATCCAAAGTTGGATTTCTACCTTACAACTCCCTAAAAACCAAACAAAACCTAGCTCAAATTACAAGTAAAGAATTAACTCGTTGCTTCCAACATGATTTAAAACTTCAGAAGAATGGATACTTGTATAGTGTTGAATATGAGCTTTGAACATAAGTTAAGAATTTACAAGGCTCAAACACCGCTCTGCATAAATATAAGATCAAATAAGAGCCTAAGAAACATGAAGCCCTTTATACAAGATCGAATAACACCAAAGCCCCATTACAGGGTCAAGCATTTCCAATTCCATAAAGAAGAATAAAACTCTAGTTCAGAGCTCAAGTACAGAACAAAACTTGACAACTCAACAGTAAGTTCAACATTTGTAAGAATTGAATACGAGTACAGTTGTTGAATTCAAAGATTAAATCAAACATTCCAAAATACACCAAGTTCCCACTCTATCCAAAACAAACACAAGGTCCCAATAAAAATCTCATAGAAAATCAGAAGGCTTCAAGACAATCCTAGAACAACCTTGAAGCTCCACTATAAACTCAATGAAACACAAGACTATCGAAGAGATTTAGAACCATTCAAGAAACAATCTAGTTCAATCAACCTTAGTCTTGAATGCAAGATATAGAGTTTCAAATACAAGATACAAAGCTTCAAATACCAATTTCTAGAGCTTCAAGTACAAGTTACAAAGCTTCAATACAAAATTCACATGAAAACCACTAACAACTAGAACAGAGAAAGTTCCCAAAACTACCATTAACAACAATGGATTCACATTCCAAAACCCACATAGATTTCATGAAAACATGCAAGTAAATAACCAGATACATCATGCAAAAATATATCTCAAGTGAGCAAAATTGTTTTAATGAATCATTTAGAAGAAAGAAAGAAATCTTAATGGGTAGAGCCTATCATGCCTGATAGTACATCTCTGCTAATACAAAGAATACTTATAGCTGAGTTTCCTTACCTAACCTCCTAAAAATTAAAGTCTCGAGACCTCATGGCATAGGCGAGGATGAGATATTTTCAATGGTGTTAGATTTGCAATATTTCGAGCCTTGAGTCGAAAGATATGCCCCTTAGAAGTTTTTATCGGGTCCGTACAAATGGATGGGAAAATAGTTTGAAAAACTAGGTCTCCTTTAATATGGGACATGTGACAGCCAATTAGGGTAAAATCGGGTTTGTGGGTCCGCAATTTATCTTTTTCCCTTTTTCCATAAGAATCACAAAATCCAGAAAACCCCCACGGCCCCGCTGCTCCGCTTGGACACATGGCACCCTTTTGTTGGCTAGGGAGGTGCGCTCTAATCTTTTCCTTTGTGTCATTTTGTGAAAAGGAAATTTTTCACCTTTTCCTCCACCTCCCTGCTTTGGCTTTGACTCAGGTTCAAACTTTGACTTTTTCCTTTGCCTCGTTCTGGAATGTGAGCTCATAGGTCTGAAACATTTTCCCTTCATATTTTCTCTATGTGCGGGGTTGTCTTGACCAAATTTTCCAGGGGGTGAATTTGGGATAGAAAGACCCTAAAGGCCTTACATAATGGACTATCCTAAGGGTGAAGAAGGTCACATGATCATGAAATGTCGAGGTGCGGAAAGTCCCTTGAGTATAGAGGAAATTAGGATAAAAAGGAAATGAGGTGAGAGTGGGTGGCTTAGTGTAACTTAGTGTACGAAAACATGTTTTTCTTAGCAAGAAACCCAGGATCAAAAATAGGCAAGTCCATGACAAAAATTTCATCATTTTTTCATTTTTTTGGTTTTAATAGACTAGTCAATGCGGGAAGTCTATATGGGATGATTATATTATCTCCTTGAGGTATTTGTGAATTTGATCAATGCGGAAGCTTCTGGATATTTTTATTATATTTTTGCAATGAATTTATATAGTTGTCCTTTAAGGGAGCAGTCTATTTATAGCAGTGAAATAGAGTGAAGAGATGTCCCTTTTTGAGGGAGTCATATTTTGCTAGAATTTTGAATCAAGGAGTTGAATCCATTTTTGTTTTTGGATGTTTAAGTCATGGAAAAGACTATATAGGAAGATTAGGTTCTTATTTAGAAGACAAGACCATAACACACAAAGGTTAATTATGAAAGAGGTGGTTTCGAGTGATGAACGACCATGGGATTCCATCTTTAAGAAGATGAAAAGTATCCATGAGAATCATGCTATGAGTAGAGCCATGGTACTCATATTGAAGAGGAGGTTGAAAGGTGACGGGTAATCACATGATTCTTGTTTAGTCATGGATCCTCAAAAAAGGTAATATGGAAGGTGAACAACACTCAAGGGATGACAATCAACTGATAGAAAGTGGTATAGGACTTGATGTCAACAATAAAATGGTCAAAGATGTAAGGCATTGAGAGGCTCGGGTTTGGGTTTAGCTTTGAGTGAAGATAAACGATAAGCACTTGATCCATAGGCATAGGTAACGATATAGGGTCCAAGCCAATTTACTTTTCAATTTTTTGGTTACATGTTGATTTTCCTTTAGGACAAGTTCATCGATGTGAAAGGTTTATTCATGGACATATTTTTCGTAGGCAAGTTTGATAAATTTTTAGTAGAATTGGAGATGGTGAAGAGCATTAAGATGATGTTCATCTAATAACTCAAGTTGCGTTAAATGGTCCTGGCAAAAGTCATCATTGTTGAGCATGTCTTGTGGTGAGATGTAGAGAGATGGAATCTAGACTTCGAGAGGTAAGACATCCTTAGTACTATAGACTAGAGAAAAAGTTGTGGTTGTAGTCGAAGTGTGAATACTAGTGCGATAAGTGCACAAGGCAAAAGGAATGTGTGAATGCCAATCCTTGTTAGTATTGTCAACTAATTTCATAAGAATTTTGTTCAAGGTTTTATTGGTCAATTCTACTTGGCCATTGGTTTGTAGGTAATAAGGTGATGAGAAACTGAATTGGATGTCAAAAGCATCGGATAGCTTACGTAGGGTTTTGCTTTTGAATTGCTTCCCGTTATCGCTGATGATGAGGCGGTGAGGAACACCAAAGTGACGAATGATGTGATGGTTGATGAATTCACATATTTTCTCATCTTTTTTAGAAATGAGGGGAATGGATTCTACCAATTTAGTATAATATTCAAAGATGAGCGCTTAGAATCCATTGGTGGAATTGTGAAGAATGGAGATTGATCTCGCCGACAAGATCCAAGCCCCATTGAGAGAAAGTCCAAAGGTCTCATGTGACTGCAAGGCATGACTAAGTGTGTGATGAAGATTAGTATATTGCTGGCATTTCATACAATGTTTGACATAGTCACAACAATCGTGGTTTAGGGTTTTCCAATAATATCCAAGGTGAAGAATGCGTTTTGACAACTAAACCACTAAAGTGACCTCCACAAATTCCATCATGGACTTCCTTGATGGTGTAGGGAATTTTAGAAATTATAAGGCATCATAAGAGAATACCATCAAAACCACACTTATAAAGGAGACCACCCATGATGACATAACGAGAGACACTTTTAAGAAAGGCACGTTGTCCATTATGAGTGAGATTAGTAGGTAGAATGGAAAGAGAAATATAGTCTGTAAATTTCTTATACCAAAGGTCACATGGGTTAGGTGAAACGGTTCCAATGGAATAGACCTCATGAGGTAAATAAGAGGGTGATTACAACCTTTATATTGTGACAAAGATTTTAGAGTTGGTAGGTGAAGCGGGTATTTGAGAAGCCAAGCAGGCCATGGTATCCACAAATTTATTGGTAGAACATGGGGTGGTTTGAAGTTCATAATGGTCAAAGGTGGTCAAAATTATATCTACATGATGTTTATACTTTTGAAGGATCTCATTATGACACTGGTATATACCATTGACTTGGTTTACAACCAGCTGGGAATCGCCAAAGATATTGATTGACTTAACATCTAAGGCATAAGTAACCTAGATACCTAATACGAGTGCTTCATATTCGGAAATATTGTTTGTACAATCAAAATCTAGTTTGAAAGATAAAGGAATAGGTTCACCATCAAGAGGGATGAGGATAACACCAACCCCACCTCCATGCTAACACTTGGAGCCATCAAAGAAGAGTTTCATTTGGTAAGCGGGTTCATCTAAGGAGAGGGTAGCTATGGATTCATCTAGGAAATCAAAGTTAGAGGGTTGATTCTTAGAAAGAGGTGCATCTTCTAGTTGGTTAGCGATAGCTTGGCCCTTGATGGAATTTTGATGAATGAATTTGAGGTCAAGGTCGGAAAGAAGCATAAGCCAACGTGTGGCATGTTAATGTTGATAGGGTTTGGCGTACATATAGTGTAAGGGGTCAGTATTGGTAACAAAAAAGGTTTTGTGGTTGAGGAGGTAATGGTGGAGTTTGGTGGTGATGAAAACTAAGGATAAGCAGAATTTTTTGGCATGGGTGTATCTAATTTCTTATTCCAAAAGGGTATGGCTTATGTAATGAACCACTTGCTCTCTATGTTACTCATCACGATGAGAGAGCATGGAACCTAAAGAATGGTCGCGGCGTAAATATATACATAAAAGGGTTGGTCATCCTTATGAGGAATGAGAACTGGTTTTTGAAGAAGGTATTGTTTTAAGGCTTCAAAGGCTTTTTTACATTCATCATCCCATTTGAATGAAGCATCCTTCTAGAGAAGATGATGAAATGGTTGTGATGGTTTGAAAAGTTGTGAGATAAAATGACGAATGGATTACGACTTACCTTGTAGGCTTTGAATTTGACAAAGATTAGTAGGCAGAGGCATTTCTAGAATAACCTTTACTTTAGTAGGTTTGAATTCTATGCCACACAAAGAAACAATGAAATTAAGGAGTTTTCCTGAAATTACCGCAAAGATGCACTTATTTGGTTGAAGACAAACATAATACTTGATGAGGTGGTCAAAGATGACCTTAAGGATGGTCAGATGTTCAGCTTGATGTTTGGATTTGGAAAGAAGATCGTCTAAATAATATTCCAATATGTGATGCTTGATGTCATGGAAGATGTAAGTCATGGCTCGTTGGTATGTAGCACCGGTGTTTTTAAGGCCAAAAGGAATGAATTGATAGCAAAAGGTACCCTAAGGGGTGATGAAGGCAATCTTGTGTTGATCTTCTGGAGCAAGTAATATTTGATTGTAACTCGAGAAACTATCCATGAGTGATAGCATTTCATGGCCTACAGTGAGATCAACTAGTTGGTCAATGCATGGTAGGTAAAATCATCTTTGGGACAAGCTAGGTTGAGGTCATGGAATTCCGTGCAAATGTGGAGTCCCCCTATCGCCTTTGTGACAAGAATGATGCTAGAAATCCATTACGAGATAGTCAATGGGTAGGATGAAGGAAACCGAGAGAAGGTGTTGAAGATCTTCTTTGACTAGAAGAGCAATACGTGGATGCATTTTCCGCATCTTTTGTTTGATGGGTTTGGCATCAGGAATGGTTACGATATTGTGGACCACAATTTTTAGGTCAATACCAGGCATATCGGCATAGGACCATGAAAAAGTGTTGCTATGGTCCTAAAGGAAAGAGGCAAAAGCTTCCTTCTCAATAGCATCTAAAGATTGGCTATCTTTAAAATGTGCGGGCCATCCTGAGTGTTCATGTTGATTTCAATGGTCTATTCGCTCAACATGGTTTGTGTCTCAAAAGGTAACAATCGGTGAATTTAAGAATCTTCCACACTAAGGAAGGATAGGATGGACTTATCATCCCGACATTAAACGATATTAATGGAAGGTGTATCGTCATCGATCATGTCAAGATACAATAATGGGAGAG
Source organism: Taxus wallichiana var. yunnanensis (assembly GCA_018340775.1). NCBI lineage: Eukaryota > Viridiplantae > Streptophyta > Pinopsida > Cupressales > Taxaceae > Taxus > Taxus wallichiana. The sequence continues at coordinate 1,907,687 of JADAXU010000056.1, read as the reverse complement.
AAGAGGGAGCCTCGCCATCGCATTGATAGGTTAGAGGTCCCAGGAAAATTGTGTTTACGAAAAATAAGTTGGGAGGAATAGATTCAGATTTATGGACTCAGTGGGTGAAGATGGTGATGTGAGTGAATGAGGTGGAGAAGGTTTGTCTTCCTCAATGACGTCAAAGTGAGCCTTCTTGGGAGGTGGTGGATCAAATCCCATGCCACTATGGTCATTTTGTTTACGGGTGGTACAAGAGATGATATTATGGCAGCCTTATTTGAAAAAAATCAAATCCAAAGCCTTTCCATGCACAACGGTGGAGGAAAGTGTGAGCGAATCGGTGGTTAGTACGAAGTGTAAGTTAAATGAAAATGGTCATGTTTGGGATGGAGGTTTGGGTGAATAAGTGGCAATATCAAGTCCCCCATACATTATATTAGTGTGAAGGTGGAGAGGACCATAAGTAAAAACCTCGCCTACGTAGTAGTCATAACTAGGGTGTTGATGCAGTTACCATACTCTTGCAGGTGAGGAATGTGTTGATATTGTATAGGCGGTACTCTCACGAGTGAGGCATTAAAAACAACTTCTAAGGGATCAATAGTCGATATGTGGGTAGCAGGGATAGATGACTCGATAGATGATTTGGAAGTAGAAGAGTCAATCAAGAGGCTGCGTGGCGTAGGAATAGCAATATTTGATGTGAAGAGGTGGTGGTAGCCTTGTTTGATGGGCTTATGGGTGAAGGTGAAGTGGGGGTAGTGATAGATGCCTTGACTAGTACAAGTACATCGTTTGGTTGGTACAACATGTTACAGGTCTTGAATGGCAATGGGTCGAAAGGGATGGTGTAATTATGTACTTCATGCTTGAATTTTACACAGTGGTGTAAAGTTGAAGGGACACAACCCATGCAAATCCATGGTTTGTCGAGCAATATGTTATATTGAAACTCCTCCTATAAGACGTAGAATAGATCCAGGACAATGTGAGGGCTGCGTGAACATGAAGGATAATAGTACCAAGGGTGGAGGTGATGGCATCATTAAAGGATTGTAGCATAACTGGGTTATTATGCATATAGTTAGAAGGAAAATGTATTTGATTATATGCATGGGAGAAGATGATGTTAATGCTAGCACCACCATCAATCATGATGCATCATACACATATGTTATCGATATAGACAAAAATGAATAGGGTGGGATCAGGGTCATCTGACTAGAGAGGTACAATATCCTCTTCAGAGAAGCTGAGGGCAATGATGTGAGGAGGGGTCGTGGGGGTAGAAGGAGGAGCTGATTTTGTTAGCGAGGCCACATGGTGAGGGGTGATAATCGAGGCCACTGGTGTGGGGTCATTGGGTAGAACTTCAATGGATTATAAAACCTTGATAAGGGCTTGTTTGTGGGATTCAAGTCTAGACAAGATCATACAAAGACATCTTTAGAGGATACTGATGTAATTATTTTATCATTGTGTGATGGGTGACCTCGTCAGAGATAGGGTATGTAGGTCCGCAGATGGTGATTTTGGGAGCGGGTGCAGATGGTATATTGGGTATAGGGTTGGTTGATGGGCTAGTTGCTTTTTCTTTGCCTTTGTCTTTCGAGCGCGGGTAGTAATGTGAACCATGTCAATCTAAGGGGAGGTGGATGGTGAGGGTGTGCCATGAAAGGTATAACACCATGAGGGGAAAATCCTAGCTGTGGATAAGATCCTTGTGAAATGAATAGGGCGCATTGACATTTGGGTGGTGGTTTGGCCAACTCTCTTATACATACCATGTTGATCTCAAATTTTGGAGGTGGGAAAAATTATTGTGGGAGTGGAGATGCTAGTCACGAGAATGGGTAAAGGAAGATGATGTATGGTGATAGGTGATGGTGGAGTATGGTCCTCATCAAGTAGATCGTCATCATCAAAAAAAAAAATTTAGGAGGATAAGTTTTAAGAAGAACGGTCTTTAGAGCCTTACAATTTTTTTCAACATCATGTCTTGGAAACACGATGATAGGCACAAATCTTGGTTTCATCAAATCCTTTTGGTTTCAGTTTGAGAGGATCTTAAGGTGGAAGTGGTGGTAATGTGATGATAGAATTCTCTAAGAGATTGGTTAAAATTTTGGTGTAGGACCCCACTAACATATCGTAATGGGAGGTGAGTGTGGGTTTGATACAGTGAGGATGATTGTGAAGGAAGAGGCTTTATAAGAGGGGGAATGGGTTGGTCTAATAGTTTGGTATGTTGAGTTGTCTTAGGTTTCACTAGCATCTTGTTGGGTAAAGGTGGGGTAGAAGAGTTGGCGATGGAAGGTTTGGTTGGTTTGACTACCTTAGTAGAGGGTAGTGGATTCTTATCTTTGGGTTGCACCTTCTTGGGTAAAGGTGACACAAGAGTATGAGATGTAGAAAGTAAAGTAGATGGTGGCAGAGGATGGGTTACCCATGGGGCAACTGAGTTGTGGTGGAGGTGGTTGGTAAATTTTGGGTAGGTGGCATTAGTTGAAGTCATATAGGCAAGGTTTGGGTTATAGTAACTAGTGGAGGTATAGGTGGCAAGACATGCAGGGGTGAGGGTGAGTGAGATTGGTTTTGGGTGCATGAGGTGTAACAAAGGCTTGTGATGCAGTAGTAGGTTGTTTAGATTTTGACCGACTTTGGGTGTGAGATTGTTTGGTCAAGGTTGATGGATGAGGCCCTAGGATAGATGGAAGGGGGGAAGGTGACAAGGGTGTAGTAGACAATACGGTGTACGCAGCCTAGAGGGTTGGGTTTTCTTTTTAGGTGGGAGGATAATCCTATTACGGACTTTGGAAGATGCGGCTAAGTCCAATCTAACATGTGGGTGAGTAAGGATTGATGTCGGCATAACACCCAAAGTAGTGATGGGTCTAGATACGGGTGGGGAGATAAGTGTGGGTAGGTTTTTAGGTTTGGGAATAGTTGTAGTGATGGGTAGAAGTTTGGATGGAAGTAGGGATGATGAAGAGGAAAATTTTCAATTAGCATGGTCAGTGTAGTTTTTGTTTCTGAAAATACCTTTGGGTAGATCATGGAAGTATCTTCAAGCAACATTTACATTTGGGTCGAAATGGGGAGCCGAAGACATCCCCAGAGCATGGAATGATCAACGTAATCCAAACAATCAACCAACCATGAAAATGGGATTATTGAAGAAGATGATGGAGTGGGTTGGGTAGCAATCCCTATAAAATATTTCTATGAGATAGGGAATTGGCTAGCCTCGGATTCTGTAGGTAAAAGAGTTGAGATCATGTCAATAGGGTTCTAGGATGCTAGGGGAGAACTATCCCCATAGGTCAGGTGAGGTAGAATTATCTCTCAGTGGAGGAGAAGGCAACGATGATTCTCTTGTGGATGGGAGAATAACAAGTGTTGACGGTTCAGAATTTTGGGAAGCAGACGATAATGTGACATTAGTAGAAAGTGTGGATTACTCTATGAAAGCAAGGGTAAGGGTAGAGAGAGGAATCCTATGTGGGTGGAGGAGTAGAAGAGGTATGCTCCTTTGTGGGTGGAGGAGCTCATGCCAAGATGTCCTCAATAAATGAAGTAGGTCAGTTTTGAGGAAAAATTGGTGTGATATCAAAAACTACGTGAACCTCACAAATGGTTTTGTCACCTGGATGAAGGTTTTCTATTTTGATTAGATGATGGTTTATGATTAGGGAATGGATTTTTGAAGATATGAAAATTTTGATTTATTGACACATTCAGGTTTTCTATGACAAGGTCTCCATTGCATATCGTCTCTTGAACAATGTTTTTAAAAGTTATGCAGTTACCATCACTATATCCTTTAACATGATGGTAATTACAGTAGTTGTGCTCTTTATACCATGCGGGCATAGGACGAGTGGGGTCAAAACCTGTATGAGGTTTTATGGGAGGAAGTGTAATGGCTCCAACTTTAAGAAGTTTTTCCAAGACCGAATAATAGGGCTCTTCGATCGAAGTGTACTTCTACTACTCCCGCCAGAGCTGAAAAGCCTGAATAGGAGAAAGATTGGAAGAAGGTTGAGCCTGATTAGAAGGATGAGGTGGACCCACCTTGAGGACTACCATGTTGGCCGATCCTTTGGGATTTGAATAATTATTTTGGGGTTTTGAAGATGAATAAGAATCATTGGATTTGAATGGGGTGTTCTTGTTCCGTAATTGGATTTTCTTTTCTTCAATGGCATGAATTTCCAATTTTCGGGCCATGGTGAATGCTTCATCAAAGGTTCGGAAGGTTTGGACTTGCAGAGTTGGTGAGATGTTTCTAGCACAAGCTCTAGTGAACAACTCAATAAGTTCAGTCTAAGGTAGTTGGAATGTCAATTGGTTAATAAGACTTCATCACCGGGTAACGAAATCCAGTGATAGATTCGTCTTCGTATTGCCGGGTTGAATAGAGATTGGTCATGGTGAATCTCTTGGTAACCTTGATTGAAAAATGATCTAGGAAAGCTTGGGTTACTTGATTAAAGGAATAAATGGAATGTCGGAGTAGTCCACCGTACCAATCTAATGTTGGTCATGTCATGGACATTGGTAAAGTTCTTAGGATGAAAGTGTCATCGTGGGTGATTAGGTAACACCCATGTTTGAAGGAATGTAAGTGTTGTTGCAGGTCTTCTTTAATATTGAAGCGATTGAATTTAGGCATTTCCCAATGAATTGGGTAAGGAAAAATGGGAATATATGGATAGATAAGATCATTACATATTTCATCATATGTTAAAGAATTACGGAGCCAAAGAATAGATGATTCTAAGGTTTACATTTTCTCTATCATCATTTTAATGAGGTCGTTAGTAGGTTGGGATGAATGGATGCACCTTGCGAAAAGGGGTTGATGATGAATGTACAAGGCGGGTGGTATGATGGTGTATGGTTGCGGCTGAGCATGAAAACTATGCCGGAGGAATAGATGTGGGTGGCACATAGCTAGTATAAGCAATAGCTAAGGTCAGGGGTTATTGGTAGTATGTGTATATGGGTGGGGTAGTCGTAACAACTCTAGTGGAGATCGGGGGTAAGGATTGTGGGATGGAAAGGATGAGGTTTTGGAAATGGGTGTAACTTTCGACACCAAAGGTGGTTATGATGTAATGGGTATATGGGAATTGGTGAGTGCAGATGGAGCTATAATCATAGGGATTGTCAAAGGTACAATCGATGTCGCGGGTGTGATCGATGATATAGATGTTGCGGTTATAGCAGCTATGGGATTTAGCTGAGACACCACAGGTGATAAAGTGGATGACGGTAATGCCAAATTGGTGCTAGCTAACGTAGAAGTAGGGGCTAGATCTGGAGGGATAGATATGGGCATGCCATATATTAATTGTCCTGAGGAATCCCAGGTGGAAGAATGAGCGAGGTAGTACTGGAGGGCAGCAGGATTCTAGTTGAGGAGTCTTGCAAACTCCTCATCATTGGTGGCGATGGGGATAAGCTAAGTCAGATCCATAGGTGATAGAATGGATGGCGGTGATGGACTAGGTGGGAGTGGTTGATGGCTAGCGTGAAACATGAGGGCATTAGTTTGGCTGTGAGTCAACACCATGTGAATCAACATAAATTAGCTAAACTATACTCTTAAAATGACATAAGGGCTAGTAGAGATGGGATCAAATAGATTTTGAGGGGAAATTTGGGTAAATATTTTGATAAAAATCAGAACAAGGTGACCAATGTCGGTTTCAAGAACTGATGCGGTTAAGGTATGACCGATGCGATTCTTGTGAAGAATACTTGTTTCGAAAAATAAAGCGGCCCGGTGATTGTTAGATAGGGAGACTGTATTGGAGGACTATGGTCAGAATACAGAGAGTATGGTGACACACAGAAACTTTTAGACAGAAAAGAAGGTGAGATGAGTGTTCTTTGGATAAAATGATCCAATAGAACAAGGATTTGATGCTGGTTTGGTAAACTAATTCCAGTTAGATGTAAACCGACAACGGTCTTGGGACCGATGCCAGTTACTGTGAAATCTAAAGAATGAAGAAAAATGAGGTGTTGTGAATTTAGATTGTATGAAGAATCAACCCAGAAGCTTGGGTATGATAGGATGATGCCCTGACACACTCAGAGAAAGTCAAAATACTTTGACTATGATGGCAGAGCGTGAAAGGAAAAAGAAAGATGAAGAAAATGTATCCTCTCACCTCAAAACACAAGTCAAGCACAAAGCTATGAAAACACACAATCCTAAAAGTGAATTTTATATTTTTTGTGGCTTATGCTACTTATGACTGACACATGAATTTTGAACACAGTTTTTTGTTAGGAAGGCATCCTATGAAAAAGGAAATCTAGAGGGTGAGGTTTTAGGTTATGTTATGGCGGGGTGGTCCTTCCTCTGATGGGGTACTGGACAAAGATAACTAGCTAGGGATTACCTGTCAATCCTCTAATTGTGTGATCATTGATAGGCATTCCTAGGTAAGATGTCATTTAAGAAGGTGTGTATATTCAAATTTTTGTGTAGTTTGGCAAGAGAAAGAGAGAGAAGCAAGTGCTTTTTATGGTTCAATTGTGTCAACCATCAATTGGGCATGAATTCCAGCGTATAGGTTGCCCTCATTTTTAATGTGAGCTATAATGCACAAAATTATAATGCAATGCAAGTGTTTTAATACCCAAATCAAAATATGATATTTGATGTAGCAAATGATGAACAGGAAGAGGGATGCTTTTTCACTAATGCAATGCAAGAAAGAAGAAGTGGTTCATTTTAAGCCCCAAATGAAAAATGTCGTTTAGACAATTAGAAGAAAGGAATATTACCAGGGAGAAGATTAAATGTGTAATTTTTGAAATGAAAGAAACACAGAAAAACATTTTTCCCTATATGAAGAAAATGCAATGAACCCAAGAGAGGGTCCCACCAAGTGTGCCAAAATGTTTCACTATTTTCTTTAAGTTTTTAGATGAAATAGATAAGGGTGTGGGCTAAGGAGGAATACCTGTTGCGATGGTTGGTTTGAAGGTTATGCGCGTATTCTGAATTCTCGATCCAATGCTGACTGTGAGAGCTTCCTTTTGGCTAGGAGGAACTACCTAAAATACACAACAAGACCACAAAAAGAGGATTAAATAATATATGTCAGTGGGCTGCCTAGCATGTGCTAGATCCAAGAAGTGTGATACTTCCTCGGTGGCATTCAACCCACTGTTAAATAAAATTTAATGTAAGAAACAATGTAAGTAAATAGAATCCTACTATAATTGATATGATTTAGGTATCTCATCCAAATACAATAAGAAAGTCTAACATAACAGGCTAGGTTATGATCAGATCTAGAGGTGGGGTAGTTGGTCAGGGTTCTGGTATTGGTTAGGGTCAGTTACGGGTCACTTAGGTTGTTTGGGTGAAGATTCTTAGGTTCTATTATTGATAGGATGACCAAAACATAAAGACTGGTATCGGTTAGATATAACCGATGACGGTTTAGAGAGAACTGATGACGATCATGGGTAATCGCGTTAGTACGGTTGGGATGATAGGAACTCAATAAGACCTGATTTTGGAAATTGGTTTGAGGTTAGAAAAAGATAAAAAGGGGAATGGTGAGGTCTGTGGGGATCTTAGGAACACTCAGAGATGTATAAAGGTCGTGTATAGATGATCAAATGGTATGACGGTGAAAGGTTGAGTTTGCAGGAAAGTGAATGGTGGGAGAATGGAGATGCTAATAGAAAATGATAATAGAGATGACAAAATAATTTTAAAAAAACAAGGATGGAATGACACAGGTGATAAACACACTTATTATTGTTGCAGGTCCAATGGCTGGGTGGTAGTGATTAATGATTGGTGGGATGGAGCTTAGTGCCGCGGTAGTGCTTCCTAGAATGCTATCGTGAGAGCGATACCTCTGGATTTGTCTTGATGCTTGGCTATGGCTACTTGGATGTGCGAAAGAGCTCTGGTTCTTTCTTACATGCAGATCTCCCTTTGCTCCAAAATTTGAGAATGTGGCCAACCTCTCAAACAAGGTTACCAAAATGGTTATATGGTAGCTGATGATGGTTTTTGGTTGACTGGCATCGATTAAGGTGGGATTCCCTAGGTTTACTAAAAATGATAGATCTTATAATCATTTGGGCCAGGTTTGTCCATTTTTCGTGTATCAAAATAGGTGTTATCTTTTAATTAGCAATAATGTGGTTAGAGGAATAATAGGAAATGATTTTTAGGGTTGAACTAAGTCTTAGTTAGTTATAGTGAGTAGATAGATACTAAAAATAGGTTTATAATGAGGTGTCTAGGTGAGGTGGTGGGGTGAGGTGTCTAGGTGAGGTTGAAATTGGCTTAATTAAGATGATTAAATAATGAATAAAGTGAGGATGAGTATTAATTTAATTAAAGTGATTAAATTAATATTAATGTGTGATGTAAGGGTCATGGTTAGGTAAAAGTGTTTAAGTTAGTTGTTCGAAAGGGGACCAAGGGGAGTGTGACCCAATTTTGGTGTCTATATAGTATTCAAAAATAGGGTACACTTTGATATTTTTATGCATCGTTGTGAACTAAAAACCATGTACATAAATAAAAATAAAATTATAAGAAAAATGTCCATTTATTTTGCAACTCCTTTGGACAACCTTGTCCCAAATTGAACTTCTTCATAAATAGACTATTTGAGTGGGGTCCACTCATCACCACAAGCATTACCATACCTTTTTGTAAACTTGGAGGAGTACTATACATCATCCAATAATTATCCATGAACTATAAATCAATTCTAGGTAATTATGATCATTTTATCTCCTATCGCTTTTGAGCTAGGGTTTCAAGCACATAAAAATTCGTTTACCTTGTTAACATCTATTCATAAAAATTTGATGATGAAATGAACTAATTATTTTTTGAAACCTTCTAAAATCAATGTAGAAAAATACATGAAATCCAAAAGGTCCCATGGAAAGCACACAATTCAAGGTGAGCATTAAAAGGTGCGATTCGAGATAGAAAACACCCTTTCTTGGACCCTGTTTCACTAAAACTAACTTATCTTGCAAAATACTCTTCGAGAATGACTCTTTTAGGAACCAAAGGTCCTACCCTTCTATTTGATTTATAGTATATTAGTTACTTTGGACACATATGCTTTGTAAGTCATCCCTTCAACATATTTGAATAATCCCACATGTGTGGGAAGTAGTAGTTTCTTCGATAGGAATTAGTATATAAGAAGGTGTTGAGGCTCAATGAAGCATCCACGAATATATTGTATTGAGCTTGCTCAAAGGAGGTTGCCCCCTCGAAGAGGCCTGCGATTTAATATCATTTCGAGTTCTTTTGCTTTAGCGACTCGTTGCAAGTTGTTTCCATTTCTAGTTGCATTATTGTGATTGGTGAAATAGTGTTGCAGGGTCTCCACGTCTGGTACCAGAGAACTTTCCATAGCCAAATTTTTTTCTCTCTGTAGTAAATCATAGAAATCTAATTCTACCCACCGTATTCTCTCACCTCGCCCAGCCGGGATCTTGGTGATCGGAAAGTGGTCCAGATCTTGTTTGCATTATGTTTGCAGATCTTGTTTGCATTATGTTTGTAGATCTTGTTTGCTCTATTTTGCAGATATGGTTAGAAGCTGTGAGTTGTGCCATTTTAAGAAATATTGCATTACATTTGCAATATTTTCACATGCACATGCACTCCTTGAATATCATAAAAAAACTTGATATAGGCATTAGCTAGAGCCAGGCAACCTTGAAAGTTTCAAGTGATTGTCTCCATTTCCACACCACAAGCTTTAAAAGTCATCCTTCATCATTTCATCAATACCATTATTCTCTGTGCAAAACCAAATCGGGCCAATGGTTTCTTTTCTGCATTACATGTAGGGTTTTCGGTGGGTGCTTGGCCATTCTCCAGCTCACGAACACAATATTTAAATTTATTAAAAAAATTACAAATTATGCTTTTAGCCATATCTTTCATATTATAGCTCTGTTTTCCCTGAAACTTTCTAGAACACCCAAAATCCTAGTCTACACATTTCATACATTGAGGTTCCAAGACCCAATTCCACTTCTATCACTAAAAATTGTCATTTTAATTTTTTTAGGGTTTTCCATAACTTCTTCATTTTTTACCCGATTACCTCAAAATTTGCACACATTCTTCCTTTCACTATTCCGCTCCTTTTTCCTCAAGGAAAAAATTTCTAGTTCTTACCATTACAACCCCCAAATTGCATTTTTCCTTCATCAAAATTGCCTAGAAAGTTCCAAAATATCATCCAAGTCCATTATCCTCATTTTCTTGAGCTCAAATCCCAAATTGCCATTACTAAACGTGTTTTAGAAAGAGTTTTTCTATCCATTTCCAAAAAAATAAAAACCCTGGTTATGGTTATCACCTATACAGGCACAAAAGTCATGGAGGAAGAACTTGAAACATTGAAATCCCAAGTCACTAAGCTGGCTCAAAGGCTGCAAGGATTGAATCAACAAAATGATATTTTGATCAAACAACAACAAAAGGAGGATTCCTCACACAAATCCTTCTCCACCCAATCCCATGGGCCCAAGCTGGAATTTCCAAAGTTCAATGGTACAGATCCTACATGATGGATTTATCAAGCCGAGAGCAATTCTTCCAAATTCATGGAACTTATTCTATTAATCAAGTTCCAATCACCTCCTACCACTTGGAAAAGGATGCACTACAATGGTATCGTTGGTATCTCATAGCACATGATGAACCCGATTGGAAGAAATTTACATCCCTCATTTTGGGCAGATTTGGTCCCTCTAGAATTCGAGGACTTCACTAGAGCTCTCACCAAACTCCACCAGATAGGTATTGTTTGGGAGTATCAATAGGAGTTTGAGAAACTGGCTAATCATACTAAAGGGATAATAGAAGACTTCTTCAAGATTTGTTTTGTTAGTGGCCTCAAGGAGCCAATCCACTCAAAGGTGAAAATGTTTCACCCCACCAACATGATGGAAGCCTTGGGCTGGATAAGTTGGCTAAAGATAAAATCTTAGCGCAACATCGAATCCCATTATTGTCAACAACCAAGAACCCAACCAACCAGTGGCCAATGTCCAACACCCAGATCAAGCATCTCACTAAGGCCGAGATGTGGGCTTGTAAGGAGAAGGGATTATGTTACAAATGTGATGATAAATTAGTTAAGGGTCATATGTTCATTACGTAAAATATTTACCTACTCAATGTGGAATAATGACCAGAGTAGGACAATGAGGCCAATATCTAGGACTTCCATGATGCTCCAGATGAACCAAGCTCCGCAGAGGATTCTCGCACCCCAGGTGGATCAACCAGAGATCTCTCTACATGCACTAGCTAGTGTTACCACCCCACAAACTATGAAGGTCAAGGGTGCTTCAAAAATATTCCTCTCACAATCCTCATTGACTCCAATAGTACACACAATTTCATTGATCCCGTGTTAGTGCTTGATTTTATCTCACACTTTTGTCTTGAAAAATTGCCTTTAAAAATTGTGTCGATTATCTAAGTTCAAAATTCATATTTTGAATGGAAAAATAATGTTGAAAAAATGTTAAATCTTGTCTCTATGGTGTGAGAATCCTCTTTTATGGTTGATGATTGTGAAAACGTGTCGTTACTAAAGAATCCCTCTCAAATAGATTGAAAAAGCTGTGTAAAACCATGCTTTATCCCCCTTAAATGTCATCCTTATCATTCCCAATGTAAATTACAAATTACAAAAACTTTTCCAAAATCTGTTGATACATGGCACAATGTCATTGGCTACATTGTAGTGAATTTCTCTTGCAAACAAACATAGTATTTACATATTACAAATACAGGTTTGTAATTCCACTCCCAAAGTCTGAGGAATATTCTTTCGAATATTAAAGTAAATATTACAAAAGGAAATGTTGACCCCACTCCCAAAAGGGTGACGTGTATGAAAATGATTGGATCGGAAAAATGGTGTGACGGTGTATTTTTTAAACCAAAGGCATATACTAATGCAAAATGTAGATGTTCCCGATGTCCGATGAAGGACACGTGTAAGTTTCACAAATAAAGTCAACAAGCGGATGTTTAGATCAACAATGCAATCTTGCACCAATGAGAGAAGTTGGGTTGATATGAAAAATAATCCCGTAACTCCATTACCTTTAGGATTTGTACACATGTCATGATCTTAGTGAAATTAAAAGCACATACTTAGGTCAAACATGTAAACTTGAATACGTTTACAAGATAGTGAAAAAGTGCAAAACTACTCCCCAGCCCATATAGCATCAAACTGATCCACGTGGACATTCCACATTCAAATTAAAAAAGAATGATGGATGGTTGGGATGTAATGCATTTATGGCTACCACCATTAATGCATTTTTACACAAATCAAAGCCAAATTTTTGAAGCATTCAAACACTTCAAGATTTTTACTATTGCATATGAATATTTGGGTTCCCTAGCCATTGGAATTCATAAATGAACGAGGTGAAACCAGCTAAGAAGCATCGATTGGGAGCTAGAGGATTGAGAATTTAAGAAGAAAGAGAATGTTTCACAACAAAGGATAGAAAAATAGTTGAAAATAATGAAAATTGATCACGGATTTCGATAACAAAGATGGGAAGAAGAATTGCATAAGTCAATCTTGAAAAATTGGTAAGTTGCCTTATCTTCCTATACTTGGGTTGATTTTTTCACAAGTTCCACCATAATTTGGGGAGATACATTAAAAATCAATATGAAGACTCGTGAATCAATTTTCTCTATATCCTTTGCTATCACGAGTAACTTAGACAACATTAAAGACACAAATTTTCTTGATACAATTTTTGAAGATTTCCTAATAAGGCTTCGTAGTGAGAATCGTAGCAAACTAATGGAAGCTATCGGTATAAGCCACATTTATCTAGCGGATGCCATTCCACCCGCCATCCATGCACTTAAACCGCTGGTATGGTGGTGTGCTCTTAATTACGACCATGAGAGCTAACATGTGTCCGATGGAAGTGGAAAATGTCACATTAATTTCTCTCTGAGATATTCAATAAATTATTAGGATTTCCTAAGATTGAGGGGCCTATTGTGGAAACTGTGAAATCTACAGGAGAAGATTATTGAAATAGGAAGGATGAATATGCTGAGGTATTAAATTCCCAGTTGTTAATTGAAAGGCATACATCCATAAAAAGGATCCCCAAGAACCTTGTTCGGTCCATGTTTATTGAGGAAGTGAAATATTTTATTGTATTATTGAGTATAATGGGAGGGCTCAAAGGATCTAAAAAGTTAGAAAAATGGATGTACCCTATCATTAGAGTAATTATGAAAAATAAGGGAAAATTTAGTTGGGGAAGTCTCATTTCATCTTCCATTCATTCTCAGATGCTAACATTGACTGCTAAAGTCAGGGAAGGAGTTACAGAAGATCTTTAATTTTTAATGATGGCATAATTCATATATAATGGTGCATGTTTCGATCATCCACGGACTCAAAAATAACGGAAATTTGAAACACATAAAGTTTATGATGTATTTCCATAGTTGAGGATTGATAATTAGAAAGGGAATGTGAGGGAAGTACCTAATGGGTTCATCACTCCCCGGTCCTGCTTATTTGACCCTAAATTAGAACAATACGACTATTAGGCATGTATCTTGGGCCATGATTCTATATTATGGATACCTCTCTCTTCAATTCAAATATTTCACTTACTTTAGAATAAGTGGGTTCGAGGAGAAACCATGCATGTTGCTAAGGTATCCTAATGATAAATGGGTCTTAATGGAGCTTGCTAGGCAGGTGGTGCCTATGCATGGGAAGATTGCCAAGAAACATAAGACTAACATCAAGTTCCCCATTACCATTGAAGATACATATGTTCATCCATCACAAAATAAAAATTGATGGGTGAAGAGATGAATAAATTCAAGATGGATATGTTTGTTCCAAGGCCAAATTTTGACAATAAATGGCTTGTAACCTCTGATGAGCATGAACCTCAATTTGAAGATTTTTGGATGAATTGTAGAGATGATGAAGAGGTTAGAAAAGAGATTTTTCAAGAATGACCCTGAGGAAAATCATTGACTATAAAATTGTTTTTATTCCTCAAGGGATTGAGGATGATAAAAACATTGTGAGCCAAGTGTATCTTGAACAAAATTTGGATTCAAAGGTAGTTGCTCCCATCAATTGGAAGGAAAAGAGGAAGATGATCCCCATAGAAGGATTGTACATGTTATGAGGTGTACATTGACTTGGTTGGTAATAAAGGGAATCAATTTATCCCTCTAGAATACTAAAGTATTAAATGAATTCAAAAGGTTGGCTGTTTTGAAATAGGATCTCCCTTCTTTAGCAGAGGGGGCTGAAACAATGGATCCATTGAATGGTGCACCTCCACAAATTCCAAGTAACAAGCCCACCACATATACAATTGAATCCTATACTATAACTACAAGCAAAACTGGGACATCAAGAATTGCTCTAGTTTAAAAGGAAGAAGCTATACTCCTATAAACAATACAAAATGTGCCCAAGACATTGGGAGTAGCTTTACAGATGAAAGGAGCTAGGTCAACTAAATAAAAATATCTTGCAAAGCATCATTGCCTCAAAATTATATCCCTCCCCGAGAATGAGAGGATTTTTATCCCATGTTAACCCACCCCTATAGGTCAAGGTGCCAAGGAAAAGGAAGTACCAACGTCCAAGAATTATGAAAGATCATAAAAAGGCCTAGATGATCCACAGATAGTGCGGAGGAAATATATTTCCTAAATCACCTAATATTAACATAGTACATGAAGATCACTCTAAGATATTTTTGTTGACTATTTGAACATTGAAAATGGAGTCCATACATGCAAACAATGGCTAGTCAAAATTAAAGTCAACCCTAGACAAGACTAGGTCAACTAGCAAATTAAAATGAGTTGTAAAAAGCAAAAATGGGGTTTAGATCCTGGTGTGTCGTTGTCAAAGTCTAGCTACGGAATCCATAGCCAATGGGATGCACTTTTATATTAGAAGGGCACCTTGCCACCATGAGGAATATTTTATTGTCGCTGATATGGTGGGTCCTTAAGCCACCATGTGGCTTTCCACCACGAGTTTGCATTCACTCGATATGCTTATCGAGGAGAGAAAAGTGGACTATACCATACAAGTTTGCATTATAGGATTAATTTGAGCTCGGTGAGCTATTTTATTAGCTCGGTGGGGTAGTTAAATCCCCATCAAGGCCTATATTATTCTCAATGGTTAAATTGATCACAATGTTATCCATTTTCTTATGGTTTGGGATGTCTTATCCTCTATTACCTTGGCTTTATCAACTTATTTCCACATTGGACCAGAGTCAACCTTACCATACTGATGGCCACATATCTTTCATTGAATGGTTTGAACATAGCTTGACACCTTCTTACATGACACAATGAAAAAATTGCCACAACGTGGCATCCAAATGACCAGCCCAACTTTGAGCAATTCAAACACAATGCACAACTTGCCACATATATGTGGCTGAAAAAAAGGAGGAAAGGTGTGACCTGATTCACACATTACATGGGTGATCGAGCCCTATTTAGATGCAAATACCATCCAAAATGCTGAAGATGTGGGACTAATCCCACTTAGTGCAAAGTGTTCCATGCCAAAATTGTAGGCGGGAGTTTCAAACCCATGACCTTGGCAAAGAATGTGGAGTGGCCCAACCAACTCGACCAATGAGTTGGTTAGGATATGGATGGATTGATAAGGGTTTTTACATGAACTTTGGGTCTGCCTAAGGCCTATATAAAGGCCTTCCCACATACAATTCAAAGGCATTAAGCTCCTAAGCTAATTCAAAGGCAATGAGGAGAGTTAAAAAAATCTTCCAAAGGAGAGTTGTAAGGCCTTATAATTAAAAGGAAAATTTTTTGATAAGTCATATTTAATATTTTATAGGAAAATATTGTGGGAGCTAAGTCCTATTATTTTTAATAGGAAAATTGTAATTGGGAGTTATTGTAAACTACCAAATTAGCCCATTGCACCAAAAATATTACGATACACATAGAAGGTGAAGGATGATTCTAACTAGTCATTAGTGTTCTTCAAAGAACTGGAAGCTCTATTTAGGAAAGTTGAAGTTCCATTAGGTTTTATTATAAGAAACTATATTGTACTTATAAATTTCAACTAGTAGAACCGTTCTAAAAGAACCCAGAGATGTAGGATATTGCTGAAATCTATAATCAATCATGTGTAGTGTGTGTTTTTTATTGCATTATTTTGATTTGATTTATTTAAAATAAAGTAATGTAGTCGATAAAATTTAACAAGCCTATAGGGTTCTGTGAAGGTCGTTAAAATTTTGACCTAAATTTTCAGATCAAGTTGGTATCGAGCGAGTGATCATGCTTGCAAACTTGCTAATCTCTAATAAATTTGGTATTAGAGAACGTAATCACACTTTCACACTTGTTAATCTCCTAGCGAGTTTTGTATCGAGCGGTGATCACACTTGCAAACTTTCTAATCTCTGAGAAAGTTTGGTATCAGATTTCGTTGATTTGACCATGTGATTACTTCAATTTTTGTAGTTAGTTCAATTTAATTGAACAGTTCGTGTGCACCATGGGAAAGATGTCCAAAAAGGAAAATATTAATGAAATTTAAGCTTATAATCACTAGATCTAGGAAGAGAACTCTCTCCTGCGATCAATGTATTACTCCTTGAAAGAGGAGAATGCTCACTTGAAATTATAAATGCAAGCCAAGGATGAGCTCTTAACAAGGTTGTAGTGTCGTAATAAAAATAAGGAAATGCCTTTAACTTTATATGTAGAGACAATGATAGATGATTGCACTATAACTTGTTCACCACATGAATCCTCTTCTTCATCCCATTTAGTTTTAGATTCGGTAATGAAGTCTTTGGTTTGTTTGAAAAGCATACTAGAGGAATTAAATCCAAATTATTATATAAAATGGGATTTTATTAAAGAGGTCTTGGTAAAAATGGCCAATTCATTGCTAACCCAATATAGGTTGATGATTTTCCTCATTTTACACGGTTTAGGGTTTTCTAGTTTGGGAATGGATATTAGAGATTTCTCTAAGAACACCGATGGGAGACAAACTTCAAAGCAAAGTGATTACCCCAATAGTCCTAGAGGAATATTCTGATTAGGAAAATGGTGCTTCCTCATCATGGGAAAGATGTGGTAAGATAAATCAACTAAGAGGTAATCGATTCCACCTCCAATTTCTTACCATAATCATAAACACAGTAAAATTTTGGATCCACTTTTTCATCTTAACAAGTATGGTTGTGATTTTTATAAAATATGGAATTCATTTCCTTATAATTTTTATGGATTGCATAACCATTATGTGGCCGATGCTTTGAAGAGAAGGACACCGATGAAGAAGTTGATGTCATTCATTAAAAACCAAGAAAATCGAAAGACCAATCTCATCATGCAAATGTGAGAAATGGTAGTAAGATTTTCTCATCCTAGAAGAAGGAGATTAAGAGGAATTTTTATGCTCATTTCTAGAGGAATGGGCATCGGGTGGACAATTATTGGAAACTTCATCCATCTCACCATCAGAGTAATGGCAAGCCAAAGATGGAATGGATACTTGTTACAAAGGTAAAGGAAGTTTCTAATCCACCACCAGTTGATAATTCAACCCAGGATCAGGTAATACCTGAAAGTGAAAGTCCTTTAAAATGGGTAAGTCAACAATTTTTCAATTATATATTGCATAACTTAGATTGATGAATAGTATGCAATATTTTCTTGGAGTTCAAATTTTGTGAGAAAATATTGAGAGAAAGGTTTACCATACTCAATGGATTTTCTTACTTGGAAAATTTGATTCATACTCCAATTATATCTCCTAATCATCTTTTGAGTGCTTATTACAACTTGGATATAGGATTTCACTCATATTTAAAGATTGGAGATTTATCACCATTTATGTAGGCGATTGAGTTCATTAGTGTCATCTCGATCTTCATTATGTGTAGAAGCATTGTGACTATGCAAAAATGGTAGCTAATCATAATTGGCATCTTATATCGAGTTGGATCTTCATTCTATGAAGAGGCCCATTATGGTCGTACAATAGAGTGGTTCTTGATAGTCATTGTCAACAGGAGGCTTTGTGCTATGTATAGGTAATAAATTTGTAGCGGGGTTGAAATCACCATTATTGAGCTTGCGAGAAATCAGCTCGATCGTGGTTCTATGTAGAGGAATTGTTATCGTGTGTAGAGAATGGTAATTGATCATCATGAACGTGACATCTTCTGAAGTGTAAGACCCTAGAGGGTAGATGTAGTGATGTTTCAATACTATTGAAGTGTAAGACCTCTTGAAAGGAAAATGTAGTAGTACATATTTCGGGTGCTTTCAAGTATAAGTCCCTAGAGGGTAGATGTGACAATATCTACTTCCATGCATATTATATGTTGTTGAAGTGTAAGACCCCGAGGGGCGATTATAGCAATATATTCCTTCTATGTTTCCAAAGAGTAAGACCTTTGTAGGAAAATGTGGCAAGCACAAGTATCACAAATTGTAGAAATGTAAGACCCTAGAGGGAAGATCTGGAAACCAAGACAAAGGAAGAAGTATGGTGGTACCATAACCCACAGAATAAAGATCAAGACCAAGTTTTCAAAGTGAGAAGAATGTTGAACCATACTAGAGAGTTCATTATAGTAGTAATTTCGATGTGATAGTAGAGTATTCAGATTCAAGATAGGGTGAAAAAGTTCAAAAATCCTATCCCATTGGGGACGTGTGATGCAGAGGATAGTGTAGAGGAAAAATGTTCTATAAATCTCCTAAGATCATCATAGTATATGAGATCACTTCCGAGCTTTCCATTGACTATTTGAACATTGCAAATGGAGTCCAGTACATGTAAAATGGTGGATGGTCAAAGTTAAAGTCAACCCTAGATGGGACCAAGTCAACTAAAAAATTACAACGAGTGGTGAAAAGAAAAAATGGGGTTTAGATCCTCCGGTCTTCGACGGTCGTTGTCACCATGAGTTCTCGAAGCTACCACGTAGCTTGCCACCATGAGTTTGAATTCACTCGATATGCCTATCAAGGAGCGACAAGTGGACTATACCTTACAAGTTTGCATTATAGGATTAATTTGAGCTTGATGAGCTATGTTTCTATCTTGGTGGGGTAGTCAAATCCCCATCGAGGCCTATATTATTCTCAAAATCAAATTGATCACAATGCTATCCATTTTCTTATGGTTCGTAATTGTTTATCCTCTATTACCATGGCTTTATCAACTTATTTTCATATTGACAGATTCAATCTTACCAAATTCAGCTTGCCACGTATCTCACATTGAACAATTCAAACATAGCTTGACACCTTCTTACACGACGCAAAGAAAACAAATCACCATAGAGTGACATCCACATGATCGACCCCAACTTTGGGCAATTCAAACATAATGCATAACTCACCGTATATATGTGGTTGAATAAAAGGAGGAAATGCATGACCTAAGTCACACATTACATGGGTGGCCGAGCCCTCTTTAGATGTAAATCCCATCCATGGTGCCCAAAATGTGGGACTAATCCTACTTAGTACAAAGTGGTCCACGCAAAAATTGTAGGCATGAGTTTCAACCCACGACCTTAGAGAAGAATGTGGAGCCTCCCAACTAACTCGGCCAGCAAGTTATTTTGGATATGGATGGAGCGATAAGGGTTTTACATGAACTTCAGGTCTACCTAAGGCCTATATAAAGGCCCCACCACACCAATCTACATATAATTCAAAGGCATTGAGCTTATAAGACAATTCAAAGGAAATGAGGAGAGTTAAAAAAAAAATTCCAAAGGAGATTTGTAATGCCTTAAAATTAAAATTTAAATTTTTTGATAAGTCCTATTTAATATTTTATAGGCAAATATTGTGGGAGCTAAGTCCTATTATTTTTAATAAGCAAATTATAATTGGGAGTTATTGAAATTACCAAATTGGCCCATAGAACCATAGATCTTGTAGGTATGCATGGAAGGTGAAGAACCATTCTCGATCGGTCATCGGTGTTCTTTGAAGAACTGGAAGTGCTATTTAGGAAAGTTTAAAGTTCCATTAGGTTTTATTGTAAGAAACTATATTGTACTTACAAGTTTTGACTAGTGGAATGGTTCTAAAAGAACCTAGAGACGTAGGCTATTTCTGAACTCCATAATCAATCCATGTGTAGTGTGTTTTCATTCTTGCATTATTTTGAGTTGATTTACTTAAAAGGAGTAATTTTATTGGAAAAATTTAACAAGCCTATAGGGGTCCATGAAGGTCATTAAAATTTTGACCTGGATTTTTGGATCACTAATAAACCATCCCTCTAGAAAATAATGTTGAAGAAGATAGCCCAAATGTAAAAAAAGAAAAAAATGGGTGAATCAAAAATAATTAGTAAAATTATTCTTGTTGGAACTCCACAGAGGAATGTTATTCCCCTAGTTATTCAAACCACACCATCAATAGTTTATGAAGGTACTAAATTAGATCTCTCACCACTAACGCTCCTTCCTACACCATCTGCATTTCCTACAAGGGTGGTGAAAGATATTATCAAGGAAGCCATGGTACTAACGAGTCATATATTAAGGGGAAAATCATGATCAAGAAGAGAAAAGTGTGGAGTAACATGATAATAAAAGTGATGTTGACAAGGTCTTATCACTGGGGTAACCATTGAAAGAAATTGAAGTAGTTGGTATTGATATAAATGAGCTTAGGAGAAGCCCCTACTTTGAGGTTGATGAAAGTAGAGATGAAACTATGATAATGTCATCTGAAGAAATCCATATGACTGATACTAAGAAAATTTCAGATGTAGAGATGGAGACCCAGTCTCAAGAAACATGACTTTTGGATACAGCTTCCTTCTATACAATAGAAAAGGATTTTCAAATGGATATGCAAGAGTTTATAGTTATTGAGTTACCATTGCAGCATGACTACAGTTCCAAGTAAAGAGGAATATTGGAAAGTGAAATATTCCTAATTGCTAGTGTCATAGACCAAAAAACTATTGAATTCACCACCACCTAAGGTGTACAAGATGAAAATGTTGTTATATCAGATACATTAGTGGAAAATGAAGATATAAGTCAAGAGTCAAGTACCCAAGCTCAACAAATTAAGGTGAAATAAAAGGATGACAAAAGGCAAGTAAGGATTGAGACTGAGGCCCAAACAAATACTTCTACCCAAGAGTTCCCCATGAAAGATAAAGATCAGGGAGAAATGATAGGTGAAGAGAAAGAGATCCGAAAGGAAATAGTTATGAAAGATATCATTCCACCAAGGGAGCCTGAAAGGGAAGAAAATGTGGAATCTGCTAAGGTAGAGAATTTATCACAAGATACAAGCATGCTGTCCACTCCTTTTAAAAGTGTGAAAGAAGGTACAAGTACACCTGCTATTTCAAAAAATATAAAGACTTGGGTGAACAATCTGAACCTACTAATAAAGAGCAATAGGTTTAAAAACTTAGGCCCAACAACAAAATAAGGAATGTACAGTCAAAGTAGCGAAAGTGTAGACCAGGAAACAAGTGTGAAAACACCAATTGCATGAACACTCATATTAAGAGATGTATCAATAGTAATGGTGCCATTCCTTCAGACCATAGGTTTTTCTCCTTTAGAGATAGAAGATGATAATGACCCCATGATAGGATTGTTAGGGGGAATTATCCAGAAAATGAAAAGAATGAGGAAAAAGAAATTATATTATCCCAAAAAGGCTTTGGGTATCTCTAATATTGAATTCCAAAACCTATGAAATATTCTAAGAAAGGTAAGATTGTGAAAATATCACACTTTAAAAAAGCTGGGTCTAAAACCTTAGAAATTGCTGCTCCTCATCATGATATCCCAAAGGATAGGTTAACAATTAAAGACTAAAACATTCAGCAGATCCAATTGGGAAGGCCAACAAGAAACAATCTTAAGTAGGATGTTGTTTCAGCGGTAAAAAGAACTTTTGAAAGATTAGATGAGGATAAAATAAGTAAAAAGGAGCTAAAAGAGTAGGTGTAAACTTTAACTTTATGCTTGTAGAAATTAGTAGTTTCATCGAAAGAATATCAAGGAAAACTTACTATTACTCCCGAAATAATAAACAACGTAGAAAATGCTACCAAAAAGGTTAAATTTGTTAATATTTGGGTGGAGAACTTATCTAAGAAGGAAGGAAAGTATTTGAAAAGGTGAAGAAAAGGTATAAGTAATTCACTTCTCATTTCAACATTATCAAACACATGATTCAAGAATGCAATTGAAGGAATTCTTCCCAAATTCAATATCATCAACCAACTAAATGGGGAGATAATTGAAAAGGAAGGAATATTAATAGCTGATAAATTGGGAACCCAATTCATCTTAGAATATTGGTTAAAAACCAAAATGAATGTACTAAATGACATCAGGGAAAGTTTGGAGGAAGAACGGAAATGGATTGAAAGAGAAATTGACACCCTGGATATGAAAGTGGATGAATTGGTGTTTGGAAATAATAGAAATAGTTGTTTTTATTTGGAGATGGATTTCCTAATACAATATTTTGAAAAGAATATTCATGATGAGAATTATTCATATGAGGTTATCAAAATATTAATGACTATGGATAGAACCTAACAGTTAAATCAAGAGAGATCAAATACATGATGGAGAAATGTATGACAACAATTAGCAGGGAAACTATAATCTTCCAAAATCACAAGGGCCCGAAAAGAAGAATTACACTTGTTATTCAAGAGGTATGATGCTTGCATGGAAAGACAAATTTAAAAGACAATGAAGAAGATTATGTTACCATGCTAAGCTATTGAAGAAGCCAAGTCTTCTTGATATTGTATTTTATTTCCATTTGATGCTCTTATTTTCCAAACTATTTTAGAGATACTTTGAGTACTTAGATTTTGAATATGTTGTATTGAAAAATAATGAATTTCTATTTCATTTTGATTAGATTATAAACTTATTATGAAGCATGTGATTTTACTGTAACAATTTGAGGTGTATTGTATTTTTGAAAAGCAAAAAGGGGGATCTACAGGGTCCCCTGCCCATGAAAGATACATATATATTCAATTATTACATAAAACAGGAAACTAAGAGAAAAAAACATTTAGTCATCCTCTATTTCTACTCTAGATATTCTCCAAATGGGGAACTTTACTTAATAGCCTATTTTTCCTTGGTATGATCTATTTTAAGCCCTAAGATGTTTGAGCAAATATAGCTACCCTAGCCAAATTTTGAGACATCCCCATCTCCATTAATGATTCAATAGTTATTCTAGGACCATCTATAATATCTCTCAACTTTATCTTCTTCTGATAAGAATATACCCAATCCAAAATGTCTAAACCACCTATAGGAAATTCCTTTTCCCTTTTTCCTTGTAAGAAGTGCATTGAATTGTAGTAGACTAAAGCGAGCATTTGTAGTTGATGAAATAACAAGCACTGGACCCTTTAAACTGATAGAGAAAGATATTTAGAACTAGGCTCACCCTTGTGCCTCCTCATGAAAGGTGGGTGCTCTCTTGGCAGAGGAATAGGAAAAGGTCCTAATAATTTTTCTCCATCAAAGGAGCCCGCTTTACTAAACAAATGGAATGTTAGAGAGTATACTTGCCCTTGACCTCCTTGGTGGTAGAAATTGATGCCTTAAAAAATTGAAGATATTAATGCTTTACTTCTTCTTTATCCAAAATAATGATTAGGGGCTGAGAGCTTGTTTCCCCCTTTTCTCTTCTTGATGATGGTGTTGACATTGTATGTTATTGAGGTGGCACAGGTCTTTTTCTGAAAAAATTTCTAGAAATTTTATTCGTTGCTCCAATTCCTCTACTTTGTGAGAAATGGCAGGAACAATATCAATTGAAGTCTTGTCATAAAGCACATAGGATTCCCAGGGAACCTCTTTCAACACAAATTCCTCATTTCACAAGAAGGGAGACTCATATTTAGTCATCCCTGTCATGACATGCCTCCTTTTAATCCAAAATTTCTTCAATTATTTTGGAGTTTTCTAGTGCTCCCACCGAAAGAGATGATAATACATTGATTGGAAGGTAGAGAAAACATGATTGATTTTGATCAATCTCAAAAGGATCAAAATCCGAACCTCTCGATATGTCAAGGGCCCTTTGTTATCCACAAGGTCTACAAATTTGAATAAATCCTGATAAACACTTCATCTAGGATTATGAAGTCGAATATTTGATTCAAATCTTTTGATGATATTTCCTTTAGGCTAACCACCCTACTATAGCTTTTGCATTCACCATCATGTCAAAAATTAAAAAGAGCTTTCAAGAAAAATTTTAGTAAGTCTAAAAATGGAAAATGGGATCACTGTTATTAAATGAGTTGATATTTATTTCTCAGCCCACATGAAGGAAGTGAAGGTGAAACAATGGGCTATTATATGAAAGAAAATTTACTTAACTATGAAAAAAATTTGCACACGAGGAAGGCTCAAATCGGGGATCTAGTAATCATTATGCATACTTCAAAGCTGATGTTTAAAAACTAGAGGTTGATAATGGTCACATTAGAAAGATTTGAAGTTTTCGAGGAATTTCCATAAAGTGCTTACCTATTTTGCTAAATATAAAAGTAGACAAAATAACATGGCATCCCAATCATTCTGAGAGAGTGAAATAAAGTGAATCACTCGCAATTCCTCCACCTGGAAATGTGAAAATAAAATCAAAAGGAATAAATGATGGATCAAATTGTGTGCCGTAAAGGGGAATATTATTTTGAAGATTTAGAATTTTGGGGGAATGAGAAAAATGAGATGAGAGAAATTGTATAAAGGTGACGAGAATTTTCTCACCTTGGGGGTTATTTTTTCTAATTTTTTAGAGAGAAAAGGAGAAGACCAAGTTGTACTTGCCTTAAGATGAACCGATCTGAGATACCTAAGTTTTGTTCATTCATTCCCAAACCTTCTTGCAAATATGATTACATGTACAATAATTGGTATAGTCATTGGTCATGAGGTGTTGTGTCCCCTTATCAAAGTGTTGGAGTTTCTTGAATAAATTTGTGTGTATTCTCATGAGAAATGTTGTTTTGTTTTAGGATGTGTTGCTTTGAATCAATTATCTACATTTTTATTACAATCTTATACTGTTGATTTATCTAAATTACACAAAGCCTTAGCTTAAATAGTGGCAATTTAAAGAATCGCAACTCGCATTATTGATGGATATTTCCTTCATGTTGTGGTAAACAGTTTTAAATTCAAGTTGTATATGTCTGATTTAAGATCTTTGTTAGTTCTTGAGGGTATCTGGAACGTATTTGATCAGAAATTATCAGTATTTTATTGAGAATTTATCATGAGATATTTTATGTTTAGGTTCTCAAAGTTTGTGTGAAATCTTGTGTTCTTAGGCCTCCATGAATACAAACTTTCTAGTTGAAGAAATGCTTTGGATTATGTGATCTATATTTTTGCATCAAGAATAATGGTTTACAACATTTGTTAAGGTTCATTTAAGTATTTTGTATAATCAAATTTATCTTTCTTAACTTCCCATCCATACATCAAAACCATAACCAATAACCATTTGATCCACCCGAATTACCCATGCTTGCACTTTTTATGCACATAAATGCTAAGGATATTTGTTAATTTTGTCCATCCTTTATCTAAAATATGCATAAGAAAGCTAGAATTATAATTTTCTTTAGTAACTTGAGCCTCTTTAAAGACATATGAATTTTCTAGTGTGATAAATCATGAGAGTTAGATGATGTCTACATTGACCATGTCTTCTTGAGGATGTCTTTTCACATCCCTAAGAAAGAGAGTCCAAATATTATATTTTATCCATTTCTTTCATAAATACAGGTTACAAAATGGGTCCTCTCACCTTGTTGTAGGAAGAACCTAAAGTAGCAGGTAGGTCATACCCTTAGTGAGGTGTATCCAATATTCCCAAGTCAAAGTGAAAAGAGATTTCTAGATCCATCCCCAGCTACAAAATGACTCAAATCTAGTTTTTCTTTCTCTAAGCATCCTTCTTAGCTTGTTGATGTTGCTTGATTACAAGGTGGGACTAATTTGGGTACCAACACCCTCGTGGAATCGTTGCTAGGGATTTATTTTTGTAAATTTAAAGATACATCAGATCTCTCTAGTAATGTATTGAGTATGTTTAGATGCAAATACATGATCTAGACATCATCCTTTGTCGATATTTACAAAAAATGGGCTTAATCAAAAACTATTTGCTTGATATTTTCCTAGTCTAAGAAAGCTTTCCATTAAATTTGACTTGGCTAGGGGTAAATATTGATAAAGGATGCTAAGATTTTCCAAGATTTGTTGAGATTGATCATTAAGTTTTAGTTGGAAAGTTGTTTACAGTGATTTTCACATCTAAGGTACAAGACCTTAGTGGTGACTCCACATTATTCCAAAAATTTTGTAAATACCAGTGCCTCAAGTTTCAAAATATTGTAATATATCATTAAGATCTATAAAGCTAGAAGGAAGAAGGTCCTTCTTCAAGACAGATCCTACTAGAAAATTATTTCCAGAGTTAGGAAGGACAAATCAATGAAGAAAAAAGTCTAGAAATCCCTTGGAGATCAAATATCTGAAGAGAAAGTAGTGCCAGTCATTGAGGGTGATCAACCTTTGATAGAAGACTATTCTAGTTCTTCAAATAGTTCTAGATCAGCTTTCCTTACACAAATTTATACACTCTAGCTGGAGAGGGTCCTTCATTTTCAACTAATAAGGGTATTCCTCATCTCCCTCCTTTATTGCTTAGAAATAATAGGGTGTTTTGTGAGACTGAATCATTAAGGACCAATACTTTGAAGATCATACACCATTACCTCAAAGACCTCTAGTTCCCCACCATTTTAACCCACCTCATATTAGGACACCTCCTCAAAATAATATGGCTCATCCTCCACCTAGACCCCCTTTGTTGTAAATGTTTTTAGACCCATAGATTTTAGGGGTATGGTGGGTTATCCTAATGCAGTTCCAAAAGAGGTGAGAAATAGGTTGCCTAAGTTTCAAGGAAATAATGTTATTAGTGGTGACCAACACCTTAGGTTATTTTTGTTAATATTATGGAATATTTTGAGATTGAACATGAGGATGTGTATGTGAAATTTTTCATTCATACCTTAGAAGAGGATGCCCATGATTGGTATAAATCCTTACCAAACAATTCTATTGATTCATGGACTGAAATGAAAAATGCATTTAGATCACAATATGGGGACAAGACTGATCTAAGTTTCTTCTCTCAAATTTGAAAATATAAAGAAGAATCCCAATGAACTTGTCCAAGATTTTAATACCAGATTCAACAAAACCTTGACTAGATTTCCTATAATTTTAAGGCCAAGTGATGAATCTTGTCTTGATAAAATATTTTGATGCCTTTGATAAGAAATTTGCATATTATTTGAGGGAAAAAAACCCTAGGAATTTGAGACAAGATTTCTCTATGGCAATACAAATTGAGAATAATATTAAGGCAATAAGAAAGCCTCCTAAAAGGGAGGGTGTCAAGTTAATAAATCTTGAAAAGCCTCAAGAAAGAAAGGGGTAGATCTGGAAGAAGTGGTTAAGACTCTAGCAGGAGTAGTGAAAGAAATTTCTTACAAACTTGCTAGGGTAGAAAAGGGATAGGTCAGAATTCTCAAGCCCAAAATCAACCTCAAGGTCAAAATAGATTTGGTAATCATCCTAGAAATGATCATAGATCAGATGATAGAGGAAAAGGCCCATGGGATCAAGAAATAAGAAACAACAACCAAGAGAAAAAAATTGTCCCTAATCCATTAACTATGTTAGAGTGTCCTTGGTTGAAGAAGATCATGTGATTGACTGGTGTGATAAGTGTTTCCTCCCACATCTCCCATGTGACCCTACTGAAGAAAGTGAAGAGGTTAATGACAATGCTACTTATGGTGATGTTTGTATGATGGAATGCAATAATAGCTTCACAAAGGAGCCACTTCCACTGAGTTTTTTGTAAGTACAAGGACTATGGAAGGCTTTTGGGAGTGCATACAATGGGTAATTTCTGTCCCTTCCACTACTAATTTAGATGTTGATATGGTTCATGGATTTTGAGTTTCCCAATCATGATTTTTAGTACTTAAGGACATTAATGATTCAAAAATATGATGGAGGAATTCCTTCTAAGGAAGACAAAAACTTTTAATGAATGTAGTGGTTCCTAAGAAAAGGAGTATAATATAAGAAACAAATTTTAAAGGGGAGGGCCACAACCCAAACCAAAAATGGTTATCCTTACTAATATCCCAAAATATCCCTCAAGAAAGATGTGCCAAACAAAGGCCCAGTTATTACCAACAAATCCAGTACCTCTGCCCCTACCCAAGCCATGAAGAACCTCATACCAGGAAAAATTACCCTACCTCTCAATACAACATTACCCAAGTACACCCCATGTGATATGGCTCAAATTTTGAGTCAAATCAAGGTTATTATACCCATTGTTGAGTTTTCCTAGATCCTTTAGCACGAAAAAGATAATTTGAGTACTTTAGGGTTCAAGGAGGAGGTAGTGGCCCCGGGAAAGATGTTAATAATAGTGTTGATCTTCCCCTATAATTACAGAAATTGGAAGTGCCACAAGAATTGGAAAATTTGGGGAATCCCTTGAAGTATATTTAGGAACCTCCCTTGTTGAGTCTCAACTTGATGTTGATCCCTTTTACACTACTTTGATCATTAAAGACAAACTTGTTCACAACTGCATGTTTGATTTAGGAGCTTCATGTAATGTGATGCCCCTTGAAGTTATGAATGAGCTAGATATCAAAGTAACAACAACCTTTGGAAAATGCACTTCTATGGATTCAAGAGAAGTACCAGTAATTGGGTATGTCAAAGGTTTGGTGGTGTAATTGGTAACTTACCCTAGTAAGTTTTAACTATGAATGTGGTTATTGTTGACTACCCTCTAAAAATGGGGTATGTTGTTGTCAAGGAAGTGGGCTACTAGTGTGGGAGGAAGTGTGCAAATGGACATGTCATATGCCACTATACTAGTGGAGGGAAATCTTGTCAAGTTGTATGGGGAAAAGAAGATGTTGCATTTGATTGAAGATCCCAATAATGCTTCTTATGAAGTATTGTATGTAGATGTAGATGTTAATAATTTTGTTGGTTATGTAGATTTTGAGGAGCATAGTATTAATGAGAGTAAGTGCTTTGAACAATTTGGTGCCCCTTGGACCTTGATGTTTGATGGAGCTTGCTCCAATATGGGAAATGGGGTTGGGGTTGTGCTTGTATCTCCAAGCCAAGATTTTTAATTTTCTTTCAAACTAAAATTTGAATGCACAAACAATATTGCAGAGTATGAGGCATTACTTTTGGGTTTGAGGATTTCTTGGAGATATGGTATAAAATACATAGTTGTTAAAGGAGACTCTGAGTTAGTGGTCAAACAAGTTAGAAAATTATATGCTACAAAAATCAAAGGATGAAACAATATAAGCATGCAGTATGGGATTTTATTGAGATGTTTGACTCCTTTAACATTTTATATCATGACAAAACTCAAAATGTTGCAGCAGATAGATTAATTGTTTGGATCTAGGTTTGAAATTACAATTTTCTCCTTATTGTGATTATGATGTTGAAATATTTTCTAGACCATCTGTTCTAGATAATGTGAAACATTGGAAAGTATTTGATGATGATGCCTAGGTACAGAGGTTTTTATTAAATGAAGGAGAATTCACAAATCAGTGCATGGATTGGGAACCAATGGTCTCATTTTGTGATGGGAAAGAAACCTTGTTTGGCAAGGATATCATTTAGTTAAAAACCAACACTATTCCCAGGGGATTGGTTTCTTTAGAATCCAACTTTGATAATGTTGATAGGGTGGTTCATAGACACATCTCTACTTCAAGGGATGTTGAAGAATTTAATTTGGGAACTAAAGAAAATCCTAGAAAAGTTTGGATAGGAGAAATTTAAGTAAGGAAGAAAAGCAGTCTTATGTTGAATTGTTGAAAAAATATCAAGATTGTTTGGCTTGGTCTTACTCAGAATTAAAATCATATAGGAAGATTTATTTCAACATGAAATACCTTTGAACCCAATGCTAAACCATTTAGGAAAAAAAGAGGCCAATTAATCCACTTCTCTCCCTCAAGATGCAGGAAGAATTAAAAAAGTTGAGGGATGGAGGGATAATACAACCTACAAGATATTCTTCATGGGTGGAAAATCTAGTGCCAGTAAGAAAGAAAAATGGAGACATAAGGTTGTGTGTGGATTTCATAAATTTGAACAAATCCTCAATCAAAGAAAACTATCCATTTCCTAATATGGATAACATGTTACAATTGGTCACTTAGATCTGAGTTGATTTCTACATTAGATGGATTCTCAGGGTACAACCAGGTGGTTGTGAAGTAATCAAGAGAGAATTAAGACTACTTTTACTACTCCATGGGGTACCTATGTGTATGTAAGAATTCCATTTGGTCTAATGAATGCTGGGGCTACTTTCCAAAGAGCCATGGATGTTGCATTCTCAGTTACATCAATGATTTTATCATAGTATATCAAGATGATGTGACAATGTTTTCTAGAAAGAGAAGTGACCACTTGAGCCATGTGGAGAAGATGTTGATAAGGTGTAGAGAATATGAAATCTCATTGAACCCTAAAAATTCATTTTGGAGTTCAAAAGGAAAAATTATTGGGGCACATCGTGTCAAAAGAAGGGGTTATGATTGATCCTGAGAGGGTGGAAGCAATTGGTAAGGTTCTTGTCCCTAAAACTAAGAAAGGAATTCAATCCTTTTTTGGTCAAGATAAATTTTATTAGGAGGTTCATTTCTAATTTTGTTGAGATGACTATTCCCATTACAAACATGCTAAAAAGGACTAGATCATTCAATGGGAAGAAGGATCTCTCAAGCTTTCATTGGAATAAAAGAAGCATTAAAGAATGCCCCAATATTGGTAAGCCCCTGATTATAAAAAGGATTTTCAGATTTTTTCTTTTACATCTGAAAATACTATTGCATCTGTATTATTACAAAAAGATGAAGAAGGAAATGAAATACCTATTGCCTTTTTTAGTAAAGCCTTACAAGTGTGAATTAAAATATACCATCATGGAAAAGAAGGATTTTTCTTTGGTAAGAGCTAAAAAATTTTTAGGCCTTATATTTGAGTTCCAAGATTATAGCCTATGTTCCCATATACTGGTTAAGGAAATTTATCAGAGATGGAGGTTTCTAGAAAAATATGTCATTGGGTGAATAAGCTACAAGAGTATGATATGGATATACAAACCACCAAGTTGGTTAGAGGTTTAGGGCCTTGTAAAATTTGATGGCAGAGAGTAACTTGCAAGGTAATGGAAATTAATGAAATTGAGGAAGGAACTATGGATGTTCAAGAAAAATAATCAACTCCACATGGTATAAGGACATAATATTTTACCTCAGAATTTGGAGTGTCTGGTCATTTAGACAAAAATCAGAGAAGGACACTCAAATTGGCCTCCCAAAAATATATCATAACTAATTATGGGTTGGCTTGGAAGAATCCTTGAGGGGGTCCTTTTGAGATGTATCACAGAGGAAGAAGCTCCCAAATTATTGTAGAAATTCCATGGGGAGTATGTGGAGGTCACTTTGCTGGAAGAGTGACTACTCACAAGATCTTGAGGGTAGGTTATTAGTGGCCTACACTTTTTAAAGATGCACCTTGTTGGTCAAGAAGTGTGAAAGTTTCAAAGGTTTTCAGGAAGGATGAAAGCTTCAAGTGCTTTTCCTTTGTAACTAGTGTCAATAGAAGCTCCTTTTCAAACAATGGGGGATGGATTTTATTGAGAGATCTCAGATCCCTCAAGTGCAAAGGGCATAAATGGATACTAGTAGCCATAGATTATTTCACCAAGTGGGTTGAATCTATCCCCACCAAAAAGGAAACTCACCAAATAGTCATGGATTTCATTCTAAATCATATAATCTATAGGTTTGGAGTACCTACAAAAAATAGTTGTTGATAATGTTATGAGATTTAGAGCTAAGCCATTGGTAACTATGTGCCAAGAATATGGAATTAGTTTGACATATGCATCCAATTACAATCCTCAGGGGAATGGTCAAGCTGAGTCAAGTAATAAGAATTTTCTCAAGATAATTAGGAGGAAATTGAGATTAATAAAAGAAAATGGGGTGAGCAATTGAAATTTTCTTTATGGGAAGATAGAATTACTACTAAAAGAGCTACTAGAAAAGTCCCTTTGAATTAGTTTATGGAGTTCAGGCTCTTTTACCCCTACATATGCAATTTTCTTCCTATCAATTCATACAACAACTTGAGATGAAGAAGTGAACCCCTATGAAGCCAGGATTAATCAGATAGTGGAATTGGATGAAGAAAGAAGGAATCTCACCAAAGACACCTTAAGTTTAGAGAGAAACTCAAGAAATTATTTGATAAAAAGGTGACTCCTAGAACTTTCAATGTTGGAGATCTTGTTTTGTTGTGGGATAACAGGCATGAGGATAAAGGAAAACATGGAAAATTTTATGCCTTGTGGATGGGTCCTTATTCTATTGACATAAGAATTGGTGAGCACACCTTTTTCTTGAAAGACCTGGATGGAGATTTAGAGTTTCTATGTTAATGGAAAACAATCTAAAACACTTCCTAGATTGATCATAATCAAGGTATGAAATTTTGTACAATGTATAGTCCTTTTGTTTTTTTTTATTTTTGTTTCCTTTTTTTTTCTTGGTCTATAGTGACCAGTTGCCTTGGTATCTCATATGTTTTTGTGAAGTATTGATTGTTTGGTTTTGACCTTGTATGCCTTGAATGACTCATAACCCAATGGATTTAGGCACTTGGTTCTATTTAGTGTTTGGTCTATGTGGTTCTTGTGGCACCCATAGGGGGTGCCCATCCCCAAGTCAGAGTCGGTGTTAGTGCTCAATTTGATCTCACACTTTTGTCTTGAAAATTTCCTTCAAAATTTTTGTGTTTGATTGTCTGAGTTCAAAAATACGTATGTCAAAGGGAAAAATCCCATTAAAAACATGTTAAATCATGTCTCTATGTTGTGAGAATCCTCTTTTATTGTCAAGGATTGTGAAAACATGTTGTTATTGAAGAATCCTATGAAAATAGGTCAAAAAAACTATGTAAAACCATGTTTTATCCCCTTCAAATGTCATCCTTGTTGTTCCTAATGTAAATTATAAACTAAAAAAATTTCGAACTTCAATGATATGTGGCAAAACACCATTGGTCACGTTGTAGTATTTCTCTTGCAAACAAGCATAGTCTTTACATATTACAAATACAATTTGTAAATCCACTCCCAAAGTTTGAGGAATATTCTTTCAAATATTTGGGTCAATATTACAAAAGGAAAGGTTGACCCCACTCCCAAAAGGGTGACGTGTATGAAAATGATTGATCGGGAAAATGGATGATGGTGTATTTTTTGTACCAAAGGCATACAATAATGCAAAATGTAGATGTGCCCCAAATCCCGATGGAGGACACGTGTAAGTTTCACAAAAAAAAGTCAACATGTGGATGTTCAGGGTCAACAATGCAATCTTTGCACTTATGAGAGAAGTTGGGTTGATATGTAAAAATAATCCCACAACTCCGTTACCTTTGGGATTTAAACATGTGTCGTGATCTCAATGAAATTAAAAGTGCATACTTAGGTCAAACATGTAAACTTGTATACATTTAAAAGATAGTGCAAAAGTGTAAAACCACTCCTTGAGCCCATGAGGCATCAAATTGATCCATGTGGATGGTCCACATTCAAATGAAAAAAATAGGATGGATGGTTAAGATGTAATGCATTTATGGCTACCACCATTAATGCATTTTTTTTGCATGAATTAAAGCCAAATTGTTTGAAGCATTCAAACACTTCAAGATTTTTACTATTGTAATGAAGATCTGGGTGCCCTAGCCATTGGAATTCACAAAGGAATGAGGTGAAACCAGCTAAAAAGTGATTTGGGAGATCAAGGATTGATTTTAAGAAGAGAAGAAAGAATATTGCATGAAAAAGGATAGAAAAATGGTTGAAAATGGTGAAAATTGATCACGGATTTTAGACAACAATCACGGGAAGAGGAATTACATAGGTCAAGCTCAAAAATTGTAAGTCACCTTATCTTCCTAAACTTGGTTGATTTTTTCACAAGTTCCACCATAATTTGGGGAGATACATTAAAAATCAATATGAAGACTCGTGAATCAAGTTTCTTTATATCCTCTGCTATCACGAGTAACTTAGACAACATTAAAGACACAAATTTTCTTGATGTGGATTTGGAAGATTTTCTAATAAGGCTTCAGTGAGAATCATAGAAAACTAATGAAATCTATCAACACAAGCCACATTTCTCTAGTGGCTTCCATCCCACCCACCATCCATGCACCTAAACTGGTATGGTGGTGTGCTCTTAATTATGACCCTAAGAGGTTACAGGTGTTGGATGGAAGTGGAAAATGTGTGGTTAATTTCTCTCTTGAGATATTCAATAAAATATTGGGACTTCTTGAGATTGATGGGCCTATTGTGGAAACTATGGAATCTATGGGAGAAGATTATCAAAATAGGAAGGATGAATATGTTGAGGTATTAAATTCCCAATGGTTAATTGAAAGGAAGACATCCATAAAAAGGATCCCCAAGAACCTTGTTCGGTCCATGTTTATTGAGGAAGTGGAAGATTTAATTGTATTATTGAGTAGAATGGGAGGGCTCAAGGATCCAACAAGTTAGAAGAATGGATGTGCCCTATCATTAGAGTAATTCTAGAAAAGAAGGGAAAATTTAGCTAGGGAAGTCTCATTTCAGCCTCGATTCATTCTCGATGATAACATTGACTACTAAAGTCAGGGAAGGGGATACAAAAGATCTTAAATTTTCAATGATGACATACTTCATATATAATGTTGCATGTTTCAGATCATTCCCAAGACTCACAAAAAGGGAAAATTTGAAACACATAAATTTTATGATGTATTCCCACAACTAAGGATTGATAATTGGAAAAGGAATGTGAGGGTAGTATACATGATGGGTTCATCACTCCCCTGATCAGTTTATTTGACCCTAAATTAACAATACAAACTATCAACTGCAGCTTTAGGGCCATGATTTTATATTATGGATACCTCTTTATTCAATACAAATATTTCACTTACTTTAGAATAAGTGGGTTTGAGGAGAAACCATGCAAGTTGCCAAGGTATCCTTGATGATAAATGGGTTTTAATGGAGCTTGCTAGGAAAGTTGTTCCTATGCATGGGAGAATTGCCAAGAAACATAAGACTAACATCAAGTTCCCCTTACCATTGGAAGATACACATGTTCATCCATCACAAAATCAAAATTAATGGATGAAGAGATGAAGAAATTCAAGATGGATATGTTTGTTCCAAGGCCAAATTTTGACAATAGATGGCTTGTGACTCTGGTGAGCATGAACCTCAATTTGAATATTTTTGGATGAATTATAGGGATGATGAAGAGGTTAGAAAAATATATTTTTCAAGAATGACCCTGAGGAAAATCATTGATTATAAAATTTTGTTATTCCTCAAGGAATTGAGGATGATGAAAACATTGTGAGCCAAGTGTATCTTGAACAAAATCTAGATTCAAAGGTAGTTGCTCCCATTAATTGGAAGGAAAAAGAGGAAGATGATCCCCATAGAAGGATTTTCAATGTTATGAGGCATGTACATTGACTTGGTTGGTAATAAAGGGCATTGATTTATCTCTCCAAAATACTAAAGTATTAAATGAATTTAGAAAATTGGTTGCTTTGAAAGAAGATCTCCCTTCTTTAGTAGAGGGGGCTGAGACCATGGATCCATTAAATGGTGCACCTCCAAAATTTCCAAGTAATAAGCCCACCACAGAGATAATTGATGCCTGACTACTATAGCTACAAGAAAGACAAGGACATCTAGGACTATTTGATTCAAAAGGTAGAAGGTATACTCCTACAAACAATGCAAAATGTGCCCATTACATTTGTTATAATACCTTTGCAAACAAAAGGATCCAGTTCAAGTAAATCAAAATCTCCTGCAACATCATTGCCTCAAACTTATATCCATCCCTAAGAATGAGAGGATCTTTATCTAATGTTGACCCATCCCTCATAGGTCAAGTGCCAAGGAAAAAGAAGTACCAGAGTCCAAGCATTATGAAATATCATCAAAAAAAGGCCTAGAGAAACCATCCCTCTAGAAAATAATGTTGAAGAAGGTGGCCCAAATGTAAAAAAAAAAAGATGGGTGAATCAGAAGTAATCAATAAACCTAGTCTAGTTGGAACTCCAAAAGGATGTTATTCCCCTAGTTATTCAAACCACACCATCATTGGTTTATGAAGGTACTAAAGAATATATCTCAACACCAATGATCCTTCCTACACCATCTACATTTCCTATAGGGGTGGTGAAAGAGATTATCAAAGAAGCCAAGGTACTAAGTGAGTTAGATATTAAGGGGGCAATCCATGATCAAGAAGAAAAAGTGTGGAGCAACATGATAAGAGAAGTGATGTTGACAAAGGTATTATCACCGGGGAAACCATTGAAAGAAGTTGAAATAATTGGTATTGATATAAAGGAGCTTAGGAGAATCCCCTACTTTGAGGTTGATGAAAGTAGAGATGAAACTATGAGAATGTCATCTAAAGAAATCCATATGACTAATACAAGAAAATTCTAGATGTAGAGATGGAGACCCAATCTCAAGAAACTCAACTTTTGGATACAATTCCTTTTATAGAGTAGAAAAAGGATGTTCAAATGGATATGCAAGAGTTTCCAGTGCTTGAAGTTACTCTTATTGTAGGACCACAATTCACAAGTAAAGAAGGAATATTAGAAAGTGAAAGAGTCCCAATTGCTAGTGTCATAGACCAAAAAAAAACTATTGAAGTCACCACCACCTCAGGTGTACAAGGTGAAAATGTTGTTATATCAGATACACTAGTGGAAAATAAAGATATGTAAGTCAAGAATCAAGTACCCAAGCTCAACCAATTAAGGTACAAGAAAAGATGATACAAAGAAAGGAAGGATTGAGACTTAAGGCCCAAGTGAATACTTCTACCCAAGAGTTCCCCATGAAAGATAAGGAGCAAGGAGAAATGACATAGTGATGAAAAAGAGATCCCAAAGGAAATAGTTAAGAAAGATATCACTCCACCAAGGGATCCTGAAAGGGAAGAAAATGTGGAATATGTCTAAGGTAGAGACTTTATCAAAAGATACAAGCATGACTCCACTCCTTTTAAAAGTGTGAAAGAAGGTACAAGTACACCTATTGTTTTAGAAAAATATAAATACTTGGGTGAAAAATATACACCTGATAATAAAGAGAAAAGGTTCAACAAACTCAGACCCAAGAGCAGAATGAGGAACATCTAGAGTAGTAGAAAGTGTAAGCCAAGAAACAAGTGTGAAAACACCAATTGTAGGAACACTCACAGTTCAATATGTATCAACAAAAATGGTGTCATTCCTTCAAACCACATAGTTTTTCCTTCGAGAGATAGAAGATGATATGACCCCATGATAGGATGGTTAGGGGGAATTATCTAGGAAAAGGAAAGAAAAGGAAAAAGGGAAAAGATATTGTCCCAACAAAGGCTTTGGGTCTCTCTAATATTGATTTCCAAAAACCTGTGAAATATTCTAAGAAAGGTAAGATTATGACAAGATCACACTTTGATAAAATGGGTCTAAAACCTTGGAAATTGCTACTCCTCATCCTGATATCCCAAAGGATAAATTAACAATCAATGACTATAACATTCAACAATCCAATTGGGAAGGCCAACAAGAAGCAATCTTAAGCAGGATGTTGTATCAGTGGTAAAAGGAATCTTTGAAAGGGTAGATGAGGATAAAATAAGTAAAAAGAGCTAAAAGAGTAAGGTGAAAACTTTAACTTCATGCTTGCAGAAATTGGTAGTTTCATTAGAAGAAGATCAAGGAGATCTTACTATTACTCCCAAAATAATAAGCAACATAGAAAAGGCTACCAAAAAGGTTAAAGCTATTGATATTTGGGTGGAGAAACTTGTTTAAGAAGGGAAGGAAAGTCTTTGAAAAGGTGAAGAAAAGGTATAAGAATTCACTTCTCATCTCAATATTATCAAAGACATGATTGAAGAATGCAATAATGAATATTCTATATTGAAGGAATTCTTCCCAAATTAGATATCATCAACCAACTCAGTGGGGAGATAATTGAAAAGGAAGGAATATTACCAGCTAATAAACTGGGAACCAATTCATCTTGGAAGATTGGTTAAAAATCAGAATGGGTGTACTAAATGATGTCAGGAAAGTATGGAGGAAGAAAAAAATGGATTGAAAGAGGCATTGACACCTTGAATATAAGAGTGGAAAATTGGTGTCTAAAAAGAATAGAAAAATTTATTGTGATTTGAGATGGATTTCTTGATACAATATTTTGAAAAGAATATTCATGATGAAAATTATTCATATGAGGTCATCAAAATATTAATAACTATGGAAAATACAATTGAGGACCTAATAGTCAAATCAAGAGAGATCAAATACAAGATGGAGAAATGTATGAAAATTAATAGGAAACTATAATCTTCCAAAATCACAAGGGCCTAGACAAAGAAGAATTGTAAAAACTATTCCAGAGGTATGATGCTTACATGGAAAGACAACTTTCAGACAATGAAGAAGATGATGTTACCATGTTAACTACTAAAGAGGCCAAGGCTATTATGGAAGCCAAGGCTATTGAAGATGCTAAAGCCAAGTCTTCTTGATATTGTATTTTATTTCCATTTGATACTCTTATTTTCCAAACTATTTTAGAGATACTTTGAGTAGTTAAATTTTGAATATGATGTATTGAAAAATAGTGAATTTCTTTTCATTTTGATTAAATTGTAAACTTATTATGAAGCATGTGATTTTACTATAAAAATTTGAGGTGTATTGTATTTTTGAAAAGAAAAAAGGGGGATCTATAGGGGCCCCTGACCCATGAAAGATACATACATATTCAAGTATTACATCAAAAAGGAAAAAAGAGAAGAAAAACATTCAGTCATCCTCTATTTCTACTTTGAGATCTTCTCCAAATGGGGGAACTTTACTTAACAACCTTTTTTCCTTGGTATGAAATCTTTTGAGCCCTTATCTATTTTGAAAATATAAATTTCCCCAACAAAATTACTGAGACATCCCCATCTCCATCAATGATTCAACAATCATCCTAGGACCATCCATAATATCCCTCAACTCTATCTTCTTCTGATAAGAAGATACCCAATCCAAAAGGTCTAAACCACTTGTAGGAAATTCCTTTTTCCTTTTTCCTTATAAGAAGTGGAATGAATGGGAGTAGACTAAAGAGGAGAATTTGGAGTGGTTGGAAGAGAAAACATTGTGACCTTGGACCTGATGGAGTAAGATATTTAGAACTAGGCTCACCCTTGTGCCTCCTCATGAAAGGTGGATGCTCTCTTGGCAGAGGAACATGAAAAGGTCCTAATAATTTTTTCTCCATCAAAGGAGCCCACTGTTACACTGAATCAAATGGAAGGTTAGAGAGTAGAATTTCCTTTCCTCCTTGGTGGTAGAAAGTGATGCCTTAAAACATTGAGGAGATGAATGCTCTTCTTCTTCTTTATCCAAAATAATGATTGGGGGATGAGATCTTGATTTCCCCTTTTCCTTCCTTGTTGATGGTGGTTGGCATTGTAGATTGTTGAGGTGGCATAGGTCTTGTTAGACCTTTTTCTAGAAAGATGATTCATTTCTCCAATTCCTCTACTTTGTGAGAAATGGCAGAAAAATATTAATTGAAGTCTTGTCATAAAGCACATAGGATTCTGGGGAACCTCTTTCAACAAAAATTCCTCATTACACAAAAAGGAGACTCATATTCAGTCATCCCTATCATGACAAGCCTCCTTTTAATCCATAATTTCTTCAATTCTTCTAGTTTTTCTAGTGCTCCCACAAAAGAGATGATAATACATCGATTAGAAGGTAGAGAAAACAAGATTGATTTTGATCAATCTCAAAATGAGGGAAATCCAAACCTCTTGGTATGTCAAGGGCCCTTTGTTATCCCTGGGTCTGTAACTTTGAATAAATCCTTGAAAAATGCTTCATCTAGCTTGTTAAGTCAAAGATTTGATTCAAATCTTCCGATGATATTTCCTTTAGGCTAGTTTCTATAGCTACCTTCACCATTACACCAAAAAGAGCTTTGAAGTAACTTTTCAAGTCTAAAAATGGAAAAAGGATGCACACCAATGAAGAAATGGAGTTGAATTTATAGTAAAAATGGTGCAGATGAGCTGAACAAATGGGATCACCACCATTAAATGAATTAATATTTCCTACTCATCCCACATGAAGGAAGTGAAGGTGAAGTGATTGGCTATTATCTAAAAGTAAAAGGTACTTAACTATGAGAAAAATCCACATGGAGAACTACTCAAATCAAAAAGATCATGTGATCATTGTGCATATTTTAAAGTTGATGTTTGAAAATTGAGGTTGATAATGGTCACATCAAAAATATTTGAAGTGTTCAAGGAATTTCCATAAAGTTCTTACCTATTTTTCCAAATATAAAAGTAGACAAAACAATGTGGAATCCAATCATTCATCCCGAGAGAGTGAAATAAAATGAATCACTCACAATTCCTCCACTGAAGTGACATGAAAATAAAATATTTTCAAAAGGAATAAATGATGGATCAGATTGTGTTGTAAAGGGGAATATTCTTTTGAAGATTCAAACTTTTGGGGGAAAATGAGAAAAATGAGATGAGAGAAATTGTATAAAGGTGATGAGAATGTTCTTGCCTAAAGGGGGTTAATTTTTCTAAGTTTTTAGAGAGAAAAAGGAGAAGACCAATTTGTGTACCTTAAGCCAAACCAATCTGAGATACCTGAGTTTTTTTCATCCATTCCCAAACCTTCTTGCCAAGATGATTGCATTGTATAGTCATTGGTAAACATTGAGGTCATAGGTGTTGTGTCCCCTTGTCGAAGTGTTGGAGTTTCTTGAATAAATTTGTGTGTATTCTCATGAGAAATGTTTTTTTTTCAAGATGTGTTACTTTGAATCAATTATCTGCATTTCTATTGCAATCTTATATTGATTAATTTCTCTAAATTACACAAAGCCTTAGCTTAAATAGTGACAATTTGGAAATTGCAACTACATTATTGATGGATATTTCCTTCATGTTGTGGTAAAAATTTTAAATTCAAGTTTGTATCTATCTAATTTAAGATCTTTGTTAGTTCTTGAGGGTATCTGAATGTATTTGATCATAAATTATCAATATTTTATTGAGAATTTATCATGAGATTTTATGTTTAGGTTCTCAAAGTTTGTGTGAAATCTTGTGTTCTTGGGCCTCCATGAATACAAACTTTCTAGTTGAAGAAATGCTTTGGATTGTGTGATCTGTATTTTGCATCAAGAACAATGGTTTACAACATTTTTAAGGTTCATTTAAGTATTTTGTATAATCAAATTTCCTAATTCTTAACTTCCCATCCATACATCAAAACCACAACCAATAACCATTTGATCCACTTGAACTACCCATGCTTGCACTATTTATGCATAAATTCTAAGGAGATTCGTTAATTTTTTCCATCCTTTATCCAAGATATGTAGAAGCAAGCTAGAATTATAACTATATTTAGTAACCTAAGCCTTCTTTAGAGGACATATACATTTTCTAGTGTGACAACTCATGAGAGTTAGATGATGTCTACATTGACCATGTCTTCTTGAGGTTGCCTTTTCACATCCCTAAGACTTATAAAGAGAAATGTCGAATGTATGCATTTCAATCGCGACTACACTCTGTGATCGATATGTTTTCCCTCCCTCTAGGTGGATGTGATGTGGTTTTAGGTGCATAATGGCTCCACACTTTGGGACCCATTCTATGGGATTTTTCTGAGCTCTGGATGTAGTTCACAGCTAACGGCTAGAAGCACACCTTAAAGGGATTATTGTCAGGATCTACTTCCATCATCAGCTCCCATTGCATGGAAAAGATTCTGAAGAAAGGCTCCCATGGTATAATTTCCCAACTGCACTCCATCCAACTCCAACCCCCCACTACCACTAGCAACCCTGTAGATTTGTAAGCCATCCTCGACAAACATGCTACTATTTTTATCAAACCAATGGGTTTTCCCCTTCATGACCCAAATATCACTACATCCCACTCCTCCCAGGAAGCATCCCCCAAACATCCATCCCTACCACTATCCATATCTCAGTAAAAGTATGAAATTGAAAACCTAGTCCGGGACCTCCTCAAATCTGGTGTCATTCACCCCAGACTAGCACATACTCCTCTCCAAGACTCTTGTCCGAAAAAAGGATGGCTTGTGGCAGATCTACATTTCATTTCATGCCCTCAACCACCTCACCATCAAGGATAAATTCCCCATTCCGGTCATTGATGAGCTTCTAGATGAGCTCCATGGGGCAAAAATTTCTCCAAATTAGACCTTCGCTCCGGCTATCACTAGATTCAAGTGCATCCTAAAGACATTCCAAAAACAACCTTCCACACTCATGAGGGTCACTATGAATTTTTGGTCATGCCATTTGGCCTTACAAATGCCCCTTCCACCTTTCAAGCACTCATGAATAAGATCTTTCAACCTTTCCTTTGTCAAATTTTCCTGGTTTTCTTTGACGATATCCTGATCTATAGCCGCACATGGGCCAAACACCTCTAGCATATTGACAAGGAATTACAAATTTTGGCAGATAATAAATTATGTGCCAAACAGTCCAAGTGTTCCTTTGGCCTCAAAGAAGTGGAATATCTAGGGCACATTGTTTCTTCCAATGGGGTCCATGTAGATCCAGACAAGATCAACACAATGTAGGAGTGGCCTCACCAAAAAATCTCAAGATCCTTCATGGTTTCCTAGGCCTTATAGGGTACTACCACAAGTTCATCAAGGACTATGGAAAGATCACGACCCCCTTGACTACCTTATTGAAGAAGGATGCCTTCACCTGGAACACAACAGTTGACTAGGCATTTATGGCTCTTCAATAGGCTATGTGTAGCACACTAATTTTGGCCATGCTAGACTTCACTCAAACTTTCACCATTGAAAGTGATGCATGTGGGAATGGCTTGGGTGTTTTCCTTCTCCAAGAAAGTCACCCAATTGCCTTCACTAGCAAAGCTCTTTCAGGTTGAAACTTAGCCTTGTCTACATATGAGAAGGAAATGATGGAAATTCTCCATGTAGTACAAAAATGGTGGCCATACCTACTAGGGAATCATTTTGCATCAAAACATATCACCGAGTTTGAAATATTTCTTAGAACAATGGGTCTCATCCCCAACACAACAAAATGGGTCAGCAAACTCATGGGGTATGATTATGAGA
This sequence comes from Taxus wallichiana var. yunnanensis, assembly GCA_018340775.1. NCBI lineage: Eukaryota > Viridiplantae > Streptophyta > Pinopsida > Cupressales > Taxaceae > Taxus > Taxus wallichiana. Next base: position 1,864,133 of record JADAXU010000056.1, on the reverse strand, counting down.
TAACCTATAAGAAGGGTAAAGACAATATTGTGGCTGATGCTCTCTCACACGCATTCAAGGACTACTTAATCCTTTTCGGCCATCTCCATTCCCATCCCAAACTAGCTGGAATCAGAAAAAGGGGTATGCACTTGATCCCTCCTCACAACACCTCATCCAATGATTGGCCACTGACCTCACCATCATACTGCATTATTCATGGGATGGTGCATTTCTATGACACAAGGGTCGTCTGGTGCTTCCCCATTACATAGACCTTCATCAAGTTGTCTTCTATGAAATCCATGCTTCTCCATTAGCAAGACACTCCATATTTCTCAAAACATATGAGTGGGCATGACAAAAATTCTTTTGGAAAGGAATGAAGGGTGTTATTAAATAGATGGTGGTAGAATGTGATACCTACCAATGCAACAAAGGTGAGACAACAACAATTCCTGGTTTGTTGGAGCCCTTGCCATTTCGACTAGGATCTGGACATATATCTCTATGGATTTTATCGAGGGTCTCCCTAAGTCGGGAGGTAAATCAATGATCTTGGTTGTGGTTGACTGACTCTCCAAATATAGTCATTTTTGTTCCCTCACCCATCCATATTCAACCTCCACAGTCACCCATATTTTTCATGGATCATATTTTCCATCTACATGGCATTCCTTCCTCCATTATCTCTGATCATGATGCCACTTTCACCAGAAATTTTGGATAGATATTTTATGACACACAGAGCACCCAACTGAAGATGAGCTCGATATCACCCCTAGATGGATGGCCAGATAGAAATTGTCAACAAGTGTTTAGAAACGTTCCTTTGTTGCTTTGTTTCAGAACAACAACACTAGTGGACAAAGTGGCTTCCCCTTGCAGAGTGGTGGTACAATACCTCATACCACACTTCTACTAAAATGACCCCATATGAAGTAGTCTATGGTCAAAAGCCACCAACTCTTCTTCCATATCACCTTGGAAGTTCGAGAGTTCATGTAGTCAACACTACTCTTCGCAACTAGGATTAGATTCTCAACACTCTACAAGCCAATCTCCACATGGAACAGAACCACATGAAGCAATAGGCTGAATAGCACTACTTGAGCACACCTTCCAACTAGGTGATATGGTCTTCCTTCATCTCCAACCTTACAAGCAGTCATCCTTGAAGCTCAAAGGGCATCATAAGCTTTCTCTAAAGTTTTACAGGCCATATAAGGTCCTCTAGAAAATTGGTTCGGTTGCTTACAAGCTAGAGCTTCCACCTTCCTCCAAAATTCACCTAGTTTTCCATGTCTCTTGTTTAAAGAAAGTTTTGGGAACCAATGTCAAAACACAAACCACTTTACCATAACTCAATAATGAAGGCTCCATCCTTCTCAAACTAGAATCCATTCTAGACAAGTGGACCCACCAACTCGATCCCACTCCATAACAAAAGTCCTAATCCAATGGCATGACATGCAACCAGAAGACACAACATGGGAACCACTTCTCTAGATTCAACAACAATTTCCACATCTGAAGCTTTGAGGACAAATATTTTTCCAAGAGGGAGGGGATGTTAGGAACCCATGTTCCTACCCTTCTATTTTTTATAGTAGATTAGTTACTTTAGACACATATGCTTTGTAAGTCATCCCTTCAGAATATTTGAATAATCCCACATGTTTGGGAAGTATTAGTTTCTTCAATAGGAAATAGTATATAAGAATGTTTTGACACTGAATGAAGCATTCATGAATATATTTTATTGAGATTTCTCAAACGAGGTTTCCCCCTCAAAGAGGACTGCGATTTAATATCATTCTGAGTTAGTTTTCTTTAGTAATTTGTTGCAAGTTGTTTCCATTTATTGTTAAAATATTGTGATTGCTAATATAGTATTTTAGGGCCTTCATAGACTCCAAATTTTTCTCACACCTCCAAGAAAACTTTGTGCATCATATATAATCATTTACATAGCTCAAATATCTCTCCATCTCTCTATCTCATCTCATTTGCATAGCTATCCCATAGGGTTTTACACTATCTAGGCTAGGGTAAATTGAAATAACACTATAACACATCATACAAACACTCCAAAAGGACCTAACATACCTAGTATCTCATGAAATAACTACCTACATGCATCAATGGGATTACATAGAACTATAACTCATCATCATGCCTCCTAACATCCATACCTAGTCCAAATGAGCATGTGAATCTTGGCCTTCAACTTGTACTTATATACTAGAACTCATGTGAATTACCAAGAACTCCCCTAACATGTTTTCCATGCTAACAACATTCTCTTCAAGCTATCAATAAAGTCATACAACCATGCACCATCACCTAGACTAGCTAGGTCACCTGATTAGGCTTGCTAGAATAAGTAATTCTCACTAAATAAACTCATGCAACCAATAACATACCTAAATATCCATTTCATCATCACTCTTAGAATCATCTGACTCCAATACATCATCCACTTTGTCATTAATGGGATTTTACATCAATGACAACACCTAAATCACAACAAGCCAACTATCTTCCCATTTATCATTGATGGAAAACCAACTGAACTTCTTCCCCTTTTTACATTAATGAAGAAGAAATATCTATACTTTTATATTATTCATATTTATCAGCTTCATAGGATCACCTCTTGGTTGGAAACATGAACAAAAGGTTTCACTCTAGCTCACAAACTTGAAATTTCAATCAAAAACTAATTTTTAGCCATTTTCAAGCATAAGACCACCGAACTCCCCTAGGAAAAGCATATACAACACCTAAACATGCCAAAAATGGTGATATAGTATATAAATACATCTCTCTTACCTATTTCATAGATCTCAAGAACATGATTTTCATGACTTCATACCTTATTTTGACCTCTTGCAACCTCTAAGAACACCGTAGCAAGCTTATACCGGATGAAAACATCTCATGAACATGCCAAAAATACTAACTACGAACCAAAATTACCATGATTACCTTCATTCTTGAGTTTTCTTAACTTTTCAAGGCACAATCTATACTTGACACTATCATCTCTTGGTCTACATATCACACTAGGAATGAAATCCTTGAAATGAGCCTTCAGTGCATTTGGAACCAATTTTTGACGAGATCTAAAGCACCATTAACCCTATGGCACAACTTTCCATCACTCCCCTTGAGCGATTACCATCTTATTCTAGTGAAAAACACAAAAAAATGACTCCTTAAAATGATGTCTTTCCCGAGAAGAGACTCAACCACTTTGACAAATTCCAAAATTATTTTCTCGCTTATAGAATCCATATTTGCACAAGGATATGCATACATAAAACATAACCTACTTGAACATGTGGTATACAACCATATCATACCTTTCACAATTTGAAATCAACTAGAACACCCTCTAGAGTTTAAAACACATGCTCCCCCTATCATACAAACATCTTTACACACAATTCGGACTTGGCAGACTGTAACTTCACTTTACACTATTGTAGGATTACATTAGACCAACTGAGGTATTTGATCCATATTTTAGACCTAAACATGACTAATAGACCAAGTCATTAAATTCTTCATTTTCATACTTTTATAATCAACCTTTATTAGTATTCAACATACCTTATAACCATAAAGAATGACCCCATCAAATTTTGAAATAAAAAGATGATTCACCATCATAACACAATCTAAGTTACTTCTCTTAGCAAACCATACAAAGGATCTATTTCACACATAGCACTACACAATCTTCAGATCATCTAGAGACCATGATAGTATCTTTAAATAGGTTTTCTTCATTTCAGTCACTTACTTCATACCCGTAGAAGCTCATATAAAATTTTGATTCTATTACACCATTGTTCTCAATATCTTTAGCCAATTATTATAGAAGATACCAATGTAAAAACACCTATAACATTGTTAGGGTAAAAATTATTTTACTATAAGTAATTATGCATTGTTACTTAGGAAAATAGGTTGTTTTGTTTTATTGTTATATAGTTATGTTATAGTAACCATTTTATGTTGTATGAGTTTATTGTTACAACAATGTATTTGTCTACATTTTATTTCTGCTTCCTGGATGTTTTGGAATATTATGTAAACATGATTATTGTTTCATCTATGCAACATTCTTCTCTATTTGTAACCATCTATCCAATATCTATAAATATTGTAGCCTACACTTATGTAATTCATTTGATTGAATATTAATAAAATTGTAAGACTTCCACCCATGTTCGATAAATACATTTGGTACCAGAGCAAGTTAATCTAGACCCGTGAGAAAAGAAGGTGTGGAAAGAGAGAACATAAGATATAGAGGACCTTGGAGAAGCATTTGTAGCAATTGAGAGCCTACGTAGCCACCTGTAACTTCCCATCCCCATCCCTACCTCCCCACAACCTCCTGTTTTTCTAGGTGTTTGGAATGAAATGTTTTTTACATTGGTAGAAATATTTTCTATAGGAAAATAGATTTAAAAAAACTTTTCTCCCATTAGGGGTTTCTCATCTAAAGTTAGTTGTCTATATTTTCTCTACATAGTATCTACTAAATTTAGCAGTCTCTCGAGTTTAGAGCTCTCTATATTGGCATTCCATCGAGTTCTTAATCGAGATCTTGACCGAGTTGCAATAAAACTCCTAAGTGAGATAAGGGCCGAGCTATGCTCCACTAAGACCATGTTTATATGATCAAGATCTTCATTGAAAGGACCGAGCTCCCCTCCTAGTCATGTGTAAAACACCAGCCAAGATGAGTCTTCTAATCAAGCCATCCTCATCTCGGTTGAGCTCATATTATCCCCAACCGAGTGAGCCTCTCATTGTCCTAATCAATCTAGGTTGTCATATTAGTGGATTGAACGCTATTTGTATTCAAACCAAGGCATGTTTATTTGATTGGGCCAATCCACGTGCTACGTTGATTGGAGTTTTGAATAGTCGGGGATCCTCCATCCGAGCTCCATGCTAAGAGTCGAGCCTAATGGCATATCCTGGCTCTATACTAATAAATGGGAAAACCATTCAAAACAAATTAGGGAGTTAGTATCATGTAAAGGTGGCAAGAAACAAATTCCAATCACAAAGGTGAACAAAATAGCAAAAGTGGAGGCAAAGGAAAAGCGGTGGTGGAAATAAAGCATCATAGAGATAAAAGATCAATACGAAATTGTCAATCAAACACGGAGATCCTCATTTCGAGGAAGCCCTAAACTACATGCACTAACTAGACTCCCTCCTCCCAGCCCACACCAACCTCCATGTAGATTGTCGGGTTGTTTTCTAAAGGTTAGTCGATTTTTTTTTTTGGTTTAAATACAATTATCTGTTAGGATAAATTTTATTATCCTAAATATTAATTATGCATAGTTGAATTATTTAATTAATTTTATTAATTAAATAATAAATTGTTATATTGTTATATGGTTAATCAACCATATTTGTCAGATGCACATTGTTATATTGTTATAAACAATATATTTGTTTTTATGTAAATGTTGCTTCCCGGTGATTTGGAAGCTTGTTTATTCTGGTTTTTGGTTGCACCTGTGCAACTCATTTTCCCGGATGTATTTGGCTGTGCAATATCTATAAATATTGCAGCCCATCCTCTATACTTTTTTACTTGATTGAGATTAATAAAATCTACACAAAGCTTCCGTCCCTCGTTTCTCAATCTACATTTGGTATCAGAGCGAAATTCTGGCCCTGTGAAGGTGTGGAAGAGAGAGCAGCAGAGAGAGAGAAGATTGGAGAAGAGTATGCAGCAATAGAGAGCCTGTGCAGCCTCCTGCAACCTCCCAGCCTCATCTCTGCCTTTCCACATCCCCCAGTTCATTCCAGGTGTTTGGAACGCAAATTTTTTTTTTGACTTTCAAAGACTGTGCAAAAATTGCTCCAGGTATTGATAATAATAATAAAAAAATTTCCCAATAAGGGTTTTGTTTTACTGTATTTGGAATTTGCTTGGCTTGTTTTGGAGGTCTGTATATGTACCTGCAGTGATCAAGAATCAAACAGAGCAAAGAATAATAAAAAAAAGGAGAAGGAGGCGCCCACGCTGGACCTGCACAAAAAATATACAGTGGAAAAGGAGAATAGGCGGCCAAAGAAGAGGAAAAGCGGCCTGCATAAAGAATGTGAGCAAAAACGACTTCATTTGTCAGTGCCCTGTCCTCCTACGCCTGCACAAAGGAGATAAAAACATTTTTTTCTTAGTATATGCGCCCATGCGCGGCCTGCACAAGGAAAAACATTTTTTTGAGCAAAAACTCGCCCTTCTCCTCTCGCCCACGCCATTTGCTGCCCCCAGCGACCTGCACAAGGAAATACAAGCAAACAGCAAGCAAATGAAGGCTTAGATTGTAAAAAACGCGGCCAAAAGGCAAACAACAGCAAAAAACATGCCCAAATAAGGAAAAACAGCGCCCAGGCAGTAAAAAACGCGGCCTGTACAAGCACATTCATTAAAAACGTGGCCAGGCAGTAAAAAACGTGGCCAAGGGAATAAAAAATAGTGGCCAAGGAAGAAACGCGGCCAAGGAAGGAAGATCTGCGCCCAAACACAAAAAACGCGGCCTGTACATGCAAAATAGTGTGTGGAAAGGAAAAAAAAACGCGGCCATAGGAGAATACAAAGGCGTGGAGGTGAAAAGAAAAGCTTCAGATCCGTTTTTTAGGCAAATACAACCCTAAAAATGCCCCTTCACCAGCATGCGCCATGTGGAGGCTCACCAAGTTGCATTTTTTTAAAGGTAAGTCAATTTTACTTATCATTAAATACAAATTTCTTCCTTTCATAGTCCAAGCGCCCCAAGTGGGCAAGTTGGTTAGTGCATGTGCCTTGGGAGTGAGAGGTTTGAGGATCAAATCCCACAAAAAACACTCAAAAACTCTCCTTTTGCATCTGGCGGAAATTCTGGGGGAACTGCTAAACTTAGCAGGCTTTTTTGAATTTAGTTACAACTAACTAAATTTAGCGGAGAAATCCCTAACTTAGGTTAAAAAAAAAATTTCTCCTATCTGGTCTGTTTTCTCATTCCAGACATTTTTTGCAAAAGGAGACCCACCTAAAAATTGCATTTTCAGCTATTTTTTTGCAATTTTTAGCATTTTGGGTTCAGGAGGTCACCAGGACCCCGAAACTGAAATTTTTTGCCTGTCATTATTCAAAATTGTACTGTATATTGTACTAATTTGTAGGTTGCCATAGTCAACTGCAAAACTTTGTAACTGCTCAGAAACTGGCAGAATTGTAATAAAAAAAAAGTAAAATTGGTTCTGTAACACTCACGAGATCCTAGATCTCATTCGCAGCGTTCGGTATATACAGTGCCTCTGGGAAGCACTTACGGGTAAAGCCGTCGCGACTACTACTGCACTTAACGCCTAATATAGCTGCAACAACGTCGTCTGGGCATCGTCCCTATAAATCGACGGGGAGTAATAAGGTCACAGTGCACACACTATGAACCATCCCATCCGTCTGTGAATGATTGCAAGACATAAATCCGGACTGAGAAATTATCCGAGTATATATAGCGGTTATTACGCATGTATGAGGATATTTCTTTGAGCCGGTGTCAATAATCACACACCCCCCATCAAGATCTTGTCTTGGTACCACGTATCGAATTCTTTCACGTACGTTAACTCCTCTTTCACGTATCAAGGTATATAGAAAGGGCGAGCTTCTTCCACGTACCGACGGGTATATCGGAAGGGCGCGTATATAGAAAGGTTCGGTATATCGGACTGACGGTATATAGATTGGGAGACCTTATACCTGGAGTGATAAGAGCCAAACCCTGTCAGTGATCTCTGCAAAATGGGCACCAATGCCCCCAAATTTTTTCTTCCGATTCACAATTGCTCAGAGGAAGCAACTATGCTGCTTGGAAGACAAAAATAAAAACACAACTTGAGTTTGAAGAAATCTGGCCTGTTGTGACTGGTACTCTAACCAGATCACCAACGGATGCAACACAACAACGACAATTTGATAGAGCAGATCAGAAAGCAAAACTCATCATCTTGTTTGGAGTATCCGACGATGTGCAAGCCCACATTCGAGATGCCACATCAGCAAAAGAAGCGTGGGATAAGCTGAGCACAATATATGAGGCCAAGAACAAGAATGTCATACTCAATTTGCAGAGTCAGTTACATACATTGAAATTCAAACAGAATGAGAAAATTGAAGCCTTCCTAAGAAGAGTTGCAGAGTTGAGGGCTTCACTTCTAGCCCTAGGAGAAGAGGTCAAAGATGAGTCTCTTGTTCCCATTGTTCTGAGAGCTCTCCCTTCTTCTTACCGAATTTTTGTCACAACTCTAAACTTGTCAGATACAACAATTAGTTTTGACAAGCTAGTAAACTTACTGCAACAAGAGGAAGCAATGCATAACAAGGATGATGAAGAGGAGCAGGCACTGTCTTCACATCAAAAATGGAAAGGAAAAGGTAAAGGAAAACCTAAATCCTATCAAAAGTCCCCACATCAGAATCAGTATCATGGGGACAATCAATAGAAGAAGCGATGTCCAATTTGCAAAAGAGGACATGACTTGCAAGAATGTTGGTTTAACACATATAAGAAAGGTTCATCAAGCAATTCTGGACCACAACAACAACAAACTTACAAGGGACATTCAAACAACTATCACGGGCAGAAAAAGGGGAACTGGAAAAGAAGACCCCACCAGCAAGGTAATATTGCTGAGCAACAAGATCAGTCAGACAATGAAGACTTCTTGTTCACTGCTCGATCAAGTGAACCATCCATGTCATCTAGTGACATCTGGTATGTTGATTTGGGAGCCACTCGACACATGACCGGCCATAGAGACTGGTTTATTTCAATGAGGGACACGCCATCGAAAAATCATGTTTCATTGGGAGATGATTCTTCATATACAGTTCAGGGGATTGGAAACATTTCTCTACCCCTTGGTTCACGCAAATGCAGACTATCAGATGTTCTATATGTCCCTGGGTTGACAAAGAACCTTCTTTCGGTCAGTCAACTCCTAGATCACAACCTGAAAATTGACTTTGATAGTCAATCCGGCAAGAAAATGTGTTTGATTCGAGATAAATCCAGAGGCTCGAAAATAATTGCAAAAGCCTCAAATGTGGGACGAATGTTTCAACTTGATTTCATTCACAAAAATGATCAAGCACTTGTGGCTAAAAACTCCACCTCAGCTTAGTTGTGGCATCGGAGATTTGGTCATGTAAGTTTCAAATATCTCGAAACACTTCGCCGGTGTAATATGGTACATGGGCTACCATCTCTTCAGAAGGATATAGACAAGTGTCCTCACTGCTTAGCAGGAAAACAACACAGAGTTTCATTCCAAACGAGTACTTTTCGAGCTCATGGTAAACTTGACCTGGTTCATACCGATCTGTGCGGTCCAATGCAGCCAAGTCATTCAGGGTTCCAGTACTTCATGCTTTGTGTTGATGACTATTCACGCAAAATGTGGATTTTTTTGTCTTCGCAAGAAAAGTGAAGCCTTTGAAACATTCAAAAGTTCAAAGTGGCAAAGAGAAAGAAACTGGTCGGTCATCACATCGAACTCTCCGCTCGGATCGAGGGGGAATTCACCAAAGATGAGTTCGAGACTATCTACAAACTCACGGGATTCGCCGACAAATGCCTCCTCCACACACACCGTAGTAAAATGGTGTTGTCGAGAGAAGAAATCGTACTATCATGGAAATGGTGCGATGCATGATCGATGATTCCGAACTTGCAAAGACATTTTGGGCAGAAGCAGCAAAAAAGCAAGTGTATTTGTTAAACAGAGTGCCCACAACTACTCTTGATGGAATTACACCACAAGAAGCATGGTCAAAAAGGAAACCATCCATTGCACACCTCAGAGTATTCGGGTGCAAAGCCAAAGCATGCACATACCCAAACAAAATAGAAAGAAATTGGACATGAAGTCACAAAATCTCATCTTCATTGGATACAATGAAGAGACTCTTGGGTACAGACTGATGGATCCTAAGACCATAGAAAAAGTCTACACAAGCAGAGATGTTGAGTTTTTCGAGAAGAAGGAAGCAGAGACTCCTCCTCCGGACTCGCAAGATGTAGATTTTTCACCAGTTGTAAAAACTGAAGCTAATGTTCCCTCAGAAGATGAAAGTGATGATGGGGATGATGGTGTTGATCAGATAGAACCACAACCCATGGGAACAGCTCAACGTATGCCTAAATGGTGTACAAGTACATTACGAGATGCAAGATTGGATGCTCCACCGGATACATCCACCCTTGGACCACGGACTCACAGTAAAGCAAGAGAAGAAGTTAACTTTGCTTTGATGAGTAGAGTCATTGAATCAGACAAGCCCTCTACAAACCCAGAATCCCTACACCAAAAGCTTGGAAAGATGCCATGGATTCTGAATATCAATCAGTGATGAAGAATAACACTTGGCAGCTTGTTGATCTTCCACCAGGGAAGAAACCCATTGGATGCAGATGGATATTCAAAACTAAGTACAAAGCAGATGGGACAGTGGACAAGTGCAAAGCAAGACTTGTAGCAAAGGGGTACGCACAAAAAGAAGGCATTGACTATGAGGAGACATTTGCTCCCACAGCTAAGATCAAAATGATCAGGATGATCTTTGCTCTAGCTGCTCAGTTTGGATGGAAAGTTCACCAAATGGACGTAAAAAGTGCCTTCCTGAATGGAGATTTACAAGAAGAAGTCTACATGACTCAACCTGAGGGATATGTAGTACCTGGTCAAGAAGAAAAGGTATGCAGACTCAGGAAATCTCTGTATGGCCTCAAACAGCACCCTGGGCATGGTACATCAAGATTGATGAGCATCTCGTACAACATGGATTCGTCAGAAATCCATACGATCCCAATCTCTACCTCAAAAAGCAAGGGGGGGAGATGGTGATTGTTGTAGTTTATGTCGATGATCTAGTCATCACTGGCAGTTCAGTGAAGATGATTGATGAAACAAAGAAAGATCTTAAGCGATCATTCGACATGACAGATCTCGGGCTTATGCACTACTGTCTTGGATGAAGTATGGCAGAAAGAGAATCACATCTTTGTTTCTCAAATGAAATATACCAAGACAACGCTCGAGAAGTTTAGGATGATGGATTACACACCAATTGCTACACCTATGGAGAACAGATTACAGTTATCTCGTTCAGATCCATCTCCTGAGGTAAGTGCCACTCTCTATCGGCAGCTGATTGGGAGTCTCATTTACCTAACCTACACTAGACCAGATATCATCTTTGTAGTGAGCTATCTATCCAGGTTCATGCAGGAACCCAAAATTTGTCATTGGAAAGCAACAAAGTGCATTTTGAGATATCTCAAAGGATCAGTGGATCTTGGTCTAGAATACAAGAAGAATGAAAACTTCTTCTTGACTGGATATTCGGATTTAGATCATGCAGGTAACATTGATGATAGAAAATCCACTTCTGGATTTGTATTCTTTATGGGATCTGACCAATATCATGGGGAAGTAAGAAACAACACTTTGTTTCTCGCTCTTCCACATAAGCCGAGTATCGTTCTAGCAGGAGAAGCTGTCTATGAAGCGATTTGGCTACGTCGCATACTGGAAGGACTTGGAATACCACAGGACAAACCGACCACCATGTATGTTGATAATGAAGGTGTTCTCAAACTTGTTCGCAATCCAGTTTTTCACGAGAGAACAAAGCACATTGAAGTTCAGGTTCATTTCATACGCGAACATGTGTTGAAGCACAACATCCAACTTCAGTTTTGTCCAACGGCTGAACAACGAGCAGATATTTTCACAAAGTCACTTGCACGTGACAAGTTCGAGTTGTTCAGAGCATTTCTCTCCTCATCTCTTCAGACAATGCACAATTAAGGGGGGGAATGTTAGGATAAATTTTATTATCCTAAATATTAATTATGCATAGTTGAATTATTTAATTAATTTTATTAATTAAATAATAAATTGTTATATTGTTATATGGTTAATCAACCATATTTGTCTGTATGCACATTGTTATATTGTTATAAACAATATATTTGTTTTTATGTAAATGTTGCTTCCCGGGTGATTTGGAAGCTTGTTTATTCTGGTTTTTGGTTGCACCTGTGCAACTCATTTTCCCGGATGTATTTGGCTGTGCAATATCTATAAATATTGCAGCCCATCCTCTGTACTTTTTACTTGATTGAGATTAATAAAATCTACACATGCTTCCGTCCCTGTTTCTCAATCTACATTATCTCCTTTCTTTTTCATAATCACTTAGAGTGCTCTAGTGGTTATTAGCGGGTTACTAAAAAGTTTTTATTGGGATGGTTGGCATTTTACCCTCACCCCCAACCACTTTCTTTTAAATATTGAAAATTGGAGGATATTCTAGCGGAAACCACCAATTATAGAAGTGAAAAACTCTTGTAAACCACTTAGTCACAGATAAAACCCACCCTAAATTTAGCGGAGAAAACCCTAAAATAGGGTAGTTTTTTTTTCTCCCACATAGTATATATTTTCATTCTAGGTATATTTTTTCCAAAGGAGGGGACATTGAAAACTAAATTTTAAGCCATTTTTTCAGTTTTTCACATAGAGAGCTATTTTGAGCTGTAGAGGCCACTAGGGCCTTGAAAAACAAAAAAATTGCTGTCATTCAATTTTTTCAAAATTTTGGATGTAATTGTATATTTCAGTGTATTGTACTAATTTACAAGTTTCCATATTCAATTGCAAACCATTGTAACTACTTTAAAATTGGCAGATATTTGTAATAAAAAACAATTAAAAATTCTATAACACTTGCAAGATCTTTGATCTCTTTCACAACGTTAGGTATATACAAAGGTTACAGCTGGGAAGCACTTATGGGTAAAGCCATCATGAACACTACTACACTTAACACCTAATATATCTACAAAAACTTTGTATAGGCATCGACCCTTTAAATCGATGGGGAGTAATAAGGACACAATGCGCACACTTAGATTCCTCCCATGTGTCTCGTGAACGATCAGATGCATGACGTAAATCCGGAAACCGAAACTATCGATTATATAAGCGAAGTTATGTGCATGTATGAGAATATTTATTTGAGAAGGTGTCAATAATCACACAAACCCCTTTCAAGATCTTGTCATGGTAAAACATATCTAACTCTTTCATGTACGTTAATGCCTCTTTCACATACTTCCAAGTATATTGAAATGTCGAGATTCTCATATGTACCGATGGGTATATTGGAAGGGTGTATATATATAAAGGTTCGAAGTATATCGGAATGACGGTATATAGATTGGGAGACCGTATACCTAGAGTGATAAGAGCCTTACCCTTTGTTAGTTGATTCTATAAAATGGGCACCAATGCCCCCAAGTTCTTTCTTCCATATTCACAACTTCTAAGAGGAGATAACTATGTAGCATGGAAGACAAAGATCAAAACACAGCTTGAGTTTGAAGAGATTTGGAATGTTGTGGATGGTTAATAGCAACGATACAACCCAACTACAATAGTTTGATAGATCCAATCAGAAGGCCAAGCTGATAATATTGTTTATAGTGTCTAACGATGTGCAACCCCACATTTGTGATGCCAAAATAGCCAAAGAAGCATGGGATAAATTGAGCACAGTGTACGAGGCCAAGAACAAGAATACAATACTGAATTTGTAGAGTCAATTACACACAATGAAATTCAAACAAAATGAGAAAATTGAATCTTTTTAGAAGAGTTACAGAATTGAGGGCTTCACTTCTATCCCTAGGAGAGGAGGTCACTAATGAAGCTCTCGTTCCCATTATTCTAAGAGCACTCCCTCCTTCATATCACATTTTTGTGATGACACTCAACTTGTCGGATCAGACAATTAGCTTTGATAAGTTAGTGAATCTACTGCAACAAGAGGAAGCTATGTACAACAAAGATGACGAAGAGGAGTAGGCACTTTCTTCTCATCGAAATGGAAAGGAAAAGGAAAAGGAAAATATCATTCCTCTCAAAAGTCCCAAACACAACATCAACATGGGGACAAATAGAATAAGAATAAATGTCCTATCTATAAGAGAGGACATGATATAAAAGATTGTTGGTTCAATACCTATAAGAAAGGTTCATCAAGTCATTCTGGACCTCAAAATCAACAATCGCAAAAGGAAAATCATACTATAATCAAAGGTAGAAGAAAGGGAACTAGCGAAGAAAAAAACCTTCAAAGAAGGAAATATAGATCGTGAAGAAGAACATTCAGATAATGAAGACTTCTTGTACACTGCTCATTCAAGTGAACCATCCATGTCTTCTAGTGACATTTGGTATGTTGATTTGGGAGCCACTCGACACATGAATGGGAATAGAGACTATTTTACCATAATGAGGGACACGTCTTTGAAAAAACATGTTTTGTTAGGTGATGATTCTTCATACACTATACATGGGATTAAGAACATTTCTCTACCTCTTGGTTCATGCAATTGTAGACTCTCATATGTTTTATATGTCCCTAGGTTAACAAAAAATCTACTATCAGTTAGTCAACTTCTAGATCACAATTTAAAGATTGAATTTGATATTCATTCTGGTAAGAAAATGTGTTTAATTCAAGATAAATCATGAGGCTTGAAAATTGTTGCAAAAGCCTCTAATGTGGGACGTATGTTCCAGCTTGATTTTGTCCACAGAGATGATCAGGCACTTGTGGCTAAGAATTCTACCTCCGTATGGTATGTTATGGCATCGTGAGTATTGGTCACATCAATTTCAAGTATCTCAAAACACTTCACCGGTATAACATGGTAAAAGGATTTCCATCTCTCCAAAAGGATACAAATAAGTGTCCTCACTGCCTAGTAGGAAAACAACATAGAGATTCATTCCAAAAGAGTACTTATTGAGCTCATGGTAAGCTTTGTCTATTTCATACCAATATTTATGGTTTGATGCAACGGAGTCATTATGGATTACAATACTTCATGTTTTTTGTTGATTATTATTTGATAAAAATGTGGATATATTGTCTTTGTAAGAAAAGTGAAGCTTTTGAAACCTTCAAGAAGTTCAAAGTGGTCATTTGAGAACAAGAATGGTCATCACATCAGATCTCTCCACTTATATTAAGGGGGGAATTCACCAATAATGAGTCCAAATCCTACCTACAAGCTCATGTCACAACATAATGGTGTTGTTGAGATAAGAAATTGTACTATTATGGAAATGGTACGTTGCATGATCAATGATTCTAGATTGATGAGGAAATTTTCAGCGAAGTAACAAAGATAGGTGTATATATGTTAAACAAAGTGCCCATAGTTACTCTTGATGGAGTAACACCATACGAAGCATGGTCAAAGTGGAAACCATATGTTGCACACCTCAGAATATTCAGGTGTAAAGCAAGTATGCACATACCCAAGAAAAACAAAAATAAGTTGGATATGAAGATACAAAGAAGATACTCTTGGGTACATGTTGATGGATCGAAGACCAGAAAATTCTACACCAATAGAGATGTTGAGTTTTTTGAGTAGAAGGAAGCAAAGACTCCTTCTCTAGACTCACCTGATGTATATTTTTCACCTATTGTAAAAATAGAAGTTGATGTTCCCGCAAAATATGAAAGTGATGATGGGGATGATGGTGATAATCTGAAAAGACCATGACCCATGGGATATTTTTAGTGTATTCCAAAGTGCTATACTAACATGATACGAGATGCAAAAGTGGATGTTGCACTAGATACATCCACCATTGAACCACGAGACTAGCAATAAAGCATGATACGAAGTAAAATTTACTTTAATGAGTAGAATTATTGAATCGATGAGCCCTCTACGGTCCAAGAATCCCTATAGTCAAAAGAATGGAAAGATGCCATGGATGCTTGAATATCGCTTAGTGATGAAAAAAATTACTTGACAACCTATTAATCTTCCACTAGGAAAGAAACCCATTAGTTGCAGATGGATATTCAAAACAAATTACAAAGTAGATGGTACCATATAAAAGTACATAACAATCTTTGGTAGAAAAGGGGTATGCACAAAAAGAAGGAATTAACTACGAGGAGACATTTTATCTTACAACTAAGATCAAAATGATCGGGATGATATTTGGTCTAGCTACAAAATTTGGTTGAAAGTCCATCATATGGACGTGAAAAGTGCCTTTCTGAATGGAGATCTACAAGAAGAAGTCTTCATGACTCAACCTGAGGGATATGTTGTACCTGGTCAAGAAACAAAGGTCTACAAACTTAGGAAATCTACGTATGGCCTTAAACAATTACCCCGGGATTGGTACATCAAAATTGATGAACATCTCATACAACATGGATTTTTAGAAATACATACAATCCCAATATCTACCTCAAAAATCAAGGGGGATATTTTGATTGTTGTTATTTATGTCGATGATCTAGTCATCACTTGGAAGTTCATTGAATATGATCGATGTAATGAAGAAAGATCTTAACTAATTGTTTGACATGACAGATCTCGAGCTTATGCACTATTGTCTTGCATTAGAAGTATGGAAGAAAGATAATCACATCTTTGATTCTTAGTTTAAATATACTAAGAAAATGCTCAATAAATTTAGGATAATGGATTTCACACCTATTACTACACCTATAGAGAATAGATTGCGCTTATCTCATTCGATCCATATCCTATGGTAAATGCAAATCTCTATCATCGCTTGATTGGGATTCTCATTTACGTAACCTACACTAGACCGATATCGATTTGCAGTGACCTATCTATCACCGTTCATGCAGAATCTTGAGTTTATCATTGGAAGGTAGAAAGGTGAATCTTGAGATATCTCAAAGTTACCGTAGATCTTGGTCTAGAATACAAGAAGAATGATCAATTCTTCTTGACTGGATATTCAAATTCAAATAATGCTTGTAATATTGATGAAAAAAATCCACTTAAGGATTTGTGTTCTTTTTGGGATCTGGACCAATATCATGGGGAAGAAAGAAACAAAAATTTATTTCTTACTCTTCTACAAAAGCCGAGCATCATTATGCGGTGAAGTTGTCTACAAAGTGATATGGTTATGTTGCATACTTGAAGGAGTTTGAATAACATAGGAAAAATCAACCACCTTGTATGTTGACAATGAAGGTGTTCTCAAACTTTTTCACAATCTAGTTTTTCGTGAAAGAACAAAGCACATTGAGGTATAAGTACATTTCATATGTGAGTATGTCTTGAAACACAATATACAACTTCAGTTTTTCCCAATAGATGAAAAACGAGAAGATATCTTCACAAATTCACTTACACATGACAAATTTGAGTTGTTCAGAGAATTCCTCTCCTCATCCCTTGAGACAATGCAAAATTAAGGGGGAATGTTAGGGTAAAAATATTTTACTATAAGTAATTATGCATTGTTATTTAGGAAAATAGGTTGTTTAATTTTTTTGTTATATGTTATGTTTAAATAACCATTTTATTCTCATATGAGCTTATTGTCACAATAATGTGTTTGTCTATATCGTATTTCGCTTCCCGGATGTTTTGGAAGCTTATGTAAACAAGATTATTGTTGCACACCTGTAATATGCTTCTTTGTTTGTAATCGATTGTTGAATATCTATAAATATTACAGCCTAAACTTCTGTAATTGATTTGATCGAATATTAATAAAATTGTTAGGCTTCCTCCTCTGCATTCGATATTTACAAACATCCTTAAGGGAGCTCACACCTACTAGATCCACCGAAAAAAATTCATAAAGAGCATTAATGACTCAATAGTAATGTTTTTCACACTGTAGCATTCTTCTCCACCGTGTCTTGCACATTCTCAAATTTTGTAGCATGTTAACTTAACCCATGAAGAAGCTAGTGGGATACATACAATTTTCACCTAACATGTCCATCCTTTTGACTTACTCTAATCAACAACATGCTTGTAGACAATCTAAGAGATGCACAATACATGATAGAAGAGATTGATAACTAATTCAAACCTGTAGAGGCTAAAGATATTCCCTTGAGCACAAAGTACTTTGTCTCCCCATAGTCATCCTTCACTTTGTTTAAATATATATTATGTTTAAAAAGTAACACCACTGGGATTTACACATTACATATCCCTACTTTTGACTAACATGGGATTGTCTCAAGGTGGGAGGCCCTTGTAATTGAGATAAACCTCTAGAGAATGATGGTTCCTCTACCTATTCCTAATGCTAAAACTACTCCTAGAAATGGAAATGCAACTATTATAACACTAACCTAGAATTCTAAGGGACCAGGGAAGAGAGAGATACATAAAATAAAATTCCTAAACTAAGGGAGGTGATAACACCAAGAACAAGGGGAGTGGAGATATTCTAAGTGAGTGAAAATGGGGAGAAAATAGAGTGGGAGAGGGCAGAAAAAAGTTCCATAGTTCGAAACAACATTTACATCTCCATCTTCATGGGGTATAACAAGTTTGGGTCCTACAAAGAGATCGAAACATGCATAATATACCTGCAAATATAATAGAAGGAAATAAATGCAATACAACTTGAGTTAGGGAAGGAAAAGCCACAAAACACAAATTTTATTGGTCACAGGGATGCACAATCCATTACAAAGTAGATACAAGGCAAAAATATTTTACAAAATGTAAAAATTAAGGCTTGCTGCTCAAAAAAGTTTTGGAATTTTTTGACATAATTCTTTACATTCCGAATGTCTCTCCTCAAAATGAGGTAAATTTTACAATATATAGATGAAGATCCTCAAATTACCTCACCAACTGACAGACTCCATTAAAGAGGTATGGGAAGCCATAAAAATTGGTACTTTGATTACACGGGTAGTCATGGGTGTCATTCCTCATTAAACTGGTGGTTGAAAAAACTTTGTACCGCTTTCTATTAATGTCTTGTTCATTCCTAGACATAGCTAGTAACATGTAATATTAGCTACCATACGGTAGCATTTTATTTTCCCAGTGGTTGGCTGAATAATTCTCTTTAGATTCATCTAGGAGCATATGTTTTCCTACTTACCCTTCTATCAACCGGTTACATAAATACAACCGTCGGTAACATGTTTTCCCTGCTATCGGCACCTTGCTTCATCTGTTTCACTACAATGTAGACATAAAACAAATAAAGGTAAGGGAAAACAGGAATACCTGTGATAGTCGAAGAAGGTGTTGCACGCATGTAGAATGTTTTCCAAACTAATTGTAAAGAGCTTCCCTTTGGCTAGGAGGAACGACCTAAAATAGAACATAAGACAACAAAATAGAATTAAAAATAACAATTGGTGTACCTAACAAAAGCTAGATCTGGGAAGTGAGGGCCTTCCTAGAAGGTTTTAATCCATTGTTTTAACCAATTTAATGCAAGGAAATAACATAAATAAGCAAATCCTACTATAGTTTATATGATTTAGGTATCTTATATAAACATAATAAGAAAATCTAATCTAATAGGAAAATTTATGATTAAATTTAAAAGGCTGGTAAGGTAATCTAGGTTTGTAGGTCTGATAGAGGTTGTAAGTGAGGTTTGGGAAATATTTGATGAAGTTTGGGAGGTTTTTGAGTGAGTTATTAACTTTCTAGTTTGGGGAATTTTACAAGTCACAGAGACCGGTATCGGTTAGGCGACCGATGCCGTGATCTTGGTAAATGATTGACGCGTCGGTTGGGTGACCACCACTGTCCATAGGGGAAATTGGGAATAAATATTAAAAATAGGTTGATGGGAGCTCTTTGTGAGTGCATAGATAGTTGGGAAGGATTGGGTGAGGTTATGGGATTACTAGAAAGACTCAAAGATCATAAGAATGGTATTTGGGCAAGATATGGAGGTTCTATGGGAAAATGGTCAGATGGAGGTGTTGTAGGAGAGATCCGGGTATGAGAGGTGATAAAATGAAATAGATAACTAGTAAATAGCTAATCTATTGAAACAAATGAACAATTAGATATATACTTACTTGTGAAGTGGAGATGAATGGCAGGAGATTGTGATGGTTGCAGAAGAAGGTGGTTCCGAATGAATGCAATAGTAGCGAGGAAGGCATGGTGCTTCCCTATGAGTGTAATGGAGCTCTGGATCAAACTGTTTATGAGTGGTGTGGTGTCTAAATGTTGTAAGGGCCTCTGGTATGTCATAAGATCACTGAAAAATCTTGAGAGTTAGTATGCAAGGTCGTAAGAGCTAAAAACTATATTTTCATAACCTAAACAAAGAGTTGAGAAATCTTATTTATGGAAACCGATGGTGGTTAGGTGATCAACGCCACCCAAGGAATAAATGACATAAGTTGGGGAGAAAAGGTCATACTTGCTAAAAATAGCCTGATTTTTCCTAAATTTGGCGTGATTGAGATTTTGTTCCAGGTCACAAGTGTGGAATGACACTAAATGGAGTGGGAGAGTAGTTAGAGGGATAATAGGCCATTAAGATTAGGGTTAGAATAAGTCCTAGTTGGTTAAGGGAAGTGGGGACTTAGTCTTAGGTAATGAATAGGGTTGGAATAGGTCTAGGATGAGGTGGAGAGGTGAGGTGGCTAGGTGAGGTGGAGAGGTGAGGTAGATAATTAACTTAATTTTGGTAATTAAATTAATTAAAATGTGTGCAAGTGGGCATGGTGGGGGAGTAATATTGAATTAATTAATCAAAGGGGGTTTAGAGGGTTACGACCCAATTTTGGGTGTCTACATTTGCCCCTTTTTGTCATGTAGCTTGTATTAATAAGCGATGGTGATAAAAACATGAGTGGTTGTCCCATGTATGGGTGGAGGTGATCCCCCTCAAACCGGGAACTGATGAAGTGAGAGGCTAAATCGGTGATGGGTTTGATAAAATGGTAGGTATAAGAAATGGTAATAGGTTTGGGCATTCAAACACACACACATGTATAGAATGTGACAAGGCATTAGGATGAAGAGCTCACAAAATCTACATCATCAAAGGTCGATAGTTTATCCAAACAAGGTTGATGTGGTCCAGGTATCCAAGGTATAGGATATGATCACTGAAACAAAATGAGGCTAGGTGCAGGAACAAGCATTAGGTGGGTTCTAAAGCACCAAAAGGTTTGGTCTAGTCAAGATAAACATCATGACATCAGGCAAGGAAAGGTTGGTAGGCTAAACAACACAAGTAATGTCATCGTAAGGTACAACGAGTAAGAAAATTTGAGTGTCAAATTGGTGTGTTTGGGTTGGGTGTATAGGTAAGGTTGTGGGTAAGGTCGTGGTGTAGGTAAAAATATGCCCATAATGACATTGAGGTTAGGTGTGAAGTAATAAGGCAATGAAGTTGGCCTATAGGGTTGGGGTGAGGTTGGGGTAGCAAAGAAAATGGAACCTTGTGTTAGGAAATAAGGGATAAAATATGTGGAATAATCCCTCACAAAATCAAAACAAGTAAAAACTAATATGTAGAAAATATTACGGATCTAAAATAAAAGGTGTAGAATAATAAAAGAACAACACAAAAATAATATTTAACGTGGTAAACCCAATTGGGCTACGTCCACCAAGAATCACCGGCTTATATTTTATTACAAACCACCACTCTCTAAATACAATACCCAGATCTATTTGGAGCTATGCTCAACAAATTCTACAAAATTCACACCCAAATTCAGACACATCTGCAATGTTACATAAACCCTACCATATGCATAAAAACACATAACTAGATATTGTTTTAACAGAGTTTACAAAACTGTGGGTATCAAAACCATGGGCTAAAACCATCCCATAAACCTATGGGTCAAAAATCCTGCCCATATGAGAAAAACACATTTCCTAGTATATCGGGCACATTTTTCGAGGCCAATTTTTTTTTCTCAAGGGCTACCACTGCTTGAACCACCGGTGAGACAACTATGGAAAGTGTATAATACTCTTCTTGTACAATCTTCAACATTTTAACACATGAAAACAAGCTCCATAACCTAACGACTTGCATCAAAATTTTGTGTAAATTAGGTATAATTGGGTTAAGCGGGGTGAGCCAATGCCTGTAAGGTAACTCACGCCAATCACCTAGGGAAAATCTTATTGATGTCGATCTGGAAAATATAGGTTTAAAATGGAAAAACCACATTGAAAAGGTTTCATTTGTGAATTGTTATATTTGGAAAATGACAAAGAGAGGGTATTTAGGATTTTGACTTAGGAGAAAATGACAACAATATTTTCCAAGCTGAGTTAGAGCGAGTTGAGTAGTAAGAGGAGTTGTTTATGGTCCCATGATATCTAGATGAGGGATTCGATTGGTTGATAGAGGAGAGAATGATTTAGCCATGGCAAAGACAAGAGAGGGAGTTAGAGGACATCCATTTTAGAGACTAGACATCCCATCGAGGAGACGTCACCGAGTAGAGGTAGGATTCTATCTCCATTGTGTTTTTGGTTAATACTAAAGTAAAAATGAAATAATTTGGTTTGTAAATTTTGATTTGAAATTTGGGTAGAGAAGGGTAAAATTGGGTATGGATTGGGCTTAATGTAGGTTAAGTAGGTGGTAAGATGATTTTAGATGTACTTTGGGGGTTTAAGGTAGTTTTTAGGTGTTTTGTTTAGTTTTTTGAAGAATGGGGATGTGGGGTTCAACATTAGAGTCAAACTAGTGACCGACACCTTTGGTTGGGCATTGGTGACATCGATAGGCTATCTAACACTAGTGGGGTTAAAAGGGAACCTATATCGGTCGGGTGGTGATTTCGACCACTACAAAAAATTAACTTAGGCCAAAAAATTAGTTAGGATTGAAAAAAGAGAAAAATAAGTTGGTTGAATGTGTAGTGGAATAGGTGTGGCTAGGTTAGGGGTTTGGAAAAATAGAATGGGGTGGGGTTGAGGATTTGTTAGATCAAATTGGTGAAGAAGAGAAAGGAGTGAACCGGCTAAGTGAAACGGTTTAGGCGATATAGAATATATAATAGGCTAGTAAAGTTGTTGGTGGGATTTGACTAGGTAGGATTGAATAGATGATCAAAAAGGGGAAATTAATTGACAAGTGTAAATGGTAATGATCCAGTCACATCAGCGATTGACTATGCGAGACAGGATGCCACCTCTTTTGGTATAGATGCAACCCAGTGTTACGAGAGAATGAGTAGGCTCATATACAAGATGTTGGGTGATCGGGGATTATTTTTGAAAGTTCCCTAAACATCCATAAAATGTGTCATACAAAATTTCATCTCGAGAGCTTTCCAACAACTATGAGAATGCAACAAACGGACATCACGAGCTCTAGTTATGTCTGGTCAAAGTTCGGTCAAGAGGAAAGTAAACTTTGGTCAATTGGTCAATATTGGACCAATCGCACTACGACACATGGAAAATAGGTGTTGGTGAAATTGGAGGGGTTTTAACCACCGGTCTCCAATGAGCGTAAAATGGTGCACAAGTAAAAAGAGGCTCAACTTTTTTTATAGAGGGGAGCCCGGCCGCCATGTGGACTATGGTATTATCGCTGATGTGGTGGGTCCACAAGCCACCACGTGGCTTGCCACCACCCATCGAATTAGCTCAATTTTCCTATCGGGAGGCGAAAAGTGGACTACATGATGACTGAGTTAATTATTTTCGATACCCCATGGTATGGTTCAAATTTTTATTTACTTGGTAAGTCCACATTATTCCCAAATGCCATACGCATATATATATATAATGTTCAAACATTAGTATAAACCACATAATACCCACTTACCCACTTAGCCACCATACATTATGCTAAGTCCCTTTGTAAAGCGGTTGTAGTGGAATCTTCCACGTGGAGGAGAGAAGGTGGTGAAGTGGTTGAGATGGGGCGGTTAAGCCTAAGGTGGTCCATTGACCACTATACATTTGCGTGGGAAAAGGCTTTAAAGCCTTAAACAAATTACATCCCACCAAATATGGGATTTAATCCCATTTCAACAAAAGCCGCCCATTATTTGGGTATGTAATCCCATTAAAAATGTAATCCACCCAAATGGGAATTTTTATCCCAAATCACATGGTACAGGTTTAGGCTAATATTAGCCTAAGATAATATGTAATTGCATTTTTTAAGGGCCCTAAAATTTTATAACTAGGGAACCCATTCTATTGTAAAGGACACACATTAGTCCAAGAAGCTTATTATTTTTTAAGCTTATTTGTGAGATGTGTCAACAAATATTGTCTATTGGCCTATTATTTTAGGCAATATTAGATGGAATATTTGTGGCTAGGAGTTATTAATACTACCTAGTCGGCCCATAGCGCCACGAAGTAAATTTGTGAAGCCTGGTATATCAACCGGAGAGCCATAGGGCGTTGTATTAGCGTTTGGAAGGCCGATCGAGAACCGGAGGTTTCCGAATAGTGGAGCTGGAGCCATAGAGCTTGTTGAATACGCTAGGAAAGTGTAAATCAGGTGTTATCTTTCACCCTTGTCATCCGAAGGTCTGGATATTCTTATAAGCAAGTTATTAATAGTTTCCATTAGGTTTTCTTGTGAAATTACTATTGTAACTTACAAGTTTTGACTAGTGGAATGGTTCGATAAGAACTCGAGAGGCGTAGGCAATTTCCAAACTCCGTAATCAATTTGTGTGCAATTTTCGTTATTGTCTTGCAATTATTTAAAATTGATTACTTAAAAGGAAAAAATTGTCAACAAATAAACTAAAGCCTACAAGGGTTTGAGATCGATTAGTAATAATCTGATTATAGATGCAGCCCGGTGTTACGAGAGGATGAGTAGGCTCATATACAAGATGTTGGGCTTGGTGTCCCCATATTTCACCATGAAATGCAGGAATACCCTATTCGAAAAAAAATTCATACTTTTAAAATAATGGGTCGTTTTGTGTTTTTTATTGCTAAAAGGTTCCTCTATTATGTCAAGATATTCCCAATGAGCCATATTAGCCATTTTTGCCAAATACCCAGATGCCTAAAATTGTTATCTTTTGTCGTCAGGATTTGCTTGCGGGAAATTTGTATTTAATTATTTTGAGCCCCGTTTGAGGAAAATTGTGCTCCGGTTTAACCTGTTGTGATCTTACATGTCATTTTTCCCATATACCAGTAGGGTTTAAAACTAGGAATGCATTCGGGCTTTATTTGTGACTTCGGCAACATTTTGTGTTTTCCTGTTTCATTTTCTGTGAAATTTCTCTAGATCAATTCCTTTCCTAGTTTGGCTTGATTCTTGGCCTGGAGTATTTGGAGATCACATACGCACATTGTGCGTAAGGAATTCACCATCGAGGTCAGGTTCTCTGGGAAAAAAGAATTCATGCGCCAAAAAGCCTCTTCAGGCTGGCCACATTTTTGGAAAAGGAGGGTTTGAAGTGGATCATGGGATTTTTGGAAGTAGCAGGCATGTGGGAATTTTGTACCTGCCTAGTAGGGTAATTTCTCCCATAGAAGCAACGCCACTTAAGTCACAATGGAAAAATTAGAGGTAGCAGGCAGGCGGGAATTTCTTACCTACCTTACACGGTAAAAATTCCCATTATGGAATAAAAGAAAAAACACTTAAGTGAATCATGGGATTTTCAAGGCTTCCTTGAAGGGTAAATAATCCCATTGTCATCTGACTTTTAAAAATAGAAATCTCTTATGCCAAAAAGTGCGACCCCTTTAGGGAAAGAAAGACAGCCTTAAATTAATTAATTTAATTAATTTCTCTTCCAATTTTGGCGCCCAGGCTTGTGGAAAAGTCAACAGAGGTAAATGGACAAAAGGAAGTTGGAAATAGATTGTTCTAAAATTAAATAAATAATATTTATTTAATGGAGCCCCTTTATGTCAAAAAGTGCACCCCATTTGGGAGAGAAATAATACTTTTTAAAGTATTAAATGATTAAATTAATTCCTATTTTCAGTGGCTAAGGTCAAAGCATACTGTGAGGCTTGAGTTAACTGGAAGTAGAAGTCTAAAATTAAATAAATTTAATTTATTTAATGGCAGCCATGAACATCCATAAAATAGGCGCCCCATTTGAAGAGTAAAGCTTATTAAATAATTAATTAATTGCCAGGAATAGGAAAGGCATTAATTAATTATAGGATTGTGAAGATTATATAAGCAGGGGCTTCCATAAGGATGAATTAATTAATTCAAAGGTAGAGAAGTGCAGCCCAAAGGAAAAGTGTGCCCCATTTGAAGAGGATTTTTGCTCAAAAGAAGGTGAAATTAATGTTGAAAGCTTCCAATTTTGGTGCACAGTTGAAGGAGGTTGATTTGTGTCTGGATAATTGTTTGCATAAGTGATACAGGTGCTCAGGTGAAGTTGGTAAAATTCATGCTTGCTTTGCATGCAAATAAAACATCAAATTTGGGGCAGCAGGCTTGAATTATGCAGATTTTTATGATTAAAATCCACTTTGTTCATGTTCCGGTTGCCATCTTTGTCTGAATTAATTGTAGGAATTCATTACAGGTGCTTTATAAGAGAAAGGGAGCTTAAATCAATGTCCAATACATTGAATATATCCTCCGAATCTAAAGAATTATCTAGATCTGCACCAGTTTTGAAGAATTCCGACAAGATAAGGAGAAAAAGAATTGTTCAGAAAAAGATAGACACAACAATGGCGAAGAAGGATGAAAAAGAAAGCACAATGGAGTCATGAATCACTTCTAAATTCATAGACATTGGAGACACAGATCTAGGTCTGGAACCTCTTTCTAAATTGATTGATAGATCCAAAGTAGGAAAGACTTCCCTCATACGTGCAGTTAAAAGCAATGGAATTATTCAAGCTGCACTATTTCCATACATAGCCAAGTTGTCAGAGTTTGTTATGGAGTGTGCTAGGTCTTACCATATATCATCCAGTTCATTCGAGATGCTACGGGAAAACAATAATCCGGTTGGGCCTTGCAGTTCATCAATTATTGTTTGAAGATTCTGGCATGAAAGGTGGTGACTTCTATTAGCATACGGGATGTCGGCGCGAGGAGAGAAGCTTAGAGTTGAGTGCATGAACATAATGAATAGAAGATAAATGAAGAAGCTCGAGATCTCCTTACAAGTTCCCAAGAACTCTTCTGCATCCATAGTACAAGAGGTAGATGATATTGCCAAATTTTTATGTAGGATAAATGGAAAAGCAAATGCTCACACCTTTCGCACATGGATGTATGCTTTCATCAGGACCATTGAAATCAACAAGGCTGATTCAATAACCAATTAATCAGAAATGATTAGTGATAACATTGGTGAGTAACTCCAGAACATGAAGCATACTTTCAGCTTCAAAATGACTTCTTATTTGGTATATGCAGCAGCTTCACAAGGCATCTTCTCCAAGTTGGATAGATGTGGTGTTCTTTCCAAGGACCCCATTTTCGAGTGCTACCCACAACTTACTGTACCTGCATGCAAGAAATATTTCAAAGTGGTCAATGATGGATTCTTCTATGAATTCATTTACAGGCTAGACAAGGACCTAAAGGCCAACAGGGTGAGTAAGGAAGCGTGGGAAGTTGTGTCCAGAATTGGCAGTCTCTTCATTCAGTTTGCGGATTTCACATACCTCAGGGTTACCGGATTTTCTGGAGAACCAGTTAAGCTTCCTAGATATCTGAATGATAGATTGATCACCATGGAGCTAAGCAGACAACTTGTGGAGATACACAACCTTCAGTCGAAACAAAACAAGTCTACGAGATTCTTCCCGATCAATGTGGGACATTATAGCTGCCGAGCATTCATAAAGCCCAAGGATTGGAAGCGGAAATGTTATTTGAGTACGAGGAAGATTTCTTCCTAGCACGACTCAAATTTGATCCATTTGGAGTAGCTAGGAAGATGATCTCCGAGGAGTACGCACATGTGCCTTCATTAGAGGATTTCTGGATGAAGTGCAAAAGTGAGTATGAGGTTAGAAAGAAAGATTTCAACGAGGCTATCAAAGACGGAAAGTGTTCTACTTTGGATTAGCATGGATACCTACAGATCTTAAAGATGATGGGGTGGTGTTACTTGACACATACCATCAAATGGAAGGAGATACTGCCATACTTCGGAGAATGTAGCTTAGCAGCTACCATATGATTAAGGAAAGATCTCTTGTCGTTTTGGTGAATACTTCAAATTGGTTGCTAATGAAGGGATATTGCCTTGATGAAGCATTGATGAATCAAGTCACGGAAACTTTGGTGCGGGATATTCTCTTAAGAGGAAGTATGGAGGAGAAAGCAAAAGCGGGAGGCCCGAGACAATGAAAGTGCGAGAAAAGGTATCAATCAAAAGAGAAGATCACTTCCACGGCTATGAAATTAGTTCCACTTCTCTAGCATCCAAGACTTCACCGACTATTTCACCTCGGCGAGACACTTCCATTCCTCCACTAAATCTAGAAAAATTCATCTTCTCTTCTCACCACTCCATTCAAAGCACATGTTCTGAAGAGACATTGAAGCTGCAAATGCCAAATTTTGAAAGAGCTTTGTCTTTGGATGATTCAGAAGATGATAGTCACAACATTGTAGTGGTTTCGATGGAAAGGAATCAGTGAGAGAGATAGTAGTAAACTCAAAGCAACTTATCATTCTCTAAGAAGTAATTTCTCAGAATGGTTGACTTTGCAGTTGGTTCCAGAAGCTAGAGTGGAAATGAACTTGGAGGAACATGACTTGCAGCTGCTCTTGAGTCTAGGCGGAAAAGATAGAAAACCTAAAGTTGCTAAGGTAACTTAAAGGTTGATCATCGAGGAGTCGGGGTAGAAGTTTGTTTAGATGTTAGTTCCGGTGGATGGGAAGAAAGAGGAAGAGATCATGGTAGAAGAAATAACAAGAACTGTGAGTACCTATTGGTCAAGCCACCATAGAAGGATTGAAGCAAGATACGTAGATATTGATAGATGCTCTATTCCTTAGGCTTGACAGAGAAAAGGTGGAGAAATTTGAACTTCGAAGCGGTATCTCAGTTGTGCAAGATCATTACCAAGGTTACTAAATCTTCCACTCAGCCCATTTCAGCATAAAAGTAGGTGAGTGATCATCTGATGTAGGAGATGGAAGATGCAAACAATTAGGTGAAAGCTATTGACAAATGGAAGAATCTAATTATTCATCAAGCTTCTATATAATTCAGAGAGGTGCCAGCCCGCCTAAAGGTTATGAAAGATGCAACAGATCAGTGGCAAAAGTGACAAGCATAATAGATATGAACACCGTTGCTAAGATTAACTCGAGTACTTGTAGCTGAAATCAATAAGCTATCGAGAGAAATGTTGATTGCGGAATAGATTGTACCTGACGGATCAGTTGAGAAAGGGAAGCAGCTAGAGTTTACAGTATCTTTCCATTTGGAGATCTGCAAAATTATGGTACAATGGATACGGGCACTTGAGAGTATGGAATCGTCTTTACCAGACAATATCATTGCTTTCACTCATGAGGAAGTGGTCAGAAATGTTACTTCTTACATACGGATCATTCCTAGCAGAGTGCCTAATTCCCTGGAAGGGTCTCTTCTGATGGTACAAGAGAGATTTGATGGAGCCACTAAGCATTTCATGATGAATTCCATTAGTAGACTGGTGGCGTTACAGTCAGATATTGCGAGGTTCAGGCCAAGCTTGGAGGATGTGGAAGCATGTATCAAGGTGTTGAATGAAGGATTTTTGCAGTTCAGGATAGAAAATAAAGTTGTGGCTAAGACAAATGGGAAGATGTTGAATTATATGTTTGACAAGTATATTCAGTATTAGAACAAAAAGAAGATATAAATGTTACAACTAGCTTGACTTCTTCTATTCTTTCTCCTATTTTCCATGTTCCCGGATGAAATTGTAAAACTTTAAAGTTATTGGTTTTGAAACCATTGCTTTAGGTTATGTGGAACAATTCTATTAGTTAAGTGATAGATGTGTCACTTAAGGAGGAGTTAGTGGAGGATGATTGCCAGATGTCATCTTTACTTCTTGTTTATGTTTCAGTTCAGTTGAGTTTCCCATTTATACTTTCCCTTCTACATTCTATAAGTAGAAGAAGAAACTCCAGTTAATGATCAGAATTTTTAGGTAGCATTCTTGTGTTTCCATACTTTGTGCTAAAACCCGTGAGATCCACTTGAAGCAAAGGAATATAAAGGAGCAGGTTTCCGGAGAACTTTGTGTCATAGTGCATTTTGTTTCTAAGCTTTCTATCTTAGATATTTTAATAAACTTTGTGTTATTTTAGATCTAGATCTGGAGCTACCTTTTCTTATAATTTTGTGTTGATATATATTGGTTTCTTCTATGTGCATGCAATCCACTCTATTATCTATTGATTAGGTGGCACATCTTCCCCATTTCTTCCCTGTGTTTTACTATTTTATTCCTCTATAAATATTTCCTTTCTTAAACAATTTACTTACTTACTTCTACGAACTATACTGACTATGGTTCATGAGTTGAATAGTTAAAGTAAAACCCCATATAGATACTAGCATATTTTAATTGAAAAATATGACACAGGAGCCTCACCAGTAAATGAGGGAGATTTATCTCATGATTGCCTAGGTTTTTAGCTATATAGAAAATCTAGCCAATAGTTTTTGGCGACTCCACTGGGGAACAACTATCTTTACAGATCAAAGCTTATCTCTTGAAGATCAGAGTGTTTTCCATACAAATCTCAACCTTGACTGAATTTTCATTCACCCGATCCATGAAGGTGCAAGGAAGGATTGATCATTTCTTTAGACTCGCTGCAGAGTAATTCAATTTTAATCATCCTCCTCAAGTTAGAAGCCACAGATCTAGTCTCTCATCGGGAAGGAGAGTGCATGCTCATCCGATCTGGGATCATTTTCAGCATAATCCGGTGGCTAGAATTATTCACCAAGTCTACACAAAGGAGAATACGTGCCCCATTAATCATGGTAAATCAGAACCACATAGTACCTATCCCATGGGGAGCAAATTTTATGCCACTAAACTTGGCTCTACGTATGCACGATCTGCCAAAACGATCTAGAAAGATTTTTCCAAAATTCTTTGGAGATGGAAAGAAAAACTTGAATGATCATTTTCTAGCCTTCTTCATATCTTATGGTGTTCTTGTCATGGAGCATGAAGATGTCTCGGTTAGAATCTTCATTAAGACTCTACATGACTTGGCTAGCGAATGGTTCTATCGACTAGCTCATGACACCATAACCAACTGGGCGACTATGCATGAGCAATTTCTGAAAAGATTCAAGCCTACAGAGGATGCTAGCATGTTGATCACCCAAATGACATAGTTGAAGAGAGAGCCAAGTGAGAACATGTGAGACTTTATTGCAAGATTCCAAAGGATTTTATATAAAATCCCCACCTCTTCGCATTGAGCGATGAAAATCAAAAGACATTTTTTCTAAACACTCTGTTGCCCGAAGTTGGATATCAACTGCAAAGGGCAAGACCTGTGTATCTACTTGAAGCACAAAATGTTTCGTGGAAGTTGAAGATGACTTGATCATGGCTGGAAAACTTAAACAACCATCTAACGAAGGTGATGGTGCTTCTTTAATTACTTTAGATCCTTTGCTACAAAGATTGGCTTAAAAGTGACATGCAAGCATGGGAATCTATAAGTGACTCTTCCTCGAACCCGACCTCCCGAGGTTATGCTTTGAGACAAATGGGTGGGTATGGAATATATGTGAGATGTAGACAAACTAGTTAGGCAATCTAATGTCTTCAATACGCACTAGCGGAATTTGTGAGTCTAAGGCAAAGAAGGCCCTCCTAACTTGAATTGGTGTGATAGATCGGTCAGCAAGGATGACTACTCGAAGGCTCCAATCAATATCGAGCTTTGGCATGATTCGATCTATAGGTTGTGGAATACGTGGAAAGTGACCCGGATAGTTTCGTGTATTTCTCCGGACAAGGTCATATGGTGGATGGTAAATATAGTCAACTCTATGGACGATTCTCTGGCCTAGTCCAGAACTCTCTAGCTTTGTTAGCTACTGTGTCTAACAAGGATAATTGTTCGATGATGATAGGTGGAAGTGGAGTAGACCGGAATACTAGTGTGTGTAGGCCAGTGTCTATGTCTAATTCTCCTATGGATTCGTTGGGCTGCGGGATTTGTGGGTCACAACCATAGACTCTTAGTTGTTGTGGACCTGTTATGGTCATGCGTGAAATCAAGTCCTAATCCCTAGTATCCAGTAATCGTATGCTTTCTCAACTTCTATATTTAGGATCAATAACTGTGTGATTTTCTCATAATATCTTACAGGCATTCACGCAACCTGAATTCTTAGGCTAGTATCTATATCTGTAAGAGTGTCTCCTGCGCCTGGCTGTGGGACCAAAGGATCACAACCAAATGTTTGTTCTCTTTCAAGCCCTTCTACAGTCATATGAATGTTTCCTAGGGTAATCTGTAGTTTGGTTGATTTGACCAAAACGTGTGTGCTTGGTCGTCTTCTACGTTTAACCCACTCAACTGGGAATTGATTTGTTGCAAGCTTACCGTTGTTCGGAAGACTTGGATCCTAAGATTTTGGTCTATATCAGTTATCGCTGTGATGAGATTGGGCTGAGGCACGATTGGCTTGAATACGTATTCCCTGGGCTCTCTAGGTCCCGTGATTGTCATACAAAAGCAATAATGTAAAACGAACTACAGTAAAATGAAATTTAACTATGTGAAGTGTATCTATAACATATATGATTTCTCTATTTTTTTGTGTTTTCTGACAAGCTTTATGAATTTAAGAAAGCAGCTATTTAAAATATCTAGAATTGATAGCTAAAATAATAACTTAAAACAAACAAAATAACCGAGTGTAGCTATTTGTCTGTGTAATTTGTAGATCTATTCTAAACAATGAAATAGCTCATCTAATCTATTTGCAAGGCTCTCGATCCTACCTCAGAAGTGAGGAGTGAATCATAGTTTCTCATAAACTATCAATCCCCATAGCTTCCTTGGCAATATCGAGAGTAGAATTAACTGAAATAAAGCAATTAACTACTTTATTTGATATGATTCTAACTAGAACTTTGAAAGCTAGAACCTGGATTCTGCAGAAAAGTGGCGAATCCGATGGTGTGTGTGATCTTGTCCCCTCAAGCAGATCTCCTCTTCCTTCGTGTTCACGTGATCCGTAAAAGCGTGTAATGCCGATCAACAAAGTAGATATTGGGATAAAGGCAGCTCATCTCCTCAAGAGTACAGAGCTTGGCTTATGTTTCCTACGGGATCTATCATGAGTCATGCAACATAAAGCATCCGTAACTCCGAAACTATCCGGTTTGAGGAGAAAAACTTGCAACTTTAATGGCTTCCTATTGGTAAACAGACTATTTTATTCCAATGGATTGGATAAAATAACAGCAGTACTTTGCACAAGATGGATATGTGGCTTACTAACAGTAAAACAATGCTAACTAAGCATGTAATGAAAGAAACTAAGCATTCTAAGAAAAATGAAAACTAAATCTATTGTAAAGAGAAATCAGAGGAAAATTTTGAGGGGCCATTTGCTTGAGCACAAGCCATCTATTTATAGCATTTGCATTTACCCAAGGTAAAAACCAAATAGAACTCTTAAACTATAAACAATGGCAAAACACTATTCCAGGGAACCAGAATCATAAATGCAAGCTTATGGCGGTGAAAGAAAGCTGGTAAAATGTTGAAATTACATGAGTCATGTTAAAAGAGCTTTCTGAAAATGTGTAAAGGACCGCCGCCCTGAGCAGGGTGGTGGTTACAGACCACCACCTGCTTCGGGTGGCGGCGCACACGACCGCCGCCCTGTGCAAAGGCGGCGGTTTCATTATTGAAGAGAAAAAGGCCAAAAAAAGAGAGGAAAAGAGAAAAATAAAGCACGCGGGGGCTAAGCGGGGCATGCAGGATGTTAACGCATACTTGGAGAGATTTTCCAGATCCCAACACCTTGCGAGGAGACCTGTATCATCATTGGGGCACGTGTCACATTGTTCTGGCAGTACAATACCTTACAATTTTGGGTACGTACATATTGCCCCCTCGGAGAAGCATTTTAGCCATGAAGAGGTGTAAAATGGTGGGTCCGAGTATGGCGGTCCCGAAATGGGAAGTTAGAAGTTATACCTGATACATCCGTGTGTTGAAATGACGCCATCCAAAATTCCCGCTACCTGTAAAACAAAAAGAGAACTCAAGTGCAGATAGACACAATAGTTTGAAAAATAAACGCTAAAATAATAGGGAATGAGAACATACCATTTGTGCGGGGATAGGAACTTACCTCCGGTCGCTCCAAACCTGTGAAAAAGTCATTTAAAACGAATCAGGGTGCTATATATATGAAAGTGGGCCCATTTTCCTATTCATTTGTGCGAGTCGATTTGATTGATTTTGAGCTCTGGGACCCACGGTGATAGTTTCTTGCGTGAGTAGAGTTGAAACATCCGTGACGAGATAGCGATCATGCCTCCACGTGTGGAACATCGACCCGTGAGATCACAGGTTAGTTTTCTTCAGTTTATCCTTTTTACCCCCTTAAATTTGAAATGCTAAATATTTTGTCATGGGGGGGTAATTTTTGAAAATGTTAGTGTTAAAAGGTCCACCTAGGGGGGTGCCTACTGGGTAGGCTTTGTTTTTAGGTAAAATGGTCATTTTTTGCACTTTTTAGGCTTTTTAAGTTTAAAACCCGCATGGGTTTTCGACCACGACCGCCGCCCTGCCTGTGGCAGGGCAAGGTTACACGACCGCCGCCTGCTTTAGGCGGCAGCGGTTACACGACCGCCACCCTTAAGGCGGTGGTTACAAAACCGCCTCTCTGCTCAGGGCGGCGGTTTTGCACAGAATGCAAAAGGATCATCTTTCTGAAATTGTTTTTGCTTTTCTAGCATTTCTACGTGTTTTCGTGACTTTTCCAGTGTTACTCGATGCTAACTTGCTCTGTTTTGTGTGTTTTTGGGTGTATGCAGGGAGAGAGGAGTATATCCGGTGGAGTAGAGAGAGGGAGTGTGATTGGCTCCTAGGGGTACTAGATGCCCTCTCACAGGATGAGG
The DNA here is from genome assembly GCA_018340775.1 of Taxus wallichiana var. yunnanensis. NCBI lineage: Eukaryota > Viridiplantae > Streptophyta > Pinopsida > Cupressales > Taxaceae > Taxus > Taxus wallichiana. Next base: position 1,829,166 of record JADAXU010000056.1, on the reverse strand, counting down.
AGGACACTCTTTAGCTGGGCTGGGATACTACGCATTTCACGTGCGTGCCCCATGTTACACCATCTAGTCACATCCTTTGTGACTTGTTCTCATACTGATGCAGATCGGAACACCTTCCGATTGCCAGGGGTCCGCGGTGAGTGGACTATTACATCGAGGAGAATGTCTATCACATTCTGGGGTCCCGATTATTGGGAGATGACTCACCTTAGAGACAACAGGTTCACGGGCACAGATTGCACAGTGGGCTACATATATGGGAGATGCAGTCATCTCCACGGGGTCGAAGAAGGGGGTTAGAGTTCGATCCATTCCTACTTTTCCCATCCCCTTACTTTACCAGGCTATCATGGGGATCCTTGCCTCGAGACTGATCGGGGACAAGGGAGGAGATACTTTGTTATACTGCTGGTCCCCTATTATTGCACAGATAGAGGGACATGGTCGATATATGCCTAGGGAGTAGACATTCTTGGGACCACCTACCACGACTTATACAGGGTAGTCCATTTACAGGGGCAGTCCTTGAGCCACCCGACCCTGGTTATGAGTTGGGTCTATGAGCACTTCATCCCCTACTAGCAGAGGTGTAGAGGTGACAGACCCCGGAGCTATGAGGGCAGCTAGATGGATAGACATGTCGGTGCTTAGAGCACCTCATCAGCTAGTTGCCTCCCTGACTACTATCGCGACATGGAGGCCACACCATACCAGACTATGGTAGGTATATGGGGCGAGGAGGCTCTTACCTTGATCTCCTGCTCCACCACAGGCAGCTTATTGATAGAGTGGGGCGAGTGGAGATGCACCCCTTTGGCCGAGTTCCTCAGCAGTTTGGCTTACCATACATGGGTATGCTTCCCCCAGTGGCACCAGTATACAGATCAGTCCGAGAGGCCAGAGGGGGGCCTAGAGGCCGGGGTTGGACAGTGGTTACTCCTGGCATTCCTATTGCAGCCAGGAGGATAGTACGTGCCAGAGGGAGAGCCGGTGCACCTCAGGCACCTTTGCTTTAGATCGCCGCGGGTCCTGCCCATAGCAGCGATGACCCCATTGAGGTAGACTCCGAGTCTGAGGAGTTTACAGGGGGAGAGATAGAGGAGGAGACCAAGGACAGTGATCCTGAGTGGCACGACACCCAGGATATCATGCAGCGGAGAGGGCCGAGTAGAGTGCAGAGAGGGTGACTCTAGTTTTAGAGGAGCCACTCTCCCAGGGCCATGGGGAGGATGAGTCTGCATGGGGCATTACATTGCTCCAGCCACAGGAGCAGCCCCTCGCCTCGGGTAGCGAATGCAGCATCCGTGGTGGGTGCTGATCCCATAGATCCATCTTGGAGGCCTGGTGATCCGAGTAAGTTACCCTCTCTCCTTTTAATGTTCGTTTCTTTGTTAGGATCTCCTTAGTTGCTATCTTGTATTTTTAATTTCTTGTTTGGTTTCTAATTTGTTTTCTCTTTTGTTTGTAGAGACCGCCGATGAGTGGCGAGATTTGATTCGTAGGGTATGCACTGATACCCTGATGATCCCCATGGAGAGGACCCGCGCAGAGTTGTCCGTGGACGCGGGGAGCCTTCAGCAGCTGGTAGACATACTGATGTCTTCGCCCCAGTCTAGCATGTGGCCAGGATGGTATCGACTCTCCACACAGAGTTAGCGGGGTATAGGATGGCCAGCGCCTAATGAGGAGCCATTCTCGTGGCGAGACCGCGGCTTCCCCTCGGGATCCTGAGCCCTCTCGTGCACTCGTGAGCGCCCGTGCCGAGTCCTAGGCGTGGGTGTGCCCTTCGCAGGGGTCTCGTAGGGATTGAGAAGCCACTTGGCTCTCGTAGTTTTTTTATGATACATTCTTTTGTATATCCCGGCTCTTTGAGCATTTTGACCATGCCTAGTGCATGATGGCATTGTACATAAACATTGATCATTTATATATATGTATATTTGTTCTGGATCAAACTCTTGGCATTCATGGCTCACTTTCTATTTCCAGTTTCCTTATGTATACCATGATGTATGTTTATATGTTTTTAGAATGTATGCAATGGTGAACAAATGATGCAAGTGTTTTACTTTCCTTTTTTGTATTTCATGATGCTGATATATGATGATGTAGATATAATGTGATTTTGAATCTTAGTTTCTGTAAGCAATTTTGGATACTTCATATTTGTTTTGGCAAAGTGATGAAAATAAACCGGTACGATGAACAGATAAACCTGCCCCTACCCCCAACTCCACGCAACTAGTAAGATGCGAGGGCTTATCACCAAGAGTTGGGAAGGGCACAAGTTATGAGATGTAGTGAAATGATAGTGATGGAAGATAGACAAAGCTTTGGTGGAACCAAATTAGGATACCACAAGTCCACTCCACGCGAGTGACTTCATAGTTTTGGATGCAACTTGCTTTGCGGTTTATCCAGACTTAGATCCTTAGATGGCCACATGGTAGACAAAATCTGGGTTTTTAGGATTTTAACTCTCTTGGGATCTTGAACATCTGATTCATTTGTTTTTGACTCAAAGCTTCAAGGTTTGAATTGTTTGTGTATGACCTTTTGCATTTATTTGTCAAGAGGACCCCCTACACTTTGCCCCATGCTACTAGTAAGAAGCGTGGGTTTATCACCGTGGGCAAAGCATAGGCGAGTAAGGGCATTTCCATCCTTTCCCAACCCTACGTCACTAGTAAGAGACGCAAGCTCATCACCAAAGGTTGGTGGGGCAAGGAAATGTGTAAAATTAAAATTTTCTGTTTGATCAATGTTTGACTTGTTTATTTGAGTAAAATGTCAGTATGTGTTTATTTCCAAAGAGATATACATATGGGATAGATGTGACACCATGAAGCTTCTAGAACAGACCATAGGCAAGACACCTACCCTAAGAAGAAACCAAAAGTGAGAATAAACTTGCAGATCTTGGTATGGTTACCGTTAAGACTTTGTCATGTCTAGCTTTATTTGATAAAATGATTCCGAGATAATTTGATGATATCATGAAAATGGAGAAGTATGATTAAAGTTTTTATGCCAACAACATCATGAGTTTGTAATGAATTGCTTTTGAGAATAGATTCCTTGATCACAATTTGTGTACGAAACAAGCGGACAATATGATCCTAATCTATATGAAGATGCAATGTAGATATATATATAGTAGTGCTAGCTGCTTATGCACACGTAGAACCGCTTGAGGTGCAGGGAATTGACTGTTTCACCAAATTCCTCACCTTCTAGCGTACATAAGAGGTATGCACCATTTCCATAGTCCTTCATGACTCGGTATGGGCCCAACCATTTAGGCCGGAACTTCCTTCCTTCACCGGTCTTCTTGTCGATCCGGCTGTCTAGCCTTAGAACTAGATCACCTTCATATATGTCACGTTCATAGACTTTCTTGTTATATTGCCAACACATCCGGTCAAGATAGACTCTATGCCACTGTTCAAAGATCTAACCTAGCTTCATCTAGGCTTTCTAGTTGGGAAAGACGCGCTCTCGTAAGCGTCTTCATCCAGAATCCCTTGTAATGAAATGCGGAGACTGGGTATTTCAACCTCAAGTGGGAGAACTACCTCTACCCCGAATACTAGTGAGAAAGGAGTTGCTCCCGTTGGTGTTCTTATTGAGGTTCGGTGGGCCCATAAGGCCGGATATAACTTCAAGTGCCAATCTCATTTGTTTTCTTTCACCGTTTTAAGGAGAATGGATTTTAGTGTTTTATTCGTCGCTTCAGCCTGTCCGTTGGCTTGAGGGTAATACAAGGAAGCCGTATGATGGCTTATCTTAAATTTATTGCATAGTTTGTGAACCTCTTCATTCTTAAAAGAAGTTCCATTATCGAGATAATGATTTGTGGGATACCATACCTGCAAATGATTTGGTTCAAAATGAACTTGGCGATTACAGAAACTGGGTACAGTAGTAAGAGGCATAGCCTCTACCCATTTGGTAAAATATTCGGTGGCCGTGATTATAAAATTATGGCCATCTATGGACGAGGGAGAGAATTTCCCTATTAAATCTAGGCCCCATGTAGAAAAGGGCCATGGAGTAGCGATTGGTTATAGAGCTTGTGCCGGCATGTGGATCTCATGGGAGAATTCTTGGCACTTATGACACCTGCGTACGAACTCTACTACGTCGTGTTCTAGAGTAGGCCAGAAATAGCCCATTCGATGTATTTTATGAGTGGTGGCATGGCCACCGAAGTGGCCTCCACACATTCCACTATGAGATTCATGGAGAATCTTCTTGGATTCTTCTGCGTCGACACATCTTAGAAGCATTCCATCAAATGCTTTCCGATAGAGCACTTGCTCTATAATGATGTATTTAGCTACGATAATACGTAACCACCTTCTTTGTTGTGGTGTAGCCCCTTCTGGATACGTATGGTCCATGATATAATTAATGATATCAGTGTACCAAGGACACTCAGAGATAGGGGTCTCGGGTTTCAATGTAGTATACGCACTCATCTGGAAAATCTAGATCTACTAGATCGCCTCCATCTAATGGGTTATCAGCTAACCAATCTGCGATGATTTGTCCCTTAACCGATTTCTGATTTACAAATGTTAATTCGAATTCCCCATTAAGGTTATAAAACGTCCAAATTTTCTTAGATAAGGACCTTGTGTGAGAAAAGTTCGTAAATGGTCCGCTTTTACCATGACCTTGTTTCTTGATTCAAATATAGTGTCTTAAGCGTTTGGTCACAAAGACTATGGCGAGGCATTCTCGCTCGCTTGTGTATAACGTGTTTCATAGTCGAGCAACGTCGCTAATGAAATAAATCACACGTTCTCTCTTTTCATCGTCTTCTTGAGCCAACATACAAAGCTAGTGAGACATCGGTAGCTCGTGAATATAAAATTAACGGGTGATCTAGCTTAGGTGGCATTAGCGTAGGTGGTGACAACAAGAAACGCTTAACGTGTCAAAAGCTTCATTACAATCTTTACCAATCAATGCTATAATCTTTCTTGTTGAGTAAATTGTTGATTGATGAATGGTGAAACTTAAGTCCGGGATGAATCTCTGATTGCACCAAGTTTTCCGAGAAATGACCCGATTCCGCATTCATCCAAGGTGGGACCATTTCGAGGACAACCCAATTTTGGTCAATCAACATCTATCCTCGTGATGATATGATGTAACCTAGAGCTTCCTCCTGTTACACCAAAGACACATTTTTCTGGATTTAGCGTGACTCCGTATTCTATCAGACGTGAAAGAATGACGCGGAGTACTTCCGGATGGTCACAACGCTTTTTGGCTTTAGCCAACAAGTCATCTACGTAGGATTCCATGATTTTATGAATTAGATCATGGAATATATATGTCATAGCTCACTGGTATGTAGCACCAGCGTTCTTGAGACCAAATGGCATAACAACATAGCAATAAGTTCCCAAGGAGTTATAAACGTGGTTTTAGCTTGATCTTGTTCAGATATTTTAATTTGATTATATCCCGAGAATCCATCCATGAGAGACAAAAGTTCAAACCCAGCTTGTTGCATCAACAATGACATCAATGGATGGCAACGGGAAGTCATCTTTAGGACATGCTTTGTTGATGTCTCAGAAATCTATGCAGATGCATATCTTCCCATTCTTCTTGAGAACGGGAACGATATTAGATACCCATTGGGAGTAATCGACTGGTTTGATGAATCCTACTTGGAGGAGTTTTATTACCTCCTCTTTCACCATGAGAGCTACCTTGGGTTTCATGGGTCTTGATTTTTGTTTAACTGGCTTTGCATCAGATTTAGTGACGAGGTTGTGTACCACAATGTGGGGTACAACTCCTGTCATTTCCTTATAATTAAATGCGAAAGCCTTCTGATGTTCTTTGAGGATCCGAGTGTGTATTTCTACTTCTTCTCTGGGTTAACGAGGATCCTAGTTTCAATATCCTTGGTTCATCTTCCATTCCGATGTTAATATCAATCGTTTCTTCGATTAGAGAGGCATTACCTTCTTCAAACTCAGGTGGCGCTAGAGGTAAATCCAAATCATCCCCATTTTCTACTGTGTATATGCTAGGTTCCATTTCCGAGGGAAGATCCATCATGGGATTTCCGAAGTAGGAAGACGAATGTGGGATTAAGGACAAATCTATCATATGATAGGAGAGATGTAGTGCCGCATAGGCGTTTAAGTAATCTAGAGTGGCCATATCACTATCAACATGGTCTAGGATAGTAGATTCATTTCCGTTTAAAAGAGAATTCGTCATTGTTTTTATCAATGGTTCATCACGAAGGGATACCATGAAACGAGTATCCTCTAACTCATTTCTTGAGTAAAATGTGATGCTGAAGTTGCTATTGAATCGGCGAGAAGATTTTTCTCTCATGGGATTGCTTCAATTGATATGAAGTCAAACTCCTTGCTTAAATCTAATACAACTTTTTTGTAAAGTTGTAAGTGCTCGGCTTTGGTTTCATATATCTCAGAGACTTGGTTTGCTACTAATTTCGAGTCTCCTAAGACTCTGATGTTATCAACACCAATTCTCTTAGCTAAGATGAGGCCAAGGAGGAGGGCTTCGTACTCAGTGCCGTTGTTTGTGCACTTGAAATTTAGTTTAAAGGCAAAAGGTAAGACTTTTCCTTCAGGGGAAGTAAAGATGACACCTGCCCCCACTCCGTAATGGCATCTAGCTCCATCAAAATGGAGTGTCCAATATTTAGTTGGGAGTATAGATGTTGGGGCATTTGTTGTGTTTGTGCATTCTACTTCCACCATGCAAAGATCCTCTGCTGGAAGAGAACCAACACCTAGGGAATATCCTATGCCTACTGAATCGAATGGTAAGAATATTGGTAGATCCTTTTCTAGCAATTCAATGATTTTTGCAGTAGTTCCTAATGATACTGTTTCTATAGTGTTAGCCTCATCTTTGGGGGTTGGGGTTGCTTTGGCTAGCTCATAGTTTCAAGATCTGATCGTAGGTACCAACCTTTCTTTTGTTTTTGCATTGGTAGGTTTATTAAGTTGGTTTGTTGGGAGTTCAAACTCCGAGTGTACACCTGGTCTTTTCTTTAAGTCAGCTAGGTGTACATCGAATGGTTTTGGATCACCTTTGGCCACAAATATCTTTCCTAAATGTAAAAACCTTACTTCTTGAAATAGTGTAGAAGGGATTGCCTTCATGCGGTGTATCCATGGTCGGCCGAGGATCATATTATAGTTAGTTTCCCGATCTATAATATAAAACTCAGTCAAGATGGTTTTGGGTCCTAAGGTGACCGGTAATATTATAGTTCCAACCGAGGTGGCTTTAAGGCTATCATAGCCCCTTAGTGTATTTCGAGTTGTGGAACAATTGGTTTCTCCATACCCTAGCTTTTGAAGGAAAGAGAAGGGGACTATGTTAACCACTGCCCCATCGTCTATCATTGCATGCTTCACATAGTTGTTATAAACCCATACTTGTAAATGTAAGGCTGGATCACCTTGGCATGCGATCTCAAAGATCTCTGTCAAGATTTTTGTTTATCTCGAATATGAATTCGACGTCCCTATCTTCCTGCCCTGGAGGATGAACATCAAAGTCCACATGATTTACCTATGTTTCAGAGGTGGAGTGATGTTAATTAAATGACCTAAACCTAATGCTTCTAAAAGAGCAGCCCTGTGAGCAGGAGAGTTCTTTAGTAAGTCTAAGAATGAAATGTGCGAGAAGGTTTTTGTTAGGTCGTTAATCAAATCATAGGCACCCACAGGTTTTACTACGATTTGTTGGATGTCATCTACCTCTGGCAGGTGGCTTGGACTTGGCTGAGAGAAATACTCTCGCATCCTTGTTATAGCTTCGATGGGTAGTTCAACGTCTAACTCCACTAAACCGACTACCTTAGGTCGTGGCTGACTTCCTAGTTGTGGCGCAACTAATGGATTTAGCGAGGTCGAGGCTTCATGATCATTGTTTCCTGTCATTACACCCTTGTTCATCCCAGTTAGATTTAGCCTGTTGTTATCGTGATTTGGGAGTGGATCATTAAAGATCTTCAGGGGTGCGTTTTGAGGGGAAACTGCCCCTGAAAAGGTATTTGACGTTGGTGACGTAGGATCTGCCAAGAACATATCCATGAAAAGTTGTCTTTGTTCATCTGGCAAGCGTTGCATGAATTTATTGTAGTCACGGCACGTTCTAGTGTCATGGCCCCGAATTTTGTGGAAACCACAATACGAATTAGGATTATAATTCCTAGTTTGTTGGTTTGATGTGTATTGTGGCCCAAAATTTTGATCAAACCGTTGTCTATTAAAATTTTGCATTTGTTGTTTTTGGTTTGAATTCTGGTTTTGGTACCTAGTTGAATTTTGGCTTGGACCCTGTATGGGATTTTTCCGTTGTTTTTGTTGTTGTTGTTGTTGTGGATGGTTAAAATCCACTGTATTGATTGTCGGGGTAAAGTTGTTATTTCGTTGGTTGTTTATTTGTGATGGAGTATTGACAACATTTACCTTTTTAGGCTGGTCGGTTACTCCATCTGTTGTTACACCCCGATTTTTGTTAAGGATTTTAGGTCCTTGATTGACGTTCGTGGTAGTAGGATAAGTTGTAGTGTTCTCGTCAGTGATTAACCTCCCGCTTTTTCTCCATATGTTTTCATGACCACTATCAATCGCTTGCTTGATCTATTCAAGAGCACTCTCCAAGACTTCATCGTAAGTTCTTAATGGGAACTTCTGACTTCTTCCTTCACTTCTCTGCTAAGAGAATGAAGGAATAAATCACATAGTTCCATTTGATCCATGTTTGGAGCACTTGCCAAAGAATAAAGAACTGTACGCCACCTTTGGATGAAATGGGCGATAGATTCGTTGTGTTCTTGTTTGATGTGTAAGAACTCTCTGATTCTTGTTCTTAATAATTTGTTCATGTCGAAGGCCTTGATGAACTCTGACACGAGTTGTTTGAACAAATGTATGGAAGCCTCAGGTATTCTATAATACCAATCGAGAGCGATGCCTTCCAAGGTTTGGAATATTTTAAGAATAACCCCATCCCATGGGAGTAGTTCTCGAATGGCCATAGCGTAAGCTTTGATATGTGTGTTTGGATCTCCCTCGCCTTTGTATTTGGGAAAATCGGGAGAGGTCTTGGAAGCATGACGCTTCATATGGTGAAATCCAAGGGCTCTTTCAAATATTCTGAGTAAGTCCCTATCGCATATGTTTCGACCATTGATGGTGCCTATTGAGGGAGCGGTGGTGGAATGGGTTGTTGATATGGTGCATGCGTATGCATTGGTAGGGGCATAAGGGAACACCTGTGTTTGAGAAAACATGCCGGAGAGGAGAACATATCCCCTTGTGGTGATTTGGAGTACATGTTTAAGTATGACGGGGTACTGTCCAGAATGGATTGTTTTGTACTAGACCGGGAGGAACAGTGTTAGAGATGGTGGGTCTAGTTGGCGTTTGTTGTGAATACTGAGGAGTCATGCCTAACGTGCCTACTCCTGTGAGGAGATCTACTTGGCTAGGATGGTGTGGAGGATTGGAACTTCCTGCTTGCATGAATTGTGAATTTTGACTTGCTTGGGCAAGTTCTAACCCTCTAACCTTTTCTATTAGAGTTGAAATGACTTCATTTGGTGAAGTCACGGTGTTTTTCCATAGTGGCGTTTGTTGTATACCATGGTGTTGTATAGGCATGTGATATCCTGCTATGAACTGATCACTATCTTGCCAAGTTTCTCCGAGGGTATTTCCTATATGCAGTGGCATAGAGGTATTTTCTTGAAAAGAGACCTCGGGTTGTGTTTGTAAACCTCCTACAGGTGGATACATACTTTGAGAACGTTGGTCGTTCCTGGCATAACATACCGAATATTCATCGTCTAAACCTCGGTATGAGTCTGATTGTCTACTAATTTGTGGTCTAAGCAGCATCTGAGGAGATGAACCAGATTCTCCGGTGAACGTCATGTTATTCGAGCCTGAAGGCTCTGTTTGTTGCATTTGAGTGAGCTGATCTAACTCCTCAGTTTGAAATGATGAGTTATATCTGATTCTCAGAGTTTGTGTTGACAACTGGTTAGTTGAGTAGTTGTCACCCCATACTGAGAGTGAGGGTGATGATTGTCTATTTTGTCTGGGCGTAGTATGCCTCAAGACCCAAGAGGGGTCTGACCATATGCATCGAATCCCGACATATTCGGGGTATATGAATACCCATAGAATAATGGGAAGGAGCGAAGGTGATGGTGAAAGCCAATGAGGCGGAAAAGATGAAAAGTATACTAACTTGGAAGAACACGTAATAATATGACTCCGAACTAGAAAGTAGGAAGTTTCACGTCGGGTTCACCAATTTTGTACGATGGAAAAGTGACATGCGAGCATGGGAATCTACAAGTGACTCTTCCTCTTTGACTCCCGAGGTCGTGTGCTTTTCTCAGACATCCGGTGGGTATGGAATGGAATATGTGAGATGTAGACAAACTAGTTAGGCAATCTAATGTCTTCAATACGCACTAGCGGAATTTGCAAGTCTAAGGCAAAGAAGGCCCTCCTAACTTGAATCGGTGTGATGATGATAGATCGGCAGCAAGGATGACTGCCAAAGGCTCCAATCAATATCGAGCTCCTCGCGTGATTCGATCTATAGGTTGTGGAATATGTGGAAAGTGACCCAGGATAGTTTCGTGTATTTTTCTCCTACAGGTCATATGGTGGATGGTAAATATAGTCGACTTTATGGATGATTCTCTGGCCTAGTCCAGAATTCTCTAGCTTTATTAGCTGTTGTGTCTAACAAGGATAATTGTTCGATGATGATAGGTGGAAGTGGAGTAGACCGGAATACTAGTGTGCGTAGGCTAGTGTCTATGTCTAATTCTCCTATGGATTCATTGGGCTGCGGGATTTGTGGGTCACAACCGTAGACTCTTAGTTGTTGTGGACCTGTTATGGTCATGTGTGAAATCAAGTCCTAATCCCTAGTATCCAGTAATCGTATGCTTTCTCAGCTTCTATATTTAGGATCAATAACTGTGTGATTTTCTCATAATATCTTACAGGTGTTCGCGCAACCTAAATTCTTAGGCTAGTATCTATATCTATAAGAGTGTCTCCTGCGCCTGGCTGATGGGACCAAAGGATCACAACCAAATGTTTGTTCTCTTTCAAGCCCTTCTACAATCATATGAATGTTGCCTAGGGTAATCTGTAGTTTGGTTGATTTGACCAAAACGTGTGTGCTTGGTCGTCTTCTATGTTTAACCCGCTCAACTGGGAATTGATTTGTTGTAAGCTTACCATTGTTCGAAGACTTGGATCCTAAGATTTTGGTCTATATCAGTTATCGCTGTGATGAGATTGGGCTGAGGCACGATTGGCTCGAATACGTATTCCCTGGGCTCTCTAGGTCCCGTGATTGTCATACAAAAGCAACAATGTAAAACGAACTACAGTAAAATGAAATTTAACTATGTGAAGTGTATCTATAGCATATATGATTTCTCTATTTTTTTGTGTTTTCTGACGAGCTTTATGAATTTAAGAAAGCAACTATTTAAAATATCTAGAATTGACAGCTAAAATAATAACTTAAAACAAACAAAATAACCGAGTGTAGCTATTTGTCTATGTAATTTGTAGATCTATTCTAAACAATGAAATAGCTCATCTAATCTATTTGCAAGGCTCTCGATCCTACCTCAGAAGTGAGGAGTGAATCATAGTTTCTCATAAACTATCAATCCCCACAGCTTCCCTGCAATATCGAGAGTAGAATTAACTGAAATAAAGCAATTAACTACTCTATTTGATATGATTCTAACTAGAACTTTGAAAGCTAGAACCTGGATTCTGCAGAATAGTGGCAAATCCGATGGTGTGTGTGATCTTGTCCCCTCAGTGTGATCTCCTCATTCCTTCGTGTTCACGTGGATCTAGAAAAGTGTGTAATGCTAGCATCAACAAAAGTAGATATTGGGATAAAGGCAGCTCATAATACTGACTGAATACAATGCGAGTAGGAGAGGGATAGCGCAAGAGTACAGAGCTTGGCTTATGCAATTCCTAGCGGGATCTATTGCGAGTCATGCAACATAAAGCATCCAGAACCTGAAACTATCCTGTTTGAGGAGCAAAACCTACAACTTTAATGGCTTCCTATTGGTAAACAAACTATTTTATTCCAATGGATTGGATAAAATAACAATAGTACTTTGCACAAGATGGATATGTGGCTTACTAACAGTAAAACAATGCTAACTAAGCATGCAATGAAAGAAACTAAGCATTCTAAGCAAAATGAAAACTAAATCTATTGCAAAGAGAAATCAGAGGCAAATTTTAGGGGCCATTTGCTTGAGCACAAGCCATCTATTTATAGCATTTGCATTTACCCAAGGTAAAAACCAAATAGAACTCTTAAACTATAAACAATGGTAAAACACTATTCCAGGGAACCAGAATCATAAATGCAAGCTTATGGTGGTGAAAGAAAGTCAAAAACATTGAAATTACGTGAGTCATGTTAAAGCTTTCTAGAAAATGCGTAAAGGACCGCCGCCACTGGCAGTGGTGGTTTCATTCAAGAGAAAAAGGCCAACAAAAGAGAGGAAAAGAGAAAAACAAAGCACGCGGGGCTAAGCGGGGCATGCGGGATGTTAACGCATACTTGGAGAGATTTTTCAGATCCCGAACACCTTGCGAGGAGACCTATATCATCATTGGGGCACGTGTCACGTTGTTCTGGAAGTACAGTACCTTATAATTTTGGGTACGTATAGTGACCCCTTCAAGAATAGCCCCTGCTTAGACCTTTAATGATCGAATCAAAATCAAAATAACTTGCTTCTTGCACCACGGTGGTTGTAATTGAAGCTACTCCAAGGAATAACTTGGAAACTAATCAAGAAGATCTAGGCATTGACAAATCATTTGATGATGAAGACTTTGTAGATCCTACTGGCGACTCCAATATTGGTTACCTGACTACAAATCTGACGATGGCTATTATGAATCTTTTGAAGATTCTGATGGTCACACATTTGTGATGTTCACAAGGACCCGAGACATGCCAATGCTGAAGCATCCACAAGTGGCCAAATAAGAGAAAGAGAAGATCATGGGCCGAATGTTACCATCTTGAAAAGAGGCAGCCCTCTTCCTTCTTCATTAGTGCCCAAAGATAAATATGCAAATTCCTTTAATTTGTAGCAGAGGGCCAACACACATCTAGCTAAAGCAAGTCAAGCTTTCGACATCATTGATAACATTAAGAAGACCAAGTTCCAAATGTCAAAAGCTGAGTATTTTAGGGCTTTTCCTGATCAGCTAAATAGATTGGTCAAGTATGTGCAAAGTAATGGTCCCAACCCTCCAAATAATACTTCACGAGGTATCTTGTCAAGTCCAAAGATTACTCCTTCAAATAATGTGGCTGTAATTTCTTCTCCTTCTACTTCTTCTCCTACTACATCGGAAAGGATCAAGCCATTTTATGTATCATTGCTTATCAATGGGTACAAATTGAGCAATTACATTTTGGACTCTGGAGCTTCTGACAATGTCATGCTTGCCAAAGTTGCTGATGCCTTGGGTCTCACATTGACAAAAACCATTGGAAGATGTTATTCAATGGAAAGGAAAGTTCCTCTTGTTGGGAAAATCAAAGATGCACAAGCAGTACTTGCTTCTTTCCTAGACAAGAGATTGAAAATGACTATCCTTGTAGCATACATCCCAGTCTCTTATGACATGCTTTGCTAAGTAAAAATTTCTATAAAGAGCCGGGTAGAGAATTCAATATGGATTGGTCTTGTGCGCACATACCAATCAAAGGAGTTAATCAGAAGTTAGAACCTGAGAAGAAATCCAAGTACACAGTATCAAAGTCTAAGAATCCTAGGTCTCAGATCTTGTTTCAAGAATCTAATCACGAGTCTATTATCTAGAAATAGATAAAGAATAAATTCAACTTTGTGATTCAAGAACCACATCAACTTGACAAAAACGTTTGGTCTCTAGAATTTGATGGCAATTACTATTCATTTGGATCCGGTGCAGGTGTTGTTCTTATCTCTCCTGAAGGGAAGGTGCATGCACATTCCTTCAAATTGATGTTTGAAAATACTAACACAATAGAGTATGAAGCGTTGTTGTTAGGCATGGAGCAAGCAAGAACAATGGGAATCAAGCACTTACATGCAAAGGGAGATGTTGAGATGATTGTTAAGTAGATAAGAGGTATCTATCAAGTAAAAAGGACAAACTTTGGCATTATAGAGATCAAGTCTACTCTGCTATTTTGGATTTTTAGCTTTCTCGGTATCTTACATTCCGAGACAAAAAAATTCAAGAGCTGATTCACTTGTAGTGACTATAGCTTTGTTAAATCCAGATCAGCGTCCCACATTTTTATACGGGGGATTACAAAGTTGAGATGGTCTTCGCCCAAAATTTCTGACAACATCCAACAATGGCAAGTTTTTAACAATGACAAGTAGATTGTCGCATTTCTCTAACAAAAGACAACTTCAAAGAGATCTACTATGAGGGAAGCAACTCACCTCCGAGACAAACTATTGTGGGAGAAATGGATGCAGACATCTCAGGAAGTTAGGAGATTATCCAGCTAAAGGGAAATAAAATTCCCAAAGGCTTGGTATCTCTTGAGGAAATGTTCGACAAGCATGATTAGATGCTTAAAAAGAATGAAGAAAGTGGGGAAGGTTCTTCCTCCGATACACAGTTACTAAATTTGGGAGCCGAAAATGATCCCAAATTAGTAAATCTAGGTAAGTGTTGTTCAAAGGTAGAAAGAGAAGCTTTTACAGAGCTTCTTAAGAAATACATGGATGTTTTTGTTTGGTCTTACCAGGATCTGAAAACATATCAGCCTACAGAAGTCCAACACTACATCCCATTAAAACCAGAACAAAAGTCTTTCAAGCGAGAAGATGCGGTAGCATAACCCAACCATTTTCAAAACTATCTTTGTAGAAATACGAGTGTCATTAGATGCTAAGATAATTTATCCCATACATCATTCTGAATGGTTAGCCAACATAGTTCCTGTGAGAAAGAAGAGTGGCGAGACTAGGTCGTGCGTAGATTTTCACAACCTAAATCAAGATTCATTGAAAGATAACTACCCCATCCCCATCATGGATCACACTCTATAGGTGGTCACCGGATCGAGATGCTTTCCATGCTTGATGGTTTCTCGAGTCTACAATCAGTCAAGGTGGTGAAGAAGATCAATACAAAATGACATTCATCACACCTTAGGGAACTTTTTCTTACCGAGAAAATGTCATTTGGTTTGATCAACGCTTTGGAGCTACATTTCAAAGAGCTATGGATTTATCTTTTTCTCATCTCAAGGATATAAGCATAGTGGTATACCTTGATGATCCAGATCTTTTCCAAGAACATAAGCATGCACATTTCAAATGGGAAGAGGTTTTCATACAATGCCACAAACATGGTATTTCTCTCGAACCCTAAGAAATATATCTTTCTTTGTAACAAAAGGAAAGTTACTAGGGCACATTGTCTCTAAGGAAGGAACTAAAATAGATCCGGAATGTGTCAAGTCCATTCATAATTTTTCATTGCCAACATCCAAAAAAGGAGTTCACTCTTTCTTTGGAAAATTTAATTTTCTCAGGAGATTCATCCCTAACTTTGCTGAGCTAACCCATCATATCTCAAATATGATGAAGAAGAAACAAGATTTCAAATGGAGCAGCGAAGGGAAGGAAGCTTTTAAGAAGATTAAGGAGGCCCTATCAAAATCCCCAATCTTGGTTTCACTTGATTTTAGTAAAGAGTTTATTCTTTACTGTTATTCCTTTGAACACACCATGTCAGCAATATTAATGCGAAAAATTAAGATGACGTAGAAGCTCGATTTATTTCATGAGCATGCCTCTCAAAGCTTATGAGTTGAAATATACTCCAATGGAAAAGCATGCATATGCAGTGGTGAAGGTGTGTAAAGCATTCAAGTACTATATTCTTTCCTCACACACTGTGGTCTTGGTTCCAGATACTGTAGTAAAGTCTATCCTCACCCAACAAGAGTTAGGATTGTTAAAGAGGCACATGGGTGACGAAAGTTCAAGAATATGACCTGGATATCAAGCCTACAAAGCTGGTCTAAGGAAGAGGTCTGTGAGAACTAATGATGGAGATGAAAGCAACAACGCCAAAGGAAGATCAAGAAGGGGTAGATAAAGATTTTCCTATGGTACTTTTTATAGATCTGGTGGAGGAGTGGTATAGTAACATTGCCTATTTAATGACGTATGGAGAATTCTGGATCAACTTTCTCGAAAGAGAAATGAACTATTTAACTAAAATCCAAATACTTTTTCTATTTGATAATGGTTTATACAAAAGAGGGATTGGTGGCGTATTTCTTCGATGCGTGGGTAAATCTCGGTAGGATCAGCTCTTAAAACAATTTCATGACATGGCTTGCGGTGGTCATTTCTCGGCCGAGTCACTACTCACAAGATCCTCAAAGCAAGGTAGTCTTGGCCCACACATTTTCAAGATATCTTTGCAGAGTGGGTATCTAAGTGCCAAGCATGCCAACACTTTGTTGGGCATGTAAAATTGCCTACATTACCTTTAAAACCAATTGTAATTGAAGAACCTTTGCAGCAATGGGGAATGAATTTTATTGGTATGCTCAACCTAGCCTCTAGTGCTAGCCATCACTATATTCTGACAACTACTGATTATTTCAGTAAGTGGGTAGAAGCCATTCCTGTGAAGAATGCCACTTCCGCCGAGGTGTGCAGTTTTATAAAAGAAAATATTGTTGTTAGGTTTGGTGTGCCCAACAAAATAGTAGCAGACAACGCTCCAAATCTGTCTTCTGAGGAGCTAGTTAATTTCTACTACACTCATGGGATCCAGCTGGTACATTCCTCCAACTACTATCCACAAGGGAATGGCCAAGCTGAATCAAGTAACAAAAACTTGGTGACTATCGTGCGAAAGCTAGTAACGGAGAATCAAAGGACTTGGCATAAGAAGTTGTTTGATGCATTATGGGCTGATAGAATTACACCAAAGAGGGTGATAGGCATGTCCCCTTTTCAGCTATTATATGGAAGAGACACAAAGCTGCCTCTTACCTTGGAACTACTTTCCCTACAACTTTCTAGGGCCCTGGAGGATTCTATATTCACTGATGTTGTTGATAAAAGGATAATGTACCTTATTGAATTGAGAGAGGTATGAACTCAAGTTGTAGAAAGGTTGATAGAGCATCAAAGGAAGGTGAAAGTCCTCTTCGACAAAAAGGATAGGGAAAGAAACTTTGAAGTCAATGACTGGGTCCTTTTATGGGACAAAAAAGAGAAGCAAAAGGCATGCATGGATTCGATTCACTATGGAAAGGGCCTTTTGTGATTAAAAAGATCACCGGAGAAGATAACTTCATTATTACTCATCATGATGGAGTTAAATTACCATTTCCTTTTAATGGGAAACATCTCAAGCTATTCCTGACATGAAAAGATGAAAAGCGGGGTAAAACTTGTATGTATATAAATAAAATTTTGTTTGTTTTTCCTTGTTTTGTCTTTGTGTTATGTTGTTTTTATTTTCTTGACCATGTACATAAAAGACAAGATACGAAACTAGAGATGTTGGGATCTCATCTTTTCCCTTGTCATTCGATAAAGAAAAAGATGTCCACAGACGGAGCCGACAGTGTCCCCAAATTTCACCCTCGAAATGCAGGGACTACCCTATTTGAAAAAAATTTCATAATTTTAAAATAATGGGTCGTTTTGTGTTTTTATTGCGAAATTTCTGTATTATGTCAAGATATTCCCAAGGAGCCATATTAGCCATTTTTGCCAAATACCTAGATGCCTAAAATTATTATATTCTATTGTCGGGATTTACTGCATGGAAACTTATATTTAATTATTTTGAGCCTTGTTTGAGGAAAATTATGCTCCAGCTTTAACCCCATTTCGATCATACATGTAATTTTTCCCATTTACCAAGAGAGTTTTAACCCGAGAATGCATTACGGGCTTTAATTGTGACTTCGCAACGTTTTGTGTTTTTTGTGTTTTTTTGTTTCATTTTTTGTGAAATTTCTCTAGATCAATTCCTTTTCGGTTTGGCCGATTCTTGTCTGAGTATTTGGAGATCACATACGCATGTTTTACTAGAAAGAATTTTCCATCGAGGTTTGGTTCTCTAGGAAAAGATGAAGTCATGCACAAAAAGCCTCTTTTGGGCTGGCCGCATTTTTGGAAAAAGAGGGTTTGCAGTGGATCATGGGATTTTTGGAAGCAATAGGTAGGTGGGAATTTTGTACCTACCTAAGCAGGTACTTTTTCCCATGGAAGCAACACCACTTAAGTCAAAATGGGAAAATTAGAGGCAACAGTAGGCGGGAATTTCTTACCTACCTTACAGGGTAAAAATTCCCATTGTGGAATAAAAGAAAAAACACTTAAGTGAATCATGGGATTTTATTTCCTGCCTTGTAGGGTAAATAATCCCATTGTCATCTGACTTTTAAAAATAGAAATCTCTTATGCCAAAAAGTGCGACCCCTTTAGGGAAAGAAAGGCAACCTTAAATTAATTAATTAAATTAATTTCTCTTCCAATTTTGGCACCCAGGCTTGTGGAAAAGTCAACAGAGGTAAATGGACAAAAGGAAGTTGGAAATAGACTGTTCTAAAATTAAATAAATAATATTTATTTAATGCAACCCCTTTATGTCAAAAAGTGCGCCCCATTTGGGAGAGAAATAATACTTTTTAAAGTATTAAATGATTAAATTAATTCCTATTTTCAGTGGCTAAGGTCAAAGCATACTGTGAGGCTTGAGTTAACTAGAAGTAGAAATCTAAAATTAAATAAACTTAATTTATTTAATGGCAGCCTTGAACATCCATAAAATAGGTGCCCCATTTGAAGAGTAAAGCTTATTAAATAATTAATTAATTGCCAGAATAGGAAAGACATTAATTAATTATAGGATTGTGAAGATTATATAAGTAGGGGCTGCCATAAGGATGAATTAATTAATTCAAAGGTAGAGAAGTGTAGCCCAAACGAAAAGTGTGCCCCATTTGGAGAGGATTTTTGCTCACAAGAAGGTGAAATTAATGTTGAAAGCTTCCAATTTTTGTCCACAGGTTGAAGGAGGTTGATTTGTGTTTGGATAATTGTTTGCATAAGTGATACAGGTGCTCAAGTGAAGTTAGTAAAATTCATGCTTGCTTTACATGCAAATAAAACATCAAATTTGGGGCGGCATGCTTGAATTATGCAGATTTTTATGATTAAAATCCACTGTTCATGTTCCAGTTGCCATCTTTGTCTAAATTTATTATAGAAAATCATTACAGGAGCTTTATAAGAAAAAGGGAGCTTAAATCAATGTCCAATACATTGAATATATCCTCCGAATATGAGGAATTATCCATATATGCACCAGTTTTTTAAGAGTTCCGATAAGATAAGGAGAAAAAGAATTGTTCAGACAAAGATAGACACAACCATGGCGAAGAGGGATGAAAAAGAAAGCACAACAGAGTCATGCATCACTTCCAAATTCATAGAAATTGGAGACACAAATCTAGGTCTGAAACCTCTTTCCAAATTGATTGATAGATCCAGAGTAGGAAAGACTTCCCTCATGCATGCAGTTAAAAGAAGTGGAATTATTCAAGTTGCAGCATTTCCATACACAACCCTGTTTCCAAAGTTCTTTATGGAGTGTGCTAGGTCTTACCATCCATCATCCAAATCAGTCTAAGATGCTACAGGGAAAACAATAATCTAGTTGACGCACAATTCATCAATTATTGTTTGAAGATCCTAAGCGCGAAAGGTGGATACTTTTATTAGCATACATGAAACCGACAATGGGAGAAGCATAGAGTTGAGTGTGTGAACATAATGAATAATAAATACATGAATAATCCTATATCTCCTTCCAATTTCCCAAGAACTCTTTCGCGCGGTCCATTCTACAGGAGGTAGATGATATTTCCAAATTGTTATGCAGATAAATAGTGAAGCAAACATTCACGCCTTTTACACATGGATGTATGCTTTCACCAAGACCATTGAAATCAACAAGGCTAATTCAATAATCAATTGGTCGAAATCATTAGCGACAACATTGGTGAGCAACTCTGAACATGAAGCATACTTTCAGGGTTCAAAATGACTTCTTATTTGGTATATGTAATAGCTTCAAAAGGCATCTTCTCCAAGCTGGATAGATGTGGTGTTCTTTCCAAGGACCCCATTTTCGAGTGCTACGCACAGCTTACTGTACCTGCATGTAAGAAATATTTCAAAGTGGTCAATGATGGATTCTTTTATGAATTCATTTGCAGGCTGACAGGACCTAAATTCCAACAGGTGAGTAAGGAAGCATGGGAGGTTGTGTCTAGAATTAGCAGCTCTTCATTCAGTTTGTATATTTCACATACCTCAGGGTTACTGGCTTTTCTGGAGAACCGGTTAAGCTGCCCAGATATCTAAATGATAGATTGATCACCATGGAGCTGAGCAGACAACATGTGGAGATACATGACCTTAAGTCGAAATGACACAAGTCTACAAGTTTCTTCCCGATCAATGTGGGACATTATAGCTATCAGAGCATTCATAAATCCCAAGGATTGGAAGCGGAAATGTTATCTGAGTATGAGCAAGAGTTCTTCCCAACACGGCTGAACTTTGATCCATTTGGAGTAGCCAGGAAGATGATCTCCCAGAGTACACACATGTGCCTTCATTAGAGGATTTGGATGAAGTGCAAAAGTGAGTACGAGGTTAGAAAGAAATATTTCAAAAGCTATCAACACGAAAGTGTTCGAATTTAGATTAGCATGGATACCTACGGATCTTAAAGATGATGGGGCGATGTTACTTGACACATACCATCAAATGGGAGGAGATAGAGCCATACTTGAGGATAATGTAGGGACTGTTATATGATTGAGGAAAGATCTACCATTGTTCGTGAATACTTCAAATTGGTTGCTTGACGAAGGAATATTGCCTTGATGAAGCATTGATGAATCAAGTCGTAGGCAACTTCGGTGCAGGAGTTCCCTCAAGAGGAAGCATGGAGGAGAAAGAAGCAGGATTCCCGAGATGAGGAAAGTACACATAAGGTCTCAATCAAAAGAGTAGATCACTTCCACGGCTATGATATTAGTTCCGGATTCTCCAAAGATCCAATACTTCACCGACTATTGCACCTCGGCGGTGATGGTTCGTTGTATTCTTCCAATCATTTAACTGACATAATCTTGGTTAGTGTCATTCTTAAACTAGGGCTTTGTCCAAGGCAATATGCAATAGAGTCTAGGAGAACCAGTTATGCATTGAGTTTGTTGGGGGTTGCTTAGCTTAGTGGCTATTCTACGGAAGTGTAGTTAAAATCTATAGAAATTAAATACAAGTCTACGGAATTCAACTGTTTGCAATGAAATGGATCTCAACAACTAATCTTCTACTTTAAAGTAAAATACGCACACACTTATTCTTAAAAATTTAAACCATAACTGAATAACTAGAATTCAACAGAAAGAAAGACATTTATGAGCTAAATTTGCATGGAAAAAGCATCTACTTAAAAGTGAAAGCAATAATGGAGAAAACAAGGACAATTAATCAAAGCATGCATGCAACAACTCATCAAATGATAATTGCAGTAAAACTAATCGAAGGACTGTATGCATGAAAAACTTAAAGTAACCTCGTATCTCCTCAGTTGAGTGGGCCCTTGCTCTTCCTGGGATAGAGTGATCAAAAACTTCTGATTCTCAAAATACCGTAGATTTCATTAACTTTCAAATGAGTTCATAACATATCCAAAAACAAATCCAAAATAGTTTGCAGATAATTTTCTTCGATAAATCAAAAAGTGGTACCACCAGTTCTGAAGACAAAGTCTTCATATAGATAATGTTTGTTACAAGATCCACCATATCGGTGGCATTAAACACTATTTCATCAAATATCAATTAAAACTCTTAGATTCCTATGGGCCGTTAGAGTCAAGCCCAAGCTAATAGGTCAATTTGGAAACAGTCTTCAGCCACATGCATCGAACTTGGGCAACTTATCCACCAGTAACCTCCATCATTCCCTGCACACATCATCACATTTGATCTCATAAAAACAGTTAGTAGGAGGTCATGTGATAAACAGTTTTCATAAATAATAGCAAGGAAAAATGCATCAACCTACTAAGACATGACTATACAAAACATCCCCATATACAAATGAGTCATATCACGAAGAGTATTTCTGGTCTGAAGAAATGATATTAATGAGCCAAACTATGCACTCATAATTCCCCGACTTTACATTGCGTGCATGTCCCAATGTAAATCATCTCGCATCTTGCTCGCCTTCCAAGTTGTTCAGCCATGTCATACTCCTCGAATTGATCAGTGTATTGCTTTGTGGTATTCTTGCAGCCCTGAGTATTGGAGGTAATTTCCACCCAGGCAGTGAAACTATCATGGGACTGTGTTGCATTGTTCTGCCATGTTGTGAGAGGGCTCAAGAGGAGTGGAGGTCGTACTTGAAGGCCGGCCCATTCATCAGTGTATTCTGGCTGGTCTTTTCTGTGGTTTGTCTAATAATGGCAATGAGGGCATCACCCCTTTGCATGCTCCAGCTCAAATTCTGAGGAGAGAGGACCTCCCTACATTTGAAAGGCAGGATTAAAGTATCCCATCTCCTATCGCAAGCTTGCCAAGTAGCTCCAAAATTCTCTTGACTATAATTTTCAAAATCAATAATATACTGAAGAAAAATTTGAGAAGTATGCACCCCAACCCCTACCTGGTAATATAATGATCTAAAGTTCTTCCACAGGGTGACATCTGTGTGATGGGTTGGGCAAATGTAAAATCCCATTGACTGAGCAGTGTTATTAAAACTGTTTGTTTGCTATCTCCAAGTTAACTAATTCCTCAATACAGAATGAAATGCTTTAATTTGAAAATCACCCACAAATAGGTTGATCAAGAAATCAGGGACATTGGTTACTACCATGCTATGTAAATAAAATTCATAGAGTAAATTTTGAATTTTCGGAGTGTTGTTCTTATAGACTGATAAAAAACTAGGTCCATTGGGAATTTCATGAGGGGCTTGAGAACACAATTAAAATAACTGCCAAGAATAAAATTGCGCCTGGACATACATGCTATAGATCGAGGAGGGTTTCCACAGGATAGTAGTTTTATGGCTAAAGGACAAACAAAGTCTAAGATAGATGTTAATTTTTGTTTTTCCTCTTCCAAAGATTCTTTTTCCTTTTTTAATTTTTGGTTTTCTTTCTGCAATTCCCTTTTCTGAAGGGACAACTGTTGGAAATTATCTAAGAGGGTAAGACCTGTATCACGTTGTCGCTTTAGACAACTCACTTCATGTTGCAGGGTAGTAATCTCCCAAATGTTTTCTATTGTCTTTTGTGTAAATTTAGCTTGTAATAAAAGGGTGGACTCTTCCATACCTTGTAACTGAGATTTTAGCAATGCAATTTCCTCCAAATAGCTGTGAGAAGGCTCCACTTGGACGTCAAGCATTTCCGAGCTCTAGTGTGAATTTCCATAGATGACAGAACAACAGATGATGGAGCAGCTGGGACATCCTCCGTATGCAGCTCCTCCCGAATGTGGGCAGTGTCATCAGGAAAGGACTCTGATTGGAAACCACCTATCTACAAACATGAGCCAAGCCTGCTGGGACCGTAGTTGCATGGAGGAAGAGGGGGCCATGGGACACTTGCCTTTTGAATCAGAAATGGACAGGGGTGGTCCCTCAAGAGTACCAACCATGTCGGCATGCACAAGAATATCAGCCACCTCTGCTTGACTATGTGAAGGGCCTGATGCAAGGGTAGACCGAGGTGCCGAAGAGAGACCAGATTTTAGTTGCTTAGGCCTGGACCCTTCACCACCAACACGTCCCTCGAGCCTCCACTTTGGGTGAAAGAAAACTTGGTGTGAACACAATAGGTGAATCAACCCTAGGTGCTTAAGCATAGACTTTCCCCCACTGGACCGGTGTTTCTGGCATACCTTAATGATAGAATCTGTGAGGTATTCTGGAAAATTGACTGAAGGGCCTAGTTGACATGTCCCTTTTTAAGGTGAATGAGCATTTTGAGCACATCACCACCCAGAATAGAAGCATGTCCATCACATATAAAATACCTGTTGACCCATTTAGAAATCTCACCCCAAATTCTAGGAAAACTTTTCCACTTAACACCCTTCTGGACACCCAATGGAGTCAGGATGACCTCTGCAGGAGTGCCTCTCCTTCGTCATGGAACTGAGCAATAAGACTTTACAAAGGGGCATTCGTCATAACCTTTAACCTGAATTTTGGTAGGCTAGACAGGTCAGAAATGACTTGACTGGTGATTTCAACTCGTCGTCCACCAACTTGCGAGCATGTGGACTCAAAATTGTTTAAGAACTCTTCCACAATGTTCTCATCAAACCCTTCAAATTGCCAAATGAAATCTAACCATCCAAAATCATGAAATACCTGTGAAAGGGTGGCATTCCGAAGTAAGGTGTCAGGTGAAGCAAGTTCTGATGTCTTTTTCGGTCCCATGCTAAGCTGAAAAAATAAGAAATACACAGTAGCGGAAAGAACAGAGCAGAGCATTTCTTCCACTTCCCGTCGAGTGTTTGATGAAACCAATTGTGAGTGATGTGCATACCACAATGGGAAGAGGTGGTTGCAGAGCATTAAATTTCAAATGACACCTTATTCCTTGGGTAACGCAACATCAAGCAAAGGTAACGACAAAAAAATAGTGATGAGACCAACCACCCGTGTGAGATTAAGATTTTTGTTGAGGCACATATCCCATGGTGGAGGAGCATGTGCCATCTGTCCTGATGTTGGAGAGTGTGACACATCAAAGCATGTGGAGATTTATGAGGCATTACTCTGTTATGTCGTCATTCATAAAGCTGGATTTGGAAGAGATCCAAAATGATCATAACAATCATTTCATGATAGCATCATAATGAAAAATGACTACATGGGGGAATGTTTCAGATAGAAATATCATTAGCAAGTTAAATGCACTTACCCATGCTACAATTAGTTAGCCGATATCCGTAGATTCCCACACCCTGCAATTTGGGATGAAACATGATTAGCGGCAGAAGCAACAAAAATTCTTGCATTTATTGAAAAAAGAAACTGCTAACTAAGGGAAGAAGATCGAATGAAGGATCATCTTCCTTTATTGAATTTGAAAAATATTAATTACTCCATGCATGAGAGGCAAAGAGCCTCCTCAGCATGCATATCCATTTGTAACAGAATGTCATCGGTGAAGGTCTGCTTATCCAGTGGTTGGTGGTAAACTCGGAGCCTATGCCCATTCACCAGAAGAGTTCGTTTGTCTCCATCAATCGGTATCAATCAAATAGAGCCATTATCAAACACTTGATGCACTTGATAGGGACCTAACCAACGCATACGCAAATTTCCTTTAAACTAATGATAGTGGGAATCAAAGATTAAAACCCATTGCCCTTCATAAAATATCCTTTTTTTGATGTGAGCCTATTGCCAATTTTTCCGCTAATGATGTAGAATTTCAATCTGCTACTATGCCTCCATCCACATTTCATCTAGTTCATTCAACTGCAACACTCATTCACGCTATGCTTCATCCAAATCGATCCCAACTTCCAATGTTGTTTGCCAGGTGCGCAACTCAAACTCAACAGGTAATAGTGGCTTCTTCCCAAAGACCAGCTCATAGGGAGAGAAACTAGTAGTTGTTTTCTAGGTCGTGTTGTAGGCCCAGATGGCCTCAAGAAGCTTTGGTACCCAATTCTTTCTATTGGCATTAACCACCTTAGTTAGAATATTCTTGAGCTCTCGATTGGTTACCTCCACTTGCCCATTGGATTGGGGGTGATATGGTGATGATTTCTGGTGCCTGATTCTGTAGATTCCTAAGAAATATTCAATCATATTTGAAACAAATTAAGGACCTTGGTGCTCCAATTGCAGCAATATCCGGTTGTAGAGAAAATCAGCAACAACATCTTCATTGGCAGATGCCAATGCTTGAACTTTAGCCCATTTGGTGACATATTTTGTGCATACCAAGAGATACTCCTTTACGAAAGACGGAGGATCAAATGGTCCAACAAAATCAATACCCCATTTCTCAAATGGTCTAGAACCAACCCGAGGTTAAGAGGCATTTCGTGGAAAGTGTAGGTTTTCCCATTCATTGGCATGCATCACACTTTGTGACACATAATTCGTGGCAGTCTTATGGAGGAAGGCCAATAGTACCTGCTCCAAGGATCTTGTGAATTGTTCATTTCACCGAATAATGCCCACCGCTTGGCTCATCATGACATGCACACAATATGTCATATACCTCATCCTCACAAACACACCTACGAAGAACCATGTCGGACAACATTTGAACAAGAATCATTACACCATTTATATGTTGCACTATTTCTAATCAATCGCCTTATTTCCTTATGAGTAAAGTAAGCGGTGAAACTTCCTATTATTAAATAATTTGTGAGATCAGCAAACCAGGGAGTCTTAGTGGAGATAGAAAACAAGTGTTCATCAGGAAATTGATCTTGGACTACTTCATCATCACCTGAAACATTTATTCTGGAAAGAAAGTTAGCAACAAAGTTAGATTTCCCGGTGTATCTATGATAGTGAGATTGAATTCTTACAACAAGAGCAACCAAATGAATGAGCCTTACATGAACCAACTTTGGTTTGTTCATCAAATATCGAATGGCAGAGTGGTCAGTGTAAACAAATTTTTATATCCAGTGATGTAATGATGAAATTTATTCAAAGCATATACCACAGCCAAAAACTCTTTTTCCATAGTAGTGTAATTATTTTCCGTAGGAGTCGATTTTCTTTGATAAATTAAATTGCATACATATGATATTAGTCTTTTTATCCAAGGATAGTACCCATAGCTATATTAGAAGCATCGGTGTGGATATGGAAAGGTTGTCCCTAGTCAGGGCCATGTAAGACATGGGTCATTTGTCATTTTCTTTGATAGAATCAAATGCCTGTTGACACTGAGAAGACCATTCAAAAACACAATCTTTGGTTAGCAATGAAAACATTGGGGCGGAAATTTTGCTAAAATCTTTTATGAATCGGTGGTAATAACCTGCATGGCCAAGGAAAATTTTGATGTCAGTCTGATTAGCTGGTGTAGGTAATTGGGTGATGACTGATATCTTTTTGGGATCCACCTTTATACCTTGGGCTGACACATGGTGACCTAAGACAATTCCTTGATCAACCATCATTAGACATTTTTCATGACTCAAAGATAGTTGGTGTTGTTCACATCGACTAAGTACTTTCTCAAGATTATTCAAAGATTCATCAAAAGTGGATCCATGGACAGTGAAATCATCCATATAAACCTCAACACAGTCATTAGCAAGATCTACAAAAATGGCCAAGATCGGCGCACATTTGGAATGTGGCGAGGGCATTACAAAGGCCAAAAGTTAAGACTCTGTAAGTGAATGTACCCCAAGGGCATGTAAAATTAGTCTTATCCTAATCAGCAGGGGCAATACTAATTTGATTATACCCATTAAACCCATCCAAGAAAGAGAAATATTTCTTATCAGCCAAATTGTCTAGGACTTGGTCAATGAAAGGAAAGGGAAAATAATCTTTCTTGGTGGCTTTGTTAAGTTCCCTGTAATCAACACATATTTTCCACTTACCATTCTTCTTGGGAACAATAACTAATGGGGAAACCCACTGACTATCAAATATAGGATATATGAAATCTACTTTAGGAGCTTTTCAATCTCAGTTTTTACTATGTCTCTCAATGCTAGATTGATTCTTCATTGTGGCTGCCTTATAGGTTTGACGTCATCGGTGTAAATATGATGTGTACAAATGCTAGGATGAATTCCTTTCATATTAGTGTAATCCCAAGCAAAATCATGGGAATGTTTCTTCAAAACCTCAAGCACCCTAGCTTCTTGATTGACCTCCAAGTCGCTTCCTATAGTCAACTCTCTACCCATACTAACAAGCACTTGCTTAGTATCATCCGCAAGAGCAAGCTCTGTACTAGTGATAAAAGAATTCAATGGGCAAACATGGGGCTGGAGCATGTGCAGGATGGATACATTATCAAAAGATAGAACCTTAGTTAAAGGACAATAGAAATCAGGAACTAGATGTTCAGAATTATAAGCATAGAGTTTCCTACCAGACTCAACAGAGGTAATGTCTTCTACCGATATTCTGAATTCCGTAGAAGTAGTACTGATTTCCATAGTTGCAGAGTCCTTAGAATCAGTCAGCACATAAGACTCTGTAGCCTCCATCATATGATTGTGTACTACAATAGTGGCTAGAAAATAAGAATTCAAAGAGTTAGCATCCAAAGAATCCACCCATATCTGATCACAATTGTTCATATAAGGTCAAGGCGGAGGATATAACGAAATGTGTTTGGATTTCTACCCATTGAGAATTGTCATGTTGCCTAACCTACAGTCAATGTAAGCAACAACCGTAGCTAGCCAAGGTCTCCCTAAGATGACTGGATATCCCAACTTCCAAGCTTTAGGCTGCAAAACCATGAAATCAACTGGGTACTCCCATGATTAAATAGTGACCATTATATCTTCAACCACACCATCAGGTACAACAATGGATTGATCTCATTACTGCGCATAACAAGATGTTGGTTGGTTGAAGTCCTGTCAAGGATAGTTGGTTAAACATTTTTGTTGTGATGACATTAATAGTAGAACCAAGATCCACCAAAACATTATATATTATTAGGTGTTTATACAAATAGTAATGACAGGCTCCCAGGATCCCCATATTTTGGTGAGATGAGGGTTCCAAAGAACTAAATCAACAAAATTTCCTTCAACTCGATGCAGTCTTGGTATTTATTTTTTCTTCCTAGCATCTTTATACATTCGTTTCTAATGGTTTGGTTTAGTTCAGGGATGTCCCTTATTGCACGTAGCAGTGGAACCTCAATATGTAATTTTTTCAATTCCTGAACTAGTTTTGTTTCATCTGCAATCCGAGTGTCCTGTAATCACTCAGGAAAGGGACCGTAGTTGGATTGGGTATTTGAATGCAGTATTGGTGAAGAACCATTGTTACCTTCAAGTTTTTCTTCCTTATTGGCATCATCAGGTAGTTCTGTGATAACAACAGGAGGGTTCAATATTTTGCTAGATCGTAATCATAAATTACCAATAGTGTTAACCTGCATGGTATTACCCGCATCTGTGTCATCAATCGAAGCTTTGTTTGTTGATTTTTTGGATTGGCTACTGGCTGAGCCAGAATTTGTGTTTGTGTTGCTTGTCCTTGATTTTGGTAGGCTTGAGGTGGAGGCATTAAAGCTTGTTGTGGCTGCTGGAACCTACGTTGTTGATTATTGTTTTGTGGTGGTGCCCAGGACTGATTTTGGCTAAAATTTTGTTGAGGACCCCACTACTGATTGTGCCAAGGATTGGCTGCGGGTGGTGGAGCCCAACCCAGATGAGTGTAGGGATTTGTCCAAGGTGGTGGATATGGATAAGTCATCCAGTTTGAGTTTGCCCACTCAGGTTGTCCCTAAGAAAATTGGGAGGCCTGATTTGGCCATGGCATTCTCTGGGGATTCTGAGTTGGTCTAGATGGGAACCCACCCTGATTGTTTGGTCTCTGGAAAAAATTTAATTCAGCACTTATTTGAGATATGGCATTCAAGCCTCCCTTCAATTGTGGAAGAAGTGTGTAATGTTTAGTGTCATGGTCAGTAACTTCACAGATTAAGCACATATCTGTGACATCTAAAGGACATTCTCTTAGGGGGTGTCTCTTCCGAAATTTAGGGAAATACATGTCCAATGGTTCTTTAACAGGTGTGGATTTTGCCTTGAGTCTATCTATGGTGGATGTTAATTGCAGCAGAATGTCTATTTTCATGTTGGCCATTTCTTCTAGAAGTTCATAGGTGCCCAAAGACTTAGATGTTTGTTTCCTTCTTATCCCTCCACATGTTCTAGAATATCTTCTACATAGCTCAATAATTTGTTCCATTGTAAGCTTATGCACGTCTCCACCTCCCATGAGATGGAGAGAATCCTTGGTTTCTTCATCCAATCCTTTCAGAAAGATAGTTTTAGTGATGTCTGCATGCAACTCATACCCACTATGTTTATGAAGAAAGAGGAATCTATCCAGATAATCCTCTAGATTCTCATCTTCCTTTTCTTATTTGGAAGAACTCCTCCTTCCTATCCCTTCCTCTACAATAGTCTTGGTATTTATCTAGGAAGGTTGTTTCCATGGCTTCCCAGGAATTAATGGAGTTAGATGGTAACCCCATAAACCATCTCATAGCAGAATCCTTGAGAGTGGAGGGAAATAATTTGAGTTTTTGATTGTCAGTTCGGTAATCATATGTTTGGCATAGGATTTTAAATTCAAACAGAAACTGATCAGGGTCTTCTTTGGTCATTCCTCGAAAGAGGGGGAGGATGGACGGTGAGATGTTTTTCATGGGTGCATCCTCATCTGCATCGAGGACAATGGGGTATGTAAATGTTCATCCTAAAGGTTGTTCTTCAGCATTTCCAAGATCCCCCATTGTAGAATGATGTGAAGAGGATACGAGAATGCTCGAAAAAGGCTCTAAGCGTGGAATTGGAATTTGTATCGCTCTCGGTTTTTTCTCTTATGAAGTTTCTATAGAGATTTGTTGAATAATGCGTGCTATAAATCTCCCTTGCTTATCTCGTGACCTATGCATCTAGGTTGGTTGGTTTAAATCGAGTGAGATAACTACTGGTTTCCTATATGAACTCTATTAACACCCATAACATATGGAATAAAACAATGGAGCTTATGGTTATGTAGTTCCTAGAAACGGTGCCAAAAATGATGGGTCATTGTATTCTTCCAATCATTTAACTGACATAATCTTGGTCAGTGTCATTCTTAAACTAGGTTGTGTCCAAGGAAATATGCAATAGAGTCTAGGAGAACTAGTTATGCATTGAGTTTGTTGGGGGGTTGCTTAGCTTAGTGGCTATTCTACGGAAGTGTAGTTAAAATCTACAGAAATTAAATACAAGTCTACGGAATTCAACTGTTTGCAATGAAATGGATTTCAACAACTAATCTTCTACTGTAAAGTAAAATACGCACACACTTATTCTTAACAATTTAAACCATAACTAAATAACTAGAATTCAACAGAAAGAAAGCATTTTATGAGCTAAATTTGCATGGCAAAAGCATCTACTTAAAAGTGAAAGCAATAATGGAGAAAATAGGGACAGTTAATCAAAGCATGCATGCAACAACTCATCAAATGATAATTGCAGTAAAACTAATCGAAGGACTGTATGCATGAAAAAATTAAAGTAACCTCGTATCTCCTCGGTTGAGTGGGCCCTTGCTCTTCCTTGAGATAGAGTGATCAACAACTTCTGATTCTCAAAATTCCGTAGATTTCATTAAATTTAAAATGAGTTCATAACATATCCAAAAAAATCTAGAATAGTTTGCAAATAATTTTCTTTGATAAATAAAAAAGTGGTACCACCAGTTCTGAAGAAAAAGTCTTCATATAGATAATGTTTGTTACAAGATCCACCATATCAAGTGGCATTAAACATTGTTTCATCAAATATCAATTAAAACTCTTAGATTCCTATGGGTCGTTAGAGTTAAGCCCAAGCTAATAGGTCAATTTGGAAACAGTCTTCAGCCACATGCATTGAACTCAAGTAACTTATCCACTAGTAACCTCCATCATTCCCTACACACATCATCACATTTGATCTCATAAAAACAATTAGTAGGAGGTCATGTGATAAACGGTTTTCATAAATAATAGCAAGGAAAAATGCATCAACCTACTAAGACATGACTATACAAAACATCCCCATATACAAATGAGTCATATCACGAAGAGTATTTCTGGTTTGAAGAAATGATATTAATGAGCCAAACTATGCACTCATCAGCGGGACACTTCCATTCCTCCACTAAATTTGGAAAATACATCTTCTCTCCTCAGCCACTCCATTCAAAGACTGTTCTGAAGAGACGTTGAAGTTGTAGATGTCATAGTTTGAAAGAGCTTTGTCTTTGGATGATTCGAGAAGATGACAATCACAACACTATAGCGGTTTCTTATGGATAGGAATCAGAGCGAGAGATAGTAGTACACTTAGTAACTTCTCATTCTCCAAGAAGTAATTTCTTAGAATGGTTGGCTTCGTATTTGGTTCCATGAAGCTAGAGTGGAAATGAACTTGGAGGAACACGACTTGTAGCTGCTCCTGAGTCTAGGTAGAAAAGATAGAAAACCTAAAGTTGCTAAGGTAACTTCAAGGTTGATCATTGAGGAGTCGGGGTAGAAGTTTGTTGAGATGTTAGTTCCGGTGGAAGGGAAGAAAGAGGAAGAGCTCACGGTAGAAGACATAACATAACTAGAGTACCTATCGGTCAAGCCAACACAGAAGGATTGAAGTAGGATACACAGACATTGATAGATGCTCTATTCCTTAGGCTTGAAAGAGAAAAGACAGAGAAAGTTGAACTTCAGAAGTAGGTATCTCAGTTGTGTGAGATCATTGCCAAGGTTGTTAAATCTTCCACTCAGCCCATTTCAGCACAAAAGTAGGTGAGTGATCATTTGATGCAAGAGATGGAAGATGCAAGCAATCAAGTGAAAGTTATTGACGAATGGAAGAATCTAATTATTCGTGAAGCTTCTGTACAACTCGAGATAGGTGCTAGCCCACCTAAAGGTTATGAAAGATGTAGCAAATCAGTTGAAGCAACTAGTGACAAGCATAGTAGATATGAACACAGTTGTTGAGAGTAACCTGAGTACTTTGGCCGAAATCAATAAGCTTCGAGAGAAGTGTTGATTGTAGAACAGATTATACCCGATGCAGATCGGTTGAGAAGGGTAAGCGGTAGAGTTTGCAGTATCTTTCTTTTTGGATATCAGTAGAATTATGCTACATCGTATGTAAACACTTGAGAGTATGGCATTATCTTTTCTAGACAATATCATTGCTTTCACTCATGAGGAAGTGGTCGAAATGCTACTTCTTACATATGGATCATTCCTAGCAGAGTGCCTAATTCCTGGAAGGGTCTCTTCTGATGGTACAAGAGAGAATTGATGGAGCCACTAAGCCTTTCACAATGAATTCCATTAGCGGTGATCAAGGCCTGCACTGATCGAGGCCAAGCTTGGAGGATGTGGAAGCATGTATCAAGGTGTTGAATGAAGGATTGTTGTAGTTCAGGATAGAAAAGGAAGTTGTGGCTAAGATAGATGGGAAGATGTTGAATTATATGTTTGACAAGTATATTCAGTATCAGAATAAAAATAAGATAGAAATGTTACATCTAGCTTGACTTCTTCTTCTATTCTTTCTTCTTCTATTTTCCACATTCCCGGATGAAATTGTAAAACTTTAAAGTTATTGGTTTTGAAACCATTGCTTTAGGTTATGTGGAATAATTCTATTAGTTAAGTGATAGATGTGTCACTTAAGGAGGAGTTAGTGGAGGATGATTTCCAGATGTCATCTTTACTTCTTGTTTATGTTTTAGTTCAATTGAGTTTCCCATTTGTACTTTCCCTTCTACATTCTATAAGTAGAAGAAGAACCTCCGGGTTAATGATCAAAATTTGTAAGCAGCATTCTTGTGTTTCCAAAATTTGTGCTGAAACCCCTAAGAGCCACTTGAAGCAAAAGAATATAAAGGAGCAGGGTTTCCGAATAACTTTGTGTCATGGTGCATTTTGTTTCTAAGCTTTCTATCTTAGATCTTTTAATAAACTTTGTGTTATTTTAGATCTAGATTTGGAGCTACCTTTGCTTATAATTCTGTGTTGATATCTATTGGTTTCTTCTATGTGCATGCAATCAACTCTGTTATCTATTGATTGGGTTGCACATCTTCCCCATTTCTTCCCTGTGTTTTACTATTTTCTTCCTCTATAAATATTTCTTTTCTTAAGCATTTACTTACTTGATGCAAAACTATGCAGCTATAGTTCATGAGCTAAATAGTTAAAGTAAAACCCCATATAGATACTAGCATATTTTAATTTAAAAATCTAACATGGGAGCCTCACTTTGGTAAATGAGGGAGATTTATCTCATGACTACCCAAGTTTTCAGCTATACAGAAAATCTAGCCAATAGGGCTCAACACCATTAGGTGATACAGGCGTATTTTATGAGATCACAACATGATCATCATTCTTATCAACAAATGGGATTCAATGAAAAACCCCTTTCATTTACCTATTGGTGAGATGACGATTACGCTGGAGGATGTCTATAGGATTTTGTGGCTATTGACTATTGGGGAGCCAATATATCATATTCTTGAGATGAGGCGTTGAATCCTATGGTTACAATGTTTAGAGAGGTGATGAATGATTTGACTTATTATATTATGAGCATCAGTTATGGGGAGATGTATGTCACACATCCTCAAGATACTACATTGGAAGTGTTGATGATGGTCGGTATTAGTTGTTATGTGCTCCCGGATGCGAGAGGTGGGAGATTTCCATAGGATTTAATGGCGGGTTTTAGAGGATATAATCAAGGAGAGAGTATGTTTTGCATGAGCGCTATCATATCCGGTACATATTTATAGGGAGTTATGGGCGTATCGATGGATTCGAGGTTAAGTCTAAACTACACCTATCTACTTCATTATTATGCTTACCATGAGAAAATTGGCCCAAAGGATTTTAAATAGCAAGATACATGAGGGGTGTCCCGATAGGGGCACATCCGAGGGTACACAAGGCATCTCGAGATGTGTTATATTATAGGCATTTATTAGAGGGTGTATCAGCAGTTGAGATTGTATGGCATCCCTATCTTGGTTACCCTTCATATGGGGGCATGGAAGAGGAGTTGGTAGGGCTACATTTTATCGAGATGGATATTGGGAAATCAAGTGGGGAGTATGAGATGATTACGATCGACTAAGTCGCGCCACTTCGAGATTCAGTGGGATGTGCCTCCACCTTTTCCACAGTACCACAAAGATGACGTGGATAGACCATTATCTCCACCACATCCAGTAGATCCCGCAGGGCAAGAGGAGCAAGTGGCCGACAAGTAGATTTATGATGTAGGCACCACTAATGGGTACAAGAGGTGGTGGTTAGACCAACTACAAGTAGCACCTCCGAAGCTAGGAAAAAAACTTAGCTCTTTGTTATTATATAGAGATCATTAACATGGGTACTGATGGCTTTGTAGCTACAATTAGCTCAATCACATGCCCAGTTACCACCTTATAGGTCGAGTAGCATTGGCCCATGAGTAGGCACATCCTTTGATATAGGTACTAGAAGGGGATGGAGGGTGGGTGGAAGCATTACGAGGCTCAATTTGCTACACTACAGGTATAGGTTGCCATGTTATAGGGCCGATTGTCGAGAGCCCGAGTATAGGCTGTGGGTAGGGGATGGGGGTAGGTGGTAGGAATGCGAAAAGAACCGGTGGCCACATTGCATGCATAACTAAGAGTTACATAGGCATCGGCAATGGGACATGGTCTCATTATATAGACATAGGCACCAAGATAGGGTCCTATTTTATAGGTAGAAGAATAGGGGCTGTTAGTACAAGGAAAGGGGCTACATGTTGGAGTCGGAGAAATGGCCCCTCCTCGGCTTATATCCATGATCATTTACAGAGATTATGTGTCTAATACTAGGTATTATTAGGACACATTGATAGAGAGTGGTATCCTGTATGTGAATTATGGCGAGCATAGAGTGTAACAAGTAGCCAGTGTGAGGACCATCTCACGAATCATAGTTCTCGTAGCTTAGAGAGCCATCGGTCTCATAGACATGGTCGAGGGGATAACCGACTAGTTCTCATAGGTGGATGCTAGATGAGGGTATTATAGAGAGAATTAAAGGTATATGAGAGTAGATGCGATGATATAGAGATGATATTTATTTTTATATTTTATATATATATATATATATATATATATATATATATATATATATATATTAGTTTTCGTACCATAGATGCGATATGTATATGAGAGTTTTGAGATACTTGTATTTTTATCTGTATATTCGGTGTATTGATATACAGACTATTTGATTTATATAGTTGATGATGATGGTTATATGTGATGTGTTTGAATTTATTTCCAATGTATTGTTATCATGGAAGCGCAAACATGTGGGCATGGTTTGAGTGGTGATATATGTTTTAATTTCATTTCAGTGTATTGATGTTATGGAAACTTAGATGATTATGCACAATTTTGTTTAATTTCCAAGTTATTGATATTATGGAAACTTAGATGTGTTAGGCATGGTTTGGTTGATTTAGGTTGTGAATGATAGGTTGAATTTCCATTATATTGATGTCATGGAAACTAGATGATTAGGCATGATTGAGTTGATATTTGTGATAAAAATGAGATGATGTTAGTTTGATTTCCAAGTTATTGTTCTCATGGAAACTAGGTATGTAGGCATGGTTGAGTTGTGTTTGTTTTGATTTAATTTCCAAGTTATTGGTATTATGGAAAATAAATGATGATGTATATGAGTGATGTATGATTTTGTTTTTAGTTAACTTCTAAGTTATTGTTTTGATGGAAACTAACTAAGTTTTTTGTTTGATGGGGAAATGATTAAGGGGGAAATATTTTCGAGCTAACCTCAAAGGACCCCATTCCCTAAGAGTGCTGCCTACATAGCCCTTATGAAAGGGGCCTCAGGCCAATGTAGTTCTCCCATATAGGATAGGGAAGAATAGGATGGGTTAGGTAATTTGGTTGATGTAGGTAGGGTAGATTGGGTTAGGTTGAATGGGAAAGGTAAATTAGGTCAGATTGATTATGTTTAGGTTGATTAGGTAGGTGGATGTATGATGTTGTTTGATCGAAGGTCCAAAGTTAGATGATGGGTATAGGTAAGTGAGATAGGTGTAGGTGAGGTGAGAAATGATCCCAAATATTAGATGTCAAAATCCTTGTCCTGTGTTGAAGAATCAATAAGTAAGAAAAAGGGAAAACTGAAAGAGAGACAAAATGCCCCATAAGTGGCAAGGATCATAATGAGCATACCCAAGATAGGCTTATGAACATAAAAAATTAGAGGCGTTGGATGATTGATAGTTCTAAGGGTGAAAGAAGTTTGCATGATCACAATAGTGTCGCATGTGCGTCACATCCCTTGAGTAGGCAGAAGAAAATAAAAGAAGGCAAGGTGGAGTGGTTTGTGAAGTGTAACCTTGTTGTGGGAAACATGCCCTTTATATAAGATACCTAAAACAAGAATAGGCAAGTCCATGACTAAAATTTTGTATTTTTCTTGACTTATGCTTTTTATTTTGTATAGATTGATCGATGCGAGAAGTATATATTGGGATAAATAGGTTCTCCTTGAGGTCTTCACGAAGCTGATCAATGTGGGAAACTTTAGGATTATTTTATTTGAGAGATATAGAGTACTCTTATTTTTTGATAGACTAATAAATACAATAAGTGGTTGGATTTTCATAGTTGTCCTTCGGGGGAGCAGTCTACTTATAGTAGCCAAAGAGAGACATAGATTTACTTTTGAGGGATTCATCTATTTGCAATAAGTTTGACTCAAGGAGGAAATTTTCGTTATCCCATATATTTTTAATTTATTGGAATGAAAGTTATGGAAAAGACTATAAAGTAGAATAAGCCTCTTATATGAAGGAAAAACCATAACACGAAAGAGGTTATCTATGTAAGAGAGGTTTCAAGTGATGAATGACATGGGATTCCATCCTTAAAAGAAAGAAAATTATCCATGAGAATCATGCCATGAGTAGAGCCATGATACTCATATTGAAGAAAAGGCTGAACGGTGACGGATAATCACACAATTTTGTTTGAGTTGTTGGTCCTTGAAATAGGTAGATGGAAGGAGAGGTTCACTCAAGGGATGAGCATGTAAGTGACATAAAGTGATGTAGTACTTTATTCAACAATAGAACGGTCGAAGATGCAAGGAATTAAGGGGCTCAGGTTTGGGTTTACCTTCAAGAGAAGATAAACGATAAGCACCTAATCCATAGGTATGGGTGACGATATAAGGTCCAAGCCAATTAGGATCAAACTTACCTCATTTACTTTTCTCACTTTGGTTACATGTTGATTTTCCTTTAGGACAAGGCCGCTAATCTTGAAGGTTTGTTCGTGAACACATTTTCATAGGCACACTTGATGTGTTTTTGATAGATTTGAAGGTGGTCTAGAGTGTTTAGATGATGTTCATCCAATAACTCAAGTTGTGTCAAACAGTCTTGGTGAAAGTCATCATCATTGAGCATAATCTTAAAGTGAGATATAAAGAGATGGAATTTGGACTTTGAGAGGCGGGACCACCTCTATACCATAGACTAAAGAGAAAGATGTGGCAGCAGTAGAGGTGTGAATGCTGGTGTGATAAGCCCATAAAGCAAAAAGAATGTGCATATGCTAATCCTTACCAATATCATTGATGAATTTCATGAGAATTTTGTTGAGGGTTTTTCCATTTGATTTGGCTTGACCATTTGTTTGAGGATAATATGGTAAAAAGAAACTAAGTTTAATACTTGAATTTATCGTAGAGTTTGCATAGGGATTTGTTTTTGAATTTTTTATCATTGTCAATGATGAGGTGATGAGGAACATGTTATCACTAAATCAAAACACCCTATGATTTGCATAAGTGTGTGTGCTTGATCTCACAGTGTGATTAGATAACATGGGTACTATCTCCAAGTAGTGGGACTTGCTACTTGAGATAGACCTCCGAGAAATTTGGTTCTTACTCCTAAACTACCTACCACAATCTACTCATGTAATTCAAGTGAAAATATCTAATCCCGATCTAAATTTCCAAGAGACCGAGGAGAGAGAGTGCATGAAAATAAATCCTACACTAAAGCGGTGATACACCAGAAAAGGAGAGTGTGAGAATAGTCTTCCAATGTGTGAAAGTAGAAGAAAAATGCATACTAGGAGGGGTGATAACAGTTCTCCACAATCTAGCAACTACATTCACAACAATATTTCATGCACACACAATGATAATGAATCCTTGCAAGAATGTAAAATAGACACAATATATTTGTAAAGATATTGAAGGGGGCAAGAGGAATGCAAACAAACACAATAGGGGAAGATACATCCACAAACTCGTATTTATTGCTTCATGATATGCACAGTTCAATCTATTACAAAACAAGGGCCTGGATCACCATGCAAGGAGTCCACTACAAGGGCCTATAGCACATTGGCTTCACAAAACAAATTTTGTGTTTCTACCCAAAACTACCTCTCCTTTTAATGAGCCCAACACTCCAATTTATAGATTTCTAAGAGGAGAGAGAGAGGGAAAATGAAAATCTCAAAATATGTCCTTTAACCACTTGTAAGATGTAGTAAATGAAGTGAAATGATGTTATGTTGCTTGTAAAAGGCTTCCCATATAGTCCCATGACTTGTAGTAGTGAGAAATGTCATCTCATGCTCTATTGAATGCATCCCAACTACTAAATAAAACATTGTTATAAATATGGGCACGTCTAAAAAATCACAATTGATTCTTCATGAAATTCTAGATTTCTCAATTTATGTGCATCAGGCATGGAACCATGATTCCATCAGTACACAATTTTTGCACTTTTGTTGAGAAATACGAGTTATGTCCTTCGAGTGTTGATAACTATTTGTGGTCCGCCGACATTTCTGTCATTTAATGGGATCGAGAATTTACTTGATCAAGTCAAATTTTGTGAAAATCAAAGCTTGGGATCAAAATTTATGGCTGTTTGAATTTTGGGAGGGTCATACATTGAATTTTCCTTTGTATGTGGGTATATCAACTATTTCGAGTCTTGGTGTCCCGGCTGTACCTTGTGTGACTTGGGCCAAAAACCTCGCTTCATCTCGCATTACACTTCACCTGCTTTGCAAATCGGTGAGTAGGAATTTTGGGGAACTCGTGTCCCTTGTGTACCACCATTTACTACCACTTCACCCACTAGCTTCCTTCCCATGTCAACTATTTTGGCATTTTAGGTCTCGGATGTCTTGTGCGTACTGTATGCGGCTTGGGTCAAAAATACTTGATCGTGTTGATTCCTTTGCAAATCAAAAATTTTGGAAATGCAGTTTTAGATGTCCTAACATCCCATCGATGTGGGACAAAAATACCTCATTATTTGAATTGAACCGCTGCTTTGCCATTTCAACATTTCGGGTCCCAGGATGTCCTACGTGTAGTTGTGCGGCTGGGTCAAAAATACCGATTTTGCTGCAATACACTAGTTGAAGCCAATTTTTTAGATTTTTTTGAAAATTTTCTTAACTCCTTAAATTTTTTTCCTTAGATGGGGGTTAGAAAAGAGACAAATGGGGCTCCAAAACCTGAATTTCGGCCTCAAACCAATTCTTCTCACTCTAGCCTAAAAAATTATGCAAGTTATCCAAATTTACCTTGAGGGTGAATTTAGATAACATAACACCAAAACAAAAAATGATGTGATGGTTGATGAATTCACATATTTTCTCATCTTTGGTGGAAATGAGAGGAACGAATTCCACCCATTTAGTGTAGTATTCTATTGTTGTGATGATCTGTTGATGATGACTGAGAAGAATGAGGGTTACTATCTCGATGATATCGAAACCCCATTGAGAGAAAGGGAAAAATTCTCTAACAAAATGTAAGGCATGACTTGGGGTGTGGTGAAGGTTAGTGTGTTGCTAACACTTCACACAAAATTTAATGTATTCACAATAGTCTTAGTTAAGGGTTGACCAAAGAATAGTTAAAACAAAGGATGCATTTAGCAATGGTGTGACCATTGAAATATCCACCACAATTCCCATCATGGATTTATTTAATGGTGTACAGAATTTCAAAAATAGTGAGGCACCATAGGAGGATAATTTCAAAGCCATGTTTGTAGAGAAGACCCCCATGATGACATAACGAGAGAGTTGTTGGCGGAAAGCTCTCTTACCATTGCGAGTGAGATCTAGAGGTAGGATTGAAAGGGAGAGGTAGTCAACAAATTGCTTATACCATATGTCATGTGGGTTGGTTTCAATTCTTCCCATAAAATTTACATCGCGGAATAGGTAAGAGGGTGACTGCAACTATTTTACTATGACAAATATTTTAAACTCGAGGGTGAAGCATGTATTTCTAAGGCGAGGCAATCCATGGTGTCAAAAATTTTTTTAGTGGATCATGGAATGGTTTGAAGTTATTAATGATCAAAGGTAGTCAAAATTATGTTGATGTGATGTTTATAATTTTAAGTTCCTCATTACGGCACTTTGGTATAAAAATTGACTTGGTTTACGACCAATTGAGAATCACAAAAGATATTAATGAATTTAACATCTAGGAAATGACATTTGAAGACCTGATACAAGTGCTTCATATTCGATGATGTTATTAGTGTAGTCAAAGTCAAGTGTAAAGGATGAAGGCATAGGCACACAATCAAGAGGAATGAGGATGACCCTTACGCCACCCCCACGTTGACATTTAGAACCATCAAAGAATAAGGTCATCTGATAAATGGTGTCATCTAGGGAAAGAGTGTAGATAGATTCATCGGGAAAATTGAAATTTGAGGGTTGATGTCCAAGAAGAGGGCGTCTGTGGGTCTGGTATGCAATGGTTTTTCCTTTGACAAACTTTTGATGAATGAACTCTAGGTCTAGGTCTACAAGGAGCATGAGCCAATGCGAGGTGTGTTGATGTTGGTAAGGTTTAACATACATGTAATACAGAGGGTTGGTGTTGGTGACAATGAAAGTTTTGTGGTTAAGTAGGTAGTGAAGACGTAGACTAGGGCTAAGAAAAGCTTTTCAATGTAAGTATACCTAGTCTCATAGTCTAAAAGAGTACAAACTATGTAATAAACCACTTATTCCTTGTGTTAATCATCACGATGAGCGAACATGGAACCCAAGGAATGGTCAGTGACATAATTGTAGAGGTAAAAAGGTTTGTCATCTTTAGGTGGGGTGAGCATAGGTGGCTAAAGAAGGTATTTCTTCAATGCTTCAAAGGCTTTATGGCACTCATCATTCAAATTGAAGGATACATCCTTTTTAAGAAGATGATGAAAAGGGAAACATCGGCTGGAAATTTGGGAAGTAAAGTGTCAAATGGATTTTTAATTTTCCTTGCAAAACATGAAGTTGTCGAAGATAAGTAGGTAGAGGCATCTCGAGAATAGACTTGATTTTGGTGGGACCGACTTCAATACCCTACAAAGAGACGATGAAACCAAGGAGTTTTCCATAGAGAATGGAAAAGGAACACTTCTTTGGTTGAAGGAGAACACAATATTTAATGACACTATCAAAGATGATTTTGAGAATTGGGAGGTGTTCAGAATGAATTTTGGACTTATTGATAAGGTCGTCGACGTAATCTTCCAATATGTCATACATGATGTCATGGAAGATATAGGTCATAGGCCGCTGATAAGTGACAATAGTATTTTTTAGGCCAAAGGGTATGAAATGATAATAGAAGCTCCACCAAGGGGTGATGAAGGTGGTTTTTTGTTGATCTTCTGATGTGTGTAATATTTGATTATAACCTGAGAACCCGTCCATAAGAGATGACATCTCATGACCAGCTATAAGATCACCAAGTTGGTGAATACGAGGTAGAGGAAAGTCATCTTTAGGGTAGGTAATGTTATTGTCACATAAATCTGTGTAGATGTGGAGTCCCCATATTTCTTTGGTGATAGGAACAATGTTATAAATCATTGTGGATAGTCAATAGGTAGAATGAAGGAAATAGAAATAAAGTGTTGGATTTCTTCTTTCATAAGAAGGGAAATGTTTGGATGCATTTTTCACAGCTTTTGTTTCACAATTATAACATTGGGGATAGTCACAATATTTTGGACCACGATATTTGGGTCAATACTGGAATATCAACATAAGACCAAGCAAAAGCATTGTTATGATCTTGAAGGAAAGAAGTGAAGGCTTCTTGTTTGGTAGAATCTAAAGATTGGCCTATCTTTATAATTCAGGGGATCATCCTAAGTGTGAATGTTGATCTTTATGGTTGATTCATTCAACATGGTTTGTGTCTCAGAAGGTAATGACTGGTGAATGTAAGAATATTCTGCACCTAAATAGGTGAGAATGGAATCATCATCCTGACATTAAACAACATTAATAGAAGGTGTGTCATCATATGGCATGTCCAGATAAAGAAGAGGAATGGAAAAGGGGGTCTTACCATTATGATGATATGTCGAGGTCCCAAATAAATGGTGTTCATGAAAAAAAAAGTTAGAAGGGATGGATTCTAGAACTATGGACTCCGTGGATGAAGGTGGTTTGATA
The DNA here is from genome assembly GCA_018340775.1 of Taxus wallichiana var. yunnanensis. Classification (NCBI taxonomy): domain Eukaryota; kingdom Viridiplantae; phylum Streptophyta; class Pinopsida; order Cupressales; family Taxaceae; genus Taxus; species Taxus wallichiana. Next base: position 1,785,671 of record JADAXU010000056.1, on the reverse strand, counting down.
GGAAAAGAAGGTAGAAGACAATTATTTAGGCAAATAAGACCGATCTTCCTCTATGAAGTCAATTCTATCCTCCTTAGGATTAGGTGGTTTAAAAAATATGATACCACGCTGGTCTTTATGTTTGCAAATAGTGCAAGGTATGACTATGTGATGACCTTGTTTGTAAATACCAAAGCCAAATCCCTTACAAGAACAATGATGAATAAATGTGTAGGCGAAGTGGTGGTTGGTGAGATATTGGAAATTAGATGAAATTTTTGTGTTTTGCATGGGTGGTTTAGGAGAATAAAATAATTCTCTAGTCCCCCAAATGTTAGGTAGGTGTGAAGGTGAGGACCATATGGAAAAACCTCACCTACATGCTAGTTTTAATGTGGGTGTTGATGAAGGCTTCTATACTCTCGAGGAGTTTGGAAAGTTTCAATGTTGTACAAGAGATACTCCACCAATGTAAGGTGCTTAAAAAAAACACATCAAGGGCTCGGAGGTTGGTACTTGTGTGGAAGGAATGGATGAGCTACTTGAAGTTTGAGAAGAAAGGTTGGTATATGGGCTAGCTTTATAAGTTACAAAAGTGGTAGTAGGAATAAGTGAGTTGGTTGAGGAAGATGTAGTAAAAAAGTGGTATATGAGGTAGAGGCGAGAAGATAAAGTGGCCATGGTATTAGATGGGGCAGATGTGGTGGTAGACAAACTTTCTGTGGTAGTATATGCCTAAACTAGAATAAGGACATCATTAGGTTGATACAACATGTTTCAGGTTTTGAAAGGTGAAGGATCTACCTGAATGGTGTAGGGGTGCCCTTCATATTCAAATTTTATGCAACAGTGAAGGGTTGAAGGTACACACCCCATGGCATGAATCCAATGTTGGTCAAACAACGTGTTATACTTGAATTCCCCTTCAAGAACATAAAACAATTCAGGAATGGTGCGGGGACCCACGCAGATGTGGAGGATGATAGTGCCAAGGGTTATGGTCATGGCATTGTTGAAAGAATGCATCATAAATGGGTTATTATACATGCAGTTAGTGGGTATGTGCATTTGTGCGTAAGTGTGGGAGGAATTGATATTAATCCTCACACCTTCATCAATCATAACATGTCAAATGCGACTATCTTCAATTTAGATGGAGATGAAGAGGGCAAGATCAAAGCATCCTCTCGAATGGTGAGGAGAAATCTCGAGTCGAGAGAAATTGACAACAAATACTTGGTAAATGGTAGGGGGAATAATTATTTTTGTGAAGCGGTGAGAGAAGCCACATGATTAGGGGTGAATATGGAAGAAATCGGTGTAGGGTCATTTCGTGGAACCACAATACTTTGCACAAGGATCTCAAGGAGGGCCTAGTGATGAGACTTAGAGGTTTGGATCAAGTCGTATAAAGAAATTTTTAGAGGAGATTTATGAATTTGTTTGATCATAGTAAGATGTGTGACTCCATCGAAAAGGATATCTTGGCCCATGGATGGTTACTTTGGGGACAGTGCATATGGAATGATAAGTGTAGGTGCATTAGATGGGTTTCCAACTTTCACTTTTCCTTTGTCTTTCGTGATCAAGTGGCTACTCGGGCCATATTTATCTTGAAGATCAAAGAATAAAAAAAGTTGTGGAGGTGAAAATGAAGGATGATGAATAGAAATAGGATGAGGCTATGTGGCGGAGGAAAAGGGGGATAAAATTCTCCTCCAATAGGTCATCATCATCTAAAAGACCATCTGAATCACAGAGTTGAATTAGAATGTTTTTGAGGGCCTTACACCCTTGACATCATGCCCTAGGGAGCGATGATATGCACAGATTTTAGTATCGTCAAACTCTATTGGTTTCACTTGAGTGGATCATAAGGCTTGATGGGAGGAAATGTGATAGCAGAAGTTTCTAACAACATAGAGAGGATGTTATAATAGGATCATGCCAATGGATCACCATGAGAATTTAGTGTTGGTTTGGATGAAGGCATGGGTGATTTTCGTGAAGGAGGTGGAGTTGGGGGTTGGGTCGGTTTAACTAATTTTTTGGTAGGTAGTGTGGTTTTTTGTTTTGGTTGCACCTTCTTAGGTAAAGGTGTTAGAGTAGGGTGTGAAGAAGAAGGGGATTCGAAGGTGTAGGCATGCGAGTCAACCAAGGTGACAATAGAGGTGTGGGTAATGGCGTGGTTGTAGGTAATGCAGAGGGTGGTGGTAAATGAGAAGGTAGAGGCGTGGGTGATGAAGAAGACGTGGGTAAAATAGCAGATCGAGGTGAGGGTGTGGGTTGTTTCGCTTTGAGTTTTCCTTAGGGGAGAGGTTTCTTGACCAAGGTCGATGGATGTGGGCCTAAGATTAATGGAAGAGGTGAAGGTGAATAAGAAGGCGTGGGAGAAACTAGGATACGAGGCCTAAGAGGTTGGGTCTTCCTCTTAGGTGTAGGAATAGACTTGGTGGCAGTTTGTGAAGAGGTGTTCAAATCTAGCTTCACGGGGGATGAACTCTTGAAGTTGAGTACAGATTATTGGAAATAATCTTCCACAATAAAAAAACTAAATAAAATAATATTATAACAATTTTTAATTCATCCGGGATATTTCTTCATTTACATTGAGAGGTATAAATACACATATGATCTCCTAATAAATAGGAGTCATCCTTTATCCCACATATCTCTCAACCTTCCACTAATCTCTCTCAATCCCTTAGTTATCTCAACACACTCAACTAATCCTAAAAATACCAACGTGAGTTGTTTATACAACAAACTCACAACTAATATATAAAACCTATATTATTAATATGAGATATATTTTCTCATATTTAATAATATTACATTTTATTTATTCACCCATATATATTATCTCCATGATAATATATATTACATTAAAACATTAACCAATGTAAACAATATAATATTCCTAACATGAACTAGACTAGGTATCAACAAGGCCCCTAATGTAGAGGTAGGTTTAGGTGTAGGTGAAGATAAAGGTTTGGGTGAAGGTGCGAGTTAAGGCAAAGTTAAATATGATAAAGAGGATACTAATACAAGCTGACTCAAATGTGAATGATTTAATTTCTGGAATATTTTAGGATAGATCATCAAAGTATCTAGAGACAACATCTGCATATGGGTAGCCATTAGGAGCCGAACGCACCCCGAGGAGCTGGTGTGGTCAACATACTCTAAACCATTAACCAAATGAGAGGATGGATTGTAGGTAGAGGAAGATGACGATGACTTGGTGGTAATCCTTGTGAAAAATTCTAAGGTTTGTGAGACATGGAAGTTTTTGGCTTCTGACTCTATAGGTAGAAGTGATGCAAGAAGGTTAACATGATCCTGAAAGACCCTAGGAGATGCATCACTGATAGGAAGAGAGTATAAAATTGGTTCCTCTATGGGTCAAGGAGGGGGAAAGGTAGGTGGTGTAGACTCTTCCTTAGGTAGAGAAGAGGATAAAATAGACTCTTCTTTGGGTAGAAGCATGGGTAATACAAGTTCCTCGATAGGTGATGAAATAAGTGGGGTAAATGCCTTTGTAGATGAAGGAGTAGGCATGATAGGCTCCTCCATGGGTATAAGAGTAGGTGAAATAGGCTACTCCATAGTACGAGGAGCTCATGCAAGAATTTTGTCAATAAACATGATGGAAGGAAACTGAGAAGAAGAGCAGAGCGGGGGCGTGTCAAAGATGACATGGACCTTGTGAACATTGGTGCCATTGTTAGAGGTATCTCGACTTGATTCGATGAATGGGTATGGTTTTGAAAAGGTTTCTTAAAGAAATTAAGGTTTTTATTTGCATGCATGTTAGGGTTGTTGAAGATGAGATCTCCATCATCTAACATTTTCTAGACAATGATTTTAAATGTTTTACACTATCCGTCACTATGCCCCCTAATGTAGTGATAATTACAGTAGCCATTCTCCTTATATCATGTGGGTACCAAATGGGAGGATTCAAAACAATTATGTGGCTTAGTCGGTGGAAGGCTGATTACTCCCTCTTTTAAAATCTTTTCCAAAGTACATAGGAGTAAGGTTGTCCTATGGGGGTATAACATTCTGTTCATACTTCTACTAGAAATTTTGAACAAAGGAGAAGTTAGTGTTGATATGTGGAGCTTAATACTTCATTTTACCACACTATATCAACTTGTTGGAAAACACACTAACTAACATCAATTATGTAGGACTCACATTAGTTAGGCAATCGGTTAGGGCTAACCGGCATCAGTTACGTATGTTTGAGTATTTTATTTAACTCACGGGAATTAGATCTAATTTGAGTATTAAAGCAAATATATTGATTGGAATTGCATGGCTAAGTGCCATAAGTTTGTATAAGGTATTTATAAGCTAGAAATCCAGGGTTAGAAGAGAGAGTTAATGATTATTGTGAGAATAATTGTGAGAGAGATTTCTAAAAGAAGAAGGAGAAGCTTGAGAGAAAGAAATTATTGTACATCGAGAGGTGTGGAAGACTTTAAATCTTCATTGTATATCTTTTGAAAGCTTTGGATAATAGATTGACTTGTTTCTTAGTAGATGTAGCCCATCAACCAAACAAGAGGATGGCATAGAGGTAGAGGAAGATGGCAACGACTTGGTGGTAATCCCTGTGAAAAATTCTAAGGTATGTGAGACATGGATGTCTTTGGCTTCTTACTCTATAGGTAGAAGTGATGCAAGAAGATTAACATGATCATCGAAGGCCTTGGGAGATGCATCACTGATAGGAAGACAATATAAAATTGGTTCCTCTATGGGTCGAGGAGGGGGAAAAGTAGGTGGTGTAGACTCTTCTTTAGGTAGAGAAGAGGATAAAATAGACTCTTCTTTGGGTAGAAATGTGGGTAATACGGAGTTACGTTGGTGCAATCAGCGGCACCCCGGATGTTGATCAGATTTCTAGTTTGACACTTTGGACATCCAATGTTATTGCACAACATTGAATATTTTCCCAAGTGTGGGACTTGTAAAAATGGGAAAAGAATCTCCAAATTAGAGGATGTTTCCTCAACTCCTCGATTAGGTGTATTACTTGCAAGTTGCGAGAGGTTTTGAATTCAAGATCCTACTCTAAATTCAAAGGGACGAGAGATATAGAATGCAAAAAACTGAAACTAATGCTAATAAGGTGATGCACCAAAGGAATGGTGAACATTATTTACTTTTGAAAATAGACACAGGTCATAGAAATGCAACAAACATCATGCACAAACTGATAAAATGTAATGAAAGGTCAGAAATGAAGCAAAACAACACAAGCAGAGGATTGGAAACTCATTCACAGAGCTTGCATTGTTATTTCCAATATCAAAACACATGCATTACAACATCTGAGAGGAAGAAAAATAGGTTACAGTCTTTGAAGAGGTTTTATATTCCACAAAATCACTTTTCAAGGTGAAAGAGGGAGCCTGCAATACATGAAAAATGTTCAACCTTCCAAAAATGAGCCAAATCTGGCTTTTACAATGCCAAAAACGAGCCCAGGAGAGAGAAACATGGGAAAACATGGGAGAGATTCAACCACCAACCAAAAATGTAATAAAACAGCATGGGCATCCTTACAGGTCCATTCCCTAACATTTTCACCATGCTGGGAGAGAATGCGAGCCATTCTTCATTAAAAATGGTGGTTGAAATGTCATTTCTGCTCATTACCATGTGCCAGAGGCATTTTTCAATTTTATCTCTCTAAAATCCATCAAAATACAAAATTGATCTCGGAATCTTGTTTAAAATTTCACCAATTTTCCATTGATATAAAGAATGCTAAAAACCAAGCTCTGGATCGAAAGTTATGGCCATTTGAAAATTTAGGGCAAAACAAGGCCAAAACGGGTTGGCGGGCCAAAAATTTGAAATTTTCCCACTTTTGCATTTGGGAAAATTTCCCCAAAAATCCCCATGCCCTACTCCTCCAGGTGCCACATGGCATGTTTTGATTGGATGCGGACCTTCTGTGCTTCATTTTCCACTAGTTTGGTCATTGGAAAATTTTCTAAAAATTCTCCGCCGGGCCGATGACCTGAGGACACGTGGCAAGATGTGATTCGCCGTGGGCATTTCCTCTTAAATTTTCTGTTGCTATTGACCATTTTCTAACTCAGACACATGGCGAAACCCCATTGGCTATGGGATTTCTTTGCCATTTTTCCTTGCACCTTTGCCTTCTTCATTTTATCACTACGTGGACATGTGGCAAGTTCCCATTGGCTCGCGTTTAGGGGTAGACTTTTCCTTTGAAATTTTCTTCGATTTTGCTTTGGGAAAATTTCCCAAATTTCCCCCACCTTCCGCTGGTCTAGAACACGTGGTGAGCTCCCATTGGACATGGGCCTTAGGGGCAAACATTTTTCTTTTGATTTAACCTTTGGGAAAAAATCCCAATCTCTCTCCGCGTTACGAAGCTTCGACCCCACGGGGACACGTGGCGAGCTCTGACTGGTCGGTGGGGTGGCAGGCCAAAAAATTAACATTGCACCTTTGCCAATCACTTTGCCAAATTTTCAATCTTTCCTCTGCCATCCACCACTCCCTTGGCCTAAGGACACGTGGCATGATGTGATTGGGCATGGGCCTTTCCTGGAGATTTTTCCATGGCGCCAACACTTAGTCAAATTTTCTATTTTCTCCCCCTTGGACACGTGGCACAATCCCATTCACTGGCAGGCTGTCGGGGTGAAAAATCCCTTCTGAAACCTTGCCAAACACTTGGTAAAAATTCCAAGTTTACCTCCACCCTCCGCCACTCCCGAGGACACGTGGCAAGATATTACTGGCTGCGGGCCTTTCAGGGGAAAATTTCCCACAAAATCTTCATCGAGCCATAACTTCAAAAATACATGGAGTTAGGAGGAAAACTTTACCTTTCTGGAAAGCTGAGAAAGAGCTCTATCTAATGGTGCCATTTCTAGAAGGTCTTGAGTGCCTAAAAAGTAAAAAAATTATAATTGAGGCACAAGGGAGGGAAGAATGAATGGAGTTAGCCACAAAATGTGCAAGGGGAACATTTTGGATAACAATTTTGCAACTCGGAGGGGTCATCTCGCTTGCTTGAATGAAGTTACTAGTTTCTTGAAACAATCCATTGAGCATGAAGTCATTAAATTCTCTACTTGGTACCCCAACTGATTAGAACATTACAAGGAGGAGGAGATGGAAGGTGGAACATCATTTGATTGAAGCAATGCCTGCAAAACACATTTCCTGGAACAACAAGCTTGTGCCAAAGCACTTAGGAAAGGAAAGCTAAATTACAACAAAATAATGTGCATAAGCACTTGGAGCAATGAAAACCTAAGCTAATATGTACAAGGTGGAGAATTTCCTTCAAGTAGAATGCTTTCGATGGATTCCATTGGTGGAATCAGTAATTCTTCACCATCCAATATAAGACAATTGGAAGGCATTGCTGTCCTTACACTTTGTGACCATGTATGGTCCACTCCAAATGGCATCAAATTTTGAATGCCTCCCAATTTTCTCTTTCTGCATCCCATTTTAACACTAGATCTCCAACTTAGAAAGATCTATCCTTGGCCTTTCTATCAAAGGTCTTCTTGATCAAAGCTTGATCCTTCTCCATTACTTGGGATGTCTGATTTCTGATTTCTTGGAGCTCCATCAATTCTGCATATCTAACCTCCATGGGCCCAAAATCCAACAACTCCAACTGTTTCATGAGTTCTAATGTTGGCAACTCAAGTGACATGGGAAAAATTGCCTCTCTTCCATAAACAAGCCTGAATGGAGAATTACCTATAGATCTCTTGGGAGTTATCCTATCAGCCCATAAGGCTGATTTCAATTTGGTATGCCAAGACCTCTGATTTTCATCAAGAGTCCTCCTAATGATCCTTAACAAGTTCTTGTTTGTAGATTCAGCTTGGCCATTACCCTGAGGGTAATAATTTGATGAAGTGCTTAGGTAGATCCCATTCTTGACAGCCCATTCAATTACCTTAGACCCAATGAATGCCAATGCATTATCTGATATTATTGTAGTAGGTATGCCAAATCTAGTTGCTATTCCCTCATAGAAGCTTAGGATGCTAGATTCATTTGCTTCTTTGAGTGCTAATGCTTCAGTCCACTTGGTGAAGTAATTTGTTGCTGTTAGAATCCATTTGTGTCCTTGGCTTGAATTTGGATTAATGACTCCAATGAAGTCCAAACCCCATTGCATGAATGGTTGGTCAACTGAAATTGGATGCAATGGAAGGGAAGCTAGCCTCTCCTTACCCATGAAGAATGCACAATTCTTGCACCTCTTGATCCATGCATAACAATCACTAAAAATATTGGGCCAATAATAGCCAGCCCTCATGATCTTTAGAGCTATCACTCTCGGTGCAAAATGACCACCAGCTGATCCACCATGGAACTCTTCTAACACCCTGTGAATCTGATTTGTACCAATTCATCTCAAAGAGCACTCCATTCACATCCCTTTTGAACAAAACACCATAAACAAGGGCATATGGGACAGCCTGCAATCTGAAGTGTCTTCTTTTGGTCTTGTTCATCTCTGGAGGGCATAGGCCTGTCCTTAGGAAGTGCATTATGTCTTGGGTCTAGCAAGGAGTGAGGGCACCATTATTTTCCTCTTGAGTGCTTCCTTGCTCATGGCTATATTACAATGACAAAACAACCTCCTTCTCATTACACGCTTCCTTGTGTTTGTTCAAGACCAGCTGCTCACATAATCCTTTTCCTCTAACCAACTTGGTGACTTTGATCTCTATGTCATACTCCATGACACGAGTAATCCAACCTGCTCTCTTTTCATTTAGGTCTTTGTTGAGGAGGAAGTCTTTAACTCCCACATGAGAAACCAACAATTGAACCTTGTTGTTTGAAACTAGATGCTTGAATTTATTCAAGCTCCTGATTACTACAAGAACATGCTTCTCAATGAAAGAATATCTCACCTCATAGTCCTCCAAGATTTGGTGAAGGAAGCAATTGGCTGCTTATCATTGTCTTCATTCTACGCTGTACCAAAATTGTAGAAATAGTATCATCACCCCCAAATGCATAGAGGATGAAATCCTTGGAGAAATCTGGGTTAATGAGAGTTGGGGCTTGAGAGATGGATTCTTTGATTGCTTCAAAACTTTCCTTGCCTTCTGCTGTCCATTTGAAAGACATGTTTTTCTTTAACATATTGGTGATAGGCTTGATTAGGGCTGCAAAATTTGGGACAAACCTCCGAGAAAAAAATTAGTCTCCCAAGAAACTTTGAAGGGCCTTCTTGTGGCTTGGAAATGGTAGTGCTCTTATGGCTTCAACTCTTTTTGGATCAATTGCCAATCCTTCTTTGGAGACAATGTGGCCAAGGAGTTTTCCTTCATGGGCTAGGAAAATACACTTTTTAGGATTCAAGGATACTCCAAACCTTCTGCACCTTTGGAACACTTGTCTCAGATGAAAGAGATGGTTTGCTGCATTTTTGGAAAAAAAAAGTGATATCATCAAGATATATCAGCACCATGTTGTTAATCAAATCTTAAAACGCCATGTCCATTGCTCTTTGGAAGGTAGCTCCAATGTTGGACAGCCCAAATGGCATTTTCTTTGTGTATGCATAAGTTCCCCATTTGGTTGTAAAGGCTATCTTGAATTGATCCTCTTCTTTCACCATAATCTCTAATTGTACCTGAATAGCCATCAAGTAATGAAAACCTCTCGAGATCCGCAACAACTTCTAAAATCTGCTCCATGGAAGGAAGTGGATAATGATCTTTGAGAGATGCTCTATTCAAATCTCTCGAAGTCAACACACAATTTGATTTCCCACTCTTCTTTCTAATGGAACCAAGTTGGTCACCCAACTAGAATGCTTGATAGGGAATATGATTCTTGACTCTATCAACTTATTCAATTCTTTTCTCATGAGAGGCTCCATGTGTGGATTGACTGCCTTTGTTTTTACGATGGGTTTAGTACATGGATCTAATTCAATGGTGTGTTGAGCTAACTCGATATTGAAACCTTTCAAATATTCATAACTCCAAGAAAACACATCAGGGAATTCTGACAAAGTTGTATGAACTCATACCTTTCTTGCTCTGTTGTCACTTTACCAACATGGAGTGATTTGCCTTCTTCCACCAAGATGGATCTTGAATCTTCTCCCTTGACTTTGATGTTTTCTTTCTCCTTCCTAAACTAATCATTAGGATTGAAAATGGACTCCAAAGTAATAAGTCCCTTTGGTAGTTTGTTGGTTCTCAAATGTATCACTTGGTCACTATCTTCGTTACTCCAACTTTTCTGATTTTTAGGTAGAAATCAGCCTCTTCTTGTAAGAAATGGATGATTTTTTGATCATTTTCGAACACTTTCCAACTTACATTGTTGTCTGGAACTGAAGGCCTTACAATCACATGGATGTTTGGTTGTACCTTATCCTTTTGGATGCTTTCAACAACGTCAAAGGCTGCTCCAACTGCTGCAATCTGTCGGCACAAAGCTTGGTTCTGTTTTCTAGGAATGGATTTGATTCCAAAGTCCTCAAAATCTTCAATGAGGTCCCACACCCTATTTTTGTAGCACTTGAGTAGATCATTCTTGATAGCATGTTGTCCCTTAACTTGGTTGACAATCAAATCACTGTCACCAAAGACTTGCAATTTCTTTATTCCTCTCTTGATTGACCAATACAATCCTTGTATCAAAGCTTCCTATTCAGCAGGTTATTAGAGCATGCAAACTGAAATCTAAAAGTTGAGTAATACTCAAATCCTTGAGGTGAAACAAGCATAGCTCCCCCTCAGCCCCTTGTCTACTCCTTGATCCATCAAAAAAAAATTTCCATACCTCATTGTCATCCTTGTGGTGGCTTGGTGATGCTAGGAATAGGCTGATTTTCTTCATGCATGTAATAGACTCCTAGGTCGATTCTTCTATTTCTTGATAAGGATCAAAAGCATGCACCTTGCTTTCCCATGCATCAAGAGTCGATCTGGGATACTTCCAACCTTGGTGTTAGCTTCATCGGTGCTTGGATAATCTTCTTGATCAAACGTTAAACAATTGGTATTGATTTGGCTTGGAGTGTGAGGCTTAATGTGAAATTTTGTAATAGGTTCAAATTTGATTATGGCCTTGGTTCCATATCTTGTTCGAACAACATGTGTGTCCAATCGGTAAATAAGTACCCTTTAATCTTAGCTATGAAATCCCTTGATAGACATAGGGCAAAGAGTGGTGGAAGATCTATTACTTGAGACATCTTGTAAAATAACAACGTTGGGGCATGCATGCAAAGTAAGAATCAAATTTTTATCACTCCAATCTGTTGTTATTCTTGTTGTCCCATCCAATTGCACTACCCCTTTGGATATGACTTCATATTGAAGCCCTAACTGATCAGCTATTTGCTTGGGCATTATTGAACTACTTGCCCCAAAATCAATCATGCAATTGTGTACTAATTGGTTTCTAATGATCAATGAAACATAGAATGGAGGGGGCTTCAACATTTAACCTTGTTGTCCTCCATGATTCCCCTTAGGCTGGGCAGTATTTGTGAGTACCTTCTCTTGCATTTGGACTTGTTGATTTGAAGTTGACCACCCTTCATGACAGCTTGTAGAAAATCTCTTTGGCACAGGATGGATAGTGATTCCCATATTGATATGTTTACATTTGTCTTCTTCATCGATCAATGATGTTGAATGGAGATAAAGCATCTCTCTGATGTCCTTTGGTCTACACATTCATTCCTTGCACATGGGCAATAGAACAGGCATTTGAGTTGGCCTAGGAGCTGTTTTAGGCGATCCTTGCGTGTTTGGAACTGCATTTTACTTACCAATAATTTGTGGAGTGATAGAATATTGTGGATTACTTGGAGCCAATGGTTGTTCTTCATCCAAATTTCTCCTTTTGACCTTATGTTGGCTATAACACTTTGGGGGATTGTTTGATTCACCACAAAAATCTTTTGCCTACCCGTTTACAAGTGTGGTATCATTTGGAGCTGATTGTTCTTTGGAATGTTTCTTGTTGTTGGTTATTTCCTTGACTCCCTTCACCCTCCACACCAGTAGTTGTCACCATTAATGCTTGATTTAAGGCACCGTTGAAACACATAGACTGGTTTTGAGGTTCATTGCATGGGAAACACCAATCATACTCTTGAGCTATGTTGTTTTGCCTTGGAACTATTACTTTGGAGGTAGATGTAGCATTGGGATTATAGGGCTGAAATGGTCTGTTGGCAGGAGGTCTTGCTTGATTTTGATTTGCAACTGGATTGAGTGGTCTTTGAGGCTGGTATGGCTACCTGTTAGGCTGAGCTTGAGGTTGGAAAGAAGGTCTAAAACCTTGGGCTTGCTGCCTCTTGAGTGTAACCAGCTCATTGCCTAGATTTTGCAATTGCTTCATGACTTCTTGAAGTTCATTTGAGGCACTAGAAGATGAAGTAGAAGCTTCACTTGAATTCTGATTTCTAGGAGTGGGAATAGGGGCTAAATTAGGCACTTGACTAGTACTTGGGCTCTCTAAACTTGGATACAATGGCATTGGAGGCCTAGGAGCTAGCTTGTCAGCTTGAATCAAACAATTTTCAGCTCTAATGGCAATGTTATAAGCAACAGGGATAGTTTTTCCTCCCATGGATTGAATTAACATAGAAATATCAGAATTTAAAGCTTTAAGGTAATATAGAAAAGAACCTTCTGTTGTTGTCCTTCACGCCACCGGGAATTTTCTCCCAAGTCATTTGAAAGCTAAAGTTGAAGTCAGTCAACTACTCATTGGGAGCTCTCTTGATGGTTGTCAAATATTCTAAGAGGGACAAGTTATCTCCCTTTTCTCCAAACTGCTCATGGAGGGCTATACATAGCTGGTTCCAATTTTGAATAGAACCTAAGGCAAGACTCTGAACCATTACAAAGCTTTCCCTTTGAATGAAGATGCTAGCAGTTTGACAACAACTTGCATCTCATTAATCTCATGGATTGCACAAATATTAGCAATATCCTTGACATGATCACCAGGAGTGGTCTGATTCTCTCCAGTAAAGTATGGAATGTTATTTAATGCTGCAAATGGGATTGGATTTTGTGTATTGAGAGCAAGTGGGTTGATGCCAGTGAAATTGACATAGGGGTTGTGTTGTGCCATTCTGATTGGCCTTAGAACCCTTGTTGATTGAATGAAAGGCCTACTAGGTGGAGGAGTTGATAGAGTTCTGTTTGGTGGAGATGGAGACCTCTGAATTCTCCTCCCTCTTTGCCTTCTTCTTGGAGATAACTGCAGATACTCAAATAGCACCTCTTCTTCTCCAACTCTTGACCTTGTGGTGATTCTTCTCATGAGTTTTCAGGTCTGCACTACTAAAACCAGCTAATTCTTCTTCCTTGGAGTCGCCAAATGTGTAATTTAGGGCTCTTTTAAGCAAGAAACTTGCAACAAATGCACATCAATTTGTTGCAATGAAGATGAATACCTCTAAGGTCCCACAGGTGTGCCAAAATTGTTGGTGCAAATCAGCAACACCCCTGGATGTTGATCAGATTTCTAGTTTGACACTTTGGACATCCAGTGTGATTGTATAACATTGAATCTTTTCCCCAAGTGTGGGACTTATAAAAATGGGAAAAGAATATCCAGATTAGAGGTTGGTTCCTCAACTCCTCTGATCAGGTGTATTACTTGCAAGTTGTAGAGGTTTTGAATTCAATATCTTACTCTAAATTCCAAGGGACAGAGATATAGAATGTAAAAAACTGAAACTAATGCTAATAAGGTGATGCACCAAAGGAATGGTGAACATTATTTACTTCTGAAAATAGACACAAGTCATAGAAATGCAACAAACATCATGCAAAAACCCGATAAAATGTAATGAAAGGTCGAAATGAAGCAAAACAACACAAGCGAGAGGACTAGAAACTCATTCACAAAGCTTGCATTGTTATTTCCAATATCAAAACACATGCATTACAACATCTGAGAGGTAGAAAAACAACTAACAGTATTTGAATAGGTCTGATATTCCATAAAATCACTTTTCAAGGTGAAAGAGGGAGCCTGCAATACATGAAAAATGTTCAACCTTCCAAAAATGAGCCAAATCTAGCTTTTACAATGCAAAAAACGAGCCCAGGAGAGAGAAATCGCGGGAAAATGTGGGAGAGCTTCAACCACCAACCAAAAATGTAATAAAATAGCATGGGCATCCTTACAGGTCCATTCCCTAACATTTTTCACCATGCTGGGAGAGAATGCGAGCCATTCTTCATTAAAAATGGTGGTTGAAACGTCATTTCTACTCATTACCACGTGCCCAAGGAATTTTTCAATTTTCTCTCTCTAAACTCCATCAAAATACAAAATTGAGCCTAGAATCTTATAGATAATTTCACCAACTTTCCATTGATATAAAGAATGCGAAAAACCAAGCTCTGGATCGAAAGTTATGGCCATTTGAAAATTTAGGGCAAAACAGGGCCAAAACGGGTTGGCGGGCCAAAAATTTGAAATTTTCCCACTTTTTGCATTTGGGAAAATTTCCCCAAAATCCCAGTGCCCCACCACTCCTGATGCCATGTGGCATGTTTTGATTGGACACGGGCCTTCTGCGCTTCATTTTCCACTGTTTGGTCATTGGAAAATTTCCCAAAAATTCTCTGTCGGGCCGATGACCTGAGGACACATGGCAAGATGTGATTCGCCACGGGCATTTCCTCTTAAAGTTTCCGTCGCTATTGACCATTTTTCTGACTTAGACACATGGCGAAACCCCATTGGCTATGATATTTCTCTGCCATTTTTCCTTGCGGGCCTGCCTTCTTCATTTTATCACTACGTGGACACGTGGCAAGTTCCCGTTGGCTCGCGTTTAGGGGCGGATTTTTCCTTTGAAATTTTCTTCGATTTTGCTTTGGGAAAATTTCCCAAATTTCCCTCACCTTCTGCTGATCTCGGGATACATGGCAAGCTCCCATTGGACATGGGCCTCAAGGACAAACATTTTTTCTTTTGATTTAACCATTGGGAAAAAATCCCAATCTCTCTCCACGTTCCGACGCTCCGACCCCACGGGGACACGTGGTGAGCTTTGATTAGTCGGCGGGACGGGGCCAAAAATTAACATTGCGCATTTGCTTATCACTTTGCCAAATTTTCAATATTTCCTTTGTTGTCCGCAACTCCCTTGGCCTAAGGACACGTGGCATGATGTGATTGGGCGTGGGCCTTTCTGGAGATTTTCCATGGTGCCAACACTCCCCCTTGGACACATGGCACGATCCCATTCATTGGCGGGCCTTCGGGCAAAAATACCTTCAAACCTTGCTAAACACTTGGTAAAAATTCTAATTTTACCTCCACCCTCTACCACTCCCGAGGACACTTGGCAAGATATTACTCTGCCGCGGCCTTTCAGGGAAAATTTCCCACAAAATCTCCATCAAGCCATAACTTCAAAAATACATGGAGTTAGGAGGAAAACTTTAACTTTCTGGAAAGCTAAGAAAGATATTTATCTAATGGTGCCATTTCGAGAAGGTCTTGAGTGCCTAAAAATTAAAAAATTATAACCGAGGCACAAGGGAGGGAAGAATGAAGGGAGTTAGCCACAAAATGTGCAAGGGGAACATTTTGATAACAGGTTTCCTAGATAGGTGATGAAATAAGTGGGGTAAACACTGTGTAGATGAAGGAGTAGGCATGATAGGCTCCTCCATTGGTTTAGGAGTAGGTGAAATAGGATACTCCATAGGTAGAGGAGCTCGTGTAATAACTTTGTCAATAAACATGATGGAAGGCAACTAAGAAGTAGGGATAGTAATCTTGTGTCAAAGATGGCATGGACCTCGTGAACATTGGTCTCATTATTAGAGGTATCACTTACCTGATTTGATGAATGGGTATGGTTTTGAAAAGGTTTCTTAAAGAAATTAAGGTTTTGATTTGCATGCGTGTTAGGGTTGTCAAAGATGAGATCTCCATTATTTAACATTTTCTAGACAATGTTTTAAAATATTTTACTATTTCGTCACTATGACCCCTAATGCGGTGATAATTACAATAGTCATTCTCCTTATATCATGTGGGTACCAGAAGGGAAGGTTCAAAGCAATTATGTGGCCTTGTCGGTGGAAGGGTGATGGCTCCCTCTTTTAAAATATTTTTCCAAAGACATAGGAGTAAGGTTGTCCTATGGTGGTATAACATTCCTATTTGTACTTGTACTAGAAATTTTGAACAGAGGACAAGTTAATGTTGATATGTGGAGCTTAAATACTTCATTTTAGCATGCTATATCAACTTGCTTTGGAAAACACACTAATCGACATCGGTTATGTAGGGACCGACATCGGTCGTAATTGGTTAGGGCTAACCGGCATCAGTTACCTATGTGTGAGTATTTTATTTAACTCACGGGAATTAGATCTAATTTGAGTATTAAAGCAAATATATTGATTAGGATTGCATGGCTAAGTGCCCAAAGTTTTTATAAGGTATTTATAAGCTAGAAATGTAGGGTTAGAAGAGAGAGTTAATGATTATTGTGAGAATAATTATGAGAGAGATTTCTTGGAGAAGAAGGAGAAGCTTGAGAGAAAGAAAGTATTGTACATCTGAGAGGTGTGGAAGATTGTAAATATTTATTGTATATCTTCTGAAAGCTTTGGATAATAGATTGTCTTGTTTTTGGTAGATGTATCCCATCAACCAAACAAGAGGATGGCATTGAGGTAGAGGAAGATGGTAACGACTTGGTGGTAATCCCTGTGAAAAATTCTAGGGTATGTGAGACATGGAAGTTTTGGCTTCTTACTCTATAGGTAGAAGTGATGCAATAAGGTTAACATGATCATCGAAGGCCCTGTGAGATGCATCACTGATAGGAAGATAGTATAAAATTGGTTCCTATATGGGTCGAGGAGGGGGAAAATTAGGTGGTGTAGACTCTTCCTTAGGTAGAGAAGAGGATAAAATAGACTCTTCTTTGGGTAGAAACGTGGGTAATATGGGCTCCTTGATAGGTGACAAAATAAGTGGGGTAAGTGCCTTTGTAGATGAAGGATTAGGCATGATAGGCTCCTCCATGGGTATAGGAGTAGGTGAAATAGGATCCTCCATGGGTAGAGGAGCTTATGCAAGAATTTTGTCAATAGACATGATGGAAGGCAACTGAGAAGAAGGGACATGTACTTGTGTCAAAGATGACATGGACCTCATGAACATTGGTGTCATTGTTAGAGGTATCTCTAACCTGATTTGATGAATGGGTATGGTTTTGAAATTTTTTTAAAGAAATTAAGGTTTTGATTTGCATGCGTGTTAGAGTTGTTAAAGAAGAGATCTCCATTATCTAACATTTTGTAGACAATGTTTTTAAATGCTTTACAATTTTTGTCACTATGCCCCCAAATGTGGTGATAATTGCAATAGTCATTCTCCTTATTGTTGATGGTGAATCACAGCACCCCTGAATGTCTGCAACTCGATGGGTTGAGACTCTCAGTGCGATTGCATAACATGGAGCTTTTCCTAAGTGTGGACCTTGCGAAATCAGAAAATCTCTCCGAATGAAGGCTGGTTCCTATTCCTCTCTCGTATGCACACGTAAAAAATGCGAGGGTTTGCTGAAAAATATAATTTAACTTGCCAAGGAGACAGGTAAGAAGATGCATAAGAAATAAACCTAAACTAACAAAGGTGATGCACCAAGGAATGAAGAACACTGTCTTGCGAATAAACACAAACCATTAAAATGCAATGCAAGATCATGCACAAATAACCAGATTTGTAGTGAAAGGTTAAAGGGATGTAAATGAACATAGAGAAGGTTGAGAATCATCCACGACATGTATTATTTACTCTAAAGATTGAGAATACACTACAAAATGCCAAGAGGCAAAGTTGCATTACGAGTTTTAGATGGGAGGTTTGAACTCCACAAATTCACCTACCAAAGAGAAGAAGGGAGGGGTAAAAAAGAATGTCCAACATTAGAAAGAATCCCCACCTTACAATTTATAGGAATAATGAGAGAGGGAAGAGAGAGGAAATCCAAATCTACCCCAACCACCTCCGGTTCCATTTAATTTATCTCATTATGGTGGTAGGTGAGAACCCTAGCAAACCCAAAAGTGGCGCACCCTATTTTTGCATTTTTAGAACCTTTTCCCACCCAATTAATTATATCTAGTCGTAGTTGGATAGAGGACCTCGTAAGCTTTCCAAAAGTCCAACCTTGCATGAATCGAGCTCCTGTGAAAAGTTATGGCCATCTCAATATCTCGCGCCGAGTGGTCTCGCTTCCTGTCAACGCTCGAAATGTTACGCCTCTGAAGGTGCACCATAGGCACATCCATATTCATGTCGACATACCCTTACGTGTGCCAAGGCACAAATTTTCATGTCGACACTCTCTACCTACGCCAAGGGTGCATCCATTTTCATGTTGACACCTTCTGTCATGCGCCTCTTACCTGCGCCAAGGGCGCATCCATTTTCATGTCGACACCTTCTGTCGTGCGCCTCTTACCTGTGCCAAGGGCGCATCCATTTTCGTGTCGACACCTTCTATCATGCACCTCTTACCTACACCAAGGGCACATCCATTTTCATGTCGACACCTTCTGTCGTGCACCTCTTACCTGCGCCAAGGGTGCATACATTTTCGTGTCAACACCTTCTCTGCCGTGCGCCTCTTCCCTGCATGCGCCAACGGCGCATCCATTTTCATGTTGACTCCTTCTGTCATGTGCCTCTTACCTACGCCAAGGGCGCATCCATTTTTGTGTCAACACCTTCTATCATGTGCCTCTTACCTACGCCAAGGGTGCATCCATTTTCATGTCGACACCTTCTATCGTGCGCCTCTTACCTGCGCCAAGGGCGCATCCATTTTCATGTCGACACCTTCTGTTGTGCACCTCTTACCTACACCAAGGGCACATCCATTTTCATGTCGACACCTTCTATCGTGCGCCTCTTACCTGCACCAAGGGCGCATCCATTTTCGTGTCAACACCTTCTGTCGTGCGCCTCTTACCTACACCAAGGGCGCATCCATTTTTGTGTCGACACCTTCTATCATGCTCCTCTTACCTGCGCTTGGGCACATCCATTTTTGTGTCAACACCTTCTCGATGTGTGCCTTTCCATATGGAAACACAATAATGTCGTGGTTTGAGCTTCTTTTATTTCCAAATTCTTCTGCTTGTTTATATCTACCCGGGGGGAAGATATTTACAACAATTTGGCAACTCAACGGGATCACCTACCTGCTAGGTAGAAGATCAGTGGCCTTTTAGCAATCCATTGGGCATGGAGTCATAAGAAAGCCTGAAAACTAATATGAACTTTGAAAACTTCCCTCTGAGCCACTTGAATTCCATTGAACTTAGAGTTGTTCTCACCAAAATGCCACTTAAAATGAACTGTGCAAGAGCAAAACCAGCAGCACCAAAACCATGTACAAAATTTAAAATCATACATGCTCTAAATGGAACATGCAGAGTGTGCATAAGCACTTCTTTTACTGAAAGCAAATCTACCTACTCTACTCTAATGGAAACAAAGGTGAGCTAAACAAACCCTGCAACTGGTTGTGCAAAATAGCTTCCTTGAAAATTGGCAACCATGCAACTAATTTGGCATTGAACATGGCTGATTGGATGAGTGGAAAGACAATAAGAAGCTGGTCTTCTACCCAAATCATCAAGGTATTAGCTGAAGGCAAATTCAATACCTCTTTTAGTTGTTCTGCATCTAGATTGGAGAGGTATGACAGCTGATCCTTGGTTCTTTGTAACTCATCCTCATGCTTAGAAGCAAGCATGACTGGTTGTGACTTCTCCTTTGGCTCCAATAAAGCCAAATACCTGATTGGGCAAGGTATGGTCCTTTGAGTATGCCCATTTCCCTGATTTTCAACTCCAAGAATGGAGTTCTCTTGTAAACCCTTTTGAATGGATGGTGTGGAAGCAATGGTAGAACCTTTTTGCCCTTTCTCTTCCTCCAATGAAGGACATGAAAGATTAAAATCTTCCAATCTTAGTTCCAAAGAGCTGCTATAAGATGCAGGCTGCTACAAATGAATGCTCTCCTTCATGACAGCAGGCTCAAGTATTTGGGACGTGGAAGATGAAAGAGAGAATGGTGGAAACTCAACCGGTTCTTCTTTATCAAAACAGTCCTCCAAATCTGATAGATACACTACCTCATGGTTGTCCTGCTGCAAATGCTCAACTTCCTCCATGGTGTCCTCTTGATCTGTAACTTGATCATCATGGTTTCTTTCATCCTCCAACATTGAGTTTGAGAGATCAAACTCTTCTTCAGCACTAGAACTTGAGAGAGATGAATTAGAAAGAAGAACTGAAGGTTCTCTGTAGCTTGCTTTGTGCTCAAAGCCCTTGGATCTGCAATTTTCTCCTCCACAACTAGAATGTGCTCCTCTTCTTTTGGATTTGGAGCAGCTTCTTCCTCCTCTACTACTTGAAGGAAATCTTGCTCTTGATAGAACTCTTCTTCTAGCATGAAGTTTGTCAAGTCAAACTCTTCAATCTGCTGCTCTAGAGGACAAGTTGGGACTGCAAGATCTTCTTCTGAGCTTTCTTCCTCCATGGCTGATTGTGCAACTTGAATTGAATCAGCATTCCCTTCAAATAGAGTGCCAACATGGACACTACTTTATGAGAAAACTGACTGCTGATCTGCTTCTTCTTTTTGCTCTTCTCCTGCTGCAACAAAATCAGTCTTAACCACCACCTGTTCTCCAACTCCAACCTCTTCTGAAGGCTTAACCATTAAGGGGATCTTTGTCATCCCAAATTTAAGAGCCCAACTCTTGAGACTTTGAATTTCTTCATCCTTATTTTGCTTTTCTTTTCTTGTTGTTTTCCTTGACTAGAATTCTGATTTTTATCCTCCCAACATGGATTTGGGAATGCAAGAGGAGAAGTGGATTGTAACTCAAATGACTTGGCAATTTTTCATGGTGGTGGAGGAGGTAGAAACTCTTGTTTCTTTGGAGGAGGGGATGACTGTTTGGAAGGAAAGGGGAAAGAAGAATTGAGGTGTGGTGGGAGACTAGGGAATGGCGAAATGGAATTAACTCTTTGGGCAGCATTGAATGGATCTAGAATTTGAAATTCCAAATGAGATGATGCTGCTTGAGTAATGGGAAGAGAAAAACCAGATGATGGTGTAGAACTTACCCATTGACAAGGTTGTTCAACACCAATTTTATAGGCTTCTATCTTTGTTGTCCATTGTGCAAGTTGGGGCAGCATCTTCATCATAAAGTCCAGCTTCTCCTGAGGGCTGAAGTGTCTTGGAAAAGGGCCTCCCCATGGACAAGGAGTCCTGCAACCAATTCTGAAAGCCCTCATTTGAGCTGTTGCTCTTGATTGCACCATTTTTGCCTCCATCTTTTGGATTTTTTCCACAAAATCTGCATCTTCCATTTGATTGTCTTCATTGCATGCGTACCCTTGCTCTTGATGTGCTTCACAACCAAACTGACTTTGGTACTACCACTCATATGGGTAGACATGCTGATTTTGAATTTGACCAAAATGCTGATTTGGAGGATTTGTAAAACATGTTGGAGGTGTGATATACTGTTGTTGTTGAAAATGTGAATTCCATGATGGAAATGAAGTCATGATTACACAACTTCATGGAATGGAAAAGAATGGAAGAGATGGAAAGAAAGATGGATGGAAATGGATGGAAAAGGGGTCTGCAACTCAGAGAATGAGTTATTTACCAGATGGAGTCACCAGATGTGCTTTTGAATATGCCTCTAAAAGGCTGGATCCTGCCAAGTTACACACCAAACTTGACAATATTGAAAATGGAATTTAAAACTTGAAGGACCTAGAGGATACAGTCTTTAATTTGGAATTTGGGTCTTGTTGTGTAGCTGCGAATCCCCGAAAGGTACAGGTGGAACTCAGGTCATGCAATGCAACTAGGAAAACCTGAAACACAAAAAACCATGAAATTTTGAAAGTCAAAATCTCAAAAATCTAAGAATACCCTTTTGAATATTATCCCCCGATCTATCAACTGGTGAAATTTTGACTTGTTTTGAGCAAGTTAAGCCCTTGAAAATTGATTTCAAAGTTCATCCTGGAAGGTGAAAAATCTAAAATTGTAAAACCTGTAATTTTTAGTCCAAAATTTCTTGAAAACTCCTTCAAATCCTATGGAATGACCTCTTGGTCCCACCGAGCATGCCAAAATTGTTGATGGTGAATCACAAGCACCCTAAATGTTTGCAACTCGATGGGTTGAGACTCTCAGTGCGATTACATAACATGGAGCTTTTCCCAAGTGTGGGACCTTGCGAAATCGGAAAAGCTCTCCGGATGAAGGCCGGTTCCTATTCCTCTGTTCAGATGCACACATAAAAATGCAGAGGGTTTACTCAAAAATCTAATCTAACTTGCCAAGGAGACAGGGTAAGAAGATGCATAAAAATAAACCTAAACTAACAAAGGTGATGCACCGAGGAATGAAGAACACTGTCTTGCCAATAAACACAAACCATTAAAATGCAATGCAAGATCATGCACAAATAACCAGATTTGTAGTGAAAGGTCAAGGGGATGCAAATGAACACAGAGAGGGTTGAGAATCATCCATAGACATGTATTATTTTCTCTAAATATTGACACAATACACTACAAAATGCCAAGAGGCAAAGTTGCATTACAGTTTTAGATGGGAGGTTTGAACTCCACAAATTTAACTACCAAAGAGAAGAAGGGAGGGCAAAACAAGAATGTCCAACATTAGAAAGAAGCCCCTCCTTACAATTTATAGGAATAATGAGAGAGGAAGAGAGAGGAAATCCAAATCTACCCCAACAACCTCCAAGTTGCATTTAATTTATCTCATTATGGTGGTAGGTGAGAACCCTAGCAAACCCAAAAAGTGGCACACCCCATTTTGCATTTTTAAGAACTTGTTCCCACTTAATTAAAGATATCCAGCTGTAGTTGGATAGAGGACCTCGTAAACTTTCCAAAAAGTCCAACCTTGCATGAATCTGAGCTCCCTGTGAAAAGTTATGGCCATCTGAATATCTCTGCGCGCGGTCTCTTCTTGTTAGCGCTCGTCAATGTTGCGTCTCCTGAAGGTGCACCATAGGCGCATCCATATTCATGTCAACATACCCTTACGTGTGCCAAGGCACAAATTTTTTCATGTCGACACTCTCCTACCTGAGCCAAGAGCGCATCCATTTTCGTGTCGACACCTTACTCGGCGTGCGCCTCTTACTGCGCGCCAAGGGCGCATCCATTTTCATGTCGACACCTTCTGTCATGCACCTCTTACCTAGTGCCAAGGCGCATCCATTTTCATGTCGACACCTTCTATCGTGTGCCTCTTACCTGTGCCAAGGGCGCATCCATTTTCGTGTCGACACCTTCCGTCATCGTGCGCTCTTACCGCGCCAAGGGTGCATCCATTTTCGTGTCGACACCTTACGTGTGCACCTCTTACTGCGCGCCAAGGGCGCATCCATTTTCATGTCGACACCTTCTGTCGTTTTCCTCTTACCTGTGCCAAGGGCGCATCCATTTTCGTGTCGACACCTTCTATCATGCGCCTCTTACCTGCGCTAAGGGCGCATCCATTTTCGTGTCGACACCTTTTGTCATGCGCCTCTTACCTGCACCAAGGGTGCATCCATTTTCGTGTCGACACCTTCTGTCATGTGCCTCTTACCTGCGCCAAGGGCGCATCCATTTCCGTGTCGACACCTTCTATCGTGTGCCTCTTACCTACGCCAAGGGCGCATCCATTTTCATGTCGACACCTTTTGATGTGCGCCTTTCCGGTTGGAAACGCAATAATGTCAGGGTTTGAGTTTCTTTGATTTCCAAATTCTTCTGCTTGTTTATATCTACCCGGGGGGAAAATATTTACAACACTTATATCATGTGGGTACCAGACGCGAAGGTTCAAATCAATTATGTGGCCTTTTCGGTGGAAGGTTGATGGCTCCCTCTTTTAAAATATTTTTCCAGCACATAGGAGTAAGGTTGTCCTATGGTGGTATCACATTCCTATTCGTACTTGTACTAGAAATTTTGAATAGAGGACAAGTTAATGTTGATATGTGGAGCTTAAATACTTCAATTGAGCACGCTATATCAACTTGCTGGAAAACACACTAATCGACATCGGTTATGTAGGGAACGACATCGGTCAGGTAATTGGTTGGGGCTAACCGACATCAGTTACCTATGTGTGAGTATTTTATTTAACTCACGGGAATTACATCTAATTTGAGTATTAAAGAAAATATATTGATTATAATTACATGGTTAATTGCCCTAAGTTTGTATAAGGTATTTATAAGCTAGAAATCCAGGTTAGAAGAGAGAGTTCATGATTATTGTGAGAATAATTGTGAGAGAGATTTCTTGGAGAAGAAGGAGAAGCTTAAGAGAAAGAAAGTATTGTACATTTGAGAGGTGTGGAAGATTATAAATCTTCATTGTATATCTTTTAAAAACTTTGGATAATAGATTGGCTTGTTTCTTCATAGATGTAGACCATCAATCAAATGAGAGAATGGTGTAGAGGTAGAGGAAGATGGTGACGACTTGGTGGTAATCCCTGTGAAATATTCTAAGGTCTGTGAGACATGGAAGTTTTTGGCTTCTTAATTTATAGGTAGAAGTGATGCAAGAAGGTTAACATGATCATCAAAGGCCTTGGGAGACGCATCAATGACAGGAAGACAATATAAAATTGGTTCCTCTATGGGTGGAGGAGGGGTGAAAATAGGTGGTATAGACTCTTCCTTAGGTAGAGAAGAGGAAAAAATAGACTCTTCTTTGGTAGAAATGTGGGTAATACAGTTCCTTGATAGGTGACGAATTAAGTGGGGTAAAAATCTTTGTAGATGGAGTAGGCATGATAGGCTCCTCCATGGGTATAAAAGTAGGTAAAATAGGATACTCTAGAGGTAGAGTAGCTCGTGCAAGAATTTTGTCAATAGACATGATGAAAGGCAGGTGAGAAGTAGGGATAGATATTGTGTCAAAGACAACATGGACCTCGTGAACATTAGTGTCATTGTTAGAGGTATTGCTGGCCTGATTTGATGAATGGGTATGGTTTTGAAAATCTTTCTTAAAGAAATTAAGGTTTTGATTTGCATGTTTGTTAGGGTTATTGAAGACGAGATCTCCATTATCTAACATTTTCTAGACAATGTTTTTGAATGTTTTACAATTTCCATCACTATGCCCCTAATGTGGTGATAATTACAATAGTGATTCTCCTTATATCATGTGGGTAATAGATGGGAAGGTTCAAAGAAATTATGTGTCTTGGTTAGTGAAAGGGTGATGGCTCCTCTTTTAAAATCTTTTCCAATACATAGGAGTAAGGTTCTTCTATGGGGTAAAACATTCTTGTTCATACTTGTACTAGAAATTTTGAAGAGAGGAAAAGTTAGTGTTAATATGTGGAGCTTAAATACTTCAGTTTAGCACACTATATCAACTTGCTGGAAAACACACTAACGACATCGATTATGTAGGGACCGACATCGGTCATGCATTCAGCTAGGGCTAACCATCATTAGTAACCTATGTCTAAGTATTTTCTTTAACTCACGGGAATTAGATCTAATTTGAGTATTAAAGAAAATATATTGATTATAATTGCATGGCTAAGTTCCCTAAGTTTTTATAATGTATTTATAAGCTAGAAAGCCAATGTTAGAAGAGAGAGTTAATGATTATTGTGAGAGAGATTTCTTGGAGAAGAAGGAGAAGCTTGAGAGAAAGAAATTATTGTACATCCGAGAGGTGTGGAATATTTTAAATCATCATTGTATATCTTAAAAGCTTTGGATAATAGATTGGCTTGTTTCTTAGTAGATGTAGCCCACACTAGGTGAACCATGTTAAATCTGGTATTGATTTATATCTCTTGTTTTGTATATTTCTTCTAGTAGAATATCCTCTTTTATTACATGTATGCTTAGATATGATATATTATCTACACAACCGGTGTTCTAATCCCAAAACTTATATCAAAGCTTTGTTTGAGGATTTTGTGTGTTGATAGATTTTCTCACAAAGGGTTTTCTAATTGAGTGGGAGGTACAACAATGGTAAAAAAATAAATACAAGGTAGAGAATTTTAATGGCGAGAAATGATCAATTATGGAAGATGCAGATTGAGGATTATTTGTATCAAATAGATTTATAGTTACTTGTTGGATGAAAATTCTAGACCTATGAAGATGATTGATGAAGAATGGAAGATTCTTAATAGAAAGGATTTGGGGTTTATAAGATTGAGCCGATAACATCATGGGCTTCTAATATTACGAAGTGACAGCTTGTGGTAGATTTAATGAAATATCTTGCTAATTTATATAAAAACCTAGTTCTTCAAATAAATGTTATTTGATGAAGAAACTATTTAGTTATAAGATGCATGAAGGTGGACCTACATATAGTCATTTGAATGATTTCCAATCTATTGTAAATTAGTTAAAATCAGCTTATATTTTGTTTATTGGTGAAGTGAAGGAACTCTTATTATTATGTTCTTTACCTATAGTTGGGATAACTTAGTAATGGTTGTTAATAATACAACATCTGCTAATAATATTTTGAAGTTTGATGATGTGGTTAGTATAATATTGAATGAATAAATTCACAAGAAAAGTACAAAGGAATCATCATCTGGGAATGCTTTGAATGTAGAAATAACAAGTATGCAAAAGGAGAGATCTAAGAGTAAGAATAATGGGAAATCAAATTCAAGGAATGACATATCTAAATCTAGAGGTAAGGGAATTACCTGTTGGAATTGTGGAAAGAAAGGACATGCAAAGAAATATTGTTGGTCAAAGGATAAATAGAACCAACACCCAGAAAAAGGTAAAGAGGAAAATATTGCAAAAGAGGTAATGCAAGATGCTCTTATTATTTATTTGGATAATAGAATAGAATCATGGGTTTTAGATTCAGGAGCTTCTTTCCATGCAACCCCTAATAAGGGTTATTTCAGAAATTATGTCCAGGAAATTTTGGGCATGTTTATTTGGGTGATAATGAACCTTGAAGTATTAATGGTGAAGGATAAGTTCATCTAAAATTGTAGAATTTAAATACATGGGTATTGAAAGATGTGAGGCATGTACCAATCCTCAAGAGGAATCTTATTTCTACAGGGAAACTAGGTGAAGCTGGTTACATCGTTACATTCACAATAGACTCTTGGAAATTCACCAAGGGTGCCCTTATTGTGGCAAGAGGAAAGAAGGTAGGAACATTATATTTATCTACCTATGTTACTGATTCCTTTTCTATATTATCTACTTCAGATTCAGATGCATGCATGTGACATAATCGGTTGGGCCATATGAGTCAAAAAGGAATGCATATCTTAAGAGCTAAGGGTAAGTTATCAGATTTGAAAGATTTAGATCTTTATTTCCATGAGCGTTGTGTATTTGGAAAAAAAGAGAGTGATATTTCTCAAAGTTGGGAGACTAATAAGGAGCATAAATTAGAGCTTGTAAACTCGGATGTATAGGGACTAGCTCGAGGTAACTTCTCATTGACGATCCCAGGTATTATGTTACTTTCATTGATGATGCAAAAGAAAGGTATGATTTTATTGTATTAAACATAAATCGATGATTTTTGAGACTTTTAAAATATGGAAAGCCTTTGTTGAGAATGAATCAAATTAAAATTTAAAGTGCCTTAGATCTGAAAATGGTGGTGAATACTGTAGCAAGAATTTTAATGATTATTGTTCAGTGAATAGAATAGTAGAGAAAGGAAAGTTCCAAGAACACCACAAGAGGATGGTGTTACAGAAAGAATGAACATGACAATCATGAAACGTGCTTTAGAAGTATGAGGATACATGATGGATTTCCCTTGTATTTTTGGGAAGAAGCAGGTTGATATAGCGGTTTATTTGATCAATTGTGGGCCTTCAAGTTTACTAGATGGAGGAATACTAGAGGAAGCTTGGATCAAAAAGAGGTAAATATTTCTTTTCTTCAAGTTTTTGGTTCAAAATCTTTTGTGTATAGTGATAAGGAACATAGAAAAAGCGTTGGATGTAAAATGCAAGAGATGCACTTTCATTGGTTATGGATCTGGTGATTTCAGATTTTGTTTTTAGGATTTAGAGAATTTTAAAATTATTAGGAGTCATGACATTGAATGGAATGAAAAGAGAATGTACAGAGGATCAAATTTTGGTACCCAAGGATGAACCGGTTGAGAAGTTTGTGAATGAAAATGAACTCTTGGATTTAAAATTCATACTAAAGGGTTACATAGTAACTCGATGTTAGTTGACCCTAACGGAATCATCAATTGAAATGGTATCGAGTTATAGAAGAGCTAAACCGATGTCAATTAGTAGAATTGGCGTCGGCTTATAGGTGACCGGCGTCGATCACTTTGCTCAATTGGAAAAAATATCTAAGAGGTCCGAATGATCCTCTGGTACCCCAAACTTCTATGAGAAGGTCACAAAGGGTAAGTAAACCTCTAGAAATATTTACACCTTCTCTATCTTATTTATTATTAAATGATAATGGTGAACCGAGAAGGTTTTGATGAACTAATGTAGGATGAGACCCGCGTCATGATGGGAGCATAACATGGATGGGGAGATGGACTCCTTAGAGAACAAAACCATACTTTGGATTTGGTTAAGTTTCTAGCAAGAAAGAGGACATTGTAGAACAAATGGGTTTACAGGATCAAGGAAGAAGAGGGTGGATAGAAAATGTACAAGGCAAGGCTTGTAGTAAAGGGATTTGCATAGAAAACATGTATTGACTTTTGTGAAATATTTTCTCTTGTTGTAAAAATGACTTCTATTTGTATTGTATTGAGTTTAGTTGCAGTAGATGATTTGCATTTAGAGCAACCAGATGTGAAGATGGATTTCCTTCATGGTGATTTGGATGAATATATTTATATATCACAGCTACTTGGGTATAAAGTCAAGGGTAATAAGAAACTAGTGTGGAGGTTGAAAAAGAGCCTATATGGGCTCAAACAAGCTCTAAGAAAATTGTACATGAGGTTTGATAGTTTCATGCATGAGCATGGTTATTTGAGATGTGAATCGAGCATTGTGTTTATTTCAAGAAGCTTGAAAATGAGAGCTATATTATTTTGTAATTATATGTGGATGATATGCTTATTGCAGGATCTAGTATGTAAGAAATTGGTGAGTTTAAGGAAAGCTATCTCACACATTTTCTTTGAAGGATTAAAGAGTGTAAAAATCATCCTTTGCATGAAAATGCAAATAGACAGGAAGAACAAGAAATTGTATTTGTCTTAGGAGGATTATATCTATAAGGTGTTACAAAGGTTTAAAATTCAAAATTCAAAAACTATAAGTACACCTATGGCTAGACACTTTAAATTTAGCAAAGATCAATGTCCTTCATCACATGAGGAGGTCAAATAAATGACACAAGTACCATATGCTTTAGCAGTTGGGATTCTCATGTATGCTATGGTTTGTACCATACCATACATTGCACAGAAGTGGGATTTGTGAGTAGATTTATGGCCAATCTATGTAAATATCATTTGAAAGTAATCTAATTGCTACTCAAGTATTTGAGAGGGACATCTAGCATGCATTTATGCTATGGAGGTTCAGATATTTCTTTATGTGGCTATGTTGATTTGGATATGGCTAGAGATCTAGATGGTAGAAGGAGCACTCTTTGGATATATATTTTCACAAAGTAGGTGGGATGAAAATTAGATGGATATTGAGATTGTAAAAGGTTGTGACTTTCTCTATTATAGAGTTAGAGTATGTTGCGACTACATAGGCTAGCAAAGAGATGATATGGATGAGCAAGTTCATGGAAGATTTAGGAAATGAGAAAGATGATTGCAAATTTTTCAATGACAATCAAAGTGAAATTCATTTGGAAAAGAACTCATCATTTCATACTAGAACAAAACATATTCAGCTTAATATATCACTTCATATGTCAAGTATTAGAGAATGAGCAATGAAACTAGAGAAGATTCATATGAGTGTGTTGGTGAGAAAACTTGTCAGGGACAAATTGGTGGTTATCTTTCCAACGCTCTAGGAATCTAAGTCCCTCTACTTAATCAGTGTAGCTATTGTACATACATGCGTGAGTAAATTTTGAGTTTTATCCTGGTGGAATTTTGACTGGGGATCCAATAGGGGCACTCCACCGACCTTGTGGTAAATGCTTGTAGGTATCTGTAAGGGAGGAATTTACTATGAATGTGGGAAAGGGGAGTGAGAATATTTAGAAAGGAGAAACTAATTTTACAAGTAGAAAATTAGAGAATTGCACACACTAGCTAGAAGTTTCATTACATGCACTTGCATTTCAAAAGAAAACAAATCTACATAACAACATCAAGACTAAATAGAGATTAATGAATACAAAGTACTAATAAACTCCTCAAACAAAGAGGATAAATTTCCTTCTTCCTTTATTAAAGCTCAAGCAAAATTTGTACATATTGTGGGGAGTAGAAGACATTTTTAGTAGGAGAAATGGAAGAAACTATCTCTTGCTTTCTTCACAAGGATATCTCTCTCATGAATTCACAAAAAAATATCTAACATCTAAGAAGTAAAATTCAGAAGAATTTTTGAAGAAAAAAATTAAGAAGAACATCAAATGAGAAGCTTGATACAATTTATAGAAGAGGAGGCAAGTCTTCATCTTCCCAGTGACTTTTCGAATAACTTAACATGACTTAAGACTGTTCATATTCCACTTTAAATATTTAAGTCCCTTTTATAATAGCAAGGTGACTTAAAGTTACATTATATTAAAAAGTGCAACCCTCAACACAAAATTATAACATTGAAGAGAGAGAGAGTGTGTTTGCATGAGAAAAGAAGAGGAAGAAGAAGAAGAAGAATTATGTTGAAGGATGAGCTATTGTGGTGGACTTGGCTCCGCTCTCTGACTGCTCTCCACTTTGTGATCCTAAGAAGGATTCTATCTTTCCAAGCTCTTGTTTGAAATGGGCCACTACTAGTTCTACTTTGTTAGCATGAGGGATGCAAACGCAGCTCAAGGTTTCAATCCATCCATCAGTCACATTGTTGATGTCCTTGCACTTCCCGAACCACGATGAATGCTTTTCTGCGATAAGTGCAATGGAGGCTCATATCTTTGAGAAGAAGTTGAGAGTATCCTTAGTGAAGGAAAATGGTTTTCCCACCCCTTTCTTGACATATTCCTTGAAAGATCCAATCACTTCATCAACAGTTGTGTGTTCGCTCATTGTGGGTACTCCAAGTTTATGAACTTTCCAATTTATACTATCCTACAACTTATATGTTTGTTCTTCTTTCTCCTCTAGCTCTGTGAAGGCTCGATTGATTGCTTCAAATCTGATTGCCAAGGCCCTCACCCATACATGTGTCAAGTATTCTACAGGAGTTTCAAAAACCTTCTTATTAATCAACTCCTGACAATGGGTGTTTCTCATCTCACTCACTACTAGTCCCAGAGGTTCCCAGTAATCTCTTTCTTTCTCCACATCCTCTTTGAGTTCTCTCATTCTATTGGCCATTGCGCACATGTACGCAAAGAGCTTGACTACCTCTTAGAGTGTTGAATTCCCTTTTTGGAGATTGATTTGATCCATTCATTTTTTGTTCACCCCCGCATCGTAGCACGTACATTTTTCTAATGGATTCTAGATCGAAGCTTACGATGGAAACCACTTTCTCAATAGGAAGTGTTATAGTACTTGATTCCACCAGGTGTTGCACATAAGATGAAAGGGTTTGTACTTGTTCCTCTAGTACCTCAATATTATCTTTATATTCTTTATTCCTTGCCACCATGCAAGTAGAAGATTGTTGATATATGTGCAAATATCCCTCATGAGTAGCTCATCTCATAGTCACCGTGTCATCTCATCCACTGGCTTGATTACTTTTTGCAAAGCTACTTTGATGTACTAATTACCTGTCTCCCCACTATAGAATCATGAGGCCATCTCTGTGATATTTCTTGATCTTTTTATTTAGCCAACCAAACAATCACCGATAGATCGGGGGATGCTACTTGTTGCACAGTGTGAGTGGCAAGGATGACCATTTCCTACATATATGGAAACATCTTGTCAGATTTAGGATCTATGATGGGTGCATCATCCATTCTTTGTTCTAGTTTAGGGGGCAAGTCCTAAATGAGAGGGGTGTTGGTGTCGACAATGGGAAAGACCTCTTACAAAGTGGTATGAATACTTTGGATCATGAGTCATATACTCTTCATTCACCCGTGCTTCTACGCTTTATTGGATTTTCTAATTATATTACTAAGATCACCTCTTCCTCCTATGGAAACACCAATGAACCTTCTTCTTCCCTGAATTTATTGGATGTCTTCTTGTGGGGAGAATTTCCCAATTCCACGGCCTTCCTTTTTGAAGTCACTCTAGAGTGTTTAGAGATGGAAGTCACCTCTACCACTTTTGAAGATGAATTATGTGAAGCTTTCTTCGCTTGGAGAAATTCCTCGTGACCAAATGATCATAACTATCTTCTTCAAACCATTTCTCCATTCTCCTCATCACCTTTTTAGTCCACTCCAATATATCTCCTAATTCATGAACATGCCAGTTTATTTGGGGCATTGGGGACATCTTGGTTGCTATGTACTCAGGATCATAGATCTCTATCCCATCATCATTCAAGATGTCTTCATACCAAGAGAACTTGAATTTATTCATCTCACTCGTTTGTCATCCTCATGTGGTCCTTTTCACGTACTTCAAACTCATCAATATAGTTTGCCCAGTAGTCCTCGACTTGTGGCTCATGTTGTAATTCTAGGACATAGAACGAATTGGGCTCTTCTCAAATGTAAACATTGGGCATGATGATGTACGAATACAAAGTCAAATGTGCAAAAGAGGCCTCTAGGTGAGATGCATCATTTGAGATTTTACATGTGAACTCCCCTAGAGATATAGGGAGTGAAATCAATTTCTTTCTCCTACTTCTGAGCTTGTTATTCACTCAAGTGATATGCCTGTAGAGCTCAAACAATACAATCTAGTCACTAAGGTGCTTAGATAGTTTCAACGGAGCTTAGTTGAAGCTAGTGACTCGTATGTAGAGAATTATATGAAGTACGAGCCATATTCCTTAATCAGGGATGCCACTTTTGGTGACATATTAGCTTTAAAATCCCCTTCTAAGCTTTGGACCATGTACATAGTGAATGCAGCGTTCACGTGAGAAAAATGCCTATTACTCTTATCTATTACCAATTGTGGAAGTTTCTTCAATATATGTACCTTGGAAAAAATGTTCTACGTGAGAGCCAATCCTTTGAATGATCTTGAGCTTGTAAAGAGATAGACTAGATAAGAATTCATGTGGAACTTATTTGTCGTGGGAACTGGAGTAGTTGCAAATGGAGATTGTCACTCATAATCTGCCCCTAGTCAATTCTCTGCCTTCCTTCTGTCAGTGTTAGGATGAAAAGGCCCATCCAGTCTTAGAAGTTTCTCGTGCTTGCTTCACCCATAACTCTACTGAGGAGAGTGATGACATTAGAATACCTTTCTCTGAACTCACACCTTAGCAGATTCTTGGGAACTCCTTACACATATGAATCCATTGTTTCCCAATCACACATGGCCCTAACCTTTAAGATGAAAACCATGCTAGGGGATGTTGGTATCTGTAAAGAGAGTGAAATGGTCCTAAGGCTGATGACCACCATCGCTGTACCATTGTTAGCTTAGATGGTTCATGTCTCGGGATCATAGTGGAAAGAGCAAGCTAGGACTAACTTGAGACTCTACACACACTGGGTGTCCTACAACGGTGAACAAGCCACTTGTGAATATCTGGTCTTCAATCCTCCTTCAGTCCTTGGAGGCCATGTGAGTCTTAAGGTCATTTAGGTCCATGTACAAGACATCATTGTCTTCCACATCATACTCACAGGAGAAGGGTTGTGTCTCGATTCTGACTCATCCACTTCAGCTTCATGTCTCCCTTAGAAAAATCAACTTACTATTTTTAGTAAGTGTGAAAAATCAAGTCCCCGATCTTCAACTGGATGTTGCAGCTCAATTTTCCTCTTTCTCCCTGTGTTCCTCATTCCTTCTAGATCAAATTTCTATTTTTAGCAGGTACTCAAGGGCCCACTTTCTATTTTTAGTAAGTGCTAAAAAATGTCCGTTCTGGTGAATTCTCGGCTATAGTGCACCTCCAATGTCTTCATCTCTTTCGCAGGTTCTTCTATCGACGACTTTCCTGAAATAGAAGTTCCTATGTAGTATAACTGCTATTTTTAGAAAGTTGGCTTCTAGGATTTGGATTGACATGGAATGAATTTTTTTGATATGTGTTTTTTCCCAATATCATCCCTTTGAAATTTCGTTTCCACCCGCTTAATAGTCTAGGAGATTTTAAAGTTTTAATTTTCAGACCTGGCAGTGCTCCTGGATGCAACAACCATTAATCGACCTCAAAATTATAAGTCTGGTTTTCTCCTCTGTTTGTGAAGAAAATTATATTTTTTATGTGGGTTTTTTCTTCTGGTGTTTCATGTGCAATCTTACTTCAATCTAACAACTTGTTTGACGGGAAATCCCACTTCTTTCTTTTTTGATCCGGAAAGGAGTTTTTTTGTTTTGGATACTTTTTCGTATGAGAGGAAAGTTTGAGGTTATAATTTTGATGGTATTGGATAGATGAAAAAATATCATAAAATGGTTTGTTGATTCGTGGACTAGTTTGCAATATTTTTTAGATTTACCTTTTTTGGCTATGGAGGTTTTATTGTTCTCTTCTTCATTTTTTTTCATTTCTCCTTCTTAGCTTGATGAGAATTCCTTTCGAGACCTTCATATCACCATCAAGAAGGTATTTCAATTCCTTGGTTGATCTGGTTTGATTTTTTTCAATGGCGGAGTGATGGAAGAAAGTTGCAACTGAAGGATGAAGATTGTTTGTGCATGACAACATGGAAGTAGATGGAAGCACTAGAAGCATTGAGCGACAATTATATTTTGAAATTTTAAACACATGGTGGGAGAATTTGGGGCACTAATTTTCATTTTTGATGTCCTTACCTCAAGGATGTTAGGGACATCAAATTCCATGGTGGTCAAGAGGACAACATGTGACGACGATCTGACGACAGGGGATGAAGGTGAGAAAAGATACTTTAAAGCACTAGGAGCTAAAAGCTGGTCACATGGATCTCCAAAAGACTCCCCATAGAGATTGGGAACATTTTTCCATGTTTGATGTACATAACCTCTGGGACATAAGGAACATCAATTTCCACGGTGCTCTTGAACCGACACGTGGTGCTTGATCCGACAACAGGAATAGATGCTCCAAAAATGCACCTAGGAGCTGAAAGTCAGTCATGTGGGTGACCAAAAGACTCCCCATAGGATAAAGGAATTTTTTTGCATGTTTTATGTCCCTGACCTTAGGGACATTAGGGACATCCATTTCCATAGTGGTCCTGGAGCTGACACGTGGCACTTGATCCGACGACAGGGAATGGATACTCCAAAAATGCACCTAGAGACTGAAAGTCAAGTCTGGAGGTCACATGAGGGTCCCAAAGGTCATATGGGGGCTAGGAGAATTTTTCCAAGTTTGGTGTAACTTACCTCAAGGATATTTGGGACATGAAATCCTACCAGGCTCCTAGTGCTGACATGTGTCCTCCCAAAAAATGACTAAGTCCTGAACTACCTTTGAGAGGGTAACTTGGAACGATGATAACTTGAGCTCCCGGTGGAATTTATTGGTGAAATTTTATATGATCCTGACTAGAAATGGAATTTTGGATTCAATTATGGGGCTATATATTCTTTATTCAAACATATGATCCTTAAAAAGTGGATTTTTGATTTGAGAGTCCACTTGTGCCTGAGAAAACCGCCTTCCAATCCTATGCGCCAAGGTGTTGTGAAAAATATGATTTCACCATCATGTATTTATTGGAATACTATTTATGAATATTTTTTTTTACTTCTAACTCCATCCGAGCTCTAGGGATCTTCTTCTGAAGCCTAGCAGTTGTTTTAGACCTTTGTACTACCTAGGCTTGTGAACCCTATTTTTTACTCAGACTACTCCAAGTCTTTCAAAACTTCCAAAACCTTCCAAAATAATTTCCACGATGTTATAAGGTATTAAATTCACCTCCATGTTTAATTTTTTCCTTACATCCACTCTAGGGGGTTTGATCCAGATCCTGGGAAGGTCGGCGATATCCCTTCCCAATCACGGCAAAAGATAGCATCTTTCTCGAACTCCTTAAAATCACATAGGGGAATGAATAGAATTTCCTAAATCATCTAGGGGACCAATTCAAAATAAAATAAGGGGTAACCAGACTAATGGATTTGACCTAGGGTGCCTAGGAATGATAAAACATGAAAAATTCATCACGGGGTATAATCTGTCATGCTTGAAACTTCCAATTTCCTTATTGCACATTTGCATGAAAACAAAGTGAAAACCCTGTGGATATGCTAACGAATCCATTAGAAAAATAGAATTTGGAGCTACACTCCACTTTTGTTGGTCTTCGAGTTTGAGACTTGAAGAGGAAGAAACAAAGCTAAGGAAAGGATCCAAGAATGACATTGTACAGGTATAGTGCAATAATTTATCTCCAAGTGGGAGATTGTTGAGATGTGGAGCTCAATTACTTCAGTTTAGCATGTTATATCAACTTGCTAGAAAACTCACTAAATGACATTGGTTAAGTAGGGACCAACATATTTCATTTATGACCAACATCGGTCAGAAAAGTAGGAACCATCATCGATTACCTGTGTGTGAGTGTTTTATTTAACTCATGGGAATTAGATCTAATTTTAGTATTAAAGTATATCTATTGATTGTAATTGCATGGCTAAGTGCCCTAATTTTTTATAAGGTATTTATAAGCTAGAAATCTAGGGTTAGAAGAGAGAGTGAATGATTATTGTGAAAATAATTGTGAGAGAGAATTCTTGGAGAAGAAAGAGAAGCTTTAGAGATAGAATGTACTATACATATGAGAGGTGTGGAAGATTGTAAATCTTATAAAATCTTAGGATAATAAATTAGCTTGTTTCTTGGTGGATGTAGCCCACACTTTGGGTGAACCACATTAAATCTGATGTTGATTTATATCTCTTATTTTGTATATTTCTTCTAGTAGAATATCCACTTTTATTGCATGCATGCTTAGATTGGATATATTATCCTGTAACCGATGTGCTAGTCCCAATAGTTAGAAGGAGGTTTCGGCTGATTTGGAAGATGATAAGGGCTAGCTTTCAAGACCACCGTGTTAGTGGATCCTTTTTCCTTAGAATGATTGTTTTGTGGTTTAGAAGAATAAGAGGAGTCATTTGATTTAAACAGAACACTCTTGTTGCGTAACTAAAGTTTCTTCTCTTACAGGGCATGGATTTATAGCTTATGATCCATTGTGAATGCCTCATCAAACTTTCTGAAATTTACACATGAAGAGTTGGGGAAATGTGTTTGGCACAAGCCCTAGTGAACAATTCTATCATCTTGGTTTTGGAATT
Source organism: Taxus wallichiana var. yunnanensis (assembly GCA_018340775.1). Classification (NCBI taxonomy): domain Eukaryota; kingdom Viridiplantae; phylum Streptophyta; class Pinopsida; order Cupressales; family Taxaceae; genus Taxus; species Taxus wallichiana. The sequence continues at coordinate 1,748,070 of JADAXU010000056.1, read as the reverse complement.
TGAAAGGAAAGTTGATTAATGAGACCCCACTAGCGTATGAAAAATTCAATGATAGACTTGTCCTCGTACTGATGAATAGAGTATAAATCAGTCATGGAGACCTTCTTGGAAATATTGATGGAGAAGTGGTCAAGGAATGTCTGGGCTAATTGATTGAAGGAGAAGATTGAGTGCTTCAGTAAAGCATTGTACCAATCTAAAGCAGGTCCTATTAAGGACATGGGAAAATTCCTAAGAAGTAAGGCGTCATCATGGGTGATCAGATAATAGACATGTTTGAATGATCGCAAGTGTTGTTTCGGATCTTCCTTACTATTAAATCAATTGAAATTAGGCATCTCCTAATGTGTGGGATAAGGATGAATGGTTATAGATGGATGAATAGTCAAATTACAAATTTCATCGTAAGTCAAGGTATTGCAAGATCCGGACAAAGATTCTTCAAGGTTCTGCATCTTATCCATCATCATCCTTATAAGATCATTTGTAGGATTCTATTTAGAGACATCCCATATGGTATAACGGGGTGGATGAGGTAGATAAGTTGTAGATGGCACACTAGTGTATGGTGGTGCTGAATAAGAAATTTGTGATGGGGGTATGTAAGAGGGAATAGATGATGAAGGCATGTACCCTGAATAAGAATTAGAACCGACAGGTGGTTTTGAGGCATGGTATACATGGGATGAACTTATGTGAAGACCCTCGTAACAATAGGTGGAAAGGTTTGGGGTATGGAAAGGACCAGATTATGGAAAGGGGTGTGAGATATCGAAGTGACTGGTGGCTAAGAAGAAATGGGTACATGATGTTTTGATGATGTGGATATCCCTACACTAAGATTCATAGATGATAGTCGAGCGGAGACGTCAAAGGGTAAAAATACACCGAATGTGCAATAGATGATGTAGGTGTGACATATATCAAATTTGTAGGGGTTCTCTCGAGAAATGACAGGTGGTGAGGTGGAAGTAGGTAATGCTACACTAGTGTTGGCCGATACAAAAGTGGGGGCAAGAGCGGGAGGAATGGAGATAGGCATCCCATATATGAGCTATCCTGATGAGTCATGGGTAGAAGAATGGGTGAGGTAATACTACAAGGCTACAGGATTGTGATCAAGGAATTTCGTGAATTCCTCATCACCCGTGGTATAGCGATGAGAGAGAGCGATGGGGTCCGTGGGTGAAGAAATAGAATGTAGTGAGGGGTTGGGAGGTAAGGACTGATGGTGACATTAAAAACTAGGGTGTTGGCTTTCTGGTGAGTTAAAACCATGTGAATGGTGGAAATATATGTAGTATGAGCTTTGAAAATGATACAGAAACATAGAAACAAAAGACGGGAAAAATCTAAAAAAATGAAAGTAGGTTGATGTTTCTAATAAAAATTAGATAACACGAAAACCAACATCGGTTGGGTAACCAAAGTGTTGGTTGGCTGAATGAACCGATGGTGGTCATTGTACCAGTGTTGGTTATTGAAGATAATCAAAAGAATTAGAAATATGGAGATGAAAGGGGTAAAATAGATGAAACTAGACTCTGTTAATGGTGACAGAGACTCAAAAATGAGTGTAGTAAATGAGTCGGAACATAGAATATGTATGAATATGAATTAAACACTATTTTAGATAAAATGACCAAAAAGTATCGGAAACCGATACCAAGATGATGACTAAACCGATGTCGACTCGTTGGACCGATGCTGAGTTCTTTGCGAATTTTGAGAAAATGAAGAAATTTTGAATTTGTAGTGAATTAATTCAAAATAAAAGCCAACTCAAAAGATGATTATTGAAATAAGATGTCCTATGACACTCAGAAAGAACCAAAATACACTAGTTATGATAGTGGAGTGTGAAAGAAAATAAAAAGTGAAGGATCATTCTCACAACTCAAAACGCAATTCAAACAAGCTAACACTACCAAAACATGTAAATCCTAGGTATCAGATTGAGTGTTGAGTGGCTTATGCCCTTTTAAACTGAGTGTGAATGAAATAGTTTTTGGATAAGGAAGGTTCCCTATAAGAAATCTATTGTTGGTTTCAAGTTATTTTTGGATAAAAAGGCTTGATATACCTTTCAATACGTGTGGTCCGAACTCTGATATGACAAACCAGCTAGAACACCAGGCGGTGCCCACCGTCAATGGGTTGTTAAATCCTTGACGACTTCTTCCTAGAAAGGGATTGTTTAAGAAATGTGTAAATTATTTAAGTGGTTTGGCCTGCGAGTGTGAGCACAAATGTGAACTACGCTTAATCTAAATCCATTCACCAAGTGGTCATGACCTCAACCGTGTGTCTATGTGATCTAATGCAACACTCAAAGGATGAAATGCACATATTTTGAACCCAAATAAAAAATGATATCCGATGTAAAAAAGAAGAACATGAATAGGAAAAGGACAAATTTCTTTTAGACAAATAGAAAGAAGATAAAATTTACAAGGGAGAGATTTAATGTGAATTTTTTAGAAAATAAACAAACACACAAATGCACCCTATATGAAAAATGAAAAGAACCCACAAGATGGGGTCCCACCAAGCGTGCCAAAATGTATCACCACAAAGTAGAGATAAAATAGATAATAGGTAAGGGTGAGGAGGAGTACCCGTGATAGTTGAAGAATGTTATCCAAGATGATTGTAGAGATATTTCCTTTGGCTAGGAGTAAAAACTTAAAATAGAACACAAGACCACACAATAGAATTAAAATAACAATTCTTTAATTTGCTAGAAAATATAGATCTAGGAAGCAAGGGGCTTCTAGAAGGATGTCAATCCACTATTTTAAACAATTTAATGCAAGGAAAGAGCATAAATAAGGAAATCCTACTGTAGTTGATATGATTTAGGCATCTCATATAAACACAATAAGAAAATCTAATCTAACAGGAAAAGTTATGATTAAATTTAAAAGTCCAGTAAGGCAATATAGGTTTTAGGTTTGACAGAGGATGTACGTGAGGTCCATGAAAGATTTGATGAAATTTGGGAGTGTTTTGAGTTAGTTGTTAATGTACTAGTGTAGGGAATTTTAGCAAGAGAGACTGGCAGTATCGCTAAGTGACCGATGTCGGTCTTCAGTAAATGAATGACACCGGTTGGGTAACCATGTCGTAGGGGAAATTGGGAAGAAATATTAAAAATAGGTTGATGGGAGATCTTTGTGATTGCACAGAGAGTTGGGAAGGATTGGGGGAGGTTGTGGGATTACTTAAAAGACTTAGAGATCATAAGAATGGTATTTCAGAAAGTTATGGTGGTTTTATGGGAAAATGCTTAGATGGAGGTGTTGTAGGAGAGATCTGGGTATGAGAGGTAATAGAATGAAATAGATAACTAGTAAATATATAATCTACTAAAACCAATGACAAAGTAGAGATATACTTGTGAAATGGAGATGAATGGCAGGAGGTTGTGGTGGTTGTAGAAGAAGGTGGTCTTGAATGAATGCAGAGTAGTAGAAGGCATGGTGTTTCTCTGTGAGTGCACTAGAGCTCTGGATCAATCTTTTGATGAGTGGTGTGGTGTTTGAATGTTGTAAGGGCCTCTAGTATGTTGTAAGATTGCTGAAAATCTTGAGAGTCAGTATGTAAGGTCACAAGAGCTAGAAAACTAGATTCAAAACCTGAGAAAAGAGTTAGAAAATATTATTTAAGGAAATTGATGGTGGTTAGGTGACTCGGCATCATCGAGGAATAACCAACATTGGTTAGGGAGAAATGGTCATACTTGCTAAAAATAGCTTGATTCTTCCTAAATTTGGCATGATTGAGATTTTGGTTCTAGGTCACAAGTGTGGAATGGTGCTAAATGGAGTGGGAGAGTAGTTAGAGGGATAATAGGCCATTAATATTAGGGTTAGAATAAGTCCTAGTTGGTTAAGGGAAATGGGGACTTAGTCTTAGGTAATGAATAAGGTTGGAATAGGTCTAAGATGAAGTAGAGAGGTGAGGTAGTAATTAACTTAATTTTGGTAATTAAACTAATTAAAATGTGTGTAAGTGGGCATGGTGGGGGAATAGTATTGAATTAATTAATCAAAGGGGTTTAGATGATTGTGACCAAATTTTGGGTGTCTACATCATCATGACATGAATGCTTCCTTTTCTCCTACCAACCGGTAGCAAAAAAATCTGTTGTTGGTTAGTAGCATCTTTACAAATTATTTCGATGCCATTCTTTATCACCCGAATGCTTCTCCTTATCACCTTTTATTCTACCATTCGGTAGCACCATAAATGCTACCAATGACCACTTCATTATCTATTGATGCCACCATTTTCACTAACTAGGTCTTCACCGTGATACAGTTTGGTACCATCCATACATGCTACCGGCCGGTAGCCCTACAAAATGCTACCGGTGGGCATCAAAACCCATAATTTATACAACTCTAAAACTTACACCAGCTTGTCCCTTCAACACGGTGATCCACTCACTTTGCATATAAAGATCAACTTATCCGAACAAACCTACGAGATCCCTTGTAAATTGAAAATCATGCCTCAATCATTTTACAACACCCAGACCTATTAAGTTATCCATTTTTCAGGGGTGCAAAAATGGATAAAAATACTTAAATATTCTAGTGTCATCCCTTTAGTTCCACTTATTACAATGGCCCTTTTTCAACAATAAAGAATGAATTTTACTAGGGAATTAAGTGATCAATCTAGCTATGGATATAAATGGATCTTATTGGACACTAATTACTTCACTATGTGGCTTGAAGTCATCCCGATTAAGAATGAAACCCAAAAAGTGTTGATGGATTCAAATATCATTACCATAGTTTGCATACCTAAGAATATTGTGGCTAATAATTTTATGTGTTATATAGGCATCCCTTTTCTTGAATATGTGTGGCTAGTTTGACATAAATATGAATTATTCATCAAATTAATATCCCCAAAGAAGTGGTCAAGCTAAGTTTTGCAATAGAAATTTAATCATAATAGTAAGAAGGTGATGCATGAGCATCATTCATGATGCTTAATGAATAATAGACAAGCCATAATAAGCCTGCAAAACACTCTCACCTATGTTAGGTGCTTAATCAAGTTTCCCTCCATAAGTTTGATATTTGAATATTCAAATTATGAATGTAATAACTCTTGTAAAAAGTAAAGAGTCAAATGTTAGTTATTATAGGATAAATTGTACATAGTAGGAGGATTATTTGTCTTAGGATATTGTGTTGACTATGTATTTAGTTGTGTTTTAGCAATGTATTAGTTGGCAGAAAAAAATATGCCTATTCTTGTGTGTAAGTTGAGACATTTTCTCAACAAGAAGTAGATAAAGTCAAAACAAGATATGTATGATGGGATTGGAGATGTAATTAGATAAAAATGTGTATTGGGAATAAGAGGATCAAGCATTATGTAGAGACGATCAAGGAAGAATATTATCAATTGGAGGAATCATATATTGCTGAGATGAAACAAGATTGTATGAAAATGTAAGAGGTAGTACTATAATTCAGTCATGGATAAGCATAAAAGTTGATTGTCCTAACCTTAAAGACCTTAAAATTACCTTCCAATCATGTATTGAAAGATTTCAAATGCATGCATATCGATTTTATGAGTTTAAAAGAAAAATTTTGTGAGTGTTTTTAAACTATTCACTATGGTTGCTTTGAGAGGGTAAAGCAACTTGAAAACCATCAGTCTAGCCTAAAAATTAGAAAACTCATGAGTGTTAGATTATAAGGCTTACACAAGTGATGAGGAGCATGATTATACTTTTTATGAGTTTTAAAAGTGAATAATATGGGATTTACAATGAAATGTCTCCTCTCGGGCCCAATCTAGGGTTTGTTATAACTTTTCATTCAACCTATTAAATTTATCTAAACTTTGTAGAAATATTTGTCCCCTCATCAAAAGGAACTCTCCAAATTTCATGTTCAACAAACACATGTACTAGGAAATAATTCTAACATAAATGTATGAATACGTGGGAGTTGTACAGTGGGTGAGGAAGGTGCAATTTAGGATAGTTTGAGGTAATTTGAATTCTTAAAGAGTTGAAATTGATTAGTATGATTTTTAAAGGGATTATTCAAAATGTTTATGATGTTTTTTTATTCTTAGAGATCATCTTTGGGATGAATATCATCATCCATTTCCAATCTAGACTCTATGGACTACTATACACAATGGCTTATTTAAATACCTATCAAAGGAATTCATAGGTATAATCTCCTGCATGGTTTAGGTACAAAAAATGGTCCATTATGCTATATATTGAGGTTTCATTATCACATTTCATGGGAAATATCAAGAACGTGGAGTAAATATAAAACTTACTTGAAGACACAAGTGAATACAGGATGTGGGATTTGATGTTATTTGGAAAGCTTCTCATGTTTAGATCTTAGGAATGACATTGATGGTGTATTAGGATATTACTAGGGTGTTCGTAATTCCCTCTATGGTGTGAACATGCCTTCTTAGCCAAACCGTTATATCACGGGCCTATAAGAGGATTGTCAAACTTTTTTTCCCTCAAGTTGTTCTAAGGAACCTTGTAGAGGTTATCTAGACTTTGAGTATATTAACAAATGATTCTTGATAAGGTGGCTAGAGTCCCATGATTATAAATGAGATAATTCTTCCCTTTAACTTCTTGCACAAAACAAATAAAAGATGGCGCTTAGATCATTTACATTGAATTTTAAAAATATGAAGAATACAATCAATTTGCAAGAAAGTTGGAATTGGATCCAAGGATAATGGTAGAGAACCAGTACTTTTATAGGTGGGAAAATTTCTAGGAATATGTCAATTACAAGAAACTTAGCAATGTTGATCTTAAAATTCTATATTGTTATGGATTATTCATCTACTATGTATGAACCAAACTTACAAATCCTTATAATGAGTTTAATGTCATTATACAAAGGTTAAGACAAATATATAAGGGATAACCAAGATAGTCTTGAAGGTTGCGACCTAGACAATTTCTTGTTTAGCATGAAAAATGAGTACATTGATCTAGAATGTTATTTAAGTAGAGATGACATGGTTATAAGTACTTAAGGGATATGGACCTCCATTTATGATATGACTATTTATTCTTAGAGGAAGGTTAGAAATGATTCAAAAATCCTTACAAGTGATATTCATTACCATAGTTTCCATAAGGAATTTTATTGAATAGGGTTATAATTGAAGGGTTCTACATTGATCTATTATTAAATAAACCATTGTCTCCTAGGGATCAAAGGTTACAAACATAAATTCCTAGACTAGGTGGGGTCATATGAGTACAAAATATAAAAATCCTTAACCATATTTGTAATGAACGATATCTAACCTTGCATGATGGTTGTGAAGGGTCAAGGTTGTTTGTGGAGTCCTCGAAGATGCACGACACCTGTGGGATGAATATGAGTATCAACATGGAGAGCTGAGATAAGAGGGTACATCATTTTGGTTTTAGAGTAGTTAGTACTGTAGACACCTATAATTTAACATGAGTAATTTAAATACTTAAATTGCGCTAATTATCTTCTTTTCCACAAATTGACAACATATCGTGAATATAGCACACTTCCTCTTCCACTACCATTAATTAGCTACATTATGCTAGTTAATTAACCCTTCTATCCAACAAATAAACCAATTAATTACTTTTTGTTAATTAATCCCCCTTTCTATCTAGACTAATTAATTATTATTAATTAATTATCTTCCTCTTCCATTAAATCAATAAATCATCACTTATTTGATTAAATCCCTCTCATATTCTAAATCATGCTAATTATTCCTCTAAAAATCTTATATAAGCTTGCACACCTATTAATTAATCACTTTGGTTAATTAATAAAGCCCCTTAAACCCCATGAGTCATTAAAGGACAATATAAATTCTCCTAAGGTTGACTCAACCCTTTCTAAACCTCCCTTATCCACAACTAACAAAACCTCTCCATTTATACCACATGAAGAGGGATGTAGAGATTCTTCTATCCATTGGGATATATAAGGAGCCCTCCTCCTACCTTTCTATTTACACCTACACTCATAAATGAGCATAGAGCATACACTATAGCCATTTTATCATCTTTGAAGCATTCTTCCATTAGAAGAGCTAGCCTTCTCCATTTCTTGCATTCATCCACCCAAGTTTTAAAGTCATATGGAGATATGTCAAGTGGTCTTGTAGCCATGATTTGACAAGACTCCATTCTTAGAAACCTTGGGATTTCAAGCATACAATCAACTCTTTGATTTCTAGAGATCTACATAGGTTCAATCTCATCTCATTTAGCATTCAATAAGAGATAGAAGTTAATTTGTTTAGCATATTAGCTTGAAATGTTCATTTCATGTTCTAATGTAGAGATGTTGATAGGTTAGCTTTGCTTAAGCTCTTAGCATGATGATGCATAGGTTTAGTTTAGCATTGTATTGAAGCTACTAGGTGTTAGTTTCAATTCTACTTACATAGCTAACTAATTTGTGCATACATTTGGCACACCCGGTGGGACGGGTCCTTAGTCCCTTAACATTCTTGTTCAAATTTTATTGTTATTTGGCTAACCCTTGATATACACATGTGTGAAATAATGTTAAATTTCTTATGATTTTGCTAATATTACATGTGTATGATCTCATTTAGAGCTTTAATTCTAATGGGTTGTTGTCAATTTCAAGCTAACATACTAAAATTTGGAGCATTTTGAGCTTGTTGGTGTCATTTGGACATATTTTGATCTGTAAGATAGGCATCTTTATCGACACTAAAATTTTCCTCCATAATTTCTATTTCATTAATGTATGTATTAGGAATAGGATGTTGTTAAGTATAATTAGTAGTAGCGTCGATAGAAGATAATGGTGCTGCCAATACGATGCCGCCAATAATGTATAGTACGGTAATAGTCAAAAGTACAATAGGAATGTTGTGGTAAAAAGTAAATAGTTGTCGTAAGTGGTCCAGTAATGTTAAAATGTCAAAGTTGGGGTAAGTAGAGAAGTAGGGTCTACATGATTAGGAATTAGAAATATTATATTGGTAATAAGGACAAGGAGTGAGGTCATAAATATTTTGTATATTTTATTTGTAAAAAGTCTAAAAATGTGGAACCCATGTGAAATGATAAGGTTTATCTTATCTTAAAAGATAAGCTTACATGTACAGATAAGAGTTAAGGTATGGAATATGATTCATCAGAGTGGATTTCTTATCCTATCTTAGAGATAAGATGGATAAGCCTAGAAGTCTATAAATAAAGAGGCCACCCCCCTCATTTAGCATAGAAGGAAGTAGTGAGAAATATTGTATGAAGTGTGTAAAGGAAGCCATCAGTTTAAAGGTGTGTTGAAGAAGCCATTAAGAGGTGTAATTGTAAATTTTCTCCCATAGTATTGATGGAAGGCAAGTGAAGTCAATAACACTTGAAGTACCTCATGGGTGAGATTGTAACAATTTCATGTTAATATTATAATTTACTTTGATATTTCAGATTTGTCATCATTCCGTCTTATCATAGTCGATGGTATTCTTGTGTTATGTTTGTTGTTTTGTTTCCAGATTACATCCACCAAACTAAAGGTTATGCATTAGTAAATAATCATAGCACGAGGAGTTCCCGGTGAAGAATTATCATAGTGCCGGATTGGTGATGACATTTTGGTTCCGTTGCAGGACCATTCCTCGTTGGTGGATTGTCTGGAGAGATATTCCCACTTAGTCAAAAATCAATTGGAGGGTAACCTTGTTTTTACTGTGCATAGTAGTTACCATGGTAAAGTCATTTTTGCCGTGAATAGTAGTTACCATGGTAAAGTCATTTTTGCTGTGAATAGTATTTACCACAGTAAAGTCACTTTTTACCGTGAATAGTATTTACCACAGTAACTTCACTTTTTACTGTGAATAGTGTTTACCACAGTAAAGTCAGTTTTTACCGCAGTAAGTCAAGTTTTACCATAGTTTACCGTGGTCATTTCTATTTTCTATTATAGTGATTTTAATTATTGGTGCACATAAGTCTTGTTGATTGTACTTTTGGGTTGGTATTTCACTGTGGTTACTTTTGAAAATGGGGAAGATTCCTATTTTTTCAGCCCAATCTAATGAAGATGCTTCCTCTTTCATTCAAGAGTTTAAACGATCTTGTATTTGTAATGGCCTTATAAGAAGGGAACAATGGACTGAATTTTTTCCTACCTTTTTGGATGGTTCAGCCCTTAGGTGGTTTGAAACACTAGGTGATAATGTGAAAAACTCATGGGATTTATTAACTGAAAATTTTCTTGAAGAATTTGGTGAACAACAAAGATATGCAGATCTCATGATCGATATCACAAAGCTAACCCAAGGAGAGAAGGAGAAGATAAGGGATTATCATGCTCGTGTTCTAGAGCTAAGGAGGAAGCTCGACACCCAGATCCGGAAGGAAGGATTAGTGGATGGGTTGATGAATGGCGTGGATAATATCCTATGTAAGCACTTCATTCTTGGGATGAAGCCAGAGATCAGACAACGAGTGAAGTATGACTGCCCAGCTACCATTGAACAAGCAAAGGAGATTGCAAGAAGGAAAGAAGAAAGCATGGAAGAGGAGCCCAAAGAAATTGTTGCTAAAGTAGAACCTACACCAAAGACCTTTGCTCTAGAATCCACAACCACTCTCGGTGAGCACAAATATTTCTCCTAGTACATTTACTTGAGTATGAAGATCTCGCTCAAAAGATGGGTCGCTTAACTATTAATCTTCTTCAAGGAAAAGAATTTAGTTCTCGGGAGGAGATAGAGGTCCAAAAAAAAATATTTCTGAAGTTGTATGTTATGGTTGTTATAAAAAGGGTCATTATAAGTATAATTGTCCAGATAGAGCTTCTACATCCGGTAAAGGAGATAATGATAAAGGAAAAACACCGTGAATTCTTTTGATGTAGTAGATAAGAGCAGAAATAATGAAGTAGATGTGTTTGTAACAAAAAGAAAGAAAGAAAAAGATAATCAAGATGGAAATGATCCTAAGAAGATGAAATGAGAAACTAGTAAGAAACATAGGAGAAGAAAGTTGGGTGTGCAGGATTTTCTGATTTCACAGGGGCAAGGACCATACTCCATCTTGGAAGATCTATCCAAAAGGCCTACAAATATTACATATGGTCAACTCTTGGCTATGTCTTCTGAGAAGAGGCGGGAGTGCGAAGTGGACTCAATGCTCGACGAAGGAAGGAGGTTGAGGTCCCTATTTTGGAGGCAGAGGCGGATCCCTATGCTCCACAAGCTGAGGTATTATGTAATGGTATTTAAATTCATGATGTCTTAGTTGATGGAGGTGCTGCAGTTAATGTAATGACCGAGTTTGTAATGAATATGTTGGGTTTAAAAATTGATCGCCCTTCAACACTTATGTTAAGGTCATTAAATAAGGGAAAAACTAAACCAAAAGGTGTAGTTTCAAATGTGGCAATATCTCATGGGTGTTGTATGTGTGGTAGACTTTCAGTGATGAAAAATTGTACTCGTGTTGCATACCCAATGTTCTTTGGGAAGACCATGGCTAAGGAGAGTTCATGCAAGAAACTACCGGAATGAAGGCTTCATGAAACTTAGACGTGGTAGAGAGAGGGTGAAGATAAACATGATCCTCGACATCATAAAGCGAGAACCTATGGATTCAAGTGATGAAACCGATGATTGGACATCCTCTTATTACTCTAGTACCAAAGAAGTGGACACTGGAAGTCAAGAAAGTGAGGTTGATGTTTCAGATCATGGATATCCTTCCGGTCCACACCAACTCATGACCCCATAAAATTATCTCAAGAATAAGTTGATGATCGTCTCCAACAAATAAAGATTGGTGATGCTATGATGGAGAGTGAGAAGGAATCCTACCTCCGGCTCTTTCAAGGTACATACACATATTCACTTTTGATTACAAGGAACTCCGTCAAGTAAGTTGGGTAGAACATTCTATTAAGCTTGGTAGATGGTGCTTTAAGCCCATAAAGAAAATGCCATATAGAATGAATCCTAATTTTTCCAAGACTGTAAAAGAAGAAATAGATAAGTTGCTTGATGTAGGATTCATATTTCTTTGTGGAGAATTCGAATGGGTTTCTCCCATTGTGATCTCAATAAAAAGAATGGGAATCTACGCATTTGTGTTGATTACAGGAAGCTCAATAAGGAAACAAAGAAGGATCATTACCCTCTTCCATTTTCGATCGATCTTGGACAAAGTAGCTGGCAGAGTGCTATAGTTTTGCGATGGATATAGTGGCTACAACCAAGTTTGTATAGCAGAGAAAGATCAGCTGAAGACCACGTTCACCACTCCTTGGGGCGTTTGCTTATAGAGTTATTCCTTTTGAGTTGTGTAATGCTCCAAAGAACATTCTAGCTTTTGATGAATAGGGTGTTCGAACCCTACATTGGGACCTTCATTAGAGTATTTCTGGATGATTTTTACATCTATGGGAGCAAGTTGGACCACCTGCACTAGATGGAGACAGTATTTCAAAGGTTAGATGAAGCACAAGCCTCACTAAACCCTACAAAGTGTGTCTTTGGATGTTCTAAAGGTGTTTTGTTAGGGCATGTTGTATCCAAAGATGGTATTGGTACTGATCCTGATAAAGTTTCAAAAATAAAAGATTTACCATTTGCTATGAATAGAAGTAAGTTGAGATCATTTTTAGGCCATGTGGGTTACTATAGAAGGTTCATCAAGAATTTCTCAAAGATTGCACAGCCACTAACCCAGTTCTTGAAGAAGGATGTTACTTATGAACTAGGAAATAAGGCACATGAAGCTTTTGGACAACTGAAGGAAGCCCTGGTGTCTTCACCTGTTTTAAAGAATCTAGATTGGAGCACACCATTCATTATGTACACTGATGCCTTAGATGCAGCACTAGGAAGTACTTTGAGCCAAAAGGATGAAAATGGGAATGAACATCCAATTTACTTTAGGAGCAGATACAAATGAGCAAAGGCTTTGAGGTAAATTATACCAGTAATCTAAAAGAGGCTCTAGCTATCATTTTTGCTGCAAAGAAGTTTAGGAATTACTTGCTCGAGGCAAAAAATTCTAGTTGTAATGAGATCATCGGCTCTAAAATATATTGTAAATAATCCTAACCCATCGGGGAGGATAGCAAGATGGATAATTTTGCTACAAGAATTTGAATTTGATATTATAGATAGGCCAGGAAAGAAGCATGTCAATGCAGATGCACTCTCTCGAGCCTATGATGGTTTAGGATCATCTTGTGATGATGATGATTTCCCGATGCAAGATTATTATCCTCGACACAATCCCTAGTGAATACATAGATATTTGGAATTATCTAAATGAATTCAAGTTTCCTGATGGTGCCAATGCAAAGACTAAGAGAAAGATTACTCAAGCCAATCGTCCATATTCTATTCTACATGGAGTATTATTTCGAATAGGACCTGATGGACAATACAAGAGGGCAGTTGGACATGATCAAGGGAAGGAACTGCTAGAAGAATTCCACAATGGTACATGTGGAGGGAATTTCTCCTGACAACTTACAAGCAAGAAGGATCTTGGATGTAGGTTATTCGGCCCACTCTTTTTAAATATTGTTATAATTATTGTAAGACATGTGATATTTGTTAAACACATGGTAAGCGTAAAGACTTCATCAGCTCCATTATGTCCTATTCTTCCACTTGGTCCCTTTGAAAAGTGGGGAATAGACATTGTAGGTCCACTTCCAACTACCTCACGCCAAAATAAGTATATTGTAGTTGCCACAGATTATTTAACCAAGTGGGTTGAAGCTAGGCCATTGAAAATAGCTTCCATGGATGAGGTGGCAAGGTTCATATATGAACGCATTGTCACCAGATTTGGTTGTCCATTAGAAATTGTAACAGATCAAGGAAGCCACTTCATTAATGAGGTAGTAGAAGCCCTAGTCAATAAATTTTCTATTAAGCACAGGAAGGCAACAACATACAAGCCAAGCACAAATGGACAGGTGGAACGAACAAATTTTGTGTTGTGTCAAATTCTAGCAAAAGATGCAGCCTTGCAGGTACATAAGTGGGATAAAAGGATTCATGCAGCATTGTGGGCATATAGGGAAACATCAAAGTCAGCAACAAGATACTCCCCATTTCAGTTGGCCTATGGCATTGATCCAGTTCTTCCTATTGAGTTTGATATTCCCACTGTGAGAGTTATGAAAAATGAAAGGATGGATGAAAGTGATTCAGTAAAAGAAAGGTTGGTACATCTTCATTTGCTAGAGGAAATGAGGGAAATAGCAAAGGATACAAGCCATAAGAAGAAAATGAAGCGAAGGAATACTTTGTGTAGATTGAGAAACGAGGGACGGAAGCCTCGTGTTATTTTATTAATCTCAATCAAGTAAAAAAGTACAGAGGATGGGCTGCAATATTTATAGATATTGCACAACCAAATACATCCAGGAAAATGAGTTGCACAGGTGCAACCAAAAACCAGAATAAACAAGCTTCCAAATCACCCGGGAAGCAACAATTACATAAAAAAAAAATATATTGTTTATAACAATATAACAATGTGCATACAGCATAAATATGGTTGATTAACCATATAACAATATAACCATTTATTATTTAATTAATAAAATTAATTAAATAATCTAACTATGCATAATTAATATTTAGGATAATAAAATTTATCCTAACATTCCCCCCCTTAATTGTGCATTGTCTGAAGAGATGAGGAGAGAAATGCTCTGAACAACTCGAACTTGTCACGTGCAAGTGACTTTGTGAAAATATCTCGCTCGTTGTTCAAATTGTTGGACAAAATCAAGCCGATGTTGTGCTTCAACACATGTTCGCATATGAAATGAACCTGAACTTCAATGTGCTTTGTTCTCTCGTGAAAAACTGGATTGCGAACAAGTTTGAGAACACCTTCATTGTCTACATACATGGTAGTCGGTTTGTCCTGTGGTATTCCAAGTCCTTCCAGTATGCGACGTAGCCAAATCGCTTCACAGACAGCTTCTCCTGCAGAACGATACTCGGCTTTTGTGGAAGAGTGAGAAACAAAGTGTTGTTTCTTACTTCCCCATGATATTGGTCCAGATCCCATAAAGAATACAAATCCAAAAGTGGATTTTCTATCATCAATGTTACCTACATGATCTGAATCCGAATATCCAATCAAGAAGAAGTTTTCGTTCTTCTTGTATTCTAGACCAAGATCCACTAATCCTTTGAGATATCTTAAAATGCGCTTTGCTGCTTTCCAATGACAAATTTTGGGTTCCTGCATGAACCTGGATAGATAGCTCACTGCAAAGCTGATATCTAGTCTAGTGTAGGTCAGGTAAATGAGACTCCCAATCAGCTGCCGATAGAGAGTGGCACTTACCTCAGAGATGGATCTCGAATGAGATAACTCGTAACTGCTTCTCCATTGGTGTAGCAATTGGTGTGCAATCCATCATCCTAAACTTCTCGAGCGTTGTCTTGGTATATTTCATCCGAGAAACAAAGATGTGATTCTCTTTCGCCATACTTCCACCCAAGACAAGAGTGCATAAGCCCGAGATTTGTCATGTCGAATGATCGCTTAAGATCTTTCTTCGTTTCATCAATCATCTTCACTGAACTGCTAGTGATGACTAGATCATCGACATAAACTACAACAATCACCATCTCCCCCCCTTGCTTTTTGAGGTAGAGATTGGGATCGTATGGATTTCTGACGAATCCATGTTGTACGAGATGCTCATCAATCTTGATGTACCATGCCCGGGGTGCCTGTTTGAGGCCATACAGAGATTTCCTGAGTCTGCATACCTTTTCTTCTTGACTGTACTACATATATCCTCAAAGTTGAGTCATGTAGACTTCTTCTTGTAAATCTCCATTCAGAAGGCACTTTTTACGTCCATTTGGTGAACTTTCCATCCAAATTGAACAGCTAGAGCAAAGATCATCCTAATCATTTTGATCTTAGTTGTGGGAGCAAATGTCTCCTCATAGTCAATGCCTTCTTTCTATGCATACCCCTTTGCTACAAGTCTTGCTTTGCACTTGTCCACTGTCCCATCTGGCTTTGTACTTAGTTTTGAATATCCATCTCGCATCCAATGGGTTTCTTCCCTGGTGGAAGATCAACAAGCTGCCAAGTGTTATTCTTCATCACTGATTGATATTCAGAATCCATGGCATCTTTCCAAGATTTTGACTGTAGGGCTTCCTGGACTGTAGAGGGCTCGTCTGATTCAATGACTCTACTCATCAAAGCAAAGTTAACTTCTTCTCTTGCTTTACTGCGAGTCCGTGGTCCAGGGGTGGATGTATCCGGTGGAGCATCCAGTCTTACATCTCGTAATGTGCTTGTACACCATTTAGGCATACGTTGAGCTGTTCCCATGGGTTATGGTTCTATCTGATCAACACCATCATCCCCATCATCACTTTCATCTTCTGAGGGAACATTAGTTTCAGTTTTTACAACTGGTGAAAAATCTACATCTTGCGAGTCCGGAGGAGGAGTCTCTACTTCCTTCTTCTCGAAAAACTCAACATCTCTGCTTGTGTAGACTTTTCTGGTCTTAGGATCCATCAGTCTGTACCCAAGAGTCTCTTCACTGTATCCAATGAAGATGAGATTTTGTGACTTCATGTCCAATTTCTTTCTGTTCTGTTTGGGTATGTGCATGCTGCTTTGCACCCGAATACTCTGAGGTGTGCAATGGATGGTTTCCTTTTTGACCATGCTTCTTGTGGTGTAATTCCATCAAGAGCAGTTGTGGGTGCTCTGTTTAACAAATACACTGTTGTTTTTGCTGCTTCTGCCCAAAATGTCTTTGCAAGTCCGGAATCATCGATCATGCATCGCACCATTTCCATGATAGTATGATTTCTTCTCTCAACAACACCATTTTGCTGCGGTGTGTGTGGAGGAGGCATTTGTCGACGAATCCCGTGAGTTTGTAGATAGTCTCTGAACTCATCACTGGTGAATTCCCCCCCTCGATCTGAGCGGAGAGTTCTGATGTGACGACCAGTTTCTTTCTCAACTGCCACTTTGAACTTTTTGAATGTTTCAAAGGCTTCACTTTTCTTGCGAAGACAAAAAATCCACATTTTCCGTGAATAGTCATCAACACAGAGCATGAAGTACTAGAACCCTGAATGACTTGGCTGCATTGGACCGCACAGATCGGTATGAACCAGGTCAAGTTTACCATGAGCTCGAAAAGTACTCTTTTGGAATGAAACTCTGTTGTTTTCCTCGCTACAAAGAGGACACTTGTCTGTATCCTTCTGAAGAGATGGTAGCCCATGTACCATATTACACCGGCGAAGTGTTTCGAGATATTTGAAACTTACATGACCAAATCTCCGATGCCACAACTGAGCTGAGGTGGAGTTTTTAGCCACAAGTGCTTGATCATTTTTGTGAATGAAATCAAGTTGAAACATTCGTCCCACATTTGAGGCTTTTGCAATTATTTTCGAGCCTCTAAATTTATCTCGAATCAAACACATTTTCTTGTCGATTACTATCAAAGTCAATTTTCAGGTTGTGATCTAGGAGTCGATCGATCGAAAGAAGATTCTTTGTCACAACCTGTGGACATATAGAACATCCGATAGTCTGCATTTGCGTGAACCAAGGAGTAGAGAAATGTTTCCAATCCTCGAAGTGTATATGAAGAATCATCTCCCAACGAAACATGATTTTTCGATGGTGTGTCCCTCATTGAAATAAACCACTCTTTGTGGCGGTCATGTGTCGAGTGGCTCCCGAATCAACATACCGACGTCACTAGATGACGTGGATGGTTCACTTGATCGAGCAAAGAACAAGAAGTCTTCATTGTCTGATCGTTTCTTGTTGCTCAAAGCAATATTACCTTGCCGTGGGGTCTTCTTTCCAGCCTCCCCTTTTCGCCCGTGATAGTTGTTTGAATGTCCCTTGTAAGTTTGTTGTTGTTGTGGTCCAGAATTTCTTGATGAACCTTTCTTATATGTGTTAAACCAACATTCTTGCAAGTCATGTCCTCTTTTGCAAATGGGACATCGCTTCTTCTGTTGATTGTCCCCATGATACTGATTCTGATGTGGGGACTTTTGATAGGATTTAGGTTTTCCTTTACCTTTTCCTTTCCATTTTTGATGTGAAGACAGTGCCTGCTCCTCTTCATCATCCTTGTTGTACATTGCTTCCTCTTGTTGCAGTAGGTTTACTAATTTGTCAAAACTAATTGTCGTATCTGACAAGTTTAGAGTTGTGACAAAAATTTGATAAGAAGAAGGGAGAGTTCTTAACAATGGGAACGAGAGACTCATCTTTGACCTCTTCTCCTAGGGCTAGAAGTGAAGCCCTCAACTCGCAACTCTTCTTAGAAGGCTTCAATTTTCTCATTCTGTTTGAATTTCAATGTATGTAATCGACTCTACAAATTGAGTATGACATTCTTGTTCTTGGCCTCATATATTGTGCTCAGCTTATCCCAAGCTTCTTTTGCTGATGTGGCATCTCGAATGTGGGCTTGCACATCGTCGGACACTCCAAACAAGATGATGAGTTTTGCTTTCTGATCTGCTCTATCAAATTGTCATTGTTGTGTTGCATCCGTTGGTGATCTGGTTAGAGTACCACTCACAACAGGCCAGATTTCTTCAAACTCAAGTTGTGTTTTTATTTTTGTCTTCCAAGCAAAGATAGTTTGCTTCCTCCGAGCAATTGTGAATCCGGAAGAAAAATTTGGGGGCATTGGTGCCCATTTTGCAGAGATCACCGATGTGGTTTGCTCTTATCACCTGTATAAGGTCTCCCAATCTATATACCGTCATCCGATATACCAACCTTTCTATATACGCGCCTTCCGATATACCCGCCGATACGTGGAAGAAGCTCGCCCTTTCTATATACCCTACAGACGTGAAAGAGGCGTTAACGTACGTGAAAGAATTCGATACGTGGTACCAAGACAGGATCGATGGGGTCTGTGTGATTATTGACACCGGCTCAAAGAAATATCCTCATACGCGTGTGTAACTTCGCTATATACTCGGATAATTTCTCAGTCCGGATTTATGTCTTGCAATCGTTCACAGACGGATGGGATGGTTCATAGTGTGTGCACTGTGACCTTATTACTCCCCGTCGATTTATAGGGACGATGCCCAGATGACGTTGTTGCAGCTATATTAGGCATTAAGTGCAGTAGTAGTCGCGACGGCTTTTTACCCGTAAGCGCTTCCCGCAGGCACTGTATATACCGAACGCTGCGAATGAGATCTAGGATCTCGTGAGTGTTACAGAACCAATTTTACTGTTTTTTATTACAATTCTGCCAGTTTCTGAGCAGTTACAAAGTTTTGCAGTTGACTATGGCAACCTGCAAATTAGTACAATATGCAGTACAATTTTGAATAACAGTAAAAATTTCGCTTTGGGGTCCTGTGACCTCTCGAACCCAAAATGCTAAAAATTGCAAAAAAATAGCTGAAAATGCAATTTTTAGATGGGTCTCCTTTTGCAAAAAATGTCTGGAATGATAAAACAGACCAGATGGGAGAAATTTTTTTACCCTAAATTAGGGATTTCTCCGCTAAATTTAGTTAGTTGTAACTAAATTCAAAAAAGCCTGCTAAATTTAGCAGTTCCGCCAAAATTTCCGCCAGATGCAAAAGGAGAGTTTTTGAGTGTTTTTTGTGGGATTTGATCCTCAAACCTCTCACTCCCAAGGCACATGCACTAACCAACTTGCCCACTTGGGGCGCTTGGACTATGAAAGGAAGGAATTTGTATTTATTGACAAATAAATTGACTTACCTCTAAAAAAATGCAACTTGGTGAGCCTCCATGTGGTGCATGCTGGTGAAGGGGCGTTTTTAGGGTTGTATTTGCCTAAAAATGAATCTGAAGCTTTTCTTTTCACCTCCACGCCTTTGTATTCTCCTATGGCCGCATTTTTTTCCTTTCCACGCACTGTTGCATGTACAGGCCGCGTTTTTTGTGTTTGGGCGCATTTTTTGTTCTCCTTGGCCGCGTTTTTTCCTTGGCCGCTGTTTCTTATTGCCCTGCCACATTTTTAGTGCCTGGGCCGTATTTTTTTCTGTTTATTGCTTGCTTTGTTTGCTTGGGCGCGTCTTTTTTGTTGTTCTTCTCTTGTACAGGCCGCATTTTTTTGTTGTTTATTACTATCTAACCTTCATTTGCTTGTGCAGGTCGCGTGAGGAGTATGTGGCACGGGCACTGCTGCTGCTGCCACCTTTTTCTTGTTTTCTTTTGTGTGCAGGTGGATGCGGACGTCCAGCAGGCCGCGAGGAGGATCTGTAGTCGCTGTTTTTTATTGTCAAGGCTTCACCGTTAGATGAAACCGGTGCAAGCTCGTGGGGTTGGTGTGTGGGCTCGACCCCAAACAATGGCTCGCCCAATGCTTAAAACAAAGCTTGATCTACTATATCCCCAACTTGGCGTGTTCAATAGACCTCCAAAACAAGCCAAGCAAATTCCAAATACAGTAAAACAAAACCCTTATTGGGAAATTTTTTTATTATTATTATCAATACTTGGAGCAATTTTTGCCTCAGTGCTTTGAGTGCACCAAAGGTAAAAAAATTTGCGTTCCAAACACTGAACGAATCGGGGATGTGGAAAGGCAGAGATGAGGCCGAGGTTGCAGCAGAGGCTGCATGTGCTCTCTATTGCTGCATACTCTTCTCCAATCTTCTCTATTTCTGCTGCATTCTTTTTCCACTCCTTCACAGGGCCAGAATTTCGCTCTGGTACCAAATGTAGATTGAGAAACAGGGACGGAAGCCTGTGTTATTTTATTAATCTCAATCAAGTAAAAAAGTACAGAGGATGGGCTGCAATATTTATAGATATTGCATAGCCAAATACATCCGGGAAAATGAGTTGCACAGGTGCAACCAAAAACCAGAATAAACAAGCTTCCAAATCACCCGGGAAGCAACAATTACATAAAAACAAATATATTGTTTAAAACAATATAACAATGTGCATACAGACAAATATGGTTGATTAACCATGTAACAATATAACCATTTATTATTTAATTAATAAAATTAATTAAATAATCTAACTATGCATAATTAATATTTAGGATAATAAAATTTATCCTAACACTTTGATCAAAAGATCCGTTGGTCTCCATTTCATGTGAATGACTTGGTCTAGTATATGATTCCGTATACAAAAAAAGAAGACAGAGAAAATTTATTCCAAAATGGATGGGGCCCTACAAAATAGCGATTGTGCATGAAAATGGTACGTACCGACTGGAGGAATTGGATGGCACTCCCATTACTTAAATGGGTCAACCACAATAAGTTGAAGATTTTCCAAGCACGAGAAGAGTCTACTCTAAGGACAGAGTAGAAGCTAGGAAGGGGGAAGATGTCGACACTAAAATTTTCCTCCGTAATTTCTATTTCATTAATGTATGTATTAGGAATAGGATGTTGTTAAGTATAATTAGTAGTAGCATCCGATAGAAGATAATGGCGCTGCCAGTATGACACCGCCAATAATGTATAGTACGGAAATAGTCAAAAGTACAATAGGAATGTTGTGGTAAAAAGTAAATAGTTGTCGTAAGTGGTCCAGTAATGTTAAAATGTCAAAGTTGGGGTAAGTAGAGAAGTAGGGTCTACATTATTAGGAATTAGAAATATTATATTGGTAATAAGGACAAGGAGTGAGGTCATAAATATTTTGTATATTTTATTTGTAAAAAGTCTAAAAATGTGGAACCCATGTGAAATGATAAGGTTTATCTTATCTTAAAAGATAAGCTTACATGTACATATAAGAGTTAAGGTATGGAATATGATTCGTCAGAGTGGATTTCTTATCCTATCTTAGAGATAATATGGATAAGCCTAGAAGTCTATAAATAAAGAGGCCACCCCCCTCATTTAGCATAGAAGGAAGTAGTGAGAAATATTGTATGAAGTGTGTAAAGGAAGCCATCAGTTTAAAGGTGTGTTGAAGAAGCCATTAAGAGGTGTAATTGTAAATTTTCTCCCATAGTATTGGTGGAAAGCAAGTGAAGTCAATAACACTTGAAGTACCTCATGGGTGAGATTGTAACAATTTCATGTTAATATTATAATTACTTTGATATTTCAGATTTGTCATCATTATGTCTTATCATAGTCGATGGTATTTTTGTGTTATGTTTGTTGTTTTGTTTCCGATTACATCCACCAAACTAAAGGTCAGCATTAGTAAATAATCATAGGACGAGGAGTTCCCGGTGAAGAATTATCATAGTGCCGGATTGGTGATGACAAGATTTACACCAACTACCTTTCTAAAAAAATTAGGAAGTACTTCATTTGATTATTTGGTTTGAAACTCAACATTGTGTGATTGATTCTTGCTTAGCTCGTTCATTTAAGAGAAATCATTGTGTCACGTTGGTTCTTTGACATTCATAACATACCTTGATTTCTTGACATTATTTTTTTCACTTAGGTTTGATAAAAATATTTGAACACATTCACAGATACCTTAGTGAAACTATTACACGTCATGGCTCCTAAAACAAGATTAGGGCTCAAAAAGAAGGCTTTGGAAGCAAGAAAAATGCAAACTTGGGAAGCCTCAAACAAACAAGGGTCAAACCCCTTTATTGGCCATGATCTTAGGCCTTTATTCTCCATGAAAAAGATAAAATAGGTGCTTTTGGACAACGGATCAGGAGTGAATATATACTCATTGAAATTAATTAAGAAACAATGACATATAAAAGAAGATCTAGAGTCCCACATCATTACCATAACTACTTACGACAACACGAAGCGGGAATCAACTGACACAATCACATTACCCATGGAAGTAGGACCCACTTGTCATCAGATGAAGTTTCATGTCTTGGACTTGGAACTTCCATACAATATGCTTCTTGGCTAACCATGGATTCATGCCATGTAGGCCATACCATCAATGTTTCATCAATGCATAAAATTGAAACACGAGGACACACTATCACAATACAAGGAGATCAAGAGCCCTTCACTCACTACAGAGATCTCAATATTTTTTTATGTAAGGGTGCCTATACGTGTCCCTCTACTGATATAGTTGTTCCTCTTCAATCTGAAGCCATGGAGTCATAGGTAGATTCATATTCCTAAGTTATTTCTCCCATGAAGCTTCTACATCAACTTCTTCTTTGATTCATGGGAGATAACCAGTTCTTATTCCACATTTCAAGATAGAAAGATATGGTATCGACATTCAACCCTATGGATCACACCCCAATGATCAAGATGCCACCTATTCTGAGTGTGAAGATAGCTCTGATTATTTAGATAGCGACACATATTCCCATTATAGCCAATACGAGGATATTTCCTCCACAAACCTATTCATGGATATCGCTATCCTTACCATAACCCCTACTGAACCTAAAATTGACCTTGTTTACCCTTTCCTTATTAAATGGGACCAAAAATGTCATGTACCATTGGATATTTTTGAAAATGATGAAGCCATTTAAGAATTCATGGGCATTCATGATACAATTATGATTGGAGACCATAAGAAGGGTTTTTACATTGACTTAGATACCCATGTGTACTTTTGTGAGCAAGTTGAGCTTCTTGGTCAGCAAAACTTAAGAAAAAGTGAGGGAAAAGTTCCAATGAAAAGCCTCGAAAAAAAAATTCCAAGTCACATAGTGAAAACCTCTTTGAGGCGCTAGCTGACAACAAGTAAAAAAATCAATGGACAAGAAAAGTGACCACACCAAGGGTGAAAATATTGTAAAGACACCCTTGGAAGAAGATCTCAACCTTCCTCCCAATCCTATGTGTATGGAATATTTGTCAAAAATGCTAGTGGAAGAAACCATTGATGTGAATATTAGAACAAAAGATGATCCAAAGATAGTCAAACTAGGAGCTTCACTCTCAGCACGGGAACATAAAACATTCACCATGCTTCTATGGGAATTTATAGATGTATTCGCATGGTCCTATAAGGATATTTCAGATTAGATCCAACCTTAGTAGTGCACGTAGATGCCAAACCCATCAAATAAAATCTCAAAAAAATGCATCCATCAGTGACTCTTCTAGTTAAAGAAGAGCTAGAAAGATTTCTAGAGGCAGGATTCATTAGACCTATTGATTACTCAAAATGGATATCAAATATAGTCCCCGTACAAAAGAAACATGTCAGGATCAGAATCTATATGGATTTTAGAGACATTAATAAGGCATGTCTAAGAGATAATTTCCCATTGCCCAATATTGATATGATTTTTGATTCAACAACAAGATATGAAATGTTATCTCTTATGGATGGCATTTCAAGCTACAATCAGATCAAAATCATAGATGAATATCAACACAAGATAACCTTCATAACCCCCTGGGGAATTTCTATTATCGGGTAATGCCCTTTGGCCTTAAAAACATAGGGGCAACTTATCAAAGGGAAATGACCATGATTTTCCATGATATGATTCATGACATCATGGAAGAATATGTGGATGATATCCTTAGGAAATCTAAGACCAGGGAAAATCACCCTGAAAATTTGTGGCATATCTTCGAACACCTGTGGGAATACAAAGTCAAATTAAATCCAAAGAAGTGTGTGTTTGGCATACTATTAAGAAATTTTCTTGGATTCATTGTATCATGAAGAGGGATTGAGGTAGACCCAACTAAAGTTACCACCATTATTAAAATGCCTCCTCCTAAAAACATCAAACAATTGCACAACTTGCAAGGAAAGATACAAGCCATCTCGCCACTTCATTTCCCAACTTGCTGACAAGTGTCATTCGTTCACCATCTACTTAAAAAATATGTTGCCTTTATTTGGGGACCAGAGAAACAATAGGCCTTCACCTTGCTTAAGCAATACTTAGCCAATCCACCTATCCTCATGCCTCTAACTCCCGGTGAGCCACTCTTGTTATATATTTCTACTACTCAATTTTTATTGGTGCGTTGCTCACCCAATATGACCTCAGCCATAAAGAAAAAGTTGTGTACTATCTCAATCGTACTCTCATTGCTTATGATCTCAAATACCCTTAGATTGAAAAAAAAAAAAAAATTGGCTGTAGTTTTTACCTTCTAAAAATTTTCCATTACCTGTTAAATACTAAAACCAAGCTTATATCCAAAGTTGACCCGCTTAAGTACCTATTGTCAAAACCCACCCTTACAGGTAGAATGGCTAATTGGATCATTCTACTAAGTGAATTTGACATTGAGTATGTACATCAAAATTTAGTAAAAGGAAAAGTACTCATTGATCAGTTAGCAGATGCCGTTACAGAACAAATCCTATGAGTCTAGATCTGCTAGATGCTTCATTAATGTATATTGAGGAATCTTTCATGTGGCAAGTACACTTTGATGGATCTTTTACTTTTCATGGTTCAAGGGCAGGTGTGGTATTAATTACTCCTTCAGTGACCCTAAATCTCAATATTTTTGCCTTGATTTTCCTTATACAAATAATATTGTGGAATATGAGGTGCTCATCGCTAGGATGAAGCTAAAAATCAAATGGGATATCCATCATGTTAAGATCGTTGGTGATTCAAAATTTATCATTAAGCAAGTTAATGATGAATATAAAGTCAAGGATGAGAAACTCATCCCCTACAAAAACTGGTGGAAAATTTGAAAGAGTATTTTATGCATATTACATTCGAACAGATTCCAAGAGCACAAAATAGATCCACATACGCTATGGAAACCATAGGTTCTATGCTACGAATTCCACTAGAGAGCAATGATATGCCCTCATTGTTGAGAATCTATGCCAACCTACGTATGACATGCCAGAATAATGTTTGGCTTGTGAAGTTTTTGGTCCCTATTCCCCATGGTATGTGCACATCTATGCCTATCTTAAACATAACACCTTCCCTCCTGACATATCCCATTCCAAAAACAAAGCCTTATCCACCAAATATCCCATTACACCCTCTTAGGAGATATGCTCTATCGTCATGGCTATGATGGGAATCTTTTGCGTTGTCTAGATGTAGCAGAGTCAGTCCAAGTAATCAAAGAGGTACATGAAGGGGTATGTAGCGCCCATACAAACAGAATGGTTCTAGCTAAGAAATTGTTGAGAGTAGGCTATTATTGGCCTACTATGGAAACAGACTACTACAAATATGTAAGGAAATGTGTACTATATCAAAAGTATGGAAATTGCATCCATGTACCATCATATTTGTTTCATCCAATCACAACCCCATGACCATTCTCCAAATGGGGACTATATTTAATAGGAAAGCTCACCCCTACCTCATTTGATGGTCATAATCACATCATCACAACTACGGAATATTTCACTAAGTGGGTGGAGGTTGTTCCTTTGACTTATGTTACAGGAGCTCAGATTTCAAAGTTTATCATGAATCACCTTATCTACGATATGGCATTCCTGCGGCCATAGTTACTAAAAATGGAAAATAATTCAAGAAAAAGATAGTGAAGGACCTTTGTCATCGATTTCAAATAAAATTGAAGTGGTCTATGCCATATTATCCACAAGGTAATGGGAAAGCTGAAGCCACTAACAAAACATTGGTTCGAATCATGGAAAAGATGGTGAGTAAGACATGTCACAATTGGCATTTGCAAATTCACCTAGCCCTTTGGGATTATAGGACCTCCATTTGCACTCCTACTGGTGTGACACCCTATTCCCTAGTATTTGGAACCAAATCCATCATCCCATTGGAAATCAAGCTTCCTTCCCTGAGAATATCTCTTAGGGATTACCTAGACAAAGATGAGGATTACAAAGTGGCCAGGCTAGTAGAATTAGAACTCCTAGATGAAAAGCACATCCACACCCTTAACCATCTCAAAGTGTATCAAAACAGATTCTCTAAAAATTACAACAAAAGGATCATACCTTATCAATTTGAGGTTGTATATTTGGTCATGAAAATCAGTTCAACACAAGGGCAGAAAGAGAGAAGAAAGGAAAGTTTGAACCGCATTGGTTAGGACCTTACGTCATTGTGGCCAAATATGGTACAGGAGCATACAAAATTGCCCATCCCAATGGTGATGAGCTTTATGAACCTATAAATTCCATGCACCTTAAGTGGTTCTATGCTTAAACATGGTGTAAAAATCTGAAAAGAAAACCAAAAAAAGAGTAAAAATGATCAAAATAAAAAAAAAAAATTAAAATAAGAGAAAAAGAAAAAGAGAAAGCAGGTCATCCATATGTGAAAACCATGCAATTGTGTCCCTTTGGATAGATCCGTTGGTGAAAACCAGTTTCTAGTGCCTTGCGAGGATTCATTGTTAACAAGAATCTTGTGTATCGAGGGTAATTTTACTTAGCCTAGGGCTAGTTCTGCATCTACATCCGAGATTCCCGTGAACCTATCCCACAAGCCTTGATCCCACTTTTTCTCCTCTTATAAATCGGTGAAGGGATGGTATTTTTATATCCCACATCTAACATTGAGGGAAATTCTATGACTTCACCTTCCTGTTTGTAAACACGTGAACCTACCCTTATATATTCTCCATCGAATGCTTGGGGCATCCATGTTTCTCGCCACTGTGCATAGCTTTAGAAAACTTTACAAAATCACAAAAACATTCAAAAACTTAGAAAATCAAAAAAACATTCAAAAATGTTAGAAAATCACAAAAAAATTCAAAAATGTTTGAAAAGCACAAAAACAATAGAAAATTGTTTCACAAAAGCACAATAACAATAGAAATTTTTTTCGCAAAACAATCTTGCAAAAACATAACTTTAGTTTACTTATTTTATCTTGTTTCTTGCTTTGTTTTTGTACATTGTTTTCTTATATAGTTGTTTCTTGTTTGTACATTTGTATAGTTTGTTTCTTATACATACTTTGATAAGATTCATCTTTTCTTGCTTAGATTAGATTCATTCTTACTTGTACATATGCAATGTGTTTTTGCATGCTTGTAAATAATTGTACATAGTTATGTTAATTCATGTTGGTTAGCACTGTGTATTTGGTTTAATTTTGTTAACATTTGATTATGTTCGTTTGTCGCATGTACATAGTTTTTCTATCAAATAAGCACATTTCCATCATCATATTTATCATATCTAACATCATCTATACATCATATAAATAAAAAGCTAAGTATACATCATACATGAATGCTAAGCTAATCATCGCATATCGTATCATCAAATGGGGGAAAGAGGGATCGCAAATATCAAAATCTATCCCCCTCGCACCAATATCATCATATCATCCCATCCACTAATCTAAAGCATCACATGTACAATACAAATTGATATCATCTATGGATCTATCATAGAAAAATCAAACACATGTGGTACAAACATCTCAACTATCATCATGATATATATAAAAGTGTGAAATCAAACTATGTAACATCATGACACATCCATAATCCATGTCATCAATCATAAAAACAATAATTTTTTTCATTCCATAGCAACTATGCCACATCAAAATGTCCATATATACAAGTATAAAATGTCTGTCTCAAAGAGGATATACATCATCGATACAAAATGGGCCATCAAAGGGCGTACATAAATTTTTTTATACATCAATCAACAAAGAATAAATCCTTCATAAGAGGTGTGCATCAACAATTGGTACATTGTATACAACTATCAAGAATGATAACACCTTCATAAGAGGTATGTATATAATGATACAAGTACAATCAATGGATACAATGAGGGTCATGGCTGACTAGAACCCTCAAATGGACTGGCTGGTCTGCGAAGTGGAGGAGGACCCATGACTTGTCTACCATGCAGTTCTATAGGTTGCCCTCGTGGATGCTCCACTAATGATTGAGGCATATCAGATCTCGTCGATCCACTCAACTACTAGCTATAGGTGGGTGCCCACTGACCAACTAGAACTACCTCATAATATAATGACCAATAATAGGAGGCTATGCCCTCCATTGTAGCCAAGTCTTGGTGGGTGTGAGTTGTCACCATTGTCCCATCTGTGCATCGAAATGACACTACCTCTTCTGATAGTCGTGTAACCTCGGCTTTGACCCACTACTCGCTCTGCCGCACGAAGCCGATATCTCTCGGCCTATCACTACCTATAACTCGAGTCTAGCTTTACCGTAATAGGCTCATCACCTAAGACATCTAGGCAGCCATTTGATGTATTTGTTGAAATGTACAAATCCATCTCCTCCCCGGCCACTGGGCTTTAACCTAGTCCCACTTTGCTATCACAACTGAAATGTGAACTTGGGCCCCGATCTCTCTCCGCTATCATCTACTACCACAGGGGCACCTAGCTGTCCCTCGAAATCTCCACCCTAAGCTCAAGGTAACCTTAGAAGCACCACAAGAGCCTATCCTTGTACTTAGCCCTATACCTATCCATGAGACTGCCCCCTAGTCCCGTGTCAATCCGGGCCTAGGACCCCGTGCATGACCCCCGTGTCTCGTGCCTCGGCCTCAGTGCATGTCCTTGTCTGGCTTATATTTCCTCTATTTAGGATCCTATATTAGACCCTGACCATCATGTTGCTGACCATCAAAAGGATCATAGACACAACCTCGAACCTACATCACCACCATCGCTGCTATATGGGATCTCTAACGGTGCTCAAATTTCTACTCCCCATGCCTTGTCCGATATAGTCAAGCATAATGGAAAAATGGTTACATACTGTGCCATGTAATTTGGTGTGGTGCCTAGGTGTCTAACCTATCGGGAAGGGTCTCAAACCTATGGTTCCACCCGTAAGAAGGTATCCTTGGCCTAGGCTACTTGTATACATGGCCCCATTGTCCGGCTCTCTCGCATCACAACGAACATACCACATATAAGGATGAGGGATGCCTGAAACCTTGTCAACTATCACCGACATCAATCTATCCTATATATCTCAATAATATAGTTGCGGATGCCAAGAAGAAAGTTCTCTACCACACAGAACACTAAGCTCTACTCCATCCTCGGGCCACTATATGTGTCTATAGGGCCTCTAGATGATATCTCTATCTAGCAGCTCATTAAACTCTCGATCGGTAATATTATATGTTTCCTAAGTTCCCTCATACATCATCTCCCATAGAGACATGTGCCATATATGTCGATCCTCGCGAAGCTTGGGTGTGCAACGCACCTACAGGGCACCTAATCGCTATATGGTCCTAAGACCATATTTGTAGAAAAGATGTCGGCCCCACCATCTTCCAAAAGTGGTAGGTAATCAAATGTAGATCCCAAAGATAAATGTGCCAAGATACATTGCCCCAACAATATCACTCACCACTAAACAATCTATGTACTAATGTGATCAATCCCATTAGAAACGATGTCCCTATCTTATCAGTGAGTAAGAACCCACTAATAAGAGCCATCAAGTAAAGTGGTCCCCAGGTGAAGGGTGATCAGCTATACAATCATGTAAAGAAATTTTCACGCACTCATGGGGTATCTCATCATGGCTAAATATGTCACTAACCACCGTAGTGATCCAACCAAAATCACTCATGTACTTAATCATTGAGCCTACAATAGGAACATGTAAAATCTGCCACACATCCTCCAATGTAATAGTCATCTCTCATGTGGGGAGCCTAAGCACTAGATCTCACTGTGTCACTACTTAATCAAAGTGTTTAATAAGCCATGGTCTAGGGTAATCGATGGCATCCATGCTACATGGCCTAAACCAACCACCTCTAGTAGTATCACCATCTCACGATGGTCTCATCAACATGCTCCCCTCCATCTTGGCTATGCAAGTGTGTTGCTCTCGCATCTGTAGTGCTGAAAACCATCTCTATAAAACATTGCATGTATTAGACACTAACAATTCTTCTAAGTTCTTCTATTGTTCTTCTATCCTTTGCTAAATTTTATTTTTCTTCTAAGTGTCATTTTTTTGGCATTTTCCCCTCTTATTCATCTCTTTTAGGTGCTTGCGTGCCCTTTTGGGCATGTGTGCACATTTTTATGTGTGTGCCCCCTTTTTGGGGAGCGCACGTGCACGCATCCACCTCGGGCACTTATGTCATGTTTGTCTTGCATGCGCATGTGCACGGATGTGTGTGTGCATGCGCAGGTTTTGGTGCATGCACATGCACACATGTACTATATGCATGTGCGTGGGCATGCATATGCTTTTTGTGGCATATGTGCATGTGCACATAATTTTTCTAATGCCTGCGTGTGTGCCCATGTGCTTCTAGGGTACATGCGCCACCATAGGGATGCATGTTCCCGCGCATGCGTGCCTACGTTACGCCCTACGTCTATGCTACTAATTAAACAATTAATTATAATATTAAATGTGTAATTAATGAATTAGGTCAAATTACTCACAAAGAAGCCATTGTTTGCATGTTGGGCGTACTCCTCGAACTCGGTCCAACAGTGCATCTCCTACGGGCTTGTCCTCATCACTATTGGGGTCTTAGGGTAAAATTTTAGCAAAGATTCGTAACAAATGAATTGGTCGCGATGATTTACCCCCGTGGGGTATATTAAACCATTCTTGTCGGTGTGATGCCTGGAAGAATATTTTGACTGTCATTGTTGCTCTAACTCTTCTTCTACTCCGTGTGAGTAATTATTTTTTCTTTCATTTTTTGTTATGCTAGGGCAATCTTTGTCATTTAGTACTCATTTCTTCTCACTAGGACAATTTTATTGCTCCTAGGTGATATCCCTTCTTTTACACACTCCATCAAATAATTATTTTATTAATTTTTCCATTGTGTTGGGGCATTATTTGTTGCATGCTGCTTCTTTCTTCTCCATAGGGCATTTCTTTTACGTCTGGGATATTATTGCAGATTCTTATAATTTATTTTATGCATTCAACCTCACAAAAAATTAAAATCCAAAAATATATATTCAAAATCCAAACAAAAAAATTCAAAAATTCTCCAAAAATCCTAAAAATTGTAAAACTCACAAAACTAGGTAAACTAGCTCATAATGGTTGAAACTCATGTCTTGCGCATGGTATTCTTTCCATATCTTGTTGGAAATTTCACATCTTCATAGATCAAATGAATCATGGATCATCAAATTTACAATAATTTACAAAGCCATCATTCTTGCTTCATCACAAGACTCTAGGACACATATAGTTGCCTGTAATATTTTGTAGAGCACACTATGCTTTTTCATTGGACCCAGTGTCCTTCATCATCTTTCCTTGCATGTATCCTTGCTCGAGGCATCATTTTTAACCCTTTTTATCAATCATGAACATTTAGGGATCTTCATCTTGATAAAAAAACATTTGTATAACCATCTTGACCATTGTTGGTTAGAATATGTGTGTTTGTACTTGTTTTCCTATTAAATGAGCTTGTTTCCTTCTCATATTGCATTTCTTTTTGTATGTTGCATTGAGTGGGTGTTTCAGCAATGGAAAACTATTCATAGTATGGATTTTCATGTCATCCTACTTTTGTCATATGCTTATATTTTTAATAAGGACCGATGATGTAGATCTTTGGCAATATGATGACAATAAAGTTGTTTCAATACACTAGATGAAAGCTTTCTCTTTTCTTTCTATCTTCATTCCTCCTCTACATCATTCTCCTATCAACACTATTCTTCTTATTCACCTGGGGCATCTTGCTCCTGCCCATTCTTCTATTTCCTTTCTCTCACCTTTTCGATTGTCAATCGCTTTCTTTCATCACCCCATCGACACTCGAGGGGGCATCTCTCACTTCTACTAATTTTTCTTCTACCCCTTCAAAAATTTATTTGTCTACTAATATCTTTGAAGTGGCATCACATATGCCACCCCAAAGAGGTCAAAATGTCGACACCTATAATTTAACCCAATGTAATTTAAACACTTAAATTTCACTAATTATCCTCTTTCCCACAAATTGACGACATATCGTCAATATAGCACACTTCCTCTTCCATTATCGTTAATTAGCTGCATTACGCTAGTTAACTAACCCTTCTATCCAAAAAATAAACCAATTAATGACCTTTCGTTAATTAATCCAACTTTCTATCTAGACTAATTAATTAGCTTCATCTTTGGAATTAAATCAATAATTAATCACTTATTTGATTAAAGCCCTCTCATAGTCTAAATCATGCTAATTATTCCTCTAACAACCTTATATAATCTTGCACACCTATTAGTTAATCACTTTTGTTAATTAATAAAGCCCCCAAACCCCATGAGTCACTTAAGGACAATATAAACTCTCCTAAGGTTGACTCAACCCTTTCTAAACCTCCTTATCCACAACTAACACAACCTCTCCATTTATCCCACATGAAGAGGGATGTAAATATTCTTATGTCCATTGGGCTATATAAGGATCCCTCCTACCTTTCTATTTATTCCTACACTCCTAAATGAGCATAGAGCATACACAATAGCCATTTTATCATATTTTAAGCATTCTTCCATTAGAAGAGCTAGCCTTCTCCATCTCTTGCATTCATCCTTTCCCTCTCGAGTTTTGAATTTATATGGAGATATGTCAAGTGGTCTTGTAGCCATGATTTGACAAGACTCCATTCTTAGAAACCTTGGGATTTCAAGAATATAATCAACTCTTTGATTGCTAGAGATCTACATAGGTTCAATCTCATCTTATTTAGCATTCAATAAGAGATAGAAGTTAATTTGTTTAGCATATTAGCTTTAAATGTTCATTTCATGTTCTAATGTAGAGATGTTTATAGGTTAGCTTTTCTTAAGCTCTTAGCATGATGATGCATAGGTTTAGTTTAGTATTGTATTGAAGCTACTAGGTGTTAGTTTCAATTCTACTTACATAGCTAACTAATTCATGCATACATGTACACTTGTGTTTTATTATTCTTTTGTCAAAAATTACATGTGATTCATTGAATGTTTTTACTAATGGAATGATGGAAATAGGTCTACATAAATTATGGGTTTTGCAAGAGAGGTTAAAAGAAGAGCTAATTAATCTCAAGTGAAGGAAAAATAAGCTATTTGAGCTTGAGGACTCAAGAAGAAGAAATAATGGAGATTGAAATAGTTTTTAGAGTGATGAGAGAAATCTCTAGAGAGAAAGAGGAAAGGAGGAAGTGAAGAGAGGATAAATACCAAAAAGAAGTGGAAAAACTCAGGGCGAGATAATAGAGAGAATCGAAGAGTTAGAGTCTATAATGGAAATTATGATGAAGCTACCAATCCAAGGAGTTGGATGGAGAATGAGGAAAAGAGTGAAGTGGCCATTGAAGCTACTTGTGAAGAAGAGAAGGCAAGAGATGATTTCCATGAAGAGAGAGATGAAGAAAAGTGAATCACCATGTGAAGATGAAGAGGTGATAAAGAAAGTTCTCATTGTGGAGAACAAGAAAAAGGAAGAAGTGAAAAGAGAAGGTGAAGTGCCAAGAGGAGCACTTGACAAATGAGAATTTCCATGAAAGAGGCATTCATGGGGACCTTATGGTCTCTTGTTTTTATATCTAATGTTGTCTTTGAATGGGTAATTGTAGGTACAGGAATCCTTGTGGAGAAGGTCAAGAGAAAGACCTTGAAAATTGAGAATATTGGTGCAGGAGAAGACACCAAGCACACAAGTGAATGTAAAATAAGAAAGGAGGATATTGTTGTTGTTTACCATAAGTAAAATGTGTGTTTCCCAATACATGAGGAGTGTCTTGAAGATCTTGAGACAATAAATGATGAAGATGAGTTATATGATACCAAGGGGGATGTTAGATGGAAAAAAATGGCCTAAGTGTTGGGCATGTGAATGTAGGGCACTTGAAGAGTGTGCAATGCTACAATATATCTGAAGTGCCCAAGATCAAGACTTAAGTCATTTCTATTTGAAAGGATATTTTTGGAGTTAGCATGCTGAGAACACAAAGACATGAATACTTTTAGTCCACACAATGGTATTTTGGGAACAAGCAACAACTGAGCACCATGCATAGTTTAAGATAATAATAGGATTTCTACTCAGATTTAACTATAGGAAGTCTATTCTTAAGAGAAATTGCATGTTGTGCATCCTTTTGTAAAGGCACATGACTATTATTAGCATGTGACCTATTTTCAGAAGTGCATGGGAGGTGAAGGGAAATTCCCACCCCATATATATATATATATATATATATATATGATTTATATAGTTTTATGTGTGTGTCAAATTGTAGAGTTATGTTGCTAGTTTTGTCATGCGCACTACTCATGGAGATATTTATGCAATATAAGAAGCTTCTATGTTTTACAATATTTAATACAATGGTTCTTATTGGCTAGATAATGGTGTTGAACATGATTGAATCTGGTTCTTGTATGGTAAATCTTGGTAGAGTCGTTATTTAGTTCATCTTACATATACTCTAAGATCTAGATCTAGTTTATGCACTATGTTTTGTTTACTCTTAATAATGAATCATAATACCCGTATGCACCATCATGCTAATATTCTGAATAAGAAACCATAAAGAGGGACCTAGTGCCTTTTTGCACTTCAGGTGAGTTCTCAGCTCAGGATGAGTGATGTGCTAGCGTGTCTGGGTTATTCACAGTAAATTATAGGCTCCATCTTTGGTTCCATTATCGAGACCTTTTTTAGTTGTTTTCAAGATGTTACATGATAAAGACGTATCGATTGACCTTGGAAAGTATTGAGGAGTGCATAGTTTGACACATGTGTGTGGGTGGAGCATAATCAGTATGACCGCTATATGAAATTTTCTTTGTTATATTTCCAATAGATCTATACTAGTGGTGTTACTTATGCATCTAAAAGAAATTGGAGGTTTTGCACACTTATCTTGACACAAGAAGAATTTCAAGATCTTTATGTTGCTGATATAATAATTTGGATACGCATTGTGGATACTTGGTTCCATGGTTTTTTTAATGTCTTTAATTTGGAGTACTCAATTTCAACTTATTCTTGTCCACCAAGAAGCTGAGTTTCAGTTTTACACTATCCCATGGGAGCATATTTGCATGGAATTCTGTTGGCGATCAAGATCTTGATGGTAACCCTAAATTTGGAAGAGAAGACAATGGCTAGCTAAACCCCACCACGCATGGGGAAGGAATAGGTGTGGTGAAGGATGACAGACCTAGTGGAAAAGAGGAAAAGGGAAGAAAGGTGGTTTAAGTTCAATGAGGCATGCAAAAGGGATTTATAGAAACAATGCGAGATTGTAGAATGAATGATGTTGAGGAGAGAGATGGCTTATGAAGGATTTGGTGCCCATGTAGAGGACATGGAGCTAGAGCATCTGGAACTCCCCCATTTAGGAAAGCATGATAGGGAACCCTCATTGGCCTCTTATGAGAGCATGCGGAAGAGATAACATGGGTGTGGGCATGCATCTCGAATCCACCTAACAACCTAACCCTTGCGCTTGGTTTCGAGTTTCTAGTACAACTAGTAGTCAAATAAGCTAGTTTGGGCGAGAGTAACAAGAGGTAGAGTTGACTTATCAACAATTTTAGAAGTGAATCAAATAGAAGTACATTTACTACCGAGAAGACATCTTCCCTATTATTTGGAGGACCGTCTAGAGGAAACTTTTTAGGTGCATCATCGGCACATAACAAAGGCACGTATAACTTTGAGATCACATTTGGGAGTAACTCAACTTCACAGACTATAGGAGTTTAGTTTAGCACCACTATTGGGATACAATGCAAAGTGCATCCTTTAGTTCAATTCCTATTATAGGGGAGGATCAAAAGGCATGGTGGCTTGAGATATGGTAGATCTAGTGGATCTGGGAGGTGGAGGTAACATAGAAGGTTCTCGATCTATTGGTCATGGTCCTTATCAGCCCCAAAATATTTACATGGAGATGTTGCTTCGTCTTCTAAAGTATAGAGGAATAGAAGATGTTGCTGAGCATGTCCATGTGTGAGATAATATGGTGTGTGAAAGGAATTAAAAATTTAGATCAAAAGGCAAGTCATTGTGCAACTACATTACGAGGACACACACACAACACATTTAGTACATGAAGTTTGAGCATGATCAGACTTGTGTGGATTATACAAAGGTTACGAGATGTTTTCATTAAATAATTTCATATCCCTGATTTTGAGTAGAAAACTATAATCACACTCAAGTATATCAAGTAGGGCACTACTAAGAGTTTCTAGGAATATTATGTTCATTTCAAAACACTCTTTTCTAAACTATCTTATGATATCCATACAAGTTAGCATGCACAATGGTTCATCGGAGGCCTAATCACACATTTTAGGAGGGCGCTCTCACATAATACTTACACAAACTCGCTTGAGGCACTTGAAGATTTGCACACCGAGCCAATTGGGAGCATAAAAACTAGAGTGAACCCATTCTTGGAAGCTCAGATTGTAACAATGGAAAAATAGTTAGAGAAACTATCATCCAATACAACACATGAGACACGCGGTGGAATTTGGTACACAAATTGTGAAGTAGAGGGGCATACTAAGGATAATTTTCCTCACAGATCGATGCGTTCCTTATTACTAGAATGTGAGATATATGTCATTTAGACCATGATGCAAGCCATTTTCCATTGTTGCAACGTGCGATAAGAAATAATGTGTCCTGCTATTATAAAATTTTCCGGTCCACAACTCATAATAATGAAGATTTTAGGTTGATTGATCAGATCTATGATGTCATTGATATTGGTGTATGAAATACTAGAGTTGTGAATAAATTTAAGGATAAAAGTGAGCAACATGATCATGATCACACTCAAGGGAACTATGATCAAAATGAAGGGTGATTTAAGGTAGGTTGTGGTAGAGGTCGAGGATGCCATGGTGGATTCATAGGATAAGGCCATGGCGGTGGATGAGGTGAGTTCCCTCCTGGAACATGTTATACGTGCGGATCACTTGACTATTACAGTGTGAGTTCCCTCGAGACCATTACTTTTTCTTTTTGTGGAAAGAATAACAACTATGAAGAGTGATTGGACTCATATGAACATCTAAGCAAGAAGCGCAAATAGGAGAACAAGGGCGCAAGGATGGTTAGAATACAACGCGCCGTGGAAAACCAATAGATGTTGAAGTTAGCACCAGATCTTGAGGTAGTACTTGTGAAGATTATTACACGTGCTAAGGTTGTGCATGCCAAAGAAATGTTGCAATAGAAGAATACCATTAATAAGGAGTATGTTTTACATGCAAAATAACCATACCCTCCACATTAAAAGGAGGTTTATTAGGAAACCATGGAGGTACTCAGAAATCTACAGGGTGAAATACAATATTTAAAGGAATAGTCATGGAAGTTAGAACAGAAGAAGGAAACTAAGACTTTCCAGTCGAATTTTGATGATCTAAAGGAAGTATGCAGGATGTTGTGTTAGTTTAATATTATTCCATCACTAGGGAGTTGGTTAAATGGAAACACTCTGCGCACTAGTATTGAGAATGGATGAAATATTTTTCATGCTAATATCCCTCCTCATAGTTTGGATTATGACAAGGAGATCACTCTGAATGTTTTTGTGGATGGATGGATTTTGAGCAATATCTTGATTGACATAGGTACGGAAGTGAATGTGCTTACTTTAGATGCATGGGTTCAGATGGGTAGACCTCCATTGCAGCCATCTTCCAATGTGTTGTATATGGAAAATTAGACTAAGGCCATGCCAATTAGAGTATTGAAGGATGCATCCATTACTATATAGGGGGCCAAGTTCACTGGGGACTTTGAGGTCTTAGCGCTTGTAGAAGTGGACACCCTCCTAGCTCTGTTTTGACGCCCTTAGTGCTATGCAAATAATGTTGATCTACGGTTAAATAAGGGATATATCAATTTCGAGAACAAGGAAGAATGAGTTATTATCCCTTTTACAGATGGGAAATCTATACCTTATGTTGATCCCTTCGTGAAGAATACTTGAATAGAATTTATGTGCACACATTCGAGATCCGTGCTTGAGCCATCTAAGAAAGGAATTCTCTAGTGGGATGATTCACAATCCTTCAGTGATACTACAAGTATTTCCTATGACAATTAGGCACATGGTACTTACAAGATGGTTTGGTGAGGTAATAAGTGCATTGCATGTATAAGAAGGTCACGTTGTATTATGTGGTTAGGCAACAACACGATACCCCGGTACACTAGCAAAGGAAATCCTGAGGTATTCCTACAAGCCATGGAATTACAGTGGAAGGATCAGGTGGATAGAAGGAATATGTTAGTTTATACCTTGCGTGGGACAACAGCGTGCTAGTGGATGGTTCATAGGGATAATATCATAGAACGGAGAGAAGTGAGAATTGCTCTATCTAGCCCATTTTCTCAAGAGTAATGCACCTACTCAAATCTATGAATATCATGGTAATAATCCTATTCAACACCATGTTCAGTAGTGTGAGAGACTTTAGATAGAGGGGAAGGAAGATTTACCACCTTCATTGTGGGTGCACAAGCTTTATTTCACCTTGCAAGGTTACCATGTACATGGTATGTTTATGTGGAGTTGAATAGAGAGATTGAAAATTGGAAAGACTTGACTACATGTATGATACAAACTTTTAACTATTTCTCCACTAAACCTCTAGTGAATGAGGCATTACAGGTTATGAAGTGTTTGACTATGGGAGATACTCAGTAAAGGCTGAACAAATAATTTGGGATTTATTTGGTGAGTCATACATAGAAGGGCATTTTGACGAAGTAGATGAGACTGATATAGAATTGTTTGAGGGAACTTGCCGAGAGAAGGATAAAGGAAAGATGGTCTACATGATGGATGATGAAGATTTGGAAAATTTGGACATATATCATTCAGAGGGTATGATCGAGGTCTTAGATAGTGCAAATGAGAAGGCACATACCTACCATGAACCTATGAAGATGAAGAAAGTGAAAATTGACATGGATGTTGAACCTAAGGAAGCCATAATTAGAGATTACTGGTCTAAATCTGAAGTGGCTAAGATAATTGAGTTATTATGTGATTTCCAAGACTTGTTTCCTAGGGGCTACCATGAGTTGAAAGGAGTACATGAATCTTTGGGTGAGATGAAAATTAAGTTAAAGGAAGGTGCGTGTTCGATTAGTGAGAGACCTTGTAAGATGAACCCTAACCTATGCGTAAAAGTGGGTTAGCCCTATGGTAATCAACATAAAGAAAGATGGAAGAATCAAGATTTGTGTGGACTACGGGAGCTGAATGTTACATGTGTGATTGATCCTTTCCCTACACCATTCACTAAGGAAATATTGGAAGGCATTACATGGCGTGAAATTTACTCTTTTATAGATGGATTCTCTGGGTATCATCAAGTAAGAATTGCTAAAGAGGATCAAGAGAAGACAAATTTCACCACTAAATGGGGAATTTTTGCATACATAGTGATGCCCTTTGGATTGAAGAATGCGCTGCAGTATTTTTGTGCATTGTTGTTCAAGCATTCCAAGATTTTATTCACAAATTATTGTAGGTTTACTTGGATGATTTGACCATGTATGGGCTCATCAAGGATCATTGTAAAAATTGAGGTTCATTTTTGAGAGGTGAAGACAGTTAAACATCTCTTTAAATATCAAGAAGTGCATATTTGCTACACCTTTTGGAACTTTATTAGGGCATATAATCTACAAGGAGGGTTTATTAGTAGATCTAGATAAGATTGTAGTCATTTTAGGCTTGAAGGAACCCACCAATCAGAGTGAGGTATGTGGATTCTTTGGCCTCACATGGTATTACAGAAAATTTATCAAAGGATATGCTAAGATTTCCCCACCCTTGGAAGAGTTATTAAAAGATAAAGGAAAGTTCTATTGGGGATAACGACAACAACACACATTCGAAGCACTAAAGGAGAGGCTTACTATGGTGCCTATTTTACATTTACCTTCATGGAATCTACCCTTTCATGTACATGTGGATGCCTCTGGCATGGCCATTAGTGTAGTTCTAGCTCAACCTAGAGAAGGTATTGTAGATCATCATATATACTTTGCTTTATCAAAAAGTTGACTCTTTCGAAAATAATTATACAACTACAGAGTGTGAGGATTTTTAATGATCTACGTGATGCAAAAGTAATGCTATTGCTAGAAGAACCTTTTATTTTCTATATAGATCACATGGCATTGAGATAGTTAGTAAACAAGCCTGTTTTTACAATAGTGCATATGCCGATGGGTTCCATTATTCTAAGAGTTTGACTTTATAGTGTTGGTAAAGCTAAGTAAAAGTAATTTTGGCCCAGACCACTTATCAAGGATTCAATCAAGAGAAGACACGTAGAGTATTGAAGATACAATGTTGGATGCACATTTATACAGGTTAAACTACATGCCCTTGGAATTAAAGGATATTTTTGTCTTTTTATGAACATGTATGGAACCCAACAGAATGAAGGCCTTGGAAAAGAAACAAATTACAATTCATGTCGTATATTTCATGTTGATCGGTGGTGACATATACAAAATAGGCTAAAATGAAGTATTGCACCGATGTGTATTTTCTCGCATGAATACACACGACAATCATAGAGGAGGCTCATGGAGGTATTGTAGGTGGACACTATGAAAGTGACACTACCGCGCACAAGATTCTACTAGTTGGTTTATGGTGGAAGAACTTGTACAAGGTTTGCGAGGAGTATTGTAAGGCATGTGAGCAATGTCGGCACCTTTGAAAACTTGGTTAGAGATGAAATTCCTTTGAGGCCTATTTCTAGCACAAATTGTTTTGAGAAATTGGAAATAGACTTTGTGGGTCCTATTTCCCAAGCTACACGTAGAAATGAATTGCGCTATATAATTACTTGTATATATTATCTTACAAGGTGGGAGGAAGCGACACTTACAAAGAATTATACAACAATAACAACAATAATAAGGTTCTTGTGGGAAAATATTCTTACTGGTATGGATATCCTTTAAGTTTTACAAATGATAAAGGCACTCGGTTCTTTAATGAGACCATCAGGATATTATTTGATGAATTTATGGTTGTACACCATAAGACAACACCTTATCACCCTAGGAAAATGGGACTGCTTTTAGGCTTTCAACAAGATATTGAACCAGGATTTGAAAAAAAATAGTGATGTTTAAAGGAAATACTAGGATGAAAAAGTGTCTATTGTGATTTAGGCATATAGAAAAACCTACAAATGGTTGAATAAGGCAACACCCTTTCAGGTTTGTGTTTGGCGAGGTAGTTCAACCCATGGAATTTATGTCACCTTCTTTGCGTATTGTGTGCTTAGGAGGTCTAATTGATGAGCAAGAATTGGAAGAGAGAATTGACAAGTTGATACAACTGGATGAGAGGTACGTAATAACATGATGGAGTCGAAGAAATAAAAATCTAGGCAAAAAGCATGCCACGATAGGTACATTAGGGACAAGAATCTTGAGGTTAGGCGAGATGGTACTTCTTTATGATTTGAAGTTTCTGCGCCACCCAGGAAAGCTTAAGGTGCATTGATTGGGACCGTATGTTATCACTCATATACTTGACTCAGTGCTTGCCCGACGAGGTACTTGATGGAACATAGTTGCCCAGTTACTTCAATGGGAGTAGGTTGAAGCCATATTATAAATAAGTCTTCTTGGTGTTTATAATAAGACAATATTTCCATTTAGATTAGATTTCCCTTATTGTATTTCCTTTAGATGTGTTTCCTTCATCGTCATTATGCTTTGTCAATTTAGTTCATTGTTATGTGTAATAAGCGCACTTGCGCACCAAAAGTTGATTACAATCTCAAGTGTTTTTATGTGTAAAGGACTACACATACCCTTAGTGTGGGGTGGATAAATAAGGTTAGTCTGTATAGAAAAGAAATAAACTCATGGGTGACCATAAAGGGAATAGGTTTTGAAAAGTGATGAAAACTTCAAGAGGATTGCTCAAAGTTAAAGACCACGCATAAGGCGGTGAGTGCTCAGTATAACTCAAGGAGGTTACAACATTTGATACTACATATTTTTGGGTCACATTGGATAAATACTTCGATGTAAGGAAGTGCGGGTAGGGGAGATATGTGATAGATAAACGCAGTAGTGTGCCAAAAATTTATGACCGAGGCGTAAAATTTTGAGGCACAAGAGATTGGGGCATGGAACAAATAGGCGTAAAACACACTCAAAGGGAATTAATGGTTTTTATGTTGGTAGGTGGAGAAATTAATGAACGGGATTTTTGAAACTCGGTTTAAAGCTAGAGTTTTCAACGAAATTTGTTACCTTGCATGTTTGAAGAAAATTAAGAAGTGCAAAGAAGACACGGAGATGATGAGCACTCTATAGTATGAGTAAACATGTTGTGTTTCGAAGCATGTTGTTGAGCATCAAGGTACAGAAGAATGATTTAAGTGGTGGTCCATGTGCGTGATGGGGGGTGACTTAGGTTTCACTTACATGATATCTAGGGTTTTGATTTGCACTCCTAGAATCGAAAGGAATGATGGCACAACAGAGAGCTCCAGAGTCATGGAGAAGGAGGTTGACGACCAAAAAGAGGAGTGGTTAGCTGAGATGTTATATCCAAAAGAAGTTATTGAGGGGAAACCATGGACAAAAAATAATATATAGTGTAAGGTTTAAGAAATCAACCACCGCACAGTGAAATTCCTGAAGGATGTCGCAAAATAAGTTTACAGGAAGCAAAATCGGTGGTTTGCAGATGACACTAGGGTCTTGGAAAGCTCTATGAAGAGGTTACTTGAAAGCATGGGGGTCATGAAAATTTTGGAGTTGTCCTATTTTGGGAAGCCCAAGAAATTGTACTAGTGGCTCATGTCATGTTTGCATGAGGAATTTTTCTACTTTGTGGTTAGTAGAATGAGGATCACTGCCAAGTTAATTGGGAAGGTGACAGGGCAGCACAACTCGAGGTTGGGAGATCACCGAGATCTATCGACGATGAGGAAATTAATGCCATAGCTACCCTACATTAGTATAAAAGGGGTAGACTTTGGGAACATCAAGGAAAGATGTCTCTGCAGGCCCCAACTCAGGAAGATCCAAGAACTATAGAGTTGGAGAAATTCTTGGAGCAGAAAGAACTAGAGGACAACACTGAACTTGTGGATACCAGAAGATTTCCATGGAAAAGGCGCACATCCAAAGACACTAGTATAGGGACTTTACAACTAGTAAGAATATCACCGTGAGTAACTCCTGTGAAGAATGAGGAAGAAGAAAGGAGAAAGCACCAAAAATATGTTTCGTAAAGGATAGTGAGGAGGAAGAGTCCCCTCAGCAAATAACACACAAGAAGGAAGACACCCCTAGTGTTGAGATGCAAGAAGATGAAGATATTGGGGACCTAGTCGTATATGAAACCATTGACAATAGTATGAGTACCCATGAGTAGCACTCAGGTGAAGGGGAAAGCAACACCGGTGGGGATACGAAGTTCTAGAATGCCTTGCAGCCTGTAGGAGAAGAGAAAGAGGGAGAAGTAAACTATAATGTCAGAGGCACTGGCAAAGAGGATGCAAGCATGGTTGTATAGTAAGAAGAGGGTGCATATGTTCATGAGGAGGTTGGAAAACACACATGTGGGATTAATGATGAAGAGGCAATGGGAAATAAAAACTTGGGCTACTTGGATGGCCAGGTGAAAATCATTCACACCCGTTTCTAGAGCACCTTTCCCAAAATACAATTGTATGGCTAGGATTGGATGGACCCAGAAATGGCCAACATATGCACTCATAAGAAGTTATCATGGAACATGTAGGATCACATGGATGATCTTGAATAATATGTTTTCGAGGACGTGTGTAGCTCAAAGAAGATGAGGAAGGCACCAAATGCATGTCATATGAACAT
Organism: Taxus wallichiana var. yunnanensis; assembly: GCA_018340775.1. Taxonomy (NCBI): domain Eukaryota; kingdom Viridiplantae; phylum Streptophyta; class Pinopsida; order Cupressales; family Taxaceae; genus Taxus; species Taxus wallichiana. The sequence goes on along the minus strand of JADAXU010000056.1, from coordinate 1,703,276 downwards.
CAAACCCATGTAATTTTTTTATGAATAGGTGAGTAACGCATTGGTTAAATTTTTCACCGAAGTAGCGCACTTTGAAATATTGATAAGGTAGTAATAGTATAGGAACTCCTGGAAGATAAGAAAGATAAGGATAGAGAAATCAAATAACTCACCTAGGAGCAGGATAATGTAGTGGTTAAGGCACAAAATATCAAAAATATGGCCAAGGAGATTTCCAATGAAATCTTGCAGAAAAGGCCCGATTTTTAAGAGAAGGTTCCCGAGGAGTTCAAATAAAAATTTCATTACCTCCATATAACAGTTCATTTTCTTATAGAGGATGAACCAATACGCCTCCCTAAACCAAAGGATGTTGAAGAATAATCATCAAGGGTAAAGGCTTCGATAGCAAGGAAGATATCTAGCTATGAGGTTATTTTACAAGCCATAAAGATTAAATGAAGAAGACAAATACAATATTGGTCATGTGTACATCACTTGATAACTTAATACAACAAAGGACAAAGGCATACGAGAATGAAGTTCTACAAGAAGCAAATGATGAAACACTTATGTGCACATAACAAGTTAGCTTGGTAGAGAAAAAATGTGACGTTTGATCGTGTTTGATGCTGCAAAGAAACAACACATGGATTAGATCAAGGGAATTTGAAAGATCATTTCCACGAAGATGGATTTCATGGAAGGTATGGTCTTAGGAATGGCCAATATCCTTATAATTTTGAAAAGTGAGGGTGGAAACATGACTCTGGATGAGTTAGATGGTGTCTTTGTGGACATCCCTAACAAGGAAAATGCAGTGCTTAAGGATTGGTATGAATTTGAGGAAGAAATTCAAAGTGGATATCCATAATTCATTTTACTATAAGAAGAAAAGGGTACCTAATAACACAACTCACCATATTCTTTATTCTTTGTTATTTCATTCATTTATCCTATATTCTTTGGAGTGACAAGGTGATTACCCATTGTTGGGGTGACAATACATTTTAGTGTGGGGTAATGTTGGATAGACAAAGGCCTATATGTTGGGTGCATTAATGTAGGGCATTGGAAGCATGCACGACGCTACAATATATTTGAAGCAACTAGGATCAAGACTTATTCATTTTTGTTTTAAAGGATATTTTTGGAGTTAACGTGTTGAGCACACAAAGACATGAGAACTTGCGGTCCATGTAATAGTATTTTAGGAATAAGCGACAACCGAGCACCATTCATAGTTTAAGTTAATAATAGGATTTCTACTCAGATTTAACTATATGAAGTCTATTCTTAAGAGCACTTGCATGTTGTGCATCCCTACTATAAAGGTAGATTACTATTATTAGCATGTGACATATTTTGAGAAGTTCATGGGTGATGAAGGGAAAGTCCCCACCCCTATATATATGTATTGATTTGCACGGTTTTGTGTGTGTAAACTCGTAGATTTATGTTGTTGGTTTTGTCGCGTGCATGACTCATGGAGATACTTATGTAATGTAAGAAGCTTCTATGTTTTAAATTATTTAATACAATGGTTCATATTAGCTGGATAATGGTGTTGAACATGACTGAATCTGGTTCTTTCATGGTAAATCTTGTTATAGTCATTGTTTAGTTCATCTTACATATACTCTAAGATCTAGATATGGTTTATGCACTGTGTTATTTACTCTTGATAATTAATTTGAATACCTATATTCACCATCATGCTAACATTCTAAATAATCAATAACAAAGAGGGACTGGTGCATTTTTGTGCTTTGGATGAGCACTCATCTTAGGCTAAGTGATGTTTCAGTTTTCTTGGGTTATTCATAGTAAATTCAAGGCTTCATCATGGGACTTAGAGGAAGCTAGTGAATAGCCAAACATACAAGAAGAAGATAATACAAATAAACAAGAATCAAAGAAAACTAAAGAGTCCCTAGAGTAGCCTATTAAAAATGTAATTCCTCTAACATGGTTGATATCTATAACGACTTATGTACTTGAAGTTCAAAACGTTGATATGTGATTCTTGTTTGAAGATTGTGTACTCTTGTAAACTAAGTAATCATGTTTGTTATAGATGATATGTTATCTTCTTAAAATAGATACAATCCTGCCATGTCTATTCTGAATTTAAAATGAAGTATTTCATTCCTTCTTATGTTGAATGTTCACTACATGTGGATAGAGGAAATTGATTTAGCCTAAACTCGTTCATATCCTATGTTGCATTTGAACTTATGCTTTAGTTTGTATTATTTTGATGCGGATAGCTATACCTTGGATCAATTTCAGTGATCTAAGGCATGCTTTTGATTTTATGACATCAAGTTCATCTTGAACAGCCGGGAAAAATGTTGGATTTCGAACCTAGGCTACCATGAGATCACGGGTGAAATTTTACTCCTCACATCTTTCACAAGTGATCTAATAACGTCATTTTGATTCTTCATTTGGTAATGTTGAATTGGTAATTTATATAATTATTAGGGGAACCTAATTAAATCTAAGTTCCTAAGTTTATTATCATATCCTAAGTTTCTAGATGATTTTATTAATGTGGTTGTTTATTAGATTAAAGTGATCCTAAGTCCCAGTAACTAGGATATCTTAAGACTAAACTAATAAAATTTACCTAAGGACCTAAGTTAGTTTCTAATCTAATGTTTATGAACCTAACTTAAGGTCATGGACTAGCCTACAGGGGATGGCATGGATGACATAAGGAGGGGTGTCAGTTGCACAAATCAGAAGGTATATTTATAAGTCTTGAATGTGGCATTAAAGACTTTGTTACCACCAATTTTGGCGAATGCATGAAAATTTGTAGGAGGATGAGTTGTCAAATCTACTAAAATTTTGTTGCATGGAGTTTTAAAATTTGGTTATAGCCAACAAGGAGTTGGGGAAGAAAAGAAATAAGGTAATCATTTTGTCAATCATGTTGGCATTTATTGATTTCGGCCATTGCGAAAACATCCTAGGAAATAGGAGAAGGTGGTTTTCAATTTTCATTGTTTCATTTGGTTTTTATGATATTTGTAGCTCTGCATGTGGTTTTTCCTTTTGCGAACCTTCAATTTGAATCGTGCATGCCTATTTTCACCATACATGGCAGTGATGGTAATGAAAATCAAGAAAGGAAGTCATAAGATGAAGAAAAGGAAATTTTAGAGATTAGTTTTTGGCGTTGTCATGGAAATATTGTTGTCGAGATTCTACATGAATATTTGCAACAAGGAATAGAATAAAGGAGCACTATCGTAAGATAGTCCCTATCTCTTTAAATCTTCTGCTTTTATTTAAGTGTCTTCATTAAAAGAACTCTACTCTTTATGGAATCATTCTGGTTCTGGTGATTGTGTTTCTTCTCCTTGCTTCAATGGAATTTTCAACTTGGTTTCTTATGGATGTATTATGATGTTGTGTGTGTGTGTTGTATTGATTAGGAAATCAGGGTTGTTTGATTTTTAGATGTGTTTACCTTATTTTCTCAAGAAATTTCTTAGATATTGATACATGTTTTTGTTTCTATCTCTCGTTGGGTGGTTTACCTTTTCTCGGGTAATGTGTAAGCGTAAATAGTTGTTTAATTTTTGTTGAAATATGTATATTTTAGTTTAGAATGCTCTCCTTTTATTAATGGTTAGAGGATAACTTTATAGGTGGAATTTTTCATGGTAGTTTGAGATATACACGTGTTATAGTGGAATCTTTATGTTCTTTGTTTTGGTTAGTTTCTTTTTGTTTACATTTGGAGACCATCTTTATTTGGTCTAGTTTTGTCGAAACTATTGAGACTCTGTTGTTTTGAAGTGGATATTTAGGGGGTCTCACTTGTGAATATACCTTTATTTTCTTTGAATATCCATCTTGTATAAAACTAGGATATTTTTATTTTTGGTTATTACCAAAAGGAAATTGTATCAAATTTTTTGTTTGATTTGTATAACCTTGTTTGGCTGATAGAATTTCTTGATGGAAGTTTAATGGGAAGGTGTACCTGCATAATGTTTTTTGTTCTATTCTTTTTTTATTGATTCACTTATTGTATAACCATTATGGGCTTGTGGTTCCCTTCATAGAGGTTTGGTTGATCTTTGGAAGGCATGCGAAGATTGTTATCTCTGGATGAGTATTTAGTTAGAGGGAAATTTTTCTTACACTCTCTTTTCCCTTCTTCGCTTTGGGTCATTGTAACCATTTTTAACAAACTAGTTTAGTAACTGAGACTAGTATTTTTCTCCATCCTTTTAGTTGTTGAGTTTACTTGGAATGAAAACCATTTTAGGGTTGGCCTTTGCAAAAGGAGGTAACATTTGGTTTGGTTTTCACTAAGCTATTTTATATTTTAAAGACTTAGTGTTATTGTGGTCTGGATTAATTATGTTTTCCTTCTTAGAAACTCTCTTCGAGTCATCTCCAGTCTATAAGTTTATTGGTCCTTTGGAAAGTTCTAGGTTGTACACCATGAGTTGCTTTTGTTTTTAAATTTCACCCTCACTTAGAATTTTTGGCTTCCAGAGAGAATTTGGACCTTAATTTTTGTTGATTGCAAATCTTATTGCACTTGAATTTTTGTGTTTGATTAGGGTGGTCCCTCAACCTTGATGTAGATTGGTTTGAGTGTAAGACTGTTCCCTAGAAATGATACGGATCTTGAGTTGTTTCTAAAATTCTATTTCTCTTGTTCCTTTCCTTGATTTGGAATTGATTAGTTTGAACTTGTGTGTTGTTTAAAAATATTATCCGTTCTTCTTTGTAGCTTTTGGAAATAATAAATATGTAGTTGTTGATGTTTAAGGGTCTGCATGGTGTTAGATATGACTATTATTTTTAGTTTTAAACTTGGATTTGAATGCGAGGATTTAGGGAACTTATACTGTGAGTTATGTTGGTCTAGTTTCTAATCTTTTGTTGGTTAAAATTTTTGTACTTGTGATGTTGAGACTTGTTCTTGATCCATCTAATTCTTAGACTATGAGATGAGCCTAATTTAGGTAAGATTTTTTTATGGGATGATATTTAGATTCTTTTTGATCATATAATCATAATACGGGTTGTTAACATTTTGGAAACTAAAACAACATACTTATTATAAAAAGGTAGTTATTTTTATCTTTGTACTTCTTCCTAAAATGATAGAATAGGTCGAGTTGTGGAACTTAAGTTGGAAACCTTATTGAGAAGATAATATTAAGTTAGAAACATTAAATAATTCTTTCTTAAAAGCTACTGTTTGGATGACTAACAACTTATAATGAGTTCATATTGTGTTTGAGATAGAATTAATTATGTTGATTTAATTAGTTCTTACTTAAACATTACTTATTACAGATTCTATGATATTTCTCTCTCCTTCTTGGTTTTGTAATATTTTGGGAAAGTCTTTCTATTAATCTTAATTTTTGATTTTGGAACCATTTCATTAACAACAGGTTCCTTTTGTGAAACAATTAGATAAAATCACATTTTTTTAACGTTATAGCATTTATCATGCTCAATTCATATGAACTGACTCATGCTAACAATTTTATAGATGGATTTCGTAAAATATGAAAGGAGAAAGACATATAGAAAGTTACATTTTTTTAATAAATAAATTATCTCTTTGTTATGATGACTATGTAGCGACATTTACTTGAAATGTAATTTTTCGGGAAAATAAGATGTATTAAAACTAGTTTTATATTGATGTAATGAGATTTGGTAATATTTGAAATATTCTTAAGTTCATAGAAAGGATAATTATATTTTGATAAATGAATTACTTGATGAATGTTGATTGCTGAATTAATTATGAGACTTTCATGACATAAGATGTGTAATATTACAAAGTAATATCATTCATGAGGGGGAAACTTAGATATTTATGTAATTGGGATTACACAACTTATTAGATCTTATAATATATAAGCTTCTTGGATTAAGGATCTGCACTAATAGTTGATTTCATTTTCACATGAAAGAGCACAACTAAGTTGATACTCTTGGGTAGATCCTTAAATAGTAAAAAGGGAATATGATTTGATTATATAAATGTGTATGAATTCTTTGTTATGCTAAAGCATATGAGTTCTGTTTTCATAAATAGGACATTAGTCCTTAATAAGGAAAAGGGATATTTTCCTTGTAATTAAACAAAGAGATTTATATGACATCTTGTATGGGTGTTATTATTAAATTACGAGGATGGTTGGTTGTGTTTTCCTTAAGAAGATTTCGTAATGGAAACATGGATCTTTAGAAAGGATAATAAAAGGATTTAGACTTTCAAGTATTATGAAGTCTAAAGTAAAATTTTCAATAAGCTTGTTACAAGCTAAAAACTAAAGTAAAAGATATACTAATCACACTATCATAAGATTGAGTTTAGAGATGACGTCATATGAAATAAACAGGACACAAATGATAACAAAGAAAGCTATTGCAAAATCACGATTTAGGTATCTCGTTACAAAGCAATAGAAGCTAAATTATCAATAATAAAGCGTCACGTTGTTTGTTCGGTTACTGGTCGTTGATACGTTCAGGTTGAGTTATAGGGATAAACCAGACTGGATCTGAGGTTGTTAGGTGGCAAATAGGCGAGAAAAAGGTTTCGGGGTATAAGTCACGGTGGCCAAGACGCGGTCAGCTTTGGAGTAACCGACCAGCGGTTAGAGAACCCATTGCTAGTAGGGGATAAACGATACCGGTAGGGTCGGCAATCTAAGTGCTTACGGATAGAGGTTGGTTGCGAGGTGATTGTGGGGTTATTAAGATTGGGGATGGTGAGGGAATGAATGATGGGAGGATAGGGAAGACTCGAGTGTGGTAAAATGGCCTTACGGCAATATCGGGATGTATGGGTGAAGGTTAAGTGCGGTATGTTCTTTGGTAGTAGATCTAGGAATAAACTTATGATTACTATTAATCAACGAGGCTCAAGAAAATGGTGCTTAGAAACATATAAAACACTACTTACTCGTCACGATGCGAGATGCGAGTTTCGGGTTTGGATGTGATGATGAAGACGGGACCCAAGTTGGATGATCGACAATCCAAGATGAGTTATCTCCTCTTGATGCTCGGATGAGTATTCTTGAGGCTCTGGTTATTGATTGCGATCTTGGGCTTGATGTCCTTCTCTGCAAACTCTTCTGTTTCTTCACTTGTCTCTGCTCGGCTCAAACAAAATCTGGATCCTTTCATGATTTCTCCTCCTTTTTCGATCAAATGAAAATCCGATCCCTTGTTTTTGGTTGGAAGTGGTCATTTACGAGAGCAGATGGCGGTTACAGCAAACCGCGGCGGTCGAGTAGGAACCGGTATCGGTCGAGTCAAAGTGGGCTATTTTTAGTAAAATAGCCAACTTTCCCTCCTTTTCTCAGAGGATTAGTTGCGGGCTTGGTCAAGTCATTATGAAGTTGGTTTTAGGTGCGATGAGGGTCATTAGTCATGGGTGTGGAATTGGACCAAGTTATAGGTCTTAATTAGGTTAGTTTAGGGTTAAGACTAGGTCATGATGAGGTGGCAAAATGAGGTGGCAGGTATGGCGATGTGGATTTATTAATTATAAGATAATTAATAAATAATTGTGTAAGGTTTAGGTGGTGAGGTTAGGTTGCGAAATGAGATGCGGGTCACAAGGGTGTCGTAAGACACAAATTTGGTGTCTACATTAGCCCCTTATTGTCGTGTAGTTTGTTTTGTAAAGCTGCACGGACAATAATAAGAAGTGGTTACCCCTGTTAAGGGTATAGGTAATCCCCCTCAAATCTATCACAGATTGAGGTAGCGTGAAAGCAGGGATAGGGTTGATAAAGGGTAAATGGTGTTGAGATAATGGTAAGAGGGTGGGGTAGGTCCAAGGAAGCAGACGCACGTTGAAATGCAGTAGTGCGACCAGGGTATATGATTTGAAGAGCAAACAAGCAATTCATAGGCAAAGGTCGATAGTTTATCCAAACAAGGGTGATATAATCCTGGTATCCAAGGCATAGGAAGTAGCTCCAGGGTATATAACGGGTAAGGTACAGGAACGTTTGGGCATGTTCGGCGATACGAATGGTTGGTTTGGTTGAGATAAACGTCACGGTCTAAGTCTAGGCAAAGTTGGTCGACTGATCAAGTCAAGGACCCTGATCATGCTAAAACACGAACAGGTGAGCTCGATTGAACAAAAAGGTACATGATGGATGGATAAAATAAAATGTTGATTGTGGGTATGGTATTTAATTGGTGCGGCCTTAGGTCGGGCCAAATGGTTAGGTGCGGCCTTGGGTCGGGCCAAATGGGTTGGTTGCGGCCTTGGGTCGGGCCAAATGGTTGGTTATGGCCTTGGGTCGGGCCAAATGGTTGGTTATGGCCTTGGGTCGGGCCAAATGGGTTGGTTACGGCCTTGGGTCGGGCCAAATGGGTTGGTTGCGGCCTTGGGTCGGGCCAAATGGTTGGTTACGGCCTTGGGTCGGGCCAAATGGTTGGTTGCGGCCTTGGGTCGGGCCAAATGGTTGGTTGCGGCCTTGGGTCGGGCCAAATGGTAGGTTACGGCCTTGGGTCGGGCCAAATGGTTGGTTGCGGCCTTGGGTCGGGCCAAATGGTTGGTTCGGCCTTGGGTGGTTGGTTGCGCCTTGGTCGGGCCAATGGTTGGTTGTGGCCTTGGGTCGGGCCAAATGGTAGGTTACGGCCTTGGGTCGGGCCAAATGGGTTGGTTGCGGCTTGGGTCGGGCCAAATGGTAGGTTACGGCCTTGGGTCGGGCCAATGAAGTTAACAAAGGGTTGTCAACGAAGGTGGATATAGGCGATGTTGGTAGAAAGGGCTATTAGTAAATAAGGGCCGAAATTGGGGTAGAGGTGAGATAAAACCGATATCGATTGTGTATGACCGATATCGGTTAGATGACCGATACCGGTTCCTTAGGGCACAATAAAACCGATATCGGTTATAGGTCAAAAACCTATAAAAAGAAAAATACGGCCGGTCATTGTCACATTGTCAATTTGAAAACCAATTGGAGTTGTCTGAGGTGGATTGTTGAGATTGGAGCATTTGTTGGTTGAGGTGGCGCTATTTGAGTGGAGAATTGAGTGTTTAGTGGACCCTAGTGAGTAGGAGGCAGCAGTTGATTGGTGGAGGACCCAGCAGAGGAGAGTTTATAGCCATGGCACGCACGGCCCGGGAGGAGCGAGAGGTCTTGGACCAGTGGACCACCACCACCCACCTCCCACCACGGCGACGTGTCGTCGTACCGGTAGGTTCGAAACCCCTCATTGTGTGGATTTGAGTATATTATGTTGTATTTGGGTTTTGGGTAGGAATGTTAGATTTTGATAAAATAATTAATAAATGGAAATGATTTGAAAAAAGGAGAGGGTAGATAGGTTAAATAGGCCAAGGCGGCTGGGTGGGTAGGTTTTAGGGTGTTTGGGTGGGTATAGAGGAGAAATAGGAAAAAAATGGATTTGGGGGGCGCGCGGGGTTCGGCTCGGAATTTTCTGGCGGCCGATGTCGGTCGCTAAGCGGCAAGCATCGGTCATCATGAAATTTTTGGTGGACGGAGTTTTGTGAGTGACCGGTGTCGGTCGTATAGCGACCGGCGTCGGTGAAGAGGACCGGTGTCGGTCATAAGTGACCGTGCTGGTCCTTAGTTATTTTTTTTTGTTGGTTTGGGTTTTGTTGTTGGTTTGAATTTTTGGTTGTTGTTTGGGTGTTTGTATTATTTGGGTTGTTTGTTTTTTGGGTGTTGTGGTATTTTTGGTTTGTGGGGTGTTTTGGTATTGTTTGGTGTTTTGGTATTGTTTAGGTGTTTTTGTTTGGGTTGTTGTGTTTGGTATGGTTTGGGTTGTGGTGGAGGTTTGGTATTGTTTGAGTGTTTTGGTATGTTTTTGTTGTGGTGGTTTGGTGTTTGGTATTGGGTGTTTTGGTATTTGGTTTGGTGTTTTGGTATTGTTTGGGTGTTTTGGTATTGGTTTGGGTTTGTGTGTTGTGGTTTTGGGTTGGGTAGGTTTTTGGTATTGTTTGAGTGTTTTGGTATGGTTTAGGTTGTTGTTTGGGTGTGAAGAGGGAGGGGATATCGTAGAGGTTTTAGGGTAAGATAGGTGGGTGTAGAGGGTATAAGTAGATGTTGTGATAAAGAGTAGGGCTAATGTAGTGAGTTGGTTTTGCGAGGCACGTCGGCGGTGCGATGCGGGGCGAGATGCCCCCCTGTTGAGAGAGATGGATGCGGCCACACGTGTCCCATGCGCGATGGGGTATCATGCGCGAGTGGGACTCGGCGGAGTCAGCGATATGAAGCGATTGATAGGATCACGGTTTGATGGTCGCCCTCATCGAGAGATGGGATCCGGCGACCATGTGTTTCCATCTCCCGGCCCAGAGATGACCATCACATTGGAGGATGTGTATCGCATCCTTCGATTACCGATTGATGGAGAGCGATCTTTCGAGTTGTGCCCAGAGACAGCCATGGACAACATCCTACACGTATTCGGGATGCGGCTGCGCTTCTGCTGACATATCACAGGTGAGTATCACGTATGGGGATATGTCACGAGAGCCCCGCCATGAGACACGGCTTGCCGTGCGTGATGATCAGGATCACACTTCGCCTCCCGGACTCGAGAGGAGGCCGCTTTCCACGGGCGCTTATGGGTGTGCTTACATGAGATGGTGGAGGAGCACACATGTTATGCTTGGGCACCGTATAGTGTGCGATTATCTGAGAGGCTGTGGGGCTATCGCCGGATGAGGATGAGGCGGCGGTTAGGGATTTGCTCGGCGTTTTACTACCTTTGTTGGGCATATGAGCATATCATATGCATTAGACGATAGGGCTGCCCCGGCGGCCGGGGCCACAGTCATCTATAGATACGGCTTTGAGAGGTGGTTGGGGGTCGTGGGCCAGCCACGGCCAGGTGCTTGCGGGCGGGGCGTCACTTATTACGAGACATATGTTAGAGGGCTTGACAGCGTTAGATATTGTATGGAGACCTTATAGAGTCATCACCCACGCGGAGGAGCAGAGCACACGATTGCGGTGGATCCAGTATACATTACGGATAGCGGGGCGGAGGCGGGAGAGAGTGAGCGGATACCCACAGGAGAGAGTGCGCAGCGGCGGCTTGGGCTACGGCAGGATGAGCCACCTCCCTTCCCTCGATATCGGAGGGATGATGTAGAGCTCCATTGCTGCACCACATCCTATGGACCCAGTTGGAGTTCTTGAGAGGCGGCGAGATGATCCGTAGTAGATGATGCATGCTTGCAGGGAGCATTTTTGGTTTGGTGGGCGGAGAGAGAGGCTGCGAGAGAGCACACCCGCACAACCAGACTTGGCGGCTGTTAGAGCAGAGAGGGATCAGCTCAGGGGCCAGGTACAGTTATTACAGGGGCAGCTTGCTGCTGCACGCAGCACTGAATAGGTGTCTTACGAGGGCAGCTAGCTTGAGCTCGAGTCGAGTGCAGCGCACAGTACACCACCAGTGCAGTACGCAGCACGAGCACGAGCACCACCGCACCACACACCACGCACACGCAGTACAGCACCACCACCACCACAGCACACCACCAGCACCACCACGGCACCACCAGCACACGAGCACGAGGGGCACTTGGTATTAGGTGTCAGGGGACCAGCCCCAGCACCTACGGTGGCTCGAGATCGTTATATGGAGGCTAGAGCGGAGGCCCGGTACTATCAGGATATTCTTGATGGTACCGGGGCTGATTATCAGCCTTATGCGGCACATAGAGCAGAGACCTCTCGGAGCCAGAGATCTCAGGGAGGTGCAGCCACAGCCGGTGGAGTGCATGCATGGCAGGCGAGGCGGGAGGCGAGAGCGGCACGAGGGACCAGCGAGAGAGACGAGCGAGAGGGGGCGGTGGAGAGAGCTGAGGGTCCCTGCATATTTTTGTATTGGTTCATTGGATATGGGCACCGGTCTGCGAACCCAGCTATGTTTATAGAGGCTGCGTGCCTAGATATTATGTATTCATTTATTCATTCATTCATTTATTGTATATACTGGCTGCGAGCCAGCCAGTGCGGGTTATGCGATTGATACTGGCTGCTGAGCCAGTATGTTTTTTGATATGAGAGACCGGCTGCGAGCGAGTCGAGATTATTGGCGATTATTGCGGCTGCGTGCGGCTTTGTTGTATTATGAGATCACGAGAGGCCCCGATCGGGGCACATTGTATATTTGAAACTTTGTATATATATAGATATGATGATTTGACCCACATGTTGTGCGTAAAAATGTGTTAAGTGTTTTGAAAATGGTTTGTGATATTTAATGTATGATGAGTTTGATTTACATGGTGTTATATATTAATGATGTTGATGTCTTTTGTTGATGGGATGTATGTATGTATATATATGATGAGTTTAATTGACATGTTGTGTTATGAAATGTTGTATGTTTTGTCGCTGGTTTGTGAATATTGAATGTTTGTAGCTGTTGATTTGGATTCAAATGGTGTATAGATTGATGGTTTTTGATATCGTTTGTTGATGGCTTGGTTGTTTTTGTAAGATAGATAGATGATGTTGATGAAATTGTGATGAGATATGGATTTAATGAAAAATATGGATAATGGTGTTGTTCATGCAGGAAAAAGGGACGGGCGCCACAAAAATTTGCAAAAATGAAAAAAAAAAAAAAAGGCTTAGGTTTAAGCAACGGGGGACATGACCGATATCGGTTATGTAACCGATGTCGGTAGCTATATGACCGATATCGGTCATGTAACCGATATCGGTTATGAAAGAATTATTTTCCTAAAAATAGAACTGCTGGGTTGGCAACTTAAGTTCTTATTTTTAGCATTCTTATTTTTAGAGTCATGCAACAAGTTAAATATGCGAATGCGACGCTGTTTGACAACTGCTACAGGTAATTGCATGAAAGAATTTGAGTGATAAGGAGGAAAGAGACAGGTGAAGTGAGCGTGGGCTGAGATTCAGAAGGCAGAAAGACAAGTTATATTTGAAGAGGGTGGTGAACATGGCTGAACGAGGAGAAGCATCCGGCGAGGGGGACGAGGGGAAGACATGTTCCACCCCAAGCTGCTGCATCCCGAGAGGTAAACTGTTTGGTTGTAATTTGATTCTTGCATGTGTTGTAAATAGGATGAAAGAAGTGTAAGTGGGTAAAGATGAGAAAAAAAGGTGATAGGCAAGGGTTGGGGATGGTATGAGTGCTACGGGGTAGGTAAACAGGGTGGGCATGTATGTTTTTAGGTATAAATAGGAGTAAACGGGCAAAATAATTATCGTAGGTGTATGTTTTAAGCAGGGTAGGTATATTTTGACAGTGACCGGTATCGTTTATAAGTAACCGGTATCGGTTATCAAACCGGTATCGGTTATTCATAACCGATATCGGTCACTGTAAGAGTTTCCAGATTTTGAGAAAAAACCCGTAGAGATTTGTTCTTTTGAATAATTATGTGTCGTTTTGATGTATGCAGGCAGAAGCAAGGTTAAGGATGAATGATATTGTGCCAGCGTTGTTGTCACGAATCCGAGCGGATGTAACACCAGCTGAATGGGCATTGATAAATCGGTTGGGGTTAAGTGGAATCCGCTATTATTCAAGAATCACGCGTAACCATGCTATGTTGCAGGCGTTGATTGAGAGATGGAATCCAGAAAAGAATACCTTCTATCTACCAACAGGGGAGATGACAGTGACTTTGGAAGATGTGTTCCGTATTTTGAGACTCCCAATGATAGGAAAAATAGTGTATCAGGCGTTGCCCAGCGCGGGGCGGGCAGCGATAACAACAGTATTTGGGTCAGCTGCACGAGATTTGACACAGCGAGGTTTATCATTTACGTATGGTACAATGTATGCAACACACCCTGAGGAAACAAGGTTGGCCGTGCTATTAATGATAGCGGTGGGGTATTATGCATTGCCGAGGGCGGAAGGTGGAAGATTTCCCAAAGCATTGATGAGTGTTATTTGGGAAATGATAGAAATGAGCGTGACATTCGCATGGGCACCCGCATATCTGGCAGAGTTATATAGGGGTTTATGGGCATGCAAGCGAAAACACAGGACGACACTGGATTGTTCGTACTTATTACATTGTTGGGCCTATGAGCATATTGTTTGTGTGCGTCCAATAGGCCGACCCATTGAGTCGGGAGAGCGGGAGTGCAAGGTTGGGATTGACGATGGGTCGAGACAAAACAAGCGAGATCCCGAGCCGTGATAGATGACATCGAGTATTATAGACAGGTATGGGAGATGGTGATGATTGCGGATATTTGTTGGAGGCCGTACGGGAACTATATGGTGACAGAGCACATAGCTGAGGAGTTGAGGGGTGTAGAGCGATTGAGGTGGATCGCAGGGCATAGGCCGGGTGAGTACGAGAGGATTCCTCTAGATCGCGTGCGGTGAAAATTTGGGTTCGTTCAGGATATACCTATGACATATAGACCATACATGAGGATCGATGCCGAGGCAGCATTCTCACCTCCCCGGCCTACACCTCCAGAAGGGCCAGAAGAGATAGCAGCCGATCGTAGGGTTATGGATGCGGGAACGACAGAGGCGTATAGAGTATGGTGGGTAGCAGAGCTGCGAGGTGCACGTGAGTGCCCTGACATAGCTGTGATTACAGCGGAGAGAGATCATCTGCAGGATTTGGCTCACCAGCTTCAAACACAGGTGAATGAGACAATGGGATTGTTAGAGGCTTCACGATTCAGTGGAGAGGCTGGAGGCAAGATTCCTCCACGCGAGAGGGCGTATTCGTATGTTACGAGGAGATGTTGGCGGATCAATGGGAGGAACCAATGGCGTGGCACCTTTGAGGATGGAGAGGCCCAGGCGGAGGGGCATCGGCGATCACGATCACCACGATTCGGGAGGAGGTGCGAAGTGCAGTGAACTTTATAGGAATATAAGAATAAATAAGGATGCTTGACCTGCGAGTCGATGATAGAGAAGATGTATTTGTTTAACATCTAAAATAAAACTAAATATGTATGTTCTTTTGAGTGATGATAATAATAAGAATGGTTGTGTTTTAAATGTTGTTTTTGTTTGTTTTGAAAAAGGATAAAGATGAATGTTGGCAAATAGAAATACACAAAAAATATTTATATTGACAACACATGATAGGGTATGGTAGGGGATGGTCGAGCTAACCTTGGGAGACCCATGTCTCTAAGTGCTGCCTACATAGGCATTGCAAAAGCAAGGAAGGGCCTCAGACCGATGTAGTTCTCCCTTAGGATCAGGGAGAGGTGAATTCAGGCAATTTGGTTGTGGTTAGGCAATTTGTTGGTTGGTAAAAATTTGATGTTGGTAGGGTAATGTTGTTGGTGTTGGTAGGGTAAAGCGAAAGTTTAGCATACCCAAGTAGTAGGGAATCGTGTCCTGATTAAGGTCAACACACAATCCTAGAGTCGAGCAAAAGAGGCCAGAGTGTCCCATAGTTGAGAAGAGCTAAACAAACCACATATTAATGTAGGATGAGCTTGAATCCCTAGGTACCTTGCATAGGCGAGAAGTCGATAGGTGAAAAGAGTGGTATAATCACAATATATCGGATATACGTCACGTCCCTTGAGTTTTGTTGCTTTGAAAAATGGTGAGGTGAGGTGGTTGATGTGGGCGAGGTGCGAGAGAACTTATTATAAGATGATTATTAATAAAAGAACCAAACCTAAATAGACAAGTCCATGACTCAAAAGTGTTTTGAAATCTTGCTTTTATTTTTATTTTATTTTGCTGGATATAGACTGATCGATGTGGGAAGTCTACATGGGATATGTATTTTGTTGTTCTTGAGGTCTTCACGAAGCTGATCAATGCGAGAAGCTTCGATAAAAAGGCTGGCTGTGTATAGCTTGTCCTTGAGGAGCGATCTATTTATAGTAGCGAGATGTGGTGTTTATGTATAGCTGTCCTTCGGGGGAGCAGTCTATATATAATAGTAGCAATAGTTTGGCATATAGCTGTCCTTTAAGGGAGCAGTCTATTGTATAATTTAGAGGTCTAGATGTCCGTTGGGCATAAAGCATCTAGTTTTGTAGGAAGTTTGACTCAAGAAAATCCCATAAGTGTTTTAATTAAGAATGTGTCATTTTGATACTTTGAAGTCATGGACTAGACTAAAAGGGAAGGCATCTTTTAAGGGGAGGTGATAATCAAACCATGTGAGCTTGATTTGATTTTGAGATGTAAGAAACAAAGTGTATGCGGTGGTAAATGAGCTCAAGGGACGAGCGTAAGGTAGATAAGAAGTGATATAACACTAATTTCAACAGTAGAATGGTCGAAGATGCAAGGCATTAAGGGGCTCAAGCTCAGGTTTACCATTAAGCGAAGCTAAATGATAAGTGCCTGATCCATAAGTGTGAGTGATAATGTAAGGCCCAATCGATTAGGAGCAAATTTTCCACGTTTGCTCTTTTCTAGTTTGGTTACATGTTGATTCTCTTTGAGGACAAGATCACCAACCTTAAAAGTATGCTCATGAAGTCGTTTATCATAAGCACGCTTGATGCGTTTTGGTAGATTTGAAGGTGATCAAGAGCCGTAAGGCGGCGCTCGTCAAAGCTCTAATTGGGCTAACCGCTCTTGGCGGAAATCATCATTGGTGAGAATATCACGAAGAGATATTACGAGGGAGGGTATTTGTATTTGAGAGGCAAGACGACCTCGGTACCATATACCAAAGAAAATGGTGTGGCATTAGTGGAGTATGAATGCTAGTACGATAAGCCCAAAGGGCAAAGGGAATGTGATCATGCCAATTTCTTCGGACTCATTGACAACTTTCATGAGGATTTTGGTTAGGGTTTTATTAGAAGATTCGACTTGACCATTGGCTGCGGATAGTAAGGTGATGAGAAACTAAGTTTGATACCAAAGTTGTCCAAAGGTCTTGTAACAACTTATTTTTAAAAGATTTACCATTATCATTATTAGGCGATGAGGAATACCAAAGCGACAGATAATGTGATGGTTAACGAATTCGACAATTTTTCTTTTTGATTGAAATGAGTGGAATGGCCTCCACCCATTTTGTGTAATATTCGATTCTTTGTGATTATCCAACGGTGACGTTGTGAAGAGGGGGTGAATCTCACCAATAAGGTCTAAACCCCATTGTGAGAAAGGCGAAGATCTCGTGCGACACATGTAGCGGATGGCTAGGAGTATGTTGAAGGTTGGCATGTTGTTGACACATAACACAACGCTTAACATATTAAGTAGCGATCGTTATTAAGAAGTAGGCCAATAATAACCTAGGCGAAGGATTCGTTTAGCCATGGCAAGAAGCCACTAAAAATGTCCACCACAAATACCGTCATGGACTTGTTGGATGGTATAGGTGACCTCCGCGCGGTTAGACATCGAAGGAGGATGCCATCAAAGCCACGTTTATAGAGAGTCCCCCATGACACATAACGAGAAACACTTTTAAGAAAAGCACGTTTTCCGTTACTAGTAAGGTCGGTGGGAGAACGAGAGGTTGTAAGGTAGTCGTGAAATTGGTGGTACCGGGTATCCTGAATTAGCGAGACACATTATTTATCATACAAACAACCGGGGGGAGTAGGATGGGGCAAAAGTTGTTGGACCAAGACGAATATGTCAGAGTCAGTTGGTGAGGTAGGAATTTGCGAGGCTAAGCAAGCCATAGTATCCATAAATTTGTTAGTGGAGCGGGGAATGGTCTGGATAGAATAACGAGTAAATGAGGTCAAAAGTGAATCCACGTAATGTTTGTACTTTTGAAGTTCCTCATTCTTACATTGGTAGATGCCCATAACTTGATTGACTACCAATTGAGAGTCGCCAAAAATATTAATAGATTTGACACCTAAGTGTAACGCAACCTGGAGACCCAAAACAAGGGCCTCGTATTCCATTTGTATTATTAGTGTGCGGGAAATCAAGCCGGAATGAAAGAGAGCATAGGTTCGCGTCAGAGAGATGATGAGAACAATGCCGGCTCCTCCACCGCGCTTGGCATTTGGATCCATCGAAGAAGAGGTCATTTGATATGACTCTTCCCCTGAGTGAAAGAGTGGCGATGAGTTCGTCGGGAAATTAAAATTGGTGAATTGTTCCCCAGGTAAAGGGGCCTCCATGAGTTGGTCCATGATAGTTTGTCCTTTGATTGACTTACATTGTACAAACTCAAGGTCGAGGTCGGCGAGCATAAGCCATCGGGCGATGCGTTGGTTTAGATGTGGTTTGGCATACATATAATGAATGGGGTCCGTGTTGGTGATGACAAAAGTTTTGTGATTCAGGAGGTAATGTCGGAGTTTGGTGGCTACGAATGATAGGGCTAGGCACAATTTTTCTACATGTGTATACCTAGTCTCGTAATCCACGAGAGTACGACTTATATAATAAATGGCTTGTTCTCGACGTGTCGAGTCCCGATGTGCGAGCATGGCTCCTATAGCATGGTCAGTGGCAGAAAGGTAAAGGTAGAAAGGGCGATCATCCTGAGGTGGAATAAGCACGGGTGGCTGCAAGAGATAGGATTTGAGAGCTTCAAAGGCTTGGTGACACTCTTCACTCCATTGAAAGGCAATGTCCTTTTTAAGAAGGTGATGGAAAGGTTGACATCGATCCGAGAGTTGGGAGATGAAACGCCGGATGGATTGAAGTTTACCTGCAAAACTACGCAATTGTTTGAGGTTTTGGGTGGGGGCATTTCTAGGATAGCTTTTACTTTAGATGGATCGACCTCAATGCCACGCAAAGAGACGATAAAGCCAAGAAGTTTTCCCGAAAGAACACCAAAGACACATTTCTTTGGTTGAAGCGGATGAATATTGTAACAGGCGATCGAAAATAATGGTTAAAACATCGAGATGTTCACTGCGATGTTTAGATTTGCCAAGAAGATCATCGACATAATCCTCAAGGATAGTGTGCATAATGTCATGAAAAATGTAAGTCATAGCCCGCTGATAGGTCGCACCAGCATTCTTAAGGCCAAATGGCATGACACGATAACAGAAGGTTCCCCAAGGAGTTATGAAGGTAGTTTTATGTTGATCGGCGGGGCTACCAAAATTTGATTGTATCCCGAAAAGCCATCCATGAGAAAAGCATTTCATGGCCGCGATGAGATCAACAAGTTGATCAATACTTGGGAGGAAGTCATCCTTGGGGCAAGCGAGGTTAAGGTCTCGAAATCCGTGCATATCAAAGTCCCCCATCGCTTTAGTGCGAGTGCGATGTTAGAAATCCATTGAGGATAGTCAATAGGCAAGATGAAGGAAACAGAAAGAAGTCGTTGAAGCTCTTCTTTGACCAAGAGGGCAATGCGTGGATGCATTTTCTCAGTTTTTGTTTGACTGGTTTGGAATCGGGGTTTAGGGTGATGTTATGGATGGCAATGGTAGGATCAATTCCTGGCATGTCAGCGTAGGACCAAGCGAAAGCTTGGTTGCGGGTACGGAGAAAGGTAGTAAAGGCGGCTTGTTCTGATGTGTTAAGGGATTGTCCGATCTTCACAATGTGAGGATCCTCCTCTGTGTGGATGTTGATTTCTATAGTCGACTCATTCAACATGGTTTGAGTTTCAGACGGTAAGGCGCGTTGAATATAGGAGTCGTCCACCCCAAGGTAAGTGAGGATGGAGTCGTCATCCTGGCACTCAACAACATTAATCGAAGGTGAATCCTCTTCGATCATGTCTGGATACAGAAGGGGAAGAGAAGATGGGTCCTCATTATCGCGTTGATAAGTGAGAGGACCTATGAAGATAGCATTTATGAAAAAAAAAAGTTAGGAGGGATAGATTCAGGGTCTATCGACTCTGTGGGTGATGATGGCAAAGTGGGTGATGATGGTTTGGTAGGGGTGACGTCGTCATCTTCCAGGATACAACTGACACGAGGTTTCTCTGGTGTAGGTGTTTCAGGAAAACCGAGACCACTGCGATCATTGTGTTTGCGTGTAGTCACGGGAATGAGTGTATGTCGGCCTTGTTCATAAAGACCAAAACCAAAGCCTTTCCAAGCACAGTGAGTCAAGAAGGTGAGGGCGAAACGACGATTTGTCAAGTATTGAAAATCAGATTGGAAGGGAACCACACC
Organism: Taxus wallichiana var. yunnanensis; assembly: GCA_018340775.1. Taxonomy (NCBI): domain Eukaryota; kingdom Viridiplantae; phylum Streptophyta; class Pinopsida; order Cupressales; family Taxaceae; genus Taxus; species Taxus wallichiana. The sequence goes on along the minus strand of JADAXU010000056.1, from coordinate 1,683,225 downwards.
AAGAGGAGGTTCAGGGGTAACGGAGGATGCGTCAACACCCCCATACGTTAGGTTGGTGCGGCAATGGGGTGGTCCGTAAGAGATTACCTCCCCCACGCGACGGTCGTAGGTGGGATGTGCATGTAATTATCCATACTCCTGCGGGGTATGGAAAGAGCTAACGTTATATAGGCGGTACTCCCCCAGCGTAAGGCGTTGAAAAACATCTACTAAGGGGTCGGAGGTTGGGATGTTATCTGCGGGAAAGGAAGTAATATTTGTAACGGCGGTTTCATTGGTTGAAGGTGTAGGTGCGTTGGAAGTGGATGGCTGGGTTGGATGAATGGGTGTCTTGACTGGTACAAGCACATCATTAGGGCGATACAACATATTGCAAGTTTTGAAGGGGGGAGGATCAGCTTTTACGGTGTAGGACTTCCCCTCGTACTCAAATTTTATGCATCTATGTAAAGTGGAGGAACGCATCCCATAGCCGGATCGAGGCGGCTAACAACATATTGTATTGGAACTCTCCCTCAAGGACATAGAAGAGTTCGGGTAAAGTACGTGGTCCTACACGAATGTTAAGGATCACGGTGCCTAAAGTAGAAGTAATAGCATCATTGAATGATCGCAACATGATGGGGTTGGCACACATGCAACTAGAAGGGATATTCATTTGTTGGAAGGCTTTTGAAGAGATGATGTTTAGGCTAGCGCCCCCGTCAATCATAACACGACGTACCCGAATATCCCGAGCGTCTGGCTGAGATGAAAAGAAGCGAGTCGGGGATCTTGGCACCAAAGTCGATAATTTCATCTTGGAGCCCGGCGGCGGCGGCTTGCTTGTACGAGAGGCAGTGGTTGGGGAGATAGATTGTTTGGTGAGCGAAGCAACGTGATTGGGTGTTAGAATAGAGGTAACAGGAAAGGTTTCATTAGGTAAAACCTCTATCCCTTGAAGGATTTCAACGAGAGCTTGTCGATGAGATTCAGAAGTCTGAATGAGATCATACAGTGTCATTTTTACAGGTGATTGGTGAAGCTGTTTGATCATAGTTCGGTGGGCAATGCCATTAGAGACGGGATAGGCGGGTCCGCGAATAACCACTTTAGGTGGTGGTGCAATCGGGATGGTGGACGGAGAAAGAGATGCCGTAGGTGTGTTTTCTTTCACTTTCCCATTGTTTTTCTACCCTCGAGTAGCAACACTAATCATATTGATCTCGTGAATACGAGAGGAGGAAGATGGTAGGGATAGGTCATGGTTTTCGAGAGGTGGGGCTGTAATAATGATAGATCTTGGTGAGGCGGGGACAGGTGGTATAGGAGAGGGGTTGAAGCTAAAGGTCTCTCTCTTCGTAAGTTGTCTTTCTTAACTTTTCTATCGAGAGAGAGGTGGCGACGAAGTATGGCTTTCAACGCTTTGCATCCCTCTACGTCATGTCCTGGTGTGCGGTGGTAAGCGCAGATTTTAGACTCATCGTAACCTATAGGTCGAGGTTTAGATGGATCATAAGGTCTAAGTGGGGGTAGGGAAATGGTCGCATTCTCTACCAACATAGCAAGGATTTTGGCGTAAGACCCTTTGAGTGGGTCAAAGTCGGAGGAAAAAATGAGGCTATTATTTGGGTCGGTCTGGTGATGACGTGGTGTGGTTGGTTTGTATGGGTGGTGGTTTAGCGAGGAGTTTTGATAATGGGTTTTAACTAAACGTGGTTTCTTTGACGTAGAAGCTATGTTTAGGTGGTTGGATGATGAGGCCACAGATGATGTGGTATCAGAAAACAACCACGGAGAAATAGGAGTGATAGAAAACAAATCTTTTGATGATGGAATTTGTTTATGGTTGATAGGTGGACAGGATACGCGGGGTGACGGTGTTCTTTATACCCTTGGATTTACTGTATGGGTGCGAAGGCGTAGGTCGCTTTAAAGAAAACGCAGGAGGTATGATATATTGATGTAAGGTAGAGGGATGGGGTCCCAATATGGAAGGTAGGTGTGATGACGAGGGTTTTAGTTGTGTTAGCGGCATAGATTGAGGAGATTGAGTCTGTCTCCTAATGGGATGGACGGCTTTATTTTTAGATAAATCAAGCCGCTTAGGTGGGTGTGTTAGACTAGGTATGGGTGAGGTCCCAAGCGTAGGGGAAGATTTGGTTAGGTTAATAGAAGTGGATGAGGTATTTGGTAGAGATGAGGGGGGTGAAGATGAGGACATAGGCATTTTAAGCACGTAAACACTTCGGGTATATGGTAGAGGCATCAGGATCGGTCATTTGCATTTGAGTAGAATATGGCGTACTCAAACGTTCCCATAGGACCTATCTATCTTCTAGGGAATGACAGTCCTCACGTGTGAATAGGAACTTTTGTATGGAAGAAAGGTGGGTTGTGATTCCGGTCCATTTGTGGGTGTGATCTGAGGGTATATGAGGCCTTTGTATCAATAGGCGTTAAGAGGTCAACCGGTTCTTTGAAAAGATTTAGGTGATGAAGGACTAATAGGTAGGAGGGCGTGTTTGAGAGGATCTGTCATGTTTAAAGAATGTGGTGATGTCGTTCAAGAGGTTTCTCGTCTAAGGATGACAAAAGAAGTGGCGAGCCTTCCTCTTATGCAGCAAATGGTAGAAGGAGGCGTTTGGGAAATAGATAAATTAGATAACATCCGCTCACGAGTCTTGCGAGGATGTGGTGTAAGAAGGCTCATTTGTGAGAAGGGAACTCAGGCGATTAATTCCTTGATGGGTAAAGGAACGGCAAGGATTTCAGTTTGTCTTGATGGCGAGGAAGGGGGTTCGGTTTCCTGCGTTAGTGAAGAGGTTTGATTCAGAATTTGTTCGATAGAGGTCTTTGGCTGGGAATCGAAGACTGCATGGATCTCATGAACACTCTCCTCGGCTAAGATATCTTGGTTTAGATTACTGTTAGAAGAATGATTCGGGAATGGTTTGTTGAATATTTTCAAATTTCGGTTAGCAGGGGCGTTAGGATTATCGAGGGCTATATCCCCCACATCAACCATTTCCTGCACTATGTTTTTCAACATCTTGCAGTTCTCATGACTGTGTCCCTTCACGCGGTGGAAGTTACAGAAGTCATTTTCTTTGTACCAAGAAGGTATGGCGCGAGTGGAATCAAACCCGGAATGAGGTTTAACAGGAGGTAAGGTAATGGCTCCTGCTTTGAGCAATTTTTCCAATATCACACCATATGTTTCTCCCAAGGGAGTGTAGTTGATGGGCTCTGCTTTATACTTATAGGTGGTTTTTGGTGGGGTATTAGATGGTGGTTGGGATTTGACCATCACCGCGTGCACGGCCCCTTTTGATTTCGAAGCAGTCGATGGGTGAGGATTGGTGGTGTTAGGTTTGTTGGTGGAATCTTGGGTTCGGAAAGTGGGGTTTTTGTTGCGCAACCGCAATTTCTCTTCCTCTAAGGCTCGAATCTCTAGTTTTCGAGCCATAGTAAAGGCCTCGTCAAATGTACGGAAAGTTTGAATTTGGAGGGTAGGAGAGATGTGCTTAGCGCAGGCCCGCGTAAACAGTTCGATAAGTTCGATCGAGGCGAGGCATACGTAAGTTGGTTGATAAGGCCCCGCCATCGTCAGCGAAATCTGCGATAGATTCGTCTTCAAATTGTCGGATGGCATAGAGGTCGGTGATAGATACTTTCTTGGCAATGTTAATGGAGAAATGATCCAAAAAGATTGGGCTAGCTTGGTTAAAAGAGAAGATTGAGTCTTTGGGTTAAAGCAACTTTGTACCACTCAGGCGGGTCTGATAAGGACATGGGAAAGGTGCGGAGTAGTAAAGCGTCGTCGTGAGCAATCGAGATAGCGAGGCATGTCTAAATGATCGCAAGTGTTGTTGAGGTCCTCCTTACTTGTTAAAATGGGTAAACTTTGGTAATTCCCATTGAGGAGGATATGAATGAAGGGGGACTGAAGGGTGGATAGGCTCTCGACAAACTTGCTCGTATGTCAGCGCTACTGACTTCTGAAAAGCAAGCCTCAGTTTTGCATTTTGTCCATCATTTGTTTAATTAAATCGGTAGTTGGATGAGATGATGGTGTGGTTGTGGTAAACGGAGGCAAATTGGGCCAAGGGCCACCATTGAGACAATGGTGGGGTTAAATGTTGATAAGGTATGGAGGATGAAATGTGTTGAGGCAACCGAATAGGGATGTCCTATATAAGGCTTGTTGAGGTTCTAGGATATGTGTGTGGAAATGAAAAGGTGGGCGGAGCTTGAGAAGGAAAGCTCGTGTGGATAGGTGGCGAGAGAGCAAGTCATGAGCAGGAGCAGTCTGCAAGAGGCGAGGTAGGAGCGATTGGCGGTAATGACATGTTGGGCCCAAGATTAACCAAAGGAAAGCCAATCATGCCGTATGAACCCACAGAAGCTGCTTGAGGTAGGCGGCAGGACTAAGGATGCGGAAGGCAAGCGGAGTTATCGGGCGGAGAAGGGGCTAAATGAGCAGCTATCTTGATAGGCATGCCAACAAGGAGTTGACCATCGGGTGTACGGTCGAGGCATGAGACAAATAGTATTGTACAGCAGCTAGGATTAGCATCCGAGAAATTTGGCAAATTCTTTATCTCCTACGGGAATTTTAGGAATCTCACTTTGGTGTCAGTAGGGGTTCCCCCCACGAATGTGAAGGGGGTGATTCGGGCAAAAGCCTGAGCAAGCATGTGAAACCATGGCGGCGGCTTGCTTTGAGTGATAACAACCATGGACGAGGAGTACACAGTAGGGTTTGATCTATCGAGAGAAAACAGACTCGAGAATGGTGAAATTGGTAGGTTCTTGGTTTGTCGGGAAGCTGTAAAGAGCGATAACGATATCGGTCGATAACCGATGTCGGTTAGACTATAGCCGACGCGTCGGTCGATTAACGATGTCGGTGTAATAAGACTGGTAGTATAAGAAAATATAAGAAAATGCTGATTTGATTGTTAACAACGCTCGTACATTTATCAAATTGTTAAGGTGATCACGAGAAGATAGTGTATAACGAAAAAAGAAAAAACAAGCAAGATGCACACGCAAATCCAGAGACTAACCCTAGGGTTAATTTTAATTATTGTGGGCTTATGCCTTTAGGCGCGGAATGATGTCAATCCTAAACAGACTTAGGGGAAATGTCAAGTTTGTTTTGGCTTATAAGGTTACCTCAATCGGGCGGAGGAATACCGCGGAAAAGGGGGATGTTTTGAGTGTTGTGTTAATTATGAAGTGATTCGGTATGTGTTGTGCGGTGAAAGTAAGATTAATTTCTGTCAATACCATGGAAATCACCCCACGTGTACGACACATTACTTAGTCTATGTTCACTAGAATTGAAAACAATGAAAGAAATGTAATGCACGTGTTTTAAACCCAAATCGAAAATGATATTCGATGAAGCAAATAAGATGACTTTCACTAATGCGAAACTAGGAAAGCAAGACAAATTCTTTACTAAATATAACAAAAACAGCAACAGCAAGTATGCTTCCTAAAATGAAAACAAGCAAGAGAAACAGAAACCCGAAATGGGTCCCACCGGGCGTGCCAAAATGTTTCACACGGAATGTTTCGGCTCTGCAGAATAGACTTGCTTCTATCCTATCATTCCTTTGAGAAACAGATAAGGGTTAGGGCTAGGAGGAATACCTGTTGAATGTTGAGATGGTGTGCGCGTACCGTAGAGAGAGATCAGATCAACTGCGAAGAACTCCTTTTTGTCTTGGAAGGACTACCTGCAAGTAAGAATACAGGACCACCAGATTTTAATTAGACAATAAATGAGGGAGCTGCCTTAGGCCCAGGAAATATAAAACTTCCTTTCGAAGGTGGTCAGTTCCCCTTTTAATACGAATTAACACAAATGATAACAAAGAAAGCTATTGCAAAATCACGATTTAGGTATCTCGTTACAAAGCAATAGAAGCTAAATTATCAATAATAAAGCGTCACGTTGTTTGTTCGGTTATTGGTCGTTGATACGTTCAGGTTGAGTTATAGGGATAAACCAGACTGGATCTGAGGTTGTTAGGTGGCAAATAGGTGAGAAAAAGGTTTTGGGGTATAAGTCACAGTGACCGACGCCGGTCACTGGATAACCGACCACGGTTAGAGAACCGCCGGTAGGGGATAAACGATACCGGTAGGGTCAGCAATCTAAGTGCTTCTGGATAGAGGTTGGTTGCAAGGTGATTGTGGGGTTATTAAGATTGGGGATGGCTGAGGGGAATGATGGGAGGATAGGGAAGACTCGAGTGTGGTAAAATGGCCTTGGGGCAATATCGGGATGTATGGGTGAAGGTTAAGTGCGGTATGTTCTTTGTAGTAGATCTAGGAATAAACTTATGATTACTATTAATCAACAAGCTCAAGAAAATGGTGCTTAGAAACATATAAAACACTACTTACTCGTCCCTGATGCAGATGCAGGTTTCAGGACTGTGATGATGAAGACAGGACCCAAGTTGGATGATCTGACAATCCAAGATGAGTTATCTCCTCTTCTGATGCTCGGATGAGTGTTACTGGGCTCTGGTTATTCAGTTGCAGTCTTGGGCTTGATGTCCTTCTCTGCAAACTCTTCCTGTTTCTTCACTTGTCTCTGCTCGGCCAAGCAAAATCTGGATCCTTTCAATGATTTCTCTCCTTTTTTCGATCAAATGAAAATCCGATCCTTTGTTTTTGGTTGGAAGTGGTCATTTACGGGGAACCGATGGCGGTTAAGCAACCGACGGCGGTCGAGTAGGAACCGGTATCGGTCAGGTCAAAGTGGGCTATTTTTAGTAAAATAGCCAACTTTCCCTCCTTTTCTCCTGAGGGATTAGTTGCGGGCTTGGTCAAGTGACTAGAAGGTCGGTTTTGGGTGCGAGAAAGGGGTCATTAGTCATGGGTGTGGAATTGGACCAAGTTATAGGTCTTAATTAGGTTAGTTTAGGGTTAAGACTAGGTCATGATGAGGTGGCAAAATGAGGTGGCAGGTAAGGCGATGTGGATTTATTAATTATAACATGGTAGACATGTTTAAAATATTTGGCCAAAGTATCACAAGTTGTTGGTTACATTCTCCTATGTCACCTAGTTTAAGATGTAGGATTTCATATGAACATCGCAATGTGTATTCGATAGGATTCTTAGATAGAACACTTGGGTACCCCTAAAAGGGTAGAGGAACCAAGTATACATAACATAAACTTTATTAAGTTAACATAAGAGTTCAGCTTTAATACGAGTCATGGAATGAGAGAACAATTTTCACCAAGTCATTACAATTTGCATATGGTTTTCTCTTATGAGATGGATTGGTAATAGAATGTGTGTTCTGAATTATATTAATTTAGAATAGAGAACAAATTTTAAAAAAATCCTTGTTTCTAAAGTCTTAGAAAGAGGATGTTACATCTTGGTATCAAAGATGAAGGTTGCAACTCTTGGACCTATTGAGTCCATATTTGATAAAAACTTAATTTTCTTGTTAATAGAAAATGGTTAGAATAAGGGGAGGTGCTGCAAATAATCTGCCTCTAGGTGGAGAGGATGCTACCGCACAAAAACTTGACGAGATTATTGTTGCCCTATTGCACATGAGAGATCGTCTAGCTATAATTGAACAAGTAATGGGTAATGATGAGGAAGATGATGTTGGTAATAACAATCAGCCACCTCTAGGGGACAATGCCAATGATGCAGCCTAGAATTTGTAAGATAACACCCTAGTCACAATAACACATCACTCACCTTTAGACCGAGTGCTCACTCAAAGCGCGCAAATGTACCAGTCCCTCTTTAGGTTGTTGTAACATGATGTTAACATGATGAAGGTAAAAACATATAGATTCATAACTAATCCATCATTCCATAATGCATGCTATCCTCATATCTATGAAAGAAAAAGATTAAACAAGAATCATGATATTACCATAAACATGCACTACTATATTACTCGAATGACACTTGGGTATAACCAATATCTTCCATATATTACTAAATATAGTATCTCCTTACAATATTATCGTTTCTATATCAATGCGTGTATGGATCTGATACACACATTCATACATCCAAAATCATACATACACCACTCTCTATGATACATACATCTAATATGCACCTAACATCATATATATAGGGTGGGACTTGCCCTTCATGGCTTAACTATTCTAGAAATAGGTCGCATGCTATTGTTAGTCACACGATGTTTTACAATCATAGCCACACATGCAAGTACACTATCTATAGTCCTCTTGAAGTTAATTGAAGTGTCAATTCTATTCTTAGCTTGTCTCCATGCATAAATGCTTTGAACCTATTTTCCAAATATAGAAAATGCATGGTGCATGTGTCTCTACATTGTTCATGTGGTCTACATGCCATCTTCCAAAAATAGATGCTTATGCTCAAAATCAGCTAAATCCTAAAATCGTAACTTTCCTTCCACGCACGGTTCCTTCCTATCCTTCCATGCCCTTGGTTCTCGGGCCTTCTATCTCACACGGATTCCTCATGTGATTTAAGACAAGTATTCTATGATCAACATTGCCCCGCACTAATCTCATTGTCGTCTCAACAATGGGTATCTCCAAAAATTTGAAGGAAATAATAACAATGAAAGAATAAGAATGAAAGAATGTGGATAAATAAAGAATTTTTATGAGGTTATTTAGGCAACCTCCTTTGTATCCTCGTAATTTATCTTTTCTAATTTTGCAAAACCAACAGAACACCGGGCATCATTATTCCTGTCCATGTATCAACTCTAGATACTCCTCTTTTATTGTGGCCTCCAAAACTTTCCATTTAATGAGTGCATGTTTTGCTTTCTCTGGGATGTCCACAACAATGGATTCCAACCCATCCTCGTAATTTATCTTTTCTAATTTTGCAAAACCAACACAACACTGGGCATGGATGTCATTATTCCTTCCAAAAGGTCCATCTTCTGCATAATCATCTTTCCAAGCTCTTCCAACCGAGTCTTGTGCAGCTCTTGTGCTACTTTCAGTGGCCTCGCTTCGCTTAACTATTGACAACCTTTCTATGTTGCCAAATCTCTCATCTTTCATTGCTTTCTAGACCTCATTATTCTCCTCCAAGGTCTTAATGTTGATGAGTGCCTCCTCCCGACTCTTCCAGCTATGCATATATTTAAATCCTGGTCCGCTTTCTTCAACACTTATTGTAATGCCTACAACAACCCTTCATAAGATGTGATTTTTCTCATCACAAATGCTTTCTCCCATTCGAAATCTTGTTACTTTCTCCTAAGATATTTCTAGTGCTTGCATATGTAGAGTTTCATCTTAAAGTGCCAAGTCCACCTAATTTCCCACATAGTGTATCACTAAAGGAAACGCCTTAAGTACCTTTTAGGGTTCCAAGTGTGGCCTTGTTTTAAAGATTACATTGTCCCTAATCTCCCTACGATGCTTATGAACAATTTATTCTTCTTCTACACAAAGTCCATTTTCTTTTAAGTTATACGTGCTATCTCTATGTCCTTCACCTTCAACTCTTCACGCATCTCTTTGATGTGGCAGATTTTTCCATGTTTATTTTTCTTTCGGCCTTTTGGCGTGAAGGGTCTACTAGCATTTCCTCACCCCATGAAGGTCTAGTGGAATGATCAGGATTTTCTGCTTTTGTGTCTAGATTTCATGACTACTTGTGAGAAGAAGGGAGCCTCCAAATAAATGACTTGCTTGCTCCATATATCCGTAAACACCAAGGGTCGCCGTATTTGGGATAAGGTTGAGCCCTATTTCTAAATAACCGGTAACGCTCTCTATTGATTCAATTATTGTGCTTCATTAAAACCTGTTTATTCTAGCCACCTAAGAAAAAGGGCTTTCACCAAAGGTATGCATTGTTGACCTGCTTTGAAATGATCCGACATGACAAAGAGGGCTTTATCACTGTCATGTGTCTACCCTAGGGTTCCTTCTTCAGTCACCTCAAAATGCATGAATCTTCACACACATCAAATTCAGGCTCATCCATGTGGTTATGCATTGACCATGATAGTTGCTTTTGTGTGCACACAGTTACCATATCCTCATCCATCAACTCCTAGCCAAATAAATATTTTTACGCGATTGTTCTCTTGAAGGTGTGTGAAAAAAATTCTGTATCCTCTACACACCCCATGGCTGGTGGAATGTGATCCCCACTTGTGCTTCTAGACCTTTGCTACTTAGGAACTCTAGCCTCCAAATTTGGGACTTGCGTCTCCATATCCTAAACACCTTTTGCAGCTATTTCCTCTGGTCATTTCTCTTCTTCTTCCTTCTCCTTTCATTCCTCACTCTATTCTTCTATGTGCTATGGAAGTGTAGGAGATGTAGGTGCACTCTCCTCTGACTCTTCCACATCCTCTTTCAACTTCAGCTTCCTCCTACTTCGCGTAGTCGCTTCCTTTTGTGGGGATATTCGGGATGATTTTTACACAGTGGTTGGAGTAGAACCTTGGGTCCTTGTTCTCCTAAATAATATTTTAAACCTGTGCTCCCCTTGGGACGTATTCAGGTCCTCATCATCCCCCTCTCATGTGTCTAAGGTGTTGTAACAACGTTCTCGATGCTTCACTCGACTTGTAGGATGTCTACTACCCATATGCTCCAAACCACCACTATCTTTGAGCTCCTCCTCCTCATCCCACAATTCAATTGGATCTATGTGCTTAGGCACTAGGATGTTCTCCATTGTATGCTTTCCTTTTGGTGGTGCTAGAAGTGCGAACTCACCTTCCACATATTTGTTATTCTCCATTTTTGGCTTTAACTGGAGATACACCAATGCTACCCCCACATCTACTACAACCAAACTTATTGGTTTGATATTCAGAACCTCTGAAATGATTCTTTCTGGTTATGAGAAATTGTCCGTATAAGTGATTCTACCATGATATACATACTTCTTCCTTAATGTATGGTAGTCGCGAGTCTTTGGGTACCTTATCTTAATTAGAAATCAGTCGGTGTGTGTTTGTAAATCTATGAACAGATTCTTGAAAATACCTTACAATGAATGTGTAAGGTAACTTGCACCAAGGGCTCCAGACTCCATCTTTCATTGGAAAGCATACGATGTAGAAATGCTGATATAGAGCAAAATGAACTTGTTTCCCTACCACTGTAGGCGAGTCCTTTGGAATGCGCCACTCTTCCCCAAATATCGCATGGAGCCTGTCATACCACTTCTCTACCCTTTATTTTATTTTACTTTTTCTATCATGGTCCCTTTGCATGATAGGTATTTTTGAGTCTTTCAAATGGGACTTGTTCTCCATGGGGTATACCCATATTTTCTCCTTTGGTCCGCCTGGTACTCCAATGTCCATGAAGACCAGTGATAGTATAACAGCCCCAAAGCTGATCTTCCTCGTGTGTGCACTTATTTGACTATTTTCTCTGTAATATAGCCTGGAATGTTGTAGATTATCCCTTCTGACATCCTACGTGCTATATGTAACCACATAGTGTTTACTTGTGACCATCACTCCTAATCATTTAACTTGGTAACTAGGTGTGTTGCAGCTTGTACAATCAGATAGTTCTTCAATTTATCTATGTCCATTCCATGCGCGACCCTTCACACGTATCCCAACTCCTATTTGGTATTTATAATCATGACTTTATTTGTGAATTCACCTTTTATGGCTTCCCATGTGGCCTTTAGACTTGTCACTAATGAGACAAGTACGATGAAATTCTAACTCTACGTCCTGCAAAGTAGAAGAAGTCTTCGTGTACCCTACTCATGAGCCACTGATACAAGGGCTCATACTTCCTGAAATATGGAAGCTCATACAACTGATAGACCCCAATTATCTTTAGGAGATTTTCACCCGCATCATCATATACTGGCATGTCATCTACCATGTGCTTGTTCATTCTAGCAGTAAGTAAGGAATCGAGCTCCTTCTTGTTCTCCAGAGTCTTGTGATTATATTCACTCACTTTTCTCTTTCTAATGGGTGAATCCCACTCTTGGCTGATGATGACTCCTTCTGGGTATTGCATTTCTAAAAATGGCTTTCAGGTGCCATCTCTTCTTCCTCAATAACTACCTTCTTCTTTCCTTTTACTGCTGTTGTAGATGCCTTCTTTGGTGCCATTTCTACCTTACAATTATCTCCTCTTCAACCCTATAACTCTGTGAATCAAACCCTAGCTTGATTCAATTATGCCCTAGGTGGAAAATTTATAACCTAACTCTTTTCTGTCTCCCTGCTTCACTCAAACCCTTCACCACCAGGGATGCAAGCTTCTTGTAGCATAGATCTGGTTGTCACTCTTGGTTTCACACCCTTCACACCTTAACTCGATCACTTGGATCTTCACAATTGGATCTTCTCTCAAATAATCTTAGTCGCAACAATAAAAATGAATCCACATCCCATCCTTATATAAATTTTTCAAATTTTGATGCATTTATTGCTCCTCACCTACCAAATATCCCTTCATTCCACATGGTACATCTTCATGCCTAGATATAACTTTCTAGCATTCCTTCCTACCCTCTGGTCACAGACTTCTCTTTAGCATGCGCTCCTGCACCTGAGTACCTCATCACTGTACCTTCTCCTGGTAGCTATCATGGCCTCTGCTTACCTCACATTATACTGTTCTTTCATTCATCTCCATCCTTGGTCACTTTTGAGAAATAATCTTCCTTTGACTTAAAGCACATCTGTAGTAGCTTATTCCTTTCATCTTTCAATTCCCCCAGTATTTTTCTATCTTTTTCTTGGATTACTACAACCACCCCACACTAAAAGTATGTGCAGTCCTCTATGCATAAACATTCTTCATACCGTAATTAGCTTCAGGTGCACAAGCGCACTTATTACACAAGAACAACAACTAAATTGACAAAGCATAGCGACAATGAAGGAAATACATTTAAGGAAATACAGATTGAAAACCTAAACTAAATGGCAATACTTCCTTATTACAAACACCAAGAAGACTTATTTATAGTAGGGCTTCAACCTACTCTTGTTAAAGTAATCAGTATATGTGTTCCATCTAGTGCTTCTAACTAGTAAGCACCTAATTCAAGTATAGAAGAGATAACATACATCCTAACCTATGTACTTTGAAGTTGCTGGATGGCGTAAGAACTTTGAGTCATAAAGAAGTACCAGTTGTCCAATCTCAAACTTCTTATCCCTTATGTTTCTATCATGCCATGCAAACTACCTAGCCTTTCATGCTTCTAACTCCATCAAGCTATGGATCGATGCTCATCCAGTTGAATCATCTTTTTGATACATTCTTCTAAATAATGTGCATTAGCTAGACCTCCAAAGGCACACAATGCGTAAAGAAGGTAACATAAATTCTATAGGAAGAATAACTTCGTACAAATACAACCTGAAATGGTGTGGCCTTGTTCAATCTCTTGTAAGTTGTTCTATATTCCCAAAGCACATTTGACACTTTTTCATCCCAATCCTTTCTTCCAACATCACATATTTTTGTCAAAGTCTAGCCCAAAATTTTGTTGAAAGTCTCGGTAGTTCCATTTTCCGATGATGGCAATGTGTAATTTTATAGTGTGCAACCATAAACTCATCTAATAGGATCCTGATTGTCTCATTCAGAAAGTGTGTACCTCTATCACTTGTCAAGCTTAAAGGACACCCATATCATGTAAGAACATTCTCCCATAGAAACCTAGTTGTTATAGCTACCGTACAATCTTTCGTAGGTGCTACTTCTACCCACCATGTGAGATAATCTATGTAAGTAATGATATAGCGCAATATATTCTTGCACACACATTTCGTGAAATAGGTCCTACAAAATCAATGGCCCATTTCCCAAACAATTTTACACTAATAATTGGTTTCAAAGGCATCTCATCTCTTTGCCCTAGTTTTTCTAGTCGTTGACAATGATCACACACCTTACAATATTCTTTATAGTCCTTATATAATGTTTCCCACCGAATCCAAATAAGTAATATGTTCTGGCAATTACATCACCCGCATAATGGCCTCCCGCAATACCACCGTGAGCTTCTTCTTTGATATCCTTGCGCTCATGCTCTAACACACAACAACGTAATACTTCATCTCTACCTAGCTTGTACAAAGTCACCACCGATAAACATAAATGGTGTTGCGCATATAGCAAGTTGCTTCTTTTGTAATGATTTCATTCCTTTTGGAGCCATACTTTTTCATAGAAAGACAACAATGTCTTCTAATTCCATGGGCATGCATTGTAACTTATATAACATGTATCTCGGCATTGTTTCTTTAATTATCTGTGCATCCTCTCCTAAATTGATTCTAGATAAATGGTCTGGTCCAGAATTACTTTTCCCTGGCTTCACCACAACTGTGAAGTCAAACTCTTGAAATAGGAGCACTATAACACCCTCGACAATGGATATATTCCTCTTTTCGCATTCAAGTGTTGACATATGATTTTCTGGATAAAGATGTGTTCTTTTGACTGATTAAAGATCATGCTTGATAAGGATAAATATTTTATGTTCTTAAAATCATTAGACTAAAATTATATGGTTATCAAGAATTTATTTTCACTTTAGAAAGATGAGCTGTAATCTAGTTTTAAGAGTTGCAGACTTAATTCTTCTTTTGACTCATCCTTGGATCAATTTCAGTGATCCAAGGAATGTTTCAAATCTTCTTCATAGACTAAATGGTAAAATTGACATTCAGTAGTTTGAGAGATGTAAAATACTGAACCTTGTTTGTTAACAAATTCTTGGTCTTATTTGAACGTGTTTTCATTCAGCTGTATGTTTGTGCTCAGGTCTTTGGTGATTGATCTTGGCAGGACATTAAGGACTTAAGAAAATTCAATTCTCTGAGGATGATTTCGAGTCCTAAGAATCTAAGGATTATCCTAATGGTAACCTAAGCTAGGTAAGAACAGCTATGTCCTAGCTATGTTTACTTATTTGAATTTTGTTCTAACCTAAGCCTCTTATTCTAATTGTGGGGTTGGCATCCTAACCTAAGCATTGTGCTAAATGGATTAGGGAAGGGTTACTAAAGTGATACTAGGCTATTTTAGCTATTACCTAATACTAAAGGGTTATGAATTGAGCCTAACCTAAGGTGGGAATTCTAATGGCTAATTTTTTAAGACCTATGTTGGTATTTGCTAAACTAACCTAAGTTCTATTTGAATCTAACCTAAACTATTAAAGGGAACCTAAAGGGGTCGCATGACACAAGGGTGATGGTTCCAATGGCATTTAAATGATTTGAAAGGGTTTAAATGATGAGGTACTACTAGATTTGGTAGGGGGCAATAGACTTGGTGGAGGCCTATGTGGAAGCTCCACTAAAGGATGGAATTGTATTTTTGTGTTGAATTGGAATTCGCCAGATTTAGGAGGCGATGGCAAGGAAATATAAGCGGGAATTTTGGATTGAATGGAATTTATGGAATTTATGAGCCTTGGTATTTGCATGCAAACCGTCTTGGAAACTTAGAAGGTGGGTTTGTAGGAGGTCATTTGGTTTTGCATGCATGGCATATTTTTCTCTGCATGGAGCTAACTGGTTCTTCGAACCAGCAGTTTGACCTTCACTTCAAAGCTATTTTTGGTTTCTTTGGCCTATTTTTGATCGAAGGAAAATATATGAGGCGTAGGAGGAAAATAAGTTTGATTTTTGATCTTTCGTGGAGGAGAAAAAGAGTTGGAAGCTCGGCTGGAAGTCTCCTTCAATTTGGTGGAAGCACTATCAGGCATGATAGGCTCTAACTATTAAAATTCTTTACGTTCTTCTAAATGAATCATTAGAACAACTCTTCTCTCATGAGATTCATGTTTTCATGCCTATCTAGTTATTTTTACTTGTTGGGTTTGGTGAATCTTTGTGTTGTTTGGATTTGTATCCATGGAAAAAAATAGTGATGTTTGGAAACTGCCTTTCTATGAAATTTTATGACCTGCATGCAAGTGAAAATGGGATTAGAAACTTGTTCTGTATCTCTGTTTTGCTCTCTAGATCTTGTATTTGAAGGTAATGTTCTTTGAATTGACTTTTGTGACAATATGAGGATTTGAGCTTAGGGAAACTTGAGTTCTATTTTAATTTACTTCTGGGTTGCGTTCTTTGGATGCAAACTTGTGTTGGAACTTTGTGTTTTGATTAAACTCATGTTGGAGCTTCGTTTTGATTGGAATCAGTGTTTGGGAAACTTTTGTATTGCTGAACTATTGCATGGAGTTCATATTTATCACTATTTTCGCATTATCTTTCTTGTGAAGTTCTGAACGTTGTGCGTGAAGCTTGGGTTTGACACTAGAACTCGATTTAACACTTGAGTGTTATGAACTCATATTTGGGTCGATTCATTCGATTCAGTTCTGGTATTTAGTATTGGGTTATTCTTTTATTAAATGGCTAAGCTTATAACTCTTTATTTTTAGCAACTCACTCACCAGGATACTGGGTGAAAGCTTGTTTGAGTTGTTTTGAATCTCTTGAGATTTGGAACTAGAAACGTCTTAAGGAATGTTGAACTTTTGTTTTCTTTTTTACTGTAATGACTCCCTTGAGATGGTATTTGTGTGAGAATAGAATGGGATGTTCTTTCCCCTCTGTCTTGGGGAAACCCACGTTCTGGTTGACTGTTTTGTTGAAGCCAAGTCACCTCTGTCACGATTTTGTGGACGTGAGGGTTTTGTTTTGAATTTTGTTCCTATTGCTTGGGAATTATGATCGAGACATCTTCTGACTGAAATGTTTCTAGTTCTTTCTCTCTATTTTGTCTCTTTGAATAAATATAGGTCTTGTGGAAGATTTGGATTATTACCTTGGACACTGAAATTATTAGGAAGGATTCCTTCTCCATTTAGTTGTAATGAGTTTGATTCTTTTGAATTACTACTTACCTTTTGTATTTAGTGGAGAGGCATTTGTAAGTCTCCAGTCTTGGGTTCGTAGGTAATTCTGAACCTTATCATTTGTTGTCTTGGGATGTTATTCTCAAATGATACAGTGAATAAGACCTTGGTTTCTCTTTGAGAAAGAATATATATATATATATATATATATATATATATATATATGTATTATTTTTTTATGAGTAGTATATTGGTTCGGGATTTGTAGTATGCTTTCATTCTGAATTGGTTTGAAAACTGGAACTTCTTGTTCAGTTGAAATGATACGATTTAGCATTGGTTCTCTCCTTATTTAAGCTACCATTCCTCTATCCTTAGATATGCTCATTGTTTTAACTTTTCTCGTACTCGTTTCCATTTTGAGATAGTGATTTCTCATGATCTGTTGGTCTACCTTGTTCGAATCATTGATTGAAATAATGTTGAGAGCTAGTAGCCAGGAAGGTTCTGCTATTAAGTAAGTTGATACTTATGGGTTTGAATGTTGTTGACTAGTCTTGCCTAGTTTTTATGGAAAGGAGTAGGTTTGTCTCTTGTACTCTTTATCCTTTGTGAAGAACTTGAGTAGAGATTAACTCCTCTTTGGGGCTGCTTTGTTTGTGATCATTGTTTTCTGATCTTTGTTTGATAACTTCTAACATGAAGAGTTGGAATTGGAATTATAGTTGGACTGTTCTGGTTTCTATACCTTCTTGTATTGTTATGGAATTCTGTTTTGATGTATATTCTAATGTTGAATGTGCAAGGTTGTTACCTGAAAAGGAACAGGTAACTCATGTTATTAATCTGGTCTATTTTTCAGATGTTATAGGTTTGGGCATGGTACATAATGGTTCTTCTTATTCTTGCTTAGGATATAGATGAATAACCCTAGAATGAACCATGTTGTATTCATTTATTTTGTCTCTTAGAAAAGATAAAAGTGGTATTCTATTAGGATAGAATTAGGAGACAATGGGATGACAGATTTATTGTTTGTTACAATCCATTGAAGGGATTAATTGACTTTAAGATCTTAGGTAGATATTGTTTATTATATTATGCTCTTCTCTTTAAAGTGGATCTAGATTTATTAATGTACTTCCTTTCTTTTTGTTATCACTTATGTTGATTGTATGATGATTTAATTATCTCATTAAAGTAGTGTTGCTTTAATGAAACAATTAGTGGAATGCACTTCGTTTTAATGATTAGTGCTTATCATGCTCAGTTCATTGAACTGACCCATGCTAGCTATTTTTGCAGATGGACGACTTAAGTGGTAAAAGAAGGCAAAAACTTATATGATGCATTGGCTGATATATGTATAATTCTTAGTAAATAATTCTGATTCATTATTTTGTTGTATTGTAAAGAAAAGTTGTATACTTTATAGAATGAGGGTTGTTGTTATGCAGTTGCCTAAAGAGCATAGTCTTGTAAATTTTATAAGTTGTAATGATGAATTGTGAGTTGTGTTTTATTTGCATTGGTTGTGAAAATTATCTCGTACTTTTATAAAGAAGATGAAAGTTCCATCTTGTTGATATTCTTTATATTATGTTATGCTTATCTTGTTATCTTTGATAAAATGGATAATGGGAATTAGTTCAATTTCCCTATAATGAAGCAACTTGTTGAGTTGCATAATATGATGTGTTTTATCTAAACAATTTAACATAATAATGTGATGCATAATGAACATGCATTAAGAAATATGGATATTGGGAATGATATACCCTAATACTTAATCATGTAGAGAAAGACTCTTTCTCTCTCTCAATTGAATATAAACCTAAAAGGTTTGGAGGTATGATTACTATTTATTAGAATTCATTTAATATGAAGTCTACTTTAATTAGATATATGCGGTTGTTAAACCTTCCTGAAAGTTAAAGAACATTTAAAATGAAACTTATGATATCATTGTCTTGTTTTGGTAAACTGTTAGTTTAACTGAGAAAATGAACATTAAAAGCAACCATAAGTTTAATGAAGTTCTTCATGGACTAAATGAAACAAATTTAGGAAAGAACTTATGGAGTGTTGGATTAGGGTTTAGCAGGGTTGTTGTAATCAAGACTTAATCCAAATTAATAATTCATTAATGATCTCCTTGGGGTATGTACATCTCGATGAGGTAGTTTCTATAGGATGTTGGCACACACCAACTGCAGGATGTACTTTCAAGAAGACTTGGGTCTTCTCAAGAATACAGTGTTGTAGTTGACATGTGGCATCACCCTTCTACATTGATCATCCAGATCTACACACAATAAGAACTTGGACTTGAACTTAGTTTCTCTCTAGGTTAGGTTAGTGGCATATTTAGGATAGGAAGTAGCTTCCAATGGCTCAAGGTACCTTAGCACATCCAGTTGACTTAGGTCAACCGAGTATGCCCATTTACCCTAAGCCATTGTGAGCATCTTCCTATAATAAGTTATGTTTCTAACTAGGGCTAGGGTTAAACCTGGGGCAAGTGGACTAATGGTAGTCAGTAAAGACCAATCATGATAATAGAGGAGTGAGGTGAAGGATGTTTTCCAATATGATGAGTATGTCGTCTAGGAATAGTGACATACATAGTATGTTGTAAAACTTTCACCAAAGTATCACAAGCTACAAGTTGCATTTTCCTACCTTACTAAGTTTAAAACAACGTGATATCAGATGAATATTGGTAACAAATATTCAGATATGTTCTTTAAATTAATCACTTAGTACCTGGTCTAGGGTAGGAAAACCAAGTATTCAAGTATACAATATGTATTCAATACTTAAGATAACATAAATAGATTGGTAGCTTACCAAGTTATGGTTTGAATAGATCGATGGATCACCAATTCATTACAAAATGCTGCATATGGTTATCTATTTGAATTCGATTCGCATGGAATGTTTATTCTAAATAATGCTTTATTTAGAATAGAGAACATTATATTTAAAAAAAAATCCCTTGTTTCTAAAGTCTTAAAATGGGAATGTTAGAAGCACCCATCTCGTATATGTGCCCCTATAATACTCGGATAGTTTACCAAGTAATTCAATGTCATATGATCTCGTATAAAACACAAATGGTGTTGCTAACAAGTACTTGTCAAAACTTGTACTCTACGTAGATCATTGACAAAGCTTCTGCTCTCCGTATTTATATAATTCCTTTCAGTAGGAGTTAGCTTCCTACTTTGGAAAAACAAATTGGATGATCTATAATACCGTCACCAGTTGAGCTAACACAAGTGCCAATGGCCATACCGTAAGCTTCCACATGTACATGAAATGGTTTATCCCATGTGGGAAAGCGTATAATGGGTGCGGTAGTAAATTTCTCTTTTAATATTTTAAACGTGCAAAGGTCTTTGTGGTTCTCCCTAATAAAATGTACCTTTCCCCTTCAATAATTCTTCCAAGGGTGCAGTAATTCTTGCATACCCTTTGATGAATTTTCTATAATATCCTGTATGACCTCAAAATCATCACCTCACTTTGACTAGTAGAGCACTTCCAGTGCCTAAAATGACTACAACCTTGGCTGGATCAACTAGTAAACCTTTGTTGTAGATTATATGTCCTAATAATATCCTAAATGGTGTATCAAAGATGCACTTCTTGATGTTCAAAGAGATACTCAATTTCCCGCATCGTTCAAACATTAAGTACATATTGTCACAATGATCTTTCACAAGCCCATATACTATCCAATCATCTAGGTAGACCTATAAGAATTTTTGAATAAAATATTTGAATGCTTGAATAAATATGCGCGAGAATTAAAATGTGCATTTTTCAATCAAAAGGCCATCCCAGTATAGGAAAAACTACCCCATTCAGTACTAAATGTTGTCTTTTCTTGATCCTCCTGAGCTAGCCTAACCTGATGATACCCAGAAAATCCATCTGTGAAAGAATATATTTCACGCCCTGCAACTCCTAGTATTTCCTTAGTGAATGACATAGGGATTGGATCTGTGACACATGTAGCATTTATCTCCCTATAGTCCACACATATCCTAATCCGTATGTCCTTCTTGATACTGCTCACCATTGGGATAACCCATTCTAACTCATCAAGAGGCTTGATAATTTCAGATTTCAACATTTTATCAATTTCTTCTTTCACCCTTTTGTGTAAATTAGGATTCATTTTTTCAGGTCTCTTCCTAAATAGTCATGCACCATCCTTAAGTTTGATCTTCATTTCCCCAAGTGATTCATGCATGCCTTTAAGTTCATGATATCCATGAGGGAATAAGTCCTCGTAATCCCTAAGTAACTTGATGATTGTTGCTACCTCCGAGTCTGACCAGTAATCTCCAATTATGGCCTCCTTAGGCTCAACCTCTGAACCTATATTCACCTTCATTGTCTTTATGGGTCCATGGTAGGTGTGCACATCTTTTTCTACACTGTCCAAGACCTCACGCACCCAGTGTGAATGTTTAATATCTAGGTTCTCAACTTCCTTGTCATCCACGATGTAGACCATCTTTCCTTTCTCTTTCTCAAGGCAAGCACACTTAAGTAGTATGGAGTCCATTTCTTCTTCCTTTTCAAAACATGCTCCAAACTCTATCTCACCATATAATTCCTAAATATGCTCTTCTTCTTTTACACTATCTCCTATAGTTAAGTGCTTGAAAACTTTTAATGCCTCTGCTATAGGAGGTTTAGTCGAGAATTAGTCAAACGTCTGGATCATACCTATAATCAAATCTTGCCGCCTCTTTCTCTATGTAGTTCTCGCATATATATACCAGTGTGTGCACATCCTTGAGCATGGAATACAATCTATACACCTAAATTGAAGGTGGTAATGCTTTCTATCCTACTCTCTAGAGTCTCTCACACTTTGAAGGTGATGCTAAACTAGTTGATCACCATTATAAATGCATGTTTGCGTAGGTGCATTGTTCTTTATAAACCTAGTAGACAAGATGATCCCAATTTCTTCCCAGTGTATAAGGCTATCTCTGTGGACTACCCACTAGCGTGTTGTTGTCTCGTGCAGTGTATATACTAACATATCTCTTCTTGTAACTTGGTCTATCTGTTATGATTCCATGGCCTTCAAAAATGTAGGGAGATCTTTTGTCCCTATATACCAAGGTACTTGTGCTGCATATCCGTCGAATTGAATGAAATCCATTATTACACAAAACCACACTTTTCACCTCGCACCCAACTAATTCATATGTACCATGAGCCCAATTATCGCAAGCAATACTCGTAGTATCACTAATAGAATGAGAATCCTCCCACTATAGGATGCCTTCTTTTGATGTCTCATTGACCTCTGGGTCCTGAATAATGCGGGTACATAAACTTTGTTTAAATCCTCCTTGCTTAGAGGCCCAACATATGGCATAGACTTTCCATCTATCAAAGGTATCACAACCCTCTCCTCCTTTTTTTCAAATCTAGCATACCCCTTATTGAATCTCAAGTCAGTGTTATTCACATAACACCAAGGGCGTCTAAGCAAGGCTAGAAAATTTTATGCTTCGCAAGTGCTAATACCCTAAAATCCCTAGTAAACTTGGCCCTTTGTAATGATATATGCATCTTTCAAAAATTTTATGGGCATGGCTTTAGTCTGGTCTATCATAAATAACACATTAGATGATGGCTGCAATGGATGCCTCCCCATTTGCACCTATGCATCTAATGTTATCACATTTACTTCCGCACATGTATCAATCAATATGTTGCTCAACACCCACCCATTCACAACAGCATTTAGAGTAATTTATTCCTCATAGTCAATGCTATCAAGGAGAATATTTTTATGCGTAATCTATCATCCGGTCTCAAGACTTACATGCAGAGTGTTCCCTTTCAACCAACTTCCCAAAAAAGAAATAATGTTCTCCCGGTGCAACATCTTACACACCTCCCACGGATCATCGATATCATTTTGGATTGTCTCCAATGCTTTCTTTTGCTCCTTTAGGTCTTTTATCTCACCTTGAAGATTCCTTAGCACTTGCATGGTATCTTGGTAGACTTCCTTCCGATGAGAAGGATTTACGTACCTCACATGCAAAACCCTCCTTAGTAATTGTAGGCATTTGGTGTAATGCCTCTCTTGTGTGTGTGCTACTTCAACATGTGTAGTAATCTTCACTATCAATGCCTTAGGGCCTTCTTTTATCTTGGGCATCCATTGGTCTTCTACCGTGCACTCGGATTCTAACTATCCAAGTGCCTTTATTTTTGTCTTATGCTGCTTACTCAGATGCTCATATAAGTGCGGGCACTCTTCATAGCTATGGCTCTTTTCGTAGAAAGAACATGTAATATTCTAAGGAAATTCATTCTTGTAGTGGTCAGGAGATCCACACGTATAACATGATCCACGAGGGAACTCTCAACTTCCCCCACCTTAGCCTCATCCTCCATATCCACCACGATATCCACATCCCCTTCCATGACCTCCTTCAGAATGCCCCTCATTCATGTCATAGCACGTTTGATTATGATCCTAATCTTGGTGCTCATTATTACCCTTAGAATTATCTATTATACTTGTTTGTTGTATTCCAATGTCTATAACATCCTAGATCCGATGATCATTTGAAATTCCTTAGTATCATGGGTCGTGGACCTAAAAATCTTACAAAATCAAGATAAATTCTTCCTTATCGCATGATGTAACAAAGAATGTTGACTCACATCATGATTCAAATTGAAAATCTCATAGTCCAAAGATTAATGAGCGTATAGATCTGCGAGGGAAAATATCCATGTGTGACCTTCCACTTCACAATCTATACACCAACTTCTTGAGCACGTTTCATGGGTTGAATTTGCTGATAGCTTCTCTAACTACTTTTCCATAGCTGCAATCTGTGCTTCTAGAAATGGACTAAATCCAGTGTCAATGCTCCCAACTGCCTCAACACGCAAAGCTTACTTCCAATGCTTCACATAGATCCATGTATGTCTTATGTGACAGTGCCCTTCTAAAAGGTGTAATCAATCCTCCAACGAACCATTATGCATGTTGGCTAGTGTGAATATCATAAGACAACTTAGATAGAAGTGTTTTAAAATGAGAATCATACTCACGTACACTCTCAGTAGTTCCTTGCTTGATATCTTTGAGCACACTTATACTCTTCTGCTCAAACTCAGGGATATGGAACTCTTTTAAGAAATCATCCCTCAATGCTACATAATCCATGCAAGTTTGATCAGGGTCAAACTTCCTATACCAGCTGTGTACGTGCCCCTATAATGTAGTGGTGAATTGAATTGCCTTTCACTCAGCAGCTGTAATCCCTTTATCATGCCACAATATTTCACACATATGCACATGTTCAAAAGCATCCTCTATACCTCTATACTCTAGGAGAGACGAAGAGACATCTCCATATAGATATTTTATGGTTGTTGTAGACCTTGACCACCTAATCTAGAACCTCCTGTGTTCCCTCTACCTCTAGAACCACTAGATCCACCAGAACTAGATCCACCTATACCACCTAATCTGCCACCTATAGTTGTAATAGAACCCGTAGATGTAGTCCCCTATGTCCTCCGAGTACTACTATACTATACCCTTATAGTCTGTGAGGTAGTTCCACTTCCAGAGGTGAATCCAACATTATGCGTACTCACATTCTCAGTCGCATGCAGACGACATGCCTAAGAATGCTCCTCCAAATGACATTGAAGTTGTCTGTCCTACCATTGATGTACTTGATCCCTGACTTACTCCTACTTTTCTACTTCCCAAGTTAGTTTGTTGGTTACTTGTCATACTAGATACTGAAAAACCAAGTGCAAAGGCTAGGTCACTAGGTGGATTAAGATGCATTCCTGCAGCCCAAGTAGTCTTTACTGGTGCAATTCCATGTGAGGCTGAGAAAGGATCTCTATCATGCTTTCCAAGATGGGGAGTTCCTGATGCTCTGGCTCCACGTCTTCTACGTGAGCTGTAAATCCTTCACGAGCCATCTCTCTCCTCCATGCCATACTCTCTACAACAAAACACTACTTCTCTATCTCCCTCTCATGTGCCTCATTATACTTAAGCCACCTTTCCTCTCTCTATTTCTCTGCCACTAGGTCTACCATCTTAAACCAAACATATACCTGCCTTCGCACATGGTGAAGTTTAGTTAGCCATCGGTTTACTCTCTAGGTTCAAAGTTACCATTAAGATCTTGATTACCAGTGGAATACCATGCAAATATGTTCCTCTTGGATACCACAAAAATAGAATTCAGCTACCTTTGGGCAAGAGTACGTTAAAATTGAATATTCCAGAATATAACTATTTAGAACACCATGAAACCACGTATCCATCGTGCGAGTCCAAATTAGATCAGCATCATAGAGGGCCTGAAATTCTTCCTGTTTCCAGACAAGTGCGTGATACCTCTAATTCCACTAGGATGCATAAGTAGTAAGCCACTCATATAGTTCTACTAGAAAGATAGTGAAAAATCTCTCATATAAGTTGTCATATAGGTTCTGTTCTACCCAAGTGTGTGTATTAAACTTAGATCCACTGCTAAACCATCGTGCATATTTTTCCTCCAGATCGTATATCCATTACTCAATACTTGATAGAGTTAACCGACATGTCTTCATCACGAACCATCCTGAAAACAACTAAAAAGAGGTCCCGACAATGGAACTAATGATGCAGCTTAGAATTTGTAAGATAACACCCTAGTCACGGTGGCACATCACTCATCCTGGACTAAACGCTCACTTGAAGCACGCAAAGGTACCAGGTCCCTCTTTATGGTTACTATAACAAGATGTTAACATGATGAAGGTAAAAACATATAGATTCATAACTAATCCATCATTCTATAATGCATGTTATCCTTAGATCTATGAAAGAACAAGCTTAAACAATAATCATGATTTTACCATAAACATGCACTACTCAATTACAGAATGACACTTAGGTTCAGCCAATATCTTCCATCTATTAGTAAATACAGAAGCTCCTTACAGTATTTCCATTCTATATCAATGTGCATATGGATTTGATACACACATTCATACATCAAAAATCGTACATACACCTCTCTCTGTGATACATACATCTACTATGCACCTAACATCATATATATAGGGTGGGGACTTTCCCTTCACCACTTAACTATTCCAAAAATAGGTCGCATGCTATTGTTAGTCACACACCATTTTACAATCATAAACACACATGCAAGTGCACTATCTATAGTCCTCTTGAAGTTAACTGAAGTGTCAATTCTATTCTTAGCTTGTCTCCATGCATAGACGCTTTGAACCGCTTCTCCAAATATAGACAATGCATGGTGCGTGTGTCTCTGCATTATTGATGTGGTTCGCATACCATCTTCCAAAAATACATCCTTATGCTCAAAATCAGCTAAGTCCTAAAATCCAAACTTTCCTTCTGTGCGCTGGTCCTTTCTATCCTTTCGCGCCCTTGCTTTCGGGCCTTCTATCCTACGCGGACTCCTCATGTGATTTTAGACAAGTATTCTTTGATCAACAACCAGTGCTGGAAATTTGGGCTTTGATAATAATAATGCAACAAATAACAATGTTGTGAAGGTCAATAATAATGTTGCGAATGTAAATGCAAATGTACCCAATTTGCCGAAAATGAAAAGCCAATATTAACAATTTGAACTCACAAATGACATAAAGAGGATAAGTCCACCAAATTTTGATGGCACTAAACTAGGGGATGAAGCCAATAATTGGCTCGGTGAAATGGAGTACTTTGCAATATCGAACTTCTCATAAGAAACAAAATTAGTATGGGGATTTTATCAACTTTTCCATGAGGCATCTTCCTAGTGGGATAGCTGTAAAGCTGAATTGAACATTGATGAATCAAGAATCACTTGGGATCATTTTAAGAGCTACTTTAGGCAATGTTGGCTGCCACAACTCTATTATGATCAGAAAATGATAGATTTTCTGAATTTAATTCAAGGAAAATTAACTATAAAAGAGTACCGGGAGATGTTTACTAAACTTCTTAAATACATTCCTTAGTATAAAATTAAAGATAAGTTTTGGATACACAAGTCTATTATGGGATGGAACCCTATCATAGGGGAGAAGTAGATGTTCATAGCCCAACCACCATGGAAGGGGTTTTAGAAAAATCTATTTCACAGGAACATAAAGTAAAAGTAGTTTCTGCCCATTAATTCTTCTTCATCTCTTGCACCCAAAAAGGTGGCATGGAAAAATTTTGGTGCTAAAAATAAGTTTGTAACTAATAATAATAAGAAAACAACAACAAATAAACATGTTGTAAACATTCGAAATAACTTTGTGAAGAATAACAATAATGGACAAAATTCCTTTAGAGGACAAAATAGTAATTTCAGGGCTAGAAATAAATTTGAACCAAAAAGAGGACCTGTAGGGGGATGTTTCAACTATGGTAAGGATCACTATACAAATTAGTTCCCTCTAAAGAAAGATGACAACAATCAGCAACATAAGATACATGCTGCAGTAGTGATAAACAAGTTTAAAAGTAAGTTACACCCATATAAGTGTCAGGTAAATTATTTGGTATGCCTATTACTATACTTTTTGATACTGGAGCTACTTAATGCTTTATTTCTAGTAAATTAGCTACAAAACTAAAAAAGAAAAACTGGAATAATGGAAAAAATATTTCACAGTACATTATGGAAATAATATTGTCCATATTGTTAATAAATTTCTCTTTGGAGTAGTCCTATAATTACCTAATTTTGCTACTGAAGTAGATCTTTATGTTGCTCCTTTGGGGTCATTTGATATCATAATAGGTGTTAATTGGCTTGCTGATCATAAAGCAAAAGTTTATTGTTTTGAAAAACACATAATTTGTCTTGATGATCTGTAGAAAACAACAGAAATTCAAGGGGTAACACGAGAAATTTTAGTTAGAAAATTGTCATCTATGCAACTTAAAAAGCACAAAAATAAATGTTGTACTCTTTATGCAGTAAATTTTTTTGAAACAGCTTGAAAGGGATAGTGATTTCTTGGAGAAAAAAATTTGTTAAGATATTTCAGTGATGTGTTTCTCGGAAGAACTACCCGGTCTTCGATCTAAATGAGAATTTGACTTCACAATAGAAATCAAACCGGGAACTGAGCCTATTTTTAAGGCACCTTATCGAATGACTACCATTGAACTGGTAGAGCTTAAGGCATAGTTACAAGAACTATTTTCTAAGGGTTTGATAAGACCAAGTGTCTCACCTTGGGGAGCATTGGTAATTTTTGTGAAAAATAAAGATGAAACACTTAGACTTTTATTGATTACAGGATGTTAAAAAAGTAACAATAAAAAATAGATATCCACTCCCTAGAATTGATGATTTGTTTGACCGGATGCAATCGGTGTATTCTGAGATAGATCTTCATTCTAGGTATCACCATTAAGAATCAAAGATGAGGATATTCATAAGATAAACTTTAGGACAAGGTATGGACATTACGAATTCATGGTTTTATGTTTTGGTTTGAAAAATACACCTGCAAATTTTATGAATTTAATGAAAGATATCTTTCAATAACACCTAGACATGTTTTTACTTGTATTCTTGGATGATACTCTTATCTATTCCAAAATCATGGATGAGTATCATGAGCATTTGAAAATAGTACTTCAAATCTTAAGAAAAAGTATATTGTATGGTAATTTGTCCAAATGTTCCTTTTTATGAAACAAAAGTGCACTATTTAGGACATGTCATAAGAAAAGATGGAATAATAGTTGATCCATCAAAGATTGTTTCCATAACTAAATGGCCTTGCACCTAAAAATGTACATGAAGTCGAAGCTTCATGGGGCTGCTAGTTACTATATAAAGTTTTTAAGGAATTTTCAAAATTTGTTGCCCCGATAACTTCATTACAAAAGAAAGACAAGAAGTTTGTGTGGAGTGATAAATGTGAATCAACATTTAAAACTCTTAAAGATCAGTTAACATCTGCACCTATTTTGGCTGTACCATATCCAAATGGAAACTTTACGGTAGTTACAGATGCTTTTAGTGAAGGAATGAGAGATATTATGTTGCAAAATGATCATGTTATAGCATATGAGAGAAAAAAACTCAAGTTACATGAGTTGAATTATGCTCCCATGACCTAGAGCTTGCTGCCATAGTTCATGCACTTTAAGTATGAAGACATTATCTTTTGGGAAGACCTTTTGAATTAAAGATTGATCATCTTGGGATGAAGTATATTTTCACTCAGCTAAATCTGAATGCAATACAATAAATATGGTTAGAGTTTTTGTCACAATATGATTTTGACATAAGTTACATTAAAGGAAACTAAAATAGAGTAGCAGATGCACTAAGTAGTAGGAAACATATTTTTGTACTTATATCTTTGAGAACATAGTTCAAGGATGAGGTAAAAGTATCATGGAATTTGATTTATACTTTCTGCGGTAAAAATAGAACTTGTTGCAGATCCAAATGATGTAAGATAAATGGTTTTAACTTTGATAGTGAAGGAATTTTAAGATATGAAAAGTGGGTATATGTGCCTTAGGGAATGAGTTAAGAAAAATTTAGTAATGGAATTTCATAATTCAGTTTACTTAGGACATCATGGTATTAGAAAAATGCTTGCTGATGTAAAACAATAATATTTTTGGAAACGGATGAAGAAAGACATAACTCGATTTTGTTTCACACTGCTTGGAATGTTAATGTGTTAAGGTTGAGCATATGCACCCAGTTGGTTTATTATATCCTCATAGCATACCACAATATAAGTTACAAGTAATTATCATGGATTTTATTCAGGGGTTTCCTAGGTCAATAAATAAACATGATGTGATTTTAGTTGTGGTTGAGAAACTGAAAAAAGAAACACATTTTATTGTTGGTAATCTTAAAGATGATTCACCTGTTTTAGCGAAAAGATTTGTGCATGAAATTTTTAGATTACATGGAGTACCTAAATTTATTATATCTAATAGGGACCCTAGAATGACATCTCATTTTTGGAAAATGCTAAATGTAGGATTAGGAAAAGAAATTAATTTTAGTTCCACATACCATGTAGAAACAAATGGTCAAACAGAGAGTAAATTGGGGTTTGGAAGATATCTTACGAATGTATTGCATGGATCAGCAGTAAAAATGAGAAGAATACCTTCCTTTATTTGAATTTTCTTACAATAACACATATCAAGCCTCTTTAAAAATTGCACCTTTCAAAGCATTGTATGGAAGGAAATGTAGAACTCCAGATTAGTTGGGATAACATTGAAAATAAAGAGGTAGTTGGACCTAAAATTATTATTGAAATGGAACAACAAGTGGAAATGATTCGTGAACAATTAAAAGAAGCCGGGATAGGCAAAAAAGTTATGCAAATATGAAAAATTCTTTTACATGTTCAGCCTAAAAGAGATCTATAACCTTTGGCAAGGCAACCAAATTATCACCTCATTTTATGGGACCTTTCGATATTGTTGAAGTGATTAGCATTGTATCTTATCACTTAGCATTGCCTCCCACTTTGTCACAATTGCATGATGTTTTCCACATTTCTTTGCTTAAAAATATGTTTTAGTTTTATCACATGTCTTAAATTGTGATTTCTTGCAGGTCCAAGACCTAGGAATAATCATGGTTGAATCCATAAGAGTGTTGGAAAATTTCTAGTTGCACTTGTGAAATCATGAAATTAGTCAATACAGAGTTTAGTGGGACCATTTTAATGAGGAAAGTGTGACATGGGAAAAACTTGAGGACATGAAAATTTCTTTTCCTCATTTATTTTAACAAAATTAGTTCGATGTTGAAAATAATTAAAGACTTTATTTAAATCTATCTTTAATTTCTGCTAGATTTTGGAAAGTACTATATTTTATTAGTGCTGGAACATCTATTTTAATGTTGTAGTAATTTATGAAAACTTGAATTCCTCAAATCTGGTTTATGTTTGTGAACTTATGGATAAAATAACTATAATTATGATTATTTTTCTTGATTAAGAATATGGACTAAGTTAATCGTCAAGACAATGATGTTATTTAGGGGGGGAGATATGTAATGCCTAAAACACAGTTGATATCTATGATGAATTTTTTACTCAAAGTTGCAAACATTGATATGTGATTCTTGTTTGAAGATTGTGTACTCTTGTAAACTAAGTAATCATGTTTGTTATTATTTCACCTAATTCTTAGAGCATTTTTTTGAATATTGACGAAATAGATAAGGATAAATGGGCTAGGAGGAATGTCTGTTAAATATGGTTGAAGGTTTTTGCACACGTATGACTTCTTGATCCACAACTAATCGTGAGAGCTTCCTTTTGGCTAGGAGGAACTACCTGAAATAGAAAACAAGACCACCAAATAGAAGTTAAACAATATATGCAGTGGACTGCCTAGCATATGCTAGATCCAAGAAGTATGATACTCCCTAGAAGGCTATCAATCCACTGTTTAAAACAATTCAATGTTAACAATAAATAAAACCATACTGTAATTAAAATGATTTAGGTATCTCATTTGACTACAGTAAGCAAATTTTTTCACAATACGCTAGGCTATGATTAAATCTGAAGGTCAAGGTCTTTGTCAGGGTATTGAGTGCTTTGTTTAGGGCCTGATTCTAGCCTATTTTGGATATTTGGTGGAGATTTTAGGCTATGTTCTTGGTCATAGGGTAAAATCACAGAGACCGACGTTGGTCTAGTATGACCGATGTCGGTTTAAGTGAACCGGTGATGGTTGTTGGTAACCGGCATTGGTATGGTCGAGGTAGAGGAAACTTAATAAAATCTTGGTGTGATGACAGATCTAGGGCTAAATGGAAATGGAGAGGGAAATGGCGAGGTCTGTGTAGGTCTTAGGTGTGCTCAAGGGTAGTTATCAGTAGGATATGGGCAATTTAATGGTGTGGGTGAAGGAATGATCAAGTTTTTATGAAGGCAAATGATGGGTGCATGGAAATATAAGTAGAACTGATAACAGAAGTAAAAGAGTCTATTAAGATGAAAATGGATAAATACTGGTTAATAAAACACTTAGTGTTGTACGAGCTTGATGGTTGGATGGAAATGGTACTTGATCAGATGGATGGAGTTTGATGTGGTGATGGTGCTTCCCCAGATGCTCCCGTGAATGCAAATGACTATGTAATTACTTCGATACGATCTTTGGCATGGATGCTCTGATGTGTGTATGAATGTTGGTTATGCTTACATGTAACACTAGATTCATCACTTGCTCTCAGAAAAATGTGCTAACCTTGAAATAAGGTTGTTTTGGGGTAAAAATGGTAACCGATGATGGTTTAGGTCTAACCGGATGCGATTTAGGGTAACCGGAGTCGGTTAGGGTGGGATTTCCTAGGTTTACTAAAATGGGCAGATCCCCGTGATTTTCTTAGATCTCGTTCGTCTTTCTCCGCAGATTAGAATAGAAGCTTCCCTTCTAACAGGAAGGAATGTGGTTAGAGGGAATGTAGGCTTTGATTTTTAGGGTTTAGGTAGGTCTTAGTTAGTTATGGAAACATACTAAGAATAGGTCTTAGGGTGAGGTGGTGGTGTGGGCATTATCCCAATTAGGATATTTAAATAATAGATATTATGAGATCATGAATTAATTTAATTAAATTAATTAAAATAATATTAGAGTGGGATGAAAGGGGCCATGATTAGGTGAGTGTGTTCAAGTTGGTTATTTTTCAAGGGACCAAGGGGAGTGTGACCCAATTTTAGTGTCTACAGATTGTAAATGATATATTATTATCTTCGAAAATAGATAAAATCTTGCCATGTCTATTCTAAATTTAAAATGAAGTATTTCATTCCTTCTTATGTTGAATATTATCTACATGTGGATAGAGGAAATTGATTCATCCTAAACTCATTCATAGCCTATGTTGCATTTGAACTTGTGCTTTAGTTTGTATGATTTCGATGTAGGATAATGATACCTTGGATCAATTTTAGTGATCCAAGGCATGCTTTTGATTTTATGATGTCAGGCTCATCTTGACCGAGCTAGGAAGAATGTTGGATTACTTGAACCCGGAGTTGCCACGGGATCACAAGTGACCTTTTCTACTCACTTACTTCACAAATGATCCAATAACATCATTTTGAATATTCATTCGGTAATGTTGAATTGGTAATTTTAATAATTATTAGGGGAACTTAATTAAATCTAAGTTCCTAAGTTTGTTATCCTATCCTAAGTTGCTAGATGCTTTTATTAATTTGGTTGTTTATTAGATGAAGGTGATCCTAAGTCATGTAACAAGGTTATCCTAAGACTAAACTAATAAACTTTGCCTAAGGACCTAAGTTGGTTTCTAATCTAATGTTTATGAACCTAACCTAAGGGCATCTAATAGCCTAAAGGGGATGGCATGGATGACATAAGGAGGGGTGTCGATTACACAAATCTCTAAGGTATTTATGAGGTTTGAATGTGGCATTAAACACTTTGTTACCACCAATTTTGGCGAATGCATGGAAATTTGTAGGAACTGAGTTGTCAACTCTGCTAAAATTTGGTTACATGGAGTTTTAAACTTTGGTTATAGCCAACAAGGAGTTGGAGAAGGTGGGAAATAAGGTAAGGACTCTATTAGTCCTACTGACATTTATTGATATCGACCATTGTGAAAACAACCTAGGAAATAGGAGAAGTTGGAGAAAAAGGTGGTTTTTGGTTTTCATTGTTTCATTTGGTTTTTGTGAGATTTATAGCTCTACATGTGGTTTTTCATTTTTCAAACCTCTAATTCAAATTTGTGCATGCCTATTTTCACCTTGCATGGTGGTGATGGTAACAGAAATTAATAAAATAAGTTATGAGAGGAAGAAAAGGAAATTTGAGCCTAGTTTTTGGCGTTTTCATGGAAATCTTGTTGTTGAGGTTCTGCTTAAAGATTTACAACAAGGAATAGAAGATAAGAGCACTATTAGGCATGATAGGCCCTATCTCTTTAAATATTCTTCTTCTATTTAAGTGTTTTCATTAAAAGAACTTTTCTCTTTATGGAATCATTCTGGTTACGTGTTGTGTTTCTTCTTCTTACTTCAATGGCATTTTTGACTTGGTTTCTTATGGATGTCTTATGATGCTTGTGTGTGTGTTGTATTGATTAGGAAATCTAGGTTGTTTGATTTTTAGATGTGTTATCCTTATTTTCTTAAGAAATTTCTTAGATATTGATTCGGACCTATGTTTGTATCTCTATTGGATGGTTTACCTTTTCTAGGTAATGTGTAACCGTAAATAGTTACCTAGTTTTTGTTGAAATATGTATATTTTACCTTACAATGCTCTCCTTTTATTAATGTTTGGAGGCTAACTTTATAGGTGTACTTTGTCATGGTAGTTTGAGATATAAGCCTCAGGTTATAATGGAATCTTTATGTTTTTGTTTTGATCGAGTTTCTTGTTGATTACACTTACGAGACCAGCTTTATTTGGTCTAATTTTGTCAAAACTGTTGAGACTCCTATTGTTTTGAAGTGGAAATTTAGGGGGCTCTCACTTGTGACTATACCTTTATTTTCCTTATATGTCTAGCTTGTATCAAACTAGGATATGCTTATTTTCTTTTATCACCAAATGGGAACTGTATCAAATATTTTGTTTCATTTGTAGAACCTTGTATGGGTGATAGTATTTCTCGATGGGAGTTGAATGGGAAGGTATAACTATGGGACATTTTTGGTTTTGTTATTTTTCGATTGATTTGCTTATTGTATACCCATTCGGGCTTGTGTTTCCCTTAAGTAGGCTTGGTTGATCTTTGGAAGGCATGTAGAGATTTTTACTCTGTATCGCATTTATTTGGAGGAAATTTTTCTTACGCTCTCTCTTTCCTTCCTTTTTGGGTATTTGTAACCTTTTTGGCGAAACATTTTAGTAATCGAGACCGGTATTTTTCTCCTTCCTTTTTGTTGCTGAGTTTACTTGGAATGAAAACCCTTTTTGGGTTGGCCTAGAAAAGGAGGTAACATTTGGTTTGGTTTTCACTAAGCTATTTTATAAATTTTAAAAACTCAAGGTGTTATTGTGGTCTGGATTAATTATTTTTTCCTTCTTGGACACTCTCTTTGAGTCATCTCCAGTCTGTGAGTTTGTGGGTCCTTTGGAAAGTTTTGGGTTGTTCACCCTAGGTTACTTTCATTTTTAACTTTCATCCTCACTTAGAATTTATGGCTTCCAGAGAGAAGTTGGACATACCTTTTTGTTGATGGCGATCTTATTGCACTTGAATTTTTTTGTTTGGTTAGGGTGTTCCCTTAACCTTGATGCAAATTTCTCTAAGTGTAAGACTTTTCTATGGAAATGATATGTATCTTGAGTTATTTCTAAACTTCTAGTTTTCCTTTTCCT
The DNA here is from genome assembly GCA_018340775.1 of Taxus wallichiana var. yunnanensis. Lineage (NCBI taxonomy): Eukaryota > Viridiplantae > Streptophyta > Pinopsida > Cupressales > Taxaceae > Taxus > Taxus wallichiana. The sequence continues at coordinate 1,647,992 of JADAXU010000056.1, read as the reverse complement.
TTCCTTGATTGATTGGGATTGATTAGTTTGAACTTGTGTCTTGTTTTAAAATATTGTTCATTCTTCATTATAGCTTTTGGAAACAATAAATATTTGGTTTTTGATGTTTAAGGCACTACATGGTGTTAGTTGTGACAATTATTTTGAGTTCGAACTTGGATTTGAATGTAGGGTTTTAGGAAACTTATACTGTGAGTTATGTTGGTCTTTTTCTAATCTTTTGTTGGCTAAAATTTTCTTACTTGTAATGTTGAGAATTTTCTTGATCCATATAATATTTAGACTCGAGCTCAACTTGAGTTAGGTAATATTGTTTGATGGGATGGTATTTAGATTCTTGTTTGATCATACAATCATAATACGGGTTAACATTTTGAATACTAAAACAACATACTTATTATAGAAAGGTAGTTGTTTATATCTTTGTACTTCTTCCTAAAATGATAGAATAGGTTGAGTTGTGGAACTTAAGTTGGAAACTTGATTGAGAAGATAAGATTAAGTTAGAAATATAAACTACTAATTTCTTACATATTCATTTTTGGATGACTAACAAGTTGTAATGAGTTCATATTGTGTTTAAGATAGAATTAATTATGTTGATTTAATTACTTATTACTTAAACATTACTTATTGTGGATTCTATGATCTTTCTCTCCTTTTTGGTTTTGTAATCTTTTGGGAAACTTTTTTTTTTAATCTTAATTTTTTGTTTTGGAATTGTTTTATTAACAACAGGGTTCCTTTTTGAAACAATTAGATAAAAGCACCTTGCTTTTATGTTTTAGTGTTTATCATGCTCGAGTTCATATGGCTGACTCATGCTAAAAAATTCTGAGATGGATTTCGTAAAATATGAAAGGAGAAAGACATATAGAAATTTACTTCTATTTTACAAAATAAATTATATCTTTGCTATGATGAATATGTAGCAACATTTACTTGATATGTACTTTTTTAGGAAAAGAAGTTGTATTAAAACTATTTTTATATTGATGCAATGAAATTTGGTAATACTTGAAATATTCTTAAGTTTAGAGTGTGGATAACTCTCTTTTGATAAATTAATTTCTTGGTGAATGTTGATTTCTGAATTACTAATGAGACTTTCATGACATAAGATGTGTAATATTACTAAGTAATATCATTCATGAGGGGGAAAACTTAGATATTTATGTAATTGGGATTACACAACTTATTAGATATTGTAATACATAAGCTTCATGGATTAAAGATATGCACTTATAGTTGATTTCATTTTCACGTGAAAGAGCACAACTAAGTTGATAATCTTGGGTAGATCCTTAAATAGTAAAAAGGGAATATGATTTGATTATATAAATGTGTATGAAGTCTTTGTTATACTAAAGCATATGAGTTTTTTTTTCATAAATAGGACATTATTCCTTAATATGGAAAAGGGATATCTTCCTTGTAATTAAACAAAAAGCTTTATATGTCATCTAGTATGGGTGTTATGATTAAATTATGAGTGTGATTGGTTGTGTTTTCCTTAAGCATATTTCTGTAATGGAAACATGAATATTTAAAAAAGATAATAAAAGGATTTAGACTTTTAGTATTATGAATTCTAAATTAAAAGTTTCAATAATCTTTTACAAACTAAAAACTGAAGTAAAATGATCTATTAATCACACTATCATAACATTGAGTTCAGACATGATGTCATATGAGATAATAAGATAAGATTAAGACAAACTTAAGCATGATTTAAGAGTGTTTAGGAAAGCATATTTTATTTGCAGACCTTCCTTTTGTGTAAAATACATCTTGTAACATTATTGGGTTGAATGATTCTTAATGGACCATTAAGGCAATTATTATTGGTAAAACTATAAGATAATGATCAATTGGGTTAATAACTAATATATTCTTATGTATGTTAGTCTAGTTCTGAGAAACTCGGTTGGATTTTGAAACATAGCGACTACATCATAATACCTTCTTAATGACATGGGTCATTATGAGGATACTATGATGCAACCTATTATGCCTCAACACCCCACTTAGTTTGATTAACATAAGTGGAATTTTAGCTCACGGTTCCACCCTAAACAAAGATAGAACCATGAGCTAGTGTTGTGGTCAAATCATGTTGACCTAGGGTGACTAGACACACCTAATTGATGTAAGTCGATTGAGTATGTTTATGTATCCTTAGTCACCACAAGTAGTTCTCCAAACTAGTGCATGTTACTACCCTTGTTTAGTGAGTAACTATGACTCAGATTGGGTTAACAGAAGTCAAACAAAGACCATTCTAGATAACAGTGCAAGTGTGGTGAAGGAAATATTCCTTTCAATGAGTATGTTGTCTTAGAATAAAAACATGGTAGACATGTTTAAAATATTTGGTGAAAGTGTCACAAGTTTCTGGTTGCATTGTCCTATGTCACCTAGTCTAAGATGTAGGATTTCATATGAATATCCATAATAGGTATTTAGATAGGCTTCTTAGACAGAACAATTGGGTGCCCCTAAATGGGTAGAGGAACTAAGTATACATAGTATACACTTTATTAAGTGAACATGAGATATCGGTTTAATACCAAGTCATGGAATGAGAGATCGGTGTTTCACCGAGTAATTATAGCTGCATATGGTTTTGTGTTATGATGAATTAGAAATGGAATGTCTATTCTCGAATTATATTAATTTAGAATGAGAGAACATTATGTAAAAAAATCCTTGTTTCTCAAGTCTTAAAAAGAGGATGTTACAAAAAGTTAAAAATGAATGCAAGAGTTAATTTTTTCATAAACATATAGTTGTTGATTTACATGTTGGATAAGAAATGAGTATGATGAAGACATTAAATAGACCAACTTATCATGGATGCATAGTGATAAAGTGGAGAGTGAAGCACACACCTAAGAAATAAGTGATTGAGAAGGCAATTTTGGTTATTAATTCTTATTTTTCTCATACTTTTGATAAGCATGCAAATGTAAAAGATGATATGGAAAATAAAGTTTATCTTTCAGTATTGGCACAAGAACATGGGTATATAGTACCTAAATGGCTCAAGAAGTCAAATGATAAGAAAAAGACACTAGTTTGGATGCCTAAGAGCATGAGAAATGATGATGAAGCATCTCAATAAAATGTAGATGATGGTGAGAAGATGGTGTTTATACCTAGAAGCTTATGGAGAAAGGTTGAAGCAGGTTCATGCAAGAAAGAGCATGAGGCTGAAATGAAAATAATAGAAGAGGTATTCTAGGAAGACAAAGAAAATCAAAATTATACTAGGGAGATGAAAGGTAAAGAGTTTATTTTTGATGATTTGTATGATAATGATCATGAGTGTAATTCTAATTTATCTTCTCAAATCAGCTTGAATGATGAAATGTGGAATGATTTGTCTATGAAGGCTAATATGCAACAGGGTGAAAGTTCTAGATTGACTAGTGAAGGTCATAGTTATGATCAAAGAATGATGCAAAGTGAAAATAGGTTGAATGAAGGTGATGAAAGATTCTTAAAACAAGAGGCAATGGAAGAATATGTTGATGAGAAACAGGGTATGGAGGATGAAAACAATGGTCTAGCACCCAAATTTGATGAAATCAATGATGAGATAGATGATGGAGTCTTGAATGAAGAGTTGAGAATGATAGAAAAAAATTTAATCCTCCTAAGGATCAGTTTTGAACTCATATCAGACTGATATTTTAAGTTTTCAAAGACGAGGAAGAGGAAAAGAAAGAGAGAGAGAGAAAAAAATGAAAATGACCAAGTTAAACATGGTGAATGAAAAAAAAGAAATGAAGGAGAAGAGAACTTTGAAGGAACTCAAGAGGTTGAATGGCCTCACATTTTTGCATCTAACATTTCATTTTTGTTGTGAATATAGGTTTGGAAGACATTGAGATGAATCAAGTGTATGATTCAATGAGAAATCTCATAATGCAAGAAGAACAAGAAGATTTTGAAGACATACCAGATGATAAAGAAGAAGCATGGAGTTTTGCAAATGAGAAAATGTTTAGGAAGAGAATATACAAGAAGATAAGGAAGAGAAATAAAATGATAGACAAATACCACTTCAAGCCAACACTAGCATTAACAATGAGACCATGGGACCTAGGTATACAATAAAGACCAAAGGATGATGAAGACATCTCATTTGAACTAGAGTTCAAATCCTTTCTAGTGGGGAAGTATGATGTAAGAGCATCCTTCATGATGTTTACTTGAAGAATATAAAAGCCATAATAAGCCTTCAAAACACTCTCATCATGTGTTATGTGCTCAAATAAGTTTCCCTCCAAAAGGTTAATATTTGAATATTTGAATTGTGAATGTCATAACTCTTGTAAAGAGTAAAATGTCAAATGTTGGTTATTATAGGATAAGTGCTACATATTAGGAGGATTATTTGTCTTAGGATGTTGTATTCATTATGTCTTTAGTAGTGTTTTAGCAATGTATTAGTTGGCAGAAAAAAATATTCCTATTCTTGTGTGTAAGTTAAGACATTATCTCAACAAGAATTAGATAAAGTCAAAACCAGCTATGTATGATGGGATTGGAGATGTAATTATAGAATAATGTGTATTGAGCATAAGAGAAGAGGATCAAGCATTATGTAGAGAGGATCAAGGAACAATATTATCAAGTGGAGGAATGATATATTGTTGAGATGAAACATGATTGTATGAAAATGTAAGACATGGGACTATAATTTAGTCATGGATAAGCATAAGAGTTGATTTTCATAAACCTTAGAGACCTGAAAATTCCTTTCCACTTATGTATTGAATGATTTCAAATGCATGCATATCGATTTGATGAGTTTAAAATTTAAATTATGTGTGTTTTGTGGACTTTGCACTATGGTTCTTGAGAGGCGATAAATTGAAAACCCTCGGTCTATCCTAAACATTAGAAAAATCCTGAGTGTTAGATTATAATGCTTGCATAAGTGATGAGGATCATGATTATAATTTTTATGAGTCTTGAAAGTGAATAATATGGGTTTTATAATGAAATGTCTCCTCTTGTGCCCGATCTAGGGTTTGTTATAAATTTTCATTGAATCAATGAAATTCAACCAAACTTTTCAGAAATATTTGTCTCCTCATCATGACGAAATTCTCCAAATTTTAGGTTCAACAAACACGTGTGCTAGGAGATACTTCTAACATAAATTTATGAATACATGGGAGTACATGCGGTGAGTAGAATAGGTGCAATTTTAACTAGTTTGAGGTAATTTAAATGATAAAGAGCTGAACTTTATTAATATGATGTTTAAAGGTGTTACTCAAAACATTTATGATGTTTTTTCATTCTTATAAATCATCTTTGGGATCAATGTCATCATCCATTTCCAATCTAAACTCCATGGACTACTATGCACAATGACTTGTTTAAATACCTATCAAAGGAATTCATAGGTATAATCTCTTGCATGCTTTAGGGTACAACAAGGGGTCCTTTTGCTAGATATTGAGGTTTCATTATCACATTTCATGGGAAAGATCAAGAACATGGAGTAAGTCTAGAACTTACTTGAAGACACAAGTGAACAAGGGGTTATGGTATTTGATGCTATTTTGTAAGTTTCACATGTTCAAAGCTTAGGAATGATATTTATTATGTATTAGGATATTCCCAAGGTGTTCATGATGCCCTCCATGGTGTGAACATTGCTTCTTAGCCAAACAATTACACCATAGCCCTTTAAGAGTATTTTCAAAGTTTTATTCCCTCAAGTTGTTTCCAAGGAACCTTGTAGAGGTTATCTAGACTTTGAGTCTTAACAAAGGATGCCTAAAAGGTGGCTAGATTCCCATGATTATAAATGAGAGAATTCTACCCTTTAATTTCCTACACAAAACAAACAAAAGACAATGATTAGATCCTTTACATTGATTTGTAAAAATATGAAGAATACAATCAGTTTGCAAGCAAGTTGGAGTTGGATCCAAGGATAATGATAGAGAACCAAGACTTTCATAGGTGGGAAAATGTCTAGGAATATGTCAATCACAAGAAACTCAATGATCCTACTCCTAAAGGCCTATATTGTGATGGATTATTCATCTACTATGTATGAACCAAGCTTACAAATCCTTATAATGAGTTGAATGCATTTATACGAAGGTTAATACAAAGATATAAGGGATAACTAGTATAGTATTGAAGGCTGCAGACCTAGACAAATTCTTCTTTAGCATTAAGAATGGGTACATCTATCTATAATGTTATAGAAGTGGAGATGAAACGATTAGAATTACTTAAGGGACATGAACCTCCATTTATGATATGACTATGTATTCTTAAAGGAAGGTTAGAAATGATTCCAAAAGCCATACAAGTGATATTAATTACCATATTTTCCACAAGGAATTGTATTGAACAGGGTTATAATTGAAGGGTTCTACATTGATCTCTCCTTAAACACACCATTGTCACCTAGGGATCAAAGGTTACAAAGATAGATGCCTAGACTAGGTGGGGTCAAATGAGTATAGAAAATAAAAATGCCTTAACCATTTATGGAGTGAATGAGATCTAACCTTGAATGATGGTTGTGAAGGGTCAAGGTTGTTAGTGGATTCCTTAAGCCACATGAAACTTGTGGGATGAATATGAGTATCAACAAGGAGAGATGAGCTAAATGGGTACATCAGAAGGACTCTTAAACTAAATAAGGAGTGTGAAGAAAAGATGAAGTTTGATATTTGGGATAACATAATCACTCCCAAAATGACAATAGGTAGAATTCATTTTGAGTTATTTTATGGTATGTATGCCACTCTTCCTATCAATTTAGAGCTTCCCACTTTACAACTACTCAAAGAGGTAATTTTTATGAGATTAACCCATTTGTTGATATAATAAATAAACTTATTCATTTGGATGAAATTAGAAGGCAATCTCATGAGATATTTCTAAAATTTAAAACTAACCGAAAAGAGTGTTTAACAAGAAGACTTCGAAAGAGACTTTGAATCAAATGACTTAGTATTGTTATGGGATATTATACATGAGGGAAAATGTAGACATGGGAAGTTTGATACATTATGGAATGGACCATATGCTACTGATATCCACATTAGGGTAAACACATTCCTTATAAGGGATATAAATGGAGAAGTTATATACTTACCTATTAATGATAGGAATTTTAAACATTTTTTCAGATGAGTGGAGGAATTGAAATTCCTTCTTATAGTGTAATTAGGTGTGCGCTCTTCTTTTCTCTTTTTGTACATATTTATTATTGTTTTGGGTGTTTTTTTCCTTTTTTATTTCGTTGCTTATTTTCCATCAGATTCGGGAGGTTTACTTTCCATTTATCTATTCATATGTGTGTTCAAACATGCAAAATATTACTTGGGTTTTCTATCAAATAAATTATCTTTCAGTTAGGCCGTGTTTTCAGTTGTAAGGTTCATAATTTATGAAAAATTGGATTTCTTTATGGATATGGAATTGGTCTTATTATTCTAAGAGTTATTTTGGGATCTCGAGTTACCAAAAGAGGGTACTTTTCCCACAAATAAATCCAATTTTGGCACCCAAAATTGATCTCATCAATTTTAGGAGCCTTATGATTGAAATCTTGGAGTTTAAAGATTTAAAATGATGCATTACAAACATTATTGACCATCGAATGATATACATTTGCATAAATAACTAGCACGGGTTAATGCGAGACATTAAAATATATACATATTACTACTACATGATACCTCTAGTATGTTTTTATATGTATGATTTCCAAGTATGAATATTAGACACTGATGACACCTTCTTCTTAGTCCTTTTTCTAGTATTGACTGATTTCGATTGTGAATTTTCTTCTTGATGTTTGCATTTACATATTTTGGTCATGTGCCATGGATTCCTCTCCCGATATTAGTCCTATTAATTTTTGGCTTTGGGAGAGTACCTCCTAGTTAGGACACTATCGCCTAGATGTTAGTCTCCCTTCTAAGAATTTTTTTCCAATCTACTTTTTTTTTTAACTTGGTTTATTTTTCACTTTGGGTATTTTCTTATCTTTATTTCATGACATAGGTCAACTTTTGGTTTCACTAACTATCAAATTCAAGACAAGTAATTCATATATATATACATAACCTACTAACTATTATGAGGGTAGTACAATTGAGGCTAATACTTACTATCTACTACTTGTGAAAAGATAAATATTCAAAGACTGCATTTGGTATGCATCATTCATTATATAGGAAGGGACATTTTTGAATTCCATCATACACATTCATCAAAGGGTAAAAGTAGGTGTATCTTATTATCTTGGTGTGACTAACATAAGGGAAACCTAGCTTGAAGGGACATGATTCCAATCTCTCTCTCTCACACACACACACACACACACACACACACACACACACACACACACACACACACATGAGAACTACATAGATCTGAAATGTAGTGCATATCTCAATTAAAATCACATTAGGGTGACTACCAAGGTTATTTTGAATCAAGCATGTGCATTATTTATTTCATTGAATGTTTGTTTGAGATTTATGTAGGTAGATAGGGTTTATTTTGTAGGTACATATGTGATACATGAACCCTACAACAAAGTGGATGTGAAAAATAAGGAAAGGAAGAAGCTAATTTTAGACCCTAAAAAAATCTAGAACTAGAGATATTGTAGGGACACTAGCACCCAAATCAAACAATATCACTTGGGGTGGTCTTGTCCTACTATGGGAATTTATACCCAAAAATTCCCAGATCTCAATTTTTTCGATATAGCTCACACATTCTAGATCCATAATGTTCCACCCAATTTCCAGCCCAAGATTAGTCCAGATCTATCAATTTAAGCTAAGTCACTCTTATCTCCTATCTTGCATACTTATTTGTACTTTGCATGCTAGATCTTGTTTTTTATTGCTATATTCATTTGATCTCAGTCCTCTGATAAATATTTAAATTTATTTAAATCATTTGGTGAACCCATTTATTGATCAAACCTTAGATTTCCCTAGGATCCTTCATTTTTGTATACCTCATGGCTTATCGAATATGTTCTAAAACCATCATCCTAAAAACCCTTTGCTCAAGTATGAACCTATTCCTATGACTGGTCTTCAACCTATTTTTGCAAATGCTTTGAAGAATAAGATACCTTATAGCGCAAGTCACATATTACTACACATGTCATCCCAAGATCCCTCGTGTCTTTACAAAGATTAACAACCCTAGTCCTGATGTTGTACTCTTACCCCTATTAGGGTAACTAGATCTTATAAATATGATAATGATGTGACATCCATTGCTAAAAATGATACATGTGGTGAAGATTTGGTCAATTTTTCATATGAGAAAGGTCTTGTTAATGATGCTTGTGATACCTATCATATTTTGATATTGTAGATGTTATCATCAATAATCCTAGCCTTAATTCTTCTTCTCCTCCACTTACATATTCAAAAGTCATTAGAGCTGATCCTGATATTGTTACTAATCATATTTAGGTCACTCCCTCTTCTTCTTCACCAAGTGTATATTCATTGACCATTGATGCTCAAAAGTCATATCTATCTTCCTCCACCCCTTGTGTGTCTTCTAATGATGTTAGTACTCATTTTTTTTCTCATAGTGTGTTAAAATCTGCAATAGTTCAAAAATATAGTATACATAATGATGTTCATAAGTATAGTGTGTATATTGCATGTATTCCTTCTTCTACTTTGAACTTGTTGATAAAAGTTTCCACACTTATTTTCCTACTGATTTTTATTCTCATGTTTCTATTCCTAGTTTTCCACTTGTTGATCCCAAAGTATAGTTTCAACCTATAATGTTACTATGGCTACCCATACTTAAAATATTCAACCCCGTAATGAACCCCTTGATGTTTATTTCATTCCTCCTTAATAATTTATCTTTATTATGCATGTTGTAGGTAATTTAAAAATTAATATCCACACACTTACCCTTGAGATTAGGGCCTATTATGATAGCAATAATAATAATTCACTTCATGGAAATCCTATTCCTAAGAGGATTTACAATTCATATTTTCCCAACAGGTTTTACTTTACCTACCTTTACACTTTTTAATGGTACAAATCATCCTTATATGCATCTCAAGGATTTTAGAGTAGCTATGGCTTCACATTCTAATGATATATTACTTCTCAAAGCATTTCCTAGTAGTATTACTAATATTGCTTCTCATTGGTTTCATTATTATCCTTTTGGATCTATTAATAATTATCTTAATATGGAGGAAACATTTTGTAGTTATTTTTACACCCACCAAAGGACAAGGGAATCCCATGTGCACTTTGGCCTATCACCTAGTGGGTGCTCTGTGCTCACCCGAGGCATGCACAGGAGATGAGTCTCTCTTTTATATGAGCTAAGTGGGAAATCATCATCTATGATCCAAACTTTAAAGGAAGTGAATTTTAATGAAACATGCAAACATCTTAGAGCTCATAATGGCTCTAGATCATTGCAGCCATTACAGGATAAAGATAATTTAATAGACTTAAAGAAATGAAACAGAACAAAAAAAGAAAATGCAAAAGAATTCATATTCATCTTATAAACATACATGAAAAGGAACTATGAAGAACCATGTATGAATCTGAACCAAGAGGGATCATATTCAATTAACTTGGTAACCTCATTACATTCATTAGACTTACTACAAAACACCACATTATGGCAGACCAAAGTCATGCATCATAACTAGATCCATATCATTTAGCTCTCAAAAAGAAATTTTATAACCCCAAGACCATGATACATCCTTCTCCTATATTTAATCTACCTAACCCAAATAGAGTTCCTTTTGGAATTTATGTGGAGCTCCACTCCCTATTGATCTCTCTATATCGTATATCCGATCTGATCTCTTTTTCTTCTACGGATGCTTATATATATAGGCATCCCGAAGTGCCAACTCATCCTTCTGTAGCCTCAGATCCATCGCCAAGTGTCCGGATGTGGTCCTCCATGGGAGCATGCTCCATCAGGCCTAAGCTCTCCACTTTTTACCATGATGGTCTTCTAGAAACTTCTATCGCAGGGCATATTCCTTCCTAGGCCAACCTATCACCAGTGGAACTTTATCCACTTCGCATGCGAGTCAGTCACACTTTTCTAATGTCCTTTCGATACACCAAATATGGCTAAGTCCCAAGACCTTGTCTTCTGACGTGCAACACGGCCCTTCTAAAACCCTACCTTACGTGCCCATCCTTTAACCTAGGTCTTGTGCACCCATGCGCCCCTATGTACTTAGTCATTACTCGGGGGGCCCAACATCACCCCACACTACACCTATTATACACCCGTGGGAACACTTCTCCAAAGAATAAAGAATCACAATAGACTTAACGTCCTGGGAAAAGAATAAGGGGATGAAGAATTTGGAAAAGAAGAAAGAATGGGGAAGTGATGGCATTATTGCAACAAGCTAGGAAAATATTTTTGTAATTCAGCCTCCAACTTGTTCTAGGCATCAAATTCATTTTGTGCTCTCTAGAAGAGGTCTCTGACTAGGGCACTTACCTCCCCAAAACTTATTCCATCTCCCTGAGCGTTCATAGTGTCAAAAATTTTCTCCAACTCCTTGCCCATGTCTTCAAGTGCGTCCATCCTTCTAGTAATCTATGGGTATAACTCCTTTATCCAGTTCTTGATTGTACCCCTTAGGGCCTCAATAGCTTCTGACTTCTTTTCAACCTCCTCTAGCATTTTATCCCACTCTACTTAGTTCCCTTTGTTATTTTCATGGAACTTTTTAAGCTCTGCTTCATAGTTGGTGACCATAATACTCACCACTTTATCTCTAATTACGCGGTTGTCATATGCGGCTTTGAGCAATATGGGCGGGAATATTTACATCGAAAGTACTTTGTTGTATTCAGCCATGATTGCTACTACCTTCAATTTATCCTCCTTCTCCATGCGCACTGCTACTTCTTCTATGGATTCTAAGGCTAGAGGTTTTCTTTCCATGGTGAGGATGTGCATCAAGTCTTCAAGGCACTCAAGGGAAGATCCATAATTTTACGCGGGAAGAGTTAGGTCTGGATGCTCAAAACACCGCATCAGTGATGGATTCTACTTTCTTATGTACTTCACATACCCTTTCCTTTTCTTCTCTGAGTTCACACTTTAGTTGAGCGCTAATTAACTCCTCCTGCTTTAAATCCTTGGCCTTCTTTTCTAGCTCTTCCTCTTTCTTTTCTAGTTTTGCTTCTAGAAATCTTATCCTATCATTCCATCCAAAGAGCCTAGCCTCAACCTCAACTGAGACCTTGTTGAGCGCGTTGCATAACTGCTCATTTGAAAGTTACTTGAGCATTTACCAAGGGGTTGTCTCCTTTTGACTCTGGTATTTTCATTAGTGCCCCCTGGCTTACCTCAAACTCTAGCTCATCGATGTGGGACTTAATTACCCAAGAGAGAATCTTCCTCGTCTGAGGGTATGCACCTTCTTCATCGAACGACTTCATTGCCATGAGTTGATCTTTTGGAATGGTGCTTTGGAAGCATGCGCACAACACCTTGCTAGAATCATTAATGTAGCTCATTCCTTACCTCTATATCTCCATACACCTTCCCCTTGTATGCGTGCCCTTAAGAACAGATTATCGGTAGACTGGGGCCTCCCATGCTACTTTGTGATATTTCCCTACGTTTTCTTCCTTATCTCATTCCATCACTAGGTCAACGTTGTACTCTAATTATGGAAAAATTTCAACCCTCCATTCTTCCCTCCTCTAACTATAAATAGGGGTACCACCCTCCATGGAAACCATATTAGAAAATTGCAAGTATATGCTGCCAAAATATTTCCAAGAAAGCTATCAATCATCAAGCATTCCATCAAGAAAAAATCATCATTCAACAAGGAGGTGTTGTCCAAATCATCCCACAAATATGAAGAAATGGAAAGAACTATCTTGAGAACATCAAAAGAAACAAGGGAAGAGCATTGGAGCTTGTAGGTAAGTGTAGGTATAATACTCTTTCTTTTATCTAGCTCAATCATAGGTAGATAATAGGTGTGTTATATTAGGAACTTGTTTGGTTTAGTTCTTAGTTTGCATTTACAACTAACACCACTTTTTGTCTACATTTTGGTGCCCACTGTGGGGCTTACCCCAAAAATATTTATTGTGTTTAATAATATTTCACATTTAAAACAAGATGTCCAAATTTGAAAAAAAAATTGTTCTATTTTACACCTTGAAAATTTGAATTTTCGGGATAGATTTCCATTTTAGCGCATTTTCCTGTCATTCACTTTGCTTATACGAAAGAAGTAGCACCTTTGACCTGAAACACAAAATTTCTTGGTATACTAACTTTTTCGTTGTAGGGGTATACTTTAGTGCCTTTTTCAAACTTTTGGTGCCTTTATGCCATACTTTAGTGCCTTTGTTTCTAACCTCATTCTATGCAATATCGTGCCTTTTTTCGTGTTTTGGCACCTTTTTATTTCTTTTGGTTCTTCTTTCGGTCTTTTGGAACCTTTGTGGCATACTTTAGTGCCTTTATTTTCTAACTTTATTTTGTTCGGGGTCAAAAATTTGTCTATACTTTGGCGCCTTTGTCTGTATTTTAGCACCTATGCTTAATCTTTGAAAGTGTATTCTATTAACATCGTCTCTTTTTGTTTTAATGATAATGTTTTTGTTTTATTTCATGTGTTAAAATTTTAGCACCTTTTCTCTGTAGTAGTTACTTGTTTTACTTTGGCACCTTTGACCTATTATAGTTCCTTTTTTTAGCAATCAACATCTTTCTTATATGAACAATTTAACATTGATACTAATCAATTTAATCACATTATTTGGTGTTTTAGTGTTGGTTTACGGGGTTTAACATTCTATTTTTATAGAGATATTACAATGATAAGGGGGAAATTTTCCTAGTTTAATACTCATTTTTGTGTTTGCCTAATGTTTGTGGTTGTAGGATCTTGATTAATCAAAAAGAATGCTAACAATCCTTTTTGTAACTCCAGTGGTCTAAAGATAGTTGGGTATAAATAATAAACTACTAATAGTTGCTTTTGCAGGACCTCTTTCTAAAAGCCCCATTGTGCAAATGTTATTATTAATTTCTATTGTTATCTTGAATTTATCATTTTTTTGTTATTACATGTTGTTTCCTATTTTTATCTCCACAACGACACCATGCATGCTCTCCTCTCATGTCCTACGACGATCTTGAGGATAAAAATAAGATATTATTCCTTCCCTTTTTGTTTTTAGGATGTAACGTGATGTGGAAGTGATATCCACGCACTTACTGTAGTCCTTGGGGTCTCGTGAACATGGGCTTCACCTCCACGCATGTTGACACACCCCATGTTCTAGCGGGGTATATAAATTCAAGGACAGATATCGTTATTGGCTAAGCACTTACTTTTTATGAGTGACGTGAAGTGAGGGGATTTCATGTCCCAATACCTATGACTCAGACAACATCCTTGTAACACAAACTTGGGCCCCACGTACCACAAGGTATATCGAGGACTCCCCTAGCGAGCCCATCTAACCTAGAGTAGGTAACTTATTGGTCACATATCGAACCATAATACAAGGAGGCCACACTTCCCAATATCACTTGCTATCTAACCCCACATTGACACATAGGTGGAGATCCAATTGTGGCACCACCATCGGTGTGTGGTATTGAAAGTGAGCTATAGTTTGGTTGCAATCCCACTTGACTAGCTAGGGTTGTGATTACATGATTATACTTGTTTGAGTTTTTTTGTCAAAACCAGTACATAACCCTCACACCAATCCTTCTAATTAAACCATACACCTATCATCCATCCATTTTGACCACAACATTTGACCTTGATTTTGACCACACATCATTCACCATATACTTTTGACCATATTTTTATCCATCACACACCTACCATCATTCACACCTTTCACGTCATCCTATAAATATCCAAATAATTAACAAACTTTTCCACCTAATTAATAAACTTTATAATAACCAAAAATTTGACCACACACCATTTATCCTTCATTCACCTATCATTATTCACCCTCTTTTACATCACCCTATTAATAAAAATCAAATAACTAATAAACCTTTCCACCCCATCAATAAATTTAAAAGCTACAAAAGGACATTTATAAACATCCCTCCCCATTTCACAAAACACATCTTACAAAGTCCGCTTAAATACATCCCATCTTATCCACATAACCAATCCCATACCACCTTAAAAGATCATTCCTCTCATCATCACAAAAACCCACTCTTAATAATTTAGCATTTCCTATTGGTATCCCCATACTAACCTAGGCATATAAGACCCTAAAACCTATCATATCAAAATCCTTTTTTATCACAAAACTTATCTCATCCTTACATCTACGCTCAAAACTATGTCTATGTTTTCATATCTAAACACCCCATCTACAATTTCTTATTGACACAACTAATATATTCTTATTGAATGACACCTCGCGTATGGAAAAAACATCCTTACCACTTATCCTATTCCTCTAAGCCCTTACATCAAGGAACATCCTAAGCCCTCTCCTATTAAGGAAAATCCTTCTTTTGTCTCCTTAATACCTCCTCAAATTCTTTCGTCCTATAAACAAGGTTTGATTATTGAGATTATACATCAGTTAAATAAGAAATCTTAACTTTTCCTCATCTACACATTTCTCATCAATTTAACACACCCTCATCTCATCTACACATCTCAACACCACTAGAGTCTAATGACACCTAGGAGAATACCTACTCGATCCCAATCAGGAAATGATGATGAAAATAGCCACCAAGAAATAGGACACGACATATTCAATCACAACTATTATGATGCCAATACAGAAGAAAACTTCCACCGAGGAGATGATGAAGAAACAATGGTCAGCACTAGTCACGATGATCAATCCAATACCTACTTCATGGAAGGAAGAACATGATAAATTATTAATCATTTCATCAATAAAAACAAATATGCTCTCTTACTCCAATTATATCATATGGGAGAAAAACTTCCTGCTGATTATACACAAGACCAACTTCATAGTCTCCTCCATAATGATAATGAATACATTGGAAAACCACCATCCCCAACACATCACAATCTAAATAACCAAAATCATAGTAATCATCACACTTGATTGTAGATGGAATAATAGAGATAACAATAATAACTCTCATATCTCTAAGGATTTCGTATTATCCCAATTACAGCACAAATGAGAAACCATATCACCTAATTAGCCTCACAACTTGGCCCACAACCATCAAATGACCATGGATCCCAACATTCCTAGCATCCCAACTTCAATCCACCACCCATTGGTCCTCAAGAACCTACCTCTGGAGTAATAAATAAATTATATGAAGGAAACGCTTGTGGGCTACAACTTGGAAAATAGGGACGGTAATAAAAATTCAAGGAACTTTGTCCCTATCCATTTGACCGTGATATCTTATGGGTCCCTTTTCCACCATACTTTGAACCACCTAAATTCGAGAAATATAAGGGAAAAGGAAATCCTCGTGAGCATGTCAAGGAGTTTTATATGCTATGTCAAGAAGTAGCCTATGGAAACTCCTACCTATTAAGAATTTTCTCAAGAAGTCTAGGTGGTCCTGCACTTGAATGGTTCCTTTTCTTTCCTAAAGGTTCCGCATCACTACATTCACTAAATTATCTGAAAAAATTCAAACACTTCTCCTATAATGTGGAACACAATGTCACTATGATCGACCTATGAAACACTAAGCAACACAATGGAGAAATATTTTCATCCTTATTACAACAATGGAGAGTCCTTCCCAGTTGCATTCTATGGCCAATCTCTGAGAAGAAACTAGTCACCATTTTCATGTCCAATCTTCATCAAGAGCTATCTTTCCATCTACATATCCATTGCATCAATACCTTCAATGACATCATAGAGAAGGGAATGAAAATTGAAAAATCCCTTGTCACCAAAGGCCTCATTAAGTTATATTCCCATGATAACTACAACCAATCCAATCAACCTTCCACATCTAAGAATCCCAAATACTTCAATAAGAATAAAAATGTCATTGGTGATGGAGTAATCAAAACCAAACATGTCCAACATGTCCATAAAATATTACTATATCCATCCCCAAAGGTCAAGCTCTGTCCACCTAAGACTTGAGATGCGAACATACACCCCCTTAGTGAGTCTATTGAAGCAGTCTTAAACAAACTAGTTGTTGCTAATATGGTCATTTTCCCCAAACTTATCTAATCAATGAGTCTCGACCCAAACCCTCATGGTTCAAGGAAAATGAGTACTACAAATTTCATAAAATCAAGGGTCATGCTACCAATAGGTGTATGAAACTCAAAAATTATATCCAATATTTGATTGACCAAGGTGAAATTGAAATCGAGGACAATGCATCTTCTTCCTCTCAAAATAAAAATCTTGGGATCTATCAGAATCCACTTCCTAATCATGGTCATACCCATGCTTCAAATTAAGGTCAATAGAATATTGGATAAACCCCAACTCATCCACCCACCATTCTAACCACATCAACTAACATCAACTATCTTCGCATCTCATTTCAATACAAGTCTCTTTTTTGTCACATCCACCACTCTCCACATCAAGTAGCTACTATCAAAGTCAAAGGCCCTTCACAAAAATCCAAATGTGTTGTTACCACTTGAAGGAACCATGTAGTGGTCCAAGTAGCCACTCCATCTTCCTTAAATCCACCACCACAAGCTTAGTACAATATCATTGAACAACTTGAGAAGACCCCACACAAATATCTATTATGGATCTTCTCAAAACATCCTCCATACATAAAGACATCCTCTATCACGCCCTTCAAGAAATACATGTCCCAAATGACATCAATCCCACATAATTCCAATCCCTTGTCACCCATCTTTATCCCCATCTAACACTTCCTCTCACCTTCACTCAGTAGAACTTGCCACTATAAGGCCCAACACACAACCTTCCTTTGTACATTGAGGTACATATCGATTACACACATGTCAAAAGGGTACTCATGGATAACAGATCTAGAGTTAACCTTTGTACTCTCTCTCTCTCTCTCATCCAATGATTAGGGTACAATGAATTGGATCTAAGATAGGATATAATTACCATTAAATCATATGATAATACTGAGTGAAAATCCATGGGAACCTTATATCTTCCTATCAATGTAGGGCCTGTCATGCTCCCCACCATAGTACATGTCGTGGACATCCAGTTCCCATATAATCTATTGTTTAGTAGACCATGGATTCATGAAATTCACACCGTACCATCTACATTACATCAATGTCTCAAATTTGAGCATGTTAGCATAGAGGTCACCATCCATGGTGACCCTCAACCCTTCCAATATTTCTAAGAACTCAAAGCACAAGGTTATTGGGAACCATATTTTCATATCACCAAAATTGTGCCATCACAATCTCCATCTCCATCATCATCCACTACTTCATATGTTTCACCTGATAGTCTCCCATCCACATCACATAATGCATCCACTCCTCTCTTTCCCACTCCATCCATATCCACTCCTCTTCTACCTACTCCATTACTCAAGTTAAAATCCACGGGGTGTGGATAATATCAAACTTTCAACATTGAATAGATGTCATTATCACCTCAACAAAGATGGGAGATGATTAACTAAAAAATGTGAATGTATGATATTTAAACTAATCTAGAATGACATATAAATATTATAGATAGTTGTAGTAGATAAATATGGAAATGACACAAGAAATTGTGAAAATGGAAATATTAAACCTAAAGTAATAAAAGAGTTATAATGAGCTCAAATTGATAAGAGGATCTCACTAGACCGCGTGTCGTAGAAATGATTGGAGGAACATGAAGTGGGAAAAACTATGCATAGGTCTTAAAAAGGATAGATCTAAGATATATAGCTAGACTAGAGCACTTGTAGAGGGGAATGAGGAACTGTGGGTGCTCTGGTCTATAGAATGGGTGCCCTGGTCTGTGCAAAAAGGTCCGAAACTAAGGTTCACTTATTGGACGGTAGTCCGAAAACCTCGGTACATGTTGCATTAGATTCACTGCACTATGCTAGGTGTCATTGATAATCCAAGATGAAATAAATACCTACAAGAAACCACAAGAAGTATCAAAACCCTAAAAAAATAATGCAAATTAATAGGTCGAGATGACCTCACCGCCACAATAGTGGGCTTACTAAATAAGCATTGCATAACATTTCAGACCTAAATATAGTTATTGTGTGTGTGTGTATCATGTTCCCTAGCTACTCTTGTGTCAGTCATACTTTTTGAAGTAGTGAGCAATAACTAGATATAAAAATGTAGTAAAATGGTGCATAGAATATAATAGAATCCCTTCCCTATGTTTGTGTGATGCGGATGAATCAGCCTTGTCCTTTGTGATGGAGCTAATGGTTGCAAATGATCTCCAAATGGATGTAACTCTAGGTGGATGATAGTAGTGGGTAGTGCTTATTCCCTCATTATGGTCTCATAAATTTATATTTATAGGGTTCTCTTGATCTAATTTTGTAATTAACCCTGAAATGGAAAATCACAAAAATATAAGAAGTTGAAACAGCTCTAAAGTTCCCAAAAAGTGGCGGGAAATCTCAAAAGGATTGGGGCACCCCTAATGGGACCAAGGCACCCATGGGCACCCCAATACTAGTCTAGGTACCCCATTCAAAGCTATAATGATTCAAAACAATGAAATTTGATTGGGCATGTAGGTGCAAGAGGTCAGGAATGACAAAAGAAAACAAAGTAAGATGGCCAAAAGATGGGGATTAATTAGTACTTTCTTCACTCAAACACCATATGAATAGTATTAAGAGACCGGGACTAAATAATGTCTAAATTGTTTGATTTTTTGATAGTGATGCATACCTAATGTCCATGAATATTGTAGTAGAAAATTTGTTGAAGGAATAGAAAAATCATGGAATGAAAAAAGGATGATGAAGCATGGAAACTAAAGATGAAAAAGCATAAAAAAGTGATGAGGGTGAACTTTGGGGTGGAAACGTGTGTGTAGCTACGAGATGTGTGTGATGTACCTACATGATTAGTATGGTGTGTTCTTCTGTGAAGTTTTGTTGACATTTTTGTGTTTGTTGTTGCCCCCATTTGACTGCTTGTTTCTCATACAGCTTAGACTTGCAAGGAGAAAATGATCAAGTAGTCAAATATGTATGTATGTATAAAAATGTAATGTAAAAGACACATGTATATAAATGTAAAAATCATGTGAATGTAAAATACACAAATGAAAAGTATAAATGGAACATGTGCACCTGATCCATGTCGAGAAAGAAAGTGTAGAAGGATATCTTGTACTACGAGTTTTTTGGGCGATCTCACACCACTGGCCAAAGAAGTGTAGGGAGAAAGCTACATTATTCTCCTTCCTGTAACTTCTTCCCTGAATGTGTGTGAAGATATCTCTATATGTCCTAGTTTTATTTTAAATCGATGCCATTCAATGAAGAAGTGTAGAGAGTGATTTCGTTGTATCCTATAACATGTAACTTCTCCCCAAATGCTAAGGACAACCATGTCCTATAAAATATGTTGTGTACGGGGTTTGTAGACTAGTATCAACCCACTCATTGTATGGAACCTACAATACCAAGGGCATAAAATGCATTGAATAGAACCGGGATATAAATGTTGTATAGAATGTAAAAACCCCAAATGATGTCCCCCTCTTTGGGGAACATGCGACGTCACTAATAGGATAATTTGGGCCAAAAGAGGACCAAATACATGTAATATGAAATGGTAACCTGTAGGGGAAGGTAAAACATTTGGTAGAATTCAAGGCATGCACAAACAAGAAGGTTTGCAAAAGATGAGTGTTAGTACAAAAACATGCATGTATAAGAGAGTGTGTAATCTACACAAATAGTGTAAAAGCTACCAATAAAATTAGTAATGTAAAAATGCAAGAAGACAAGTAATCCACACAAAGTGGGATGAAAACATGGGACATCACTCATGATTTCAAAAGTCACGCAAGTCCATGATGGTCGCATACAAATAAACAAGTGTGCACATAAAACATAGGGCAAGGCCTGCAATAAGTAAGTATGGAAGAAAATATCCTTGCATAAAAAAATTTATACATGAACCACCCATTAGCATGTTAGAAAGATAACCAGTGTGTCAAAAGCGTGTATAACCAAGTAATGTAAAGTGCTAAGTACAAACTAAAACAATAGCACCTAGAAGAGATGAATGTAGATGCTCCCAACGACCAATGTAGGAAGGGTAGAAAGAAAGAATATGTGTTGCGTGTAAGAGACATGTATCTATGATCACAACTAGAAAAATACATGAACATGCATGTGTGGATGGTATAGATAAATGACATACAAGTAATCTAACTAGCATGTGTAATAAAGCGACCATGAGAAAAAAAAGTAAGAAAGAGTAAAAACAACCATAATATGTAGTATGTTGTGGATGGGTGGAATGGAATGAAAAATGGAGTGATAGGAGCCTCATGCCTCCGAGTGAATGGAAATTTATGCAGTGAGGATCATTTTGTTTTCCCCCTTAGCATTCAAGAATGGACAGTAAACGAGAGTGCGTCATCGGGAAATGGTCAAATAGTGTGTGTTGTGTTTAGCACGTTGTGATGAGTATGTATGCGTAGTGATGAGGATATGTGAAATATAAAGAGATGTGATTGAACGTTATATTTGAAGTGTATATCACAAAAAAATGAATGTAGGAGTGATGATGTAGCCTAAATCGTATATCACTACTAGATGAATAAAAAGGGAGTGGTCATACAACCTAAAGAATATACCATTAGAAGATGATAGAATAGGTTACCATTTAGCATATAACGTATGTCACTAACCTACTAATGTGACATGATGGGAGGTTGAATGATGAATGTGTAAGTATGATAATGTCCATTTGATTTGTAAACCCTTGGTAGTTGAGTATGGACCGAGGAACTAAAGTGAATCATAGGGTAGTGAGTTTAGCACATAAAAGATGGTATAGTATGTGTGACAATAATATACAACCACATGATGTGTAGGATATTTGATATGCAATGTATATGATGTAATGCAAAAATGTATAGATGTAATAATAGTGTGAAATGTGCGTTATGTGATGTGTATGATGAGTAGTATGCAATGTTATATGTAAGTGTGACACATGTATGATGTAGACTAAAAGTAGAATATATAATGCAAGATGAATGATGTGTGAATAGACATATGGTGTAGTAACTAATGTCAGTGTGTGGGGTTCATGTGTACTATGCCCTCAACAATCAAGTGTGAACTGAAGCACAAGAGTGTGTCATCGGGTAATGATGATGCTAAAATGTGTGATGAGTATGCCTATGTGAGAAGATTGATGTATGAGAATAAAAATATGATAGATGTTAATATGAGTGTGGGGGGGATGTATTAGATGCGATTCCCCCTAAGTGTACATAAATTTGTATGTTAACCAATGACCGTGAAGGATGCGTTTCCTCCATATGACACATATGATGGTGAAAATTTATGACTATTCTCTAACAATGGTGGTATAGTAGATCGGTGCTTTCTTTGGTGAATGAAGTCTATGCACAAGTGAGGGATGAATGTATGAAGAAGTTTGTGGCATCAAAAAATGTGTCAATGATGGAGATCTATGTGTTGTTGAATGTGAAGATGGTGAATAACCATGTGGAATAAACCGAGGTGGTTACACTGTATCAAGATGTTATAACTATCCTAGGAATGGGCCTATACCGATGTTTAGGGCTAGTGGAACGATGCGTTCATGTAGACTAGGATCGAGTAGGTGAGCTAGGAGTATATTGTGCTTTGAGAAATATAAGATGCGATGTGTTGGAGGACGTAGATGATGGGATAGGTACTACATGAGGATATGGTGACTATGGAGTAGATGGAGGGACACCATCAACATAAATGGCATGTTTTTTGTGAATAAATTTGAGACACAAATGATTCATAGAAATGATTAAGTGAGAGAGATGAATCCAATTGAGAAAAGGAAGCATGTCACATCCAAAGAACTATCTTTCCAATGAGGAAAGGCACAAGTAGTGTAAGAGGACCAACCATAACATGGAGCTTACCAACACCAAAGGGTTTGTTGAAAAGGTATTCAATTTACGATTACGGGTAGCCTATAGCCTTGAGAAGTGAAATGGAGCATGCACTAATAGGCCATGATGGGTTGACCTTAGTTTTTAATCAAGATAGAGCCAATATATGCATTGATATGTAAATGATTAGATGTAAAATTCACATGATAATCGATGTCAGAGAAAGAAATGATTGGTGGTGAAGCGTCAATGTTTGCAACTAAGAAATCAAGAGCTCCTGATCCAAGAGGAGGTATTGCGTGATATGTATGATTCAAAAAAGAGTCAGATGTCTTCTTATCAAGTTGTTGAGATTCGTTGTTAAAGAGCTTGAGTTTCCTTTTATCGTTGGTTAGCGCAGAGTTAGTAGACTCTGAAAACTCTAGTTTATTGTCATCAATTATATCTTGGATGATTGTACAGAGCTTTAAAAATCTATTTGTAGAATTTCCAATGCATTGATGATAATCACAATGGAAGTTTTTATTTTAGTTCCTACCTTTTGGTCATGATGGGTCTAACTCGAGTGGTGGGGGAAGGGTAATAAGATTTCTCTCAAGAATTTACTTCAATATGAGATGTGGGGCCATTGGAAAGTTATTAAATGTGCATCGAGGTTATTTTAATTGAACTTATTTAGTAGGAGTGACTACCTTGATAGTGATTTAAGAGTCGGTTGGTTTAGTGGAAGATGATTTTAATTGTATCTTATTAGGAAAATGAGTGGAGGATGAAGCCTGCTCTAGATACTTAAGCTTGCCTATGGATAGGATTTTGGTCTCATGAATCTTAATAGTATGAAAAAGTTGATTGAATGAAGGATATGTTTCAAAGAGAACACTCTCCGAGAGGAAAGAAAAACTCGAATGAATAAGTCCTAAATCTCGAGTCTACAAGCACATTTTTCATCTTAGCGATATTCTTCTTACACCTCAAAACGTAGTTAGCGAAGTGTTCATTTTATCCTGTTTAAGTTGTGCTCACTTTGATAGTAAGAGATCTTAGAGCCGATATTATGGAGAAATTAGTAAGAAAATAATCGGTTAGATGCATGAATGAAGTTATCGAGTGAACAGGTAGGTCGTAAAACTAACACATCGCATAATCAAAGAGACTAGGAGAAAGAGTTTAGCTAAAATAATATGATCCTCATTGAAATCAAGATAAGTCACATGAAAGGCTATAAGATGTTTTTGTGGTCACCATGTCCATTGAAAATGGGCAGCTTAGGGTGACGAAGCTAGGAGGAAGTGAATAAGTAGAAATTTTAGGTTTGAATGGAGTGTGCAACAATAAAGTAGAATCTAAAGATGATGATGCATGCGAAGTGGCATGTTGCAACTTAAAAATTTGAGCTTGAAGGTCATGATAAAGAGAAGATAATTCTTGATTGACAATAGATGAAACTTTCCATATATGAGAAACTAAGGGTAGCATAAAATGACTAGTAGGAGTAGTAACTAAAACATGAATAGTAGAGATAGGTGGAAGAGTAGACGTGATCGGTTAAGTGGGAACCAAGTTTAGTATATTCGTGGAAGTGTTGAGTTCTATCAAATTGGAAGCTTCATCATGAGCCACATGTAAGAGTAAGTATATATCTTGAGGGTGCTCAAAAATATTATCATTAATGGCCTCAAAGTGAGATTCATTAAAGTCTTCATGAGATTGAGCCATGGAAAAAGGAGACTAAAACCCTAGAGATAAAGTGGATTCAAACATGGGGCTCAGAAAAGGATTAAATACAAATGGGGATGTATGATAGTTAATCTAATCTAGAATGACATGTAAATACAATAGATATATGTAGTAGATAAATATGGAAATGTCATAAGAAACTATGAAAATGGAAATGCTAAACCCTAGAGTACTAAGAGAGTTGGAATGAACTCAATTGAATAGAGGAGCTCACGAGACTGTGTCACAAAAATGAATGGAGGAACGGGAAGTATGAATGAGCTGTGCGAGAGGTCCCAAAAATGATATATCTAAGCTATCTAGCTTGACCGGAGTGCCTTGAGAGGGATTGGTGTGCTGCGGGCACTCTAGTCCATATAATGGGCACCTTGGTATATGAAAAGGTTTGAAACTAAGTTTCATAGGTTCTACATGTAGTCCAAAACCCTCACTACATGTCACATCATATATTTTGAACTACACAAAGTGTCACTAATAATCCAATATTAAAGGACTGTAAAGAAACCACAAGAAGTATCACAACCCTAAAAATGAATAATGTAAATGAATGGGTCGATGACCTCAATGCCACAAATAGTGGGCTTACTAACTAAGTGTTGCACTACATTTCAAACCCAAATGTAGTTCCATTTTGTGTCTGCATCATGTTCCCTAGGTTCTCTTATTCCAAACACAATTTGTGAAGTACTGAGCAATAACTAGATGTAAAAATGTAGTATAAAGGTACATGGAATATAATAGAATCCCTCCACCTATGTTTGTGTGATGCAGATGAACCAGCCTTGTCCTTTTTGATGGAGCTAATGAATGTAAATGATCTCCAAATGGATGCGAATCTAGGTGGATGATAGTAGTGACTAGTCCTTGGTCCCTCATTATGGTCTCATAACTTTATATTTAAAGACTTCTCTTGATCTAATTTTTAATTAACCCCAAAATGGTTGACCACCAAAAAGATAAGAACCTGAAATGGCTAGAAAGTCCCCCAAAGTGGCGGGAAAGCTCAAAAAGGATCGGGGCACCCCGGTGGGAATAGGGTACCTATGGGCACCCCAGATTCTAGTTGAGGTGCATCAGTCAAAGCTAAAATGATGAAAGCTAATCTGGGCATGTGTGTGCAAGAGTTCGGGAATGATGAAAGAAAACAAAGTAAGATGGCCAAAAGACGTGGATTAATTAGTACTTTCTTCACTTGAAAAACCATATGAATAGTATTGTAAGACCGTGACTAAATAATGTCTAAAGTGTGTGATTTTGTGACTACAACCCAGAGACCTAGCATGTCACAAGACAAAAGGTAAAAATATTCCTTAGTCTCTTCCACTTTTATTTGTTTTGGGTATGTAGGTGATAAGTACCTCGAGCCATATGACACCATATGGCTCATCAATGACTCTACACCATCTTAGTGTTCAAACAACAAATATTCAATCCCCAAGTAAATGATGACTCACATGGGTTATTCGGACGATGAGTATGTTGTAATGAACAAGGTGTCTTTGAACCTCTTACTTGTCACCCCCAACCTTGATGGCCATGGACTAGGGTATCAGCCACCTGGTGAGGGTATCCACAATGACCATAGTGACACAACCAAAAATCTTGAGGAGGCCATAGACACCATTGAAACAAGTTTTTTCTATAGCCAATACAAAAACCTCATCACCATCAATCTCTTCCATGATACTATTGTCTTTTCCATAAATTTCAATCTCTCTTACCCATAAATTATCTAGTGGGACCAATAATTTGAACATATCTCTCTTGATACATTTCAAAATGATGAGGCTATTGTTGATTTCATAGGAACGTGAGATAATATACATGTTAGTGATCATAAGAAAGGTTTTCAATTATGTTTCAATGTTTATTCCTACTTTGGCGAAAAATAATATACCCTCTCCATTCAATCCCAATCCAATATCCCTCATCCTAACTCCTCTTGTCATCTTGATGAGAAGGACCCCCTTGTATAATTCTTCAAAGATCCCTCAAATTGTGAACAAGATCCGGTTATGGATCGATTATTCTCGGCTCCTGAAACGCTATAAGATGGATCAACGTCATTAATTGAGGAAACCATTGACATTAATATTGGCACAAAAGAAGACCCCAAGATCCTTAAACTGTGGACATCCTTATTAGTAGAATAAAAATCCATCTTTACAAAGCAGTCCTAAAGTAATTATTGGATGTATTTACATGGTCTTATGTGGATATTTCTAGTCTTTATAAATCTTTAGTAGGTCATAACCTTTTGAGTACGTAAAGATGCAAAGTCGGTTAAGAAAAAACTACGTAAGATGCATCCAAGGTTTTCCTTGTTTGTCAAAGAAGAATTGCAAAAGCTACTCAAGTCGGTTTCATCTTACCCATTGATTATTCTAATTGGATCCCTAACATTGTCCTAGTAGGAAAAAATACTGGGGGCATCTATATTTGTACATATTTCTATGACATTAACAAGGATTTCCCAAAAGGTGATTTTCCCTTACCAAATATCGACGTGATTATAGACTCCACAGTCGGGCACGAAATGTTATCTATCATGGATGCATTCTCTGGATATAATCATATCAAAATTTCTAAATAATATCAACATAATACTTCCTTCACCACACCATGGGGCACATTTTGTTACCAAGCCATGCCCTTTGGTCTTCAAAATCTGGGAGCCGAGTTATCGACGTGTCATGACTATCATATTCCATGATATGATACACAAAAACATTGAAGATTATATCGATGATATTCTGAGAAAATATAAGACTAGATAATAACATCCCATGGTTCTTAGTCACATCTTTGAGAAAATTTAAGAATACAAAGTTCACTTTAACCTTGAGAAATCTATTTTTAGTGTTACATCTAGATAGTTACTTGACTTCATTGTCTCATGCCACGGAATTAAAATTGACGTAGACAAAGTTAAAGTTGTGTTTGAAATTACTCCACCCACAAATTTAAAAATACTTAGATGCCTATAGGGTAAAATACAAGCCATCAAAAGGTTCATTGCAACTTGGTCGACAAGTTCCATCCATTTTACCATTTTCTTAAAAAAGGAACAGTATTACATCGGAATGAGGAATTACATGCCTCTTTTGTCAAGGTCAAGGAATATCTACTGCATCCTCCAAAGACAAGTACCTCCTACTTTAGGAATTCCTCTTCTCCTATACATCTCACTTACACAGCATGCCTTGGGAGCTCTCCTGGCGCAACATGATGTCCATGGAAAAGAACATGCCATTTATTATCTAATTCAAACACTAATTTCTTATGAGCTTAATTACACTCCTATGGAAAAGGAATGGTTGGCCTTTGTTTTTTCCTCTCAAAATTTATGATGTTACATAATCAATAATACATTCAATCTCATAGCCAAGGTAGATTCACTCAAGTACCTACTCTCTAAATCATCTTTAACAAGGTGCATGGATAAATGGATCATGCTCTTGAGCAAGTTCAACATCAAATATGTTAATTAAAAGGATATCAAAGGAAAAGTCTTGGAAAACTAATTAGCGAAGCTCCAGTCTTTGATTCCACAACATTAAATACATGGTTCCCTGATGAATCTATATTCACTATTAATGCATCAAACACATGGAAATTATACTTTGATGGATCTTTCACACATCATAGCTCAGAGCAAGCATTCTATTTATCACTCCCCAAGGATCTAATTCCTAAGGATTTTTGGATTGCCTTTCCCTGCACCAATAATTTCACTTGAATATGAGGCACTCCTTACTACATTAAAAACATCCATCCAATGGAACATTAAAAATCTCAACATCTTTAGTGACTCGTAGCTCATAATCAAACAAGTAAATGATGAATATTCTACCAAAGATGATAAATTGGTTCCTTATAAGCACATGGTGGATAGTTTTAAGGGCTACTTCCAGCACATTCAATTTGATTAAGTCCCTCATGTAAGAAACAAATCAGAAGATCTGCAATGGAAACCATTGGCTCTCTACTAGACATGCCTTCTGATGCCCCCAATTCACAACTCTTGGTTG
This sequence comes from Taxus wallichiana var. yunnanensis, assembly GCA_018340775.1. Lineage (NCBI taxonomy): Eukaryota > Viridiplantae > Streptophyta > Pinopsida > Cupressales > Taxaceae > Taxus > Taxus wallichiana. Next base: position 1,619,107 of record JADAXU010000056.1, on the reverse strand, counting down.
AAAAACTCATGGTGTCACCTATGATGTCCCTAAATCAGAGATGGTATGTGAGATTGTTGGTCTTGACTCCCCATGGTACCATGACATCTACACCTATCTCTATGATCACACCCTTCCACCTAACCTTCCCCACAACCATCGTAAATCCTTCATCCAACATGCCTCTTGATTCACCATCCTTGGAGACACCCTTTATCATAGAGGCTTTAAAAAAAAAAAAAAATGTGATGCCTTAATTCCCAAGAGGCTGAATTAACACTTAAGGAAGTTCATGATGGCATTTGTAGTGCTCACACTAGTGGTGTGGTACTTGCTAAGAAACTTCGTGAACTAGCTACTACTGGCCTAGCATTGAGAAAGATGTATGTTTGTATGTCCACAAATGTGTCACATACCATAAACATGTCGACCTCATCCATGCGTCATCCCAAGATTTGCAATCCATTACTTCCCCATGGCCCTTTTCCACCTAGGGTTTTGATCTCATGAGAAAGTTAAATCCCACTTCATTCGATGGTCACAAGTTTATTATTACTACTACGAGAATACTTCACTAAATGGGTTAAAGTTATCCCACTTACCTATGCTACTAGAAAGAAAATATCCAAATTCATCCTTAATCACATCATTTTCTGTTATGGTATTCCATCTTCTCTTATCATGGATAATGGTAAATCTTTTAAAAATCAATAATTCCATGAGATTTGTGACCATTTCCACATCAAGCTCAAATTCTCCATCCCATATTACCCACAAGGAAATGGCCAATCTAAAGCATCTAATAAAATGCTAAAACACACTTCGTACTCCCTCATCTTTGGCATTAAATAAATCCTTCATTTTAAGATCAATCTCACTTCCCTCCACATTTCTCTCCAACACCTCATTAACGATGAGGACTATCAAGTGCATCACCTACAAGAGCTCAAGCTACTAGATGAGAAATGCCTTCACACCACTGGACAACTTCAAAGCCTATCAAAACTTCCTCTTGTTGGCGAGAAAAAATTTTGAGTGGAAAATAAATTGGGTTTCTTTCCAACACTCTAGGAATCTAAGTCCCTTTACTTAACCGATGCAGCTTCTTTATATGCATGCACTAGAAAATGTGGATTTACTGTGGTAGCCTTTCTACCGGGGATATAATAGGGGCACTCCATTGACCTTGTGGCAAAGCTAGCAATCTTTTGTTAGGGAAGAATTTGTCTGAAAGTGGGAAAGGGAGTGAGAAAATAGGTAGGAGAACTAATGCTGCAGGTAGAAAATCAGATTCCTGCACATACACTAGTTAGAAACTTCACCACATGCATTAAATTAAGAGAAAACAACCTTGTGAATTGAAACAAGACCAGATAGAATTTTATTAACACAAAGTATCATGAAATCCCTTAGTTAAAGAAATCTAGAAACTCCTTCTTCTTGTATTGATTCTTAAACAGAAGTTGTACATAGTGTGAGAATGGAAGAAATTTGAGAGTGGAGGAAAGTAGAAGAAAAATGGCTATCTCCTTTGCTTTCTCTAGGTACAATGCACTCTTGAGTTTACAAGATCAATCGCCAACCCTTTGAAATGGGAATGGCTTTACAATTTATAGAGTGAGATATGACTCTTCATCTACCCCCAATGCCTTTTCATATGTCCTCACACAACTTAAAACTTTTCAACTTCCTAGGAAAATTTTAAGTCCCTTTTTATAACATAAAGGTGACTTATTACATTATGAACATTAAGACATATGAAAAAGTGCAACCCCAATGCAAAATTAGAACATTTGAGAAGAGAGAGAAATTTGGGGGAAGAGGAGAGAAAAAGAGAGGGAAGAAGAAGAGGAGATGTCATTCCCGATGAAGTCTGATGATCCTCATTGATGGAAAGCTCCAATGCAATGAAACTTTGAATCTTCAAACTCCTTGCACACAGAGAAAATATTTCAAATTATCTCACGAACACTCGCCAAGTTGAGTGAAATGTTCCACTGATGACCAAAACTCCTAGCCTGGGTATGATATACCTATGACCCGAACTATGTAGTGAGTGTCGAAAAACATTGTCTAGTTCCCTAAGATGATCACAACTCTATGTCTCATTGTGTCAAACTTACCCTTTGAGAACAACTTGCTATTAATAGTAAGTGTCTAGATGGAAGGCTTACTATTTTCAGTGAGAGGTGATTTTTTCCTCTTCTCGATCATCATGATGTGATGAAAATATTCATCAATCCTACACACATTTCCTTTTCTTTGACCACTACTTGGGATGACTTATTGTTTTTAGTAAGCACCCATATAAGGGAATTACTATTTTTAGTAAATGGTCATTTCCAATATTTTTTGCTCTAAACACTCATTCTCGCTCCCTCATGATCTTCAATGCCTGGTGCCTTTATATCAGCTGCTTTTGATGATGACTTTCCAAACATAGCAAATATGTATAGGAAAACTTACAATTTTTAGAAAGTATGTTTCCAATGCTCGATTTTTGGTAGAACATACTTTTTTGGACTTGTCTTGTCATTATGATCACACCATCTGAATTTCACATAGTTTTTCCCACTAGAATGCTCAAAAATAAATTTTGAAATTTCCACCTAGCAGTGGCTTCGAGCACGGAGCTACCATGATGGCCATTAATGGAGCTCAAAATTTGCAAGTCTAGTTTTTGTCTCCATTTGTGATGAAAACAACTCCATTGCGATAGGTTTTTTATTTGGAGCTCGTGTGCAATTTTTATCTTGATCGAACCATCAGATTGTTGGAAAATCCAACAAACGTGAGTCGGTGCACGAAATGAGGATTTTGTTAGAACAAATGTTTCAAGGCACCATTCGACCTCCCATTTGTTGCATCTTGATTATCTTGAAAAATTTGGAAGTCTGTAAAAGATGGAACCTCAATCTGACTTGTATCTTGCAAGATATGAATATTTTTTATTGGGTGACTTCATGGTTATCTGGCAAAAAATCTTCATTTTCTCCTCATTCTTTGTTTCTTCAACATTTGGGATCAATATTTCCCTGAGACTTGTTTATTTTCATGGAGTTGATAGTTTTTGTGGCCTTGGAGGAGCTGGTTCGAAGCAGCGATGGTGGACGGGTGTCTAGACAATCATGAACAAAGCCATGGCAAGGTATGAAGTTGTGCAGAAGGAATGGGGGAAATAATGGCTAAGTGCCGATTTAAAATTTTCAAAAAATGCACATGGAGGGGCTGGGTGAATTTTTATGTCCTGGCATCCCTCACCTCAAAGGGACATGAGGTACATCAATTTTCATGACGTTCTAGGTGACAACACATGGCACTTAATCCAATGGTAGGGGATTTGAGCAAAAAGGCTTAGCAAGCACCTGGGGGCTAGAAACTGGTCATATGGGTGACCAGAGGTCTCCCATAGGGGATGGGCACATTTTTCAAGGTTTTATGTCCCTCACCTCAAAGGTACATGAGGGACATCAGTTTGCAAACCGCACCTTAACCTTGACATGTGGCACTTGATCCAACAATAGGGGATTTGAAGCTCCACAAGCACCTGGGGGCTGAACTGGTGATCCAGGAGGTCATATGTGGGTTTAGAGGGATTCAAGGGGGATGGGACATTTTTCCAACCTTTATGTCCCTAACCTTGAGGGATGTTAGGGACACAAAATCCCACCAGGCTCTTAGAGCTAACATGTGTCCTCCCAAAATTTGGCTAAGTCTTGAACTTGTGACGGTGATAACTTGATCTCTGATAGACTTTTTCAAAAAACAATTATGTGATCATGACTGGAAATGGAATTTTGAATCCAATGTTGGGGGTATCATGTCTTGATTCATCCATTTTATCCCTGAAAAATTGGAATTTTGATTTGGTACTCCACACCGTGCTGAGAAAAATTGCCTACATACTCGATGCACTAAAGTGTTGTGAAAAAACTCATTTCACCATCATGTAGGGCTTGGAATAATCTTTTCATAAATTTTTTTTACTCATAACTCCATCTGGAGTGCCCAAAATCTTCTTTTGAAGCTCGACAATTGTTTTAGGCTTGTGTATTGCTTAGGTTGTGAACCTTGTTTTTACTCAGACTGCTCCAAGTCTTTCAAAACTTCCCTAAGCCTTCCAAAATCATTTCCATGGTGTTCTAAGGTCTTAAATTCAAATCCATGTTCAATTTTTCCCATCCATTCCACTCCAAGAGGGTTGATCCAGTCTTTGGAAGGCCAGCGATAGCCCTTTCTAATACTGCCAAAAGATAGCATCTTTTCAAAACTTCCTAAAATCACCTACGGGGTGATAGAACATTATTTGGGAGGTCACTTGGATTGATTGGAAAGATCTAGGGTGTCTTGGAATGGTAGACTTGAAAATTTTAACACAGGGGTATAGTTGTCATGCTTGGAAATTTTTGATTTCCCTGTTACACATTTACAAAACAACACCTCCACAGACACTACAAAAAGTGCATCAAACCCCATGAATTTGAATTTGGTGACCTATTCCTCAAAGAGAACCAGCGTAATACTAATTCCAATCATGAAAAGAAAGGAAAGTTTGAACCCAATTGACTCGGACCTTACATCGTCATCATTAAGTTCGGCTCAAGTGTTTATAAGCTTACTACTTAAGATGGAGTGCAGTCATAAGCCTATTAACATCGTGCATCTAAAATGTTTCTATGCCTAAGTTCCCACCACTCAAAATCAAAATAAAAATAAATTTAAAAAAATAAAATAATAATAATAATTCTTCTAATGGTGAAAACCACTTTAGTGGTACCTTGGGAAAGTACCATGGTGAAAACTAGTTCCCAGTGCTATGGTAAACTAGATACTATGTCTACTATTTACCTATAAACTCCATCAGCACATTGGGGAAAACCCCTTCATTCCTACTTATCATTTCATCCCTATCCACATCCTACACTCCTAAATCTAGAATTATTTTGATCCTCATCACGGAGCAATAGATCTATCACTACTAGGACCACTATTTTTATCCTAGATAATGTTGCATTACATACACTCACGTCTGGGAAATTATAGTATTAAGAAAAATCTAATTCAAATGTTGATAAATGCAACCCCTGTAAGATCCTGAGGCCTTTATTTCTCTCCATACCCTCCCATCCACCAATTATCTCTAGTCATTTCCCTTCACAGCTTACATTCCCGTTTCTCTATTATTACGCCTCATTTCACATCACTTTTATGTTGTAAATATTTATAGGAATCCAATTCCATTTTAAATTTTATTAATTAAATCCATCCCATTTACAATATGTAAGTAAATCATCGCATCATCCATAGAAAAATAAAGTACCACAAAGATACTATACAAACTACTACATATCATAATAAACCATGATATCCATCTATCTAAACATCAAATTTCACCATACAAACCATAATCATATAAACATTATCACATCTAATCATCTAAAAATACCTAAATTTTTAAAAAACCATTATCATCATCATATTCATATCCCCTGATCATCATATCATTATCTAAAATTTTCAAATCATTTCACACGACTTAACATAAATTGCATCTAATGCATAATCTTACGCCTACCACAATAATTATCCATCATAAACACATATCACCAACAACATCATCAATACATCATCAATAACACAACTTCTTGTCAAAATACCATCACATCATCTATATCAATTTCTCTAATGTATAAACCATCACACATATAAGTAATCAAACACAATACACCATACATCATCATAACAACCACAAATACTACCATCATCATAACAACAAAAAAATTACATCATCCCATAATCTATATACCATCATCATACATCATCATAAAAATAAAAATAAAGTAAATCATCATCATCTCATCTATGACATCATCACCATGTACCATCATCATATATCATCAAAACCAAAAAAAAATAACATCATCATCATTACTAACATCATATATAATAATCATAAATATGCCATCATGTCAAACCCATGCAACGTCCTCACCATAATATAAATAGTCATAAAAATGTCTAACCATGTGATATAATCATCACATCATCACCTCACATCTAAACTCATAATTAATAATAACATCATCATTATCACTATCATCAATCCAAAATAACAAAATACTACATCATTATAACATTAAATACCTCATCACAAAATAAATAATACATCGAGTGTCATCAATACATAGACATAAAAATGTGGCCATCTTGGTCATCATAAAATGTCCAATTAAATACATTTGATACAATATAAACATAATAGCCTTGATCGGCCACATATGTAAACCTAAAAAAATGACACTCATCACTAGGTTGAACTCCCAAAGTATCATCACTAACCACATATGTCCCTAGCTTTAAGACACTAGCGATACTCCCGAGAGGTTGTCATTTGTCTCAACCTCCTCTCAAGTAAGTGCTCTACATAAAATTATGCCTCCAATAGTTGATGGGCCACAAGGCCCTCATAATATCACATCTCCTCCACTACGACCTGATATTTCCGTAATGACACTACATCGGGGGTGTCGTATGTCCCACTCCTGCAAAGTACTAGGAGGTGTTGTATATCCTTCTCCCTATGATGCATCCTATGACTCACTCATCTCTTCTACTACATATAATGGGCCATATGTATCTCTATAAGAATCATACTAACGGTGATACCTATCTTGATGTTGTAATGCTCTATCTCAGTCCTTTCTCGACCCCTCAATCACCAATGGAATCATGTCAACTCCTCTTGTAAGCAAGAAATCTCTACATCCATCTACCTTACCTCCGACCTATCAACACTATCATCATGCTCACTTCTTGTCTCAAATCTTGTACCTTTATCAAGTGATATTATTCTCTCACTCATAGCCTTACTATCATCATGGCCCATGCATGACCTCTATCACCAAACTTTCAATCCGAGCTCCGTAGCTCGGTACCTATATCATTTGACCTCGATGCACCTATTAATCCTATGACCCATGTCCCTATAAAAATTTTCCCATATGGTCCCATTGTATCTACCTATGGTGGTATAATTTCTTGCAATGGATCCGTAGAATCATACACCTACATCACATCCACTTTGAATGCCTATCTAGACTCGAACTCATGAATAACTTCGGATTAGAGATCCACCCAATAAAATAATAGGTGGTGCCCATTATAACTCCACTTCCTATCCCTCTGGTCTATGTACCACTAATTCCTACTCTTGTGGCATACCCTTTTATACCACGACGAATTTTGTGAAAAAATCTCATCCCACCTACCAACCATGTCGGTCTAGCCAACATGATCCTCACCCACGACTAAACATATCCATTAACTATACCTGGATCTACCACGGGTGGTAAAGGTGCCCATGGGATAACATGTACATCATCAAAGTTTTCCCTCACCATATCTACTAGAATCACAACACCCCAATCCTCAGACTCCTATGCAGTACGCACAAACACGTGGCATCCTATAGGAATGTTTTGAATAGTACCAAATTATTGCAACACACAATCGATATGATACCACTCTATCATGTGTGAAAATCCCCATCGATAGTATGGTTTCTAGATCCTCTGTAGTTGTACCTAATCTCCCTCCACACCTTATACTATTGGTATGGTCACCATGTGACATCTCCTACCTTTAGCTCATCAATCTTATGCCTATATCACTCTTTTACCCTAAATACTCCATCTTTCCCAAACTTATGTATAGCCATATACTTTGAAGGCTACCTAGCCCATCATTGTTGTCAAATTTCGAATGCCATACCCATTATTATATGGTCATAGCTCCATATCTACAAAAGGATGTTTATGCCCATACTGCTTGCTACTTCTATGGTAGGCTACCCTGTGTAAATCACGGTATAAACATGTCAATACTACAGAGCCCATGTAAACATTATCTCAAACTGCCACATAACATGTACCACATCCATAAACCCAATGTTGAAATACCATCCTCCATCATCTAGAAATAAAATGTAGGCGATCAAGGAGTAGAGTAACATCGAACACGCCCCATGTACCCCTCTCTAAAATAACTCCTAAGTCTATCTATAATCCTTGGTAGGATGCATCCTCACCATCTATCAATAACCTCAACCTCACTCTAGGCCACCTATTCCATACCACCAACTCCCCTCCATAGAAACCATTATATATGGTAGACATCCTCTACGTCGATGTCGACCTAAACGGAACCTAAAACCTCTTGCACATAATAATAAAAAATGTATATAATCCCCCACCCATCATTACCCATCTCATTAATCTCTATTTTCAATAATACGCTCCTAAAAATATCCTAAATCCCACCATTACATCATAGGTGCCATTCTATGAAAAATGCGCCATTTACTACATAGGTGCCATTTAAGAGCATAGGCGTTATTTCACAACATAGGTGTCATTTTTGTCCCCCACCTCACACATAAGTGCCAATATACTTCATCCCAAACACCCCGTGACATAGGCACTACCATTTATAAAACACGCACCAAAAATCCTACATATGTCCCAATACACAACAAAGGCACCAATATGGAAAAAGCGCGCCAATTCCTACTCCATCCCAAGCATATAGGCACAAAATACAACCTTCCCTCACCACATAGGTGCTAAAATTGCACTACCTTCCCTCAGTAATGCATAGGCACTGCGATTCGCACATAGGCTCCATTTCGGCATATAGGCACTAATTCATGCACATAGACACTACTTCATACCCCCTCGCTCCTAAAATTCCCCTAAAAACCTAAAAAATCACAAAAATACAAAAAATAACAAACAATAAAAATTCACAGGTACTTACCCCATCTCCATCGGTTGTCGATAGTTGGTAATTCCTCACTCGATCCGCTTTATGAACAACAATCCTCTCATAGGCCATTCTCTCTCAAGGACTCTAGTTCTTTACTATACGCATGAAAATGACTTGTCCCATGGTTCCCAAACCCTTTTATACTCATCATGACACCCTAAAAACTTCCAGGAGCCCGTTCTCTCACCTCGTTCATCTATATTTACTTATGTTTCTTCCTACCCTCACCGAATCCCTTGTCTATCCAAAAAATTATAAATCCAAAAAAATCATTTAGAATCCAAAAAAATAAAAAAATTATAATAAATCAGAAAAATTATTATAAATCCAAAAAAATCAATTTTTTATAAAAATCTAATCAATCGAAACTTATAAAATTCCAATCAACACACCCTCCACTTGTTTAAAAAGTTTTTTGTTTGTATGTTTGCTTGCTTATCTACATTTGCATTTTGGCCGATGATATGAGGCCCCTTTTGATTCTTTTTCTTTTGCATGGCCAATGATATGAGGCCACTTTTTCTGGTCCAATGATATGAGGACCATCATAATATTAACTTGTCCAATGACATGAGGACAAGGGCATCTAGAAATTTCGTCACCACGGTCTTTATACCTTGGTGCACCTTGCTCTATGCCACATTAATCACATTGCTAATGATGATCATAGTGGGAATTTTATGACAACACACTCATTTCTAGCATCATCTTTTAAGTCCCACTTATCCATCACTCAATTAACTATCCAATCTTCTTATCCCCCTATCCAATTAATACTTCATCAATCAAATCTAAGGCCCACAACTACCATTCTCACCCCTCGGCTAGGGCATCTTCCAATACCCTCTCATCCATCAATTAAATCTTCTTTCCCATTGCTTCATTAGCTCTCTTATCATCCAAAATTGATCCCTCTCATCCAAAACATCTCACACCATCTAATCCAGCATCCTATTATCAACTCGCACCCCTCGACTAGGGCATCCTATAATCCCAAATCATCTAACCCTAACCCCTAACTGGGGCATCTTCTAAATCCAACAATCCTAAATCTTCACCCTTGTCATACATTGTTGACTGGGGCATCCTATACTCTAAACTCTAATATCTCCTAATCCTTCACTCTCATACTCCTATTCCTCTAAATATTCACTAATCATCATAATCCTCTAGCCCTCTCGATCATGTAATTTTGTTCCTCTGAATCCACCATCCTTTACACCTTCAAATCCAATTCTTCACTTCTTCTAATCCTCTGAATCCTCCAATCTTCTTACTCTCTACTCCTAATCCTCTACATCCTCAAATCTTCTCATCCTCTAAACTTCACTCATCCACTACCTTGGGCCTTTCATCTTTTCGAGTGGTCACCCGACTCGTTTCCTCTTCACCCGACCCCTCGAGGGGGCATCACCCTCACTATCTATCTCATCATCTCTCTTTCTTTGAATGATCATTGCTACACAATAACCATTCAAAGAGGGGGAAAATGTAGACATGTAAAATGTCAACATGCTCATTTAGCAAATAACATACTCATTATACATTATTAATCCATATAATAATTAATCATGAGATTAATTATTATTATCCCTATTATCATACCTCAATTATTCTCATTATTCACCCAATAATCCCATCTCATCCTTAATCATATTAATACATCATTAATATCTCATTATCCCATTAACTAATATCTATTATCAATTTCTAAGAATTAAAAATTCCTACTCACCTACCCACCTACCCTACACCTAGCTTCTCCATCTAATCACTCCACTAATCACATTTAATCTCACCTAATCCCAAACTAACCAATCCTCCAAATCTAGAGGCTTCTATTTCTAGAAGCCTCTCTAATTTTCCCTCTTCCATATTCAATGGAGGCTTCTTCTAATTTCTAGAATTTTCCAATTCTAGATCTTTCTCCATCCTCACCAATTCTCCACCATTGATCTACCACCTACATGGAAAAATCTCAACCCTCCATTCTTCCCTCCTTTAACTATAAATAGAGGTGTCACCCTCCATGGAAACCATCTTAGAAAATTGCAAGTATATGCTGCCAAAATATTTCCAAGCAAGCTATTAATCATCAAGAATTCCATCAAGAAAAAATCATCATTCAATAAGGGGAGGTGATGTCTAAATCATTCCACAAATCTGAATCAATGATAACAACTATCTTGAGCACATCCAAAGTAACAAGGGAATATCATTGGAGCTTGTAGGTAAGTGCAGGTATAACACTCTTTCTCCCTTTTATCCAGCTCAATCAGAGGTAGATAATAGGTGTGTTAGATTAGGAACTTGTTTGGTTTAATTCTTATCTTGCACTTAAAACTAACACCACTTTTTTCTACACCCATTGCCCATTAAAAACTTACATCAAGACATCTCTATCTCTAGCTAAACAACTATGGAAAACTAGAACTAGAAATCATACAACACTAACCTTCCCGAATCTCCAATACCACCCATTCACATTAATTTTATAAGGTCCCTAATCCTAGTTTGATATTCCTCAAACAACACAAGAAAACCATGATTAGCATGCAAGTAATCGTAACCTCCTTAGGTATCTCGAAACCACCTACAAAATTCATTATTGTAATAATCCTAACCCTTTTTGCTATGACATGAAAATAAACATTCCTAAAATTCCAATATGTTGGGATGTTAACGTCAAATGGGGATACCATTTGGTGGACCGTCACTTAGACAACTCCTTATATTAAAGATGATATTCGGAGGTGTGCTTTCATGTGCCTCATCCGCATTGAACGTGAGCGCATAGAATGTTGGGTTCACCTTTGGAAGTGGAACTACCTCACAAATTGTAAGGGTTCGGTATAGTACTATTATTAGAACACGGGAGTACATCTATAGGTCCTATTTTGACTATTGATGGAGGATAAGGAGGTATAGGTGGTTCTAGTTCCGGTGGATCTGGGGATTCTAGAGGCAAAGGGAACACAGGAGGTTACGCATCGGGTAGTCAAGGCTTGCAGCAACCTCGAGAACACTTATATGGAAATGTCTCTTCGTCTTCTAGAGTATAGAGGCATAGAGGATGCTGCCAAAATGTGCATATGTGTGAAATCTAGTGGTGAGCTAAAGGGATCATGGCTGTTGAGTGTAAGGTAAGTCAATTTGCTACTACATTATAGGGACATGCACACAATCGTGAGTACAGAAGTTTGACACTCGATCAAACTTGTGTGGATTATGCAGCATTGAAGGATTCTTTCTTGAAAGAGTTCAATATCCCTGAGTTTGAGAAGAAGCGTATAAGTGCGCTCAAGGATATCAAGCAAAGCACTACTAAGAGTGTACGTGAGTATGATGCCCATTTTAAGACACTTCTATCTAAGCTATCTTATGATATTCATGCAAGCCAGCATGCAAAATGGTTTGTTGGAGGATTGATTACACCATTTAGAAAGGCATTGTCACATAAGACATACACTGATCCACATGAAGCACTAGAAGTAGCTTTACGTGCTGAGGTAGTTACGAACATTGACACTGGCGTTAGTCCATTCTTAGAGGCACAAATTGTAGCTATGGAAAAGTAGTTAGAGAAGCTATCAACGAATTCAACCCATGAAACGTGCTCAAGAATTTGGTGTACAAATTGTGAAGTGGAAGGTCACACCAAGGATAGTTTTCCTCACAAATCTGTACACTCATTACTATTGGATTGTGAGATCTATCATTTGAATCATGATGCTAGTCACTTTCCTTTGTTACAACACATGATAAGAAAGAATGTATCCAGATTTTACAAAATTTTTAGGTCCACAACCCATGATACCGAGGATTGTTGATTGATGGGTCATATCTAGGATACTATAGATATTGGGTTAAGATAGAAAAGTATAACATATAACTCTAAGGGTAAGAATGAGCACCAAGATTGGGATCATAATCAAACGCAGCTATGACAGGAATGAGGTCTATTTTGAAGGATGTCATGGAAGGGGACGTGGATATCGTGGTGGATATGGAGTAGGAGGCCATGGTGGAGGAAGAGGTGAGTTCCCTCATGGAACATATTATACGTGTGGATCTCCCGACCACTATAGGTGTGAATTTCCTCATATTATTACATGTTCTTTCTGTAGAAAGAACCATAGCTATGAAGAATTCTGGACTTATATGAACATCCGAGTAACCACCATAAGAAAGAAAACTAAGGCATCGGGATGGTTAGAATCTAGTGCATGGTAAAAGATCATTGGATTCCCAAGATAGCACTAGGACCTCGGGCATTAATCGTGAAGATTACTACACTAGCTGAAGTGAATCATGCAAGAGTGGCATTGCACCGAAGCCTACGATCACCAATGAGGAGGTTTTGCATGCAAGGTACCCGAGATCCTGCTCATCGAAGGAAGTTTACCAAGATATTATTAAAGTGCTAAGGAATCTTGATACAATACTTAAAGGAGTTCGAAAAATCCATCAAAGATAGTCCAAACCGATATCGATGATCTAATAGAAGTGTGTAAAAATTTGCACCAGAGAACATCATTCCACTATTTGGAAGTTGGTTAAGAGGAAATACTCCACGCGTAAGTATTTAGACCGGATGGTAGATTCTGCATGCAAATCTTCCCCACGATAACATTGACTATAACAAGGAAATTACTCTGAATACTATTATGGATGGGTGGCTGCTGAGCAACATATTGATTGATACAGTTTGGAAGTAAATGTTCTTACATTAGATGCATGGGTGCAAATGGGGAGACCTCCATTGTAGCCATCATCTAATGTGTTGTTTATGGCAAATTGGACTAAGTCCACTCCTATATGAGTTTTGAAGGATACATTTATAACCATACACGGGGCCAACTTCACTTTGGGGATTTTGAGGTATTAGCACTTACGAAGCATACAATTTTCTAGCCTTACTTGGACATCCTTGGTGTTATGCAAATAATGTAGACTTGAGATTCAATAAGGGGTATATCAGCTTTGAGAACAAAGAAGAAAGAGTTGTGATACCTCTAACAGATGGGAAGTCTACACCATATGTTGAGCCTCTAAGTGAGGAGGACTTAAAAAAAATTTATGTAAATGTTATTCAGGGACCCGAGAGGTCAATAAGCCATCAAACAAAGGCATCCTACGGTGGGAGGATTCTCATTCGATTAGTGATACTACGAGTATTACTTGTGACGATTGGGCTCATGGTACATATGAACTAGTAGGGTGCTAGGTGAAAAGTGCGGTTACGCGCAAGAATGGACTTTGTTTGGTTTGATGGATAGGTAGCACAATACCTTGGTATACAGGGGCAGAAGATATTCCTATATTTTTGAAAGCCATGGAAACACGGTGGACAAGATCAAATTAAGAGAAGAGATATGTTAGTATATACCTTATGCGGGACAGCAGCGCTAGTGGGTAGTCCATATAGATAATCTTATAGAATGGGAAGAGATTGAGATCACCCTATCTATTAGGTTTGTAAGGAACAATGCACCTACACGATCTCGCACTTATCATGGTGATCAACCTATTCAAAGACATAACATTCATCGGTGTGAGAGACTCTAGACAATAGGACAGAAGCATTACCACCTTCACTTTAGGTGCATAGATTGTACTCTACACTACAAGGATGTGCATGCGCATGGTATGTATACATAGAACTACATCAAGAGACTCGAAACTAAAAAAAAATGACTACGGGAATGATCCGGACCTTTGACTACTTTTCTTCCCAACCTCCAAGAGAAGAGGCATTAAACTTTGTCAAGTGCTTAACTATGGGAGATAGTGCAAGAGTAGAAGAGCATATTTAGGAACTATTTGGTGAGACAGTGCAGAGTGCATTTTGAAAAGGAATAAGAAATGAAATCCATACTACTTGAACGTGCTTGCCTTGAGACGGATATAAAGGAAAGATGGTTTACATCGTGGATGATGAGGAAGTTGAGAACATGGATATTGAACATTCACAAGGGGTATGCAAGGTCTTGGATAGTGCAAACAAGGATATGCATGCCTATCATGAACCCATGAAGACAAAGAAGGTGAATATAGGTTCAAAGGCTGAGCCTAAGGAGGCCATCATTGGAAGTCTTGGTCGAGACTTGGAGGTAGCAAAGATCATTGAGTTACTCAGGGATTATCAAGACTTATTCACTCGAGGGTATCATGAACTTAAAGGCATGCATTAATCACTTGGGAAATGAATATAAATCTTAAGGAAGTTGCATGCCCTATGAGAAATATACCTTACAGAATGAATCCTAATTTGTGTGAAAAGGTAAAAGAAGAAATTGATAAAATGTTGAAATCTAGAATTATCAAGCCCCTTGATGAGTCAGAATGGGTTAGTCCAATGGTGATTAGTATCAAGAAGGATGGACAAATTAGAATATGTGTGGACTATAGGGAGTTGAATGTTGCATGTATCACAGATCCATTCCCTACACCATTCACTAAGGAAATACTAGAAGGCATTATAGGGCACGAAATATATTCTTTCACATATGGTTTTTTCAAGTATCATTAGGTTAGGATTGCTCAGGAGGATCAAGAAAAGAAAACATTTACTATTGAATGGGGCAGTTTTTCCTATATTGTGATGCCTTTTGGACTCAAAAACACACCTGTTGTATTCTCACATATAGTTATCTAGGCATTCAAGGATTTGATTCACAGCTTTTTGGAGGTTTATCTGGATGATTAGATAGTATATGGGCTTGTGAAATATCATTGTGATAATCTACACGTAATGTTTGAACGGTGCGAGAAAATTGTGTATCTCTTTGAACATCAAGAAGTGCACATTTTCTAGACCATTTGGAATATTGTTAGGACATATAATATGTAAGGAAGGTTTTTTGGTTGATCCGGCTAAGGTTGCAGTAATTCTGGGCCTAAAGTTTCCTACCATCAAAGTGAGGTGCGTGGATTTTTAGGTCATACAGGATATTATAGAAAATTCATCAAAGGGTATGCCAAAGTTGTTACACCCTTGGAATAATTACTAAAAGGGAAAGGTACATTTTATTATGGATAACCTGCAGTAGCGTGCGTTTGAGATATTAAAGGAGAAACTTACTACCACGCCCATTCTATGTTTTCCCTCATGGGATAAACCATTTCATGTGCATGTGGACACCTCTGGCATGGCCATTGGTGCTGTGTTAGCTCAACCTAGTGAAGGTATTATAGATCATCCAATTTGTTTTGCTAGTAGGAAGATGACTCCTGTTGAACAAAATTATACAACTATAGAGTGTGAAGCTTTGTCAATGATCTATGCATTGCACAAGTTTTGACAGTACTTGTTAGCAACACCATTTATGTTTGATACAAATCACACGGCATGTAAGTACTTGGTAAACAAGTTTGTCTTATAGGGAACATATACGAGATGAGTAATCCTATTTCAAGAGTTTAACTTCACATTTTTGGTGAAGCCGGGAAAAGAAACCCGGACACTGGACCATTTATCTAGAATCAACTTAGGAGAGGAATCACATATAATTGAAGAAACCATGCTAGATGCACAATTATATAGGTTACAACATGCGCCCATGGAATTAGAAGACATTGTTGTCTTTGTATGCGAACCGGTATGGCACGGAAGGAATAAAGGCATTAGAAAAGAAATAGCTTGTTATACGCACAACACCATTTATGTTAATCAGTGGTGACCTCTACAAGTTAGGAAGAGATGAAGCATTACGAAGTTGTGTATTACAACATGAGTGTAAGGATATTATGGAAGAGGCCCATGGTGGTATTGTAGGTGGCCATTATGCAAGTGATGCGACTTCCTGGAAGATCCTACTTGCTAGATTATGGTAGGAGACATTATATAAACACTGTAAAGAATATTATAAGGCGTTTGATCATTATCAATGCCTAGGAAAACTAGGGCAAAGAGATGAGATGCCTTTGAGACCAATTACTAGTGTTGAACCGTTTGAGAAATGGGCCATTGACTTTGTAGGACCTATTTCGCCACCATGCATAGGACTGGGCCATGCTATATCATTACTTGCATAGATTATCTCACATGGTGGGTAGAAGTAGCACCTACAAAGGACTATACAATAGCTACAACAACTAGGTTTCTATGGGAGAATTTTCTTACAAAATATGGATGTCCTTTAATCTTGACAAGTGATAGGGGTACACATTTTTTGAATGAGACAATCAAGATCCTATTAGATGAGTTTATTGTTGCACACCATAAAACTACATCCTATCATCCTCATGAAAATGGAACTGCAGAGGCCTTCAACAAGATTTTGAGCCAAACTTTGACAAAAATTTGTGATGTTGGAAGAAAGGATTGGGATGACAACGTGTCGGTTGTTCTTTCAAAGCATATAGAATAACTTATAAGATATTGAACAAAGCCACACCGTTCCAGTTGGTGTTTGGCATAGAAGTCATTCTCCATATAGAATTTATGTTACCTTCTTTACGCATTGCGCATGTTGGAGGTTTAGCTAATGAGAAGGATTTAGAAGAGTGTATTGAGAAGATGATTCAACTTGATGAGTGACAACCCATAGCATGATGGAGTCAAAAACAAGAAAAATCCATGTAGAAATCATGGCATGATAGAAGCATAAGGGATAAGAAGTTTGAGATTGGACAAATGGTACTTCTTTATTACTCAAATTTCTTGCAACATCCAGGAAAGCTCAAAGTACATTAGTTGGGTTTGTACGTCATCACTTATATACTTGAATCGGGTGTTTTCCGGTTAGAAGCACTTGATGTAACACGTTTACCTGGTTACTTTAATGGGAGTAGGTTGAAGCCCTACTATAAATAAGTCTTCTTGGTGTTTGTAATAAGGTAGTATTTCCATTTAGATTAGGTTTTGAATTATGTATTTCCTTCATTATTGCTATGCTTTGTTAATTTAGTTTTTGTTTTTGTGTAATAAGCGTGCTTTACTTGCGCATGAAGCTAATTATTATATGACGCATGTTTATACACAAAGGATTGCACATCTTGTTAGTGTGGGATGGTTATAGTTATCTAGGTACAAGTCTATGGGAATTGAAAGGTGAAAGGAATAAGTTGCTATGGGTGTGCTTTAAGTTAAAAGAATATTTCTTCTCAAAAGTGACAAAGGATGGAGATGAATGAAAGGATAGTATAACACAAGGTAAGAAGATGCCATGATCACTACCAGAGAAGTTACAATGATGAGGTTCTCGAGTGCAAGGGCACGTGCAAAGAGAAGTCTGTGATAAGAGGGTAGGGAGGCAAGATAGAAGGTTATAGGTGGGGTGTGAAGATGTACCGCACGAACAAATAAATTTGGTCAATGAATGAGGGGATATTTAGTAGTTAAAGGAGTAATAAATGCATCAAAATTTGAAAAATTATATGAGGATGGGATGTGGATTCATTTTTACCATTGCGACTAAGAGAATTTAAGGAAAGAGCTAAGTGTGAAGAGCAAAGTGATCAGCTTAAGGTGTAAAGGGTGTAAAACCAAGTGTGACAAACAGTTTGTGTGAAAAGAAGCTTGTCCCCATTAGTGAAGGG
The DNA here is from genome assembly GCA_018340775.1 of Taxus wallichiana var. yunnanensis. NCBI lineage: Eukaryota > Viridiplantae > Streptophyta > Pinopsida > Cupressales > Taxaceae > Taxus > Taxus wallichiana. Next base: position 1,600,762 of record JADAXU010000056.1, on the reverse strand, counting down.
TTTGAGCGAAGCACGAGACAAACAGGAGTTAGGGCATGAAGTTTACACCTCGGAATGATTAAATCGAGCTAGGGTTTGATTCACAAATTGCACCATTAAAAAGAGGACATGTTTGTAAGGTAAAAATGGCACCCAAGAAGGTAGTTGTAGCAGGAGCAAAAGAAAAGAAGAAGGTGGTCGTCGAGGAAAAGAGGTGGCACCTATTTGTTGGCTAGATTTTCTGCATAGCACAAAACCTAGGTAGTCATGAGATAAATCTCCCTCATTTTACCGGTGAGGCTCCCATGTCATATTTTTCAATTAAAGTATGCTAATATCTAAATGGGGTTTTACTTTAACTACTCAATTCATGAACCATAACTGAACAATTCTGCAACAAGTAAGCAGTTGTTTAAGGAAAGGAAATATTTATAGAAGAAGGGAATTATATAAACACAGAGAAGAAATGGGGAAGATGTGCATCCCAATCAATAGATGGCAGAGTTGATTGCATGCACATAGAAGAAACCAATAGATATAAACACATAATTCTAAGAAAAGGTAGCTCTAGATCTAGATCTGAAATAACACAAAGTCTATTAAAAGATCTAAGATAAAAAGCAAGAAACACAATACACCATGACACAAAGTTCTCTGGAAAAATTGCTCTTGTATATTCTTTTTCTTCAAGTGGCTCTCAAGGGTTTCAGCACAAAGTCTGGAACACAAGGTTGTTGCTTACAAATTCTCCTCATTAACCCGAAGGTTCTTCCTCTACTTATAGAATTTAGAGGGGAAATTACAAGTAGGAATTTTTAGTGAACTGGCACATGTGGAAGTCGGAAAAGAAAAAACTGGCAATCTTCCTCCTGGAATTCCTCTTTGCATGACATGTATGATTTGCAACTAAAAATAGAACCTTCTATTTTGCATGTGCCACCTATCTCCAAGTAGTTGACTTCTTCGAGTAATGGCTTTTAAACCAATCACTTAAGTTTTATAATTTAATTGATCACTTAATTACTTTGTCGGAGGAAAGAAGAAGGAAGAGGAAAGTTGCAGTCTTGTCCTTTTTCATGTCTGCATGCAGCTGATTCTTTTGCCTTTGATTCTCACCAAATTGGATCTAGGAGTAGCTAGATTTGGAAACAAGCTAGAATTGGAAACATCTGGATTTGGAAGTGGCTGGAATTTTTTCTTCACCTTGTCTTCTCTTTTATCCTTGAAGCTTTTTTAGTTCTTTTTAGTACATGCATCGGTCAATGTTCACTTTGTAAATAAGTCATCATTTTTATTTTTAATTTCATATGAGTAATTAAAATTTTTTGGAAAGAACTCGGGTGAATGCAACTTCAATTAAGGCTTCAACTAGAATATTGGGAGCAAATGCACAAGATCCTAGAAGAAATTTTCCACCCACCGACTCCTTCACGGTTGCATTCAAAACAAGAGGATGAAGCCTTTGTGCGGAAGCTTTTTCAACTATGAGATCTAGATCTAGATGGATTTGCATCTACATCTCGCATCTGCATTTAGATATGGATCTGCGCACTACATAACAAACTCGCAACCGGACTGTGGATGGAAAATTTGTAACTCGAATAATTCCATTACTTTTAATCTGCACGCAAGAGTGAAGTTTTTCTTGTAGGCATGAGTGAAGTCTTTCCTACTCTAGATCTATCTATCAATTTAGCAAGACTCTGAGTCTCTAATATCTGGAAATTTAGAAATGATGCATGACTCAGATTGTGCTTTCTTTTTTATCTTTCTTCGCCATAGCTTTGTCTATATTTGTCTGAACAATTATTTTTCTTCTTATTTAGATTTGGAATTATTCAAAATTGGAGCAGATCTGGATAATCCTTAAGATTCGGAGAAAATATTCAATGTATTGGACATTGATATAAGTTCCTTTTCTTTATAAAAGCACACATGTATCTAACTCCTGTAATTAATTCGAAAAAGATGGCAACCGGAGCATGCACAGTGAATTTTAATCACAAAAATATGCATAATTCAAGCCTGCTGCCCCAAAATTTGACGTTTTACTTGCATGCAAAGCAAGCATGAATTTTACCAAAATCACCTGAGCTCCTATATCACTTCTACAAACAATTATGCAAACACAAATCATCCTTCTTCAAAGCATGCGCCAAAACTAGAAGCTTTTAGCATCAAATCCACCTTCCTCTGAGCAAAATCCTTTTCCAAATAGGGCGTACTTTTCCTCTGGGCTGCACTTCTTCACCTATGAATTAATTAATTCATTCTTATGGCAGCCCATGCTTATATAACCCTCATAATTATATAATTAATAATTGCCCTTCTTATTCCCGAAATTAATTAATTTAAAATCATGCTCTTCTCTTTAATCGGTGTGCTAAAATTGGATGATTAAGGACAACCATCCATTAAATTAAATTTAATAAATTAATCATCTACTCTTCACTTCACTTAAGCTTCACAATGTGCTTTGACCATAGCCACTAAAAATAGAATTTAATTTAATCATTTAATGCTTTAAAAGCATTATATCTTTCCCAAAAGGGGCGCACTTTTCTTCATGAAGGGCAACCTTTAAATAAATTAGATGTAATTAATTTTAGGCAATCTATTTCTAATTAATTTATTCCCCTTTGCTTTGTTGACTTTTCTCCATACACAGGTGCCAATTTTAGGAGAAGAATTAATTAATTAAACCACTTTAAAGGCTGCCATGTTCTCCTTAAAGGCGTCACAATTTTTGGGCAAAAAGAATTATATTTTTAAGAATTTATGGCAATGGGAATTTTTACCTGCAAGGCACGATAAAATCCCGTGATTTCACTTAAGTCACTTTTCTTTTATTTCACCATGGGAATTCTTACCCCGTAAGTAAGGCAATAAATTCCCACATGCTGTTGCCTCTAATTTTCCCACTTTGCTGACTTAGCTTAAGTGACTTTTCCATCATGGGAAAAAGTACCTGTAAGTCGAGCAATAAAATCCCACCTACTGTTGCTTCTATTTTCCCCATGCTCCACTTAAATCCTTTGTTTTCCAAAAAAATTGCCCAACCCAAAATGTGCGTATGTGATCTTCAATACTCCTAAGCTAAGAATCGGGCTAACCAAAGAAAGGAATTGATCTACGAAATTTCACAAAAATGAAACAAGAAAACACAAAAAAATAAGAAAAATTGCCAAAAGTCACAAATAAAGCCCAAAACTTATTCCTAATTAAAACCCTTTTGGTATATAGGAATAATGATATGTTCGATCACAACAGGGTTAAATCGGAGCACAAATTACCTCAAATGGGGCTCAAAATAATTAAATACAAATTTCCCATAGACAAATCCCAACGATAGAATATAACAATTTTGGGCATCTAGGTATTTGGCAAAAATGGCTAATATGGCTCTTTGGGAATATCTTGACACAATACAAGAACTTTCTGGAAATAAAAACACAAAACGACCCATTATTTTAAAAGTATGAAATTTTTTCGGATAGGGTAGTCACAGATTTCAGGATGAAATCTAGGGACACCAGTCGGCTCCGTCTGTGGACATCTTTTTCTCTATCAGAATGACAAGGGAAAAGATGAGATCCCAGCATCTTTGGTTTCGTATCTTGTCTTTTGGGCATGGGGTCAGGCAAACAAACACAACACAAAAACAAAAATAAAACAAAGAATAAATTTTTATTTATGTACATACAAGTTTTACCCTGCTTCTCATGTTCGGAACGACTTGAGTGTCGCATTTGAAATGCAACAAATTCAATTCCATCCCGGTAGGAAAGGAAGAAGGTATCGATTCCTGTAGCTCTTTTGATCATGAATAGCCCTTTCCAGAGTGAATCAAATTTTTCATGCATGCCCTTCGGTTCATATCTCTTGTCCCACAGTACCCAGACTCCATCTCAAACTTTATTTCTCGGCATTCTTGTCAAATACTTTGGGAAAGTCCTTATCAACTTCATCTGGTGGTGGCTCATCCTTTCTTCTCTCCGTGGCAGGTAAGTCTGCATCAACTTGCTCCATTCCCAGATTTATTTGCTGCATTTCTGAGGAAGAACTATCACCATATTCATTGTTCTTCTTCAGGCACTGATCACGCTTGTTGAAAGTCTTTGTTAAGGAAACTAAACCCGTGGGGATTTTGTTACCTTTTGGTTGGACTATTCCACTATGGTCATCATAACCTAGATCAGCTTTTCCTGTGACTATTTTTTGTGGTGGTGATTTACTCCCTTCAACGTACACTCTATGTCAAAGTTGCCTTGTTCCAGAAATGCAGATGTTTGTTTGTCCTCATTGAAATTTTGCCATTATTCAACATTATCAGGGACTTTGGGGTAGTAGACCATCTCCACTTTATAGTTTCCTTGTCTGAATATGGATGGTGGTCTATCCGGATTCAATAGTGCAGCCGTGACTGCCAAAGAATCTACCTTGGAGTTTTGATTGGTTGGAATGAAGTTGATAGAGAAGGCTGCAAAATCCAGTGTGGCAGAAAGCACTTTATCTCTATAATGCTCCAGCTTATCTCTTTTGACTTGACTTTGCCCTCGAACTGCTTTACTAGAAGTTCAGCATCTCCTTGGGCTTTGAGGAGTTTTACTCCTTTCTTTTTAGCTTGCTCCATTCCTAGCAGCAAGGCTTCGTACTCTGCCATATTATTGGTGTTCTCAAACATTAGCTTGTGGGAGTATGGAAATACCTCATGATCTGGAGATATTAGTAGAGCGCCAACTCCTGATCCAAAAGAACAACATGTGCCTTTAAACTCCAAAGTCCAAAATTTTTCTTCTTTTTATATCTTTGGCTCTGGCTCTAGTCGAAGTTCTGGTTCTGGAATGTCTTTATCCGTTTTTAAGAAATAGACCCCACGGTCGGATCCACGAAAAAAGAATCGAGATCTAGGATCCTCAGATTTTGTGACCATTACCCTGGATTTATTTTTCGGCTCCAGCTTATGGTTAAGCCCTTTGATAGGAATATGTGCACGGACCAATCCATCTTTACTTCTCCTCCCAACTCTTTCTGACTTTTTCTGCTCAGTAACATCCCGTAGGAGAAATGAATATCTGCAACTAAAATTGTCATCTTTAATCTTTTGTTAGGAAAAGATGCCAGAACAGCTTGTGCATCTTTGATTTGTCTGATTAAAGGGACTTGTCTCTCCATAGAGTAGCACCTTTTTATGGTCTTTGTCAGGGTAATCCCAAGAGCATCTACAACTTTAGGCGGCTTGACATTGTCAAGCACTTGAATCTAAAATGCAGTTTCTTAACTTGAAACCATTAAGCAATAAGGAGACATAGAAAGGTTCCACCCTTTCAGAAGATGGTGAGGGTTTAACAACTGCAGTGTTTTTTTGTGAAGGAGTATCTTTGGGCTTAGACAAAATTCCTTTTGATGTATTGGATTGTCCTAGTGATTGTACACATTTGACTAGCCTATTTAACTGCTCGGAAAAACTCTCATGTTTTTGGCTTCTGACATTTGAACTCTAGTTTTCTTAACATAATTAATAATGTCAAAAGGAGAAATGCATTCGGATACTTGAGAAACTTTCTTTAGTTGAGATGAAGAACGCACATGCTTACTTACAGGAGCTAAGGAAGAAGGCAAAGGGATGCCCCTTCTTTGCTCATCTGCTAATGCTTGACTTCTTTGAGTTTGTGATCTTGTAAGTATTGAATATGTATGACCGTGATCATCTTCATGAAGTTTATGATAGTCATGTTCAAATTTGTAGTTCAGGAAATTAATGTTGGAGTCGCCAGTAGGTCCTATAAAATCATCATCCTCAACCTGATCAGCGTCAGCTTCCTGGTCTTCTTCATTCATCTCGACATTGTTTCTAGGAGCAACTTCAATTGCTAATCTTTAGGAACTAGTAATGCGGTTCGGTTCTCGTTGTTGTTGAAATTTTAAGCAGGGGTGGTATTGTTTCCTTGAGCCATTTGAGTCATTTGTTTCTTCATCTGCATCATGTCATTTGCTAACTTTTATAGTAGTAAATCGGAAGTAGTAGTAGAGGATGAACTTTCAGCTCTAGAAGTGTTGCTCTTTATCTTTCCAGCCATGATGAGGTCATCTTCAATTTCAACCGCCATGTTTTGAGCTATTAAAAAATCAGTAGGATGTGCTCTTCATAGTTGATAGCTTACTTCAGAAGCAAAGCATTGATGAAGAATAATTTTTGATTCTCATCATTCAAAGAAGTAGAAGTTGGAATTTTGTATAGTAATCTTTGGAATTTTGCAATAAAATCCTACATGTGCTCATGTGGCTCCTTCTTCAACTAAGTGAGCTGAGTAATCAATGTACTAGAATCTTCAACTAGTTTGAATCTTTTCAAGAGCCATCATCCGCATAATAGCCCGATTGGTTATGGTGCCAGAGCTAGTCGATAGAACCATTCGCCAGAGAAGTCATGTAGAGTCTCAATGAAGAGTCTGACTGAGACATCTTCATGCTCTACTACAAGCACACCACAAGATGTGAAGAAGGCCACCAAATGATCATCTAGGTTTTGCTTTCCATCTCCAAATAATTTTAGAAAATTCTTTCTGGATCCTTTTGGCAGATCGTGCATAGGTGGGGCAAAGTTTAGTGGCCCAAAAGCTGCTCCCCATGGGATAGGTACAATCTAGTTCTGATTTGCCATGACGAGCAGAGAACGTCTTCTCCTTGTGTAGACTTGATGAATAATTCCAGCCATTGGATTATGCTGAAGAAAATCCAGATTTGGATGGGTGTGCACTCTCCTTCCTGGTGAGAGACTAGATCTATAGCTTCTAACTTGAGGAGGAGGATTGAAATTGAATTGCTCCTGTAGTCTGAAGAAGTGATCAGTCCTTCCTTGCGCCTTCATGGATCAGATGAATGGACGTTCAACCAAGTTAAGATCTATATGAAAACACTCTAATCTTCAATAGAGAAACTTTGATCTGCAAATATAGTTGTTCCCCAGCAGAGTCGCCAAAAATTGTTGGCTAGATTTTCTGCTTAGCACAAAACCTAGGTAGTCATCGATAAATCTCCCTCATTTTACCGGTGAGGCTCCCATGTTAGATTTTTCAATTAAAGTATGCTAATATCTAAATGGGGTTTTACTTTAACTACTCGGTTCACGAACCATAATCGAACACTTATGCAACAAGTAAGCGTTGTTTAAGGAAAGGAAATATTTATAGAAGAAAGGAAATTTATAAACACGAGAGAAGAAATGGGGAAGATGTGCATCCCAATCAATAGATGGCGAGTTGATTACATGCACATAGAAGAAACCAATAGATATAAACACATAATTCTAAGAAAAGGTAGCTCTAGATATAGATCTGAAATAACACAAAGCCTATTAAAAGATCTAAGATAAAAAGCAAGAAACACAATACACCGTGACACAAAGTTCTCTCAAAAATTGCTCTTGTATATTATTTTTCTTAAGTGGCTCTCAAGGGTTTCATCACAAAGTCCTGGAACACAAGGTTGTTGCTTACAAATTCTCCTCATTAACCCGAAGGTTCTTCCTCTACTTATAGAATTTAGAGGGGCAATTACAAGTAGGAAGCTTTGAGTGAACTAGCACATGTGGAAGTCGGAAAAGAAACAACTGGCAATCTTCCTCCTGGAATTCCTCTTTGCATGACATGTATGATTTGCAACTGAAAAAAGAACCTTCTATTTTGCACATGCCACCTATCTCCAAGTAGTTGAATTCTTCAAGTAATGGATTTTAAACCAATCACTTAAGTTGTATAATTTAATTCATCACTCAATTACTTTGTCGGAGGAAAGAAGAAGGAAGAGAAAAGTTACTGAGTCTTGTCCTTTTTCATGTCTATATACAACTGATTCTTTTTCCTTTGATTCTAACCAAACTGAATCTAGAAACAAACCGGAATTGGAATTGAAGCAATTTGGATTTGGGCGGCTGGAAATTTACCTTCACCTTGTCTTCTCTTTTATGCTTGAAGATTTTGCGGTTCTTCTCAGTACATGCATTAGTGCAATGTTTACTATAAATAAGTCGTCATTTTTATTTTTAATTGTGTATGAGCAATTAAAAATTCTAAAAGCACTCTCGGGTGAATGCAACTTCAAGTAAGGCTTCAACTAGAAGATTGGGAGCACATGCACAAGATCCTCGAAGAAATTTTCCACCCACTTGACTCCTTCACGGGTTGCATTCAAAATAAGAGGATGAAGCCTTTGTGCTGGAAGCTTTTGCAACTATGAGATCTGGATCTGGATGGATTTGCATCTGCATCTGTATCTACATCTGGATATGGATCTGCACCTACATTACAAACTCTGGCAATCAAGTTTTGTGGATGGAAAAGCTACATCTCAAATAATTCCACTTCTTTTAATCTGCACACATGAGTGAAGTTTTTCCTGCACGCATGAGTGAAGTCTTTCCTACTCTAGATCTATCTATCAATTCATGAGAGGTTCCGAGCCTAGATCCATGTCTCCAATATCTGTAAATTTAGAAGTGATGCATGACTCCGTTGTGCTTTCTTTGCCATAGCTTTCTCTATCTTTGTCTAAAAATTCTTTTTTTTCTTATTTGGTGGAATTCTTCACAAGTGGTGCGAGATCTGGAAAATGCTTGATTTAGAGGAAAAATTCAATGTATTGGACATTAATATAAGTTTCTTTTCTTTATAAAATCACATGTATCAAACTCCGTAATTAATTCAAACAAAGATGGCAACTGGAGCATGCACAGTGAATTTTAATCACAAAATATGCATAATTCAAGCCTGTTGCCCCAAAATTTGACGTTTTATTTGCATGAAAAGCAAGCATGAATTTTACCAACATCACCTAAGCACCTGTATCACTTCTACAAATAATTATGCAGACACAAATCAGCCTTCTTCAAAGCATGCGCCAAAACTAGAAGCTTTTAGCATCAAATCCACCTTCCTCTGAGCAAAATCCTTCTCCAAATGGGGTGCACTTTTCCTCTGGGCTGCACTTCTTCACCTGTGAATTAATTAATTCATCCTTATGGCAGCCCATGCTTATATAACCCTCATAATTCTATAATTAATAATTTCCCTTCCTATTCTTGGCAATTAATTAATTAAAAATCATGTTCTTCTCTTTAACTGGTGTGCTAAAATTGCATGATTAAGGACAGCCAGCCATTAAATTTAATTTAATCAATTTAGTCATCCACTCTTCACTTCACTTAAGCTTCACAGTGTGCTTTGACCATAGCCACTGAAAATAGAATTTAATTTAATCATTTAATGCTTTAAAAAGCATTATATCTTTCCCAAAAGGGGCACACTTTTCGTCATGAAGGGGGCAGCCTTTAAATAAATTATATTTGATTAATTTTAGACAATATATTTCCAATTAATTTATTCCCCTTTGCTTTGTTGAATTTTCTCCATGCACCGGCACCAATTTTAGGAAAAGAAATAATTAATTAAACCACTTTAAAGGCTGCCATGTTCTCCACGAAAGGAGGTCGCACTTTGGGAAAAAGAATTATATTTTTAAGAATTTATGGCAATGGGAATTTTTACCTATGCAAGGCATGTAATAAAATCCAATAATTTCACTTAAGTCACTTTTCTTTTATTTCACCATGAGAATTCTTACCTTGCAGGCACGATAAATTCCCACCTACCGTTTGCCTCTAATTTTCCCACTTTGCGGCTTAAGTGACTTTTCCATCATGGAAAAAAGTACCCTACAAGGCAGGCAATAAAATCCCGCCTACCTATTGCTTCTATTTTTCCCATGCTCCACTTAAATCCTTTGTTTTCCAAATAAAGTACCCAACCCCATAGGGGCTTTTTAGTGCACGACTTCACCTTTTCCCAGTGAACTGGATCTCCGATGGTGACTTCCTTCTGGCACAATGTGCATATATGATCTCCAAATACTCCAGGCCAAGAATCGGGCTAACCTAGCAAAGGAATTGATCTAGAGAAATTTCACAGAAAACGAAACGGGAAAACACAAAAAAACATGAAAATTTTCCAAAAGACACAAATAAAGCCCAAAACTTATTCCTAGTTAAAACCCTTTTGGTATATAGAATACTGATATGTTCAATCACAACAGGGTTAAATCGGAGCGCAAATTACCTCAAATGGGGCTCAAAATAATTAAATACAAATTTCCCACAGACAAATCCCGATGACAGAATATAACAATTTTGGGCATCTGGGTATTTGGTGAAAATGGCTAATATGGGTCTTCGAGAATATCTTGATGCAATACAAGAACTTTCAGGCAATAAAAACACAAAACGACCCAATATTTTAAAAGTACAAAAAAATTTCGGATAGGATAGTCACATATTTGAGAATGAAATCTGGGGACACCACTATTGGTCGTCAAAAAGGACTTTAAGGAGAACAATAGTTAGGGGATAGAAATTCCCTCCTCTTTAATGGGAGAGGTTCCCTTATTTAAAGAAAAATCTTATTTACATATGTATAGTGCATAGTTTTAATGGGGAACTTGGATATTATGAAAGTGTTAAAATAGAATGAATCATCAATACAAAAGTACAGAGGAATGAAGTAGCGAGAAATGAGTAGAAAGGCATTCTCAATAATTATAGATAACAAAATAATTCCTTATGCATGCTAGAATGAAATTATTTGGAACAAAACCATTTGCATTTGAGTCAATAAGATGTTATTTTAAAGACAAAAGTTCTAGGAATAACATCTACAAGAACATGAGATATCCGAGAAAATAAAGAATATATTCTATCCAACTGTGAATAGGATCAATTAATAGCTGGAACAATCCCGGGAATAGCATTGATAGATCTTTGATTAAATGGCATCCTCTGATCTAAATTGCTATAAGTTGAACTTTGATGGGGCTTCTAAAGGAAACCACGGGATTATGGCGGGGAGGAGCAATACGGGATCATAAAGGCAATCGATAGTTGTGTATCTTTGGTAAAATGGGAATTCAAACTAATCATTTTGCTTTGAAGCTCTATCTACTCTTTGGGGTCCGAGAATTGCCCAGGACACAAAATATTCGAACCTCATTATTGAAGGAGACTCCCTAAATATCATTAATCTTCTTAAACAGTGCTCATCTCCAAGTTGGAGCATCAAGGATTTTATTACAGAGTCCATAAGTATTAGTCATACTTTCAATAACATCAGGATCATGCATACCTACAGGGAGGGTAATAAATTGGCGGATGTGCTGGAAAATTATGGCATTAATGTTAACCTTACAGTTTGGGACAATAATAGCATCCCTAAACAGCTTCAAAACAGCATTCAGGCGGATCTCCATACGCAAGCAATATCTAGAAATGAGTTATGATTTTTGGGTGTGGATCAACTTCAAAAATACTCCCACACGTGTTGATTTAAAGTATTGGTTTATGCAAATCACGTCTAATAATCAAGATAGTGTGAATCATATGGGGAATTTCAAGTGGAGATACATGGTTTTGAAAATCGTGCATCCAGGCTGCATTGAGACTGTTAAAAGGTGGATTCAAACCTCCACGGAAACTGAAGGCGAGATAAAGTGATTGATGACAGGGAGCGGGCTATTCTCACATGTGTTTTTCAGCAGGCTCAGATCAGCAGACACGCAGCTGATCGTGGGAAAAGCAATGGCTCTCATTTCCAATATTGTGCGGATTACTATAGCAAAAAGTGGACTGGCTTTAGAGATCAGTTAGGAATTTGTTGCAATCAGTTCGAGCGAGAGAAGATGGGGGGTCCTCCTTGTCAAATTGAGCCTAGTGTGGACCCAGACTGGAAAGATAATATTGAGTGTGGAACATTCTTAGCAAGGGTGGCATAACAAACTTCATAGAAAAGGTTCGGTGGTCATGATCGGAGCATCTGTGTGTGTTTTGCAAAGGATTGGAAGGAGAGGACAGTGGAATATGGGGGCGAAAGGTCTTAATCAATGAAGAACTTATTGCTTTGAAGCGACCGACCTTGGCTTGGAGGGCTTCCGATTCTTCAACAAAAGGGTCGATAAAGATCTTGAAGAGAGGAGATTTGTTGAGGGAGAGGAGAAACTAACCTACATAACAGCGGGCTGCTTGTTATCTCGATCCCTCCACCTTATGATGAAATAACCCGCATGATGATATGGTTCATCTCCTTGGAAGGAAGGTTTGTCACTTCATTCCTACGAAACACCTTATTTTCTTAATCACTTTCGTAGGGATCGTTTGGTTTATTTCCCCATTACTTGCTAAACTCTCTTAAACACTCCATTCTAGAGTTTCAAAAGCATTCCTAGGCGGTTCCCTTGCACCAAGGGCCATTTTGTTGCTGCACAAATGTTGTTTCCTCAAGTTTCCCAGTCTCCCATCCTCCCCTAGCTCGATTCCCCCTCTGCCGGGCTCTGCTCTTTAGCCCCGTTTCTCCTTTCTCTTGCCCCCACCACCGCTACTTTCACCCCCACCCCGCTCGTTCGGCTTCTTCTCCCATTCCCCCTTCTGTTGCTCCTGCCCCCCACTTAGCCTCTTCCTCGTGGAGACCGGTTACCAGGGCTTATAGGAAGCTTAACCTTGAGACTCTTGCTGTGGAGAAGGGTTCTCATGAATTTGAAATTGCTCATGACCTCCTGAATATCAGCAGTGCCAGCCCCCAGGAAGTGCAATTGGAAAGCCCTTCAAGAAGGCTAGAAGCCTTAGAGGCTGATATGAAACTGTTGAAGGATGAAGTTAAAAACTTGGCAAAACAGAAAGGAAAGAGGAAGAAGGAGGAGGAGGAGGATGTTGACAGCAGCCAAATTGAGGATATCTACAAGAAACTGCACTCCTTAGACTCCCGTTTAGGGAAGGCCAAAACTTGACATGATTACAACATAGCCATCTTTAGGGCGATTGAGGAGTTCATTGAGAAACACGTCAAAAGTGTATCCAACCTAAGCGGAGTTCCTGACTCTTTGGGGTAATGATAAGGAAAGTAAGAAGACCGTGGAGCAGCTAGATTATAATGATGCTGCCCACATGACAACTTTGGGTATGTTCAAATCCTGGAAGAATATCAAAACCATCATTGACAAAGCTACTAAAAAGTAGTTGTAGATGCTTTTGCTGTCCTTGTTTTTTTTTTTGCTGTTTTTTGTGGACCCTTTACTACTTTTTTGCAGTAATTTTGCTGTTTTTGTTTCATCTTGGTAGCTATTTTTGGCTACTTTGAACTTCATTGTAACTTTTGGATTCTCGATCCTTTTCTCTCGGCTCTCTTGCTTATTCTGCTTCTAGGCCTTCTTTTGTAAACAAGGGTATAGTCCCTTTCAAAAACTATTTGCCAATAATAATAATAAAAAAAAACATCTACAAGAATACAAAGCTTCTTGAAGTAATACAGACAAATGATTCAAAAATATCAAACTGATAGTAATGAAAAAACAAGACCAGATAGACATGGAAAGAAAGATCTTTTGTATTGATTTATTTGTTACTCCTTACACTTTCAAAAATAAAACCAAGTTCCAACCCCTTGAAAATGGCGTAGAGAGCCCATTATATAACTTTACAAATTAGTTACAATTGTAACTAATTCTTAAACAAAATGTTTAGTTAAGGGGTGCTTTACACAAAACCCTCAACTAATTACAATAAGCCAAATTTGGGAAAAAAACCCTAAGGAAAGGAGGGAAGCTAGGAGGAGAAAACAAATGCTTATGATTGGGGAGGGCCCACCAACTTGAGGATCCGTTGTCTAAACTTTTTCAATGCTTCCGCTATGTCTCGGCCTCGTGGGACTGATGTGTTAGCAGTAGAACATATGTCAAAGATCCCAAACATTTCTCCATTTCCTTATCAAACTCGGTGTGTGCATGATATTCTTTATTAGCTTCCTCAATAGCAGACTGAAGGGAGCAAATCTCCTTTATCTTCTCTTTGGTAATTGAGTCCTCCTTGAACAAGTTTTCCTTAAAAAATCCTTAAATTGAGTCTTAATTTCTTGGAGGGAGAAAGGCACACCTGAAGTCTCATCATGGAGGTGACAGTGAATATCCTTAAAAGCAGATACCACACAAGTTTTGAAGGCTTCTCCTTTCTGCCAACTACTCCTCAATTCTCCTAAAGCCTCCTCCAACACTTTTATTTTCCACTCCATGCTAAAAACCCATGACTTTGATAAATTATCTTTGGCATCATCAAAAACTTTACTTGCCATCAATATATTTTCATCAGTCTGTCCCATCAGGTGCAGGTCTACTATGCAGCTGCTCCAAAGTTTAAGTTCTTTATCCATAGTTCCAATTGCGGAGGAGAGATTTTGTTACAGATTAGTTACCTTCTCATTGAGTTTGAAGGCTTCTCCAATGAAATTCAAACCTGCAATGATCATATCATCTACCATGGCTTCCATAGCTCTCCCATAGATGGAATACCTGTGTATGTCTTTAATGCTCTGGACTTCATCTTGACTAAGAATCACAGGTGGTGGAAGGGCAGTCAGTGGGGTAGGATCCAGAACCTTGTCCTTAGACAATAATGACTTGATGAAACTAGAAAGCACTTGAGCTTGCTCCTCTAGCTGCTCTATAGTCTGCTTGCCTTTTTCTACTCTCCCAATAACCCTGGTTACTATTTCCTAGAGATTATGTATTTCACTTTCAGGGGTAGATTCTCCCATTGAGATCCTCGAAAGTTCCAAATCAGAGGCTAGTAAATCCTGTTCTGCCTTATCAACCTTAGGCTTTGCTACCTCAAGAAATTGCTAGCCTTGGGCATCTGTTACTATCCTTGAATTTTTTAGCTTTCTTTGCAGGAGCAAAAGGAGTAGTGCCCAACAAGGCCAACACAACATCAAAATTTGGCCCTGTCAATCAAGAAGAAGACTTCCTCTTCCTACTATCAACAAAAGGTTGCACCCATGCAAAAGTGGAGGAAGAAGAAGAAGGAGGAGCAAGAGAACCAAGAGTAAGAGAACTCATGGCACTTAAATTATTTACCATTGTTGCCTCCATTAGAGATGTGAGTGGAGTAGATAAGACTTCTTGGACAGAGGATCAACGGTACTTGGAGGCTCAATGTCATGAATTTCCTTCTTTGTATCCATTGTGGCTTCAAAACTCCTGCGAGGATTGGAACTTCACTATCCTCACGTTCACTGAGAACAATGATGTTCTCTGGCCCTAAAGGTAATTTTGAATGTTTTAACAGGGATCTTCCTCAATAGGATCCTTTTTGACTTCCTTTACCTTCTTCTTATATACCGAGAGTAAATGAGGAAGGGGTGATGATTCAAGTTCTTCACTTGATGAAGGAGGAGGATTTCATGAAGGTACCTCCGAGCTAGGTGTATGTGAATCCTTCCTCGGTGTTGAAGTGTCTCTGGAGGAAGAATCTCCTGAATTCTTCCTCAGCTCTCGAACCCTTCAGTCAAACCAGACCTTGGTTCTTACAAGGACAGGGGCTAGAATCTCATCTAAATCATCTTTCTCTCTTTTGAACCAATCTAGATCCTCTAAGGGAGTATGCTTGATCAAATTATCATATTCATATGACAACATGTTTGCATTATCATCTTGAAGCCCTTCAGGAATCTGATATAGGTTGAGCTCCTTTATTATCTAGAGGAGAATATGACATAATGCCTCCGTCTTGCCTTAAAATCATTTGTACAATCAGCCTAGTAGTCTTCGATATCTCTACTATGTGATGATAGTTGATTATGAGATTTAGCTTAATGGATTTTTTCAAATCAAAATAGGTTCGGGCACGAAGAAGTGGACGAGTGATGGGAGAAGCGAGGGCCCTTTCTATGTTACGAGCATCCAAAGCTATTTTTACATGTATAGTTACCCAAGGATATGGGGAAATGCAGCCCAGATATTTTCTTGTCCCTACAGGTCCTATGTAATTTATCCAATTGTCTACATACCTCAATCAAAGCCATCTTATCATTACAAAACATAGGGAGTTTGAGAGGAGTGTTCTCATAACCGGCTAACCTGATATATGAAAACCTTCTAAATTGAATGAAGAAAGCTCCATACTTTGCTATCAGGTTCATGGCTTCATCAGAAAATCTTCTAGCAGTATCACTTTCCAGAAGCCTCACAATGTACATGGTAAAAGCATCATTCACCCTCCTAAAGTTATGATTGTTGGTTTCAAGGGTGAACTAAGGGTAGTAAGCATAGATGGGATCACCCTTCTGACCCTCAATGTATGTGAAACCAAACCATTGTCGGGATCTGCTAGGGTATACATAAGATAAGAAGTCATGTAGAACTTCTTGGTTTGTTGCACATTGGACAACTGCTCTGTCAAATTCATGTAAATGATCTCTGCCCAATTGATGTTCTGGGTACCTTCACAGATGATGTTGATGAGCGGGCACATCCAAAAGTGAAACTCATTAGTAGAGGGCAAGCCCATGACATGAGCCAATAGGATGATGAAATCAGATAGTTCTTCGTTGAAATCAGCCCTAAACAGAGCTTTGGAAAGTTGAGATGCCCCTTTTTTAGGGTTCTTCAACCACATCTTCTACCCTTGCTTTGTATTTCTCATTGTCTTGCTCGAAGAGATTTTGTGCTTGAGTTTGAGAGATAACCATAGAGTTGTCCATTTCAGGGATCCGTAGGGCAGCGGCAATGGCAACATCTAGTTTGGCGATTAACTCCCCGTGCACATTGGTCAATTCACTCGTGTCAGGGTTGAAGTGTGCTCTGCAGCGAGTATAGTGTCGGCACACTTTGTCTTGAGATCGAAACCCACGAAAAAATGCAAGGCCACTATCATTGATCATTTGCGCCATGGGAGAGGGGTTTGGGTCGGTCAACCTGCTCCAAAAATCACTGAAATCCAGGTGACGAACCTCACTATCTCCGATATCGGGAACATAATACTTGAGTGGTGAAACGTGCTTCTGACCTTGAAACTTTATCTTCATACTGACAGTGTATAGAGAAACCACACTTACAGCTTGAATCTGCAAAAAATGCAAAGGAAATGGGGACGCGAGCAAATGATTTTAATTGCAAGGAGATGAGTGAATGGCAGCAAGTAAGCAGTGTGTAAAAATGCGTAGAGGGTAGTCCCATTAAATAGCCATTTTAGGAGAGAGAAGGTTATAAATGCGCATTAAATTCATATGCACCAACTCAAAAGGAAAGCATCGGGAAGGGCGGAAAAATCAGCCGGATGGCCTTTGGTACATTTGGGACATGAGGGACACGAAAGTTCGATGTGGGTAATGCGGGGACAAAATGCACAAACGCTTTTGGGACAAGTAAGACCAAAGTATGCAAAGGGCCTGATGCGGCCGATGTGGGTGATCGGGAAACAGAGAGCCCTAGTGAACTTAGAACATTTGGAGCAAAAGTTAAATGACAGACCTCGAAAGTTAACATATTTTAGAGAAAACGGCCAATCGGGAACGGAGAGCCCGAAAGGACTTGGGACACATGGGACAAAAATGTCCGACAGACCCGTAAATCACTCAAATGACTCAAAAAATGTGAAATTTTCTAACTCCTCAACTTTTCTCTTCACTAGAACATCATAGAAAGGTGTTAACTCAAAATTTTTCAATTTTTGACTTTCGAAAGAGGGGAAATTTTGAGAGGACAATAGCTGGCTCTTTTTGGGGATGACTTGGCTGGATTCAAAGAATGAGACAAGGCAATAACTCTCTGAAAACTAGGGGAGGAAGACCATTGCCTTACCCATTGGGCCACGGAGTCAAAAGCAAACCAATACAGAAAACAACACCCCAAACAAAGAAAGAAGACACGCCAAAAAGCAAGGGAAGGAAAACACACACTATACACAATATACAAAAGACCTCCCATCCACCTAGGAATTAAAAAATTTTAGGTACTACCCACCATAAGGAAGTGGGAGAGAAGAACCATCCATGTAATCAAGGTAGAAAGAATTTTCACCAAAGAAAGTGCTCACGATCTTGAAAGGTTCGAGCCAAAGAGAATCAAACTTGCAATGAGGTTTATGTCTTTTATCCCACAGCAAAACAATGTCTCCAATTTTGAAATCATTGGACCTAGCATTCTTGTCAAACAAAGCTTTTACCTTCTGTTGGTGAGCAGATATTCTATCAGCAACCTTCAATCTATCTTCATTCAATTTATGAAGATACATAATCCTTTTATCTAAATAATCATTGAAGTGGTGTCTTCAATAGCTTTCATTAAATACAAGGCTGGTAGCTCCACTGTTACTGGTAATTGAGCTTCCATGCCATACACCACTTGAAAAGGGGACATCCCAATAGCCCTTTTAGGTGTAATTCTATCCGCCCAAAGAGCATCATAGAGTTTCTTGTGCCAGTTCCTCTGGACTCATTAACCAATTTCCTCACTATAGCCACCAGATTTTTGTTTGTTGACTCTTCCATTCCCTTGGGGATAATAATCAAAAGAGTGAGCCAGGGAAATGCCATATCCATAACAAAAATCCATCATTTCAGCAAAATAAAAATTTGAAGCATTATCAGTCACAATCTTGTTTGGCACACCAAACCTTACCAAGATGTTCTCTTTGATAAAATTGCATACTACTTTAGAAGTAGTACTCTTTACTAGGATGGCTTCTACCCACTTAGTAAAATAATTTGTGGCAATCAACACGTGAGTATGTCTGGCACTTGAAGATGGATTAAGTGTTCCAATAAAATCTAAACCCCATTGTTGAAAGGGTTCTTCAATCACAACTAGTTTAAGGGGTAAGGCAACCAACTTGGGCTGCCAGCCCGGAAAGGTTTGAAAAGCTTCACATTTCTCAATCCACTTTGATGCATCTTTGAACAAGGTAGGCTAATAGTATCCTGCATGAAGAATCTTGTGAGCAGTGATAGTAGATGAGTAATGGCCTCCACACGCTTGATCATGGAAAGCCGAAAGAATCTTCTTTTGTTGTTCCTTATCCACACATTTCAGAAATCTTCCATCCATCCCACACTTGAACAATGCATTCTCCCATAATACATACTGGGCTGATCTTAACTTAATAGCTCTTTTCTCCTTGGCAGTCAAATGAGAGGAACATTCTCCATAGGTGAGAAAATGTGTGATATCAGCATACCATTCATCAATTGAGCTGAGAAATAGAATAGTAGGAATATCAACTTCATCCTTAGGTAACTCATGGCCAGCTCCTTCAGCGATGAGTTCACACAAGCCTTTTCCACGGACTAGTTTGGTTGGTCTGATGTCAATATCATATTCTTGAACCTTTTCCACCTAGTTCCCTCTCTTGGATCCAAACTCTTGCTGCGTGAGAATAGACTTGATAGTTGTGTCAGGCACAAGTACTGTGGAGTGAGAGTTAAGAATATAAAAATGAAACTGCTTGACAACTTTAACCACTACAAAAGCATGTTTCTCCATCATTGTGTATTTCAACTCATGATTTTTAAGAATGTAGCTCATGAATGCAATTGGGATTTCATGATCATTAGAATCTTTCTGAGTCAAAATAACAGCCAGGGTGTTATCTGTGGCATAGCAATAGATAATAAAATCTTTGCTAAAATCTAGACATGCTAGGATAGGAGTTCTAGCAATAGCCTTTTTAATACCTTCAAAGGATTCTTTTCCTTTAGAAGACCAGCCAAATGTTTGTTTTCCTTTCATCATTTGGGAGATATTCAAGGTTAGCTCTGCAAAATCAGGGATGAATCTTCTCAGAAATTTGATCTTACCAAAGAAAGAATGCACTCCCTTCTTACTGGTTGGAAGAGGAATCTGCTGAATAGCTTGAACTTGTTCAGGATCAATTTTGATGCCATCTTTAGAGACAACATGCCCTAACAATTTTCCCTCTATGACACAAAAGATAGATTTCTTAGGATTCAAAGAGATCCCATGTTCTCTGCACTTCAAGAGAACTATTTCCAGATGCTGAAAATGATCTACCCTAGTTTTGGAAAATACGGTTAGATCATCTAAATATACAACAATACATTTCCCTTTCAAGCTTCCAAAAGCCAAGTCCATAGCCCTTTGAAAAGTGGCACCGACATTAATGAGTCCAAAAGGCATCCTTTTGTAGGAAAAAGTACCCCAAGGGGTGGTGAAGGTCGTCTTGTGCTGATCTGGGGTATTGACTTCTACTTGATTATACCTGAGAAGCCATCAAGCATGGACAACATTTCAGACCCCTGTAATAGCTTGCAAGACTTGATCCATCATGGGCAGAGGATAGTTGTCCTTCAAAGAAGCTTGATTCAATTTCTAAAGTCAACACAGATACGAATCTCACCATTTTTCTTCCTGACAGGTACAATGTTGGCAATCCATGTTGAATGGTGAATGGGAAAAATAATTTTGGCTTTCAACAACTTTTGTATTTCCTAAAAAATAGTGTCAGCTATCTTAGGATTGTATTGCCTTTTCTTTTTCTTGAAAGGTTTAATCCCAAGTTTGAGAGGGATGAAATGTTGCATCTCCTTTGGTTGGAAGGCTTTTAGATCCTCATATGAATATGCCAGAACATCCTTATACTTCTTTAAAAGGTTGATCACCCTCTTCTTTTCTTCTGGTGTACAACATTTTCCAACGTTCACAAACTTGGGGTCAACAGAACTCCCAATATTAGTTTTTTCATACTCAACAGATTGTTGTGATCTAGTAGAAGCTTTAGACTTAACATACCTATCATGTTTATCAAACAATTCTTCTAAACTCACCAGCCCTTTTGGAATCTTGTTACCTTTGAGTTTGATACACCCATCTTGATCTATTTCCTCTTTGACATCCTCTTCATTGGAAGACACACTCTCATGAGGCAAATTGTCACTTCCTTCAAAGTACAATTGTTCAAAGTTATCCCTGAGCTCTAAGAAAGAAATAAAATGCTGATCATCATTGAAAACTTGCCAGTTACTTGCATTATCAGTATAACTAGGCCTATGGATCATCTCAATGGTAAACCTATCTTGAGAAAAGTTAGGATGAGGTATTAGCAACGATCCTAAGACAACTAGTGAATCAGCCCAGTGTTCTTTTCCCTAGGTACTACTTTAATGGAAAAAGCATCAAGAAATTCAATAGAATCCCAAACTTGATTCCTGTAATGCTTCAACCTTCTATTCTTTACTTGAAAAAGGTTTCGACTTGTTTAACAACTAGTTTTGCATCTCCGTGAGCTAGAAGATTCTTCACACCTTTTTCTTTTTCCATATTAAGCCCAAGAATGAGAGCTTCATACTCTATTGTATTATTAGTATTTTCAAATTGTAGTTTGAATGAGAAAGGATGAACTTTTCCCTCAGGAGACATCAATACTACGCCAGCTCTAGAACCAGCCGAGGAACAACTTCCATCAAATTCTAAATTCCAAACCCCATTAGGATCATGAAGTACTCCTTTGGGAAGTTGAGTTTCCTTTGGAGACATAATCATATAATTACCATGCCCAATATCCTCATAAAGTATTTGTGCTTTGGGATCATCCGTCTTTTGTACAATATACTCATATTTCTTTTCGGGCAATAGCTTCTTCATTTTTCCATTAACTGGTATGAGGGCATGTGACCAATCCATTTGAATTTCTCCTCCTACATCCTTACAGAAGTTCCTGCTTAACAACATACCATATGAAGGAGGGATATCCACTACTAGGATAGTAGCCAAGACCTTTTTCTCAGGTAAAGTAGAAAAATCTACTTGTGCATCTTTAATTCTTCCAACTAGGGCACTTCCTTACTCTCCATGGAATAAAAAGACCCATAAGTGCATGTGAGAGTTAAACCCAAAGCATGGGCTACTTTGGCAGGCATCACATTATCTGATGCTCTTGAATCTATGACACAATTGCTGATTTTATGGCCTGCTATAAGAAGGGTCACATAAAATGGTTTGATCTTCTCATTAGGTGAGGTGATGGAAGCTACCAGATTGGGTTGGGGTGTGGAGGATGGAGTAGGTAAAAGGCCTTTAGAGGAAGCTTTGGATTGAGAGTTGACAAAGTGAACCATTTTGGCAAAATCTTTAGGATGGGTTTGATAATACTCAGCCTCTAAAATTTGAACCTTTGTCTTTTTTAGGTGATCAATGATATCGAAAGATCCAGAGGTGGATAGGCTATCATCACTAGGAATCTTAGGTTTGTCAGATTTAGGAGTTGTAGAAGAAGAAATTTTAGTAGTAGAATTAGGAAAAGCAGAATTGGCAGAACTCACCTTCTGTGTGGATGTAGTGGGGATAGGAGATCCTCTTTTTGTGATAACAGGGATAGTCATGGGATGCTCCTTGGATCTTTTAGCGGGCTGCATCACTTTCTCCCTTTTATTTGTCTGCTCTCGAGTCATGACAGCGTATGATTCACTATTCATATCTGCTACCACTTCATCATAATCATCTTCTTCATCAACACCTTCAGTAGTGAAGAAATTAACTCGAGATCCCTCAAGTTCCTCCATCTCTCCATCAACTTCTTCTTCAAGTTCTTCACAATCTTCATTAACCTCTTCATCTTCAGGTTCTTCAACCTCACAGGTTGCATTAACAGGAACCTTGATGGGTGGCCCCTCAAGTGCTAGCCTTGTCTGAGAAGCATAAAATGATTTCTAGGCTGAAAGTTCCTCCTTGGAACATCCACATAGGGGGCATGCTGAGCCAATTGTTTCTTGATGGCAATGAGGTCATTTGCAAGCTTTTGTACTAATGGATCAGTATTAGGCCCGAGAGTGGAAGAGGAGGAAGAAGAAGACCTAGATTTAGAAGGGTCTCTTTTCAACTTTCCAGACATAATCAAATCATCTTCAACGCTAACAACAAGATTTTGATCCTCGGCCAATGTTGCAAGATTGGCTCTTCTCAATGCGTAGCTAACTTCAGGTAATTGAGCATTCAGGAAGAAACATTTTTGAATTTGATCTACAGGTTGAGTGTCTAGTGGGATTTTTTAATCAACTTATTGAATCTATCCATGAATTCCCTCATGGTTTCTTGTGATTCCTTCTTTATTTGATAAATCTAGTCCAGCAAAGCATGTATGTCCTCTGTAGGTTTGAAACGGTTCTCAAATCTTGTCCTCATCATGGTCTAATTGGTAATGGCCCCAGTTGGAAGGTGATAGAACCAATATGCTGCATTATCTTGTAAAGTATCTACAAAAATCCTTACCGAGACATCTTCATGTTCAACTCTGAGAACTCCACATGTAACTATGAAGGCTGCGATATGTTCATCAGGATGTACCTTGCCATCACCTCTGAACTTGGGGAAGTTCTTCATGTTACCTCTGGGTAACTCATGCAAAGGCTAAGGAAGGGTGAGAGGCCCAACACGATGGGCCTCAGGTAATGGTGTTTCCATCCTTGGAAAGATGGCTTGAAGGGGAACCAAAACACCAGCAAGAATCAGAGCACGGAGATTAGGGCTAAGTTTCTCTTGAGTGATACCACCTATAGGGGTTTTATCTTCAACAGGAGGAATGCTTGTTGAACGAGCTCTTCTATTCCTTCCTATCGAAGGAAAAGGAAAACCTTGTTGTTCCAAAATCAGAAAACGAGAATCTTCAATACCAAGGCCCTCCATCCATGAGTAAAACGTAGAGTCACCGGATCAAAGGATGATCAAGAAATCGTTTATCTTACTTTGGAATACATTAAGAAAAACTAATTCCTCAGCGGAGTCGCCAAAAAACTGTTGGTCATCAAAAAGGACTTTAATAAAAACAACGATCGGGGAAATAAAGTCCCTCCTCTTTAATGGGAGAGGTTCCCTTATTTAAAGACAAAGCTTATTTACATATGTATAGTGCATAGTTTTAATGGTGAACTTGGATATCATGAAAGTGTTAAAATAGAATGAATCATCAATATAAAAGTATAGAGGAATGAAGTAGAGGAAATGAGAAGAAAGGCATTATCAACAATTATAGATAACAAAATAATTCCTTATGCATACTTAGAGAATGAAATTATTTGGAACAAAACCATTTGCATTTGAGTCAATAAGATGCTATTTTAAAGACACAAAGTTCAAAAATAACATTTACAAGAACACAAATCTTCTTGAAGTAATACAAGACAAATGATTCAAAAATATTAAATTGATAGTAATGAAAGAACAAGACCAAATAGACATGGAAAGAAAGATCTTTTGTATTGATTGCTTTGTTACTCCTTACACTTTCAAAAATAAACCAAGTTCCAGCCCCTTGAAAATGGCATAGAGAGCCCATTATATAACTTTACAAATTAGTTACAATTGGTAACTACTTCTTTTAACTAAAATGTTTAGTTAAGGGGATGCTTGACACAAAACCCTCAACTAATTACAATAAGCCCGAATTGAGAAAAATAAGGAAAGGAGAAGCTAGGAGGGAAAACAAATGCTTATGATTGGGGAGGGCCCACCGACTTGAGGATCCATTGTCTAAAATTTTTCAATGCTTCCGCTATGTCTCGGCCTCGTGGGACTGATGTGTTGGCAGTAGCTTGGGTCCAAGATCCCAAACATTTCTCCATTTCCTTATCAAACTCGGTGTGTGCATGATATTCTTTATTAGCTTCCTCAATGGTAGATTGAAGGGAGAAAATCTCCTTTATCTTCTCTTTGGTAATTGAGTCCTCCTTGAACAAGTTTTCCTTAACAAAAGCCCTGAATTGAGTCTTTATTTCTTGGAGGGAGAAAGGAACACCTGAAGTTTCATCATGGAGGTGACAGTGAATATCCTTAAAAGCAGATACCACACAAGTTTTGAAGGCTTCTCCTTTCTGCCAACTACTCCTCAATTCTCCTAAAGCCTCCTCCAGCACTTTTATTTTCCACTCCACGCTAAAAACCCATGACTTTGACAAATTATCTTTGGCATCATCAAAAACTTTACTTGCCATCAATATATTTTCATCAGTCTGTCCCATCAGGTGCATGTCTACTATGCAACTACTCCAAAGTTTAAGTTCTTTATCCATAGTTCCAATTGTAGAGGAGAGATTTTGTTACAGATCAGTTACCTTCTCATTGAGTTTGAAGGCTTCTCCAATGAAATTAAAACCTGCAATGATCATGTCATCTACCATGGCTTCCATAGCTCTCCCGTAGATGGAATACCTGTGTATGTCTTTAATACTCTGGACTTCATCTTGACTAAGAATCACAGGTGGCGGAATGACAGTCATTGGGGTAGGATCTACAACCTTGTCCTTAGACAGCAATGACTTGATGAAACTAGAAAGCACTTGAGCTTGCTCCTCTAGCTACTCTATAGTCTGCTTGCCTTTTTTCTACTCTCCTAATAACTCATATTACTATTTCCTCGAAGATTATGTATTTCACTTTTAGGGAATAATATCCCATTGAGATCCTTCAAAGTTCCAAATCGAGAGGCTAGTAAATCCTATACCGCCTTATCAACATTTGGCTTTGCTACCTCAAGAAATTACTGGCCTTGGGCATCTGTTACTATCCTTGAAGTTGTTTTAGATTTCTTTGTAGGAGCAGAAGCGAGTAGTGCCCAAACAAGGCTGCCAAACATTAAAATTTGGCCCTATCAATTGAGAAGAAGACTTCATCTTCCTCTCACAAAAAAAGGTTGCACCCATGCAAAAATGGAGGAAGAAGAAGAAGGATGAGCAAGAGAACCAAGAGTACGAGAACTCATGGCACTTAAATTATTTACCATTGCTTCCTTCAGTAGAGATGTGAGTGGAGTAGACAAGGCTTCTTGGACAAAGGGATCAATGGTACTTAGAGGCTACATGTCATGAATTTCCTTCTCTGTATCCATTGTGGCTTATGAAACTCCTCCAAGAACTGGAACTTCACTATCCTCACTTTCACTGAGAACAATGATGTTCTCTAGCCCCAAAGGTAATTTTGAATGTTTTAACAGGGGATCTTCCTCAATAGGATCCTTTTTGACTTCCTTTACCTTCTTCTGATATACCTGAGTAGATGAGGAAGGGGTGGATGATTCAAGTTCTTTACTTGATGAAGGAGGAGGAGTTCATGCAGGTACCTCTGAGCTAGGTGTATGTGAATCCTTCCTCGGTGTTGAAGTGTCTTTGGAGGAAGAATCTCCTGAATTCTTCCTCAGCTCTCGAACCCTTCATCAAACCAGACCTTGGTTCTTACAAGGACAGGGGCTAGAATCTCATCTAAATCATCTTTCTCTCTTTTGAACCAATCTAGATCCTCTAAGGAGTATGCTTGATCAAATTATCATATTCATATGACAACATGTTTGCATTATCATCTTGAAGCCCTTTAGAGAATCCATATAGGTTGAGCTCCTTTATTATCTAGAGGAGAATATGACATAATGCCTCCGTCTTGCCTTAAAATCATTTGTACAATCAGCCTAGTAGTCTTCGATATCTCCTATGTGATGATAGTTGATTAGAGATTTAGCTTAATGGATTTTTTCAAATCAAAATAGGTTCTGGGCCTGAAGAAGTGGACAGTGATAGAAGCAAGGGCCCTTTCTATGTTCTGAGCATCCAAAGCTATTTTGCATGTATATTTAGCCAAGGATATGGGAAAATGCAGCCCAGATATTTTCTTATCCCTACAAGTTCTATGTAATTTATCCAATTGTCTACATACCTCAATCAAAGCCATCTTATCATTACAAAACATAGGTAGTTTGAGAGGATTGTACTCGTAACTAGCTAACCTGATATATGAAAACCTTCTGAATTGAATGAAGAAAGCTCCATACTTTGCATTCAGGTTCATGGCTTCATCAGAAAATCTTCTAACAGTATCACTTTCCAGAAGCCTCACAATGTACATGGTAAAAGAATCATTCACCCTCCTAAAGTTATGATTGTTGGTTTCAAGAGTGAACTAAGGGAAGTAAGCATAGATGGGATCACCCTTCTAACCCTCAATGTATGTGAAACCAAACCATTCTCGAGATGCTGCTAGGGTATACATAAGATAAGAATTCATGTAGAACTTCTTGGTTTGTTACACATTGGGTAACTGATCTATCAGATTCATGTAAATGATCTCTGCCCAATTGATGTTCTTTGTACCTTCACAGACGATGTTGATGAGCGGGCACATCCAAAAGTGAAACTCACTAGTAGAGGGAAAGTCCATGACATGATCCAATAGGATGATGAAATCAAATAGTTCTTCGTTTAAATTAGCCCTAAACAGAGCTTTGGAAAGTTGAGATGCCCCTTTTTTAGGGTTCTTCAACCACATCTTCGCTACCCTTACTTTATATTTCGTTGTCTTGCTCGAAGAGATTTTGTGCTTGAGTTTGAGAGATAACCATAGAGTTGTCCATTTCAAGGATCCGTAGGGCAGCGGCAATGGTAACAGCATATAGCTTGGCGATTAACTCCTCGTGCACATTGGTCAATTCACTCGTGTCACGGTTGAAGTGTGCTCTGCAAGCGAGTATAGTGTCAGCACACTGTACTGAGATCAGGAAACCCACAGAAAATGCAAGGTCACTATCATTTATCATTTGCGTCATGGGAGAGGGGTTTGAGTCAGTCAGCCTGCTCCATAAATCATTGAAATCCAGGTGACGAACCTCACTATCCCTGATATCGAGAAGAAGACTTGAGTGGCAAAACATGCTCTTGACCTTGAAACTTAATCTTCATACTGACAGTGTACACGAAACCACCCTTACAGCTCAAATTGGCACATAACAATTATGTTGGCACATCACTCAGCCTAGACTAAGCACTCACCTGAAGCATGCAAGGGTACCAGGTCCCTCTTTAGGGTTGTTGTAGCAATATGTTAGCGTGATGAATGAAGAAAAATATATATCCATAACTATTCCATCATTCTACAATGCATGCCATATTCGGATATATTAAAGTAAAAGCTTTAAATAGTAATCATGATTGAATCAATAACATGCACTACTCAATTACACACAGGAATGACACTTAGATTCAGCCAATATCTTCCATCCATTAATAAACATAGAAGCTCCTTACAATAATGTTAATTTATACCAATGCGCACATGGATCTGATACAATAATCCAATCATATGTGCATACCTCTATACCTTCATACATCCATCTCTCCCTATGTGTATATTTTACTATGTACTTCATATCATATATATAGGGCGGGACTTTCCCTTCACCGCTTATCTATTCCAGAAATAGGTAGCATGCTATTAATAGCCATGCATTGTTTACATGCATAGTCACACATGAAAGTGTGTTATCTATAGACCTCTTGCGCTTAACGTAATCGAAAATCCTATTCCTAGCTCGTCTCTATACAAAACACTTGATCTAATCCTCTAAAGATAGATAATGTGTGGCATGCACATCTCGCATTGTTGGTGTGTTCCACACAAAGATCTAATAAAAATAGTTTGTCATGCTCAAAATTGGCTAAGTCCCAACAACTGAACTTTCCCTCCTCGTATTGTGCTCTTCCTGTCCCTTCGTGCCCTTGATCCTAGATTTCTCTCCCATGCGAACACCTTGTGTGATCTCTAACAAGTAATCTCTAATCAACATCACCCCACACTAATCTCATTGTCGTCTTGAAAATGGTTATCTTCAAAAATTAAAGTAAAGAATAGAAGAATGGAAAGAACAAGAATGAAAGAATGTAGATAAATAAAGAATTTTTATGAGGCTATGAGGTAACCTCCTCTGTATTAGTTTGAAGTATCAAATCTAGATACTCCTCCTTTATTTTGGCCTCCAAGGATTTCCATTCAGCGAGTGCCTATTCTACTTTTTTTTGGAATGTCCACAAAGAATGGATTCCAACTCATCCCTCGTAATCTCTCCTTTTTTCATTCGGAAGAACCAACACAACGTTGGACATTGATGTCACTCTTCCTTATAAAAGATTCATCTTCTACGTAATGAGCTTCCCAAGATCTTCCACCTAAGTCTTATGTGGCTCTTGTGTTGTTGCCAAGGCCTCGTGCTTCTGCTTAACTATTGAAAATCTTTCTGTGCAGCCCAATGTCTCATCCTTCATTGCTTTTTGGACCTCATTGTTTTCTTCCGGGTCTTCATGTTGATAAATGTCTATAGATCTATGCATGTATTCAAATCCTGGTCTACTTTCTTCAATACTTCTTATAGCGCTTATAACATCCCTTCATAGGTTGTAATATTTCACATCACTGAGGCTTTCTCTTGTTTTGTGGCTCGTATTCTCTCGAGTTGGATAGGAGATGCACACTCACTCTATTTTGATAGGTGAATCCCATTCTTATCTAATGATGAATCCTTCCGATATTACATTTCGAAAAGTCACTTTCGAGTTCCATCTCTTCTTCCTCAATGCCCACCTTCTTATTTCCTTTTGCTCTTATTGCAGCTTCCTTCTTGGGTGCCATTTTTACCTTGCAAACGTCTCCTCTTTTTAATGCTACAATTTGTGAATTAAGCCCTATCTCGATTTAATTGTGCCCTAGGTGGAAACTTCATGCCCTAACTCCTCTCTATCTCCCTACTTTTCTCAAACCCTTAACCACCGGGGACGAAAGCTTATTTTTTGAAAGATTTGTTCATCACGATTGGTTTCACACTCTTTGCACCTTAACCTGATCACTTGGCTGATTATACTTAGCTCTTTTCTCAAATTATCTTAGTCGCAATGGTAAAAATGAATCTACATCCCATGCTTATATAATTTTTCCAATTTTGATGCATTTATTACTCCTTCATGTACTAAATATCCCTCATTCATTGACCAAATTCATTTGTTCCGTCCAAGACATCTTTTTCCCTAGCTATAACCTTCTAGCGCAGCTCCCTACCTTCTAGTCATAGACTTCTCTTCAACATGTGCCCTTGCACACGAGTAACTCATCACCGAAGCTTCTCCTGAAGTTATCATGGCCTCCGCTTACCTCATGTTATACTTTCCTTTCATTCATCTCTATCCTTGGTCACTTTTGAGAAGCAATCTTATTTTGACTTAAAGCACACTCATAAAGAACTTATTCCTTTCACCTTTCAATTCCCACACGTACTGTACTAGGTAACTACAACCATCCCATAAGTAATAGTATGTGCGGTCATCATCTGCATAAACATGCGTCATATAATAATTAGATTCATGTGTGCAAGTGCACTTATTACACGTAAATAATAACTAAATTGACAAATCATAACGACAATGAAGGAAATACATTAAGGAAATTGAAAACCTAATCTAAATGGCAATATTACCTTATTACAAACACCAAGAAGACTTATTTATAGTAGGGCTTTAGCCTACTCCCGTTAAAGTAACCAGGTAGCTATGTTCCATCAAGTGCTTCTAACTAGCAAGCACCTGATTCAAGTATATAAGTGATGACATATGGCCCCAACCAATGTACTTTGAGCTTTCCTGGATGGCGCAAGAACTTTGAGTCATAAAGAAGTACCATTTTTCTAATCTCAAACTTCTTATCCCTTATGTTTTTGTCATGCCATGCTTTCTACCTAGCTTTTTCCTACTTTTAACTCCATCGTGCTATGGCTCATCACTCATCCAGTTGAATCATCTTCTCAATACACTCTTCTAAAGCCTACTCATCAGCTAGACCTCCAACGCATGTGCAATGCGCAAAGAAGGTAACATAAATTCTATAGGGAGAATGGCTTCTGCGCCAAACACCAACTGAAATGGTGTGGCTTTATTCAATCTCTTATAAGTTGTTCTATATGCCCAAACAACAATTGACACTTTATCATCCCAATTATTTCTTCCAACATAACAATTTTTGTCAAAGTTTGGCTGAAAATATTGTTGAAGGCCTCAGTAGATTCCTGTTTGCATGAGGATGATAGGGTGTAGTTTTATCTTTGTCAACCATAAACTCATCTAAGAGGATCCTAATTGTCTCATTAAAAAGTGTGTACCCCTATAACTTTTCAAGCTTAAAGGATATCCATATCTTGTAAGAGCATTCTCCCACGTAAACCCGGGTTGTTATAGCTCTTGTCATACAATCCTTCATAGGTACGGCTTCTACCCACCATGTTGGATAATCTATATAAGTAATGATATAGTGCAACCCATTCCCATGCGCAAGGTGGTGAAATAGGTCCTACAAATTCAATGGCCCATTTCACAAAATTTTCAGCACTAGTCATCGGTCTCAAAGGCATCTCATCTCTTTTCACTATTTTCCTAGGAATTAACAATGATCACATGCCTTACAATATTCTTTGTAGTCTCTATATAGTGTCTTCCACCATAATCTAGCAAGTAGGATCTTCCGGGTAGTCACATCACCTGCATAATGGCCACCTGCAATAGCACCATGGGCCTCTTCCATAATATCCTTGCACTCATGCTCTAATACACAACGTCATAATACTTCATCTCTGCCTAACTTGTAGAGGTCACCACTGATTAACACAAATAGTACCGCACGTATAGAAAGTTGTTTCTTTTCTAATGCCTTCATTCCTTTTGGTGCCATACTAGTTCGTAGAAAGCCAGCAATGTCTTCTAATTCCGTTGGTGCATGTTGTAACTTATATAACTATGTATTTGGAATGGTTTCTTCAATTGTTTGTGCTTCATCTCCTGAGTTGATTCTAGATAAATGGTCTGGTCCAGAATTGCTTTTCCCTAGCTTCACCACAACTATGAAGTCAAACTCTTGAAATAGGAGTACCCATCTACATATGCACCCCTATAAGATGAGATTGTTTACCAAGTACTTTAATGCCATGTGATCTGTATAAAACACAAGTGGTGTTGCTAACAAGTACTTTCAAAACTTGTGTTATGCATAGATCATTGACAAAGCTTCGCGCTCTGTAGTTATATAATTTTGTTTAGCAGGAGTCAACTTCCTACTAGCAAAACAAATTGGATGATCTATAATACCTTCACCAGGTTGAGCTAACATTGCGCTAATGGCCATGTCAGAGGCATCCATATGCACATGAAATGGTTTATCCCATGAGGGAAAATGCAGAATGGGTGCGGTAGTAAGTTTCTCCTTTAATATCTCAAACGTGCGTTGCTATGGTTCTCCCCAATAAAATTTACCTTTCCCTTTTAGTAATTCTTCCAAGGGTGCAGCAAATTTGGTATACCCTTTGATGAATTTTCTATAATATCCTATATGACCTAAAAATCTGCCCACCTCACTTTGACTAGTAGGTGCCTCCTGTGCCTAGAATGACCGCAAGCTTAGTTGGATCAACCAAGAAACCTTCCTTGCAAATTATATGTCCTAACAAAGATTCCAAATGGTGTAGCAAATATGCACTTCCCGATGTTCAAAGAGATACTTAATTTTTTTACCATTCAAACATTAAGCACAAATTGTCACAATGATCTTTCACAAGACCATATCTCGTCCCAATCGTCTAGATAGACTGTAAGAAGTTTTGAAAAAATCTTTGAATTCCTAAAAAACTATGCACAAGAATACAAAGAGGCACGCGGTTTTCGGTCAAAAAGGCATCACAAGATAGGAAAAACTTCCCCATTCAGTAATAAATGTTGTCTTTTCTTGATCCTCCCGAGCAATCCTAACTTAATGATACCTAGAAAACCCATATACGAAAGAGTATATTTCACACCCCGCAATGCATTCTAGTATTTCCTCGATAAATGGCATACGAGAATTGATCTCGTAACACATGCAGCATTCATCTCTCTATAGTCTACACATATTCTAATTCTTCCATCCTTCTTGATACGATTACCATTGGACTAATCCATTCTAACCGATTTCAACATTTTATCAATTTCTTTGTTTACCTTTTTGCACAAATTAGGATTCATTCTGTAAGGTATCTTTCTCATGGGGCATG
Organism: Taxus wallichiana var. yunnanensis; assembly: GCA_018340775.1. Lineage (NCBI taxonomy): Eukaryota > Viridiplantae > Streptophyta > Pinopsida > Cupressales > Taxaceae > Taxus > Taxus wallichiana. The sequence continues at coordinate 1,568,091 of JADAXU010000056.1, read as the reverse complement.
CACCTTCCTTAAGCTTTATCTTCATTTTCCTAAGTGATTCATGTAATCCTTTAAGTTCATGATACCTTGAGGGAATAAGTCCCGATAATCCCTAAGTAACTCAATGCTCTTTGCTACCTCCAAGTCGACCCGTAGTCTCCAATGATGGCCTCTTAGGCTCAGCCTCCGAACCTATATTCACCTTCTTTTTCTTTATGGGTTCATGATAGGCACGTGTATCCTTTTCTACATTTTCCAAGACCTCGCGCACCCTTTTGATTGTTCCATATCCAGTTCTGAACTTCCTCATCATCCACGATGTAAACCATATTCCCTTTCTCTTTCTCAAGGAAAGCACGTTCAAGTAGTATGGATTCCATTTTTATTTCTTTTCAAAATGTGCTCCGGACTCTATCTCACCAAATAATTTCTGAATATGCTCTTCTACTCTTGCACTATCTCCCATAGTTAAGCACTTGACAAAGTTTAATGCATCTTCTGTTGGAGGTTGGGAAGAAAAGTAGTCAAAGGTTTGGATCATTCCTGCAACCAAATTTTTCCAGTTTCGAGTCTCTCAATGTAGTTCTATGTATACATACCATGCACGTTCAGATCCTTGTAGCATAGAGTACAATCTATGCACCTAGAGTGAAGGTGGTAATGCTTCTTGTCCTATTTTCTAGAGTCTCTCACACTTTGATGAATGTTATGCTTTGAATGGGTTGATCACCATGATAAGTGCAGTGCATGTAGGTACATTGTTCCTTACAAACCTAATAGATAGGGTGATCTCAATCTCTTCCCATTCTATAAGATTATCTCTGTGGACTACCCACCAATGCATTGTTATCCCGCATAAGGTATATACTAACATATCTCTTCTCTTAATTTGATTTTTCCACTATGCTTCCATGGCTTTCAAAAATACAAGAATATCTTCTGCCCATGTATACCAAGGTATTGTGTTGCCTATCCATCAAACCAAATGAATTCCATTCTTACGCGCAACCACACTTTTCACCTCGCACCCTACTAGTTCATATGTACCATGAGCCCAATTTTCACAAGAAATACTCATAGTTTCACTAATAGAATGTGAATCCTCCCACTGTAGGATGCCTTCTTTTGATGGCTCATTGACCTCTCGGGTCCCGAATAACGCATACATAAAAAAATTTTAAGTCCTCCTCACTTAGAGGCTCAACATATGGTGTAGACTTCCCATCTTTTAGAGGTATCACAACTCTTTCCTCTTTGTTCTCAAATCTGATATACCCCTTATTAAATCTCAAGTCTACATTATTCGCATAACACCAAGGGCATCCAAGTAAGGCTGAAAAATGTCTCATTTCTGCAAGTGCTAATACCTCAAAATCCCTAGTGAAATTGGCCCCTTATATGGTTATAAATGTATCCTTCAAAACTCCTATCTAAGTGGCCTTAGTCTAGTTTGGCATAAACAACACATTAGATGATGGCTACAATGGAGGTCTCCCCATTTGCACCCATGCATCTAATTTAAGAACATTTACTTCCGCACTTTGTATCAATCAATATGTTGCTCACAGACACCCATCCATAATAGCATTTAGATTAATTTCCTTATCATAGTCAATGCTATCACGGGAATATTTGCATACGAGACTATGTCGTCTGGTCTCAATACTTGCGCACGAAGTGTTCTCTTTTAACCAACTTCCTAATAGTGGAATGATGTTCTCTGGTGTAACATTTTGCAAACTTCTCTCAAATCATAGATATCATTTTGGATTGTCTCTTATGCTTTCTTATACTCTCTTAATTATTGTGTCTCACCCTAAATATTCCTTAGCACTTCCAAGGTATCTTGGTAAAATTATTTCTAATGAGCAAGATCTGGGTACCTTACATGCAAAACCCCTCCTTGGTGATCATAGGCTTTGATTGCAATGCCTTTCTTACACACACTACTTCATCTCATGTAGTAATCTTCACCGTCAATGCCTCAAGTCCTTCTCGCTATCTTGGCCATCCACGATCTTCTACCCTATGCTAGATTCTAACCATCCCTAAGGCACCTTTGGTTTCTAGCTTATACCGCTTACTCGATGCTCATATAATTCTCGGTATTCTTCATAGCTATGGTTCTTTTCATAAAAAGAACATGTAATATTCTGAGGACATTCACACCTATAGTGATCAAGAGATCTGCATGTATAACATGTTCCACGAGGGAACTCACCTCTTCCTCCACCATGATATCCATGTCCCCTTCCACGACCTACTTCAAAATGACCCTCATTCTTGTCATAGCGTGTTTGATTATGATCTTGATCCTGGTGCTCATTCTTACCCTTAGGATTATCTATTATACTTGTCTATCATACCCCAATGTCTATAGCATCCTGGATCTAACCAATCAATTGACAATCCTTGGTATCATGGGTTGTGGAGTGGAAAATTTTGCAAAAGTAGGATACATTCTTCCTTATTACACACTATAACAAAGGACAGAACTAGCATCATGATTCAAATGAAAAATCTCACAATCCAATAGTAATGAGCATATAGATTTGTGAGGACAACTATCCTTGGTATGACCTTCCACTTCACAATTTGTACACCACATTCTGAAGGAGGTTTCATGGGCTGAATTTTCTGATAGCTTCTCTAACTAATTTTCCATAGCTACAATCTGTTCCTCCAAGAATGGACTAACACCAGTGTCAATGCTCCTAATTGCCTCAACACACAAAGGTACTTCTAGTGCTTTGCGTGGATCAGTGTATGTCTTATTTGACAATGCCCTTCTAAATGGTGTAATCAATCCTCCAACAAACCATTGTACATGCTTGGCTTGCATGAATATCATAAGATAGCTTAGATAGAAGTGTTTTAAAATGGGCATCATACTCACATACACTCTCAGTAGTGCCTTGCTTGATATCCTTGAGCACACTTATACTCTTCTGCTCAAACTCAGGGATATGGAACTCTTTCAAGAAAGCATCCTTCAATGCTACATAATCCATGCAAGTTTTATCAAGGTCAAACTTCCTGTACTAATTGTGTGCACATCCCTATAATGTAGTAGCAAATTGACTTGCCTTACACTCATCATTCATGATCCCTTTAGCTCGCCATAATATTTCACACATATGCACATGTTCAACAACATCCTCTATGCCTCTATACTCCGAAGACAAAGAGACATTTCCATATAAACTTTTTGTGGTTGCTGCAGAGCCTTGACCACCTGATCCGAACCTCCCGTGTTCCCTCCACCTTCGAACCACCTAATCCACCCGAACTAGAACCACCTATATATCCCGATCCTCCACCTATAGCTAGAATAGGACCTGTAGATATACTCCCTTGTGCTCGATAGTAGTACTATACTAAACCCCTACGATCATGAGGTATTTCCACTTCTAGAGGTGAATCCAACATTCTACATGCTCATGTTCTATGTGGATGAGGTGCCCGAAAACACACCTCCGAATAACATTGAATCCATCTATCTTGCCATTGATGTACTTGTTCCCTGACTTACTCCTACTCTCCTACTTCCCAAGTTAGCTTGTTGGTTACTTTTCGTACTATATACTAGAAAACCAAGCGCAAGGGCTAGGTCACCAGGTGGATTAAGATGTGCGCCCGCAGCCAGGTAATCTTTGTTGGTGCACTTCTATGTGAGGACAAGGGGGATCTCTGTCATATTTTCCAAGATGGGGGATTTCCTGATGCTCTAGCTTCACGTCTTCTACGTGAGCTTTAAATCCTTCATGATCCATCTCTCCTCAATGCCATACTTTCTACAATGGAACACTACTTCTCTATCTTCCTCTCGCACCTCATTATACTTAAGTTGCATCTCCTCTCTCTACCTCTTTGCCGCTAGGTCTACCATCTTTCACCAAACCTGTTCCTTCCCTCGCGTGTGGTGAAGTTTAGTTAGCCATCGATTTACTCTCCAGGTTCAAAGTTACCATCAAGATCTTGATCGCCAGTGGAATACCTTATAGATATACTCCTCTTAGATACCACAAAAACTGGAATTCAGCTACCTCCAGGTAAGAATACGTCAAAATTGAATATTCTAGAATATAACTGTCTAGAACACCATGAAACCAAGTATCCACAACACGAGTCTAGATTAAATTAGCATCATAAAAGGCCTGAAATTCTTCTTGTGTTTAGATAAGTGCACGATACCTCCAATTCCACCGAGATGCATAAGCAAAGTAAGCCACCCATATAGTTCTATTGGAAAGATAGCAAAAAGCTCTCGTATAGGCTATCATATAGATTTTGTTCTACCTAAGTGCGTGTGTTAAACTCAGATCCACTGCTGAACCGCCGTGCATATTCTTCCTCCAGATCGTGTATCCATTCCTTAATACTTGCTAGAGTTAACTGGTACATCTTCATCATGAACCATCATGAAAACAACTAAAAAAGAGGTCTCGGCAATGGAACTAATGATGCAGCCTAGAATTTACCGATAACACCCTAGTTGCGTTGCACATCGCTCACCCTAGAGGCGAGCGCTCACCAAGCACGTAAAGGTACCAGTCCCTATTTAGGGTTGTTGTGGTAGGATGTTATCGTGATGGAGGAAGAAACATATATATCCATAACTAATCCATCATTCTATAATGCATGCCATATTCATATCTATGAAAGAACAAGTTTTAAATAGTAATCATGGTTGAATCAATAACATGCACTACTCAATTACACACAGGAATGACACTTAAATTCAGCCAATATCTTTCATCCATTAATAAACACAAAAGCTCCTTACAATAATGTCAATTTATACCAATGCACAAAAAGATCGATACAATAATCCAATCATATGTGAATACCTTTATACCTTCATAAATCCATCTCTCCATGTGTGTATATCATATATATAGGGTGGGGAATTTCCCTTCACCACTTATCTATTCCAGAAATAGGCCACATGCTATTAATAGCCACACACCATTTACAGGCATAGCCACACATGCAAGTGTGCTATCTATAGACCTCTTGTAGTTAACTGAAGTGACAATCCTATTCCTAGCTCGTCTCCATGCAAAACACTTGATCTGATCCTCTAAAGATAGATAATGTGTGGCACACACGTCTCTGCATCATTGGTGTGTTCTAAATGCCATCTTCTAAAAATAGGTCTTCATGCTCAAAATCAGCTAAGGCCTAACATCTAAACTTTCCTCTGTGCCCTTAATCCCGGCTTTCTCTCCGAGCGGACTCCTTGTGTGATCTCTAACAAGTATTCTCTTATCAACATTGGGATGTTAATGTCAAGTGGGGATACCATTTGGTGGACCACCACTTAGACAACTCCTTATATTAAATATTATTTTTAATAATCTTAGTCGAGTCTTCACAACTTTGAAAAGAGTGAAGCAATATAACCTGCTCACCCATCCTATATAAATAGGATGATCCCTCATGGGACTAGACTACTTGGTGATCTTACTGGACTAATGAGCACATAGACCAATTGATCTAAGCTCAAGATACTTATGTGAGTTGTTATACAATGAGATAGAAGTTTGTTACTATTTATTGTGAGACCGAGGAGTGAAGTGGAAGTGTTGGGTGAAAGTTTGATAAATTCTTAATATAAGACAGTGCTTTTTCAGTGGATTTTTTCCTTTGGGTTTCTCCACTTAAATCTAGTGTCTCTTGTCTCATTTACTTTCATCTATTGTTATTTTCTTTCATTCATAATATGTTAATTGTTATATGCATATGTAAACATCTATTTAATGTCTACACATTATAATCTATAATCCTCAACTATTTATTCATGGATCTATAATTCTTCAATTATATCTTCCCACATTTTTTCTAACATGGTATCAGAGATGGTGATTATGTGTGTGCAGAGCTAGATTTGGATGTTTTCTGGATTGCAAGAGCGAAGAAGCTTGAAGATCATTTGATCTGCGAAACCCTAAAAATTCAACTCAACAACTTCAAGCTAACCAGGTTTAAATTTCCAATTCCCGCCTAAATATTGTTTGGAATATTGGTTAAATATTGGCTAAATGGTTGCTTAGATCATGTTTGAGCTATTGTATGCTTGATCTTTACTTCTACATCTTGTTTCAATCGCTTTTTTCTTTAAATATGCTATATGTGAGCTTATTTTAATTTTTTGCACCATTTATATTTGTTTGGGTCGTGTTTTGACTATGGATCCAAAAGATATCTTTAAATCCAGTTAATTCAGAGTTTTTAAATCTATTTCATTTTTTTAAATCTTTATTTTTCACTAGATCTACGTTTTCAAAGCATGATCCAATCATTTTACACCATCTAGCTTTTCTTTTTCATTTTGTATTTAAGTTCCTATCGATTTTTCGAAGCGTGGATCAATAAGATTGCTCTACAAATAGCTTCGTTGTCTTTTTTTCCATGTTTGTGAAGTCATGTACCCACTCTTAGAGTGCCAAGTGGCTTCAATCTGACATCTTTCTTATTAGATATTTAATTTTCTATAAATTTTTGTCTTTGCTGAAGCTTGGGCCAATCATTTTGTGCCATCTAGCTTTGCTCTATCAATCTTATTTGACTTTTTTGTTTATGCGAAGTTATTTTGACTACGAAGCTTGAACCAATCATTTTTCTCCAACTAGCTTCATGTTTTCAGTCTTCTAAATAAAAATTTATATCTTTAGCAAAGCCTAAGCCAATCAGAAGGCTCCATCTTGCTTCATTTTGTTAGTCATATTATTTTTCTGATTGTCAAATTGTAAAACACGAGCTAATAAGGGCTTTATGCATGTCTCTGCATTGTTAGACTTGGGTTATCTATCCTCTTTCATTTACGAAAAATGATCCAATAAGATAGCTCCAAGTAGCTCCATATTTCACATTGTCAGTATTATTTTAGCTTGCTTGTGTCATATGTGAAGGGTAAACCAATAAAATTACTCCAAGTTTTTTTATTTCACATTTTTCATATTTACAAAAATTCGAGCCAATAGAATTGCTCCATATTTCATTTTTCAGTTTTGTCATTGGTGGCAAGTGTTAACTAATTAGAATTTTCCACTTTTTTCATTTGTCATTATTTATCATTCTTGCAAAAATAAATCCATTTAAAAGGCTCCACGTATCTTTTTTTTGCTTAGTCTTTGTCAAATTTGTGAAGTGTGAACCAATTTTTTTGACACATATATTAATCTTTTAATTGTGTTAGCCTTCACAAGTGTCGTGGTGTCTATCTTTACTTTGACTTAACCACTTAGATTGCAACACTTGTCTTATACCTTTTTGGACCTGAAATTTATTTTAAGTTTGGTTTATTTTGTGGACTTTAAGCCCACTCAAAGCTATCTATTTAAATTTTGGCAAAAAAATGCCAAGTGTCAATTTTTAGCAATTATATTTTCGAAAGTGGATTTTTCTAACTAAGACTTTGCTTTCGCATATTGTTTGCATTGTGTCAACATGTGAAAAAGTGATCTAATTAATTTGATACACATGTATATGGTTCTTTTTAATTAATTATCTTTTTCTTATTAGTTGCATTACGAAATGTGAGCTAATTAAAAAATGACACGTGTATCAATTTTTTTGTTGTTGTCGATCTTTTCATAGTTATTTTATGTTTGTTTATTTATTTTGTTGTCTTGGACCAAAAAGAAATTGACTTTAATTATTGAAGATTTTTGTCCTCCCAAGGATCTATTTTAAATTCGACATGTGCCTCTCTTGTTTTTATTTATTAAGTAGCTCATTTTTTAGCTTGCCCCATCAAGTTGCTAAATAACTCATCGAGCTCCTATAGCTCAACTCGACTAAGCTCTATTAAATTGATCTTAATCTCGATCAAAGCTAGTCTTTTTTTAATTAATTTATACTTGTTTGCATTCGTATAGATATTAAGAAGTTCTGTAGCTAGTTTTTTTCCTCCATTTGGCTTCCTTGACTTGTTTTTAGTTGTATTTGTTTCCATTGTCGTTTAAGCATTAAAAATGGCCAGTTCTGCCAGTTTTTCATTAGATAAGTCTCAAATTTTGAATGAAACAAATTATAGCATTTAGAGAGTGCATTTAAAATCTTTCTTTATGGCTAGAAAGCTTTAGGATCTTGTGACTGGTATTGAAAAATGTCCCACAGGGAGACAAGCTACCCCTGAAAACCTTAGTTCTTTTTCTCAGAGATCTCAGGAAGCTCTTTCCATCCTATTGCAAATCATTAGAGATGAATTCTTGATGCATATAGGTCATATGGACTCACCTGCAGATGCATGGAAGTAATTAGAGACCATGCATGAAGGAAGTTTCATGTCTAAGATAATTAAGCTAGTTTTAGAGTTGTTTACAACACCCATGAAGGGGGATGAAAAAATTGTCAATTATTTAGCTAAAATTAAGAACATTAAAGCTCAATTAGATGGTTATAACTATGAATTATTTCAAGATAATATTATGTACTTCATAATTCAAATTAATATTCATGAAAAGTTCAGAAACTACATCTCAATTCTCAATTCTAAGTATCAGAATGAGAATGATCTGCTTGATCTGGACACTTTGTCTTCTTTATTGATTCAAGAAGAGAGATTCATGGAGAACTTTGATTCAAAAGAGACTACTTCTCAAGCTCTATTCTCACATAATCATAAGTCTTCTCATAATAAAAATAGCAGAAATCATAATCAAAAGCCTAATATCAGATCTAGATTTAAATCAAATCCTAAGACTAATTCTGCTAAGAACAATCATAACTTTAAAGTCAAATTTAATGGAACTTGTAATAAGTGTGGAAAATTTGGGCATAAAGAGTCTGATTGTAGAGTGAAGACTAACAAATTAGCTAAGAATTCTAAGAACAACAAGCCTAATAATCATAAGAAAAATCAGAAGAAAACTCAAGAAAATGTGGTTGAGCAGTCTATTGCCTTGTATACTACCCTTTCAACTTCAAATGACAATGAATAAATTCTTGACAGTGGTGCCTCCAAGAACATGACTTGTACTCTGGTATCCTCTCAAATGTAGTTAAATTTGAAGAGAATATCTATCTAGGAGATAACTCAATCATTAGGTCTAGAAGGTTGTGACATGTTAAGCTATCAAATGGTGTAATTAGGAATGTCTTGTATGTTCCTCAATTGAAAAATAATATTTTGTCTTGCTCTCAACTAACTAAAGAAAACTGTAAAGTTGTTTTTCTACAAGATAAGTGGTATGTGAAAGATAAGTTTGAAAATGTTATTGCTTTAGCATTCAAAAAAATGGCTTGTATATCTTTGATGGTTTTATGTCCGAGTCTTTCTTTTCTTCCTCTTCTAGGAATGATATTCATCTTTTGCATGAAATAGTTGGTCATATAAATTTCAAAATTGTGTATGATATGTCTAGACCGACTATTTTTGTTTTTTCTACCAGAGATAAAGTCATAACATGAAACTTTTGAAAGTTTCCTACGTGGTAAGAACCATGTCTAACCATGAACAAATTTCTTGTCACAAAGAAAGAAAGGATTATCACATAGGCCTAATAGAAGTTGATATCATATTTTTAATGCATCAAGTGCATTTATACATCATGAAATTGTACCTAGAGGTTACAAATAATATGTGCATGTTCTTGAGAAACATTTTTGTAAATCTGCCTCTCTGCCCTCCTCTGAGTATCCTAAAACTGAAACTATTCTGCAAGTTTGTTTTTTTAGTTTCCTTTTGGTATAATGGATGAAGAAATTAAGGGGAGATATTTCAATCCTTGAATTTGACTAAGCTTATTGTGTCGGGTGCTTTCACAAGCGGGGATTCTTAGACTATTTTTTGTTTATAATGATTCTTTTATCAAAACAATCATGATCTCTTAGTAATGCTTTATTAGTGCAAATCGGCAGCACCCCTAGATGTTTTCTCTAATTTCTAGTTTAATAATAGACATCCAGTGTGATTGCACAACATTGAATCTTTTCCCCAAGTGTGGGACTTGCAGAAATGGGAAAAGAATCTCCAGATTAAAGGTTGGTTCCTTCACTCCTCTGATCAGGTATATGCATGAACTTTGCAGAGGTTTAATACTAGATCCTACTCTAAATTCCAAGGAGACAAAGATAAAGGATGCAAAAGAAATTAAAACTAAGTGAAAGTGGTGATACACCAAGGGAGTGGTGAACATCTACTTTGCAAGATTGACACCGATCATTAAATTTGGTTGTTGAAAGTCAATTCTACATTTTTTCCGTGTCGGACGTTTCTTCATTTTCTCCCAAAATTCTTCATCAAAATACAAAATTGAACCTTCCATCATGTAGATAATTTCTCCATCTTTCCAATGACACCAAGAATGTGAAAATCCAAGCTCTGGATCAAAATTTATGACCCTCTGAAGATTTAGGGCAAAATAGGGCGAAAAATGGGTTGGCAGGATGAAAGTTTAAAATTTTCCCCTTTTTGGGAAATTTTTGAAAAATTTCCCAAAAATTCTGCCCCCACCACTCTGATGCCACATGGCACATCCTGATTGGTTCGTAGGCCTGCTGGTCTCTTTACGCCCTTTTTAGATTTTTGGAAAATTTTCCATTTGCGCCCCATGCTCTGTCATTCCTTTACCACGTGTCATCTTTTTATTTGCTAGCGGGGCGGGCTTCCAATTTTTCCTTGACACCGACCACTACCCTAAATAGGACATGTGGCACCTTTCCATTAGCATGGGCTTAAACTCCAAGCATTTCCTCTAACACCGCGCCCCTTTTGACTATTGTCGGCCACATGGACACGTGGCATGTTTTGATTGGTTGCGCACCATCGTAGGGCAGAGTTTATTGCGCCATTTGCTACATTTTGGCAAAATAGAAAAATTCCCCCCACACCTCCACCTCCCGCCAGCTTGTGGACACATGGAAGCTCCTCATTCACCGCAGGCCTCGGGGCCGAGATTTTCCTTTGCACCAACCTTGGAGATTTTTCCAACTTTTCCTGCCGGTTCGACGCCCGACGCCCCCATGGACACGTGGACACTTCCTATTGGCCGCTTCGGGAAAAAAATTTCTTTTGCGTGCCCCAACCAATCCTTAGTGAAAATTTCAAATTTACCTCCTCTCCCGCCATTTCACCGCCACGTGGCGCTCTCGATTGGGCACGGACCTTCCTAGGGAAAATTTCCCTCCAAAACTCTGCGAGCCATAACTTGTAAAATACAAGGAGTTAGAAGGAAAACTTAACCTTTACGGAAATCTAAGAAGATTCTCTACCCGATGAAACCACTTCTAGAAATTTTGAGGTTCTAAAAGTATAATTTTTGTGATTGAGGCACAAAGAAGGAAGAAATGAAAGAGAGTTAGCCAAAAAATGAGCAAGGGGCTTATTTTAGATAACAACAAGAATAAGAATATAATTCTTAGAATCAAGAGAAGTAAGACAATATTTTTACTATTAAATCATGTTTTTTGGCATAAAAATATGATCATATATGACATGTCTAAGCTTAAATTTTTCTTACATGGTCATTTTCTTCTATGAATACTATGATCACTCTTGAATTATTTGATTATCTGATTAGCTTAGTTATCTATCAAGTCTTATCTTTGTATAAAAGGCTTGGAATAATATATATATATATGTTTGTTAATAAAACTTTTTTTATTACCAAAATATTATTCTATGCATATCAAATGACACTTGGGAACTAGTCCCGCCTCCTTCTAAAGAAGCATTGTAGGATCTAGATGGTTGTTCAAAATTCAATATAACTCTCTAGGAGAGATTGACAAGTTCAAGGCAAGGCTGGTAGCTCGTGGTTTCACTCGAAACCGGGTATTGACTATGTTGATACCTTAACTCCTATTGCTAATATTATCACTATAAGAGTTCTTCTTGCATTAGCTTCCCAATATGGTTGGGATATTCCCCAAATGGATGTTAAAAATTATTATGTACCTTGGGATATGATAATATAATGTATATGGTTTGATGGAGAGGTGACATGTGGCACACATCCCCTTAGTTATTTATATGGGGTCACATAGGAATTAGGTGTTACCCATCGATTAAGAGTAATGTATGTCTATATAAGGGATGTGAGTATCAATGCCATGGATAGTATGAGTTGATTATTCTACTTGGTATAGGTATATTGGAGGTTCCCCCTCGAAGTGGATTCCCATCTTGGGAGATTATGGAGTTACTCCTTCCTTGAGGAGTATTGTATGGTGTTACCCTACCTTAAGGGTATTATTCTGCATATATTGATTATTTAAGAATCTTGGCCACCCATATCTAATTTTTGTGTTATATTATGAAAATTATTCATTTATTATATGCAAAGTTCTTATCAAGTGGTATTAGAGCAGTGATCCGATCAATTTGTGGGATGAAACCCTAATGTTGGTGATTTGCCTATATTTGGAGATCGAGTTGGAATTTTTCAAATATTTTTTGTGGGGAGTGGATACATAATTCAATTGATCTTCTCTCCAAATTTAAATTTTTTTGAATCTGTTTTGTGAAAGATTTGTTTGTTTTAGGGTTGAAACCCTAATTCTAAGGTTTCATCTATATCTTTGAAATAATGAAAAATTATGAAATAATTTTTTTGGGGTTGATGTTAATATATTCAAAGGTGATAACAGTGAAATTTAAGACCTTTTGGTTCTATTTTTTTAGAGTTATTATAATTTTATGTTTTTTCAATCTTTTGCTCCACATGCTGTAGTTACAGGAATTTTCCTTGATTTCTTACATTTTCTGAAATCTCGCAAAAATTAAATTGGGGATTGTGTTTTGTAATTTCTGATTTTTGTCCGACCTTTAGCCAAATGGTTAGAATAAGTTTTATCAAAAGGGTAACCCTATTTTTGTGGATCATGGGGATGGTAAATTTTTTTGGAGATGGCAGGATTGATGTTAGAGAATGGTGGAACAAATTTAGGGATAAATTCTCTAAACCATCAGATCTTTGTTATGCAAATTTTGGATTAGTGGCCCTACACAGATTTGGTTTTCTAAGCTAGAAAAGGAAAATTATAATTGGTCTTTGGAGGAACTAGAACAAGTTTTCATGGACAGATGGGAAACAAAAGAAGAAAAGCAAGAGGAAGTAGAAGAATTTAATGATAATAGTGAGGAAGAGGAAATATCAGAAGAATAAGAAGAAGAAAATGTTGAGGTTGAAGCTACTACACATGATTTAGAAGGAGAGACAACAAATCGATATACAAGTTCAAGTAATGCATCTCCAAGGAAGGAAGCTTCAATATTTCAGTTTGAAGGGCACATTCAAAGGAAAAAGGTAATTGTTTTCATAAACCCTAGCAGAAAATATAACTTCATCAATATGGATGTAGCTCAACATCTACATGTTCAAGCAAAGCATATCAAGGAATCTCAAATGGATGGTAAACGATTCAAGTTTTTGAAGATTTAAAGCTTTCTATGGATAAATATGTTTTACATTCAGATTTTTATGCTTTAGATATGGATGGTATGGATATTTTTCTTGGATATCCTTGGTTAGAGACATTGGGAACAATTAATATTAATGTGAAAAATAAATTCATGAAATTATGGTACAAGAGAAAGAAAATTACATTGTAAGATATCACACTTAGCAAGGAAAAAAGTAATGTAAAATTGGATAATGAAGATGAATTTAAAGATGGTGAAGAAGGGAATAAGGATGAATCAGAAGGAGAGGATGAAGAACATGATGAAAAATTCAAAAATAATTTCTCTACTCAAGAGAAAAAATAAATAAAAAACAAGTTAGAAGATGAAAAAAAGAAGTAGAGGAAAAGATTGATAACTTTGAGCATATTAAGGTTGCATCATATAGACACCCACATCATCATGAGACGAAAATCATGGAGACATGTTAGGACACATGAGGTCAGCAATATATATGGATATACATGGAATTGGAGAAGTAATAATTTTGGCTATACATGGAATCAATGGAACAATAATTGTATGACATGGAATCATAGGAATAATAATTATGGATATGCATGGATGCCGAGGAGGAACACATATGGACCAGGATGGAATCAAATGAGCACAATGGAATATGGAATCAGGTTTGGAGTAGCATCACCCACTAGGATTTCATATGGGTGGTTGGATGATCGAGCATGGCGACAAGTGTGCAATAATTTAAAGAAAACTCATTATATGGATTCTTCTTATGTTTCGAGGACGAAACATGTCAAAGAGGGAGGCAATGTTATGTACCTTGGGATATGATAATATAATGTATATGGGTTGATGGAGATGTCAACATGTGGCACACATCCCCTTAGTTAGTTATATGGGGTCACATAGGAATTAGTTATATTGGGTAATGAGTCGACCTACATTGGGATTAGTTGTTGCCCATATATTAAGAGTAATGTATGTCTATTTAAGGGATGTGAGTATCAATGTCATGGATAGGATGAGTTGATTATTCTACTTGGTATAGGTATATTGGAGGTGCCCCCTCGAAGTGGATTCCCATCTTGGGAGATTGTGGAGTTACTCCTTCCTTAAGGAGTATTGTATGGTGTTCCCCTACCTTAAGGGTATTATTCTACATATATTGATTATTTTGGAATCTTGGCCCCCATATCTCTTGTGTTGTGATATATTTTGCAAATTATTCATTTATTATATGTAAATATCTTACCAAAAATACTTTTAAAATGGTTACTTAAAGAAGAAATTTGTATGAGTCAACCTAAAGGTTTTGAATAACTTGGTAAAGAACTTTATGTTTGTAAGCTTAAAAGTATTTTTATGGTCTTAAGCAAGCTCCTAGAGTTTGGTATGTTAAAATTAATAAGTTCTTTCGAGGATTGGCTTTTCTAACTGTTGTTACGTAAATATTTATTTTTAAGTGTGATAACAATCATATTATCATTATTTTTCTTTATGTTGATGATCTTTTGATTACTAACAGTGATAGAAATTTAATTGTTAGAATCAAAGAAAGGTTAAAGCGAAGTGTTTTGAAATTATGTATGTAGGTTTATTAAATCATTTTCTTGGCATGATTATATTTCAAGATCATAAGTCTATTGTTACATCTCAATCTCAGTATGTTGTGAATTTTCTTAGAAGATTTAACATGATTGACTGTAAGCTTGTTTCCATTCCTATTGAAGTTAGTGTTAAGTTAGATCCTAAACCAGCTTGTGCTAAATTTGATCCTACTCTATATAGACAACTATTTGGTAGTATAATTTATTTGAATATTACTAAACCTTATATTTCTTATGCAAGTAGGAGTAGTTTTAAGATTTATGCAAGAACCTTATGAGTATCATTGTAAAATGGAAAAATAATTTTTAAATATATTAAAGGAACAATCAATTATGGTCTTTTTTATTCTTCTTGTAATGATGCACAATTATTTGGTTATTGTGATTCTGATCATGTTGGTGATGTTGCAGATAGAAAGTCTACTTCTAGATATATTTTCAAGTTGGGTGCAAGTGCCATCACTTGGAGTAGCAAGAAGCAACCAACAATTTCTATCTCTTCTATTGAAGCGGAGTATAGAAGTGCTATGGAAGCTACAAAAGAAGTTATGTGGCTGAAAAGACTATTGGATGAACTGCACATGGGCATCAAAGGGAGCACTACTCTTCTATGTGATAGCTAGAGTTGCATTGCTCTTGCAAATAATCTAGTTCAACATCAAAGGACCAAGCATATTGAAGTTCATATGCACTTTATTTGAGAGAAAGTCCTAAATGGTGATATTGATCTCAAGTTTTGTTCTACTGAAGATCAAGTTGCAGATATCTTCACCAAGCCATTATGTGTTATGAATTTTTGCAAGTTTTGTGCCTTGTTGGGCCTATCAAAGTTTTCATTGAGGGGGAGTGTGCATGACAATGCCACCTCTTAACAGATTGTTGTAAACTTCCAATACTTCCTCCATTTTGTAATAAGTAAATGTGTCACTCTATGTGAAGTTACTTGTAAATCCCAATGAAGATTTAGTTATGGGTATGCCTTAGTTTATAAAAGGATCCATAATCTGATGTAAGTCTTCATATGTAAAAAAATTGTTCTTAATAATTTTTTTATGGGAAGATCAGTTGATTTCCCTTGTTTGCATGTTATCCTGAATCATTGTTGTTGATTCAAGGATATGTAAATCCTTTTGTAGAAAAAGGTAAATTTGGCATGTCTGTTTTTGTTTTCCCCACTTAACATTAAGGGGGAGTGTTGGGGTGTTAATGTCAAGTGGGGATACCATTTGGTGGACCACCACTTAGACAACCCCTTTTCTTAAAGATTATTTTTAATAATCTTAGTCGGTCTTCACAGACTTTGAAAAGAGTGAAGTGGTATAACTGCTCACCCATCCTATATAAATAGGATGATCCCTCACAAGACTAGACTACTTGGTGATCTTACTTGGACTAACGAGCACATAGACCATTTGATCTAAGCTCAAGCTACTCATACGAGTTGTTATACAGTGAGACAAGTTTTTATACTATTTATTGTGAGACCGAGGAGTGAAGTGGAAGTGTTGGGTGAAATTTTCATAAATTCTTAATATAAGATAGTGTTTTTTCCATGGAGTTTTTTCCTTTGAGTTTCTCCACTTAAATCTAGTGTCTCTTGTCTCATTTACTTTCAGCTATTATTATTTGCTTTCATTCATGATATGTTAACTGTTATATGCATATGTAAACATTTTTAATGTCTAAACATTATAATCGATAATCCTCACCATTTTTTGCTATCACATGAAAATCAACCTTCCTAAATTTCCTTTACCACCAGTTCACATTAATTTAATAAGGACCCTAATCCTAGTTTGATATTCCCCAAACAACACAAGAAAACCATGATTAGCATACAAACAATCGTAACCTCCTTAGGTGTATTATACCACCTAAATAATTCATTATTGTAAGCATCCTAACCCCTTTTTCTATCACACAGGGGAAAATTTTAGTGGTGAATATTCATAATTTGATGAATATTCCATATTTAGAAAATATAAAAAGCCAAATTTTCCAAAGTAGGACAAAGGTACCGTTGACCTAAGTTTTCCAAAGATAAATTTTTTTAAGGGTTGGATTCACCTACTATTGAAAACTACTCCTATATAAACATAGGTAATTCATTGGGTAGTATACTAGTAACTTACTAGTAAGGTACCATCCAAAGTATAACCAAGTATCGTGTGAACTTGTGAAGAACCATTAGACGCACGAAAAGAAGTGTAAATTAGATTGTAAACATGCTTCAAAGGTATACACCGGTGATAAAGAAAAAGTAAGGATGTGCATCAACACATTTTAGAGACACGTGACAGAAATGATCTAGACACACGATAAGGAAATTAAGAGATGTGTGACAAAAATATGCTGACCACACGGACATACAAACATAAAGGAGACACGCGACCATAAAAATAAAAGGTCGCACGCAAGAGACTCGCAGATTTGTTTTCACACAACTGCATATTTTTTGTCATGTGACAAAAAATTTGTAGTCATTCTACAAAAAAATTGAGTCACACAACAACAAATCTGTAGTCATGCAATAACAATTTTGCAATCGCTCAAAAATAAATTTTTGTATCACACGACAAAAAAATTTCTTGTCGTGTGACTTCAAATGAAAGATTCTCTAGGCAAAAAAATTACACACAAACCCTTGAAAATTTTCCTTTGTCGGAAAGTGGTTCCATGGATGTTTTCAAGGATACTCCACCTCCAATTTCCTATAGGATTCTTAAAATGAACCCTACTATCACTGCAAGAGGACTATAAATTGTTTGTAATAGTTTTATGTGCATGGAAAAATTGTATGTATTCCTAAGTTCATCATTACTTCATATAATTCTATAAGCAACACAAATCAACATACAACCAATTAGGTGTATCTTTCCAATAAGGAATACAAGAAACCATACTATCTCATAATCCACATTTTCATAAAGCATTGCAAAACTTATTCAATAATGGTCATATTAAAAAATATAAATTATGTCAATAATGGGCATCTTATGATTCATTGTAATTATTATTTTTATTTGACTTTATAGATGTGACTATGTAGTCCTTTTCCATATCATGTTTATGAGAATTATTATTATTATGATTAAATCATAATACAATAATATCGATTATCTTATACTTGTCTCCTATATATTCAACTCAAAACCTTGATCATTAATGTGGATAAAATATTATGGAAATAAATCTATAATTTGGTCAAATATACTTGTTCTAAATCTCTATATTCATGACGTTTTCATGTTTTATTAAATAGATACATAGTTATTTTAGTTAATTATACTCTTATAAACATGTCCCTTTTTAAGTCTATAAGTCATAGTGTAAATTATCGCTAATCATTTAACCAATGGTTTCATATATTCAATAAATGTTATTTACAATATTATAAACCCATTTGATTCCTTCATGTTTTAACAATTATATTAAAATACATTTATAAAAAACAAAATAAGAGAAGGGAGAATGGGATTTCAATTAACAACCTATTATCGCCAAAAATAGCACCCTTTGATTTGTCATGAATGAATGGATGAGCAATCAATGTTTTTAGGTAACATGGGATTGTCTCTAAGTGTGGGGCCTTGTTGTTGAGATAAACCTCCAAAGAAGATTGTTTCCTCTACCTAATCTTAATGTTAAATTTAATCCTACTACTGGAAATGTAACTATCTAATCCTATTATAATAATGGGGGAAGAGAATGATGCATGAAAAGAGGAAATATGAAGCAAATATAGGTGATATCACCAAGAAAAGGGGGAAAGACACTCTCAGGTGAGTGAAAATGGGTGGAAATTTGAGGAGGATAGAGCATACATGAGTGTCATAGACCAAAACAACAATGAAAGTCTCATTTCCATGGAGCACAATAGAAACAAACCCTACAAAAGAGAATAAAACATGCACAATACACCACAAATGCAATAGAGAAAAGATAATGCAATAAACACATGATAGGGAAGATAATAGCCACAAAACATAGATTTTATTGCTTCAAATAGATGCACAATCCATTATAATGAAGGAGAAAGGAAAATATCACCCTTTAGAGATCCGGATCTTAGGCTCCGCAACTCAAAATACATATGCAACACTTGTAGAATACTTCCCCAATATTCCAAGAGGGTCTAACCTTTTTAAATGGGCGTCATTTTACAATATATAAAAGATGGGAAAATAGATAGGAGGGAAAAGAGAGGGAAATTTGAATTCATTCCATCAACCACTAACCAAAACTCTTCAAGTCCTCTACAAAGCACCTAGGTTCCTCTATAAGACCATTTCCACATGTTATTCGATATGCAATAAGGGGAGTGGGCACCGTTACTCATTAATGCTGGTAGTTGGGAAATAATGTGTTACTTTGTGTGCTTAGGACCATATCTTTTCACCTCAACCCAATGTTTGACATTTTGGTCCTTGTGGTTGCATCAATTTTTGAAATCTTGGATCCTAGAATGTAGCCATTAATGAGACCTCTCCAAAGAAGACTAATCTTTCTTGATTTGGTTAACTCGCAATGAGATTCATGGGAAAAAAATGCTCCATCACTCATTCTACAGCTTTTCCCTACATTTCCCCCTTTCCTTGCATGATTTTAAATATTTGGACGTTCCAAAGTGCTCCACAAGATTTTTCCTCTTTGTTCCCAAACTTATGAAATCTGCATAACACTAATCTTTGAGAAGCTCATAGAACATTAAATTAGTGTTCTTTAGATTTACACTTAGCTATGTTTCTTCAATTTATCAAAAACCAACAACCCCATGGCCTTTAGAATTTTTGTCGGCCGATCATATTTTCCCAAGTTATAGCTTTGCGGCTTTAGTAGATCACTTTATTTTTTTTCTATAGATGCTATAACTTTAAGAAATGTGGGCTTAAAGCATCCATCCATGGAGTCATCCTAAAGACCTATAAATTGATCTAAAACTTGAATTTTGTTAAGATGATGAAATATAGCCTAAGTATTACATGTGTTTAAGGTTTTGGCACTTGGACATAGAGCGCATAAGTATGTGCGTAAGAATAGCAGAGAAGGGCATGCGTGGGAAAAAAATGAGGATTCGGGACTTAGTCGTTTTCAATAAAGGCTAATTATATACATGGTGTGTAAATCACATTTTGTAGAATACTTGGAGAGCACGTAAAGACTATTCTTGACAAGTGGAAGATCAATTGACATGTATAGTGTTAGAGCTATTAATAGGATTATACCGCAGATTGTATTATTAGTGGGACCGAATACTCTAGTATTTATCATGTAAGGGTGCATGGATATTATTAGCATGCAGTCTATTTTGAAGGTGCTTATGAGGTGAAGGGAAAGTCCCCACTACCTATAAATATGTATTGATTTACACGGTTTAGGGATCCAGATTATTGTAGTGTTATGTTGTAAGTTTGTGGGCATTCATGACTATGGTGATAGTATTATGTATGTATGAAGCTTCTGTGTTTTACAAAAATAATATAATGGATTTTTGTGGTGGATATCTATTGTTGACTCATTTGTTACTATTTAATGCATGGTAAAGTTAATCTTGATTCTGGTATAATTTAATCTTGTTTATGATTGAGATCTAGATTTGGTTTATGCATTGTAATATACTTAATTATTTGTTATGGATCTGGAATATTTGTATGAGTAAGCTACCATAAATAGGGACCTAGTACCCTTGCGCACTTTGGGTGAGAACTCGCCTCGGGTTAAGTGATGTGTCAGTGCACCTTGGGCTGTTGGTGATAAAAAAATAGGCTACATTTTGGTTCTATTTTGGGACCTCTTTTTTAGTTGTTTTCTAGGGTGTTTCATGATGAAGACATACCGGTTGAATTTAGCTAGTATTGAAGAGTGGTTGGACAATTTAGAGGAAGAGTATGCTCAAATATTTAGCACTGGACTCAATTTAATGCATGTGTGTGGGTTGAACAAAATCTATATCACGATCTCTATGAGATGTTCTTCACCATTTTCCCTATAGAGATTTACGAGTGGTTGGTGGCTTATGCATCAAAGAGAAATTGGAGGTTTCGAACACTTGTTTGGATGCAGAAGAATTTTAGGCTTTGTATGATGTAGATATGACTTGGATGCATGTTGTAGATCATTGGTGGAGTCATATTCTAAATAACTACATTCTAGAGTACGTGGTTTCTACTTATTCCTATCTAGAGGTTGTTGAGTTCTAGTTCTTGTAGGAACATAGAGGATCATATCTGCATGGTATCCCTTTAGCAAGAAAGATCTTAATCGTGACCCTCAATTTGGAAGAGTGACCTATGGCTAGCTAAACCCCACCATGCATAGGGGAAGGATTAGGTGTGGTGAAAGATGGTGGATCTAGCGGTAGAAAGATAGAGAGAAGAAAGATGGCTTAATTTTAATGAAGCACGCGAGAGGGATTTGGAGAAGAAGCAAGAAATTGTGGAAAGAATGGTGTTGCGAGAGAGATGGCTCGTGAAGGATTTGGAGCTCACGTAGAATACATGGAGTTGGAGCATCTAGAACTCCCCCATTTGGGAAAGCATGGAAAATAACCCTCTTTGGTTTTGGGTGAAGGCACATCTAAAGAAATATTGAGAACCACGGGCGTACATCTGATCGTACCTGGCGACGTAGCCCTTGCACTTGGTTTTCCAATTTGTAGGACAACTATCAGTAAGCAAGCTAGTGTGAGCAAAGAGTGGCAATAGATAGAGTTAGTTTATAATCAAGTTCAGGAGTTAACTAGGTATCTTATTCATCTATAGTGGTGCAATCTTTATCTGTGTTTTTTGAGGTATAATTTGGGGTATGTTTTCTACGGTGTGTCATTAGCACGAATTTGGGTGCGTAGAAATTTTTGTCACATCTGGAAGTGGCACAACTTCACATAATGTATGATTTTAGTTTAGTACAATTGTTGGAACACAAAGTAGTGCATCCTCTAGTCCATTTCCTTCTACATCAGGGCGATCAAGAGGATCAGGTGGCTTGGGATCTAGTGGATCCGTGATTCGGGGGTGGAGGAACACATGATGTAATACAAGTTTTGGATCTCTTGGGCACGATCCGCACTAGCCCTAGAAAATTTGTATGGAGATGTCTCTTCATCTCCCATAATATAGAGGCATTGAAGATGTAGCTGAGTACATGCATATGTGTGGGATACTATGGCATGTAAAGAGGATTACAACCCCAAGTGTAAGGAAAGTCAATTTTCTACCACATTGCAAGGATGTAGTATAGTTAGTATAGGAAATATGATCCAAACCTGACTTGTGTATAGTATACCACACTATGTGAGGCTTTCTTATGATAGTTCCACATACCCGAGTTTGAGCATAAGAGTGTCAACGTGCTAAAGGATATCAAGCACGGCATGGATGAGAGCATTCGGGAGTATGATACCCAATTCAACACCCTTTTATCAAACTTATCTTATGATATACATCCAAGTCAACATGCTTAATGGTGCATTGGATGATTGATCATGCCTTTCAAAACCACGTGAGGAACTTGAGGAAGCTCTATGCGCTAAGGCGAGATGGGAGTATAGACACAGGTTTGAGCCCATTCTTGGAAGCTCAAATTTCAGCGATGACGAAACATTTAGAGAAATTATCAGCTAATTCAGCACATGACACGAGCGGTGGAATTTGATGCATAGGTTGTGAAGTAGAAGGATATACTAAGGATAGGTGTCCCCATAAATCAAGTGCACCATATGGCTGGACTATGAGATATCACTTGGATCATGATTCAAGTAGGTTTCCACTGTTGCAATGTGCAATAAGAAAGAACATGTCTTGTTACTGCAATATTTGCAGGTCTACCACTCATGATACTGAGAATTATAGGTTGATTGATCAAATTCATGATGTCATTGATACTAGTGTACATCAAACCAGTGTTGTAAATAATTCTAAGGAATAAGGTGAGCATCATGAGCATAATCACAATGAAGGGTGCTCTGATGGAGGCCAAGGTAGAGGTCAAGGTTACCATGGAGGATTCGAGGCCAAGGTCACGGTAGTGGAAGAAGTGAGTTTCCTTATGGAACATGTTATACATGTAGATCCCTTTATCATTACAGTGTGAATGCCCTCATAATATTATTTTTTATTTCTACAGAAAGAACCACAATTATGAAGAATTCCTAGACTTCTATGAATACTTTAGTAAGAAACACAAGCAAGATAAGGTCATGGGAGTGGTTAGAGTGCGATGCAGGCACTGTGGAAGATCAATGGATGCTAAAGTTAGTGCTTGATCCTGAGTTGGTACCTATATTAGTTACTATGCATGTTTAGGTTGCACGTGTTAGGGTAGTTCCAAAGCATAAGCTAATTATTACAAAGGAAGAGGTATTACATACAAAGTATTTAGATCCTACTCATCAGAAGGAGGTTTATCAAGAAACCATGGAGGTGATTAGGAATTTTTAGGGTGAGATACAATGTTTGAAAGAACAGTCATGGAAGTTAGAGTAGAAGAAAATAGTTGAGCTTCCTCATAAGGATGTTGATGATTTAAAGGATTTTTGTAAGATGATGCGACAAGAGAACATCATTCATTTTTATGGGACATTGGAGTTTAGTGAGAAAGATAGATATTGCATGCTAAGTTACCTCCTCATAGTCTAGATTATGACAAAGAGATCACCCTAAATTCAGTTGTTGATGGACTACTATTGAGCAACATTTTAATTGATACAGTGTAGAGGTAGAGGTACTCACTTTGGACACATGGATTCAGATGGGTAGACCACCATTACAACCATCTATAAATGTGTTTTTAATGGAAAATAGGACTAAGGCCACGCTCATTTGAGTTTTTAAAGATGCTACTATTACTATACTGAGGACCAAGTTTACAAGGTACTTTGAGGTCTTGCACTTGCAAAAGCAAAAAGTATTCCATCATTACTTAGGTGCCCTTAGAGTTATGTGAATAATCTTGACCTATGCTTCAACAAAAGATATATCGAGTTTGATAACAAGGAAGAGTGCATCATCATTCCTTTGAAACATAGTAAAGTTTCACCGTATGTAGAGCCTTTAAGTGAAGAGGATTTAAATAGAATTTATGTGGGTACCATTAGAGATCTAAAAGTACTTGAGCCATTAAAGGAAGGATTTCTCGAATGGGATGATGTATAGTCCATGAGTAATACTACAAGTGTTACATATGATAACTAGGAACATTACACTTATGAAATTGTTGGGCACAAGGTAAGAAGTGAAATCACGTGAGTAAGTAGGACACAGTGTGTTAGGCATTTGGGTAGTAACCAGGTACCAAGGTACACTGGTGAGGGGAATCTTGAAGTGTTCCTACGTGCTATGGAAGTTCAGTGGACAGATCAAGTTGAAAGAAGGAATATGTTGGTATATACCTTACGTGGGATAGTAGTGCGCTTGGTGTATGGTTCACGGGGATAATTTTTTGGAGTGGAGAAGTGAGAATCGCCTTCTCTACTATATTTCTACGAAGAAATGCACCTACCAAGACATGTGAATTTCATGGGAAGGATGCTCAGCACCATGTTCAACAATGTGAGAGACTCTGGACATAGGGAAAGAGGCCTTACCACCTTCACTATGGGTGCACAACTTATAATACACCTAGAGATGTTGTGTGTGTGCATGGTATGTTTATGCAGAGTTGAACAGAGAAAAAGGGAACTAGAAAGAATTGACTATAGGTATGATTCATACCTTTGACTATTTTTCCACTAAACCTCTAGTGAATGAGGCATTATAGGTTATGAAGCATTTGACATTGGGATATAATGCAAAGGCTGAGTATATTATCTAGGAGTTACTAGGTGATTCGATCTGGAGGCATTTTTTGAAGAAGAAGAGAAAGATTTAGAACATCTTGGTTGCACTTTCCTAGAAATAGAAAAGGGTAAGATGGTCTATATAATTGACAATGAATAGGTTGAGAACCTATATGTTGAGCTTATAGAGGGTACACGCAAGGTATTAGATAGTTTAGATGAGAAGGCGTGCACATATCATGCACCTATAAAAATGAAGGTCAACATTGGAATAGACGTTGAACCTAAAGAGGCCATCATTAGAGATTATTGGTTTGAATCGAGAGATTGCAAAGATAATTGAGTTCTTTGAACGAATTCTAAGACTTATTTCCTAAAAAATTTCATGAATTGAAAGGGGTACATGAATATTTTGGTGATATGAGGATAAAACTTAAGGAAGGTGCACACCCGCTAGAAAGAGGCCTTACCGGATGAATCCTAATTTACGTGTCAAGGTGAAGGAAGAATTTGATAAGATGTTGGATCCAGGGAGCCTTTAACCCATTGAAGAGTCATAATGGGTTAGCCCGATGGTGATCAGTATTAAGAAAGATGGTAGAATAATAATTTGTGTGGATTATAGGGACTTTAATTATGCATTTTTAATAGATCCCTTTCCCACACCATTTACAGAGGAGATTCTGGAAGGCGTTGCAGGGTGCAAGATCTACTCCTTCACTGATGGATTTTCTAGATATCATCAAGTAAGGATAGATAAAGAGGATCAAGAGAAGAAAACTTTCACCACTGAATGGGGAAGTTTTTCATACACAATTATGCCATTTGGATTGAAAAACATGCCTAGGATCTACCAATCTATTCATGTTTAACATTAAGTATTGAATAATTTTCTATATACTATGTATACTTGGTTCTCTTACCCTGTTCGGGGCATTGAGTGATCTGTCTAGGAACCTATCTGAATATTTTCTACCAATACTCATCTACATCTCAAACCTTAGACAAGGTGACATAGGACAATGCAATCAAGCAGACTTACGAATACTTTGGCAAAAATTTCTAACATACTATTCGTATTACTCATTCCTTGACGGCATACTCGTCAATCCGGAATATATCCTTCACCCACTCAATTGTTATCTAGAATTTCCTTTACTAACTTCCATCAGTCCACTTGCCCAAGGTTTAACCCTAGTTCAGGTTAACAACATAGGTTATGATAGGAAGAGGCTCACAAAGACTTAGGATATATTGGCATATTGGGTCAACCACTCGTGTACCAAGGTACCTTGAGTCCTAGAGGGCTACTTCATATCGTAACTATGCTACTACCCAGTCCTAGAGAAAAACTAAGTTCAAGTCCATAAGTGTGTAGATCTAGATGATCAATGTAGAAGGGTGTTGCCACATGTCAACTACAATGTTGTATCCTCGAGAAGATCCTAATCTTCTCGAAGGTATAGCCCTACAGTTGGTGTGTGCCAACATCCTACAGAATAACCTCATCGAGATGTACATACCCCTAGGAGATTATTAATATTTAATTAATTTGGATGATTAAAAATAGATTTAGCAACCCTACCCAAACCCTAATCCAACTCTCCCTAAGTTCTTTTCCAAATCAGGTTCCATTAATCCTTGGAGAACTTCCATAACTTATGATTTCTTTCGATGTTCTTAATTTTGGCTTAACAAGCAGTTACCAAAAAGAAAGGACAGCAACCTCATAAGTTTTGTTTAATGTGACTTAACCATTCAAGGAAGTGTAACAACCACCTAGGTTGTATCTTAATAGACTTTATTAAATGTAGTCTATGATTATAAATCATATCTTCCTTTTTTTTTACTTTTTCATGAGAGAGGAAGAGTCTTCCTCTTCATGGTTAAGTTCTAGGGTTTAACACACCCTTTATGTCCTTTACAAATTCTAGAGTTTTTATTGTAAGTTCATTACACATCATCTTACTATATTGAATTGTTTAAATAAGAACATTAAATTCTGTAACTTATCTAGCTGCATCACATTTAGGGAAGTTACTCTAATTCCCTTTTTCCTACTTATCCAAGAATACTCATTTAAACATATAAATAACATGAGAAATATCAATAGGATAGGATTCCATTTCTTTTACAAAGGTACAAGATAATTTACACTCAAGCAAGTAAATTCTCATCCTTCAATTCATTTTCAAAACTTATACATTTACAAACTTATGCATTTAAGGCTTACTTGCATGACAAAATCCTTCATTCAAAAGGAATATAACTTTTCTTTTTCAATACAACTCAAGAGCGACTCAGAATTCTTCACTAGAATCAAACTTAGATAATCCAATGCATCATATAATATTTTTCCATGTTTTATCACTTACAAAGTCCATCTCAAAAATTTCTAGCACGGGTCGGTTCAATGAACCGAGCGTGATAAGCTCTAAGCCTTAAAATGAAGTGCATTCCACTAATTGTTCCAATAAAAACAACCATGCTTTAATGAAAATTAGTATTTCATATACTAAGCATAAGTAATAACAAAAGAAGAGCATCAATGAATTAAAATTCACTTCTAAGAGAAGAACAAAGTATAATCTATAATATCTGTCTTACAAATTAAAGTATAATTGATCCTATCAATCATCTTTACCAAACAATAGAACATAACATCTCATTGTTTCCCATTCTACCAAAATAGATTAAAACACTTATCTATACTATAAGATAAAAGAAGTGTTTACAACATGTTCTTACTAGGATGTTTCATCTAGCTTTCAAGTAAAGAAGAAGAGAAACCTGTTTCCATTATGCCAAAGTACACAACACTCGTAAAATAGAAACAGGTGCATTTCATAACATAAGTTGTTTCACCTTAAGATTAACTATCTTAATACCAAACATTTAAGATATTCATCAGAACAGGATGAAATGAAATCCAAGATGGAAAGATGAAACATCAACCAACATACAAGTTAAATTCTCCTTTTTTTTTACAAACCATTCATCACTCCCCTTCTATTTCATTTCCATCAATGATAGGTGAGATAAGGTTGACCAATTAACGATTAACTTTTTCTTAAAGGATCATCAACAAAAGATTCCATACAAATGAACTTATTCCCAACTGTATTAGAAAAAGGCTTAACATAAATGATCTTATCCATTATTCATCCTCTATAACTTAATTTAGTAAAAACCCATTTTTCAAGATATAAATAGTTTAAGTTCATTTAGGAGTTCCCAAAGAAGAACAAGAACACCTTAAAGTAAGAAAGTATCTAATGAAACTTTTCTTTTAAGAAAAACTTCCCATTGTAAGCAAGAGATCCATTCAAATAGGAACATTAAAATAGTGAAGGTCATACACAGTCCATATACACAAAATAATCATAACTAATTGTTGTTGCAAATCAAAAATGACAGACCCTGGATGCAAATCAAGGTTCTAAATTGATGTTTTAGGCATCCAGGTGTGATTGCACAACATGGAAACCTCTCTCCAAGTGTGGGACTTGTGAAAATGAGAGAGAAATCTCCATATTAGAGGCCGGTTCCTCAAACTCCTCGATTTAAATCTATATTTTGCACAACTACAGAGGTTCAGATCCTAATCCTACTCTAAATTGCAAGGAGACAGGGATAAAAATGTAAAAATGAAACTAAACTAAAGATGGTGATGCACCAAAAGGAGTGGTGAAACATTTTTTGCCATGTAAATAGACACAAATTCATGAAATGCAACAAGGGAAAACATACACAAGCTGATAGATGTAATTAGAGGTCTTAAAATGAAGTAAAACAATACAAACAAAGGACTGAAAGCATTCACAGAGTTTGCACTGTCAATTCCATGTAAAAATCTCTTGCATTCCACCATCAAAGAGGTATAAACCTGTTACAAAAAACATGAAAAAAGGTCTCGATTCTTACAACTATCACTTCTTTGGAGGTGAAAGAAGAAGTTTGCATTGCCAAAAAGTGTTCAACTTTGTAGAAATTACTCGATCTAATACAAAGAATCCATGAAATAGCTACACAGCATACAATAATTGAAATCAACAACTCTATATTATATTTTTATTATTTTATTACACTCCATTATATAAGAGATGTAAAATAACAATCCTTACAACAACATTTGTCTTCATATACAACCATACACCCATATGGTTTCAACTCTCACTAATATAATAATAAAACAATACTAATTGTTTTATTATTCTAACTTTAACTTTTAACTTACTAATATAAATTTCCTAACATTCCCCCCCTTAGTGCGAACATGGGGAAAACCTGCCTTATACTTGCACCTGCTCATGATCTGATGATTTTACAGGATGATCATAAACCTAATGGATGGTTTTTCATAGGGTTGACCATAAACCAAAAATGATGGTTTTGCAACTGGTTTACCACAAACCAAAAGGGTGATGGTTTTGCATAGGGTTTACCAACAACCAAAAATGGTGGTTTTACAAGTGGTGTACCACAAACCAAAAGGGTGATGGTTTTGCATAGGGTTTACCAACAACCGAAAATGGTGGTTTTACAACTGGTGTACCACAAACCAAAAATGAAGGTTTTCAAGTGGTTTACCTACAACCACATCATGATATGCCAAGTATTATTCTTAGCCCTCATCACATCTCATTACAGGGAATAACATAGGAAATTCTGTTGAAATCTGCTGCATATATAGAAAATACCAGAAATGTAGAAAACTAGAAATGGAACATTGAGATCATGTTCCCCCCTCAATGTGAAATTTCCTTTATTTTGCAAACCACAATAGGAACACTGCAACCAAACACTCTGCCAGAAATACAAAGAAACAACAAGAACACACTGTATAAAAAAATAATCACCATAGCTGATACGGCCCCATCGTTGGTGACTGACGAGAGGTCGTTGAATGACCTCCAACCTCTTATGCCTCCTTCCTCCAAGAACTTCACTTAGTATAGAAATTCTTCATAGTTATAGTCAATTTTATCTATTATTTTTTCATCTCTAGTTTCCCATTCTACAATTTTGCTTACATCTGTAGGTTTTTTTCTTTTCCATCTACTATCCTCCATAGATTTTTATTCATTAACTGCATCTGGATTTTTACCCTCCATGTATGGAAGTTCAGCCCATTAAATTTATCTAATGGTGTATCCATTTTACTGAATCTAAATATCCAAAAAAATTGAATGTAAATTTGAATTACCTTTGATTCTCTAATTTCTTCAAAAAACAACAGTGATCAATGTGCTGTATAGTAAATTACATGTTTCTCTCAAACTATAAACTGGGTTTTTCTAAAATTTCTACTATGGCTTTCTATATAATAGGTCGTTCCACATGCAAAATTTTGGAGAAACTCAGATCACGAAACAAAAGTTACAAGATCTTCTTTGAGACAAATTTAACTTGCTCTGGTACCAAATGTAGAAATTACTCTGATCTAATACAAAGAATCCATGAAATAGCTACACAGACAATAATTGAAATCAACAACTCTATATTATATTTTTATTATTTTATTACACTCCATTATATAGGAGATGTAAAATAACAATCCTTACAACAACATTTGTCTTCATATACAACTATACACCCATATGCTTTCACCTCTCACCAATATAATAATAAAACAATACTAATTGTTTTATTATTCTAACTTACTAACTTACCACATACTAACCACATTTTACATTTACTATTTACATTTGCATAGTAAATGTACTTTCACTAATTTACCATAATAATAATTACACATGTAATTATTATTCACCCATACAAATGGAGCACTAATATAAATTTCCTAACACAACCCTCGAAGAAATGAGCCAAATCTGGGTTTTACATTGCATGGTCAAGCCCGGAGAGAGAAAACATAAAAAATGTGGGAGCCCATTCCTCATTGATGGAAAATGCATTAAAACAGCATGGAGGACCTTACAAACCCATACCCTGTCATTTTTGACCATATTGGAGAAGAATGCGACCCATTCTGTATTAAATTTGGTTGTTGAAATGTCATTTCTGGCCATGGACACGTACCAGAACTATTTTTGAATTTTCTCTCTCTAAAATGAACCAAAATTAGAAATTTACAATGGAATCATGTATAGAATTTTAACAGCTTTCCAATGATATAAAGAACGCAAAAATCTGAGCTTTGGATCAAAAGATATGATCGTTTGAAGATTTAGGGCAAAAACGGCCCAAAAACGGATCGGCGGGAAAAATTTCAAATTTTACCTCTTTTTTGTCTTTGAAAAAATTTTCAAAAATTCCCCGCGCTCCACTGGTCAGATGCCACGTGGCAACTTCCTATTGGCTGTGGGCCTCAAATGGGAAAATTTTCCACAAAAACTCCGCCGAGCCATAACTTGAAAAATATAAGGAGTTAGGAGGAAAACTTTACCTTTCTGGAAAGCTGAGAGAGAGCTCTATCTGATGGTGTCATTTCCAAAAATTCTATCTCGAGGCACAAGAGAGGCAAGAACACAAGGAGTTAGCCACAAAAATGAGTCAGGGCACATTTTGGATAACAATTTTGCGACTCGGAGGGGTCATCTGCTGCTAAATGAAAGTACCGAGCTCAAGCAGTCCATTGGGCATGGAGCCATCAAATATTCTATTTAGAACCCCAACTGACTTAGAATGTGCAAGGAGGAAGATGGAATATCACATGATGGAAGCAAGGACTGCAAAACATCTCCAGGACAAAGCAAGTTGTACCAAAGCACTTAGGGAAAGCAAAACTAACCTACAGCAAAACAATGTGCAAAGCACTTGGAGGAATGAAAATCTAATCTAATATTTACAAGGTGGTAAATTTCCCTCTAGAAGAAACGCTTGAGATAGATTCCATTGACTGGAATCTGCAGTTCTTCACCATCCAATGAGGCCAATTGGAAAGCATTGTTGTTCTTGCACTTTGTGACCATGTATGGGCCACTCCAAATGGCATCAAATTTTGAATGCCTTCCCGGTTTTTCCCTATCCACATCCCATTTCAACACTAGATCTCCAACCTAAAAAGATCTATCCTTGGCCTTCCTATCAAAGGTCTTTTTGATCAAAGCTTGATCCTTTTCCATTGCTTGGGATGCCTGATTTCTGACCTCCTGCAGCTCCATCAACTCTGCATATCTCACCTCCATGGGCTCAAACTCTAGTAACTCTAATTGCTTCATGAGTTCCAATGTTGGAAACTCAAGTGACATGGGCAAGATTACCTCTCTTCCATAAACAAGCTTGAATGGAGAGTTACTGTGGGATCTCTTGGGAGTTATCCTATCACCCATAAGGCTGATTTCGGTTTGGTATGCCAAGACCTCTCGATTCTCATCAAGAGTCCTCCTAATGATCCTTAACAAGTTCTTGTTTGTAGACTCACTGGCCATTACCTTGAGGGTATTAGTTTGATGAAGTGCTTAGGTAGATCCCATTCTTGACAGCCCACTCAGTCACCTTGGATCTAATGAATGCCAATGCATTATCTGAGATTATTGTAGCAGGTATACCAAATCTGGTTGCTATCCCCTCATAAAAGTCTAAGATGTTGGACTCATTTGCTTCTTTGAGTGCTACTGCTTTAGTCCACTTGGTGAAGTAGTCCGTGGCTGTCAAAATCCATTTGTGCCCTTGACTTGAATTGGGATTGATGACTCCAATGAAGTCCAAACCCCATTGCATGAATGGCTGGTCAACTGAGATTGGATGCAATGGAAGGGCAGCAAGTCTCTCTTTTCCTGTGAAGAATGCACAATTCTTACACCTCTTAATCCATGCATAACAATCACTGAAAATTTTAGGCCAATAATAACCAGCCTTCATGATTTTTAGAGCTATCACTCTTGGTGCAAAATGACCACCAGCTGGTCCACCATGGAACTCTTCCAACACCCTATGAATCTGATTTGTGCTAATGCATCTCAAAGAAGACTCCATTCACATCTTTCTTGAACAAAACTCCATCAACAATGGCATATGGGACAGCCTGCAATCTGAAGTGTCTTCTTTGGGTCTTGTTCATCTCCGGGGGCATAGGCCTATGCTTAGGAAGTGTATAATACCTTGGGTCCAGCAAGGAGTGGGGGCAGCATTGTCTTCTTCTTGATTGCCACTTGGCTCATGGCTGTCCTGGACTGTCAAAATAGCCTCTTCTTCATTGCATACTTCTTTTTGCTTCCCCAAAACCAGCTGCTCACACAATCCTTTCCCTCTTACCAGCTTGGTGATCTTGATCTCAATGTCATACTCCATGACACGGGTGATCCAACCTACCCTTTTCTCATTCAAATCTTTGTTGAGGAGGAAGTCCTTAACCCCAGCATGTGAGACCAGCAACTGGACCTTGTTGTTCGAGACTAAATGCTTGAATTTCTTCAAGCTTCGACATTCTTAAAGACACATGCTTCTCAATAAAAGAGTACTTCACCTCATAGTCATCTAGGCTCTGGCTGAAGAAGGTAATTGGTTGCTCATCATTATCCTTGTTCTGCTGTACCAAAATGGCAGAAATAGTGTCATTACCTCCAAATGCATAGAGGATGAAATCCTTGGAGAATTCCGGGTTGATGAGAGTTGGTGCTTGAGAAATGGCTTCTTTGATTGCTTCAAAACTCTCCTTGCCTTCTGCTGTCCACTTGAAAGTCATGCTCTTCTTTAACATTTTGGTGATGGGCTTGACAAGGGCTGCAAAATCTGGGACAAACCTCCGAACAAAGTTTATCCTCCCCAAGAAACTCTGAAGGGCTTTCTTGTGGCTTGGCAATGGTAGTGCTCTTATGGCTTCAACCCTCTCTGGATCAATTGCTAATCCTTCTTTGGAGACAATATGGCCAAGGAGCTTTCCTTCATGTGCAAGAAAGATACACTTTCTAGGATTTAAAGACACTCCAAATCTCCTGCACCTCGTGAAAACTTGTCTCAAATGAGAGAGGTGGTCTGCTGCATTTTTGGAAAAAACAGTGATATCATCAAGGTAAATCAGCACCACGTTGTTAATCAAACCTTTGAACGCCATGTCCATTGCCCTTTGGAAGGTAGCACCAGCGTTGGACAGCCCAAATGGCATTTTCCTGTATGCAAAAGTTCCCCATTTGGTTGTGAAGGCTGTCTTGAACTGGTCTTCCTCCTTCACCATAATCTGATTGTAGCCTGAGTAGCCATCAAGTAGTGAAAACCTCTCGAGCCAGCCACAACTTGCAAGATTTGCTCCATGGAAGGGAGTGGGTAATGGTCCTTGAGAGATGCTCTATTTAAGTCTCTAAAATCAACACACAATCTGATCTCCCCACTCTTCTTTCTGACTGGAACCAAGTTGGCAACCCAACTAGAATGCTTGATTAGGAATATGATTCTTGACTCAATCAGCTTGTCCAATTCTTTCCTCATGAGAGGCTCCATGTGTGGATTGACTGGTCTTTGTTTCTGCCTGACATGCTTAGTATTTGGATCCAATTCAATGGTATGCTGAGCTAAGTTGGGATTGAAACCTTTCAAATCTTCGTAGCTCCAAGCAAACACATCTGGGAATTCTTGACACAACTGCATGAATTCATACCTTTCTTGTTCAGTTGTCATCTTTCCAATTTGCAATGGTTTGTTCTCTTCTACCAAGATGGATACTGAATCCTCTCTCTTGACCTGAATGTTTGCTTTCTCCTTTCTAAACTGATCATTGGGATTAAAAATGGACTCCAAAGTGATAAGTCCCTTGGGCAGCTTGTTAGTTCTCAGCTGTACCACCTGGTCACCATACTGCTGTTCCAACTTTTCTTGATTCTTAGCTAAGAACTCAGCTTCTTCTTGCAAGAAATGGATGATTTGTTGGTCATTCTCAAACACTTGCCAACCGACATTGTTATCCGGCACCAAGGCCTCACAATCACATGGATGTTTGGATGTACCTTGTCTTTTTAATGCTTTCCACAATGTCAAACGCTGCCCCTCTGCTGCAAGCCCGTCGTGACTTGATTCTCTTTCCTAGGAATGGATTTGATGCCAAAACCCTCAAAATCTTCCATGAGGTCCCACACCCTGTTCTTGTAGCACCTGAGTAGATCATTCTTGGCAGCATGTTGTCCCTTGACCTGATTTACAATCAATTCACTATCACCAAAGACTTACAAGTTCTTTATTTTCTTCTTGATTTCCCAATGCATCCCTTGCACCAAGGCTTCATATTCAGCAGTGTTATTGGAGCATGCAAACTGAAATCTAAAAGCTGAATAGTACTTTACTCCTTGAGGTGAAACAAGCATGGCTCCACCTCCTGCACCTTGTCTACTCCTTGATCCATCAAAAAACAGCTGCCATACCTCATTGTCATCTTCATGGTTTGGCTTGGTGATGCTAGGAATAGGCTGATTTTCTTCGTGTATGCAATAGACCCCTAGCTCAGATTCTTCCACTTCTTGATAAGGATCAAAAGCATGTACCTTGTTTGCCCATTCATCAAGAGTTAGATCCGGGATGCTTCCAACCTTGGTGTCAGCTTCATCGGTGCTTGGGTGGTCTTCTTGATCAAATGCTGAACAATTGGCGTTGATCTGACTTGGAGTGTAAGGCTCAATGTGGAAGTTTGCAATAGGTTCAGACCTGATTGTAGCCTTAGTTCCATACCTCGTTCGAACAAAGATGTGTGACCAATCAGCGAGACAAATATCCCCAATCTTGGTTGTGAATTCCTTGACAAGTATAGGGCAAAGAGTGGTGGAAGGTCTATGACTGATACATCTTGTGAAA
This sequence comes from Taxus wallichiana var. yunnanensis, assembly GCA_018340775.1. Classification (NCBI taxonomy): domain Eukaryota; kingdom Viridiplantae; phylum Streptophyta; class Pinopsida; order Cupressales; family Taxaceae; genus Taxus; species Taxus wallichiana. The sequence goes on along the minus strand of JADAXU010000056.1, from coordinate 1,532,612 downwards.
CAACAACATTTGGACATGCATGCTACTGCTATCCCATATAGTTGCACTACCCCTTTGGATATTGTTTCATACTTGGAGCCCTAGCTGATTAGCTATTTGTTTAGGCATCACTTAGCTACTTTCCCGGAGTCTATCATGCAATTGTGCACTAGCTGATTTCCAATTATTAATGAAACATAGAAAGGAGGGGGTTTCAACATTTTACCTTGTTGTCCTCCATGATTTTCCTCGGCCGGGCAGCATTTGTGAGCACTTTCTCTTGCATCTGAACTTGTTGATTCAAAGTTGGCTAGTCCTTCATGGCAGCTTGTAGCAAATCTCTTTGGCCTAGGATAGATAGGGATTCCCACATTAATATGTTGACATTTGTCTTCTTCATCGATCAATGATACTTGAATGGTGATGAAGGATCTCTTTGCTGTCCCTTTGCTTGTACATTCACTCCTTGCACATGGGCAGCAATAACTGGTATTTGAGTTGGTCTAGGAGCTATTCTTGGCTGCCCTTGTGCATTTGAAATTGGATTTTGCTTGCCAACCATTTGTGGAGCCATGGAAGGTTGTGGATTGGTTGGAGCTAATGGCTGTTCTTCACCCAAATTCCTTCTTTTTGACCTTGTGTTGGCTGCAACACCTTGGGAAACTACCTGATTCATGCCACAAAAATCCTCTGCTTGCCAATTTACCAACGTGGTGTCATTTGGGGCTGATTGTTGTTGGAATGTTTCTTGTTGTTGGTTGTTTCCTTGACTGCCCTCACCCTCCACACCAGTAGTTGTCACCATTAATGCTTGATTCAAAGCACCATTGAAGCACATGGATTGGTTATGAGGTTCATTGCATGGAAAACACCAGTCATACTCCTGAGCAATGTTGTTTTGTGTTGGCACCAATGCCTTAGAGGCAGATATGGCATTTGGATTGTAGGGCTGAAATGGTCTATTGGCAGGAGGCCTTGTTTGATTCATATTTGCAACTGGATTAGGTGGTCTTTGTGGTTGGTATGGCTGCCTGTTAGGCTGAGCTTGGGGCTAGTAAGAAGGTCTAAAACCTTGGGCTTGTTACCTTTTGAGAGTAACCAGCTCATTGCCTAGGTTTTGCAATTGCTTCATGACTTCTTGAAGCTCATTTGGGGCACTTGGAGATGAAGTAGAAGCTTCATTTGAACTCGACTTTCTAGGAGTGGGAGAAGGAGCCAAATTAGGTGCTTGATTAGTATTTGGACTCTCTAAACTTGGAAACAATGGCATGGGAGGTCTAGGGGCTAGTTTGTCACTTGGATCAAACAATTGTCACCCTAATGGCAATGCTATAAGCCATAGGGATAGTTATGCCTCCCATGGACTGAATCAACATAGAAATATCGAATTTAGAGCCTTGAGATAATAGAGAAAAGCACCTTCTTGTTGTTGGCCTAACTGGCACTAGAATTCTCTCCCAAGTCTTTTGAAATCTGAAGTTGAAATCGGTCAGCTGCTCATTAGGAGCTCTCTTGATGGTTGTCAAATACCGCTCCAAAGAGACAAGTTGTCTCCCTTCTCTCCAAATTGCTCATGAAGTGATATACACAGTTGATTCCAATTTGTGATAGAACCAACTCCAAGGCTTCTAAACCATTGCAATGCTTTCCCCTTGAATGAAGATGCTAGTAATTTGACAACCACTTGCATCTCATTGATTTCATGAATTACACAAAGGTTGGAAATGTCTTTAACATGATCACCTAGAGTAGTCTAATTCTCTCTAGTGAAGTATGGAATGTTCTTCAAGGCTGCAATTGGAATTGGATGTTGTGCATTGAGGGCAAGTGGGCTGTTGCCTATGAAATTGACATAGGGGTTGTTTTGCACCATACTAATTGGTCTTAAAACCCTTTTTGACTGAATGAAAGGCATACCAGGTGGAGGAGTTGAGAGAGTTCTATTTGGTGGAGATGGAGACCTTTGAATCCTTCTTCCACTTTGCCTTACTCTTGGAGATAACTGCAGCTATTCAAGCAGCACCTCTTCTTCTCCAACTCTTGACCTTGTAGTGATTCTTCTCATGAGTTTTCAGCCTGCACTAGCTGAAACCAGTTGATTCTTCCCCTTTGAGTCACCAGATATGCAAATTATAGCTCTTTTCAAGCAAGAAAATTGCAGCAGATGCACATCAACTTTGCTACAATAAAAATGAGACCTCTAAGGTCCCACCAGGCGTGCCAAAACTGTTGTTGCAAATCAGCAAAGCACCCCTGGATGTAAATCAAGGTTTTGAATTGATGTTTTAGGCATCCAATGTGATTACACAACATGGAAACCTCTCTCCAAGTGTGGGACTTGTGAAAATGAGAGAGGAATCTCCATATTAGAGGTCTGGTTCCTCAAACTCCTCGATTTAGATCTATATTTTGCACAACTACAGAGGTTCAGATCCTAATCCTACTCTAAATTGCAAGGAGACAGGGGATAAAAATGTAAAAATGAAACTAAACTAAAGATGGTGATGCACAAAAAGGAGTGGTGAAACATTTTTTCCATGTAGATAGACACAAATTCATGAAATGCAATAAGGGAAAACATACACAAGCGATAGATGTAATTAGAGGTCTTAAAATGAAGTAAAACAATACAAACAGAGGACTGAAAGCATTCACAGAGTTTGCACTGTCAATTCCATGTAAAAATCTCTTGCATTCCACCATCAAAGAGGTATAAACCTGTTACAAACTATGAAAAAGGTTTGATTCTTACAACTATCACTTGCTGGAGGTGAAAGAAGAAGTTTGCAATGCCAAAAAGTGTTCAACCCTCAAGAAATGAGCCAAATCTGGGTTTTACAATGGCATGGGTCGAGTCCAGGAGAGAGAAAACATAAAAAATGTGGGAGCCCATTCCTCATTGATGGCAAATGCATTAAAACAGCATGGAGGACCTTAAAAACCCATACCCTGTCATTTTTGACCATATTGGAGAAGAATGCGACCCATTCTGTATTAAATTTGGTTGTTGAAATGTCATTTCTGGCCATGGACACGTACCAGAACTGTTTTTGAATTTTATCTCTCCAAACTAACCAAAATTATAAATTTACCATGGAATCATGTAGATAATTTTAACATCTTTCCAATGATATAAAGAACGTGAAAATCCGAGCTCTTGATCAAAAGATATGATCATTTGAAGATTTAGGGCAAAAACAGCCCAAAAACGGATCGGCGGGAAAAAATTTCAAATTTTACCTCTTTTTTGTCTTTGGAAAATTTTTCAAAAATTCCCCATGCTCCGCTGGTCGGATGCCACATGACAGCTTCCTATTGGCTGCGGGCCTCAAATGGGAAAATTTTCCACAAAAAATCCGCCGAGCCATAACTTAAAAATATAAGGAGTTAGAGGCAAACTTTACCTTTCTGGAAAGCTGAAAAGAGCTCTATCTCGATGGTGCCATTTCCAGAAATCCTTTAGTTCCTTAAGATCAAAAATGTGGACTGAGGAACAAGAGAGGCAAGAACACAAGGAGTTAGCCACAAAAAAATGAGTGGGGCACATTTTGGATAACACTAATTCTTTTACGGGTTCTTCATTTCTTTCAAGGGACCTATCACGAAGAGAAATCCGAGTAGTTACTAACACTCGTATTTACCCAAGATTTCATTCAAAACAATATTATTTACCATACTTTTCAACGTATTATTTCAAGAGTAAATAAAAGAATGAATTTCCAATAGGAATGGTAAACTACAAAGATGGTTCTGTCAAAATCTCACGAGTTTACGAAAACAAATCGAAGACCATGTTTCCAGTTTTCTCCTTACACATGCATCTGTTTCCTTTTAAGAGTTTAGAGTTTTTAAAATGATTCCCTACAGTATTAAACTCAATTTATATGACAAGATCTAACAACATAATTAAGAGATACTTTCTGCCCAAGATTCGAAATACCAATCTGAGCACCATGATGAGCATGAGTTCCTACCAAGATAAAAATCATTCAAATGATTATAAGCAAGTTTGGGTAACTTATGTTCCCTCTTGGTTTACATCTTTTAACAAGAAAACCAGAAAGAATCCCAACTGAACCGACACCTTGCTCAGGTTTCCAATTCCAACAATAAGAAACAATTTCCTCGACTCATTTTGCTTCACATTACTCCATATTGAGTTAATATAACTTCCACATCCTAATGCTAGATAAGGTGCAATGAATAAACTTTTAAACAGTTCAAATTAAAAATCAAGCTTCATTTTCAAATAACTATCATATCAAACCTTGCTTGACAACTGAAGCGGTTTGTAAGATCACTAAAAGAGTTCAAGCCTAAACACCATAAAAGTACTAAGGCCATATTCTTAATGAACTCTCAATATAATACATAAGGTCACAATAAAACACAAACACCAACCAAATGCGGACTAGTAACAGTCCATAATATCATGATAATACCACACAAATATCATGCCATGTTAGGGTTTCAGCAACAACAAATGTTTGCAAGTTAGAAAACAAGAACCAAGCCATCTACTACTCCATTCACAGTTCCTTATATTTATGAAACAAAACACAAGCATCATAGCACCAAGAACCCGACAACAGTTCCCAAATACCCAACAAGTTTCCAATAGAACTTGAGCTTGCATACAAGTTTTCATAAACAAACATGAGCTTTTTACCAGCTCGAGATCACAAAACATTAGTTTCAATAGAAACAGTAAACAACTGATTTTCCCAAGAACTTAAGTAAGAATACATTGGTATGAAAGTCAACAAAACCTAACCATTAGTTACCAAATCTAGTTAAGCCAAGCAGAGTTACAGAGTCGTTCTTGCATGCATTTTTCATGTGCTTAAACAAACACATACTATATTTTAAACCAGACCACTTTTGCAAAGGATTCAAACCAAGAATTCAAGATTTAATAAACTTAGTAACCAAACAACTAGGTACATCATGCAATGCATAAAACTCACAGAGCAAAGTTGCTTTAATGAAAACACTTAGAGGAAAGCAAGAGATTTTAACAATTAGAGCCTATCATGCCTGATAGTATCTATGTCAACTCAAAGAAAACCTCCACCGAGCTCACTACTTCTCCTCTTCTCCACGAAATATCAAACACCAAATACCTTGTCCGCAATGCCTCTTATAAATTCTAGGAAACAAAAAGATTTGAAACTTCAAAAATAGACATGAAGTGCGCTTTAATCTGCTTTGGTTCAAAAACTAGAGAGCATGCAGAGTAAAAATTGGAAAACATGCAAAGTGAAACAACCCAAGAAAAATCCGTTGGCATGCCTACCAAGATGGTTTGGGCTCATAAACTGAAAGAAATTAATTCCATTAATTCCAAATCTCCCGCCTAATCTTCCTTGCCACTACCTAGCCAAGTCTGGTGAATGCCAAGTCAAAATAACATGTATTTCCATTTTAGTGATACTACCACCTAAGCCTCCGCCAAGCCAACTAGCCCCTACCCAAGCTGGCAGTACCGCATACATTAAAAACCTTATCAACATCATAAATGCCTTAGGAACTGTCACCAAAATACATGCGACCACATAAGTCCCCATTCATGCCCAATAGTTTAGGATAGATTACTTGCTTAGGTTAGATCTTAGGTAGATTAAAGTTTATACCTTAGGATATAACACTAACAACTAACCTCCACCATAGGCCTTAGAAAATAGGTTTAGATAATTCCACATAGGTAAATAATTCAAAATGCCATAGTTTAAAGCACTAGGTTAGATCACCATATAGCCTTGTAGTAATAGGTTCAAGTTTAGTTTTAATACCTAGTAACCTTTCCAATTCCCTTAGCACCAAGTTTAGGTTAGAATCAAAATTATATCAAGTAACATAGCTTAGGTAGGAAATATTTTTACCTAGCTTAGGATCCCGTAGGTTAGTCCTTTATAGGATTCTAGTTCTCTCCTATGCCATGAACAGATGAAATCCCAATTATGTCAGTAATGACCTGCCATGGTCGATCTCCAAAGACCCAAACAAAACATACCACTGAATGGAAATATTTTCACACAAAAGAGAATTAAAGAACTTGTATCTACTAAGTTCAGTCCATATGTTTCTTAATTCATGGAATGCCAATTCATCAGTTGTTCATTCTAAACAGATTTAAAACATTCCTTGGATCACTGAAATTGATCCAAGGATGAGTCAAGTAAATAGATAAGTTTACAAATCTTAAAACCAAATTGCAATCTCACCTACAATAAGTGAATCATGAATTCAGGAAAACTATTCTAGTTCAGTCAAAAGATCTTAAGAGCAGAAAATACTTATCCACACCAAGCATGATTTCCCAAAGTCAAAAGAACATATCCTAAAAAGGAAAATCACATGCCAACAATTGAAATGTAAAGGAGGAAAATAACAACTGTCAAGGGTGTTACATGCTTCCCTCCTAAAAGGAATCATCATCCTCGATGATTATTTCTTCTAACAATTTACATCAAGGATAGTCAAATCCTTCACTTTTCTTACTCAAAGTCAAATATTTCAAAACCTTATAGTTCCAGAAATCAGCATTAAATAACTGTTTGTTCAAATTAAATAATTATCTGCCCAAAATTGGCTTACTTAATGTCATATAAAGATAAAATCATAAATCTTTATCAGTCAACAGATTCAATTCTGTTCAAATAGATATGGAAAAGTAGTTTTCATATCCTCTAGATTTTCCCAAGTTGCACTCTCCTTGTTAAACTAGTCCCACTGGACCTTACATTGACTTATTTCTCTATTTCTTAAATGCAACTGGTGAGTTTCCAGCACTCGAATGGGTTTAACCATGATTATTCCTAGGTCTTGGACCTGTAAGGAATTCTAATTTAACACATGTGATAAATCTGAAACGTATTTCTTAAGCAAAGAAATATGGAAAACATCATGCATTCGTGACAAAGTAGGTGGTAGTGCTAAACGATAAGCTACATGGTTGATTACTTCAACTATTTCAAAAGGTCCCACATAACGAGGTGATAACTTGGTAGCCTTGCCAAAAGTTATAGAACTCTTTTTTAGTTTAACCTGAAGAAAAACCTCTCTCCAAGTTCAAATTTCCTGTCAACCCACTTTAAGTCAGCATAACTCTTTTTCCTATCAGCTACTTCTTTCAAGTGTTCACGAATCATTTTAACTTGTTCCATTTCCGTAAGGATTTTAGGTCCAATTACCTCTCTATCCTCAATGTTATCCTAACTAATGGGGGTTTTGCATTTCCTTCCGTAAAGTGCCTCGAAAGGTGCCATCTTAAGAGAAGCATGATATGTATTATTGTATGCAAATTCAACTAATGGAAGGTACTCCTCCCACTTGTACTACTGATCCATACAATATATCTATAACATATCTTCCAAAACCTGATTTACTCTTTCAATCATGTCCATCTGCTTTCGAATGATATACGCGAACTAAAATTCAATTTAGCTCCAAGAGCTGCATTAAGCATTTGCCAAAATCTTGACATCATTCTAGGGTCTCTATCAGATATGATTAATTCAGGTACTCCATGTAATCTGAAAATTTCGTGTACAAATATTTTAGCCAAAACTAGAGAATCATCCTTTAGATTTCTAGCAATAAAATAAGCTACTTTCATTAGTTTGACAACTACTACCAAAGATCATCTTTATTTCTTAACATATGCAATCCTTGTACAAAATCCATGCTTATTACCTACCATTTGTACTACGGTATGCTATGAGGATACAATAAACTAGATGGGTGCATATGTTCCACTTTTACATGTTGACATTCAAGACAATGAGTCACAAAATCAATAACATCCTTTTTCATTCCTTTCCAGAAATATTGTTGTTTTATATCAGCAAGCATTTTTGTAATGCCAAGGTGTCCAGAAAAAGGTGAATTGTGAAACTCTGCCAATAATTTCTTTCTCAAATTGTTAGGCAAGGGTATGTATACTCTGTTTTCATATCATAAGATTCCTTCATTATCAAAGTGAAAACCTTTATATCTTTCATCCTTTGGATCTGCAGCAAGCGCTATTTTTACTTGCTTGAAAGTAAGAGTCAGATTCCATAACACTTTTTACTTCATCCTTAAACTGAGTTCTTAGTGTTATAAGAGTAGAAATGTGCTTCCTACGACTTAGAGCATCAGCCACTCTATTCTTTTTCCTTTAATGTAACTTATGTCCAAATCATATTGAGACAAAAACTCTAACCACCTTCCCTGTCTTGCATTCAGATTTGGTGAGTGAAAATGTACTTCAGCCCCGATGATCGGTTTTCAACTCAAATGGTTTACCCACCAATAATTCCTCCAAACTTGAAGTGCATGAACTATGGCAGCAAGCTCTAAATCATGTGGAGCATAATTCAACTCATGTAACTTGATTTTTCTACTTTCGGAAGTTATGACATGATCATTTTATAACAAAATACCTCCAAGAACTTCCCTGGATGCATTAGTTACAACAATAAAGTCTCCATTAGGATCAAGTATAGCTAAGATAGGTGTTGAAGTCAACTGAATTTTAAAATTTTAAAAGTAGAATCACAATTATCATTCCAAACAAATTTCTTATCCTTTTTTTTCAATGAAGTTATTGGTGCAGCCACCTTAGAAAAATCCTTAACAAATTTTCTATAATAACCTGCAAGGCCCATGAAGCTTCTAACTTCATGTACATTCTTTGGTGTAGGCCACTCGGTTATAGCTACAATGTTAGAAGGATCTCCAGCAATCCCATCTTTACTTATAACATGACCCGGATAGTGAACTTCATTGTCATACAAAGAACATTTGGACAACTTACCATACAACCATCTTTTTCTCAGAATCTCTAAAACTATTTTCAAGTGTTCATGATGCTCCTCAATACTTTTAGAATATATGAGAATGTCATCCAAGAATACAAGCACAAAATTGTCCAAGTATTCTTGAAAGATATTATTCATTAAGTTCATAAAAGTTGCAGGTGCATTCGTTAATCCAAAGGGCAAAACCGTGAATTCATAATGCCCATATCTTATCCTCGAAAGTTGTTTTATGAATGTCCTCATCCTTAATTCATACTTAATGATATCCATACTAAATATCTATCTTATAATATACCGATGCTCCACGCATCTGATCAAATAGATAATCAATTCTAGGAATTGGGTATCTATTCTTGATTGTTGCTTTGTTTAACATCCTGTAATCAATGCACAATCTAAGTGTTCCATCTTTCTTTTTCACAAAGATCACTGGTGCTCCCCAAGGTGAAACACTTGGTCTAATCAAACCTTTAGAAAAAAGTTCTTGTAACTGAGCCTTAAGATCTACTAACTTTGTGGTAGTCATTCGATAAGGTGCTTTAGAAATAGGTTCAGTACCTGGTTTGATTTCAATCGTGAAGTCAAACTCCCTTTTGGGTGGTAATCCTGGTAATTTTTTTGAAACACATCACCATAGTTCTATAACAATGGATAACATTCCATGAAATCATTGTTTTCTTCCGTAGATTCTAAAATTTTTACTGTATATAAGGTACAACCCTTATTTTTGGCCTTTTTAAGTTGCATAGCTGACAATTTCCTAACAAATTTCTTGTTTTACACCTTGAATCTCTGCTATTTTCTATAGATCATCTAAACAACTAATATGTTTTTCAAAATAGTCTACCTTTGCTTTATGCTCTGCTAACCAATTTATGCCTGTGACTATATTATAAGATCCTAAAGGTTCTACATAGAGATAAACTTACGTGTAAAAGCTAGATAAGTCTAGGACTGCCCCAAAAAGACACATACTAACTGTATGAACAGAATTATTACCATAATGTACAGTCCATGATTTATCCATTTTTCCAGCTTTTCTTTTAAGTTTTGAAGCAAGTTTACTAGAAATAAAACATTCAATAGCTCCCGTATCAAAAAGAACGATTCTGGTATGCCAAATAACTTACCAGGAACTTCTATAGGTGTAGCTTGCTTTTCACTTGCTTGTCGTCACCATCTGCGATGTATCTTATGCTGCTGATTACGATCATCCTTCTTCAAAGGACATTGATTCACGTAATTATCTTTGCCACGCTTATAACAACCTCCTACCACCCCTTTTAGGCTCAATTATTTCCATCCTTAAAGTTGTCATTTTGACCTCTATAGGACTTTCGTTCGTTATTATTATTCTTGGCAAAATTGTTCTATATATTTCTAGCAGACTTATTCATTGTTGCTTTCTTATTATTATCAGTGAAACTTACTATTGTTACCAAATTTTTTCCATGGTCCCTTCTTAGGTGTAAGAGAAGTTGAAGAAGATTTTGGAACTTTATTCCGTACTTCCTCCTTATGAGCAAAAATAGGCTTTAATTTCTGTTCTTGCCTTATGGCTTTTTCAACAACCCCTTCCATAGTGGTTCGATTGTGAACATCAACCTCTCCCCCAATAATGGGATTCAATCCCATGATGAATTTTTGTATCCTGAACTTCTCATCAGTTTGATACTTAGGTACATACTTGAGTAGTTTCATAAACCATTCCCAATACTTAGTTACAGTTAACTTCCCTTGAGCCAAGTTCTGAAATTCAGTCATTTTCTTATCATAATAAATTTGTGGCAGCCATCGTTGCCTAAAATAACTTTTAAATTGATCCCAAGTGATGTTAGTTCCATTAATGTTTAGCTCATCCATACAGCTTGTCCCACCATGAAGATGCTTCATGGGAAAGTTGATATGCTCCCAAATAACTTTGGTCTCCTCTCGAGAAGTTCCTTATTACAAAGTACTTCTCCATTTCACTAAGCCAATTCTCAGCTCCATCTCCTAATGTGGTGCCATCAAACTTAGGTGGACTTATCCTTTTTATATCATTGGTGAGTTCAGCTACCAACCTAGCCTTTTTATTTTCCATTTGACCAGACACATTAACATTGATATCATCAACACCCAGTTGGGGTTATCCTCGGGAGGTGACCGATTGTTATTACCAACTTCTTCTTCCTCCTCATTACCCATCACTTGTTGTTTGAGTACAGTCAAATGATCTCTTGTGTCCAACAGGGCAGCAAGGATTTCATCAAGTTTTTGGGTTGTTGCTACTCCTTCATCAGGTGGAGCATTATTCGCAATGTTTCCTCTTATTCTAACCATTTTCTGTTACAAGAAAATTCAATTTTTTATCAGATTATGGACACAATAGGTCCAAGAGCTGCAACCTTCAACTCTGATACCAAGATGTAACATTCCCATTTTAATACTTTAGAAACAAGGGAAATTTTATTTTTTAAGTAATATTCTCTTTTCTAAATACATAATTTAAGACACACATTCCATAACATCCATTCTTATAATAGATAACCATATGCAGCTGTAATGACTCGGTGAGCCACCGATCTATTCATTTCATGACTCGGCAAACTACCAATCTATTCATGTTTAACATTAAGTATTGAATACTTTTCTGTATACTATGTATACTTGGTTCTCTTACCCTGTTTGGGGTATTGAGTGATCTGTCTAGGAACCTATCTAAATATTTGCTACCAATACTCATCTGCATCTCGAACCTTAGACAAGGTGACATAGGACAACGCAATCAGTAGCTTGCGATACTTTGGCCAAATTTTTCTAACATATTGTTTGTATTATTCATTCCTTGACGGCATACTCATCAATCCGAATACGTCCTTCACCCACTCAATTGTTATCTAGAATGTCCTTTACTAACTTCCGTCAGTCCACTTGCCCAAGGTTTAACCCTAGTTCAGGTTAACAACATAGGTTATGATAGGAAGAGGCTCACAAAGACTTAGGATATATTGGCATATTGGGTCAACCTAGGTCAACCCCGTGTGCCAAGGTACCTTGAGTCCTAGAGGGCTACTTCATATCGTAACTATGCTACTACCCGACCCTAGAGAAAAACTAAGTTAAAGTCCATAATCGTGTAGATCTAGATGATCAATGCGGAAGGGTATTACCACATGTCAATGGAAATGTTGGATCCTCGAGAAGATCATAATCTTCTCTAAGGTATGACACTACGATTAGCATGTGCCAAGATCCTGAGAATAACCTCATCGAGATGTACATACCCCTAGGAGATTATTAATATTTAATTAATTTGGATAATTAAAAATAGATTCAGCAGCCCTGCATAAACCCTAATCCAACTCTCCCTAAGTTCTTTTCCAAATCAAGTTCCATTAATCCTTGGATAACTTCCATAACTTATGATTGCTTTTGATGTTGTTAAATTCGGCTTAACAAGCAATTACCAAAAAGAAAGGACAGCAACCTCATAAGTTCTGTTTAATGGGACTTAACCATTCAAGGAAGTGTAACAACCACCTAGGTTGTATCTTAATAGATTTTATTAAATGTAGTCTATGATTATAAATCATATCTTCCTTTTTTTTTTACTTTTTCATGAGAGAGGAAGAGTCTTCCTCTTCATGGTTAAGTTCTAGGGTTTAACACACCCTCTATGTCCTTTACAAATTCTAGAGTTTTTATTGTAAGTTCATTACACATCATCTTACTATATTGAAATGTTTAAATAAGAACATTAAATTATGTAAATTATCTAGATGCATCACATTTAGGAAGTTACTCTAATTCCCTTTTTCCTACTTATCCAAGAATACTCATTTAAACATATAAATAACATGAGAAACATCAATAGGATAGGATTCCATTTCTTTTACAAAGGTACAAGATAATTTACACAACTCATGCAAGTAAATTCTCATCCTTCAATTCATTTTCAAAACTTATACATTTACAAACTTATGCATTTTAGGCTTACTGCATGACAAAAACCTTCATTCAAAAGGAATATAACTTTTCTTTTTCAATACAACTCAAGAACGAATTATAATTCTTCACTAGAATCAAACTTAGATAAGCCAATGCATCATATAATATTTTTCCATCTTTTATCACTTACGAAGTCCATCTGAAAAATTGCTACTACAGTCGGTTCAATGAACTGAGCATGATAAGCACTAAGCCTTAAAACGAAGTGCATTCCACTAATTGTTCCAATAAAAACAACCCTACTTTAATGAACAATTAGTATTTCATATACTAAGCATAAGTAATAACAAAAGAAGAGCATCAATGAATCAAAATTCACTTCCAAGAGAAGAACAAAGTATAACCTAGAATATTTGTCTTAAAAATTAAAGCATAGTTGATCCTATCAATCATCTTTACCAAACAACAGAACATAACATCTCATTGTTTCCCATTCTACCAAAATAGAATAAAACACTTATCTTTACTATAAGATACAAGAAGTGTTTACAGACATGTTCTCACTAGGATGTTTCATCTAACTTTCAAGTAAAGAAGAAGAGAAACCATTTCCATTATGCCAAAGTACATAACACCCGTAAAACAGAAACAAGTGCATTTCATAACCTAAGCTATTTCACCTTAAGATTAACTATCTTAAATCAAACATTTAAGATATTCATCAGAACAGGATAAAATAAAATCCAAGATGGAAAGATGAAACATCAACCAACCAACAAGATACATTCTCTTTTTTACAAACCAGTCATCGCTCCCCTTCTATTTCATTTCCATCAATGATAAGTGAGAGAAGGTTAACCAATTAACGATTAAATTTTTCTTAAAGAATCATCAACAAAAGATTCCATACAAATGAACTTATTCCCAACTGCATTAGAAAAGAGGCTTAACATAAATGATCTTACCCAGTATTCATCCCCTATAACTTAATTTAGTAAAAACCCCTTTTTCAAGATATAAATAGTTTAAGTTCATTTAGGAGTTCCCAAAGAAGAACAAGAACACCTTAAAGTAAGAAAGTATCTAATGAAACTTTTCTTTTAAAAACTTCCCATTGTAAGCAAGAGATCCATTCAAATAGGAACATTAAAACAGTGAAGGTCATACACAGTCCATATACACAAAAGAATCATAACTAATTCTTTTATGGGTTCTTCATTTCTTTCAGGGGACCTAACAGAGAGAAAATCCGAGTAGATACTAATGCTCAGAGTTACCCAAGAGTTCAATCAAAACAATATTATTTACCATACTTTTTAATGTATTACTTTAAGAGTAAATAAAAGAATGAATTCCCAATAGGAATGGTAAACTACAAAGATGGTTCTAGTCAAAATCTCACAGAGTTTACCAAATAACTCATAAGACCATATTTCTAGTTTTGTCCTTACACGTGCATCTGTTTCCTTTTAAGTGTTCGATTTTTAAATTGATTCCCTACAGTATTAAACTCAATTTATATGACAGGATCTAACAACATAATTAAGAGATACTTTCTACCCAAGATTCGAAATACCAATCTGAGCACCATGATGAGCATGAGTTCCTACCAACATAAAAATCATCCAAATGATTATAAGCCTAAACACCATAAAAGTACTAAGGCCGTATTCTTAATGAACTCTCAATACAATACATAAGGTCACAATAAAACACAAACACCAACCAAATGTGGACTAGTAACAGTCCATAATATCATGATAATACCACACAAATATCACGCCGTGTTAGGGTTTCAGAATAAACAAATGTTCGCAAGTTAGAAAATGAGAACAAAGCCATCTACTACTCCATTCATAGTTCCTTATATTTATGAAATGAAACACAAGCATCAAAGCACCATGAACCCGACAGTAGTTCCCAATTACCGAACAAGTTTCCAACAGAACTTGAGCTTGCATACAAGTTTTCATAAACAAACATGAGCTCTTTACCAGCTCGAGATCACAAAACATTAGTTTCAATAGAAACAGGTGGAACACCAGATTCTCCAAAGAACTTAAGCGAGAATACATTGGTATGAAAGTCAACAAAACCTAACCATTAGTTACCAAATCTAGTTAAGCCAAGCAGAGTTACAGAGTCGTTCTTGCATGCATTTCTCATGTGCTTAAACAAACACCTACTATATTTTAAACTAGACCAGCTTTTGCAAAGGATTCAAACCAAGAATTCAAGATTTAATAAACTCAGTAACCAAACAACCAGGTACATCATGCAATGCATAAAACTCAATAGAGAAGAGTTGCTTTAATGAAAACACTTAGAGGAAAGCAAGAGATTTTAACAGTTAGAGCCTATCATGCCTGATAGTGTCTCTGTCAAATCGAAGAAGACCTCCAGCCAAGCTCACTACTTCTCCTCTTCTCCACGAAAGATCAAACAACCAGATACCTCTTCCACAATGCCTCTTATAAATTCCACGAAACGAAAATAGATTTGAAACTTCAAAAATAGCCATGAAGTGCAGTTCAATCTTTAGTTCGAAAAACCAGAGAGCATGTAGAGTAAAAATTGGAAAACATGCAAAGTGAAACAACCCAAGAAAAATCCGTTGGCATGCCTACCAAGACGGTTTGGGCTTATAAACTGAAAGCAATTAATTCCATTAATTCCAAATCTCCCACCTAATCTTCCTTGCCACCACCTAGCCAAGTCTGGCGAATGCCAAGTCAAAAATAACATGTATTTCCATTTTAGTGATACTGCCACCTAAGCCTCTGCCAAGCCAACTAGCCCCTACCCAAGCTAGCAGTACCGCATACATTAAAAACCTTATCAACATCATAAATTCCTTAGGAACTGTCGCCAAAATGCATGCGACTACATAAGTCCCCATTCATGCCCAATAGTTTAGGATAGATTACTTGCTTAGGTTAGATCTTAGGTAGATTAAAGTTTATACCTTAGGATATAACACTAAAAACTAACCTCCACCATAGGCCTTAGCAAATAGGTTTAGATAATTCCACATAGGTAAATAATTCAAAATGTCATAGTTTAAAGTACTAGGTTAGATCACCATATAGCCTTGTAGTAATAGGTTCAAGTTTAGTTTTAATACCTAGTAACCTTTCCAATTTCCTTAACACCAAGTTTGGGTTATAATCAAAATTATATCAAGTAACATAGCTTAGGTAGGAAATATTTTTACCTAGCTTAGGATCCTGTAGGTTAGTCCTTTATAGGATTCTGGTTCTCTCCTACACCATGAACAGGCTGAAATCCCAATTATGTCAGTAATGACCTACCATGGTCGATCTCTAAAGACCCAAACAAAACATACCACTGAATGGAAATATTTTCACACAAAAAGAGAATTAAAGAACTTGTATCTACCAAGTTCACCATATGATTCTTAATTTGTAGAATGCCAATTTATCATTTGGTCATTTTGAATGATTTAAAACATTCATTTTTGCAGAATGTTTTCGTTTTGGAATAGACTTGCTTCTATCCTTTCATTCCTTTGAGAAACAGATAAGGGTTAGGGCTAGGAGGAATACCTGTTGAATGTCGAGAGGGTGTGCGCGTACCATAGAGAGAGAGATCAGATCGACTGCGAAGAACTCCTTTTTGTCTTGGAAGGACTACCTGCAAGTAAGAATACAAGACCACCAGATTTTAATTAGACAAGAAATGAGGGAACTACCTTGGGCCCAGGAAATATAAAACTTCCTTTCGAAGGTGGTCAGTTCCCCTGCTAATATGAATTAACACAAATTCTAACAAATAAGCTATTGTCCAATTACAATTTGTTTACCTTGTTAGAACAATAGAGAAAGGGTTGGTCTTGGTTTAGAATCACGGTGACCGACGCCGGTCAGTGTCACCGGTACCGGTTGATGATAACCGATATCGGTAGGGGTAGTGATTTAAGGGGTTGGGTGAAGGTTGGCTATAAGATGGCTATATGATAGTTATGGTGTTTATAAGGCTGGTAGAATAACTGGGGATAGGTAATGAGGTGATGGAGAAGACTCAGAGGGTATGGGGGGCTGTTCTTGGAGAAAATAAGAGTAAAGGAATGTAATTTAGGTGGAGAGTGTTACCGGGTAGTTGATCCGGGGTAGACTTGTAATTACTATGATTCAGAAATCCAAGAAATATTACTAAAAGAACATATAAGACTTACTAATTCCTGATGAAAATGCAGGTTCTGGGACTACGATGGCGAAGACAGAGCTCAAGTGGGATGATCTAACAATCCAAGATGAGCTATCTCCTCTCCCCGATGCTTGGATGAGTATCACTGGCTCACAGTTATTCGATTGCGAGTCTTGGGCTTGATGTCCTTCTCTACGCCAACTCCTCTCTTTCCTTCACTTGTCTCTGTTCAGCCAAGTAAATTCCGGATCCTTCCAATGACTTCTGATTCGGATCCACGAAAACCCAACCCTTTGTTTTTGGTTGGGAGTGGTCATTTACAGGGAACCGATGGTGGTTACGTGGCAACCGATGCGGTCGAGTAGAACCGGTATCGGTCAGGTCAAGGTGGGCTATTTTTAGTAAAATAGCCACCTTCCCCTCCTTTTCTCCCGAGGGATTAGTTGCGGGCTTGGTCAAGTCATTATGAGGCTGGTTTTAGGTGCGGGTGAGGATTCATTAGTCATGGGTGTGGATGTACACCAAGTTATAGGTCTTAATTAGGTTAGTTTAGGGTTAAGACTAGGTCACGATGAGGTGGCGAAATGAGGTGGCAGGGTATGGCGATGTGGATTTATTAATTATAAGGTAATTAATAAATAATTGTGTAAGGTTTAGGTGATGAGGTTAGGTTGTGAAATGAGATGCGGGGCACGGGGTCGTCGACACAAATTTGGTGTCTACACATTCCTTGGATCACTGAAATTGATCCAAGGATGAGTCAGGTAAATAGATAAGTTTACAACTCTTAAAACCAAATTGCAATCTCACCTACAAGAAGTGAAAAATGAATTTAGGAAAACTATTCCAGTTCAGTCAAAAGATCTTAAGAGCATAAAAGACTTATCCACACCAAGCATGATTTCCCAAAGTCAAAAGAACATATCCTAAAAAGGAAAATCACATGCCAACACTTGAAATGCAAAGGAGGAAAATAACAACTGTTAAGGGTGTTACAAAAGTTCTTGGATTCTTGGGGTGCACGAGGATATTATAGGAATTTCCTTGAAGGTTATGCTAATATGGATGTGCCCTTGGAATAATTATTGAAGAGTAAAGGTAAGTTCCATTGGGGTGAAGCACAACAGCGTGTGTTGGAAACATTAAAGGAAAGGCTTACTACAAAGCACCTATTCTCCACTTTTCTTCATGGACCAAACCTTTTATTTGCATGTGGACACCTATGACATGGTAATTGGCATGGTGTTAGCCTAGCATGGGGAAGTATTGTTGATTATCCTATTTATTTTGCATGTAGGAATTTGACTCAAGCTAAACGGAACTACACAAATATAGATCGTGAGGCCTTGTCCATGATTTACACGTTGCATAAGTTTAGGAAATACTTCCTCAAAACACATTTTATTTTCTATACACATCATGTGGCACTTAGGTACTTGGTGAACAAGCCCTTTCTACAAGGGCACATATGTCATTGGATTCTGTTATTTCAAGAATTTGACTTCAAGGTGGTGGTTAAGCTAGGCATGAGTAATTCGTAACCAGATCATTTGTCAAGGATTAATACAAGTGAGTATGCACATAGCATTGAGGACACAATGTTGTATGCACAACTTTTCAGATTGAGTCATGTGCCCTCTCGAGTTAGAAGATATTGTTGTCTTTTTATGAATAGGTGTGGCACTTGAGGGAATGAGGAATATAGAGAAGAAGCAACTTGTTATACACATCCCACCTTACATGTTTATTAGTGGATACTTATACAAAATATGTTGGGATGTGTAGTCATTTTTATACACTTTGAACAATAGTCTAATCCCATGCACATTGGTATATCACCCAATGGGCACTTGGGTGCTCACCCAAGGCACGCGCGGGTGTCGAGCCCCTCCTTTATATGAGTTTTGTAAAATAAGTCATCTATGACAGATACTTAAGTGCAAAAGAATGGAAAAGAACCATGTGTTCATTCTAAGATCCTAGGATGAGTTATCATATCAATGCATCCATAAAAGAGAAGTATCTAAAAAAATACATAACTGATTCATAACATAAGGGAAATGCACTAGGATTTATGGTTATGAACACATCTATTCTTCATAACATAACCTTATATTCATATTAATGAGTTCAATAACTAAGTTACATTCATTGAGTTCATTATATATAGTATAATAATGTAGAGCAAGGTCATGCATTAGAAACTAAGCTACGTCCTTCATATTACAAGGATAAACATAGACCCAACCCTTTAAATATGCCATCACTCCTATATTTCATCTAATCCCAACCCATAGAATCCTCCATTATATTTGTACAAATCTTCAGCTTTCTTCCCCACCTCTCGCTACTCTTCCACACACACACACCTCTTCTACTACCCACGCCTCTCTATATATAGCTTTTTGCCTTCACCGACATACCTTCTGAGGTAACAGATCAGCTGCCAAGTGTCCAAGTGGTCCTCCAATAGAGCATGCTTCCTTTGATTCAAGCTCTCCATTATTTGCAATGATGCCTTTCTTGATCCTTCTATCACATGTATGGAATATTCCAGTCTTGATCCTACAACTGTCAAGCTAGCACCTTATCCACTCTGCATGCTAGACAGGTCATGCTTTCCTCTTCTGTTATCTAGAACTTTAAATATGACTAAGTGTCAAAACTCGACTTGTCTTATGTGCGTGTGCTATGTGTTCTGCTAAACCCTAATAGAAACCTTCCATGCATGCCTTCAACCCATGTGCCCTTCTTCAATTAGGTCCCATGTGCCCATGTGTCTTCTTGTACTTAGCCAAATATTTTGGGGTCCAATATCACCCCACACTACGCCTATTCTCCATCCTCAGAAACACTTCTCTTCAATGAAATAAAGAATATCGGTCTCAGAATAGGGGAAAAATAATGAAGGAATGAAGAATTTGGGAGAAAGAATGAAAGAATGGGGAGAATGAAGGAGAACAAATGCTTATTTTTAAAGGAGGAGAGGGAAATCCTTCCCTATTTTTACCTCAAGTTTTTCCCAAGCATCAACCTCACTTTGTTCTTACTAATAGAGGTCTCCGACTAAAGTGCTCACCTCTTCAAAACTTAATTCCTCCCCTTTGGTGCTCATTGTCTCAACAATACTTTCCAATTGTTTTCCCAAGTCATCAAGCGCATCCATCCTGTGGGTGATCTAGGGGTATAATTCCTTTAGCTAGCTCTTGATCGAGCCTCACAAGGTCTTGATAGCCTCTGAATTCTTTTCTACTTTGGCTAGGATTTTATCTCTCTCTGCCATGTTCCCCTTATTCTTTTCTTGAAACTCCTTGAGTTCTATTTCATGAGTGGCGACTAGGATGCTTGCCACTCTATCCCTATCAGCGCAGTTGTCATATGCATCTTTTATGACTTGTGCAGCGGCCTGTACTTCTGTAAGGATTTTATTATACCAAGCAACAATCTCGATAAATTTCAGCTTCTCCTCCTTTTCTTGGCATGCCAACACCTCTTCTATAGACTCTAAGGAAAGTGGCCACCTTTCCATCGTGAGGATGCAGGTCAAATCCTCCAAACACTGCAAGGTTGATTCATATTTTTCTCGAGTGGTGCTAGGTCAGGATGCTTTAAAACAATAGCACCCATAATCATTTCAATCTTCTTATGTAGCTCGCGCACCCTTGCTTTCTCCTCTTTCAGTTCACACCTTAACTATGCATTGATAAGATCTTCTTACTTCAAGTCCTTGCTCTTCTCGAGCTCCTTCTTTTCCTTCTCCAATTCCTCCTCTAGGAATCTCACTCTATCATTCCTTCCGAATAGTCTAGCCTCAATCTCAACTAAAACTTTGTTGAGCACATTGCAAACCTGCTCATCTGATAATTGTTGAGAATTCACCAAGGGATTAACTCCTTTTGTTTCTAGCACCTTCATCAATGACTCCTTGACTTACTTCAAACTCAAGTTCATCCACATGGGACTCGAATTCCCAAGATAGCATCTTCTTGGTTCAGGGATATGCACCTTCTTCATCAAATGAAGACATAGCTAGGAGTTGTTCCATTGGTATGGTGCTTTAGAATCATGCACGTAGCACTTTTCTTGGATCATTAATGTATCCCATTCCTTGACCTTGTTCTATTACTACGCCCTTCCCACCTATTCACGCAACCTTTGGGAAGCTCACCGCCTAATTGGGATTCCCACCCATGCTTTGTCATATTCTTTTCAACGCTTTCTTCCTCTATACCCTTCAAAATATCATCCGCGCTCCACTCCACCAAATCCTTAATGGTGCCCACCACCAATTCTCTCTCCATAACTTTTTCCACTTGTTCTAGGTGAGGCTTGGGATTCCCTAATTTTTGGTGTTTACTTCTTTGCTCACCCATTTACCTTGATCCTCTACTTCCTCCTCATCATTCTTCTCCTCTTCATCTCCCTTGTCATGCTTCTCTTCACCTTCCTCCTCCTCCAAGTCGTGTATATCATATATCGTGTTCTCTTCACCTCCTTCAGGCTCATCATCATCCTTCTTGCTAATATAGGCCTCTAATATCTTTGTCTCCTCTGATTCTACCTCTTCTGTCACCTTCTACTTCTTCCTAACTAGTGATTCCAGTATAGGATATTCTTCTTTCTCCTTCTCCTTAACAGGAGACATCTTCTTTGGTGATTCTTCATGTGTGAGGGGCTCTTCATGCTCCGCACCTCTTCTTTTGGGGTATTTTCCTTGACTAGGGACTTCTTTCTATACGCATAAGTGCTAGGCTTTGCGAGTGCTTCCGGTGCGCCCGCCAATTTTGTGGTTTTCACACTTGGTGCCTTTTTGTCCTGCACCTCTTCTCTATTCCTCTTCTTTTGCATGGCCTTTCTCGACTTGTGGGGTCTTCTAGAATGGAGACATCACTCTATAAATATGTGAATTTTTCAAACTTAGGCCTTATGCGTAGATATACCCTTATTCTGACCCTTCCTGATTGGTAACGTTATCGGCTTCATCATTTGTACTTTATTGAAGACATACTTCTCCACGTACACGCACTTCTTAGGGCAGAATATATTTTAGTGCAGCTCGCAGTGTTCTTGGTCGACTTCACTAAGGTCAAAACTTAGCCTTTTGGCCTCCTTGAACCTGTTGACCCCTACTTAGAAGTATTGTGCTGTGAAGGAGAAGTGTAGCTTGCACCATGGGCTCTTAGTCCCATTTGTCAATGTAAACTTGCCAATGCAAAAATGTTGATAAACTACAAAATATTATTCTCCATCCATGAATGTGGGCAACTGCTCTGGGATCCTCTAGTCTACCTCGAATGCATCACACATTTGTTTGTACCACTTCTCTAGTCTTTCCTTATGAGTGACCGTCATGGTTCCCCAAGTTTACTTCTCAAACCTTTTCGCAAGTGAGGTGTTCTCTTCTGGATACTCCCAAACAAACTTTTTTGGCCCATCTGGTACTCCAATCTTTGAGAAGACGATGGTGAGGAGGACATTGTTGAATAAGATCTTTTCTCCTTCCTACTTGTTTCTTATGATTTCATACGCAATAAAGGCATACAAGCTATAGATGGTCCCTTATGATATTTTCCGACATACATTTAACCATGCCTTGTTTACTTGCATCCATCTTTCTTGATCATTAAGCTTGGTGACCAAGCATGTGGCCATCCTCATAATAAGGTCTGGAATTTTTGTGATGTCAAAGTACCGTGAACCCTTTTTGTAGTCATAAGTTGCTACTATTTCCTTAATGGCTTCCTTATCACTTAGATCATCATCTATGGATTCTCCTTCACAATTCAAGCCAGTGAATTTGGATATCAGCTGAGGTGTTATGCGCATCTTATAACCTGTAAAGTAGAAATGGTCTTCATGCATGCATGACATCAACCACTGATATAGCCACTTGGGATTGCCAAAGTAAGGTAACTCATACAATTTTAATAGCCCTGCCTTTTCCAACTTTACTTTCACCTCATCACTGTATATTGGAATTCCATCTGGTGTCCTCTTGTTAGTTGGTTGAACCAACTCCAATGTCATTTCTTTCTCTGTAGTGATCATTTGATGGTTGTAATCACTTACGGCCATTTGTCTCAAGTGTGACACCCACTCGTTTCTTAGCAACACTCTATTTGGGTACTTTTGTATTTCTAGATATAATTCCTCATTGGAGCTCACGATGGTAGTGGTTTTTTTCTTTTCCCTTTCCCTTCTGTTTATTTGGAGAAATGGTCACCTTCTTTGGTGCCATTCTTTCTATCAAGTTTAAATTTTAAAACTCCTTTCTCTACTTTACTACTTTGCTCAATCTTGAAACTCGACTCCTGGAAGAAATCCTTCTATCTTTGTGCCCTAACTAGAAAAACCTTCCACAAGACGGTACACTATAAACTAATTTTCCCCACATTCATGTACTCCTTCCTCTGGGCTACGAGATATGTTTTGGTCACGCACTTAGATTTCTAAGATTCTTCTTTTTTGCACAAATCTCTCTCGATGCACTAGTTCGCAAGAGCGCTTAAATTTCGTGATAGAAAGGTAGAATAATGACTTGCCCAACCTCTTATTTATAGTTTTTTCTCCTCTCTAGTAATAAATACTAAACCACCTACCAATGTACTTAACATTAAATGTGGCTTTTTCCACTACGTCGACTTTAAACGCCCTTACCCAATCACCTAATCCTGTGTGAAAAACCTTTTACAACCTTCTGGCACATAAAAATTGAATCCAACCAAAGACTCTTATGCACACGTCTACACAGACCGAAGGAACTTCTTCTATCCTTTACCTAATTTTTTCCCTCACCTACCTCATGTTTTTCCTACGCTCTTCATCCTTTGTACATGGTCTTTGTTATAGCCTTCTTGACACCATAATTCATTATCGATAGTTTTCCCACACGCTTTCTTAATCTTACCCACTTCCTTCTACTGGGCCAATTAAATTTTACTATTATCTTATACTTTGCTTTGCATTACTCCACCCCACACTAAAATAGATATGTGTTCCTCTACACATACACAACCTTGGAAAATAATGTGGTTACTGGCACATAAGGCACAAAATGGAACAAAAAGAAAGCAACAAGCAACGAGAAAGGGAAACACGGGAAAAGAAATAGCATAATATGGGAAATCCTAAGCTAACTAGCAATCTTTGCCTTATTTACAAACACCAAGAAGACTTATTTATAATAGGGCTTCAGCCTACTCCCATTGAAATGACTTGGTAATCTCATCCCATCTAGCGCTTGTAACTAGAAAGTGCCTAAATCAAGGATGTACAAGATGATGTAAGGGCCCAACCAATGGAATTTCAACTTCCCTAGATGGCACAAAAACTTGGAATCATAGAACAATACCATCTGCCCAACCTCAAACTATTTTTTCTTGATATGATGATCATACCATGCCTTTTATCTTTCCTTTTCTATCTTCTGACTTCATCTAGCCAATGATCACATTTTGTCTAATCGCGTCAACTTATCAATCCTCTCTTTCATTGCTTGATCATCATCCAACCCTCTGCTGCGCGTTATACACAGTGATGGTAACATGAATTCAACTTGTAAAACAACTTCCATACTAAACACCAATTGAAAGGGTGTGGCTTTGTTTAACCTCTAGTAGGTTTTCTTGTATGCCCTTAGAATGGTGATACCTTTTCATCCCAAAGATTATCTTCCAACATCAAAAATCTTGGTCAACGTGTAACTTAGTATTTTGTTAAATGCTTCAACAGCTCCATTTTCTTGAGGGTGATAAGTGGTAGTCTTGTGAAGGGCCATGATAAATTCTACTAGCAGAATCCTGACCGTTTCATTGAGAAAATGTGTACCCCTATCACTTGTTAAGCTTAAAGGAAAACCATAATTGTTGATTATATTCTCCCATAAAAATCTAGTAGCTTTCGTTGTAGTGTAATCCTTTGTAAGTGTTGCCTCTACCCATCATGTCAAGTAATCAATGCAAGTGATGATATACCGCGAACCAGTCCTTCACGCGGCTGGTGAAATTTTCCCTACAAAGTTGATTGCCCATTTTTCAAATGGTTCGAGCTAGCTATTGGTCACAAGGGAATTTCATCCCTCTTCCCAGGTTTTCCAAGGCACTGGCAATGGTCACAAGCCTTGTAAAACTCAATACAATCTGGTAGATGGTTTCCCACCAAAGCCCTACTAGTAAAATCTTCCACATGGTAGCATTTCCTGCATAGTGTCCTCCTACAATCCCACCATGCACTTCCTCCATAATTTCCACGTGCTCATGTTCCAATATGCATCGGTGCAGAACCTCATCATGTCCTAACTTATACAGATCTCTACTAATCAATATGTAGGGTGCGACATGTATTGCTAATTGCTTCCTCTCTAGAACCTTCATCATGTTTGGCATCATACCAATTTTTAAGAACAACTGCGATATCTTCCAAGTCTAAGGATGCGCACCATAACCTGAACAGTTGCACGCTCTAGCATGGTATCCATAATGCTTTACACATCCTCCCTTGAGTTAATCCTTGATAAGTTGTTAGATCCCGAATTCCTCTTCCCTATTTTTACAACCACCATGAGCTCAAACTCTTGGAATAATAGGATCCAATGGCATATACGCCCTTACAAAACAGCTTGTTCACCAAGTATTTAAATGCCATATGGTTTGTGTAGAATATAAAGGGTGTTTCCAAAAGGTACTTTTCTAAAATTATGCAATGCATAGATCATTGACAATTCCTCGCGTTTAGCAGAGTTGTGTAGTTCTATTTTGTCTTGTCAACTTCCTTCTTGCAAAACACAATGGTGATCAACAATCCCTCACCAGTTGTGCTAGTACTTACTCCCATGGTTGTTCTGAGGCATCAACATGCACATGGAAAGGATTATCCCAAGAAGGAAAATGTTGTATGGGAATAATGACAAGCCTATCCTTCAAAGTGTCAAATGCTTCTACTACACTCTCCCCAATAAAATTCACTTTTGTGTTTTAGCAATTCCTCCAAGGGTGCGGAAATCTTGGCATATCCCTTGATGAATTTCCTATAGTACCCCGTATTCCTAAGGAATTTGTGCATTGTGCTTTGACTAGTAGGCTCCCCTAATCCCATAATAACTACAACTTTGGCGGGATCCACTAGTAAGCCTTCCTTACATATAATATGTCCTAATAGGGTTCTAAATGGAGTAGCAAAGACACATTTCTTAATGTTGAGGGATATCCTTAATTTCCAACATCTCTCAAACATCAGCCTCAAATTGTCACAATGGTCTTTCACCAACCCATATACAATCTAGTCATCCAGGTAAACTTGAAGAAATTTATGGATGAAGTCCTGAAATGCTTGTACCATGATGCGTGAGAACACAATAGGCACATTCTTCAATCTAAAAGGCATAATTGTGTAGGCAAAACTTCCCCATTCAGTGGAAAAAATTTTCCTTCTCTAGTCTTCCTTGCAATCCCGATCTAATGATACCATGAGAACCCATCCGTGAAAGAGTAGACTTCACGCCCCGGCCACTCGCTCCAAAATTTATTCAAGAAGGGGGTTGGGAAAGGGTCAATGACATATACTACGTTCGTGTCCCCGTAGTCCACACAGATCCTTATTCTTCCATCCTTCTTAATACTCGATGACCATTGGGCTTATCCATTATGATTCTTCCATAGCCTCACCGATACCGGATGATATCATCTTTTATATTTCTTCCTTGACCCGTACGTGTAAATTTAGATTCATCTCGATAAGGCATCTTTAGGATCGAGTGTGCACCCTCCTTCAACTTGATCTTCATCTCCCCAAGGAATGGTGGACACCTTTTAGTTCCCTCCTAGAACTCGCGCAATGTATCAATGACATTTGAAACTTCCTTTTCCAACCAATAGTCCCCAATGATAGCTTCCTTAGGTTCAATCTATGTCCCAGTGTTAACCTTCATTGTTTTCAATGGCTCATGGCGAGTTCATGCTCGATCATCAAGCACTATCTATGACTTCATGTGTACCTTCGAAATGGTTAACATCCAAACTTTCTATTTCTTCACCATCTACTATATAGAACATTTTTCCTTTTTCTTTTTCCATGCATGCGTGCTCAAGCTGTACTTCCTCTGATTCTTCTTCATTAAGGTGCATCTCCAAATAAGGCTCACCCAGCAACTCCAATAGCATATCTTCTACTATAACACTATCTCCCATCGTAAGGCTCTTGATTACTTGCAACGCCTTATCCACTGATGACTTGGTACTCCTATACTCGAAATCTTAAATGAGATCAACCGCCAACTCTTGCCAATTACCTTTTTATCGGTGCATCTCTAAATGAATATACCATGCACGTACACAGCCTTATAAGTGGAATACAACTTATGCACACATAACAAAGGTGGTAACACTTTTGCACTTCCCATCCATGCCTTCTCACATGCTTGCACATGAGATGAGGTTGTCTCTTTACCATGGTAATCTTGTATGACAATGGGCGCATTGCTCCTGGATAACCTTAAAGAAAATTTGATTCTTACCTTGTGCCATTCTAGGAGGCTCTCTCGATATGTATCCCACTAGTGCGTTACAGGTTCCAAGAAGGTTATAACTAATTATTTCCCTTCTCTCATCCTCATTCTTCCACTGAGCCTCCATTTCTCACAAGAAAATTTTAGGGTATGCTCCTCCAGAGTAACTTGGAAGTGTGTTCCCTCCTAAGCACTTGACTGAACATGCATTCATCACCCTTGTTATAGATCCTCTCAACTATCACCCAATCAAATCATAAGTCCCATGCACCCAATTATCACATGTCACACTAGTGGTATCTCTCAAGAATCGAGCATATTTAAACTAGATAAGTCCCTCTGGGATGAATTATCTCGGGATCTCTCATGGAATGCACATAGATTCTATCGAGTACTTTGATGAAACCTAGAATTTACCAATAAAATTTTAGGCATGCTAGCACATCACTCATCCTAGATTGAGAACTCACCCAAAGTGCACAAAGGTACCGTGCCCCTCTTTAGGGTTTCTTTGTAAGATGTTAGCATGATGAAGACTTAACGCATTTAGATTCAAAATTAATACAAAATTCTACAGAGCATATTCGAATATAGATCTCAAGAGTAATGATTTAAATGATATCCCTAACGAAATCAAGCATGCAAGAACCAATTATACTCGGATTAACACTCGATTCAACCAATACATGCCATTTTTTTAAACATGATAAATAAACAGAATCTTATTACAATAGATAATACCATAGCTTATGTGCATATCAGATTTGGCAAAGATAACTTCACGGTAACTCGGTTCTCACACACACTCTATACTATGCAGATCATTTTATATTTATAAGGGTGGGGAATTTTCCTTCATCACTTGCATAATTCCAAAAATAGGTCGCATGCTGAAAATAGCCATGTGCCTTTAAAATCACAGCCACACATGCAAGTGTGTTAACAATAGACCTCTTCTAGTTAACTGAAGTAGCAAATCTATTCTTCGCTTGCAAACATGTAAATAATTTAGTAGCCACTCCTCCAAAAATATTTGATGCATGTTGCAAAAGTCTTTACCCAATTTGTGTGCTCGGCACGCTATCTCCAAAAATAGCACGTACAAGTTAAAATGGCTAAGTCCCAAATCCTCCCTTATCTTTCATGCGTGTGTTTTCCCTATCCTTTTGTGCCTTTGACCGCACCCTATTCTCTCACACAAACCTTCTGTGTGCCTTATGCTAAGTATTCCACTTAAATCCGCTCAACATTACCCCACACTTAAATGAATTGTCGCCTCGAAAATGGCTACTTGAATAATAAAGAATAAAGTAATGGAAATAATGTAAAATAATTTCTATACAAAGAATAAGTATTTACGTTGCATCACCCTCTACTTCAACTGGAAGAATCAGTTCTGGATATTCTTCTTTTATTGTTTCCTCTAATGTCTTCCACTCACTCAGTGTGACCTCTACCTTTTCTAGAATATTCACTGCAATGGACTCTAATTCATCATGTGCATTTTCTCCCTTCTCATTTGGTAATACTAACATAATGTTAGCCACTGTAGAAATTCTCCCTTCCAGCAGATCCATCTTCTATGCTATGAGTTTTCTGAGTTCATCTAACCTGTTCTTGTGGGGTTCCTAGGCCACTGCAAAGGCCTCGTCCTTTTACTTCACCACTACTAGTCTCTCTATGTGCCCCAAAGTTTCATCCTTCATAGCTTTTAGGACTTCATTTTCCTCTACCATATTCCTTATTCTTATAACTACCTCTCGGAGCTGTCACAGAGATATTTAATGCTTGATCCACTTTCTTCAGCTCCTCCTATAGAGTTTGAAGCAATTCCTTGTATGATGAAATTTTTGCACTCACCGGAGCCTTTGCCCTCTCTCGCTTCTTGCTCAGGGTATTTTGGCGTTGTCATCCTAACTAGGTCCCTCTTCAAGCACCAAATCGACTAATGTGTGCACATAGTGCATAGCTGAAGGGAACATTTTGGGTACCTTGGGCTCTAAGTGTGGTCTTTCTTGGAGGACATGATCCCCGATCTCCTCTGCCATGCCAATAAGAACCCCATTCTTTTTCTGCTCCAGGTCATTTTCTTGTTTCAAGCATGCGATCTTAGCATCCTTGGCCTTGATCTCTTCTCTTAGCACCTTGATAGTGGCATATTTTTCTATGTTCCTCCGCGCCACCTCTGTAGATACCTTCACCAAGGCATTGCTTACCTGCTCATCAAACATAACAATGGGTTTCACGATTATATGTCTAGCCTAAGGTTCCTTCTTCAACCTTCTTAACACACAAGATTCTTCGCATACGTCGAATTTTGGCTCATCCATGTGTGTGTGCATAGACCAAGATAATTGCTTTCTTGTGCACGTGGTGGCCATGTCCTCATCCATCAGCTCCCATCCATATAACTCCTTAGGACTCACAGTGCTTTGAAAATAGGCGTGGAAAATTTTACTTGTGTCCTTAGCATAGCCCAAATATGGAACAATAAACTCTCCACTTGTCCTTTTACTTCTTGGCCCCTTAAGAACTAGTGTGCCAAGATTTGGAGTTGGATCTTTAGTTTCCTAGTAGTATCTTGCTTTGTCTCTCCTTTCTTTACCCCTTCTCCTGTATTCTTCACATCTTTATCTTTCATTTCTTCATCTTTTGGCTCTTCCACATCCTCTAGTGGTGTAGGAGATCCAGTGCACTCTCTTCAAACTCTTCCACCTCCTCGTTTAGCTTCAATTTTCACCTTCTCCTTTCGTTATATCCTTCGTGGAGAGCGTCACGGTGATCTCCGCACCGACTCGGGAGTATATCCCCAGTCTTTTTCTCCCGAACACCCTCTTAAAGTGGCATTCCTCGGAATTTACTCCTACCTCCAATTATTCATCCCCTTCTTCTTGTTTCTAGGGTGGAGTACTCGCATGCTCAGATTCTACCTTGTCTAAGGGTTGCCTTCATCCTCTATGCACCAAGCCATCACTGTCTTCACACTCTTCCTCCTTATCATCTACTTCCACAGTTTTGGTGGGCTTTGAAGCTGGTACATTCTCTATTGTATGCTTTCCCTTAGGTGTCCCTCGGAGAGCAAACTTGTTCTCCATATATTTGTTTCCCTCCAACTTGGACTTTAGCTGAAGGTATATAAGTGTGGACCCACTATCTCCAATCACCAAACTTACGAGCTTCATGCTTATCATGTCTAGAATCAACCTCTTTATGTAGGTAGTCTTCCCTGGATACACATAGGTCTTATGAAGCATATGGTAGTCACAGTCTACCTTGTCTGCAACAAAGTTCAGGCATCACGCATTGTTGAACCGATGGACAGTTACTTGGAAATAGCATGTTGTGAAGGCATATGGCATTTTACACCAGGGGCTCCAAGTCCCATCCTTCATCGCAAAACATGTGATGTAAAAGAGCTAATATATTGCAAACTAGACTACCTCTCCCACCACCAAAGATAAATCCTTGGGGATGCACCACTACTCTTCAAATGTTGTGTGGAGCCTATCATACCACATATCCGCCCTTTTCTTGAATGACCCACTCATTGACCCTTCACATAAGTATTTCTCAAATATTTCCTCCAAGGATTTATTTTGCATGGGGTACTCCCAGATCTTGTTCTTTGTCCCAGCAAGAACTCGATCTCCAAAATTACTAAGGATAATAGGATAGCGTTAAAGCTTATTTTCTTACCTATGCATGCTTCCTCGATGATAGTGTTTACAATGTATCCTGCTATGTTGTAGATTGTTCCCTATGACATTCTCCTTGCAATGTGTAACCACATTGTGTTCACCTAGGACCATATTTCTTGATCATTTAATTTGGTGACCAGATTCGCACCTTCCCGTACTCACCGTATACTTCTTTAATTTATCTATATCCATTACATGCATAACTTTTTTGTATCCTAACTCCTTTTGTGTCTCCAAGATGGTTACTTTATCTATTAAGTCATTGTTCAGGTCCACTCATGTGCCCCTCAATCCTGTTATAGTGGAAATCAAAGTGGTAATCCTTACCTTGCATCTAGTGAAATAGAAGAAATCTTCATGTACCCTGCTCATCATCCACTAGTACAAAGGTTCATACTTTCCAAAGTATGGGAGCTCATACAAATGGTAAACTCCAATCTATTTTAGTAGCTTCTTTCCCACATCATCATACACTAGTATATCCTCGGTTGTGCACTTGTTTGTCTTTGTATTCAATAGTGTGTCTCAATTCCTTTTTGTTCTCTGATGTGTGGTGGTTGTAGTCACTAATCTTTCTTTTTTAGACATGGGAATCCCATTCTTGTCCCACTATCACACCTTCTAGGTATTACATCTCTGAAAAATTTCTCTCGGGAGAAATTTCAACCTCTGCTTCCACCTTCTTCTTCCTTTTGCTCCTACGACAGGTGCTTTCTTTAGTGTCATCTGTAAATCACAACTCACTGTCCTCAAATTTTTGTTTCCTAGCTTTTACAATGTGCAAACTCAAACCCTAGCTCGAATTTGTGTTCCCTAGTTTAAATTGTGTTCCCTAGCTCTTTTGAACACTCTGCTTCACTCAAACCCTTCACCAATGGGGACGTAAGCTTCTCCAGTGCACAAATCTACTCCTCATTTCTAGTTTCACACTCTTCGCACCTCAATACTATTGGCTCATCTCAATCACACTTAGCTCTTTCAATTTTTTATGATTTACAATGGTAAGAATGAACTCGTATCCCTTCCTTATATATATTTTCAAAATTTGGTGCATTTATTTCTCCTTCACCTACCAACATTCCTCATTAAGTGACCATTTTCACATTTTTCTGCATGGTACATCTTCACGCCTTAGTCATAACCTTTTAGCGCACCTTCCTACCTTCTAGCTACAAGCTTCTCTTCAACATGCTTCCATGCACCTAAGTACCTCATCACTACAGCCTTCTCCTGGTAGTCTCCATGGCCGCCACTTACCTCGTGTTATACTGTTCCTTCATTTATCTCCATCTATGGTCCTCATTTGGAAGCAATCTTCTTTTCACCAACTCTTCAAACTTTGAATAACACTTATAGCAGTTTGTTCCTTTATGTGTACCCATTTCTCAATAACCACCCCACACAAATGGTATGTGCAGTCCTCTGCACATAAAAATACTACAAATGGTAATTAGCTTCGCACGCAAACGCACTTATTTCACAAAACAACAACTAAATTGACAAAGCATAGTGACGAAGAAGGAAATACATTAAGGGAATACATAATTGAAAACCTAATCTAAATGACAATATTACCTTATTACAAAAACCAAGAAGACTTATTTATAGTAGGGCTTTAGCCTACTCCCATTGAAGTAACTGGGTAATCGTATTCCATCAAGTGTTTCTAACTAAATGCTCATGTTTCAAGTATGTGAGCGATAACATATGGTCCTAACCAATGCACTTTGAGTTTTCATGGATGGCGTAGAAACTTAAAAGCATAGAGAAGTACCATTTGTCCGATCTCGAGCTTCTTATCCCTAATGTGCCTATCATTCCATGCTTTCTGCCTAGATTTTTCTTACTTCTGACTCCAGGGTGTTATTTCTCACTACTCATCTAACTTAATCAACTTGTCAATTTGTTCTTCTAATTCTCACTCATCGCTTAGACCTCCGGTGCACACGATAAGCAAAGAAGGTAACATGAATTCGGCGAACTGCTTATGTGTCAAACACCAATTGAAAAGGTGTGGCCTTATTTAGCTGCTTGTATGTTGTTCTATACACCCAAAGTACTACAAAACTTTATCATCCCAATCCTTTCTTCCAACATCATAATTTTTTGTTAATGTCTTGCTTAAACTCTTGTTGAAAGCCTCATAGTCCCATTTACCTGAGGATGATATGGTGTAGTCTTATGGTGTGCAATCATGAATTCATCCAATAAAATTTTGATTGTCTCATTCAGAAAATGTGTGCCCCTATCACTAGTCAAACTCAAAGGGCATCCATACCTTGTAATAATATTTTCCCATAGAAACCTGGCTATTGTAGCCATTGTACAATCCTTTATAGGCACTACTTCTTCCCACCTTATTAGATAGTCTATGCAAGTAATGATATATCTCGATACAGCCCTGTATGCAGCTAGTGAAATAGGACCCACAAAATCTATAGCCAATTTCTTAAATGTTTCTACACTAGTAATAGGTCTTTGAGGCATTTCATCTTGTTGACCTAGTTTCCCAAGAAGCTGACATTGATCACAAACCTTGCAATATTCC
Source organism: Taxus wallichiana var. yunnanensis (assembly GCA_018340775.1). Classification (NCBI taxonomy): domain Eukaryota; kingdom Viridiplantae; phylum Streptophyta; class Pinopsida; order Cupressales; family Taxaceae; genus Taxus; species Taxus wallichiana. The sequence goes on along the minus strand of JADAXU010000056.1, from coordinate 1,498,985 downwards.
TTACAATCTTTATATTGAGTCTCCCACCATAATCCTATGAGTAAAATCTTACACGCAGTGGCGTCACTTGCATAGTGCCCACCTACAATGCCACCATGAGCTTCCTCCATGATATCTATGTGATCATGTTCCAATACACAAGTGGCACAATACTTCATCCCACCCAACTTGTACGGATCACCGTTAATCAACATAAAGGGTGTCACGCGTATAGCAAGTTGTTTCTTCTCTCGGATTTCATTCCTTTTGGAGCCATACCTATTCGTAGAAAGACAACAATATCCTATAATTCCAATGGCATACATCAGTAACCTATATAAATGGGCATTAGGCATGGTATCTTCAATTTCATGTGCTTCTTGTCCCAATCGTATTCGGATAAATGGTCCGGTTTAGAATTACTTTTCCTTGGTTTTACCACAACTCATGAAATAAAATTATTGGAATAAGAGTGATCCGAAAATGGGTGTTTGAATCTAACACTTTTTAATGCTTTCAAGGATCTTCAATTTTAATCAACTTAAAAGGATTGTATACTTCCAAAAACTAATCAAAATATGATTTAGGACTGAATTCAAACTAAAATTAAGTTTGCAATTTACTCAAAATTTCACTTTGTTTGATCGAAGCCCCAAAAATCATTGTTTCTTGATTTTAATCGATTTTCCAATTTTATCAATTACTGATTATAGTTGCATCCATATTCATATTTTGAATTTAACTTACTTGCAAATATCAGAAATTGAAAATAAAATTAGAACACAACACCCAAATTGTTTATGGGGTTCGGAATTCCTACGTCCCTGGGTTTGTGGTGAACCGATCCATTAATAATGTTAAATATGTAAATACAATAACCTTTACATTAACCAATAATGAATCAAAAACCTACAAAACTATGTTTCAGACCTTCGAAGGATGTTAATGGAGCTTAGCCTATGTCCTTCACCTTCCTGATCCACTTGCAACAATGTCTCCCTTTGGTTCTATGCCTTTGTGTGACTTTAAAAGAAAATAAATTTGTCACAAAAGCTCTAAATTGGATAAATGATCACACCATCATGATTGTCTCGAAATTTTGAGAAACTTTCATATATAACTCGAGATCTAGTTTTGAGTGGAAGTGCCTCAAAATTGTATTTTTCCAAAACTGCTTGTTTATTGGCTTGACACGACCTGCACTCCGACACTTGTCCCTTACAAATACAAGTGAGCTTTATTTATACCACTTACAAGAGGGTGGCGGGTTGGTAAGGCTTTATCTTTTTAGATGAGGTGTTGGGTTCAAATCCCCCTTCCATAGGTTTAGGCGCCCAATTTAGCCATTGACCCCACATTTGGTGGGAAAGGGATATGATAAGCCTTTAAATAGCTTTTTGTCCACAAAATCCTCCTTCTCCCATGGGATTAGGCTTATTCCCATGGAATGGATTAAATAAAATATTATTATTATTATTTTAAATCCAAAACCACTAAAAATATGCCAAGTTTCATGCCCATAATATGCCATTTGTCCATGTTAGAGTGTGCCACGTCATCATTTGACCACAACTTTGACTATGCATATCTTTCGCATACGAACTCAGATTTGGTCCGTTCAAAATGCGTCAGAAAGCTTGTGACGAGCTCTATACCATGGAACTAATTTTTAAAAATTACAAGACCATCAATTTTTCCTTGTCACCAATTGCCACATGTCACCTTGTCATTGGTCCACTTGTTGACCTATTGACCAAAGTTGACTTCCCTGTTGACTGAACTTTGACCAGGACATAACTTGAGCTCAAAGTGTTTGTTTTTCACGTTCTTATAGTCATCAAAAATATCTCTAAAGAATCTACTACACTGGAATGGTCTAGGGAAGTTTAGTGAACTTTTGACACTAAAAATATCCCCTAATCACTCCTCCCTACTGAGAAGGTTTTTGTCCACAAAACATGCTATCCCTTCTTGCATTGCAAAAACACATACAAGAACCTAAAATAACATTATAGGTTAGTAAAATTTAAATATTTGATTAGCTAATTACATAATTGATCAGATAATAACACCCAATTAAGTTAGTGTTCAACTAAAACGCCGCCCCACATCAACATTGTACACAACTATGTGAACTGTCATACCCCACTGTAATGCCATCACAAATAACTGACTAGATAATAACACCCATTCTATTACAGAAATCTAGTGTTCACTGTCACTTTGTGATACGACCAATTACTTAAATTACAATTTCATAATGCAGATCAATATACCAGACATCTAAACTACCCACAATTAGGCTAGTGCCCACTGTCCATCTAAAATGAAATAACTGCAAATATTCACTATCCAGAATAAATTAGACTATCAACACCCAACAATAGTTATAGTCAGCAAATGAATCCACGTGAATATGCCAAAAAATTGTATCGCCATCACAAATAATGAGTCAGATAATAACACCCATCTATAACGAAGTTAGTGTTTAATTGACACTTTGTGATTATGTTGATTACAAATGTAAATATTCACTATCTAGAATAATTAAACCATCAATGCCCAAAATGGCTATAGTCAAAATCTGAATCAACATGAATATGCAAATATTCTATCCATACATTGAACTGTAAAGGGATAGATTATAAACTGTATGCTTACCCAAATTGGTGAACTGCCATAATCTACAAAATGATCACCTGGTACCTTTGCAAACCAGTTTGTTAGTGTAATAAATTTACACCCTAATTGCAACCACATCTGATAGTTACAAAAATCAAATTTTCCCAAAATAAGGGTCTTATAAATTAGTGCAAATAACACATGTGGATACAACAAGTTTGTCTATTTATTACAATATCAAACAGGTGCCCGAATGGGTCTTATAAGCATCCATAATATTTGCACAAATGACAACACTATAAAACTACAAGTTTCAAAATAGACATTTTGATGATGCCCATATCCATGCATACTATTGTTAGAAATGGAATAACCAACCAAAATGTGAGAAGATGAATATGAGTATGATGAACCTATCACTCAAATATTCTCTATAGCTGCTTCCAAATTATTTCAAAGCTAAATATAAACATAGGATCAAATCCCTAAAATATAGCTTTGAAAATGTTTGCATACTATCACCAGTTATTGTAATGCAAACATAAAGTTGAGGAATGTTTTTCCCATCGAATTACTTGGATTTCTCTGTTTAGGTGGTTTTACTTCCCCAGTACTAGAATGAGAATTTACATGAGTTGGATCAACAATTTTGGTTTGACATTATTTTCCTTTTTAACAACTTTCCAATGTTGCACTGAAGGAACATACCAACACATCTTAACATCATGATCATTCCTTTTACAATGGGAACAAAATTTAACTTCCTTATTTTTAGGATTCTTACCCATTTTTCCATTCCCTAAAATCTATCTAGGAGAATGATTCCTTTGTTTAGGGGAGGTAACCTTTTTTCCATTTCTCTCCTTACCAAGGAGATATTGGTCTTTAGCACTTGCCTTATCATTCACAAAAGGCATTAACTTCTTTATCATATTTTTCCTCTTCCAACAATATGTTGCAGAATGATTAGTACCTTCACAAAACGTGCAAGGAAAACCATACTTTTGTCTACCAAAACTATATTGTTCAGACTGAAAGAGTGTTTTAGAAGTCTTAGGATTAAATTTCCCCTTAGTGTTATTTTTAGTGTAAGTGGGAGGAGGTGGAATTTCATTACCTTGTTTACCTGCTTTCTTACACCTTTCATTGTTCCTCCTAATGGTGGAATCCTGTAATTCTAGAGGCATAGATCCTTGGCTGATTGGAAGCTTGTCTTCCTTCAACTACTTTAGAACTTTCTCCAATTTCTATTTGCCCACTAGAATAAGCCAAACTTGTAAACTAGGGTTGATCCTCTACCTGTATTGGGTTAGCATCACCTTGTCCATTTTTACCAAGGCCCTTTCCGTTAAATCCCATCTTAACCATTAGTTTAGACTCAATTCCCTTAGTGTGTTTTTCAAACTGACCTAAAGGAATATCTAAAACTGAATGAGAGGAAGAATTAAAATGTGAACAACTTACAGTGCATTCTATCATAGTACATGCATCTGATTTGGAAGGCATTTCCTTCTTGTGTTCACCTTGTTGCAGCTTTTCCAAGAGGGCATCCTTGGTCCGTATTTCTTCCTGGAACTCTTTAACAAAGCCCATTAACTTCTTGCTCTCTACAAACATCTCATTGGAATACTCCTATTTCTTGGTTATAGAGGATTGTGGCTTAAATTTTAACCGCACTATTTCCTCTTCCAAGGAATAAAAATTAGCTCTCAGGAAAGAGTTTTCTTCCTAGAGTTGGCGGTTTATGGCTTCAAGCTCATCCAGTTGCTCCTATTTGGATGACTTGCCCATGATTCCTTGTTCCTACAAACACAACCTGTACTTCCAAAACTACACACTGCAAAAGAAGATTAAGAAGACCCAAAATGTCTCGTACACCAAAACTGAAATCAATATTTGAAATCAAGCTAAATTTTCAAACACAATTAGAAGCTAATTCAGCAATCTAACTACTCGATACCAAACTTGATCTAAAAAGGGTGTTTGAATCTTACACTTTTTAATGATTTCAAGGATCTTCAATTTTAATCAACTTAAAAGGATTGTATACTTCCAAAAACTAATCAAAATATGATTTAGGAATGAATTCAAACTGAAATTAAATTTGTAATTTACTCAAAATTTCACTGTTTGATCGAAGCCCCAAAAATCATTATTTCTTGATTTTAATAAATTTTCTAATTTTATCAATTATTGATTATAGTTGCATCCATATTCATATTTTGAATTTAACTTACTTGAAAATATCAAAACTGAAAATAAAATCAGAACACAACACCCAATTATTTACGGGGTTCGAATTCCTACGTCCCCAGGTTCGTGGTGAACCGATCCATTAATAATGTTAAATATGTAAATACAATAACCTTTACATTAACCAATAATGAATCAAAAACCTATAAAACTATGTTTCAAACCTTTGAAGGATGTTAATGGAGCTCAACCTATGTCCTTCACCTTCCTGATCCACTTGCAGCAGTGTCTCCCTTTGGTTCTACACCTTTGTGTGACTTTAACAGAAAATAACTCTATAAAAAAGCTCTAAATTAGATAAATTATCACACCATCGTAATTGTCTCAAAATTCTGAGAAACTTTCATATATAACTCAAGATCTAGTTTTGAGTGGAAGTGCCTCAAAATTGTATTTTTCCAAAACTGTCTCATTTATTAGCTTGACATAGACTTGACACTTGTCCATTACAAATACAAGTGAGCTTTATTTATACCACTTACAAGAGGGTGGCAGGTTGGTAAGGTTGCTTATCATTTTTAGATGAGGTGTTGGGTTCAAATCCCCCTTCCATAGGTTTAGGCACCCAATTTAGCCATTGACCCCACATTTGGTGGGAAAGGGATAGGATAAGCCTTTAAATAGCTTTTTGTCCACAAAATCCTCCTTATCCCATGGGATTAGGCTTATTCCCATGGAATGGATTAAATAAATTATTATTATTATTATTTTAAATCTAAAACCACTAAAAACCTGCCAAGTGTCACGCCCATAATATGTCATTTGTCCACGTCAGAGTGTGCCACGTCATCATTTGACCACAACTTTGACTATGCATATCTTTCGCATACGAACTCAAATTTGGTCCGTTCAAAATGCATCAGAAAGCTTGCAATGAGCTCTATACCATGGAACTGATTTTTAAAAATTACAAGACCATCAATTTTGCCTTGTCACCAATTGCCACGTGTCACCTTGCCATTGGTCCACTTGTTGACCTGTTGACCAAAGTTGACTTCCCTGTTGACTGAACTTTGACCTGGACATAACTTGAGCTCAGAGTGTTCATTTTTCACGTTCTTATAGTCATCAGAAAGCTCTCTAAAGGATATACTACATTGGCATGGTTTAGGGAAGTTTAGGGAACTTTTGACACTAAAAATATCCCTTGATCAAAGAGTTTCCATCTGCATATGTGCCCATGTAAAACGGGATTATTTACCAAATAATTCAATGTCATGTGATCTATTTAAAATAAAAATGGTGTTGCTAGTAGGTACTATCTAAATTTATGTAGTGCATAGATCATTGACAAAGCTTCGTGCTCTATAGTTGTGTAATTATTCTCTACAGGAGTCAAATTTCTACTAGAAAAAGATAGGATGATCTATAATACCTTCTCCAAGCAGAGCCAACACCACACCAATGGTCATGCCAGAGGCATCCACATGTACATGAAATGGTTGGTCCCACAAAGGAAAGCACAGAATAAGTGTGGTAGTAAGTTTCTCCTTTAATGTCTCGAATGCGCATTGTTGTGGTTCTCCCCAGTAGAACATCTCTTTTCCTTTTAGTAACTCCTCCAAAGGTGCGGCAACCTTAGCATACCCCTTTATGAATTTTATATAATACACAATGTGACCCAAGAATCCACGCACCTCACTTTGACTAGAAGGTTCGGGAGGTCGATAATGACTACAACCTTAGCGGGATCAACCAACAAGAATTCCCTGTAGATGATGTGTCTTGACAAGATTCCAAATGGCATAAAGAAATACACATTTGTTGATGTGCAAGGAAATACTCAACTGTCTACATCTTTCAAACATCAAGCACAAATTGTCACAATGATCCTTAACAAGTGCATACACCATCCAATCATCTAAATAAACTGCGTTGTGAATAAAATCTCTGAATGCTTGAACAACTATGCGTGTAAATTCGATAGGTACATTTTTCGGACCAAAGGGCATCACAAGATAGGAAAAGTTGGCCCATTCGGTAGTGAAAGTAGTCTTTTCTTGATCCTCCTGTGTAATCCTAACCTAATGATACCCAGAGAATCCATTTGTAAACAAAGACATTTCACGCCCCACAACACATTCTAGTAATTTTTTAGTGAATGGCGTAGGAAAGGGATCAGTCACACATGCAACATTTAGCTCCCTGTAGTCCATAGAGATCCTAATCCAGCCATCCTTCTTGATACTGATCACCATTGGACTAACCCATTTTGACTTGTCTAGGGGCCTTATAATTCCGCACTTCAACATTTTTTCAATCTCTTCTTTGACTTTTTCACACAAGTTGGGGTTCATCTTGTAGGGTCTCTTTCTGATCGGGTTTACACCTTCCTTATTATTTATCTTCATATCTCCTAATGATTCATGCATGCCTTTAAGTTCATAGTATCCTTGAGGGAATAAGTCTTGATAATCCCATAGTAACTCAATGATTTTTGCCACTTTAGAGTCGGACGATAGTCTCCAATTATTACTTCGCCTCAACATTTGATCCATCTTCATATGTTCATGATAGGCGTGTTTGGTCTTATCTACACTATCCGTAACTTCACGCCTACCTATTGAATGCTCTACATCCATATTTTCTACTTCTTCATCATCCACCGAGTATCCCATCTTTCCTTTTTCTTTCTCAAGGTAAGCGCGCTTTAGTAGTGTGGCATCTGTCTTTGTTTCTCCAAGAAATCGCGCTCCTAAGTCTCCCTCATCAAATAACTCTTGAATGAGTTCTTCCTCCTTGGTGTTATCCCCATAGTTAAGCGCTTTATAACCTTTAATTTCTCTTCTACCATAGGTTTAGTAGAGAAGAATTCAAACATCTGGTTCATTCCTGTAATTAAATCCTACCAATTTCTAGTCTCTCTATGGATTTCCACACATACATACCAAGCACACGCGCACCTTGTAAAGTGGAATAAAATTTATGCACCCAGAGTGAAGATGGTAAAGCTTCTTACCCTCTCGTCCAGTCTCTTAAACTACTAAACGCAGTTCTAAATAGGTTGATTACCATGATAAGTGCATATTTGAGTAGGTGCATTGCTCCTGTAGAACCTAGTAACAAGAGAAATCCTAATTTCATTCCATCCTACAAGATTATCCTTGTGAACCACCCACCAATGACATTGTTGTCCCACGTAGGGTATATGCTAGCATATTCCATCTCTCTAACTAGTCTACCCATTGTTCCTCCATGGCACGCCAAAATAATATGGGATCTCCTTCTCCATTATAACAAGGTACCGAGTTGTTACCTATTCTCCGATATAATGTGGTATGCTATCCCTAGCAATTATACTCTTGACTTTACGCCTACCAACTCATAAGTACTATGAGCCCAATTATCACAAGCAACACTTGTAGTATCGCTAATAGACTATGCATCTTCCCACTAAATAATTCCTTCTTTAGATGGCTCAAGCACCTCTGGGTCCCAGATGGTGCATACATAAATCCTATCCAGGTCTTCCTCACTCAAAGGATTAAAAAAGGGCACAAATGTTTCATCTATGAGAGGGATAATAACTCTCTCCTCCTTGTTTTCAAAGCTTATATAACCCTTTTTGAACCAAATATTGGAATTATTTTCATAACACCAAGGATGTCCTAGTAGAGCTGGGAAGCTCTCTTCCTCTACCAACATTAAAACCTTAAAATTGTAGTGAACTTGGCTCCTACTGCATGGTAATTGATGCATCTTTTAAAACTCTGATGGGAGTGGCCTTAGTCCGGTTAGCCATGAACAATACATTCGAAGATGGCTGCAATGGAGGTCTCCCCATTTATACCCATGCATCTAAAGTAAGAACATTGACTTTCACGCATGTATCAATCAATATATTACTCAAAATCCACCCATCCACAACAACATTTAGAGTGATTTCCTTGTCATAATATAAGCTTTGAGGGGGAGATTTGCATGTAGGATTTGTTGTCTATTCTCAATACCTATGCACGAAGTGTTTCCCTTTAACCAATTCCCTAACATTGGAATGATATTATCCTAGCGCAACATATTGCACACTTCTTTCAAGTCATCCATATCATATTGGACCGTTTCTGATGCTTCCTTTTGCACCATATTCCATGAATGCTCCTTTAAATATTGTATTTCACCCCGAAAATTCCTTAGTACCTCCATGGTTTCCTAGTAAACCTCCTTCGATTGACAAGATCTAGGTACCGTGCATGTATGTAACCTCCTTTTTAGTGATGGTAGGATTTTGCAGCAATGTTTCTTCGACGTGCACCACTTCAGCGTGGGTAGTGATTCTTACCCGTAATGCCTCGATTTTGGTTCCATCTTGGGCATCCACTAATTTTTCACCACACGCTGTATCTAAACCATCCTTGCACCTTTTTTATTTATTTATGATGTTTTCTAATATGCTCATACAATTCCAGACATTCCTCATAACTATGATTCTTTCCACATAAATAACATGTAATATTTTGAGGAAATTCATGCCTGTAGTGGTCAGGAGATCCGCATGTATAACATGTTACTCAAGGGAACTCACCTCGTCCACCACCACAGCCTCATCTTCTGAATCCACCATGGTATCCTCGAGCTCTTCCATGACCTCCCTTAAAATTCCCTTCATTCCATTCATAGCGTGCTTGATTGTGATTTTAATCCGGATGCTCGTTCTTGCCTTTAGAGTTATCTGATACTCATGTCCATGCGCACACCGATATCTATAACATTATGGATCTAACCAATCATCCATAAATCTTTTGTGTCATGAGTCATGGACCTACAAATTTTATAGTAACAAGAAACTTTCTTCCTTTTTTGCGCATTGTAATAATGGGCAGCAACTAGAAACATGGTTTAAATGACATATCTCGTTGTCTAAAAGCAACGAGCTTACTAATCATGGGGAGAAATATCCTTTGTGTGACCTTCCACTTCACAATCTATGCACCAAATCCCTATGCACGTCTCATGTGCTTAATTTTTGATAGCTTCTCCAACTTTTTCCCCATCACTGTGATCTATGCTTCAAAAAATGGGCTCACCCCAATGTCTATACTCTCGACTTCCTTAGCACATAAAGCTGCTTCAAGTGTTTTACACAAGTTAGTGTATGTCTTATGTGATATCACCATTCTAAAAGGTGTAATCAGACCTCCAATGAATGATTTTTCATGTTGGCTTACATGAATATCATAACAAAGCTTAGATAACAGCATTTTGAAATGAGCATCATACTCTCTGACACTCTCAGTAGTGCCTTGCTTAATATCCTAGAGCATAATTATACTCTTTTTCTCAAACTTCGGGATGTGAAACTCTGTAAGGAAAGCCTCTTTAAAAGTTGCATAGTCTACGCAAGTATGATCAAGGTCAAATTTTCTGTACCATCTGTGTGTGTGTCCTTGTAACATAGTGGTGAATTGACTTTCCCTGCGCTTAGAAGCCGTGATTCCCTTTGTGCGCCATAGTATTTCACACATGTGCATGTTTTTGCGGTATCCTATATGCCCCTATACTCTAGAAGATGAAGAGACATTTCCATGTAAATATTATGTGGTTGGTGTGGACCCTTCCCACTGATCCAAAACCTCTTGTGTTTCCTCTTCCTCCGAACCACCGATCCACTAGAACTAGAACCACATATAACCCCGATCCTCGAACCTATAGCCGAGTTGGACCGGAAGATGTACTTCCTTATGTCCCAACAAAGTAGTATTGAACTACACCTCTGCATCTGTGAAGTGTTATTACTCCTAGAAGAGAGTCCAAAATTCTACACGCCAAAATTTTGTGTGGAAGATACACCTGAAAATGTACCCCCAAACAACAACAAAGACATTTGTGCTGCCATCGATGTGTTTGTTATATGACTTACTCCTGCTCTCCCACTTCCTAAATTATCTTGCTAAGTGTTTGTCATATTAGATACTACAAGACCAAGTACAAAGGCAAGGTTGCCAAGTAGACTCGGATGTATGCCCGCGTCCTGGGTCGTCTCTACTGGTGCTTCCATGTGAGGCCGAGGAGGGTTCCCTATCATGCTTTCCCAAATGGGGGTGTTCCTGATGCTTCGGCTCCACACCTTCTGTGTGAGCTCCAAATCCTTCAAGAGCCATCTCTCTCCTTGACGCCATTTTCTCTGCAACATCCATCTACTTCTTTATCTCCCTCTCATGTGCCTCATTATACTCAAGCCGCTTTTATTCTCTCTTCCTTTCTGCTATTAGGTCTGCCATCTTTCACCTAACCGCTCCTACCCCCATGCATGGTAGGGTTTATTTATTTATTGTTTTTCTTTCCAAGTTCGGGTTCTATCAAGATTTTGATCGCTAGTAGAATTCCTTGTAGGTAAGTTCCTTGGGATTGTTCATAACACCATGAAACCAAGTATCCATAGCAAATTTCCAAATCAGATCACTATTATAGAGGACCTAAAATTCTTCCTACGTCCAAACAAGTGTGTGCTACCTCCAATTCCTTTTAGATGCATAAGTAATCAGCCACTTGTACATGCTCTACTATAAAAATGGAAAAGAAGCTATCATACAAACTATCATACAAATTTTGTTCCACCCATGTGCATGCGTTAAACTCGGATCCGGTGTTCAACCTCCATATGCATTCTTCTTCTAGATCATGTATTCACTCCTCAATAGTTGCTAGGGTCAACCAAGAGGTCTTCATCGCAAACCATCCTGAAAATAACTAAAAAGAGGTCCTAAGCAACATAACCAATAATGCAATCTAGAATTTACCGATAAAATCCCAAGCATGCTGGCACATCACTCAACCTAGACTGAGTGCTCACCCAAATCGCGTAAAGGTATCAAGCCCCTCTTTAGGGTTATTGTTGCAGGATGTTAGCATGATGAAGAATTAATGCATTCAGATTTGAAATTACATTCTACTGAGCATGTTCAGATTTAGATCTCAAGATTAATGGATTTAAATGATATCCATAAAAAATTCAAGCATGAAAGAACCAATTATACTCAGGATTACACTCTAATTCAGCCAATACACGCCATTATATTAAACATGATAAATACATAGAAGCTTATTACAATAGATAATACCATAGCTTATGTGCGTATAATATTTGGCAAAATAACTTCACAATAACTCAGTTCTCACACACACTCTATACTATACAGATCATTACATATTTATAAAGGTGGGGACTTGTCCTTAACCACTTGCATAATTCTAAAAATAGGTCACATGCTGAAAATAGTCATGCACCTTTATAATCACACCACACATGCAAATGTGTCAACAATAGACCTCTTCTAGTTAGGTGCGAGAAAATATATTCTTAGCTCGTAACCATGCAAAGCACTTAATAACCACTCCTCCAAAATAGTCGATCCATGTTGCTCAATTATTTACCTAATTTGTGTGTTCGACACACTATCTCCAAAAATAACCCATACACATGAAAATGGATAAGTCCCAAATCCTCCCTTATCTTTCACGTGCATGTTCTCCCTATCCTTCCATGCCTTTGGCTATGCCCTATTCTCTCACATGAATGTTTTGTGTGCCTTCTCGCTAAGTATTCCACTTTCATCCCCTTAATAGACTTCCTCTCCCAAGGGCTCAAGTATAGGCGCTGACTTCCCATATGTTAGAGGGATAATCACCCTTTCTTCCTTATTCTTAAAACTAATATATCCCTTGTTAAACTATAGGTCAGAATTGTTCTTGTAACACCATGGGAACCCAAGAAACGTTGGAAAGTTGTGTGCCTCAAATGAGCACCAAGACTTTGAAATCTCTAGTGAACTTGGCCACTTGAAATGGTGATATCTCGCATATTTCAAGAATCCAATGGGCATTGCCTTTGTTTTGTTTTCCATATATAACACACTCGAAAATGGTTGTAGTGTGGGTCTTCCCATTTTATGTCAGGCATCCAAGGTAAGAACATTGACCTCCACTCATGTGTCGATGATGATTTTTCTTAGAAGCCACCCATCAAAAATTTCATATAATGTAATCTCCTTATCATAGTCAAGGTTATGAGGAGAAATGTTTGCATGCAAAACCTACCTTTCGTGCTCTACTCTGACGCGTGGTACCTTCTCCCTCAACCATTCTCCTAGCAAGGGAATAATATTCTCTTGCCTTAACATCCTACATACTTCTTTGACTTCATCTAAGTCCTTCTTCGAGCCTCAACATTCTTCGTTTTCTCCAATTTCTTTGACTACTCCTTTAGAGATTGGATCTCTCCTTGCAAACTCCGAATCACATCCATAGTCTCTTGATACACCTCCTTCTAATGAGAAAATTTTGGATACTTTCCATGTACCACTTCCTCTCTTGAAACCAATGTCCTTTGTCTTGGCATCTCCTTGGTGTGTGTGGCCTCTACTCGTGTTGTCACCAATATAGGTTCTATTCCTAACTCACTCACCACTCTTGGCATCCACTATGAATTGGCCTTCTTTATACTCACCATCCCAACACCTTTGTCCTTCATGTGCTACTAGTTCATATGCTCATAAAGCTCCAAACACTCTTCGTACTTATTTTTCTTTCCACACCACGAGCATAGCAAAAAATCAAGAAACTCACACGTGTAATGCTCTGTAGATCCATAGTTATAATAGTTTCCTCATGGGAATTCACTTCATCCTCCATCGTAGTTATTATGACCATGAAATCCTCCATGAAAATTTTTTCCACATGCTCCTCCATCTACACACCTTTCATAGCGATGATCATCATCCTTGGAACTACTTGCAAGACTAGTCTGGTGCACACCAAGATCAATAGCATCATGAATCTAATCAATCAATCTGCAATCCTTGGTATCATGGGTCATAGAGGTACAGATCTTATAATAGCAAGAAACATTCTTGTGGATTACACGTTGTAGTAGAGGACACCTATTTGCATCATGATCCCCATGGAAAATCTCACAATCTATCGTCATGGTGCGTACTGACTTCCGAGGGAAACTATCCTTTGCATGCCCTTTCACTTCACAATCTATACACCAAATCCCACTATAAGCCTCATGCACTAAGTTTTCAGACAGCTTCTCCAACTTCTTGGCCATTGCAGCAATTTGAACCTCCAAGAAGGGGCTAACACGATCAACGCTCCCAACCGCCTTAGTGCATAGGGTAGCTTCTAATGCCCCACGTGGGTCTGTGAAAGTATTGTGTGATAGTGCCCTTATAAATGGTGTTATCAATCCTCCGAAAAACCATTGAGCATGTTGAGAAGGGTGAATTTCATAGGATAGTTTTTACAAGAGAATTTTGAACTGCACCTCGTACTCCCGTACACTCTCTACCACTCCTTGTTGGATCTCCTTCGGAGAGTTGATGCTCCTCTGCTCGATTTTGGGATATGGAACTCTGTGGGAAGGCATTCTTTAATTGAGTTTAGTCTACCACTATTTGATGGGGGCCATACTTCATACCAACCATGCATGCGCCCTTATAATGTCATTGCAAATTGACTTGCCTTTTGCTCCGAGGTAGTGATCACTTTTTCTCACCATAGTAATTTACACTTGTGCACATGTTCTGTAGCATCCTCAATACCCTTTTCGTTTGGTAAGTGCAAAGACATCCCAAAACTACTTTTAGAGGTGGTTGAGGCCCTTGTCCTCCTTATCCAAAGCCTTAGTTCCCTTCGGTGTTTCCTCCTCCACAAGATCCACTAGATTCACTAGGTCTTGTTCCTCCTGACCCACCAGATACTCTAGATCTGCTAGGTCCACTAGGTCCCCCAACTCCTACACCATCATTTCCACCTCTTGTAGCCATCAAATGGCCTGAAGTGGTCACACCTAGTGTTCCCAATGTCCCACTAAACTATGTGTCGATGGTTTGTGATATTGTCCCACTATTAGTTGTGTGTCCCACACCACTCCTAGACATGATACCCAAACCTTGCGTACTTACACCTTGTCCAAAAGTTCATCCAAATATTGGAATGGTTTATGCATCCATAGATGTCCCAAATGATAAATTAGATCTCCTGGGCGCAGATTGGTTACTTCCCCCAATACCAACTAGGTTAGCAATACTTGTTTCTTGATTTGGAAAACCAAGCGCCAAGGTTTGGTCACTAGGTGGGTTCAGATGCATGCTAACAAATCTTCTTTTGCATTCGATGAACTCTCATTAGAATCCCAAGGGGTCTCTCTCCTAAGCTTTCCAAGATGGGGTAGCACATACTACTCAGGTTCCACATCATTTGCATGAACCTCAACTCCTTCCCGCAACGTCTGCCTCCATAGATCCATCACACTTATAACCTTGTGTTTTCTAGAGTTCTCCCTTTCACGTGCTTCACCATACTTGTGTCATCTTTCTTCCCTCTCATTTTCTACCGCAGTGTCTATCATTTTCCTCTGCCTAGCTTCCTCACCCAAAGGCTTAGAGAAGCTTAACCGCCACGCAGAATGCCTCTAAACTTAGGGTAATGACAAAGATCTTCATAGCCAAAGGAATAACACGCAAAAATTATCCTTTGGGCTCCCTCAGAAACTCGAACTCAACAAATTCTGGGCAAGAATACATAGAAATGACATATTCTAGAGTATAACTAGTCAGCACTCCTTTCCACCAGTGATCAACAACATGCGTCCAAGTTAGATTTACATCCTGCAACCTCGATAATCATCTTGGGTTCATATATGTGATCTGTGGTACTAGCTTGATCTGGATGCATATGTTGAAAGCCATTCATATAGTTCTATTGGAAAATAGCATAAGAATGTCTCATACAACTCATGGTACAGGTTCTCTTCTACCCATCTACGTGCATCAAACTTAGGTCTAGTGTTGAATCTTTGAGAAAACTCATCCTCCGTGCTCTTGAACCATGCTTCAACACTTTCCAAGGTCGACATTCTATCATCATGCATCTCGGGACCAAGATGTATGTCATTTCTCACAAAACTTTAAAAAGAGGTCCCAAAGAATGGAACCAAGATGTAGTCATTTTTATACCCTTAAAACAACAGTCCCAATCCCATGCGCGTCGTTATATCACCCAGCGGGCGTTGGGTGCTCACCCAAGGCATGCACGGGTGTTGAGCCCCTCTTTTATGTGATTTTTGTAAGAATACATCATCTATGATAGATACTTAAGTGCAAAAGAATGGAAAAGAACCATGCGTTCATTCTAAGAGCCTAGGATGAGTTATCATATCAATGCATCCATAAAAGAGAAGTATCTAACAAAATACATAACTGATTCATTACATAAGGGAAATGCACTAGGATTTATGGTAATGAACACATCTATTCTTGAGCATAACCTTATATTCGTATCAATGATTTCAATAACCACGTTACATTCATTGAGTTCATTACATACCAAGATAATAATGCAGAGCAAGTTCATGCATCAGAAACTAAGCTACGTCCTTCATATTACAAGGATAAACATAGACCCATCCCTCTAAATATGCCATCACTCCTATATTTCCTCTAATCCCAACCCATAGAATCCTCCATTATATTTCTACAGATCTTCACCTCTCTTCCCCACCTCTACTACTCTTCCACACACACACACCTCTTACCACTATGGGCCTCTCTATCTATAGATTTTCGCCTTCACCGCCATACCTTCGAGGTAAAAATTGGCTGCCAAGTGTCCAAGTGGTCCTCCGATGGAGCATGCTTCCTTTGATCTGAGCTCTCCATTCTTTGCAATGATACCTTTCTATATCCTTCCATCACATATATGGAATATTCTATTTTTATTCTATAATCGCCACTGGCACCTTATCCACTCTGCATGCTAGACGGGTCACACTTTCCTCATGTGTTGTTTGGAACTCCAAATATGGCTAAGTCCCAAAACATTTCTTATCTTGTGTGTGTGCCATGTGTTCTACTAAACCTGCTAGAACCCTTCCCTGCGCACCTTCAACCCACGCTCCCTTCTTCAATTAGGTCCCGTGTACCTATGTCTTGTACTTAGCCAAATATTTGGGTGCCCAACAGATGAATTTTTACACCGTGTGTACTTGAGCATGAGTGTGAATCCATTATGGAGGAAGCTCATGGTGTTATTGTAAGTGGACATTATCCAAGGGATGTTATCATGCCTAAGATTTTATTAGCAGACCTATGGTGGGAAACATTGTATAAGGATTGTAAAGAATATTGTAAGGCATGTGACCATTGTCAGCACCTTAGAAAGCATAGGCATAGAGATGAAATGCCTTTAAGGTTGATTGTTAGTGCATAACCATTTGAAAAGTGGGAAATTGACTTTGTGGGTCCTATTTCCCCACTGCCCGAGTAGGACTAGATTGCACTACATTATAACTTGTATAGATTATCTTACAAGGTGGGAAGAAGCGGAACCTACAAAGGATTACACAATTACTACAACAAAGTAAGGTTTTTGTGGGAGAACATTATCAGCATGTATGGATGCCCATTGAGTCTGACAAGTGATAGGGGCACTCATTTTCTTAATGAGACCATCAGGATATTATTGGAAAAATTTATGGTACCACACCATACAATAACACCCTATCACCCTCGGGGAAATGGAATTGTGAAGGCCTTCAACAGGATATTGAGCCACACATTGACTAAGATTTTTGATGTTGGAAGGAAAGACTAGGATGATAAAGTCTCTATTGTACTTTGGGCATACATGACAACCTACAAGAGGTTGAATAAGGCCACACCCTTTTAGTTGGTGTTTGGCGTGGAGGTTATTTTACTAGTGGAATTCATGTTACCTTCTCTACGTATTGTGCACACAAGAGGTTTGGCTGATGATAAAGTAATTGAAGAGTGAATTGATAAACTAATGCAATTGGATTAAAGGCATGTCATTTCCAGATGGACTTAGAAGACAGAAAAGGCCAGGTAGAAGGCATGACATGACAGAATATTAAGGATAAGAAGACTGAAGTTATACATATGGTTCTCCTTTATGACTCCAAGTTTTTACACCACCTGGAAAACTTAAAGTGCATCGATTAGGACCGTATATCAGTGACTTACATACTTGATTCAGAACTTGCAGCTTAGAAGCGTTGGATGGGACACGGTTTCCTGGTTACTTTCAACGGGAGTAGGCTAAAGCCCTACAATAAATAAGGCTTCTTGGTGTTTGTAATAAGGTAGTATTGCCATTAGATTATATTTCCTTAATGTATTTCCTTTATATGTGTTTCCTTCCATCGTTGTTACGATTTGTCAATTTAGTTCAGTGTTTTATGTAATAAGTGTGTGTGCACCAAAAGTTGATTACTATATATTGAATTCATGCACAGAGGACTTGCATACCCTTAGTGTGGGGTGGAGTGTATACAGGATATATGGACCAAGTTTGAGCATTTTCTCTGAAGATGGGTATGCATAGAGAGATATTGAGTAGGTGCTTGAAGTAAAGGTGCAGATAGAGAAAGATTGCTCATGATTAAGACCACGTATGGATGAATGGATGCACAGTGTAACGTGAGGTAGGTTGTAGCAATGGAAACTACTTAGTGAAAGGCACAGTGGTGAAGTAATTTGGCACATGAAGGCATACGAAAGGAGGTTTGTGGCCAAGTAGTAGGTGCGCTAGAAGGTTATGACTATGGCGCGAGAAAATCAGTGTAAAAACGGAAGAAATGATGAGTTAATGTTGAGTATGGTGGTAGGTGGAGAGCAATAAATGCAGAATTTTTTGAAAATCTATATAAGGTGATGTTGGGAAATAATATTTACCTTTCGCTGAGAGATTTTGAGTGAGTTGAAGAGTGAGCTAAAGAGCGAGTTGTGACGTTTGAAGAGTTGATTTTCAAATTGAACCAAATGGATTTTAGCACGAGATTGGTTAATGCTCATGTGGAGAAGTGTTTGAGTGAAGCAAAGGCATGCGTAGAGAACAAATCAGCTGTTAGCGTTATAGTTTGAGCTAGGGCATGTAGAATCAAGCTAGGCACACAGGTTTAAGTTGCAGAGCTCGAATCTATTGAAATAACACACTTTTATTGTTCTTATTGTTAGGAAATTAATGTTCACATGTTTGTGGGTGATTTACCGAAAGGTAAATTTTAATTAGTTAGTTATTAACCGTATGGTTAATACGGTAAGATTGTTGATATTATATAGTTAGGAATAACAATATAATGTCACATATAGTTTATTAGTTGTATTATGAGATATTGGTTGTAACACCTCCCTATTATTTCGGAGGTTGTTTTGTTATTTATTTGGCTATATAATAACCATGTATCGTGGTTGAGAAATATAAGATTGAAAATATATTATTATTAGTGTTAATATTGTTGCTTTGTATTTACCTTCAGCTGTAAAAATTCCCTGATTTGGTACTAGAGCGAAATTATCTGTGTGCCTATGATGAAAATATAATGCAATTACAAGGGGAAACCCTTTTATTTTGAAATACCCCTATTGATGATTCTTTTATTCATATGTCGTTGGTAAATTGTGGGTTAATATAATAGTTTCAGCCTTGGCGTTTAGTATATACTTCCAGATTTGTTATTTTTTAGGGTCTCAGGCACGTAATCATTTCTTATTGTATTACTTCAAGATCTCAAGAATTCATTGTTGTTCCAATGTTGCACCTGGACGTGTTCAGCCTGTGAATACACAATAGTCTGTCAAGATTTGCGGATGGATTTTTATCTAAGGCCCACTTTACGATTTTGATAGCTGAATACTCGCGAAACAGAGATCGTATAGAGGAAGACCCATGCATGTGAAGTCAATATATGGTCCTGTGCGTATCAGATTAGATGTGCATAGGATGCATCTATTTCACCAACACCCTTCAAAAATCTATCCCAAGAGCGGATCTTCACTTTGTCATTCCACAGTCCACTTTCATGGGTCAAACATCATGTGTATGTTTAATGCATTGAGGGTAATAACTCACTTGTTTGTGAAGCATTAAACATCCCTGTTTTGAATAAATCCTAGAGATAGCTTTGCAATATCATTGATATTGGATTGAGTTATTGCATTGTGTCGAGATATTGCTACAGATCAGTGAGTAGATATTAATGCAGGTCTATTAGTTTTGATTCCACATACTCTCGCAGACCATCCACTGTGGAATTCTGACTGCATTTCCATATGACTTTGTTACGAGCTGTCAAATTACTGTCTCCACCACATTCTCCAGTGGTGTACATGCCATTCTTTCCAAAGTGCATACGAAATATAATTAAGTGCATTCAACCATAACTATTTTGGTAATGTGTCACATTTATAAGTCAGAATAAGTTGTTTATAAGTCTTGTTTTTTATTTGGTGTTTATTTTAGGTATTTACAGTTTTATTGTTTGTTGGGTTAGTTTAAGTTGTCATTCGGAAAAATTAATAGTCTAATTCATCGTCGTAAATAGATCTTTATGATTCGTAGTCATGTTTTTATCGAATTCCAATTTGTGCTAAAGTGTTAAAAGTGTAAAAGTATAAATATGATAAAAAGTTAGTGGTATTATTTTTTTAATTTTTTGTTGTGTCTTTATCATTAAATTCAAACATCATCTTGTTAGTCCAATCTCGTGATTATATATGCATCATTAAAATAAAGCATTATTATTGTTGTTGTTTATTTTTTCAAATTCCATTGTTCATTTCGTTTATTCATTCCATCAACAAATAAAGAGAGAGAAAAGTGTGTCATGATCGATGTTTTGTTATAATAAATTCATTAACATCATTGTGTTGTCAAGTTAGTCAAATAGGTTATTTTAGGATATTTGTTAGTCAACATAGTTAAAGTGTCAAAATTGTAAAAATTAAAAAAATCCTTACGGACGCATTTTCGGTGTTACCCAACTTTCGAAAAAACAAATTTTTCACATTGTCGAGGGAAGAAAAGAATAAATCCAATGTGGAAAGTGTTGAGCTTCAACGTCCAATTTGTTGATTGATCGGCGTGATATTGGAGGATGAAGGCATTGGAGGCTATAGGTCAATTAGCAACCTCTCTTTAGTCACCAATAACGGGACGCTTCACTAATTTGGTGGCACGTGTGTGTTTTTGCTTTAGTTTGGTGTGGATTTCAGCGTGGTGTGAAAATAAGAATAGATGTGGTATGTTCTTGTTCACTTGTGTATGTGAGTATTCCTACATAATTCCCCAATGTAATAACATAGTGAAGAATAGATAGCATAGTGAAATGCAGCATCATGAGTCTTGAAGAGGTTGAACAGTCAGATGTGTTCATGTTCATACCTAGGTTTTTGGTTAGCCTCTGGAAAACCATTGAAGGTTGTTCATATGTGTTCCTTCTTGAGTTCCCACACTACTAGGTCATATGTGTTCCCTAGAGTGACTGGTTGATAAGTAGATGATTCCTGAGCATGTTCCCATCCTCGTTGGTCAAATGTGTTCCCAACAATACATGGTTGATAAGAAGTTGATAGTTTCCTTCTTCTAGCTTTAGTTTGAGTGTTATACCAAGATCATGAGCAAGCATGGGCGGCAGGCTGCAGAGGATGTGTGAAAGTTCTTTTACTACCATGTAAACATTAAGGGGGGAATGTTAGAAAATTAATGTTCACATGTTTGTGGGTGATTTACCGAAAGGTAAATTATAATTAGTTAGTTGTTAACCATATGGTTAATAAGGTAATATTGTTGATATTATATTGTTAGGAATAACAATATAATGTCGCATATAGTTTATTGGTTGTATTACAGGCTATTGGTTGTAACACCTCCCTATTATTTCGGATGTTGTTTTGCTATTTGTTTGGCTATATAATAGCCATGTATCATGGTTGAGAAATATAATATTGAAAATATATTATTATTAGTGTTAATATTGTTTCTTTAAATTTACCTTCAGCTATCCAAATCCCCTAACCTATGTCACCTAAACGAGCACCTAGAGCAGCCACAAGGGGAAGGAAGCAGAAGAAAGTCGAGGTTAAAGTAGAAGATGCCCCTAAGAGATGTTTTTCCAATATGCAGTACCCAAAAGGGGGTTTTATGGGTTACGAGTGGGATTCTCATATTTGTCGTTGCAAAGTAAGTGATTACAACCACAAAAACAAAGATAACAAAGATGAATTACATAATTTGCTAGTGGTAAAGATAAAGCAAAGAGAACAAAGTGGATGATATGGTTGTGTATGATGACGCAGTGAAATATTGTTGACAAAGGTGGTAGTTTTGCAACCGTATGAAATCCCCTACTCGGAAAACCACATAAGTTGTATCAATGGTTGATGAGAATATTCCATGAGGACTTCTTTTTTTTTTGCAACGAATGAGGCTCATTGCGCCCTTGATTGGGATTTTTATAGGATTAAGGATTTCGAGTAAATAACTTAACAAAGACCTCACTGATAAGGAGGATATAGAAGAAAAAAATAAGGCAATAGGATATATGAAGGAAGGGTGTAAGATGGACATCCCTAAGTTGCAGAAGTATCTAGTCATTTAGGTGGCAGTGCACCTACTTACTAAGTTGAACAATCAAGAGCATTGGTTGCAGGTGAACAAGGCATGGCTACATGTGGCAAAAAAGATGACAGGAGGATTAGTTTACAACTTAGCCAATTTCATTGTTGAAACCATTATTGAGGAAGCGCACCAAGGTGAGAAGATAAGTTTTGGTGTGATCCTTCTATCCCTTATCTTTGTAGAAATTGGAGTGCCCGATGGGCCAAAGGATAAAATATGGTAGTACTGAAAGAGAAGAAATCTCTTGCAGAGAGATTTTCTAAGTATACATGTGATGGAACCATGAGTGGACCTTTTAAATAGAGAGCAGAGTTGTGGTATGAGTGCTTGTACAATGTGTTCAAGGAGGAATGGAGAATACCTAAATATCTTCCTTCGGTATTAGATAAATAGGTACAATTAGTTGTGTAACAACATTTTATCATAGGATGCTTTGGGTTGAAGGATGGGGAGTGGAGCCCCCAGTGTAAACTCCCCTATGCCTTTACCACATTGTATTTCGTGCTTCTATACACGGTTTTTAAATGCATGTTGGCTATTATTCAATGTAGATAAAGTGGACATGACAACCATACCCTCCTAAGACTTACGTTTATCCAAGTAAGTCTACATATATTGAGAAATTAATTTCAGATGATATTAACATGAAGGTTGTGAGCTTGGAAATTGGGAAGTCTAGAGCAGCCCTCATTTATATTTATCTTAAGCCCAAGTTGGAGAATGGGAAGTATCTAGAGAATGATTTTACGCTCCCTGGACCACCCAAGGGGAAGCATACTATGGGTACATTACAAGATGAAGAAGACACTTTTCCTTTGAAGAAGAAGGAGAAGAAGAAGAACTTAAGGAAGATAATGGTCATTTGGAGCACAAGGGCAGACAATCGCCAACTGTAGGAGAGAAAAGAGAGCACGAGGTAACCCCTCCATTATAGAAAGAAGATGAAGTGTTGGAAACAAACACTATGGAGATAGATATCGAATAGGGAGCAGGGGACCCACGGTTTAAAGGAGTATTGAGGTGAACCAAGACTCAAGATGCGGGACCTTCACATCCCCTTTAGGAAGTCATCTAGGACTTCCCTGTGAAATCAAAACCTGAAAATAAGAAACTATGCAAGTACATTCCTAGGAAGGATGATGAGAAAGATAAATGCAGGGACATCATTCTCGAACACTCCAAAGGCAAACCGAGGATACTGTAAAAGTCTTAGGTAGAAAAAATGAAGAATGATGTAGAGGTAGAAACAGATAAAGGCGAGTCATCGGCCGCACCTCATACTACACAATCAAGTGAGGAACCATGAATGGATTTAGGCATTCATGTTCCAAATCTGTAAGTAAAAAGAAGAAGGTATTTATGAGATGCCAATAGTTAGGTATATTGATGATTTAACTAAGATTAAGCGTGAGGTTCCAAAGTACTTTGGAACCCAAATATCTCTATGGCTAGGAGTTAATGGATACAGACATGGAAACTACATGCACATATAAGCAATTATCTTGGAGCATGTAGACTCATATGGATGAGCCTGAATTTGATGTATGTGAAGAATCGTGTGTTTCACGTAGCTGAATAAAATAATACACTCTCGCCATGTTACTATTAAGCCTACCCAAATATCGACAAATAGGTGAGCAATGCACTAACGAAGGTATATACAAAAGTTACGTGTAGAAACATAGACAAAGTGGAAACTATTCGGGCACTTTTGGATTATAAGAAGGAAAAGGATACTAAAATCAAGCACTGCGAAGACAAAGAGACAAATGAGGTAACGGCGCATTTGATTCTCAGTATGGCCAAAAAAATTGAGGACAAAATTTTGAGAAAGAGGTCAGATTTGGAGGAAAAAGTCACATAGAAGTTCCCATCTTCTTTACACCATTTATGCACTTTGGTTTATATGGTGCTAGATGAGGGGCTCAAAAGAATGCAAAAAACCAAGGATGTGTTAGGTTGTGGAGCCTATTTTCATGTGAGAAAGTGTTGAAGACTATACACTTTCCACAGTTGTTTCACCGGGGTTCGGGGGCATAGCCCCCGAGAAAAAAAATTGGCCTTAAAACGTGCCCGATATACCGGAAACATTTTTTTCTCATATGGGTGGGATTTTTACCCATATGTTTATGGGACAATTTTGGCCCATGGTTTTGATACCCACGGTTTTGTAAAACTGCTTAAGCAGTTGTCTACTTATATGGTTTTATGCATATGGTAGGTATGATGTAACATTGTAGATGTATTTTGAATTCGGGTGTGAATTCTATAGAGTTTGTTGAGCATAGCTCCAAATAGATCTGGGTATTGTATTAAGAGAGCGGTGGCTTGTAATAAAATCTAAGCAAGTGATTCTTGGTGGACGTAGCCCAAATTGGTTGAACCATGTTAAATCATCTCTTTGCGTTGTGTTATTTTATTCTACACTTTTATTTGAGATATGTAATATTTTTTGCATATTAGTTTCTCTTTGTTGTGATTACGTGAGGGATTATTTCACATATTTTATCCCTTATTTCCCGATAATTGTGACAAGAAAAAAGAGACAACTAAGGTGATGGTGCGTTTGATTCTCAATATGGCCAAAAACATTAGGGATGAAATTTTGAGAAAGAGGTCATATTTGGAGTAAAAATTCACACGTGAAGTTCCCATCTTCTTCACACTATTTACACACTTTGGTTTATATGGTGCTAGATGAGGGGCTCGGAAGAATGTAAAAACCCAAGGATGTTGCAAAACATGCGGCGAAAAGCCAAGGCCACTATTGCACACAAAATTACAAGTTATGAGTTCGTATTATAGACTTTGAAATATGAATTGAAGAAATTAGATTTCACCTTGAATATGTGTGTGGCCCCTAACACAATTGTAATGACAAGGACCATTGAAGAAGAGAATGAGGTCCTTAAGGTAGTAAACAATGAGACACTCGAATGTATGGAGAGGCTAAATTTGATAGCAGAGAAGAGAGATGCACTTGCAGTGAGCCCAAGACCCGCACAAGGAAAAGATCAAGGATATTGGGAAATTGATAGCACGGTGAATGGATGTTATGGACAGAACAATATCAAGCATGGCCAATGTTCTCAAAGTGTTGCAGAATGAAGGTGAGAGCATGACTCTTGATGAGATGGAAGTAGTACTTGTAGATATTCTGGATAAAATGAATAAGGCACTAAGTGATTGGAATGACTTGGAGGTAGAAATAAAAAATGAATATCTAGAGTTAATTCTCCCTACGGAGGAGTGGAGCGTCAAGTATTCTCTCATTATTTTTGTGCAGATATTCTTTTATTATTTATTCTTTTTCATGGAGAGATAATTTATGGTTTCCCATTTTTGGGGACATATATGAATTTAATGTGGGCTAATTTTGAGTTGATGAAATATAGCCTAAGTATTGAAGGTGCTTAAGGTTCATTGCACGGAGATAGGGTGCATAGGAGTGCATGGAAGAATAGCAAAGTAGGGCATGCGTGGGAAAAAGTGAGGATTCATGACTTAACTATTTTCATTATAAGGCTAATTATAGACATGGAGTGTAGAGCATGTTTTGTAGAAGACTTGGAAAGCACGCAAAGGCTATTTTGGACAAGTGGAAGATAAATCGACATGCATAGTTTTGGAGCTATTAATAGGATTATATTGTAGTTGTATTATTAGATAATCTATTATTAGCGAGCTTGCATGCTTTTGTATTTATCATGTAAGGGTGCATGGCTATTCTTAGCATGTAGTCTATTTTGAAGGTGCTTAGGTGGTGAAGGGAAAGTCCCCACTACCTATAAATATGTATTGATTTGCACAATTTAGGGATTCAGATTATGGTAGTGTTATGTTGCAAGTTTATGGGCGTGTATGATTATGGTGACAATATTATGTATGTATGAAGCTTCTGTGTTTTACAAAAATTAATATAATGGATCTTTGTGGCTGGATATTGATTATTGACACATTTGTTACTAGTTCATGCATGGTAAATTTAATCTTGATTCTGGTATGAGTTATTCTTGTTTATGATTGAGATCTATATTTGGTTTATGCACTGCAATATACTTTATTATTTGTTATGGATCTAGAATATTTATATGATCATGCTAACTTCTTAAGAAAGTTGTCATAAAGAGGACCGGGTACCCTTAAATGCTTCATGTGAGCGCTCGCCTCAAGCTAAGCGATGTGTCGGCGTTCCTTGGGTTGTTGGTGATAAAAACTAGGCTATAAAGTTCTTACCCATGAATCTACCTAAAGTACCACCTAGAACTCTGAATTGATATATCATGCTCTAACCGACCATTCTTATTATAAAATTTGTTTTGAACTAAGTTTTAATGAGAGTGGAAAATTTTATTCAATCAGACTTTTCACTACCATCCTGGGAATGCCCGCACAAGAACTATTGAATATCAGCTCCCTCTTGAACTTATATAGCCATCCCATAAAACAAAAGAGAACACCCAAGAGCACACAAGAGAAAGAAAACATACGGTACCAACAAGAAAATGTGTTGAAAGAACTTGGAGGAATTAAAAATAAACTACTATGTACAAGAAAGGTCATTTTTTAATAAAATATTTGAGATAGATCCCATTGATAGGGATATGTGGCTCTTCTCCATCTAATTTTGATAATTGGAAAACATTGTTTGACTAGTGGCCTGAAATTATGTATGGGCCACTCCATGTTGCATCAAAATTTGAATGTATGCCTAGTTTATCTCAGTTTTCATCCCACTTTAGAACTAGATATCCTTCTTGGAAACTTCTAGGTTTTGCTTTCTTGTCAAAACACTTCTTAATTTGAGCCCCGATCTCTTTCCATTGTTTGCATTGTTTGATTTCTCAGTTCTTCTAGCTCCATGAGTTCTACATACCTGACTTCCATGGCATCAAACTCAGAAATGCCAACTATTTTATGAGCTCTAAAGCTAGTAATTCAAGAGATATTAGCAACCTAGCAACCTTGCTTCTTTAACATAAACTAGTTTGTAGAGGGATTTATCAATTGATCTCGTGGGAGTTATTCTATCACCCCACAATGCTTATTTCAACTTTGTATGCCAAGTTCTTTGATTTTAATATAAGGCCCTACTCAAGATCCTCAAAAGATTCTTGTTTTTGGACTCACCTACCCATTAACTTGGGGGTAGTAATTTGAAGAGGTGCTATAGTATATGCCATTTTTTACAACTTAATCGAGATATCTCTATGCCAATGAAAGCTAGATCATTATCCAACATGATAGTTGAAGGAACACCAAATATGGTCACAATGCCTTCGTAGAAGTCCAAAATGTTGGCCTCATTTTCTTCCTTTAGTGAAATTTCCTCTGTTCATTTGGTTAAATAGTCGATGGCTATGAGAATCCACATGTGTCCTGAGATTGAATGTGGGTTGATCACTCCAATAAAATCCAATCCCCATTGCATGAATGTTTCATTTACAGAGATGGGGTGGAGTGGAAGAGTTGTTAACTTATCTTTACATGTGAAGAATGCACATTTATTGACCCTTGTATAGTAGTCATTGAAAAGGTTGGGCCAATAGTAACCAACTTTCATGATCATGAGAGCTATTGCCCTTAGAGCGAAGTTCCCTCCTGCTTCTCCATTGTGGAACTCATGCAATAATTTCTCTATCTGGTTTGTTTTAATGCATCTCAAGAGAACAACATTCACATATTTCCTGAATAAAATGCCATCAACAAGGACAAAGGGAATAGACTGAAATATCAAATGCCTCATTTTGGATTTTCTTAAACCTTGGGTACATTGGCCTATTTGAATAAATTTGACCACATCATGATTCTAACAAGGGATAGGCAAGACATTGGTTGGTTTCTCCTGATCATGTTGAAACATGAGGATAGCTTCTTCATCAATATGTTGGTCTGAAACTAGTTTCTCACATAATCCCTTGCCTCTAACCATCTTAGTCACCTTGATATCAATGTCATACTCCATTACTTTGGTTATCCAACCAGCTCTTTTCTCATTCATATCCTTATTCAAAAGAAAGTCTTTCACACCATCATGTGAAACTAGTAGATGGATCTTATTATTGGATACCAAATATCTAGACTTATTCAAGCTTCTTATAATATCAATGGCATATTTCTCAACAAATGAATATCTCACCTCATGATCCTATAGGCCTTGGATAAAAAAATGTAACAGTGTTTTCCCGACCTTTTTCATTCAAATGCACCAATATGGTGAATATTGTTTTTGTGCCACAAAAAGAATACAATGTGAAATATTTTGAGGAATCAAGATTGATGAGATTTAGGGCCTATGATATTGCTTGTTTTATAGCTTCAAATTTTTTATTTCTTTCAAAGTGGTCCATTTGAAGACCATGCTCTTCTTTAGCATCAATGTCAATGGTTTGACAAGGTTGGAAAAATTTGGGACGAACCGTCTAAAATTTTGATTCTTCCCAAGAAAATTTGTAGTGATTTCTTATGACTGGGTAGTGGAAATGCAAGGATGGCATTAAATCTTATTAGATAAATGGTTAATCCTTCCTTAAAGAAAATATGGCTACTGAGTTTACCTTCATGAGCTAGGAATATGCATTTCTTTGGGTTGAGAGAAATATCAAATTGCCTACACCTTTTAAACACTTGTCTCAAATGGTAGAGATGATCGGATGCATTCTTAGAGAACACTTTGATATCATCCAAATAGACCATAATAATGTTTTTATCAGTCCCTTGAATTTCATGTCCATAGCTCTCTAAAATTTTGCTCTTTCATTGGACAAACTGAGTGGCATTTTCTTGTAAGCATAGGTTCCCCATTTTGTGGTAAAGTTAGTCTTGAATTGGGATTCCTCCTTTACCATGATCTGATTGTATCCGGAATAACCATCCAAAAGAGAAAACCTTTCTGACCCGACCACTATTTGCAAGATCTGCTCCATCAAGGTAGTGGGAAATGGTCCTTTAAATATTCCCTATTTAAATCCCTAAAATTAACACATAACCTAATTTCTCCATTCCTTTTCTGCACTAGAACTAGACTAGCAACCCATGATGAATTATTGATGGGAAAAATGATGTTTTTCTTAACTAAATTGTTCAATTACATCTTCATCAGAGGCTCAATGTGTGGATTGATAGGTATCTATTTTTGTCCGATTTGCTTGGAATTTGAATCCAACAAAATGGTTTGCTAAGCTAAACTAGGATCAAAACCTCTAAGGTATTCATAGCTCCATGTAAAAATATCAAATATTCTTGGAAAAGTTCTACAAAAACATCTAAAGCAAGTTACCTTCACCAACTAAGATGGGTTTTAAATCTTCACCCTTAACCACTATATTTTCCTTTTCATTTCTAAACTGGTTATTGAGGTTGAAAATGGATTCCAAGGTCACTAGGTCCTTGGGCAGCAATTTAACAAATTGGCTTACGTATCGTTGCTCCAAATTATCTTGATTTCTTGAAGAAAAACTAGCCTCTTCTTGAATAAATTTAACAAGTTATTGATCATTTTCAAACACCTTCCATTTTGTGTTATTTTCTGGTATAGTAGATCTCTTCACTACCCCGATATATGGTTGCACTTTTTCACGCTTGATATTCTCAACAACATCAAACTTTTCTCTAATTGCATCTAGTATGTCAAGAATTTCATTCTCCTTCATTAGAATGGCATGGATATTAAAACCTTCAAAATCTTCCAAAAGATCCCATAATATGTGCTTGTAAGCTTTGAGTAGGTCATTCTTGGTTGCATTTGATCCTCTAACGTCATTAACTATTAGTTCACTATCTCGCAAAGGTCTACAACTTTTTATGTTCATCTTTCTTGCCCATTGCAAGCCATGGATAAGGGATTCATATTTTTGTGTTATTAGAGTAGTTAAACTGAAATATCAAAGAGGAGTAATAATTAATTGTGGTAGGATACACAAGGACTACACATCATCTTGCTCCTTATCTACTTCTTGATTCATCAAAGAACATTTTCCAAGTGCCTTCTTCCTCTTCACTATTTGGTTTTGAAATGATAGGTCAAGGTAAATTTTCTTCATGTAGGAAATAAATACCAAGGTCTAGCTTCTTCAATCTATTGATATGGATCAAAACCATGGCATTCATTTCCCCACTCATCAAATAGAAAATCAGGAATGTTTTCAATCTGATTATTTTATTCTTGATTACTTGAGAAATCCTCTTGATCAAAGATGGCATAATTGGCATTGATGGGGTTGGGAACATAAGGCTCTATATTTTATGTAGTAATTGGTTCAGACTTAATAGTATCCTTAGTTTGATACCTAGTTCTAAAGAAAATATGAGACCAGTCATCTAATAAATATCCTCCAATTTTGGCACTGAAGTCTCTAGATAAACATAGAGAAAAGAGTGGAGGTAGATAAATTATGAAGATATCTTGGGAAAAGAAAATTTGGGGCATGCATGTAATATGAGGAGTAAACCTTTGATAGCCCCAACAAATCCTCATTGTTGTCTCATTCAATTACACCACTCTCTTATAAAGAGAATCATACTTGAGGCCTAGCTAGTCTGCAATCTTCTTGGGTATGATATAATCCCTTGCCCTCGAATCAATCATACATTTGTGAACTAAATGATTTCCAATTATTAAGGATACATATAAGGGTGGAAGTTTCATATTCCTTCTCGGCTGATATTTTTCTATTGTGTGGCATTAACAAGAACAACCTTTTCTTTTTCTTTTGGGGCTCACTTGAAATAGAGAGATTATCCATATTCTCTTGCAAGAGATCTCTTTTCATGGAATTACCAATGATTCCCACATAGATATGCTCACATTGGTCTTCTTCATCTTCTCAACAATGTTGGAAGGAAGGTCCATGAATTTTTCATTACAAGTAAAACACTTCCCTTGCCCTTTTGTACATTTCAGTAAAATTTCTTTGGTCAATGAAACTTGTGTGGTCCATGGGTTTACAATGTTAAGCGTGTTTTAAATGTCCCGCGGTAATCTGATGGGGCTAGAAACTTACCCAAGTCAATGGACCGATTAGAGAGGTCATGTTGAATTGGAGCAATAAGAGATGGAGACCTTATATCCATCTACCTTTCCTTTGACCTATTGTTATCCACCACATGGAGTTGTGGCTTGTCTGAGTGATCTGCGTCTTGATTAACCACACAAAACTCATCCATTTTTGAGTTTACAAGTGAAGTGTCACTTTGTGGTGTCTCTTAAGTGACTATCTACTACTTAAATTCCTCTAAAGGAATCTCTTGAGGATAAAATGCACTTTGCACCATCAAATCTTGGTTCAAAATTCCATTAGGGCATGTTGTTTGGTTGTGTGGAAGATAACAAGGGAAACTCTACTCATAATATTGCACAATGTTATTCTCGAATGGGTACCAAGGATTTGTATGAACTAGCCACATTTGGGTTCTATGGTTGAAATGGTATTATAGAGGGGAATTGATTTTGATTTGGAGGAGCAACGTGGAAATAATGTTTTTTGGTTTTGTTGGAGCTCAAAATTGCACCCATCCTAAATCACAAGAATCTAGGGCTTTGAGGAAACATGGGACTATCTCCAAGTTGTGGGAATCAAACTGAGATAGACCTCTGGAGAAGTTTAGATTCCTCTACTTACTTCTAATGCTAAACTACTCCTAGGAATTGAAATGCAACTATCTAACTCTACTCTAACATTCCAAGGGACCAAGGTGAGAAGGAGATGCATTAAAAGAAATCTTAAACTATAGAAGGTGATAGCACAAAAATAAGGGGAAGATACTTCTGAAATAGATAAAATGGGAGAAAGCGAAGATGAAGAGAGTCGAAATAATGTCTATAGTTCAAACATCGTCTAAAATCCCACTTCCATGATGTATAGTAGATGTAGATTGTGGAAGAACACACACAACATACCCATGAGTAAATGAGAGGCAAGGAAACACAATAAAAAAACCAACGAAGGCAAGAATAAGTCATAAACTAGGTGATTTTAATGCTTGAAGATTATGCACAGATCATTACAATGAAGAAAGGAGATGTAAAACATTCACAGAATTGTGATCCAAGGCATGTAACTCTTAGAACACTTGTGTAGCATTAAAATGATTCCCTCGCATTCCCAAAGTATCCAACATTACAATTGAGCATCATTTTACAATATATAGAAAAGTGGAAAAAGAAGAAGAAGAAAATTAGAGGGAAATTCAAATTCATCCTTCCATCCACCGACCACTTTCATTAAATTCTCTTTAAAAGTATGAGCACCTCTGAAAAACCACATCCCCATGCATTTTGCCTTGCTAAAGACGAAATGGGTGCTCATACTGCATTAAATTATGGTGGTTGCATCGCCTAGAGTAGTATTTTTGTGTGTTGGAGAAGACTTCATTTTTTCCACCCACCTACCTCAATTTGAATTTAAGAAATAAAATTTCATTACCTATAGGAGGTTAAGATTTTCCAAATGATATAAGATTTGCAAAGATTAGATCATTGGATCAAAATTTATATCCATTTTTTATTCCATGCGGAAAATGGCCATTTTCCTTTACCGCATGGATTTTGCTGATTTTCATAGCTTTTCCACATGTGTCGCGGATATTGTTCCTTGGTTTTAGCTTTCTAAGTCTTTCATGGCTCCTTCCACATGCCCTCACCTCTACTCTACTCTTTGAACTACAGGTCGCCCTCTTTAACCCACATCTTTTCTATATCATTTGCTTCATCCCACGGCTTCTAATTATGTGTGTCTTTACTTTACATGAGCATGGCTTGCTCAACTTCCACGGTATGCTCAATTCTTTCAGAACTAACTCCATACTTCAAAGAGCTTATCTCCTTTGTTTTTGGCTTATTCAAACCTCTATACGGCTTGTTCTTCACTTCGCAACTATCCAAGTTGTTCAATTTTTACAAGGGTTCATAAATGGACAACATTTTGGTGACTCATAGGGGTTATTTGCCTACTAGATGAGTTGATCAGTGGCTTTGAAGCATCCATTGGGCATGGATTCAATGTTATCATTTGAAATCTAATTTGAACTTAAACTTGGTCTCCCAAATTTGATTTTAGTTGTTTTACATTTGATTTTCTCGAGATTTTTGCAAATAATCATTGATACCGTGAACTTATTCCTATAGCAACCTTGGAAATATGATGAAAATTGTGCACAAGGAAATCTTCAAACAACAAGATTGTGTAAATCACTTAGGGAAAGAAACCTACACTACCAACAATGCAATGTGCTGAAAGCACTTGGAGGAATTGAAAACTAATCTACTATGTACAAGATGCAATGAAATATCTTAATGAGAGGGTTTGAGGTAAATCCCATTGACTGGGATTTGAAACACATCTCCATCAAGATATGATAACTGAGATGAGTTTGCTTCCTTTTAAGCAATAATGATGTATGGTCCACTCCAAATTGCATCAAATTTGGAGTGTCTTCCTAGTTTAGCTTGATCTCGTGTTCTATTTTAAGACTAGATCTCTAACCCTAAATGTATGATCTCTATCTTTCCTATCAAACCACTGTTTGGTTGACTTTTGATGTTTTTCTAGCCTAATTATGGTGGAATTCCTAGACTCTTAAAGCTCTACTAACTATACCATTTGGATTTCCCTTTGATATGCATCTTCCAATTCCAGTTCTGAGCTAATTCAAGTGAATAAAATTCTAGTGACAATGGAAATTGTGCTTCTTTTCCATACACTAGTTTGTAAGAGGAAATTCCAATAGCCTTTTTCATTGTTATCATATCCTCCTAAAGCGAATTTCTCACCTTTTATGCCACTACCTTTGATTTTTATCCATTTTTATTTTCATGATCTTGATTAGATTCTTATCATGAGACTCGCCAATCAATTACCTTGGGGTAATAATTAGAAGAAGTCCTAATATAAATCCCAAGTCCAAGAGCACAATCAGAAATTTTGGATCCTAAAAATATTTTGCATGATCAAATATAATGGTCCGAGGGTTACCAAACCTTGTAATAATTTCTTCAAGAAAGTTTACGATGACTAATTCAGTGGCTTCCTTCAATGGTGTGACTTCTATCTATTTGATGAAATAATTTGTTGTAGTTA
This sequence comes from Taxus wallichiana var. yunnanensis, assembly GCA_018340775.1. Taxonomy (NCBI): domain Eukaryota; kingdom Viridiplantae; phylum Streptophyta; class Pinopsida; order Cupressales; family Taxaceae; genus Taxus; species Taxus wallichiana. The sequence goes on along the minus strand of JADAXU010000056.1, from coordinate 1,464,636 downwards.
AAACCCATTTGTGACTAGCACTAGAATGCGAATTAATCATACCAATGAAGTCAAGACCCCATTGTGTAAATGGTTGATCTATTTGGACTAGATGGAGTGGAAGAGCCACCAATATTTTCTTATCGCTGAATAGGTCACATTCTTTACACTTCCTCGCCCATCTGTGAGCATCTGCGAATAAGTTGGGCCAAAAATATCCTACTTTTATGATTTTCATGGTTGTGGCTTTAACAAAAAAATGTTCACCCGAGAAACCATCATAGAACTCGTAAGAACCTTATCACATTGCTTACCTTTAATGCACCTGAGAATAACTCCATCAATATTTATTTTGAACTTATTTCCATTAATCAATGCATAAGGAATAGACTCCATCCTTAAATGTCCTCTTTTTGCTCTATTAAATCCCGGAGAGGATATGCATCGGTAGATAATAACCTAGCCATATCAGTAATCCAGCTGTGATCATATGCTAAATCTCCTTCATCCTGTTGAAAATCAGCATCATGTAGAAGCTCTTCATTCATGAGGGAGGTTTCTTGGTGATCCTGAGCATCCAAAGCCGCTTGTTTTTAAAGTCCTCTTCCTCTTACTAGCTTTGTGGCTCTAATAACCATGTCATATTCCATAATTTTAGTTACCCATCCATCTCGTTTCTCATTGATCTATTCTCCCATGATGAAGTCTCTGATGCTGGAATGTGATACTAAAACTTTGATGCGGTTAGTAGCAATCATGCTTTTGAATTTATTCAAGGCTCTCATGATAGAAAACACCTATTTTTCAATGTGGTTGTACTGAGATCATAATTCTTCAAATGTTTTACTTGAAAATTCCACAGATGCTCCAATCCTTGATCATTTTGCTGAGTTAAAACCGCAGCAATACTAGATTCAACCCCATAAGCATATAGAATGAAATCTTTGGCATAGTTAGGGTTGATCAATGTAGGAGCTTGAGCAATCTCCTATTTTATCTTATTAAATTTTTCTTCACCCTCTTTGTCCACTTGAAGACCAAATCCTTTTTGACCATGAAAGTAATAGGCCTTACCAAACTTACGAAGTCGAGAATGAAATGCCTAACAAATTTGATTTTCCCAAGGAATGATTGCAAATCCTTCTTATGAGTTGGCAAGGAAAGAGCCATGATGGCTGAAATTCTTTCCAGATCAATGGTAATACCTTCCTTTGAAACAATGTGCCCTAAAATCTTACCCCTAGGGACTGCAAAATTACATTTCTTGGGATTAAGGGACACACCAAATTCCTTGCATCTCTCAAATACTTTCTCTAGGTGCTTCATATGATCCACGCTCTGCTTTGAGAAGACAATAATGTCATCTAGGTAAACCAAGATGAATTCATTGATATACCCTTGAAAGCAATGTCCATCGCTCTTTGGAAGGTGACACCTGTGTTTGATAGGCCAAAGGGCATTTTCTATATGCATATGTTCCCATTTGGTGGTGAACATAGTTTTGTACTGATCTTCTTCCTTAACTTTGATTTGATTAAAACCTGAGTATCCATCAAGCATTGAAAACCTTTCAACTCCTACTACTGTCTACAAAATATGCTCCATGGAAGGTAAAGGATAATGATCCTTTAGAGAGGCCTTATTCAAATCTCTGAAATCAACACAAAGTCTAATTTCTCCATTTTTCTTCCTTACTGGAACCAGATTTGCTACCCAAGTAGAATATTTGATCGAAATATTACCTTTGCCTCAATGAGTTTGAACAATTCTTTTCTCATTAGGGGCTCAATTTTGGGGTTAACATGCCTTTGCTTTTTCCTAATTGGCTTAATGTTGGGATCAAGATCAATAGAATGTTGAATTATATATGGATGAAACTCTTTTAAATATTCATAGTCCTAAGAAAAAACATCATTGAATCTTTAACACAAGGAGATAAAAGCGTGTTTCACATCCTCATCACATACCTTCCTTAGAAGAAGTTCCTTTCCTTGTGTTATTGTAATCGGTTGACAGCCTTCCCGCTTTCCTACCATGTTCTTATCATCACCTCTGAATTCATCATCTGGACTGAAAATTTGTTCCAAAGTGACCAATCCCTTTGGTAATTTATTATTTTTCAACCGAATGATTTGATCACTTGAGACTTTTTGCAAATCATAGAGCATTTTTAGGAGAATTCAGCTTGATTTTGTATAAATTGGACAATTTGTTCATCATCACAAAAAAATTCCATCTGGTATGATTATATGGAATTGAAGGCTTGACCACCATTTTGATATGTTGGATATTTCCTCTAATAAAATCTTCTATCGGTGAAAATTGGGAACCTATACCTCCCATTTGATCTACTTATTCAATTTTCTTGCACAACTTGTAGGTTAAGAGCATAAAAACTCTCTAGTAGATCCTAGACTCTATGTTTGTCGATTTTAATAGTTTATTATTCATGGCACACTTCCGTTTGACTTAGTGAATAACCAATTCAGTGTCTCCAAAAGATCTGCAATTCCTTGATCTTTCTCTTTTCGGAAATTAAAAGATCGTGCACCAATGCTTCATACTCACCTTCATGTTAGAGATCACAAGCACTGAGAGGGGGTGAACCAATGGAGATTAAAACATTTAAAATGATAATAAGCTATAATTCCTTATTGAAGCACAATAATATACCATGAGCATTTAAACAAACATATGTCAAAAATATAACACTAAACACAAAATTTATAGTGGGAAACCCTTTCGGGAGAAAGCAACTTTGAAACCAAGGCTTTATTAGGAACACCAATTCCAAAGCATACAATATCTTGGTTTTAGTTGATCACCTACTCAACCTATGAAGATAATTGAGCACCCACCCCTATAATCTAAGCACCCACTTAGAAATATAATATTACAAATACATTGATCACTTAGAATCAAGATTGCTTACGCTTATCTAAAATTTTCCCCAAGGTGGTTTCGATAATCGCACAATTTCTCTAGAATCAAATAGATAGAAATGGTGAAAACAGAAATTTGGATTTTGGAGGCACCCTTGATTTTCTATAACTCCCCTTTTCAAGAAAAAATTTGAGTTAGTTACAATTTGAAAATTTTGAAAAAGGGACCTATTTTAATGTATTGTGGGTCTAGGGGTTGTGGGTGGAATGGCTATGGATTGAACTAGGGTTCCTCATCCTTGACTTGGGTCCGAAATTCTAAGGAAACAATGATTTGTGGGTAAATTGGGTCCCACCCAGTGGTCCAAGTTCCATTGGGACGCAAGTTCCCCGAAAAGTTGATTTACCTGATTTAGAAAAGGGTTGAAGTGGATTCTTTATAATGTGGAAAAGGTAGAAGTTCATGGCTTAGGTGGTCCATGTTCCAAATGGGATGCAAGTTCCCGAAAATATTATTTACCCAATTTGTAAAAGGGTTGAAGTGGATTCTTTGTAATGCGGAAAAGGCTGAAGTTCGTGGCCAAGGCGGTCCAAGTTCCATCAAGTTGCGAGTTCCCTAAAATTCTAAATTATCTGATTTGCAAAGGAATGTAGTAGTCATAATGTATTGCAGAAAATTTGGGTCCCGATGGCCCGGCATTTCAAGTATCACGCGGACATGAGTTCCCCGTGGAGGCAAAATTGTCGCACATTAAGGATATAGAGTGTAATGTAGAAAAGGCAGAACTTTGAGGCGTAAACAACACAAGTGCCACAGGAAATGAGTTCCCGAAAACCCACAATGCCTGAAATATAAAAGGAAAGTGGTTTATTGCGGATTATGAGAGCCCGCGCAGAGCATCCTGACCATGAACTTCAAATGGGCATAACTTTTGACCCGAAGCTCCGATTTTAACAAAATTAGACTTTTCGGAAGGCTCTCGACATCCTCTATGTCACAAAAAATAGATTTATTATTCTTAGTAAGGGTATGTGGGTGAAAATAAAATAAACATCTCCAGCTCCAAAATTTAAATGTTCAATCTCGTAAAATGCAAGAAATGCTTAGCAAACTCAAAATAGTTACTCGCACTCAGAGAGTCATAACTTGAGCAATTTTAAACGGATCTTCACAAAATTGATCTCATTGGAATCGTGGTTCCAAGCCCAATGCACAAATATCAATAAATGTAGAAATTGTTGAATTTTTAAGGAAAATGAGCCCAGTTCTATTTGATTGTTGAAAAGTGGTTGGATAAGCATTTAATGAGCATGGACAATCATTCTTCACTATTGCAAGTTATGAGGAACCTTGAGATTGATTCTGTAGGTTGAAAACCACCAACCACACTCATTTATCATGGATTTCAATTGATGAGAAAGGGAATTTTAAGTTGAAACTTGACTAGTGCTTGGACTTCCTAATTCTAGATAAAGAAGAATGGGTGGCCTAGGTGTAAGTTTTCCATCTTGATCAAACAATTTTCAGCTCTAATGACAATATTATAAGCTATGGGTAAATTCATACCTCCAATGGATTGTATCATCATTGCAATATCTCCAAAAAGTAGAGTTTGATGAAGCTTCTACCTCATCTTCTAGTACCTCAAATGAGCTCTAAGAAGTCATGAAGCACTGTAAAAAATAGGTAATGAGTTGGTGACACTTAAGAGGTAGAAAGCTCAAAATTTTAGGTCATATCAGCCTCAAACCCAACCCAATAGACCTTTGTATTAGCCTAATAGACCACCTACTCAAGCTACAAATCGAATCAAACAAAACCTCTTACTAATAGGCCATTTTAGCCTTACAATCCTAATGTTGTGTCTACATCTAGAGCCTTGGTTCTAGTGCAAAATAACATGGCTCAAGAATATGACTAGTGTTTCCCATGTAATCAACCTCATAACCAATCAATGTGTTTCAATGGTGCTTTGATTCAAGATCTTATAGTGACAAAAGCAAGTGTAGGACAAGATGCAAGCCAAGAAGGAAATTAGCGGCGGGGACGCAACTCAGAACCACCTCTAAATGAGACCACACTTGTCAATTGACAGGCTCAAGATTTCTGTGGCATAAATGAAGCCCCTTCTCAAAGTGTAGCTTCTAATACATGGTCCAAGAAGAGAGATATTGGAGAGGGATAGTCATCGAATTCAAATGATCCACAACCCTCTATCACCTAAAAAGGTATCGGTAACTAAATGCAGCTCCTAATGTGCAAGGTAAGCCTAAGCCACCTTCTAAACTAGCTCAAGTGTCATTGTAAGAGCCCATATGTAAGAAAAAAATTGTGCAAAGCAAGGGGCGAGAGAGATATCTCATCTCCATTCAACATCATTGACCAAGTGAAGAAAACTAATGTAACCATCTCAATGTGTGATTCATTAGCTATCCCAGACAAAAAGACCTATTACAAGTCGCTATGGAAAATTGGTCGACATCTAATCAGCCATCCAATCACCAAGAAAAGGTGCTTACCAATTGAGCTCGGAAAGGAGGGAATAAAGGGGGCACCAAGGTAAAATTTGAAGCCCCCACCATTCCATATCACATTGATCATTAGAGATAAGTTGGTGTATAATTACATGATTGATTCGGGAGCAAGTAGCTCAGTCATGCCAAAACAAATAGTCGATCGACTTGGGTCTTCAATATGAAGTCATTTCTAGAGGTGTGGTACAATTGGATGGGAAAGCACTAACAATGGTTGGAGTAATCAAAGGATTGAGCCTTACATTGCATGCATGCCCCAATGTGACCATCTTGCAAGATGTCTCAGTTATTGACTTGCCACCACTCTTTGCATTATGCTTGTTAAGATACTTTGCCACTAAAATTGAGGTTATTTGTTTTTTGATTGGTCACACATGATATTTATAATAAGGTATGGAGCCAAGGCTATAATTAAGTCAAACCAATTGCGAATTTCCACATTAAGCCTCATACACCGAGTCCAATCAATGTGAATTTCTCAGCTTTCAATAAGGAAGATTGTCCAAGCACTTATGACTTAGATACTAAAGTTGGAAATGTTTCAGACTTGACTTTTGATGAATGGAGAAACAAGAGGAATCCATTTGATCCATATAGGGAAATGGAGGAAGCTCAATTAGGCATTTATTACTTACATGAAGAGAAACCACCTCTTTCTAGCATCACCAAGCCAGATCACAAAGATGATAATGAAGTATGGCAGTTATTCTTTGATGGCTCAAGGAGTAGACAAGGTGTAGGAGGAGGAGCTATGCTTATTTCACCACAAGGTATATACTCACTTTTCCGTTTCAGCTTTATTTCTCAAACAACATAGCCGAGTATGAAGCCCCGATTCACAGATTGCATTAGACAAGAAAGAGGGCCATTAAGAACTTAAAATTATTTGGAGATAGTGATCTAATTGTGAAAAAAATTCAGGAAAAAAATATTGCTAAGAATGATCTGTTGAAGAAATAAAAAAATCAAGTATGGGATCTCATTGAAGATTTAGAATCTTTTAACATCAATTCCAACCCAAGAAAGAAGAATGAAGCAAAGCAGACATACTTCAGGCAGCGATTGGGGAAGTGTTTGATGTTGTGGAAAGTACTAAAAGTGAGAAATATCAGCCTCATATCAAAGTGGTTGTAATACCGATGTGCCAGATAACAACACAAGTTGGCAAGTCTTTGAGAATGATCAACAAATTGTCAATTTTCTACAAGAATAAGTTGAGTTCTCTGCTAGAAACCAAGACAAGTTAGAGCAACAATATGGTGACCAAGTGGTGTAGCTGAGAACTAATAAATTACCAAAAGGTCTTGTAACTTTGGAGTCAATATTTAACCCAAATGATCAGTTCTGGAAAGAAAAGGAAAACATTCAGGTAAAGGGTGAGGATTCATAGCCCATTTCAGTAGATGAAGGCAAGATATTGAAAATTGGCAAAGTAAATATTGACAAGAGAAATATGAATTTGTTCAACTTTGTTAAGAATTTCCAAATGTATTTGCATCTACTTAAAAGGATTTAAGAGGTTTTAATCCAAAGTTGGCTTAGCATACAATCGAATTGAATCCAGAAACTAAGCCTATCGGGTAGAAGCAAAGGCCAGTGAATCCTCATATCGAACCTCTCATGAGAAAAGATTTTAACAAGCTAATCGAGGCTAGCATTATCTTTCCTATAAAACATTCAAGTTGGGTTACAAATCCGGTGCCGGTGAGAAAGAGGAATGGAGAAATTAGAATGTGTGTAGACTTATTTGATCTAAATAGAGCTTCGCTCAAAGATCATTATCCACTTCTATCAATGGAGTAAATCTTGCAAGTTATAGCTGGTTTTGAAAGGTTTTCATTGCTAGATAGTTACTCAAGCTATAATCAAATAATGGTGAAAGAAGAAGATCATTTCAAAATAGCCTTCACTATGAAATGGGGCACATACGCTTATAAGAAGATATCATTTGGACTATCAAATGCCAGAGCAACATTTCAAGCTTAATCAACAAGATAGTGTTGGTATATCTAGATGATATCATTGTCTTCTCAAAGAATGCATTGGACCATCTCTTTCACCTCAAGAAAGTATTTTAAAGGCGTAGAATATTTGGAGTTTCATTGAATCCAAAAAAGTGTGTATTCTTGGCACATGAAGGAAAATTGTTGGGCCACATTGTTTTAATAGAAGGGTTAACAATTGATCCTGAAAGAGTCGAATCTATCATAACTTTTCCATTGCCAAATCATAAAAAAATATCTCTGAAGCTTCTTGGGAAGGATAAACTTTGTCTTCGGATTTGTGCCCAATTTTACCACTCTTTTGAAGCCATTAAAAATGATGTTGAAGAAGAATCTTGCATTCAAATGGATCAAAAGTAAAAGAGAGTTTTCAGGCTATCAAGTAGGAAATATCACAAGCTCCAACTCTTATCAACTTGAAATTTTCAAAGGACTTCATGTTTTATGCTTTTAGAGGATCGACACAATCTTAGCTATTTTGGTACAAATGAATAGAGAAGGTTCGAATAGCCCATAGGATTCTTCAAGAAAAATCCTAGAAGATTACTAAGTAAGGTGTTCTTTTATTAAAAAGCACGTTCATGTTTTCATTAGGAGTTTGAAGAAGTTCAAACACTTGGTCTCGAAAAATAAGATTCAACTACTAGTGTCTCATGTTGGTGTCAATGATTTTCTCCTAAACAAGGATTTGAATGAGAAGAGATCAGGTTGGATCACTCACGTAATGGAGTATGATATTGAAATCAAAGTAACCAAGTTGGTTCGTGGAAATTTTGGTGTGAATAGTTAGCTTCCAAACAACATGACGAGTTAAAAGGTGAAGAGGAGGTTGTCCTAGTGCTACAAAATGATCAAGAACAACTAGCTAATGATGCACCCATTCCATGTTGGACTCAAGACATGGTGCATTATCTCCAAATAGGTTTTTTCCCCCAGAATGGAACAAAGCTAAGAGAATGAGGTATTATTGAGGTGTGTCCCAATAAGTCATGTTGAGAATATATTACATGAGTTCCATGATGGAGAAGCGGAGGCCACTTTACTCCATGAGTAACAGCTCTCAAAATCATGAAGGCTGGTTACTATTGGCCTATGGTGTTTAGTGATTACTACTCATGGATTAAAAGGTGCAAAAAGTGTGCACTCTTCACAGGATAAGAAATACTAGCAGCGATGCCCCTTCGTCTAATCTCAATAGATCATCCATTCATGTAATGGGGATTGCACTTCATTGGAGTTATCAATCCAAATTCAAGTCAAGGCCACAAGTGGATACTTATGGCAACAAACTATTTCACTAAGTGGACTAAAGCAATGGCACTTAAGGAGGCAAATGAATCTAGCATCTTGGATTTCTATGAGGGGATAGTCACGAGGTTTGGAGCCCCCACTACTATCATATCAGATAATGCATTGGCATTCATTAGCACCAAAATTAGTGAATGGGTTGTCAAGAATGGTATATACCTCAACACTTCATCAAACTATTACCCTCAGGGTAATGGCCAAGAAGATTCTACAAATAAGAACTTGTTGAGAATCATCAAAAGAACTCTTGACGAGAATCAAAGAACCTGGCACACGAAGCTCAAATCAGCCCCGTGGGTGGATAGAATTAAATTGAAGAGGTCTCACATGACATCTATTCATACAAGTTTTTATACAAAAAGGAAGCACTATTACCTATATCACTTGAGTTGTCAACATTGCAACTCATGAAACAGTTGAGTTGGCTGATTTTGAGGCCATGGAAATCAAAGGTGCAGAGTGATGGAATTAGAAGAAGCAAGAGAACATGCAGTGTAGACCATGGAAAAGGATCAAGCATTGATTAAGAGGAGCTTTGATAAGAAAGCTAAAGCTAGGACATTCCAAGCAGGAGACTTGGTACTGAAGTGGGATGTTGATCGTGTAAATCCAAGCAAGCATTCCAAGTTTGATGCCATATGGAGTGGTCCATATATGATCACTGAATGTAAAGGTAGCAATGCCTTCCAGCTAGCTAAGTTGGATGGTGAAGAATTTCATATTCCAATCAATGGAATTTACCTCAAACATTGCTACTAGAAGGAAGAATTTCTCACCCTTGTATTTATTAGTCTAGGATTTTCTGATTTCTGCAAGTGCTTTTGTACATTGTTGTTGTTCTTAGAATAGGATTTAATTTCCCTAAGTATTGGTGCACATGTTCTATTTATTATAGTGCATGCATTGTGTACAGTCCATCACGCTTGAGAAAGAGAAAATACTGCAAGTTGGGAAGCTCATAATTGCTTGCAACAGTTACAAATTTAAAATTCAAACATATGTAGAGCAACAAAATCAGGTTTGATATCACAGCGAGATGGCAGTCCCCAATTTTCACTCAACCTTCAATTGGTGTATAAACAACAGAGATAAGCCACCATGTAAAAGGAACGATAACCAAATCGTACTTCAAGCCAAGAACTCAAATGTTAATCAAACACCATGATTAATAAGATGAAAGCAATTTGCCGTAATAAATTTACCAAAACTATTGAAAACAAATGAGCAAGAATATCATATATTATTATGGAACTCAATGAAATATAATGAGAATGTGTCTTGCTTGTATAGGCAAGGAATAACAATCTAAGAACCAGTCAAGGTTGTAGATCAAGCCATAAATCATGGAAAGAACTAGTCATCAAAGAACTAGTTAAGACCATATATTTAGGAAAGAACTAGACATCAAGGATCTAATCAATACCAAAGATCAAGGAAAGAACTAGTCAATACCATAGATCAAGGAAAGAACTATACCTAACAACTAAATAATATTCCCTAATATCTAAATAAATAAAAATAAATATCCACACACATAAGTAGGTGAGGATAAATACAATAAAGGTAAATAAAGTACATAGGTGAACATGAGCTAAGGTAAATACCTACTCTAACACCCCCCCAAGTGAAGCTAGAGGCCAAAATAGAAGTTACATGTCCACACAGATGAGTCCCAATAACTAGTCCTGATGAGGTACTCATGTACAATATATCCATGAAGAAATCTTGAACCAAAAGAAGGAAAGAATCCTGCTAGAAGGAAAGATAAATAAGAAGAATAAGGAAGATGTTCTCACAAACACCCCCAAGAACAAATTTTGAAACCCCAAGCATGCCACGTAACTCAAGGTAGTGAGGTGATGCAAAGGATTCATAAAGATGTTTGCAACCTATTGTTAAGTCGGAATGTACTCCAAGCAAAGAACTCCATCCTGAATGTGTTGACAAATGAAGTGGATGTGTATCTCAATATGCTTGGTCCACTTTGGTGCTCAACTGGGTTGTGAGAAATGTGAATTGCACTTTGGTTGTCACACCAAAGTACAATCGGTGAATCCTGTGGGAATCTAAACTCACACAATAATCACAAGCCAAGAAACTATCGACTGCGACTCGAATTATAGTAACTATTGCCCTATACTTTACCTCTAAAGATGAAAGTGCAATATCCTATTGCTTTTTGCACACCCAAGCAATTGGAGAAGAACCAAGAAAAAAAATATATCTAGAAGTGGAACACCTGTCATCAATATAACCCACCCAATCTAAATCTGTATACCCAACCAAATGAGTAGTTTCCCTAGTGTAGTGTAGGCCAAAGTGGGAAGTGTCATGAAAATAGCACAAAATCCTTCTAAAGCACTGTTAATGACTACTATGAGGAGAATGTGCAAACTAAGATACAAGCCTTAATGCAAATAAAATATCGTGCGAATATAGGTCAAGTACATGAGAATTTCAACCAACTACCTATACAAAGTAGGACCACAAAGTGGAGTGGTACATGTGGAAGTAAGAGTAACCCTAGACTGAAAAGGAGATGGACTTGGCTTGCAATCAGCCATATCAAAGTGCCCAAGAAGATTGTGGGTGTACTTTTGCTGACTCAAATGAATCCCTGAATTTGTCTAAGAAATTTGTAAACCAAGGAAATAATGCAATAACCCAAGATTTTTCATGTCAAACTGTAGAAAGAGCCATCCAATACTCTAAATGTGCAAAGAAGAGCTACCAAAGAATTAACAAATCATCAACATACAAGAAAAGTATCACAATATCCTCACGAACATGTTGGAGATACACTTTGTATGATCAAAGTGGCAACGAACAAAACTAGTAGATAGACCTTGAGCCTACATTTGGTATTTGTTCATATTTTGTTGTTGCATGCATTTTTATACAAAACACATCCTTCCATTGGATTTGAAAGGTGGAAAAACCCTAAGATCAACTATAAACTTGAGCATTTTTGGATGCAGTTGATTTTTGAGTTTTTTTGGGTTTTGGTTGGGTTTTTCGAGATCTACACTGGGTTTTTTTCTAGTGCGGTGTAGCATTTTTGGGTTGCGTGTAGAAGACCTTTTTGAAAGAACAGTCTTTCCATTTTAGCATGCTACCAAGACGATCGTGCATGGATTCTACCATTTTGGGAATTTTCATATCATGTTATTTTCGGTAATGCGATCATTGTCCATACAGTCCCAAAATAGCAATTTTTACCAGAAGAAACAATTGGATGTGACTTTCTTGAAAACAAGGGGCACACCCTGCATAGTAAGTTGTCCCTGGTCATATGGTATGGTCATATAAGGGTTTAAAGCTTGTGATTTCTACTAGTAGGTGCTTAACTCAACCCCCTTTCATTTTATTTGTGTGGTGAAGGAAAAAGTAGTTTATTATGTTTTAGTGGCAACTAAAATAAATAGCAGAGCATAATATTGAAAAGCTTATATCTTTTGATCGGTAACTCGGTTTTTAGTGTCATTTTTTGCAAAAGTATTTTTTTTGTGTTCTTTCCATTGGAAATATTTATTTTGAGAATTGCACTATAATTATAAAGTGTCATATTGTAACACGCACTCATTATAAAGTGCCAAAATCTGGGGGCTCTTGTTGCATTGTTTGGGGGTCTTGTTGCATTACTTGGTTCTTGCATTTATTTTGGTGATTTTTTTAGGATGGCATCTTTATCTACTTTTGCATTAGATCATGTTGAGCTATTAACAACACATAATTAACACACATGGAAACCAAGAATGGAAACAATAATTAAGCAGAAAGGATTATGGGCTTTAAACTCTTTAGAACAACCAGTGTTCACTAGAGAATATGAGAAATTTCAGTACCAAAGGCAAATTTGATGAGTGTATGGGTTTGATAGGAACTTATGCAAGTGATGCCTTTTGTTTTATTTGGAAAAATGTGACTCTTCTTTCAAAATATGGGAGAAATTGGAGGATTTATTTAGTAAGGTGGATCATATGAGAGCCATGAAACTTGAAATTGAGATCACCTCTCTTAATCCTCGAATATTTTCCAACAATTATAGACTATCTTACCAAGTTCAAACATTTTGTTGACACCGTTGAAGGGGAGTGGAAGAGATAAGAAATATGAAGAGTGTGTTGACTTGATTCTATCCAAGTTGAGAGGACCATTTCAAACATTTTACTCTACCTTTTTCTCTAGCATGGATGCCCTAGGTGACACATTTAAAATACCTTACTTAGAAACATTTTGTGAATTACTTACTAGGGAAGAATCCAAATTGTCTCACCTTAAGTCTTCCACCTCTCAAAAGGAATTAGTTACATCTAATCCTAAGGGAAAGGGAAAACCAAAAAGTAAAACCAAATCCACCCCTTCTACATCTCAAAATGATCCTAAACCTAAAGAAAACAACTCTAAACCCAAGGAGTCTTCTAAATCCAAGAATAAGTCTAGTCTTTCATGCTCTTTTTGTGGGGGTAGTGGACATGAAGAACATAGGTGTTATAAGTGAATGCAAGCATTAGAGGATATAGTCAAGAAACACAAAATTTCTATCTCCACTCCAACTCCTTCTAATCAACATGACAAAGTGCTTAATGTTGTTGGGAGATATCACCACCACTTGTAGACAGGTTGGGTTATAGATTATGGTACTTCTCATCTCATGACTTCTTCCAAAGAATCTTTTGTTTCTCTAGGTTTGAGTTCTACTTCCAAAATTGAGGTTGGAGATTCTTCCTTTCTTTCATTAAAAGAAAAAGGTGATATACACTTGATGGTGGCAATATCCAAGATGCACTTTATATTCCTAACATCACTACAAATTTGTTTTCTGTATATCAAATTTGTCAATCTGTTAAGGGAAAATTGTGACTTTTACACCACATGGGGCAGAAGTAAGAACTTTTTTGGAGCCTTATTCACTTTTTTCTCAGGGTATTGTTGATCATAGTTCTAGACTATATCACTTTCATGGTTTTGATGACACTTCTTCTATAGGGACAGGATTGGTTTCTCATGTAGATTTAGAGAGTAAGCTTTGGAATGAAAGATTTGGACATCTTAATTACAGATATTTGAAGGAGTTGAGCACTCATGGTATGGTAGATGGTCTTCCTATAGTTTCTTGTCTTGAGAGAGTTTTCTTTGGTTGTGCATTAGGAAACAACACCAAGATCCATTTCCTAAGAATTTTTCTAAGAGAGCTTCTTCACCACTTGAGCTTGTGCATAGTGACTTGATGGTTTTTCCTACCCCCTCTTTCAATGGAGCTAAGTATGTACTTACCTTCATTGATAATTTCTCGATGTATACTTGGGTTTATTTTCTCAAGTAAAAATTGATGTTTTTCACACTTAAAATTATTAAAAGATTTGGTCGAGAAACAATCTTCAAGTTGCATAAATAACCTTCACACTGATAATGGGGGGAAGTACTTCAGCAATGAGTTTTCTAATTTTTTGGTAACTCAAGGCATCATTCACCAATATTTTGTTCCTCATACTCCACAATAGAATGGCTTATCATAACGAAAGAATATAACTTTGAAGGAAATGGCTAACTGTATGATGCATTCTAGAGATTTACCTCCTATCTACTATGTAGAAGTTGTTAATTGTGCTAATTGCATTTAGAATTGTACACCACATAGAACACTTAAGTATTTGACTCCAGAGGAAGCTTGGTCCAACACTAAACCAAATGTCTCATTTTTTCGAGTCTTTGGGAGCCATGTTTGAACCTTTTTGCCAAAGAAGAAAAGGAAAGCTTTGGATAAGAAGAGAAAACCCTTGATCTTTGTAGGGTATTGTGAAGACATGAGAGCTTATCAAATTTTAGATCCCAATACTCGTGACATTATTTTTTGAACACATGTTCAATTTGATGAGCAATTCACTCCTCATGATTCTTCATCTTCTTCCATGCCTCCTTCTTCATCTCATCTTGAGGATCCTTTCTTTGAGGAGTTTGATGAGGTGGTTATATATGTCGTTGACAATCCTATTCCCACTCATGTTGTCACTCTACTTAAGTGGGATTGTACTACAATTTATGAGGCAACACCTTTCATACAAGATCTTCCACCCACTAGGCATCATCACACACATTCTACGGGTTTTGGACTTTTGTGTCGTGCGCTTCGAGGATCCACAATATTTTTCAAAGGCTCATGGGATACGGAGTGGGATGATGCAATGGCAGCTGAGTATTCTTCTTTGATGAAGAATCATACTTGGAATTTGGTATCTCTTCCTAAAGGAAGAAATATGGTTAGGTGTAAGTGGGTATATCAAACCAAATATGTAGTTGATGGGTCCATTGAAAAGTATAAGGCTCATCTTGTTGCAAAGGATTCTTCACAAGTTGAAGGTATTGATTACTATGATACTTTTACACCCATTGTCAAGATGGATTTAGTATGCCTTGTACTTTCTATTGCTGCTTTATATGGGTGGCCCGTATACCGATGGACATGAAGAGTGCCTTCTTACATGGAGATTTACAAGAGGAAATATGCATGGAGCAACCCGCTAGATTTTTTTGATTCTTCTCTTGTTTGTAGGCTCTAAAGGTCTCTCTACGGTCTTAAAAATCCCCTCGGCTTAAACTTATAGATGAATGTCAATAGCAATCTCATGCTCGATACCATGTACGATTTTTTTTTTCACACCGTAAGCTTGAACTTGTGGTGGAGAGGGATCTCATCATGTTAATCAGCCACTACGCCAACACATCCCCACACAATGGAGCCAAATACAACCATGTGAGCCCCGGGTCTACCATGTATTCACCAAATTAAGTTCAACAACATTAGGAAACAATGACACTGTGACTTTCTCGGGAGGTCACCCATCCCAAGATTACTACTCAGGTCAAGTGCGCTTACCTACCTAGCTCGATACCATAAAAGGAACAATAACTAGATCGTACTAAGCCAAGAACTCAAATGCTAATCAAACACCACAATCTATAAGATGAAAGTAATACACTAGAATAACTTTACCAAAACCTTTGCAAACAAATGAGCAGCGATATCATATATTATTATGGAAATCAATGAAATACAATGAGAATGTGCCTTGCTTATATATGCAAGGAATAATGGTCTAAGAACTAGTTAAGGTCGTAGATCAAGCTATAAATCATGGAAATAACTAGTCATCAAGGAACTAGTCAAGACCATAGATTTAGGAAAGAACTAGACATCAAGGATCTAGTCAATACCATAGATCAAGGAAATATCTATACCTAACAACTAGATAATATCCCCTAATATCTAAATAAATAAAAGAAATATCCACACACATAAGTGGGTGAGGATTAATATAGTAAAGGTAAATAAAGTACCTAGGTGAACATGAGCTAAGGTGAATACCTACTCTAACACCATGCATATATATTAGGCTTAACAATAGCCTTTGCAACTGTAAGTCATCTCCAAATTGAAGCAAAGATTGGACATTCGGAAGAAGAAAGAAAATCATAACTTAATAGAGTTCTATGATGTCCAAGTTAATAGGTTTCACTCCAATTTTGTAGTATACTTCACCCAACCAAAAGATTGGTCTCTTCTATCCACACTTTATGAGGAATCGATGCTAAGGCGTAATTCATAGGTACTCATCATTCAACCTCATGAATCACAAATTGCGGAATGGGTGAAATCTAAGTTTCAATAAATTTTCTACTCTCACAAACCTTGACTTCAGGATTTTCTTATGAAATTTGAGAGTGCGAGCTATGGGAGGCAGCTCCGGAAGTAAGCAGCATCATCTCAAGCATTTTGGGATCAGGTTCTAGAGTTCGAGATCGGTTCATGATGATAATGCATACTCCATTCCCAATGGATAGGTTAAGACAATCGGCCACACTCCATTTAGCAAGCAAATGGCCCCGTTGAGTCACCATATTGTTATCCAAATTTTTCCCCGAGGTTATTTTGATAACTAGCACAATTTCTCTACAAATAGATAGATAGAAATGGTGAAAACAAGAAATTTTGATTTTGGAGGTACCCTTGGATTTTCTCAGTAACTCCCCTTTTCAAGAAAAAATCTAAGGAGTTAGCTAAAATTTGAACTAGGGTTCCTTGTCCTTGAATTGGGTCTGAAATGCTAAGGAGACAATGATTTGCAGGTAAATCAGGTCTCGCGGCCCTGGGCGGTCCAAGTTCCATCGGGACACAAATTCCCCGAAAATTTGATTTACTTGATTTGTAAAAGGGTTTAAGAGGATTCTTTGTATTGTGGAAAAGGTAGAAGTTTTCGACCCAAGTGGTCCAAGTTCCATCGGGATGTTAGTTCCCCAAAAAGATGATTTACCTGATTTGCAAAAGGGTTGAAGCGGATTCTTTGTAATGCGGAAAAGGAAAAAGTTCACACCAAACAGTCCAAGTTCCATCGGGCCACGAGTTCCCCGAAATGCCAACTTGTCTCGATTTATAAAGGAATGGAGTAGGCACAATGTATTGCAGAAATTTTGGGTCCCGACGGCCCAAGTGTACTACATACCGCACGAGCGTGAGTTCCTGCAGAGGAAACATTGTCACACATCAAGGAGATAGAGTGCAATGCGAAAGGTGGAAGTTTGGGGCCCAAAACACAAGTACCATAGAGACATGAGCTCCCTAAAACTCGCAATACCCACAATATAAAGGGAAAGTGGTTTATTGTAGATTATGAGAGCCTGTGAAACATCCCGACCCTGAACTTCAAACGAGCATAACTTTTGACCCGGAGCTCCGATTTTAATAAAATTAGAATTTTTTAGAAATATCCGAGCATCCTCTACACCAAGAAAACTAGATTTCTTATTTTTAGTAAGGGTAGGTGGGTGAAAATAAAAGAAACATCTCCAGCTCTAAAAATTTAAATGTTTAGTCTTGTAAAATGTAAGAAATCCTTGGCAAACTCAAAATAGTTGCTCACACTCAGAGGGTCATAACTTGAGAAATTTTCAATGGATTTTCACAAAATTGGTCTCATTGGAATCATGGTTCTAATACTGATGCTTAGAAATCAAGAAATGTATAATTTTTTGAAGTTTTAATAGTGATTTTTAAGGAAAATGATCCCAATTCTGTTTGGTTGTTGAAAAGTGGTTGGAGAAGCATTTAATGAGCATGAGCAATCATTCTTCACTACTGCAAGTTATGGGGAACCTTGAGATTGATTCTATAGGTCCAAAACCACCAACCACACTCATTTATCATGACTTGCAATTGATGAGAAAGGGAATTTCAGGAATTGCGTCTCCTCTCTCTCTTTCTCTTCTAAAATTCTATAAATTGACGTGTTGGGCTCATTGTAAAGGGGAGGATAGTTTTGAGTAGAAAAAATCTGTCATTTTGGTTTTGTGAAGCCAATGTGCTGCAGGAATTTGTAATGGACTCCTTGCATGGTGATCCAGGCCTTTCCTTTGCAATAGTTTAGACTGTTCATATTAATGAAGCAATAGATTCAAGTTTGTGGATGTATCTTCCCTTATTGATTTTATTGCATTCTCCCCGCCTGCCTAATGTTATTGCAAATTTTTGTGTATACTCTATACTCTTGTAGGGACCTATTATTATTGTGTATGCATGGAAATGTGTTGTAAATGTTGTTATTAGACTATGGAGAACTATCATCACCCTCTTTGAACTATATTTTTCTTCCATTTTCACACATTGGAATTTTTTCTCATTCCCTTCTTTCGGTATATCACCTCTGTAGTGTAGTTTTCCTTCATTTACATGTTATTTCTCTCTCCTTAGTCTCTTGGAAATTGTAGGATAGAGATAATTAGTATCTTCATCTCAATAGAGTTAGTTTGCACTAAGTTTAGGAAGAAGAACCAACTTTCTCTCGGAGGTTTATCTCAAGTAGCAAATTCCACAACTTGGAGATAGTACCCAATCACTCTCTTTGCACTTCGAGTAAAACTCTCTCTTACTCAATGTATGAACTAAACCGACGTTCTTCTCATTTGATATGATCTTCAACACTTCATCTGTTGGCTCTCTTTTTGTCTCTCTCTTCCTCTGTCACCCTTCAACTCGAATGCATCTCTTTTTCTTACTTGAGCAAACTCCACGATTTGCATGAATTTTTTTATATTTATATACAATCAATACTCTCCATCACTTCCTTGGTGTGTTATGCAAATTATCACTCTTCACCTGCCTAAAATCTAGTATATTAAATGCATGCAATGAACTCCAAATTTACTCTCTCTAAATTCAGCTTGACTTTGTTGTTTTCTCAATGCATTAAATATTCAACTAATTCAAGATCCATTTATGACATTTCTAAAATAGATTTCTCATCATTCAAGGATAAAGAAATGATCCACATTTCCTCTCTGATATTTAATAGTACCTTGAAATTAGGATTTTATATTTCATGATCTAGAGGATGTAACCAGTTTTCCACAAAGTCAAAGATCATTAAATTCTCGAATCTAGAGCTTCGAGATATTTCATATTTCATTGGTTCACAACTTATACTCACAGATGTCATGCATTACTTCTACATTTGATACTTGGATCATTATCAATTTTAGAGAACAAAATCCCACTTGACCATATGCAAAACAATTTGATTGTTCTCAAACCTTATCCAATCCACATTGGTCCATTTCGTAGCTTTTATTAGATTATGTGACTTTCTCCTTTGTATCGTGGCTGTGTTGTGTTCCACATATATTCTTCATTACATGTGGCCTTTTCTAGTCTTCCATGTGGATTTTTAGTCTTCCATGTAGATTTTCGAGATCTCCTTGTGGCTTTCTCTTGTCTTTCCGGATTTTCCTCTTTCTCCACAACTTCCTATAGTTTCCTTTTCTTCCTGGATTTTCTTTCTCACACCCATGGCTTCATCTTTTTCACTTGTAGCTTTTTTATTTTTCCCGCAGCTTTCACTAAACTTTGACGGCTTCCTTTTATGTCTACAAAGTGTTCTCAAAAATTGATGGCTCCTTTAGAATCATCCTTAATCATTCTAGATAAATGATTAACAAAAACTATCATCATGCAATCACTTGGAACTTAACTAAGAGCTGACACTACCAATCAACCTTCACATTTATCTTGCAAAGTTCTTCTTGAACTACTTCCTAAAGCTTGTTACAGACTTGTTAACACCTTTTCCATACATGGTTGACCTTGAGACACCTACACAATACTTCACCACACTTTTTTTCCATCAATGCAGCTTGACATCAATGAAAACACTCATGATAATGACAAAGGTCCAACAAACTCCCCCTTTTCATTGATGGCAACTTTCACAGAAACATACATAAACCCTTGATGGAAAAAATATTTATCTTCCCCCTTGTTTTTGTTTACCAAGCATTGTTTTTACTCTCTCCCCCTTTGACATCTATGATAAAGGGCCATATATGTCGATAATTATGAAGATATAGATAAAATGATTTTCTTACCTCAAGAAGCTCCCCCTAGGCTCATGCTTCTTAGCTTTTTGGCATACCGTTTTCTTCATTTTCATGAAAATGGAAACTATATTTTTGGTATGCACGTCACAGAATGTTAAAAACCAAGCATGATACATACTTTGATGAAATGAGCTAGCAGACTAGCTCCCCTCACATGAAGACTTATTGCATTGATTAGGAGTTGATATTACATGAGAATTCTCCCTTACCTTGTCTCACACTTTCTAGTTTTATTGGGATCAAGGAATGACCCCCAATTCATTCCTCGGTGCTCAAATGTTGCTTTTGGTAGTGGTTTTGTCATGATATCTACAAATTTCTTCTTTTGTGCTCACATACTCTAGACTGATTTTCTTTCATTCACTTGTTCCCTCAAGAAATGATATCTAATTGGAATGTGCTTGGTCTTTGAGTGAAACATGGGGTTCTTGGAAGACACTTATAACACTAGTACTATCACAGAGCAAAGGAATTGGGCTATCATATTTTACCTTGTAATCCTCCAATGTCTGCTTCATCCAAAGAACTTGAGTACAACACATTGCAAAACTATATACTCTTCCTCACTTCACATGTTGAGAGTGCCATTGATGATTGCTTCTTTCTTAACCAGATACTAGGAAATTTCCAACAAATAATGCTTACCTACACTTGTACTCTTCCTATCATCAACACTTCCTTCCCAATCAACATCTATATATGCTTTTATGTTGAAGTCATTGCTTTTGGGTACCATAGTCCATATTCAAGTGTTCCCATGAGATATCTCAGAATTATTTTGACTTCCTTGAAGTGTGTTTCCCTTGGATCTTCTTGAAATCTTCCAACAAGGCCCACAACCTACATGATATCAGGTCTTGATGCAGTGGAGTAGAGTAGACTACCTATCATGGATCTATACAAAGTTTTGTCTACTTTTGGTGAGTTTTCCTCTTTTCTCAGCTTGCATCCTACTTCCATTGGTGTTCCTATAGGTCTAAATTCTTCCATCCTAAACCTTTTCAAGCATTTCTTTTGATATATTTGGTTTGGGATATGAAGATACCTTGATCTGATTGACTAATTTGTAAGCCCAGAAAGAATGAGAGATCCCCAAGCATAGACATTTCAAATTCTTCTTTCATCATATCAAAAATTCATAAGTCATTTTATCATGATCTCCTCCAAATATGATATCATCCACATACACAATGATAATGAGCAGATGATCACCTTCTTCTTTGATGTAGAGATTACTGATCAATAACACCTTTTCTAAAACCTTTCTCAATGAGGTATGAATCCAATCTATTATACCAAGCTCTAGGAGCTTGTTTAAGTCCATATAAATCCTTTTTCAACCTACACACATAATCTTTGTCATCAATTAGAGAAAATCCATCAGTTTTTCAATATATACCTCTTCATTCAGATAACCATTGAGAAAAGTACTTTAACATCCATCTGGAAAACTCTGATTTTCTTGTAAGTCCATGTATGCCAAAAATAGTTTGATTGCTTCCATCCTTGCCACTGGTGCAAACATTTCATCAAATTCAATTCCTTCCATTTGTGCATAGCCTTTGCATACAAGTCTTTCCTTGTTTCTTGTCACTTCTCCTTTTCATTCAATTTATTTCTAATACCCATTTTGTTCCTATCACATTTTTGTCTTTTGGTCTTGGTACAAGCTCCCAGTCTCATTCTTTTCAATTTGATCAAGTTCTTCATTCATGGACATCCACCCAATGTTGATCCTTGCTAGCTTTTGCAACATTCTTGGGTTCTATCATGATAGGAGTGTTATGTCTTCATGATTTTTTGATCTCTCTTAGCTTCTTCTTCTTGTGAGAATGTCACCTTCTTTGTTTCCAATGATCTAGTTTGTTGGATGATCCCTCTTGACTTGTCTTGAGGGTGTCTTGGTGTCTTTTCTTTCTTCCACTTCTTCTACTTCTTCACGTGTACTTTCCATTTCTTCATCATCTTCTTGATCTTCATGATTTCATTGTGTTGAGTGTTGGATTTGGTAGATAAGACTCATCAAATTTTACATTTGTGCTTTCAATCACCTTTTGTAACCTCTTATTGTAGCATCTATAGGCCACACTAACTATTGAGTAACCAAGAAATATGCCTTCATCACACCTAGAGTCAAATTTTCCCAAGTTATCTTCATCTCTTTTGATGTAACATTTACTTCCAAAGACTCTTATGTGTTTTACATTGGTTGGCCTGTTTTTCCAAAGTTCATAGGGTGTCTTGTCACTTTTTTATCAATTGGGATCTGTTTAGAATGTACACCACTTTGTGTAGACTACTTCACTCCAATATCTATTAGGAATTTTAGATTCATTCAACATAGTTCTTTCCATTTCTTATATAGTCATGTTCTTTCTTCAACAACCCCATTTTTTGAGGTGTTCTAGCAGTGAAAATTGTCTTCTAATCCCATGTTCTTCACAAAACTCATCAAACTCATTGGACCAAAATTCTCCACCTCTATTTGATCTTAAGCATTTGATTTTGGTGTTCTTCTCATTCTCCACTAGTGCCTTGAAGGATTTGAATATGTCCAAGGCTTTTGATTTGTGCTTCAAACAAGCTACCCATGTCATTCTGTGTAATCATCTATTAGTAGCATGAAATACACATCTCCTTGTAAAATTTCAGTTCTTGTAGGCCCACAAAGATCTATATGGATTAGTTCTAGAGGTCTTGTGGTCGAGTACTCCTTGGATTTGAATGATCTTCTTGTTTTTTTACCATGCAAGCAAGCTTTGCAAAGTGTATCTGTTGGTTTTACAATCTTTGGCATATGTCTCACACCACCCTTAGCACTTAATTTCACAAGATTTTCAAAACTCATATGTCCCAATCTCTGTGCCACAACCAACTGTAATCAACTTTACTTGTGAAGCATTTTTCTTTATTTATTTCATTGAGAACATACATATTGTTCTTGGTCCATTTAGCTTTTGCAACTTTCTTTCCTATTTTTCCATTGATAATATCACAACCTTTGTCATGGAATATCATATTATAGCCTTTCTTACACATTTGACTCACACTTAATGATTGTGCTTTAGTCCTTCAACATATAGAACATTCTCAGTAATAGTTTTTCCATTGTCTAGACTCAAAGTTCCTTTTCCAACTATGTTTTTGAATTATTATCACCAAATCTAACAACTCTCTGATGCATTGTTTGATAGAGAGATGAATTTTCTTTTTCACCTGTCATATGACTAGAGCAACCACTATCTAAATACCATATTTTGTCTTCATCTTGTACATGAAACATAGTTTTTACTATTGAGCAAGACTCTTTTCTTTTGTTGGCTTCTTCCTTTACAACATACACCCATCTCTTTTGTTTAGGAGGTTCTTGTTTACTTGTTGAAGCTACATGACCTTTCTTGTGATATTTGTAGTGAACAACATTATAGTTCATTCTAGTGTATGATGAGTTATAGTTTCTTCCATAGCCTCTAGCATATCTTCTACATTTAGCAGCTTTATGTCCAAATTGGTTACATGAAAAGCAATAACCATAGAAAGAATGTGTGTACCTCATAACATAGGTGATTATGGGAGCATTAGTCTTCCTCTTGGCAGGCTTTGATGACTTCTTTATTTACAATAAGAAAGGTGCTTGGTATTGATGTAGTCTTGTTTCCTTCCTTCTTTTAGGATCCATTTCTTTTCTTTCTTCCTTGAAACCTATCCTTGATTTTTCATTTGTATCTCATTGACTTCTCAGTATACCAGTTAGAACATTTGAGCTCTTTTCTATCTTTTCATACATTTTCATCTTGTTGGTCATTTGTTCCAGTTCAGTCTTCAGTCACTCCAATTTTGAGTTCAGATTTATGCATTCATCCTCCTTTGATTTGTAAGATTTGGAAATATTTTCCAGCTGAGTTTCAAGTTCTTTGAGCTCATTAGTTTCTTCCTCTTCCTTTAAACTTTGTCTTTTCTCAAAGACATGAATTTTTCTTCATAATCTTTTAATGTGCATCTCAACTTTTGATTCTTTCTCCTACACAGTTTCAATTCTTCAAGAGCACAAACAAGTTTTGCTTCCAAATTTACATTTTCTTCTTCTTCATCAAAATCTTCATAATTAACTACATTCTTTCCTTTTGAGTTGCATTCTTCAGAGACATCCATGGCCATAAAAAACATTCAAACTGAGTTTCATCATCCTCATTTTCAGAGCTTCCTGGGTTGTTTGAATCAGATTCACTTGACTCTTCTTTTGAGTATAAATTCCTTTTGTTCTTAAAGAATTTCTTCTTGCCATATTTCTTCTTGAAGTTCATCTTTTTCTTATTGTGTTTGTGACTTTCTTCATCATGATCAGACTGAGTTTCTTTATTCTTGTTTGGGCATTTAGCAGTGAAATGGCCTACTTGTCCACACTCAAAACATTTGAATGGAAGTTTACCTTTATACTTACCTGAGCCTCTTCTTAGTCTTCTCACAAACATTTGCTTCAATCTTCTCATCATCTACTTCATCCTCCAAATCTGATTCTTTTTTTTTGTTTGGATTGGTCTCTTTCTTGGCTTTAAATGCTACTTCTTTCTTAGTAGACTTAGATCCCTATTGTCCTCATCTCATATGCTGATAAGATGCTCTTGTAGTTCATCCATTGTTAGAGTCTTCATGTCTTTGGCTTCTTCCACAATTGAAACCTTTGCATCATACTTAGAAGTCAGAGATCTTAGAATCTTTTGGACTATAACATTCTTCTAGCTTCTCACCTAGGCCTTTGATCATATTGATTACTTCATCTACTCTCTACATGTAGGTTATTATACTCTCATCATCTTTCATCTTTAGATTCTCAAACTGAGCTCTATAGGTTTGTAATTTTGCTAACTTGACCTTTTCATCCCCTTCATAAATACCTTTGAAGCTTGGTCCAAATTTCCTTTGTGGTTGTATAGTGCATTACCTTTACAAACTTTGTTTCAGTTAGGCCACATAGGATGGAATTCATGGCTCTTGAGTTACACTCATATTCTTCCTTGTCTACTGCATAAAGTGATTGGCATTGGCGTGGCTGAGGATTGTATCCTTTCTCAACACATTCCCATATATCAAAACCAAGTGACATGAGATATGTCTTCATCCTTATTCTCCAGAATGCATAATTTGTTCTAGTGAAGAGAGTGATCTTGACAATGATAAACCACCTTGTGCTTGATTTTTTTCCATGCTTGTGAAGAGAGGATCTCCTTGAAGATGTTAAGATTCTACTAAAGGACTCACTCTGATACCAATTGTTAGAGATCACAAGCACTGAGAGGGGGTGAATCAAGTGTAGATTAAAACTTTTAAACAATACCAATCCATAATTCCTTAGTAAAGTGTAACAATATACCATGAGCATTTAAACAAACATATGTTAGAAAATAACATTGAACACATAATTTATAGTGGGAAACCCTTTCAGAGAAAAACCCACTTTGAAACCAAGGATTTATTAGGAACACCAATTCCAAAGCATACAATATCTTGGTTTCGGTTGAGCACCCACTCAACCTTGTGAAGCACCCACTTCAGATTCTCCAAGCACCCACTTGAAGATAATTGAGCACCCACTCAAGTAGATTTTAGCAAGCTCCAACTTGCAAGGAGCACCCACCCCTATAATCTAAGCACCCACTTAGAAATATAATATTACAAATACATTGATCACTTAGAATCGATATTTCTTACACAATAGATTATGATCACTTTTCTTTATCTTTTGTGCTTTCTCTTTTCAGGCTCTCACATTCAACATTCTTCTCTTTATCTTTTCTCTTTCAAACTCAATCTCGGTTTCGATTTCTATGCTCATGTTACTCTCTTTGCACTTCTAAGTCAAACTCTCTTGCTCAATGGATCAACCACACTGATTCTCTTCTCATTTGATATGATCTTCAACACTTCATCTGTTGGCTCTCTTTTGTCTCTCTCTCTCCTATGTCACTCTTCAAATCGAATGCATCACCTTTTTCTCCTCTTGAGTGAACCCTCGATTTTCATGGAAGTTTTTACTTTTATAGACAAACAATACTCTCCATCACTTCCTTGGTGCATGTCGTGCACACTATCACTTATCACATGAAAATATGGTCTATTAAATGCATGCAAAAACTCCATATTTACTCTCTCTAAATTTGGCTTGACTTTGTTGTTTTCTCAGTGCATTAAATATTCAACCCGTTAATTTAGGAGCCATTTATGAGACAATTTCTAAAATATATTTCTCATCATTCAAAGATAAATAAATGATCCACATTTCTCTCTAATATTTAATAGTATGTTGAAATCAGGATTTTTGATTTTGTGATCTAGAGGATGTAACCAATTTTCCAAAAAGTCAAAGAGCATTAAATTCTAACAACTGGAACTTTGAGATATTTCAAATCAGTTCATAAGTTACACTCACAAGTTACACATGACACATTACTTCTACATTTGATACTAGGATCATTATCAATTTCAAAGAACAAAAACCCACTTGACCATATGTAAAGAAATTTGGTTGTTCTTGAACCCCGTCCAATCCACATTGGTCCATTTCACGGCTTTTATTAGCTTTTGTGACTTTTTCCTTTGTATCGCTTACTACATGTTGTGTTTTACGGCTTTTTTCTTTACATGTGGCCTTTTCCGGTCTTCTACAAATTTTATCGTCTTTCACGGCTTTTTGAGTTCTCTCGTAGCTTGCTCTTGTCTTTTGTGGATTTTCCTCTTTATTCACGGTTTCTATAGTTTCCCTTTCTTACGTGGATTTTCACATCCACAACTTCGTATTTTTCACCTACAGTTTGTTCTTTTCCCACGGCTCTCACTAAACCTCGCGTCTTTTACTAGACTTTGGCGGCTTCCTTCTTATGTCTATGGCATTATCTCAAATCGATTGAGTCCCTTAAAATCATCCTGAATCATTCTCGATAAACAATTAATAGACTATCATCATGCAATCACTTGGAACTTAACCAAGAGTTGACACTACCAATCAACCTTCACATCTCTTGTGCAAAATTCTTCTTGAACTATTTCCTTAAGCTTGTTACAAACTTGCTAACATATTTTCCATACATGGTTAACCTTAAGACACCTACATAATACATGCACCAAAATTTTCACCATTAATGCAGCTTGACATCAATGACAACACTCATGATATCGACAAAGGCTAAACACTACATTATTAGAGCATGTAAACTATAACTTTGTGAGCAAATAAGAACTTCTCATTCATTGAATAAATCAACATGACACCCACCCAGTCCATTTATGCTTCTAGAACCATCAAAGAACATTTGTCATAGTCCAAAAGCATTTTCTTTTTCTTTCTTGAATGGTGTGGGTATAACAGATCCTTCCTAGAGAATGCAATAAGTACCGATACCGGTCTCAAAGTTCTTAAGCTCTTCGTCATATGGATAAAATTTATGATCTCTCTCAACCCATTCATCTAGCGATAAATCAAGCGTGGAAGGAGGGATAGGCTACTCATCTAAAACTAAGTCTTGTTCATGTTCATCTTGAATTAGGAAATTTGATTGGATAAGGGTAGGATCATATGACTCAATATGGTAAGAAAAGATAGGTTCAACTTGTATTGTAAATATTGTACCATATATAGTTCTCAAAAGCATGTGATTCCAATCTGAAGACAAATAACCGCCTACCTTAGCAGTGAAATCTCTAGACAAGAAAATGGAAAACATGGGAGGAAATTCAATCACTGAAATATCATGGGTTATGGTGATACTTGGGTAGGCATGGATGGTTAACTCAAGATATTTTATCACTCCTAATACACCCATGGTTGACCCATCAAGCTGCAAAAATACCTTAGACACAGGATTTTATATGAGACCCAAAATATCAACAATTGTCTTAGGAATTACAGAGGTACTGGCCCTTGAATCAATCATGTAGTTATGAATAAATTGTTTGCCCACAATTAGTGACATGTAAAATGGTGGGGTCTTGACACTTTTACTTACTTGTTCTTCCTTTGCTTGAAAAACATTGACCACAACATGATTTTATTACACCACCGGATCCACTAGAGGCGATTGTTTGAGGACTTCACACAAGAGGTTGCGTTGTGATGGAATAGTCAACACATACCACATTGTGACATTGACATCAGATCTTCTTCAATTGTTCAATAATGTTAAATGGAAGGCCCATGGATTTTTGCATCTACGGCATGTTATTATCTATTTTCTCGCTTCTTGTAGCATTTGAATATGCGGCTTTGGTTGAACAACAACCTGTTTATCAGGGACAAACTTACTAGGCACCTCGTAGTTTGTTTTTTTCCAATCCAACCTCTTTCTCCTTATCTCAGTGGCATTGCCTTGACCGGTAGAGGATGAAGGTTGTGATTCCAACATCCTTTTCTTGAATCTTGTATTATCAGCAATGTTAATTTGATGTCTCATTAGAGTTACTCCGCCACTTGATTAATCGCATAGAAATCCTCATCTCTAAAGAACATGATATTGACATCGTGTTGGTCTCTTGGAAAGCTTCGCATTTGAACTAGGTGCTTATAAAAGCAGCTCTTACTAACTGGAAGTACCTTGAACCATGTATGCTTGAAGATGCATTGCCCTTTCACAACTAAGTTGGTTATGTGGCAGATGACATGGAAAACACCACTCAGTTTCTTAAACCATATTGTTTTGTACTAGAACCAATGCTTGGTTTGAGTTAGGAGCAGGAATTTCTTGTCGAGGAGGATTTTTTTCCAATGGGAGAGGAGCATTTTGGCCCTACCATCTATTATTTTACTAATTTTGTGCATTTCTTTAATTAGATTAATGATTTCTATATGTTTGATACCTCATATTTAAGGATTGCTCCCTAGTTTTGATCATTTCTAAATGATTAGGCTTGTTGTTTCTCTAGGGATACAATTGTGTTGGTCAAATTTGTTATTAAAGCTTTCATATCTTCATCTTCCTTTTGTTGCAAAGGAGTTTGAGATGTGGAAGTAGTAAGTCAGTATATTTTGTTAATGGATAGGTTAAATATAAGGTTGAGCAGCTTGAGGCATTTTAGGATTTAAGGGCATGGGTGGCCTAAGGGATAATTTCCCATCTTGTATTAAACTATTCTCAACCCTAATTACTAGTGCATAGGCTCCTAGAAAAGTTATCCCTCCCATAGATTGGATCATAACAGCTATATCATAATTTAAAGCTTTTAAGAAATAGAGAAATGCACCTTGAGTAGCTGGTTTAACAGGATTGGAATTATGTCCCACATCCTTTGAAATCTGAAATTGAAGTCTGTCATTTGCTCATTTGGAGCTCTTTTGATGGTAGTCAGTTGTTCTAACAGAGATAGATTGTCTACCCTTTCTCCAAACTGATTACACGGGCTATGCATAGTGCATTCCAATTTTGAATTGAGCATGCTGTCAAGCTTTTGAACCACTACAAATATTTTCCTTTGAAAGATGAAGCTAAAGTTTCACAACTACATCCATCTTAGCAATTTCATGAATTACACATACATTTTCAATATCTTGGATGTGATCAGTTGGAGTAGTGTGATTTTCTCTTATGAAGAATGGGATATTTTTAATGCGGCTATTGGGGTGGTATAAAGCAGAATTCAGGGAAAGTGGATTGTTGCCCGTGAAATTAACAAATGGATTTGGTGGTTATTGAGCCATTAAGATAGGTCTGAGAACTCTTATTGACTACAAGAAGGGCCTACCAGGTGGAGGTGTTGAAAGGGTTCTATTTGGTGGAGATGGAGATCTCTAAACTTGTCTTCCTCTTCTTCCTTTTCTGGAGATAGCTGCAAGTATTCAAATGTTCCTTCTTCTCTTGTTCTAGACCGTGTTTGGATTCTTCTCATGAACTTGAACCACTAGTACTACTGAAAATAGTTGATTTTTTGAATGGTGTCACAAAATGTGTTTTTGCAAAGCCTCCAAAGGCTAGAATTTTACCAAGATACACATCCAAACTTGATAAAACTGGAAATATTGATTTCTTCATCCCACCAAGCGTGCCAAAACTGTTGGAGCTCAAAATTACACCTGTCCTAAATCACAAGAATCTAGGGATTTGAGGAAACATGGGAATGTCTCCAAGTTATGGGACTCAAACTAAGACAGACCTCTAGAGAAGGTCGATTCCTCTACTTACTTCTACTACTAAACTACTCCTAGGAATTGAAATGCAGTTATCTTGCTATACTCTAACATTCTAAGGGACCAGGTGAGAAGGAGATGCATAAAACATAAATCCTAAACTAGAGAAGGTGATAGCACTAAAAATAAGGGGAAATATACTTCTAAAAGAGAGAAAATGGGAGAAAATGATGATGAAGAGGGTCGAAACAATGACCACAGTTTGAAACAACGTCTAAATTCCCACTTCCATGATGCACAATGATGTAGATTCTGGAGGAACACACACAACATACCCATGAGTAAATGAGAAGCAAGGAAACATAATAAAACACCATCTAATGCAAGAACAAGCCACAAAATAGATGATTTTATTGCTTGACAATTATACATAGGTCATTACAATGAAGGAAAGTTATGTAAAACATTCGCAGAATTGTGATCCAAGGCATGTAACTCTTAGAACACTTGTGCAACATTAAAATGATTCCCTCACATTCCCAAAGTATCCAACATTACAATTGAGCATCATTTTACAATATATAGAAAAGTGGAAGAAGAAGAAGAAAATTAGAGGAAAATTTGAATTCCTCCTTCCACCCACCGACCACTTTCATTAAATTCTCTAAAAAGTCTTAACACCTCTAAAAACCACCTCTCCACACATTTATCCTTGTTAAAGATGAAATGGGTGCTCATACTTGCATTAAATTCTCGTGGTTGGGCCACCCGAGCAGCCTTTTTACATGTTGGAGATGACTTCCTTTTTCCACCCACCTACCTTGATTTGAATTTAATAAATAAATATTTCATTACCTAGAGGAGGTTAATATTTTCCAAATGATATAAGATTTGCAAAGATTAGATCATTGGATCAAAATTTATATCCATTTTTAGTTCCGTGGAAAATGGTCATTTTCCTTTATTGCGTGGCTTTTGTTGATTTCTACAGCTTTTCCACATGAGTCGTGGCTATGGTTCCTTGGCTGCACTTTCTAAGTCTTTCGTGGCTCCTTCCACATGCTCGCGGCCTACTCTTTGAACTACAGGTTGCATTCTTTGACTCTGCAGCCTTTTCTATCTCTTCCACTTCATCCCGTGACTTCTAATTATGCACGCTTTTACTTTGCATACATCGTGGCTCACTCAACTTCCACAAGTATGCTCAATTACTTCCGCAGCTAACTCCATACTTTAGTGGTTTATCTCCTTTGGTCATGGCTTATTCAAACCTCTCTGTGGCTTGTTCTTACACGCATTATCTAAGTTGTTCAATTTTTGTAAGGGTGCAAAAATGGACAACAGTTGATAAGGGGACTTGTTGGGTTGGTATGGGGGTTGATAAGGTCTAAAACTTTGAGCTTGCTTCCTTTTAATGGATACCAACTCATTCCCAAAAATTTACAATTGTTTCATCACTTCTTGTAACTCAAAGGTTAAGTACTTGAGGAAGTAGATGCTTGACTAGAACTTTGATTCCTTGGGGTTGGAATGGTAACTAATTCGTGGCTTAGATGGTAAGTAGGTGTCTCAATCTCTAGGAATATAGGCATTGGAGGTCTAGGAGCAAGTTTCCCATCCTGAATAAGACTATTCTCAGCCCTAATAGCAATGTCATAAGCATATGGTAATGTTCTACCCCACACAGACTACCAAATCATAACTAAAATTTCATTGTTTAGAGCCTTTAGATAATAGGGAAATGCATATTTGGGTGTAGGCCTTACCACTTGAGGAATTATTTCCGAAGTCCTCTAAAATCTTATGATAAAATCAGTCATCTACTCATTTAAGGCTCTCTTTGTTGTGGTCAGTTGCTCTATCAAGGATAGGTGATCTGATTTATCTTCTAAATGGTTACAAAGGGTAATGCCAAGTTGATCCCAATTATGAATTGAGGATAGTCTCAAACTCATGTACCATTGGAGAGTTTTTCCTTTGAATGATGAAGCCAAGAGTATGACTCATACATCATCTTCGATAATAAAGCGAACCAAACAAACATTAGCGGCATCTTAGATATGGTCATTGGGGTACTATGGTTTTCACCAGGTGAAGAAGGAATGCTTGTAAGAGCAGGAATTGGTATATCATGTTGTGTATTGAGGGCCAAAGAACTTCCACCATTGAAACTAACAAAAGGTAGATTTTTTTGAAGAGACGTGAATGGAATGGATCTCTAAACTCTAAATAATAGTAAGAAGGGCCTACCAAGAGGAGGAGAAAAAAGGACTCTGTTTAGTGGAGATGGTGATCTCTAAACTGATCTACCTCTTATTCTTGTCCTTGGTGAAAACTAAAAATAATCAAAGGGATTTTCTCTTGATTTTCTTGACTTTGTATGAATCCTTCTCATGAAAATGGGCACCTTAACTGCTAAAACTAGTAGATGTGATCATTGGAGTCGCTATATGTGTTTGACAGAGCCTTGAAAAGGCTGAAATTCATCAAGATACACAACAAAAATTAGAAAAATGGAAAGAACGTGAAAATCTCATGATGTCCCACCAGCATGTCGATTATTATTACCAAAAATAGTACCCTCATATTTATCATGAATGAATGGATGAGAAATAAATTTTTTTGGGTAACATAGGATTATCTCTAAGTGTGTGACCTTGTTGTTGAGACAAACCTCTAGAGAAGGTTGTTTCCTCTACCTAATATTGATGTTGAAGTTACTCTTACTACTGGAAATGTAACTATCTAATCTTAATCTAACAATCCAAGGGACCATGGGAAGAGAAAGATGCATGAAAAGGGGAAATCCTAAGCTAACATAGGTGATAACACCAAGAAGAGGGGGAAATACACTCTCATATGAGTGAAAATGTGAAGAAAATAGAGCAGATGACCGACATGAGTGCCACAGTCCAAAACAACATTTAAACTCTCATTTTCATGGAGCACAAAAAAAACCTGCAAAAGATAATAAAAACATGCATAATACACCAAAAATGCAATAAAGAGTCAAGACAATGCAATAAACACAAGAGAGGGTAAAGAATAGCCATAAAACATAGATTTTATTGCTTCAAATATATGCACAATCCATTAGGATGAAGGAGAAAGGAAAATATCACCTTGCAGAGATCCATATCTAAAGCTGCTGAACTCAAAATACATATGAGCACTAGTAGAATGGTGCATCAACATTCCAAGAGGCTCCAACCTTTATTAAATGGGCCTCATTTTACAATACATAGAAGATTGGAAAATAGAGAGGATGGAAAAGAGAGGTAAATTCAAATTCCTTCCATCAACCACCAACTAAAACTTATTAAGTCCTTTGCAAAACAATTGGGTACCTCTGGAAGACCATTTATGCACGCTATTCAATCTACAAAAAGGGGAGTGGGTGTCATTCTTCATTAAATTTGCTGGTTGGGAAATAATTTGTTACTTTGCATGTTGAGGACCGTCCCTTTTGCCTTCAACCTATGTTTGACATTTCAATCCTCAAGGCCGCATCAATTTATGAAATCTTTGATCCTAGAAAGTAGCCATTGATGAGACCTCTCCAACAAGACCAATCTTTCTTGATTTGATTAACTGTGAATGAGAGTTATGTGAATAAATTTCCATCACTTATTTTCATATTTTCCCTACATTTCCCCCTTTCCTCGAGGGCTTTTAAATATTTGGATGTTCTAGTGTTCTATAGAATTTTTCCTCTTTGTTCCACGTACTTGTGAAATCCATGGAACACTAATCTTTGAGAAGCATGTAGAACATTGAGTCAATGTTCCATGATTTATACTTAGTTGTGTTTCTTCAATTTCTCAAAAAAATAACCCCGTGGCCTTTTGGATTTCCATCGACTGATCATATTTACCCCAATTTTATCTTTCTCACTTTCTTTATTCTATGGATTCCACGGTACTCTAAGTGAGACCTCTACAAATTTAGTAGAGCATGGAAATGGTGACATCCATCTGATGAGGTATTCAAAGTTACAAGAGGTGCAATTTTGGATAACATGACCTCTCTCCTCCAACCCTCGAGTTGTGGTCATTTGGTCACATAATACTAGTTAAAATTTTTACGTCATGTATCAATCATAAATAAGTTTTAATTACTTCTACCAAGTTATATAAAAAATAAAGAGGGAGTCGAGCCGATGACCTCTATCTCCCAACTTCATCTCTATAGTTCTATTATCACACATACCTATTGGGTGAAATATTTCCATGGTTTTAATTTATTTATTGAATTATGGTTATCGATTGAGATAAATAAATGTAATAAGTTTCAAACCCTTAAGCCAAACCATCTAAAATCTTGATATGTATCCATTATGATACAAAGGGTTGCATAGCATTTTTGAGTTTTGTATTTAATGAAAAGCTTTAAGGTACACGATATTGATGTTATCGATATGGATTTATCTCTCTCTATTTGTTTTTAGCTTCCCTTTCTCGACCCAACGTATTAGTCTATTTCATGTCTCTTATTTTTCCTTATCTTCCAAAAATTTAATGTATATGATCTTATGTGATTTATGCCAATTCCACAATTTGGAGAGGTGTCTTCTACCTTCTTGTCCCAAGAATCTACCAAAAATTTCTTCACCCTACAATTATAACCTCCTCTTTTTATAGGATTGACTTCATCTCTATTTTGTCATATTCCAATTATATGATTTCCAAATTCATTTTTGGATTATCTATTTAAATTTTAGAACTCTAGTTTACTTTCCCTTCTATGTGTTTCTATATTTAATTATAGTTATTAAATATTCTTGTTATGACAATTAGGTAGAGTAGGGTGTGGAGGTTTTAGTGGTAGAAACTTAGCATTAGATCCATTACATTCCCTACAAGCTTGATGCAACAAGCTTACATTTACACGACTGAGTCTTATTCAAGTTTGGCATGAGTTGTTCTATTTTGATTTATCAACGTGTTGCATACCCAATTGTCAAGCTCCTTCACATTATTATCTATTCTCTTAGAATACCACATTTAAGTGGGTTTACACTTTTATATTTTATACAATAATTAATTAGATTTTATAATTACCTCCTAATCCTTTTGTAAGTTGAAAATTAGCTCAATGAGTTGAATATCTAATGCAAGTGAGCTCGGTTTGACTAAGATGCAGCTTTCATTGTAGCTTATTTCAATTTGATTGATGATTGGATTGATTTGATCTACAATGAGCTCAGTTAAATCTTAGCTTAGTGATGGTCTCAGTTATAAATCACAATGTTCAATAAATTTTACGCCTACTTTGTCCAATACACTCAAGGAGAGCTTGGTCTATGCATCTAGTGTTGCAATGAATCATTGGGTTGGCTCACTAAGCTAATCGGTGAGCTCAACTCCTATTTTTACTTAGTGGTAATAATTTGGAGTATGCCCTATAGAAAGCAATATAAGTATATATAACAAAAAGAATCGCCATAGCAATGTAGATTCACAAAGTGATGGCTGCAACTAACAAAGGATGGCCCAAGCTAGGATATGGTAAGAGCATAAGGCATCTCAATGGCTTCACCTGATCCAAAGAGATAAATTGAACATAGGGCTCACAAGTAAAATTAAAAATTAGAATCACAAGGACAACTAAAACCATAAGACAAGTGACCCATGCAAAAATACCCTTTGATCTCAAAAGTATTAATTTAATTATTATAGTCATTAATTCCCTTAATAACTATTTTCCTCTTTTAATTAAAAGCAACATTATCACAACCTACAACAATTTATCACCATATCATTTATGTTACATTCTCATAAAGAAAAAATGTGTCATTAGCTAACATGTGATATGAGGTTTTTCTCCTTATCACAACGAGGATGTACAAGTCATCTCACTTTTCTCAATGTATTAATCAACCTATCACACAAAGTGACACGTAAAAAAAAAAATGGAAACACACAAAAGTAAAATCTATGACCACTACTTAGACTTTGACACCATTTCTCATGCACCGAGTTACACATACCAATTCTCTCTTTTAATACCCATTACTTCATCTTAAATTATCTCCCTAATAATACCCTTTATCATAATATAAAAATAGATCTACACAAGAAGATAACAATACCCATTGCTTTATATGTTTGTGTTTCACCTTATTCTTAGATCGTTTCTTTGAAGTGTTGACGAAATAGATAGGGTAACGGGCATAGGAGGAATACCTATTCAAATGTTGGTTGATGGGTTGTTGCGCACGTATGACTTCCGGATCCACAGCTGATCGTGAGAGATTCCTTTTGGCTAGGAGGAACTACTTGTAATGAAAACAAGACCACCGAAGGAATTAAACAATATGGCAAGTGAACTCGCTTAGCGTATGCTAAATCCGGATGTATGATACTTCCTAGATGGTCTGTCACCCACTATTTTAAACAATTTAATGTTGTAAACAAAGTAAATCCTATTGTTATTTTAAAATGATATAGGTATCTCACTTAAAAACACAATAAGAAATAGATCTAATCTAACAGCTAAGCTAGAATAGAATCCAAAGGTCAAATGATTGGTTCTGGGTCTCTGCAAGTTTGATAGAGGTCTCGGGTAGATCACAGGTGAATGGGGGTGAGATGAAATTTGGTGGGTAGGTCTCTGTTCTAGGTTGTGTGGGCAAATACAGAGACGGTGTCAGTCAAGGGTGACCGATGGTGGTTAGGTGTAACCGGTGCCAGTTACTATGAGATCTGAAAATGTCACAGAACAAGTTGTGGTCTCCTTTGTGATTGCACAAAGGACTTTGGTGAGTCAGGGTGAAATATTGGGTTACTGGAGTAGGATTTTGTGAGGTTTTAATGGGTATATGGAAGTGAAAATGTTGGAAAATTTCAATAGGGGCAAGATAAAAAATGGATGATAAAATGATGATGAAATGAAATAAACCAGAAAGTATGATGTTATACTTACTTGGATTTTGTTCTGAATGCCTATGTGTGAGGGTTAGAGATGTTGATGATGGGTTTGAAGGTTGTAAGTGATCACCAACTGAAGAAAATCTTTTGCATGGGCTACATGTACACTCCTCTTTGCTTGGACAAATCGATCATGGTTTGGATGGCCATGCGGGAGAAGATGCTAAATCTCCTTCCTTGCATGCAATTTTTCGCTGGAATTTACTCTCTCGAAGATGTGTTATCTCTCCGAGATGTGTTCTTGCTCGTCAAAATTTCTCCCAATGTTGTCCAACCTTGAGAATAAGGTAGTTTAGGGGTTAAAAGGGGTAACCGACGATGGTTCGGTTTAACCGTGAGTGGCAGTTATGGGTAACCGGCGTCGGTTAGGCGGCAGATTTCTAGGTTTACTAAACTAGGGTGATCCTCTTGATTTCCTTGGATCTCGTGTCATTATCCCACGGATTAGGCTGAGAGCCTCTTGTGAGCATGCGGGAATGTGGTTAGAGGGAATGTAGGCATTGATTTTTAGGGTTTGGGTAAGTCTTAGTTAGTTATGGCAACTTACTAAGAATAGGTCTTAGGTTGAGTTGGCTTGGTGAGGTGTCTAAGTGAACTATATGTGTGGATATTATTTAAATAAAATATTCAAATAATAAATATAGTGAGGATAATGCATTAATTTAATTAAATTAATATTAGTGGGGTGAAGGGGGTCATGGCTAGGTAAATGTAATAAAGGGTGCTTATTGGTCGAGGTACGAAAGGGGAGTGTGACCTGATTTTAGTGTCTACATTTTGCCCCTTTTTGTTGCAGCAAGACTTGTATTGGTAAGAAGTACTAAAAAAATAAGATGTGGTTGCCCCATGTGTGGGTGAAGGTGATCCCCCTCAAACCAGGAACTAACGAGGCAACAGGCTGAAGTGGTAAGTGGTTTGATAAAAGGTAAATGTGAGGAAAAGGCAGGTGGGCACAGGGAAAAGGTTAAAAGGTCTAATTGGGAAATCTAGGTAATGGGTCAGGGTCAAAGGTAGTAACAGTCAAATGCACGCACATGTATAAACTGTAGCACGCTACCAGTTGAAGAGCAGACAAACTCTACATCATCTAAGGTTGATAGGTTTATCCAAACAAGGGTGAAGTGAATCCGGTATCCAAGGTATAGGATATGGTCAGAAACACAACGTAGGTTAGGTGTAGGAACGTTTAGGTATGTTCCAGTACACCAAAGGTAGGGTCAGGATAAATGGTCACGAAATAGGCTAGGTAAGGTCATTAGGTCAATCAACATAGGTAACAATGCCACAAGGTATAGTGAACACATGAGGTCAAAGGTCACTAGCGATGGTCTAGGTCCGAATATCTAGGTCGTGGTAAGGGTAATACCAAGTTAGGGGTAGAATAATGAGTACCCAAAGGAGGAAAAATGGAGGTAGTAAATGATGAGGTTAGGAAAGGTAAGGTAATGGGTAGGGTAAAGGTTGGATGGGTAAAGGATGGGGTAAAGGGTGAGGTAAAATGGCGAGTAAGGGCAATGTGTAGGTTAGGGTGACCGATGGTAGTCATCGATAACCGACATCGAAGATAGGAAAACTGACGATGGTGAGGTAGGGCACGAGACCAATGCCGGTCAAGGGCGTCGCCGTTAGGTTGGGTAGGTTATAAAAACAAAAATCCACGTTTTTATTATTCATTGGTTATTTGCGAAGTGAAGAAATGACAAAAAAACAAAGAGAAAAAGTGTCCAGAGATAATGGGACAAAGTGAGTCAGGCGCGATTGATTGACGAGGGTGGGTTGGTGAGTAGCGAGTCCATAGGTTCATGATGAGAGAATTTATTGGTCGAGGTTTTGAGTAGTGACTCGGTGATGGTAGAGGTTGGAGAGGGATCGGGTGGACCACCAAAGCACATTGGCTGACATGCCACCGAGACAGTGGCGGCACACGAGGTAAGTGCCCAACACTACATTACTAATTAAATAGAGTAGAGGATGTGATATTTGTTATGGGTAGGGTTTGGTGGGTGTTTGTTTGTTATGGGTGGGAAAAATTTAAATTTGGGTATGGGGGGAATAATGGGGAAAAAAGAGGGGGAGGGTAGTAAATTGTATAGGTGGGGTGGGTAGGGGTCTAAGGGGAGTTTAGGTCATTGTAGGTGGGGTAAAAGGGGTAGGTGGGAGGTTTATAGAAAAGGGGGGTTTGGGAAGTCACGGAATTTTTTGCGATAGTAGTACTCGCATCAGTCAAGTTTGGCTGGCGTCGATTAGGTATAACGTATCGATCACCAAATAGGTGACCGATGCCGATTTAAAGGTGACCGAAGTCAGTTAGAATAAACCAATACCGGTCAGGATTTTAGGCACAAGGGTGCAAAAGTGATGTAGGTTAGGTGGTTGAGATGGGTAGGGTAAAAATAGGGTGGAGGGTAATGATAATTGGTGAATATGGTCATGGTAAAATAGGGATTAATGTTGTGCTTGGATTGGATGTAGGGGAGAGCGCAGTTACACATGCGGGACAGGGTTCCACCTCTATTGGTGACATTGCACGGCTTAGTGACCCCTTTAGAGCTGTAGCATGTGGAGGCAGTGGGCTTGAGTGGGATTCGGTGCTACCGACATGTTGTTCGGTAGCCCAGCTTGATGGTCGTGCTCATCAATAGATGGGACTCCGTGACCAACACGTTCCACCTTCTAACGGGTGAGATGACTATCACCCCGAGGACATGTTCTGAATTTTACTACCCATATTGGGTGCCCAGTTTACTCTATCTCCTCCGAGGCCTCGGAGGATCCGAACGGGATAGTGTTTGGTGAGGGGGTGGCGAGCTAAGAGTACATGTGGCTAGTCTGCAGGCCCAGATGGTGGAGGGAGGGGATGGAGGAGATGGAGGAGATGGAGGAGATGGAGATGGTCGGTGGCAGCCTTTACCGGCTTAGGTGGCGGGTTTACAAGGCTAGTTAGCCATATCCCAAGCACAGATTGGGGCCTTACATGCCCAGATATAGGCACAAGGGTAGGGGACACCACCACAGGCACAGGGAGCTGGTCCCAGTTCACAGGCTAGGGTAGGGTAGGTACAGAGGTCGAGACCTAAGGGATCACCACAGACCATGCCTGTATCTAGGTTATGGGATGCCCTAGGTGAGGTGAGATATTATCAGGATAAGCTCATGGCGGCCGAGACAGACTTCCTATCCTATAGAGAGTACAGAGAACAGTAGGCATCCAGTGAGAGGACGAGATCCCACACACATAGTGTAAAGAGCACAGGAGGTCAGCGAGCTCCGAGGCCCAATCAGGGAGAGGCCACCAGCGCACGGTGACCAAAGCTAGGTGATGTGCCAGTAGGGACACAGGAGGCTAAGGGTGCAGGTGACACAGAGATGGAGGACATCTAACGAGATGCCTGAGATGTGGTCACCTGATTTTTAATGTATACTAGTGATTTATGGATATATATGTCGGCTGTGTGCCGAGGTAGTTGTATTTTAGATCACATACCAACCCGTGTTGTTTCGCACATGAATTTTGTTCCGAATAGAGTTATTTCTATCTTTTCATTCTCTTGAGAAGCAGATAAGGGTTAGGGATAGGAGGAATACTTATTGAGTTTTGGGAAGGTGTGTGCGTACTCGTAGAGATCGAGACCGATTGTGAAGAGCTCCTTTTTGTCTGGGAAGGACTACCTGTAAATAAGAATGCAAGACCACTAGATTTTTGTTAAACAATAAGTGAGGGAACTGCCTTGGGCCCAAGAAATATTAGACTTCCTTTCAAAGGTGGTCAGTTCCCTTTTAATACAAATTAATGCAAATGATAATAAAGAAGCTATTGTGAAATCACGATTTAGGTACCTCGTTACTAAAAGCAATAGAGACTAAACTACCAATAATAAAATGTCATGTTGTTTGTTTGGTCACTGGTTATTGATACATTCAGATCAAGTTACAGGGATAGACAAGGCTGGATATGAGATTGTTTGGAGGTAAATAGGTGAAAGGTTGGTTTTTGGTATAAGTCACAGTGACCGATGTCGGTCACTGGATAACCGACCGTGGTTATAAAACCGGTACCGGTAGGGGATAACCGATATCGGTAGGGGCAGTGATTTAGGGATTTTAAATGGAGGTTGGTTGTAAGGTGGTTACGGGGTTTAGAAGGTTGGTAGATGGTTGAGGGGAGTAGTAGGGTGATAGAGAAGACTCATAGAGTGAGAAAGTTATGTCTTTGGGGCAATATAGAGATGGATGAATGAAGGTTAGGTGCAGGGTGTTGCCGGGTGGTAGATCCAGGAGTGAGCTTATAATCACTATGAATCAAAAGTTCACAAAGTAGTGTCTAGAAGCATACAAGGTAATAAAAGAGACTACTTACTAGTTTCTGATGTGGATGCAGGTCCAAGGAATGCAATGGCGAAGGCAAGGCTCAGTTGGGATGATCCGGCAATCGGAAGTGAGTTGATGAAACTATCCTCCGACTCTCCCAATGTTTGAATGAGTGTGACCGTGATCTAGTTGCTCAGTTACAGTCTTGGGCTCAATACTCCTCTCTGCAACCTCTTCTCTCTCTCTCACTTGTCCCTCTCTTGCAAAATGAATTCGATCCCCTTGTTTTGGTTGGGGGAGGTCATTTATAAGGAACCGATGGCGGTTACCTAACCAACGCCGGTCACGTAGGGACCGATGTCGGTTAGGTCAAAGTTGGCTATTTTTAGTAAAATAGCTAACTTTCCCTCCTTTTTCTCCGAGAGGTCAATTGTGGGCTTGGTCAAGTCATTATTAGGTTCATTTTGGTGCGGGTGAGGGGTGATGAGTCATGGGTGTGGGTCTGGACCAAGTTATAGGTCTTAATTAGGTTAGTTTAGGGTTAGGGCTAGGTCATGGTGAGGTGGCGAGGTGAGGTGGCAGGGTTGGAGATGTGGATTTATTAATTATAAGGTAATTAATAAATAATTAAGTGTAAGGTTTAGGAGGTGAGGTAGGGTTAGGTTGCGAGACGAGATGCGGGGCACAGGGCATCGTAAGACCCAAATTTGGTGTCTACATTTGCCCCTTGTTGTCATGTAGCTTGTCTTGTAAAGCTGCACTGACAATAATAAGAAGTGGTTACCCCAGTTAAGGGTATAGGTAATCCCCCTCAAATCTATCATAGATTGAGGTGACGTGAAATCAGGGATAGGGTTGATAAAGGGTGAATGATGATGAGATGATGGTAAGATGGTGGGGTAAGTTCAAGGAAGCAAATGCACGTTGAAATGCAAATGGTGCGACCCGAGTGGTACATGATTTGAAGAGCAAACAAGCAATTCATAGGCAAAGGTCGATAGTTTATCCAAACAAGGTTGATATAATCTTGGTATCCAAGGCATAGGAAGTAGCTCCAGGGGATATAACGGGTAAGGTACCGGAATGTTTAGGCATGTTCGGCAGTACCAAATGGTTGGTTTGGTTGAGATAAACGTCACGGTCTCGGTCTAGGAAAAGTTGGTCGGCTGATCAATTCAAGTATCCTAGTCATGCTAAAACACGAACAGGTGAGCTCGATTGAACAAATAGCTACATGATGGGTGGATAGAATCGTAATTTGTGGGCCTCGGTCGAGGTACTTAATTGGTGCGGTCTTGGGTCGGGCCGATTGGTTGGGTGTGGCCGTGGGTCAGGCCGATTGGTTGGTTGCGGCCTTGGGTTGGGCCGATTGGTTGGTTGCGGCCTTGGTCGGGCCAATTGGGTTGTTTGCGCCTTGGGTCGGGCCGATTGGTTGGTTGCGGCCTTGGGTCGGGCTGATTTGTTAGAATTCGCGCCTTGGGCCGCCGATTGGTTGTTGCGGCCTTGGGTCAAGCCGATTGATTGGTTACGGCCTTGGGTCGGGCCGATTGGTTGGTTGCGGCCTTAGGTCAAGCCGATTGATTGGTTACGGCCTTGGGTCGCCTGATTGGTTGGTTGCGGCCTTGGGTCGGGCCGATTGGTGAGTGTTATCAATATAAATACGTGAAAATATTTATATTTTTAAGGAAAACACAACACATGATAGGTTATGGTAGGGGATGGTCGAGCTAACCTTGGGAGACCCCATGTCTCCTAAGTGCTGCCTACATAGCCCATTGCACAAAGTAAGGAGGGGCCTCAGACCGATGTAGTTCTCCCTTACGACCAAGGAGAGGTGAATTCAGGCAATTTGGTTGTGGTTAGGCAAGTTGTTGGTTGGTAAAAGTTTGATGTTGGTAGGGTAAGGTCGAGCTAACCTTGGGATACCCCATGTTTCCTAAGTGCTTTATATAGCCCATTACACAAAGCAAGGAGGGGCCTCAGACCGATGTAGTTATCCCTTAGGACCAGGGAGAGGTGAATTCAGGCAATTTGGTTGTGGTTAGGCAATTTGTTGGTTGGTAAAAATTTTATGTTGGTAGGGTAATGTTGTTGGTGTTGGTAAGGTATTGGCGGTGTTGGTGTGGGTATAGGTGAAGCGAGGGTTAGCTTACCCAAGCATAGAAACCATGTCCTGATTAAGGTCAACACATAATCCTAGATTCGGTAAAAGAGGAAAAAGTGTCCCATAGTTGGAAAGAGCTAAACAAACCACGTATTATCGTAGGATGAGCTTGAATCCCTAGGTACCTTGCATAGGCGAGAAGTCGATAGGTGAAAAGAGTTGTATAATCACAATATATCGGATATACGTCACGTCCCTTGAGTTTTGTTGTTTTGAAGAATGGTGAGGTGAGGTGGATGGTATAGCTAGGGTGCAGAGAACTTGTTATAAGGTGATTATTCTGATGAAAGAGAACCAAACCTAAATAGACAAGTCCATGACTCAAAAGTACTTTTGAATATTGCTTATTTTTCCTCGGATATAGGCCGATCGATGCAAGAAGTCTATATCGGATATTCATTTTGTTGTTCTTGAGGTCTTCACGAAGCTAATCAATGCAAGAAGCTTCTAATAGAGGTTGACTTTGTATAGTTGTCCTTCAAGGGAGCAGTCTACTTATAGTAGCAGATGCGGCTTTACACATAGCTGTCCTTTGAGGGAGCAGTCTAGTTTATAGCTTAGAGGTCTAGATGTCTATTTGGCATGAAGCATCTAGTTTTGCAGGAAGTTTGACTCAAGAATATCCCAGAATTGTATAATTGAGAACTTGTTATTTTGATACTTTTAAGTCATGGACCAGACTAAAAAGGGGAAGGCATCTTTAAGAGGAGGTGATGATCAAACCACGTGAGTTTGATTCTACTTTGAGATGCACGAAACAAGGTGTATGAGGTGGTAAATGAGCTCAAGGGACGAGTGCAAGGTAGATAAGAAGTGATGTAACACTAAATTCAACAGTAGAATGGTCGAAGATGCAAGACATTAAGGGTTTTAGGCTCAGGTTTACCATTAAGTGAAGCTAAACGATAAGTACCTGATCCAT
This sequence comes from Taxus wallichiana var. yunnanensis, assembly GCA_018340775.1. Lineage (NCBI taxonomy): Eukaryota > Viridiplantae > Streptophyta > Pinopsida > Cupressales > Taxaceae > Taxus > Taxus wallichiana. The sequence goes on along the minus strand of JADAXU010000056.1, from coordinate 1,420,068 downwards.
AAGTGTGAGTGATAATGTAAGGCCTAATCCAATTAGGAGTAAATTTTCCACGTTTGCTCTTTTCTAGTTTTGTTACATGTTGATTCTCTTTGAGGACAAGATCACCAATTTTAAAGGTACACTCATGAATTCGCTTATCATAAGCACGCTTGATGTGCTTTTGATAAATTTGAAGGTGGTCAAGAGCTGTAAGACGACGCTCATCAAGAAGCTCCAATTGGGCTAACCACTCTTAACGGAAGTCATCATTGGTGAAAATATCCCGGAGAGATATTCTGAGGGAAGGGATTTGTATTTCGAGAGGCAAGACAGCCTCGGTACTGTTGATGTCGAATCAAAGCACTTCACCCTGAAAGTCTGCAACACGATGGGTTGAGACTCTCAGTACGATTGCATAACATGGAGCTTTTTCCCAAGTGTGGGACCTCGTGAAATGGAAAAGCTCTCCGGATGAAGGCAGTTCCTATTCCTCTGTTCAGATGCACACGTAGAAGATGCAGAGGGTTTACTAAAAACCTAATCTAACTTGCCAAGGAGACAAGGGTAAGAAAATGCATAAAATAAAACCTAAACTACAAAGGTGATGCACCGAGGAATGAAGAAACACCTGTCTTGCCAATAAACACAGACCATTAAAATGCAATGTAAGATCATGCACAGATAGCCAGATTCACAGTGAAAGATCAGTAGGATGCAAAAATGAATATAGAGAGGGTTGAGAATCATCCACAGACATGCATTAATTTTCTCCAAAGATTGATACAACACACTGCAAAATGCCAAGAGGCGGGTTGCATTACAGTTTTAAATGGGAGGTTTGAACTCCACAAATTCACCTGCCAAAGAGAAGAAGGGAGGGGCAAAATAAGAATGTCCAACCTTTAGAAAGAAGCCCCTCCTTATAATTTATAGGAAGAATGAGAGAGAAAAGAGAGAGGAAATCCAAAACTACCCCAACCACCTCTACGTTGCATTTAATTCATCTCATTATGGTGGTAGGTGAGAACCCTAGCGACCCCCAAAAGTGGCTAACTATATTTTTCATTTTTAAGAATTTTTCTCACCCAATTAAAGATATCTAGTCATATTTGGATAGAGGACCTCGTAAGCTTTCCAAAAAGTCCAACCTTGCATGAATCTCGAGCTCCCAGTCAAAAGTTATGGCCATCTGAATATCTGCGCCAGGGTCTGCTTCCTGTCAGCGCTCAAAATGTTGCGCCTCCTGAAGGTGCACCATAGGCGCATCCGTGTGTGTGTCGACATCCTCTTACGTGCACCAAGGTGCAACTTTTTCCCTGTTAACACTCATTTTCGTGTGCCATTTCCGTGCGCCAAGGGCGCATCCTTTACCCTGTCGACATCCATTTCTGTGCGCCACTTTCTGCGCAAGCGGCGCATACATTTCATTGTCGACACTCATTTCTGTGCGCCATTTCCGTGCGCCAAGGGCATCCTTTACCCTATCGACATCCATTTCTGTGCACCATTTCTGTGTGCCAAGGGCACATACATTTCATTGTCGACACTCATTTCTGTGCGCCATTTCCGTGCGCCAAGGGCATCCTTTACCCTCATCCGACATCCATTTCTGTGCGCCAAGGGCGCATACATTTCATTGTCGACACTCATTTCTGTGCACCACTTCTGTGTGCCAAGGGCACATACATTTCATTGTCGACACTCATTTCTGTGCGCCACTTCTGTGCACCAAGGGCGCATACATTTCATTGTCGACACTCATTTCTGTGCGCCACTTCTGTGCGCCAAGGGCGATAAATGTCAGGGATTTGAGCTTCTTTGATCTCTAGAATCTTCTGCTTGTCTATATCTACCTGGGGAAGATATATACAACAATTTGGCGACTCAATGGGATCACCTGCTGCTAGGTAGAAGATCAGTGGCCTTTTAGCAATCCATTGGGCATGGAGTCATAAGCAATAACCTGAAACCAACCTGATATCTGATCCCGAACCTGATACCGCAACTTCTTCCTTACCAGCATTCTGAACTATAGAAATCATCCTGAGAGCAACAAAACCTGTGCCGGAGCACTTAGGGAAACAAAAACCTAACTACCACAAGACAATGTGCATACGCACTTAGAGGAATTGAAATCTAGGTTAATATTTACAAGGGTAAACCCTTTTCTTTTAGCAAAGAATGTTTAAGATGGATTCATTAACTAGGAATCGGGAACTCTCCTCCATCCAAAGTAGACAATTGGAAGGCATTACTACTTTTACATCCCGTGACCATGTAGGGGCCACTCCAAATGGCATCAAACTTGGAATGCCTTCCGGTTTTTCCCGATCTACATCCCATTTCGTAACTAGGTCTCCTTCCCAAGGTCCTTGCTCTTGCTTTCTTATCAAACCATTTTTACTAAGGCCCGATCTTTCTCAATTGTTTGAACTGCATGTTCTCTAATTTCTTCCAATTCCATCAACTCTGCATACCGCTTCCATTGGTTCAAACTCAGCCAACTCCAACTACTTCATGAACTCCAATGTAGGCAGTTCTAATGATATAGGCAATACTGCCTCTTTTCCATAGACCAACTTGTAAGGGGAATTACCTGTAGACCTCTTTGGTGTTATTCTGTTAGCCCATAATGCTGATTTTAGCTTGGTATGCCATGTTCTTTGATTTTTGTCTAGAGTCCTCCTGATGATTCTTAGCAAATTTTTGTTCGTGGACTCTGCCTGTCCATTACCCTACGGGTAATAATTTGAAGAGGTGCTCAAATAGATTCCATTCTTGACAGCCCATTCTATAATCCTGGAACCTATAAATGCCAATGCATTGTCTGATATGATAGTGGTGGCACACCAAACCTGGTCACTATTCCTTCATAAAAGTCTAGTATGTTAGACTCATTTGCTTCTTTGAGCGCTACTGCTTCGGTCCACTTGGTGAAATAGTCTGTTGCTGTGAGGATCCACTTGTGGCCTTGGCTCGAGTTTGGGTTGATGACCCCGACGAAGTCCAATCCCCATTGCATAAATGGTTGGTCAACCAGAATTGGGTGCAATGGAAGTGCTGCTAGTCTTTCTTTGCCTGTGAAGAGTGCACATTTCTTGCACTTTCTTATCCATGTATAGCAGATCCTTTGAAGACTTGTTGGTCCGAAAATCATCGCGTGGGCGAGATCTATGGATGAGGCAGAGCCAACGGTGTGGAGGCTTAGCCCCTCTTTGAGACAAAGAAAGCGAAACTGTTTATTGCTACTTCTACTAGCAGGAACCTGTCAAGTCTCAGATTCTCCTTCGGGGTTGGGATCTCATCCCGAAGAGTGTTCTAGGCTGCGAAGAGAAAGGAACAAAAGAAGGAGAAGAGAAAGAACAGATCCGAAGGAAGAAAAGAAATGAGTTCCAAAGCGGAAGGGTCAGAAAATCTATGCTTTGGGCTTGGTAGTAAACAGAGCCAAACCTACTGGCATAAATAAACAAAGCAATACTGATAAACAAATGACGGAAAAGTAGATATGAATTCAACAGATTAAACACATACAGATCTAACGTAAGAAAGACCTTATGCATAACACAGCTATTGAGCACAAAGTCTGAATAATTGTATTACTGTTCTTTTCTGTTACAAGAAAGCTCAAAGTCTTTCTCTCTTCACTTCTATTTCTATCTGAAAAATGTTCACCCCCTGAATACCACAAGTATCCTTGTATTTATAGAAGATGAGAGAGAGAGAGAAGACAAAAAGGAGCCAACCACTTATCTACAAGATATTTACAAAATATCTAAAGTCATGTTGACTTTTACATTTTTGAGTGGATGACATCATCCCATGATGCAACATGGATGATGTCATCGTTGGCATCAACATACTTGAGATATTGCGAAAAGAAAGTCGGAGAATAGCGAGAGGAAGAAGAAGAAGAAGAAGAAGAAGCTAGTCATCATCATCGTCCTGCGGCCGAAAAGGGGTCGCCTGCTTCTGATGCTGCTCAGGAGATGAGATGTGGAACTGAGCGCGGTATTCCAAGAACTTGTTGATCATTGACCCGAACTGATCCTGTGATGGATCCTTGTGCCGATCACTGACTACTTCGCAAGTTTCCCGCTCTTCTACAAGCTTTTCGGGAAGTTTGGAATAATCTTTCACCGCCTCAATCAGGAAACCGATGAAGTCCCTGCAAGCTAGCAGGTTATTGATGGATTCGGTATCAAACGTGACTTCCGGCCCTGTTCCTTGAGAAGCTAACTCCTTGAAAACCCGGATAGTATCATCAGCCGTTCTTAAGGTGAGGGAAGGAGTGAGCAACCCTGGTTTCATGGATAAAACAATTTTCTCCATTTGATACATCGCATCCAGGGCCTCTTCCTTCACCTTATCTATTTTTTCTAACACAAACTCGAGCTGATCTATCCGATAGTCCAAAGTGGACATAGTCTTGTTGAGGGTCCTTGGGTGACCGAATACTCCGAATTTGACCAAATCTTCGACTGAACAGTCGAACATCTGTTGGAAGGCCTCGTGTTGGAGTCTAGCGTTTTCTAACTCTTCTGATATCGGGACTGCTAATGCTTGGAGCTCCTTATTCGCCTTTTCAATGTTCAGAGATAAGTTGATATATTCGGCGATTACCTTTTCGCTATCTTTGAGAATCTGGCTTCTCCAAGCAGAAACAGCCATGCCCTGCTCACCGATCTTTGAATATTCATTGATCTTGTCTTGACTGAGCAGCTCAGGAGTCTCGGCGGCAGTTGTGGGAGGTGCACTTCCCATCTTCTGTAAGGCCTGAAGCAGGTATTTATTCTGTTCTTTCAGCAGCCTTTTCTCTTCCTTAGCTTCTTGAAGCTTTTCACAAAGTGCATCAATCGCGGAACGAGCTTCCCCCTGGAGACTTTCAGAGGACGTCCCCATCGTGACTTGGGTCACTGTGAAATCTGCTGGAGACAGATCTGCTTTCTCTTTGGTGGGATCGGGGTAAGCTATTTCCAGGACTCTCTCACCTGCAGCGCTCTTTGAGAAGCGTGTAACCGGCTTGTGCTTCTTTGCTCCTTTAGCCGGAATAATTGAAAAGTCCATCGGAGCGATGGGGACTTTCCTCTTTGGCTGGCTCAGCTGCTGAGAGATCCAAGCTGGTCCTATTGAAGAAGGACCAGAGACAGAGGGGGAGGCAGCAACGGTAGAAGAGGGGAAGAACGTGGAGACACGCGGCGGTGGCATTGAAAGAATAGCCGAGGAAGTGTCCACGGGAGGAAGGGAAACCGGGGCTGCAGAAGACAAAGGAAGGGAAGGGAGCCCGGAAAGGAGAGAAGAAATGGAAGGAGACAAATCAGCAAGAGAGGAGAAGATGGATGAAGAAGCAGGGGAAAGGGTAGAAGAAGGGGGAGAGGACACAACCAAAGGAGTGGTTGCTGACACCTGAGGAAGGGGAGGAAGAGAAGAAGAAGGGACAGAAGGAACCTCCGTAGTTGTAGCAACGCCGACATCCTGAGTGGATGGGCCTTCGGGAACATCCTCCATGAACTCCTCTTCCAAAGTTATGACTTGTTCAGGCTCCGAGGGAAGAGGACTTTCAGGGGCTTCCTCCTGACTGGTGCTTGATTCACCTATTGCACCCTTGCCTTTTAGCTGCTTCTTTGATCTTGGAGGCGCATTACCCAATGGAGAAGTTATAAAATCTACGCCGAGGTAGATCAATCCATTCATACGGCACTGCAGCTCCGTTCTCCGCATGGTTTCTTTGACCCTCCTCAATTGTCTCGAGGAGCCTCGCTTCTATCAATGGCCGGGAAGGGCCAATTGTCTCCATCTGTGTTATTATACACCTTGTCTACTTCATCTTCCGAAGTTTGGAAGCCTTTGGGGACGATGGCCACTCCATAATGAATAATTTCTGCCAATGCTAAGCGGGAGTGATCCAGTCTCCTGAGTGCCACCTCATGGATGACGTCAATGTAAATGTCCTCAATTTGAGGGACATGGATAGGATCAAGCTTAGCCCTCGCAAGCAGCACTTCTGGGTCGAATGTAGGCCTTGCCGGGAAATCATGCTTTAGATTGAGCAATTCTAGCTCGGCAAACATCTCCTTCGCCTTGTGATAGCTGGAACAAGTGTATCGGCCTACCGTGAGGGGGAAAGGAGTTCCACCCTTCTTTCTCTTCTGGCACTTCTCATGATATGTGACCAGCTGCCTTGACAATTCCAATAGAACCAGCTTTGGTCCAGCATACCTTGGCAACCTAGTGGGCTCGCCCAAGAAGTTAACCGCCCTCAGATAGGTGAATGTGGGAAATTGGGTGAACAAGGCCCCCCACTTTTCCACAGCAGAAACAGTATTCTTAATTGTGCGGCCATGAGTCAACTTTGGTCGCAGCATGCATATAATATGGTAGAAGAAAGCATCATTGATTTTTGAAAAGTGTTGGATGCTATTCTCCAGCTTCAGCTCTGGGTAGTATTCATATATCTTGGCCTGAGGCCAAGTTCCACTTCGTGCAGCCCTGATAGTCCCTTTCGTGACGCCGCAAAGATACACTACGTAGGAGTTCATATGAAACACTCTGCTGTGGCAAACCGTCAGAATACCGCCGTAAATGGCGCCGCTTATTATTTCCCCAAAGCAGGCGCTGATCGGCAAATTTTTGTTCATCGCTTCCAGTGTACCGCAGATCCATTTATGGAAGTAGTGGCGTCTCAAAGCCCGAAGACTCGCTCAGAAAGTGATGGTGTCACTGAAGTTCTTCTGAGAAGTCGCCTTGGTGGATAGTCCTGGGGCCACCGGTCACTACCTTCTTATTTTTGAGGTAGACTTCATTCATTAATCGCATGCATAGGTCCTCATTGTCCTCCCAAGTCTTGATACATTCTTCTTGGGTAACGGCCACGAAGCTTCTGGTGATGAGGATGCCAAGAATCTTTTCAAATGGCGAGCGGTGAGGTCAATGACCACCTCCCCTTACTATTTTCGACACACACCGGTGTCCTTGTTGTAAGATTGGCAACCACCATTATGAACTCATTATCAATAGCTACTGACTGAATCCCACCGCGAAATGTAGAGCACTACCCATCAATTTATCCATCCAGGGGCTTCTTGTTACTTTCTGAGTTCTCACCCAGAATTCGTCCATGTCAATGTGGCCCAGTTCAGAATCTCTGACATCCATATTGCATTCCGCCTGAGATTCGGGCATTCTAACCCTTTGGTACTTATACTTCATTTCTTCCTCTGTTAGCTTAGCTTTTCCTCTTGGTTTGGCGGGTCTCTTGCTTGAGGTAGACATGTGTTCTTCAAGGCTTATCTGATGATCTGCACGTAGGAGGAGTGAAACCCAATCCAAGAAGCTTGAATTAGTCATTTGATTTTCAATGGGAACGCTAGCAGAAGAAAGAGTTAGAATTTTTAAGGCTCGGGGTGCAGGGCGCATGGAAAATGTATATAACAGGCTGAATAGACAAGGCGCATAGGAAAAGGACGTAACAGAGATAAAATTGGCGCCAAAGGCGCATGGCGCATGGATGAAGCAGACTGCATTTTATAGAATGGCGCACAGGAAATGCATGTTACATTGAGGTTTGGTGCGCCCTTTGGCGCATGGGCAGATTGTGCGACATGGAAAAAAGGCGCGCCAAAGGTATATGGCGCGGCGCATGGGGGAGCGACACAACATCATGTACTTGCAACGGAAGGTGCGCCCGCGCCTTGGAGGCTTTACGCTTGCGCAGATATCTCTCGCTTTGCATGGAAGCTGGGCGCGCCCTTTAGCGCATAGAAGAGGGATGCAACAGGGGTAAAAGATGCGCCAAAGGGATATAAGAAGGCGCGGGTTCTGAGTGCGTTACAGGCCGAAAGGGTGCGCTTAGGGGCGCATGATTCACAACTGCAGCATGCTGGGTAGACGCGCCGAGGGGCGCGACTGTCTAAGGTGCAACATGACGCGGCAACGCGCCATGGGGAAAACCAAAAACTCTCTAAACATTTAAGCATCATTCATTCTAACACCAAGCCTAATCAAACCAACTTCCCTTATAAACTGGAAATGAGGGACAGAAGGAAGAAGTTGGTTTAAGCGGGATAGGGGAAGAAACAGTCCAATGCAAAACGACATTTAAAAAACGGGCCATCAAACGAAAACCAGACCGAACACACCAAAGCACGAAAATGAAAAAGAGGATGAACCTCTTACCTTTGAATGTATAAAGACGGTTGGAAAGCGGGCCCAGAGAGCAAATGACAACGACAGAGCAGAGCTGACACACCCAGAGCAATCACGTGCTTTGAAAAAAGAACAATGAAAATGACATGGCGCGCACTGTTATATATAACAAAACTTTGTCATAAATGCGCCACCCACTTTTGAAAAGGCGCGCGAAAACGACTGCCGACAGAGGAAAGCATGCGCCCTTTGGCGCATGAAAGTAACTGACAACAGGAGAATGGGTGCGACCTTGGCGCATCAAACGTGTTGTCGACATGAATTATTATGCGCCCTTGGGCGCACCAAAACGCGGTGTAACAAGGAAAGCACATGCGCCCTTTAGCGCATGGAAAAGAGGCGCGACAAATGATATGTCAACATCGAGGCGCATGCGCCTCGGCGCACGCAAATAAGGCTTAACATGCTTTGGCGCACCAAAAGACGTGTTGACATGGGAAACCATGCGCCAAAGGCTTTTTGAAGGGGCGCACCAAAATGTGGTGTTACAGTGAAAATCCATGCGCCTAGCCAAAAAGGCTCAAAAAGACTAAGTTCGAAAGCTAGATTTCCTGAGAAGGAATTTTAAATCGTTTCGAACGCGAGGGATCCCTATCGAGGGATCAAGACAAAAATTTTCGGTATGGTTATCGGTAAAATTGCCCTTGTCAATTTTACGGGATAACAGCTGGCTCCTCCTGGGGACTATCCTTGAGTAAACTCAGGGGTAGAGAATCCCAGATCACATGTGCCTATCCATTGGGTACGGAGTCAAAAACAAGGGGGACCAGAGGGAGAACAAAGGAAACACACAACAAACGAAAGCAAACACGCGACGAAAGCAAACACACAACCAAAATAAACTGTACAAAGAAGAGAGCAAGCTCTACTTCCTGAAGATCTTGAGATGTTGCCCGCTGTAAGGAAGCGGGAGTTCAGCTCCATCCAGATACGAGAGATAGAAACTATTCTCTCCATTAAGTTGCTTGATTTTGAAGGGTCCTCTCCATAAGGAGTCAAACTTTCCATGCATACCCTTTGGCTCTCTTCGCTTGTCCCAGAGAAGGACAAGATCTCCCACTTCAAAATTTCTCTGCTTGGCCTTCTTGTCGAAAAGCTTCTTCACTTGATTCTGATGTTCAGTGATCCTGTCGACCACCTTCACTCTCTTTTCTTCAAGTTCTGCCAGATACATAATTCTCTTTTCTAGAGAACTCTGAAAAGTTTCATCTTCGATTGCTCGTGCTAAGCGTAGAGCAGAAGTTCCGCGAAATGGGGAGTTCGGCATCAGTGCCATATAACACTTGAAAAGGTGACATGCCGAGAGACCTCTTGGGAGTAATACGGTCCGCCCACAAAGCGTCGTACAAAGACTTGTGCCACATCCGCTGATTTTCATCTACTAATTTCCGTATAATGGTCACTAGGTTCTTATTGCTGGATTCCGCCTGACCATTTCCTTGCGGGTAGTAATCCGAAGCATGGGCTAAAGTTATTCCATATTCATAACAAAAACTAATAACTTCTCGGGAGGAGAAGTTAGAAGCATTATCAGCAACGATTTTGTTCGGGATGCCGAACCTGACAATGATATTTTCCTTGATAAAACTGCAAACCACCTCAGAAGTGGCATGCTTAACTGGTATGGCTTCCACCCACTTGGTGAAGTAATCAGTTGCTGTAAGGACGTAGCTATGTCCGGCACTCGATTGGGGATTGAGTGCGCCAATAAAATCGATTCCCCACTGCTTGAATGGCTCATTGATAATAACCGGCCTTAGGGGAAAGGCAGCCAATTTGGGCTTACCAACAAACTGCTGGCAAGGCTCGCATTTCGCTACCTAGGTAGCTGCATCTTGAAAGAGCGTCGGCCAGTAGTACCTGGCTCGAATGATCTTATGTGCCGTCACGGAAGAAGAGAAATGGCCTCCACAAGCCGAATTGTGAAAACTCTCCAGCAGTTTTACTTGCTGGGGCTTGTCAACACATCGCAGAAAGATACCATCTATCCCACGCTTATATAAACCGTCATCCCAGATGACATACTTGGCCGCTCTGAGCTTTATAGCACGCTTCTCCTTTGCATTCAGGTGCACTGGGCATTCGCCATAGGTGAGGAAGAAAGCGATGTCGGAGTACCATTCGTCACAAGTTGCCACAAACAAAACCAGAGGTAGAGAAACAGGCTCCTCCAGAGGGCTTTGCGCTTCGTTGGTGCAATCTCTTTTCTCTCTAGGGCTATCTGAGTCTTTGTTTTCAGCCATTAGCTGACACAGGCCCTTGCCTCTTACCAGCTTGGTGGGTTTGATATCCAGGTCATATTCCTGGACCTTTGCAATCCAATTCCCTCTCAAGCTTCCCAACTCTTGTTGAGTTAGAATTGATTTCACCGCTGTGTCGGAACCAGCACCACCGTATGCGAGTTCAGAATGTAATACCTGAAACTCTTCACCGCTTTAACGACGGCAAAGGCGTGCTTTTCCAATTGAGTCATTTTCAACTCGTGAGGCTTGAGAGGAGAACTCATGAATGCGATTGGAGATTCAATATCCTCCGAGTTCCTTTGCATCAGGATTGCAGAAACAGTGTGTTCGGATGCATAGCTGTACATAATGAAGTTCTTGGAGAAATCCGGACATACCAAGACCGGTGCATGAGCAACAGAAGTTTTTATCTCCCCAAACGATCTTTTCCCTTCTTCACTCCATCTGAAAGTTGGTGTTCCCTTCATCATGTTCAAAATGTGGCGAGTCTTCTCAGCAAAGTCAGGGACAAAACGCCTAAGAAAATTCACCTTTCCGAAGAAAGAATGAACACCGGTCTTGCTTGTGGGCAGAGTAAGGCTCTGAATAGCCTTGACCCTTTCGGCATCAATCTTTGTTCCTTCTTTGCTAACCACATGGCCTAGCAATTTCCCTTCCGTGACCCCGAAAACAGACTTTTTTGGGTTAAGGGAAATTCCGTGTTCTCGGCATCTGGCCAATACCTGTTCCAAATGATCATAATGATCACTTCGTCGTTTGGAGAACACGGTTAAGTCATCTAGATAAACTACAATGACCTTTCCCATCATGCCTTTGAAAGCAAAGTCCATGGCTCGCTGAAAAGTGGCACCAGCGTTGGTTAGGCCGAAAGGCATCCTGCTATAGGCAAACGTACCCCACGGAGTAGTGAATGCTGTTTTGAATTGATCTTCAGGCGAGACTTCAATCTGATTATAGCCCGAAAAACCATCAAGCATGACAAGATTTCCATCCAATTCCGCGCATGCGTAACTTGATCCATTATGGGAAGAGGGTAGTTGTCTTTCAGCGAAGCTTGATTTAAGTTTCGGAAATCTACGCAGATGCGTATTTCACCGTTTTTCTTGCGTACCGGCACAATGTTCGCCACCCAAGTGCTGTGATGGATAGGGAAGATGATTCTTGCGTCCAGCATCTTCTGAATTTCGGCCTGAATGGTGCCCGAAATCTTGGGATTATAGTGCCTCTGTTTCTGACGGAAGGCTTTGACATCTTCTTTCAAGGGAATGTCGTGCTGAACGTCTTTTGGCTTGAAGGACTTTAAATCGGCATATGACCAGGCCAATACATCCATATATCTTTTCAGCAACTTGACAAACTTCCGCTTTTCTTCTGGCGTGCAACATTTCCCGATGTTCACGAATTGCGGATGTGCCTCAGAACCTATATTGACCGGTTCTGTCTCTGGAGATGAGCCAGGATCATCCCGCCTCTTCTTTTTTACAAAACGGTCGTGCCTGTCAAACAAGCGTTCCAGAGAAACCAAGCCCTTTGGAATTTTATTTCCTTTGAGCTGACATATGCCATCGTTCTCTTTTGATTCATGATTTTGGCCGTTGATTGATTCACGGCACGTAGAGGTGGATCCTTCAAAATACAACTCATCAAAATTTTCTGATTTTTCTAGAAAGGCAATAAGGTGATTATCATCGTTGAATACCTGCCAATGCTGAGAGTTGTCTGGCACGCTTGGACGGAAAACCACTTCAATGGTGTATTTGTTCGTTTTCAAACCCGGGTGCGGGAGCATGAGAGATGCTGAAACAGCCAACGAATCAGCCATGTCATTTTGGGCCCTTGGAATGGCCTCTATTGAAAAAGCGTCAAATTCCTCAATGCTGTCCCATACCGAATTACGGTAGTGCCTGAGCCTTTCATTTTTCACTTGATAAATCCTTTTGACCTGATTTACAACTAGCTCGGCATCACCTTGGACTTTCAGATTTTTTATTCCTCTTTCCTTTGCAGCTTGCATACCGAGTAACAGAGATTCGTACTCAGCAGTATTATTAGTGTTGAAAAACTGCAATTTGAAAGAAAGAGGAATTACCTCCTCCTGGGAGATATCAAAGACAACTCCAAATACCACATCCACTAGTCGTCAAGCACCGCCATCAAATCGCAAGGTCCAGATCTTATTACAATCCTTTTCCCGAACAAAACGCCCTTTGTCTCCGCCTCGGTGGATAAGAAGTAGTTCCCCATCCCCGATGATTCGAAAAGAATTTGGGCTTTGGGGTCTTCAGAGCTAGTGACCAAGTATTTCTTTTGGGATTCCGGCTCCAAAGTTTGCATTACGCCTTTGACTGGAATTCTAGCTTTGGACCAGTCCATGTGAATCTCTCCACCAACTTCGCTGCAAAAACTCCTTCCTAGCAGAATTCCATAGGCTGCTGGGATGTCAGCAACAAGGACTGTCATTTTTACTCTTTTATCCGGGAAGGTTGCGAACGCGAATTGTGCGTCCTTGATTTGGCCAACCAACGGAACTTGCTTGGTCTCCAATGAATAGCATCTGCCGAATGGTTTGGTAAGAGTGAGGCCCAAAGCATGGGCAACTTTTGCCGGCATGACGTTATCAGAGGCTCCGGAATCAATAATGCAATTGCTCAACTTATGGCCATTGATCAGGAGGGAGAGATAGAAAGGTTCTATCTTGCCAGATGCGGATGTCGAAGCAACATTTATGTGGGATTCAGGAGGAGTAGAAAGGATTCCTTTCAGGGAAACCGGTTTGGCTATAACAGCTTGACTTTGGATATACTTAGTCAATCTTACAAGTCGTGTTGGGGTTTGATCAAGATACTCAAAATTCCTTGCACATTTGAATCTTGGTCTTCTTTGCATGATCTATTATATCAAACGCGGCCAAGGGTTGCGTTGGTGAGGGAATGAGTCCTTCACTTCGCGGTGGTGGAATAGGATTACTGATCTTAGTAGGAACTTGAGGGGGCTGACTTGGAGGAGAGATGGGCGGAAAAGACTTCTTAGCAAAAGACTTAACAGGGAATTGAGTAGGAAGAGGATTACCTCTTCTAGCAATGGTTGGAGGTGCGTTTGACGCGACCTTCTCCTTTTGTACGTGGGCAGCGACTTCCGCCTCTTTTCCTTGCGAGCGGGTGAAAACAGCATATGATTGTCCGCTCGCGTAGCCCTGAGTACTCTCTTCTTCGTCAGATTCATCCTCGTCAAATTCCATGTACCCAATAGTAGAGTCGCCAGTCGGTTCACCGACCTCTTGATCATCTTCGCCTTGGAGCGAAGGTTCTTCATAGTACTGCTCTTCTTCCTCTTCAATTTCGGCCAAAGCATTGACTGGAGGAGCTTCAAGCGCCAACCGTGGAGCAGCTGTAGGCAAGCGCGGCCTTTGTGAAGCGTTGTTAGGAACAAAATTTCTCCGCGGGATATCCCGATACGAGGAACTGGGAGAGGCCTGGGCCAGCTGCTTCTTTAGTGCAAGCAAATCATTTGCCATTTTTTGGAATGCTGGATCAGACGAAGTGATAGGCGAAGGGCCCAAAGACTTAGGCTTAGCTGATTCTTTTCTTAACTCGCCAGATATTATCAAATTGTCTTCTATACGGATGGCAGCAGCCTGAGCGAGAGGCAAAGTAGCTACTCGCTCTTGAAGGAGCAAGAAGCTGACTTTTGAGCTCATGGCGTTTACGAAGAAGCACTTCTGATTCTCCGGCTGGAAGCATGGTAGTAGGGACACGGTTGATTAGCGCATTGAACCGGGCGACAAAATCGCGCATGGTCTCATTTGCCTCCTTCTTCAGATGAGTGATTCGTGACAATAGAGTAAATGCATCCTCTGAAGGTTTATACCTGTCTTCAAAAGCGTCCCGCAAAGTTGCCCAACTAGTGATGGATCCGGCCGGCAAATGCTGAAACCATTCACCGCAGTCCTCAGAGTTTCCAGAAGAGGCGAACTGACACGTCTTCGTGGGTTACGTCCAATATACTGCATGACATAATGAAAGCAGAAATGTGGGAATCCGTGCTTTGATTTCCGCTCCCGTCGAATTTAGGAAAATTCTTTCGATTTCCGTGAGGGAGTGCGTGAACTGGATGTGGTAAAGCCAACGGACCCATAGCGTTTCCCCATGGTACCGCCATCTGAAAAGCCGGAAAGAGAACGCGAGCCGGAAGTGTAGTTCCGCTGAGTAGTAAAGCACTACAAAGGGATGTAGATGCTTCTGGTAACAGACCTTTTCTTTGTGAAGGTGAGACACTCTGATGACCGCTACCGAGCTTGAGCTAATAAAAACGTGCTTTGTGTTACGCTGAAATTGTGCCTCTCAAGCGCATCGAAAGTAGAATCAGCTTCTCCTCGCTCTCTCGCTGCTGCGCGTAAAAGGTTCACTCGCCAGTGTACCTTTCAGATCTGCAATATTACAGCGCAGATTTAAACTTTATTTTTGGGTGTGCTTGCTGATTTTCTGGTTTTTCTGACAAAAACCAGCAGCATGCACTTTTCTGGATATTAAAAATTATCCTCTTCAGAAACCGATCGCGGTTAAATGACAGATGAAAATGAGGATAAGATGGTGGGGAAGATAGTAAGCTGATTTTCGGATCTGATTTGGACTTTTTCAGAGGGTTTCAAATTTTTTAGGAAATAATCAAAACTCAGATTTACGGAAAAATAATGATTTCTGTAAAAACTCAGCGAACTAAAGATATGTAAGAAGCCCAGATCTATGACTCTCAGAAGAAAAATTTTCGATTCGGGCACTTTTGCAAATTTTTGGATCTTCAACAAAAAGCTCAGATTTGCAAACTGGCAGCAACCTACTGATTTTTCCTGATTTTTTATCTTACTACCAAAGATAGATCCGACAGATCCTCTGCTCGCTCCCAGTGAGTCGCCAAAACTCATTGGTCCGAAAATCTGCCGCGTGATGATCTATGGATGACGAGCCAACAAAGTGTGCGCTTAGCCCTCTTTGAGACAAAGAAGCGAAACCGGTTTATTGCTACTTCTACTAGCAGAACCTATGCAAGTCTCACGATTCTCGCCTTCGGGGTTGGGATCTCATCCCAAAGAGAGTGTTCTAGGCTCACAAGAGAAAGGAACAAAAGAAGGAGAAGAGAAAGAACAGATCCGAAGGAAGAAAAGAAATGAGTTCCAAAGCGGAAGGGTCAGAAAATCTATGCTTTGGGCTTGGTAGTAAACAGAGCCAAACCTACTGGCATAAATAAACAAAGCAATACTGATAAACAAATGACGGAAAAGTAGATATGAATTCAACAGATTAAACACATACAGATCTAACGTAAGAAAGACCTTATGCATAACACAGCTATTGAGCACAAAGTCTGAATAATTGTATTATCGTTTTTTTTCACATGAAAGCTCAAAGTCTTTCTCTCTTCACTTCTATTTCTATCTGAAAAATGTTCACCCCCTGAATACCACAAGTATCCTTGTATTTATAGAAGATGAGAGAGAGAGAGAAGACAAAAAGGAGCCAACCACTTATCTACAAGATATTTACAAAATATCTAAAGTCATGTTGACTTTTACATTTTTGAGTGGATGACATCATCCCATGATGCAACATGGATGATGTCATCGTTGGCATCAACATACTTGAGATATTGCGAAAAGAAAGTCGGAGAATAGCGAGAGGAAGAAGAAGAAGAAGAAGAAGAAGAAGCTAGTCATCATCATCGTCCTGCGGCCGAAAAGGGGTCGCCTGCTTCTGATGCTGCTCAGGAGATGAGATGTGGAACTGAGCGCGGTATTCCAAGAACTTGTTGATCATTGACCCGAACTGATCCTGTGATGGATCCTTGTGCCGATCACTGATTACTTCGCAAGTTTCCCGCTCTTCTACAAGCTTTTCGGGAAGTTTGGAATAATCTTTCACCGCCTCAATCAGGAAACCGATGAAGTCCCTGCAAGCTAGCAGGTTATTGATGGATTCGGTATCAAACGTGACTTCCGGCCCTGTTCCTTGAGAAGCTAACTCCTTGAAAACCCGGATAGTATCATCAGCCGTTCTTAAGGTGAGGGAAGGAGTGAGCAACCCTGGTTTCATGGATAAAACAATTTTCTCCATTTGATACATCGCATCCAGGGCCTCTTCCTTCACCTTATCTATTTTTTCTAACACAAACTCGAGCTGATCTATCCGATAGTCCAAAGTGGACATAGTCTTGTTGAGGGTCCTTGGGTGACCGAATACTCCGAATTTGACCAAATCTTCGACTGAACAGTCGAACATCTGTTGGAAGGCCTCGTGTTGGAGTCTAGCGTTTTCTAACTCTTCTGATATCGGGACTGCTAATGCTTGGAGCTCCTTATTCGCCTTTTCAATGTTCAGAGATAAGTTGATATATTCGGCGATTACCTTTTCGCTATCTTTGAGAATCTGGCTTCTCCAAGCAGAAACAGCCATGCCCTGCTCACCGATCTTTGAATATTCATTGATCTTGTCTTGACTGAGCAGCTCAGGAGTCTCGGCGGCAGTTGTGGGAGGTGCACTTCCCATCTTCTGTAAGGCCTGAAGCAGGTATTTATTCTGTTCTTTCAGCAGCCTTTTCTCTTCCTTAGCTTCTTGAAGCTTTTCACAAAGTGCATCAATCGCGGAACGAGCTTCCCCCTGGAGACTTTCAGAGGACGTCCCCATCGTGACTTGGGTCACTGTGAAATCTGCTGGAGACAGATCTGCTTTCTCTTTGGTGGGATCGGGGTAAGCTATTTCAAGGACTCTCTCACCTGCAGCGCTCTTTGAGAAGCGTGTAACCGGCTTGTGCTTCTTTGCTCCTTTAGCCGGAATAATTGAAAAGTCCATCGGAGCGATGGGGACTTTCCTCTTTGGCTGGCTCAGCTTCTGAGAGATCGAAGCAGGTCCTATTGAAGAAGGACCAGAGATAGAGGGGGAGGCAGCAACGGTAGAAGAGGGGAAGAACGTGGAGACACGCGGCGGTGGCATTGAAAGAATAGCCGAGGAAGTGTCCACGGGAGGAAGGGAAACCGGGGCTGCAGAAGACAAAGGAAGGGAAGGGAGCCCGGAAAGGAGAGAAGAAATGGAAGGAGACAAATCAGCAAGAGAGGAGAAGATGGATGAAGAAGCAGGGGAAAGGGTAGAAGAAGGGGGAGAGGACACAACCAAAGGAGTGGTTGCTGACACCTGAGGAAGGGGAGGAAGAGAAGAAGAAGGGACAGAAGGAACCTCCGTAGTTGTAGCAACGCCGACATCCTGAGTGGATGGGCCTTCGGGAACATCCTCCATGAACTCCTCTTCCAAAGTTATGACTTGTTCAGGCTCCGAGGGAAGAGGACTTTCAGGGGCTTCCTCCTGACTGGTGCTTGATTCACCTATTGCACCCTTGCCTTTTAGCTGCTTCTTTGATCTTGGAGGCGCATTACCCAATGGAGAAGTTATAAAATCTACGCCGAGGTAGATCAATCCATTCATACGGCACCAGAGCTCCGTTCTCCGCATGGTTTCTTTGACCCTCTCCTCAATTGTCTGAGGAGCCTTGCTTCTATCAATGGCCGGGAAGGGCCAATTGTCTCCATCTGTGTTATTATACACCTTGTCTACTTCATCTTCCGAAGTTTGGAAGCCTTTGGGGACGATGGCCACTCCATAATGAATAATTTCTGCCAATGCTAAGCGGGAGTGATCCAGTCTCCTGAGTGCCACCTCATGGATGACGTCAATGTAAATGTCCTCAATTTGAGGGACATGGATAGGATCAAGCTTAGCCCTTGGCAAGCAGCTTCTTGGGTCGAATGTAGGCCTTGCCGGGAAATCATGCTTTAGATTGAGCAATTCTAGCTCGGCAAACATCTCCTTCGCCTTGTGATAGCTGGAACAAGTGTATCGGCCTACCGTGAGGGGGAAAGGAGTTCCACCCTTCTTTCTCTTCTGGCACTTCTCATGATATGTGACCAGCTGCCTTGACAATTCCAATAGAACCAGCTTTGGTCCAGCATACCTTGGCAACCTAGTGGGCTCGCCCAAGAAGTTAACCGCCCTCAGATAGGTGAATGTGGGAAATTGGGTGAACAAGGCCCCCCACTTTTCCACAGCAGAAACAGTATTCTTAATTGTGCGGCCATGAGTCAACTTTGGTCGCAGCATGCATATAATATGGTAGAAGAAAGCATCATTGATTTTTGAAAAGTGTTGGATGCTATTCTCCAGCTTCAGCTCTGGGTAGTATTCATATATCTTGGCCTGAGGCCAAGTTCCACTTCGGTGCAGCCCTGGATAGTCCCTTTCAGACGCTGCAGCATACACTACGTAGGAGTTCATATGAAACACTCCTGTTGTGGCAAACTGTTGTAGCTGCTCAGAAATGGCGCTGCTTATTATTTCCCCCCAGCAGAAGCGCTGATCGGGCAAATTTTTGTTCATCGTTTCCAGGTACCGCAGCATCCATTTATGGAAGTAGTGGGCGTCTGAAAGCCCGAAGACTCTGCTCAGGAAAGTGATGGTGTCACTGAGTTCTTCGGAGAAGTCGCTTCGGTGGATAGTCTGGGGCCACCGGGTCACTACCTTCTTATTTTTGAGGTAGACTTCATTCATTAACTGCATGCATAGGTCCTCATTGTCCTCCCAAGTCTTGATACATTCTTCTTGGGTAACGGCCACGAAGCTTCGGTGATGAGGGATGCCAAGAATCTTTTCAAAATGGCGAGCGGTGAGGTCAATGACCACCTCCCCCTTACTATTTTCGACACACCTGGTGTCCTTGTTGTAAGATTGGGCAACCACCATTATGAACTCATTATCAATAGCGCTGACTGGAATCCCACCGGCGAAATGTAGAGCACTACCCATCAATTTATCCATCCAGGGGCTTCTTGATACTTTCTGAGTTCTCACCCAGAATTCGTCCATGTCAATGTGGCCTAGTTCAGAATCTCTGACATCCATATTGCATTCCGCCTGAGATTCGGGCATTCTAACCCTTTGGTACTTATACTTCATTTCTTCCTCTGTTAGCTTAGCTTTTCCTCTTGGTTTGGCGGGTCTCTTGCTTGAGGTAGACATGTGTTCTTCAAGGCTTATCTGATGATCTGCACGTAGGAGGAGTGAAACCCAATCCAAGAAGCTTGAATTAGTCATTTGATTTTCAATGGGAACGCTAGCAGAAGAAAGAGTTAGAATTTTTAAGGCTCGGGGTGCAGGGCGCATGGAAAATGTATATAACAGGCTGAATAGACAAGGCGCATAGGAAAAGGACGTAACAGAGATAAAATTGGCGCCAAAGGCGCATGGCGCATGGATGAAGCAGACTGCATTTTATAGAATGGCGCACAGGAAATGCATGTTACATTGAGGTTTGGTGCGCCCTTTGGCGCATGGGCAGATTGTGCGACATGGAAAAAAGGCGCGCCAAAGGTATATGGCGCGGCGCATGGGGGAGCGACACAACATCATGTACTTGCAACGGAAGGTGCGCCCGCGCCTTGGAGGCTTTACGCTTGCGCAGATATCTCTCGCTTTGCATGGAAGCTGGGCGCGCCCTTTAGCGCATAGAAGAGGGATGCAACAGGGGTAAAAGATGCGCCAAAGGGATATAAGAAGGCGCGGGTTCTGAGTGCGTTACAGGCCGAAAGGGTGCGCTTAGGGGCGCATGATTCACAACTGCAGCATGCTGGGTAGACGCGCCGAGGGGCGCGACTGTCTAAGGTGCAACATGACGCGGCAACGCGCCATGGGGAAAACCAAAAACTCTCTAAACATTTAAGCATCATTCATTCTAACACCAAGCCTAATCAAACCAACTTCCCTTATAAACTGGAAATGAGGGACAGAAGGAAGAAGTTGGTTTAAGCGGGATAGGGGAAGAAACAGTCCAATGCAAAACGACATTTAAAAAAACGGGCCATCAAACGAAAACCAGACCGAACACACCAAAGCACGAAAATGAAAAAGAGGATGAACCTCTTACCTTTGAATGTATAAAGACGGTTGGAAAGCGGGCCCAGAGAGCAAATGACAACGACAGAGCAGAGCTGACACACCCAGAGCAATCACGTGCTTTGAAAAAAGAACAATGAAAATGACATGGCGCGCACTGTTATATATAACAAAACTTTGTCATAAATGCGCCACCCACTTTTGAAAAGGCGCGCGAAAACGACTGCCGACAGAGGAAAGCATGCGCCCTTTGGCGCATGAAAGTAACTGACAACAGGAGAATGGGTGCGACCTTGGCGCATCAAACGTGTTGTCGACATGAATTATTATGCGCCCTTGGGCGCACCAAAACGCGGTGTAACAAGGAAAGCACATGCGCCCTTTAGCGCATGGAAAAGAGGCGCGACAAATGATATGTCAACATCGAGGCGCATGCGCCTCGGCGCACGCAAATAAGGCTTAACATGCTTTGGCGCACCAAAAGACGTGTTGACATGGGAAACCATGCGCCAAAGGCTTTTTGAAGGGGCGCACCAAAATGTGGTGTTACAGTGAAAATCCATGCGCCTAGCCAAAAAGGCTCAAAAAGACTAAGTTCGAAAGCTAGATTTCCTGAGAAGGAATTTTAAATCGTTTCGAACGCGAGGGATCCCTATCGAGGGATCAAGACAAAAATTTTCAAGTATGGTTATCGATTCAAAATTGCCTTGTCACGATTTTACGGATAACAATTTCACAAAGATAATTAGAATTTTGAAATTAATCAAAGCATGTGTAGAATAGAGATAGATTCAAATATTAACTACAATCTATTGAAATAAGAAAGTGGGGAGATAAAATAAAAATACATGGGGACATCAATAAGTATGGTAAATCTACATGAAAAACAAGAAATCAAAGAAAAAAATCCAAAGAGGTAAAACTCAAATGATGACACAGATTATAGCTCCGGATAGTGTATGATCAATGTATTAAATTACGGATCACATAGAAAGTGAAGTGAACAACAATTTGGCACCACATTATGGTAAATATCTCATGGATAAGAGTAATTAAGTGGGTAGGTCAAGAAATGAATGACTCCAAAATGGATAACTCACATTGGTGAACAAGTATAAAAAATCATATAAAGATCATAAGAAACCCTAAAAAAATCAAAAATTATGAATGGAAAAATGATAGAACAGGACAAAGAGAAACAAAATTCAAATTGTTATCCGTAAGTTGTGAAAACAAGACCATAAGGAGGATATGGAGAATCCATGTAATTGGCCTACTAGACCAGTAGTTTAGGTCATGATGGAAGAGAAAGGAGTTGCATTCCTCTCACCATCAAACTTAGAAAAGGAGGATATGGTCATCTACGCAATGCTTAGGAAAACAAAGTGGAACAACCCAACACACCACAAACTAGTAGAAAGGTCCGAGAAAATTTGGGAGGCATAGACACAATCCATTCAATTTATGGATGCATAAGGGTAGTTGGTTACAAAATATCCAATGGGAGGAGTAATGGCACATCACCTTGCCAAATTTGCATCATGAGAGATCATCCCAAACTTATGTAGACCATTGTGAGCTATTACTATCAAGGCACAATATGGTTCTATCTCAGTAAAACACGATTCCAATCAACATTGCTAGTATCCCAAACCACTGGATTACTAAATAGAGAGATCTCAATATTT
This sequence comes from Taxus wallichiana var. yunnanensis, assembly GCA_018340775.1. NCBI lineage: Eukaryota > Viridiplantae > Streptophyta > Pinopsida > Cupressales > Taxaceae > Taxus > Taxus wallichiana. Next base: position 1,398,027 of record JADAXU010000056.1, on the reverse strand, counting down.
CCATATAAAACCATGATACCATATGTCAAACCAACTACTTCTATTTTATGGTCTAATGTGCAAAGGGAGAGAAATTCCTTTAGGAGCCATCGTAATATCGGTAGTGTATATCCTCACGAGAAATTGTTTTAGAATGATACTAGAAAGTGACTGAGGAAGTAAACAATCATCATTGGGAGTCATGGCTATATAATAAAAATGAATTAAATATTTAATTTCAGAGTAAGCTGTTATATTAAATAATGTACAAACACTAATATACAATGTAAGACACAAGAAAATAAGCATGTGCAATATGAAACCCAAGGAGAGATAGAATGATTTAGCTGATTTTTAATGAACAAGAAGTGGTATGGGATAAAGAAATGTTGGAACATAGTGTGAACAATGTCATCAAGGTCCACTATAGATTCCAGAGTTCATTAATGACATGACGGAGTTCCCATGGGAGGTTAGGAGTGCCTATGTGCTAGTGTCTAGATCTCGGGTGGTGGTGTCTAGGTAGATGGTACAGGATATTGATATTTTAGGGTTGGATGATTTTCTCTATAATTTTTTGTTTATCACTATGGACTCACTATCTAATCTATAGATATACCTATAACCTATAAGAAAGAATCTCACTAGAACATACCCACAAAACACATCAAACCTAAAAATGAAAATACATAATGGGTAGTCGACCGACCACGATGTTAATTGAAGAATGAAATTATGACTAAGAACTACACTACATATCATAATCCATGTAGTTCTTATGAGTGTGTGGAAATGATTCCTAGGATTCTCTTGTGTAATCTCACACAATGATAGCAAGCTAGATCTAGATTGTACCAGATGTATAGAATGTGTGGGATGGAATAGAATATAAATTCCCCTCCTATGATGTGCATGCAAAGATGATGCAACCATTTTCCCTTGTATGGGTTTTAAATGGATGAATTTTATGATCTTTTTCCTTTGAATGCAAGCTTAGGTAGTAGTAAATAATGTTTAGTGTTTGGTCCCTTATTTCAAAAACATAACTGTGTATTTATATGATTCCCTTGTTTGAATTTCATAATTGACAACTGAAGGCTGACCCAAAGTAGTAAAAAGTAATTAAGAAGTGAAATGAGTCCAAAAGGATAAGAAAAATGTATAGAGGGATAGGATCGCCTAGGAAGACATTAGGGCCTAGAGCTAGTGTCCTAACTGGGTGTTAGTTTCTGAGGTCATAAAAATATAAAACAATCAAATGCCAAAAAGAGTGCAAGATGTATAAAGCCAATAAAAGTATAGAAGTAAAAGTAAAAGGATAAAGGTGGTTGTCAATTATTATTTTTCTTACGTAGGAGTCACGTAAATTTTAGCATGATTTTAGGACCTAGAAATGTACCTAAGTGCATAGATTTTGTGACTAAATTTCCCCCACTTTATGTTTTTGAGTGAATACTTGATAGCATAAAATAGAAAGAAGATGGGTACCTTATGATCATGTAGAGATTGTGTAAAATAGCATGATTAGTGGATAAGTGAAGCGTGAAATGATTGTAAAGAAAAGATTGGAAACTAGGAAAAGAGAAGTGGACCCTAGGGGTAAAGCGTATACATAACTTGTACTGTTGTTGTGCTTATAGGTTGCTTCTTGTTTTGTATTAAGGATGGACCTGCAAAAGAATATTGAGAGAGTATTCAAAGTCCCGTATATGATAAATCAAAGTAATGCATGTATAAGTAAGTAAAAGTGTGAAAGTATGTAAAAGGAAAGTGTGCACCTGATGTATAAGAGTGTAAAAGATATAGAATTGTCCTGATTTGCTGAATTTTCTGCTTTGATGGTGAGTTTTTGGGAAATCTCACTCCAAGAGTGAGTATTTTAGGTGATCTCAAGCAAAGAGTGAGTTTTTGGGGGATCTCACACCAAGAACAATTTTTTTGGGTGATCTCACACTAAGAGAAGTGTTTTAGGGAGAGAGCTCTAGTTTTTCTATCCTTCCATGACCGTATAGACACTCAAAATCTACTCTCATCATTATCCTTCATCACTTACATTATCTTCATAAATACATTAATAAAACCCATAATTTAATTAAAAATTTCCCTATCATAAGTCTAAAATCCTCCATCATATTTACCTAACATAAATATTATCCACATCTGTAAAATCTAGCCTTAAATCTATACTTAACCACTTAAAACCACTTGAAAACCAAAAGACAAATAAAAACAAAAACATAACCATCCCATAACCATCCAACCCATCTACCTAAAATAAAAACATACCTTCATCATTTACCCGAGCTCCAAAAACCAAAAAAATTGTTTGGAAGTGGTTTTAACCACTTCACCACTCAAAATATTGAAAACCCCTGAATCATCGATGATTCTATTGAATCGCCAGTGATTATAAATATAAGCTTTCAGCTCTTCTTCTAGGATCTTACGTATTAATCAATCAACCAAAAACATAGAGGTTAAATATGTATGTATTGCACAAACCGGGATACAAACAAAGAGAAGTTGCAACAATGCAACAACAAATCTAAAATACATTAGCTTCCAAATATTATCCCGGGAAGCACATAAATTGTTATAATAATTATAACAATTATCCCTGTGAAACAAAAAAGACAAATATGGTTTTAAAACCATATAACAACATACAATAACCATATAATATTATTATTTAATTAATAAGATTAATTAAATAATTAATCATATAATGCATAATTAATTTATCCTAACATTCCCCCTTAATTTTGCATTTCTCAAGGGATGAGGAGAGGAACTCTTTGAACAACTCAAATTTGTCACGTGCAAGTGACTTTGTGAAGATATATGCTCATTGTTCAAGCTGTTGACAATATTGAAGCTAGATGTTGTGCTTCAACACATGTTCACGTATGAAATGAACTTGTACCTCAATGTGCTTTGTTCTCTCATGAAAAACTAGATTGTGAACAAGTTTGAGAACACCTTCATTATCAACATACATGGTGGTTAGTTTGTCCTGTGGTATTCCAAGTCCTTCTAGTATGCGATGTAGCCAAATCACTTCACAGATAACTTCTCCTACAGAACGATACTTAGATTCTATGGAAGAGTGAGAAATGAAGTGTTATTTCTTGCTTCCCCATGATATTGGTCTAGATCCCATAAAGAATACAAATCTAGAAGTGGATTTTCTATCATCAATGTTACCTACATGATCTGAATCTGAATATCCAAATCAAGAAGAAGTTGTGGTTCTTCTTTATTCTAGACCAAGATCCACTGATCCTTTGAGATATCTCAAAATGTGCCTTGCTTTCTTTCTAATGACAAAATTTGGGTTCTCCTCATGAACCTAGATAAATAGCTCACTACAAAGATGATATCTAGTCTAGTGTAGGTCGTAAATGAGACTCCCGATCAACTACGATAGAGAGTGGCACTTACCTCGGGAGATGGATCTCGAATGAGATAACTACAATCTATTCTCCATGGGTGTAGCAATTGGTGTGTAATCCATCATCCTTAATTTATCAAGTTTAGTTTTGGTATATTTCATCTGAGAAACAAAAATATGATTCTCTTTCTGCCATACTTCCAATCTAAGACAATAGTGCATCAGCCCGAGATTAGTCATGTCAAACGATCGATTAAGATATTTCTTCATTGCATCGATCATCCTCACTCGAATCTACCGTGATGACTAGATCATCAACATAGACAACGACAATCACAATCTCCCCCTTTCTTTTGAGGTAAAGATTGGGATCATATGGATTTCTAACAAATCCATGTTGTATGAGATGCTCATCAATCTTGATGTACCATGCCTCGGGGTGCTGTTTGAGGCCATACAGATATTTCTGAGTCTGCATACCTTTGCTTCTTGACCAGGTACTACATATCCCTCAGGTTGAGTCATGTAGACTTCTTCTTGTAAATCTCCATTTAGGAAGGCACTTTTTACGTCCATCTGGTGGAATTTCCATCCAAACTGAGTAGCTAGAGAAAAGATCATCCTGATCATTTTGATCTTAGCTATGGGAGAAAATGTCTCCTCATAGTCAATGCCTTCTTTTTGTGCATACCCCTTTGCTACAAGTCTTGCTTTATACTTGTCCACTATCCCATCTTTTGTACTTTGTTTTAAATATCCATCTGCATCTAATGGGTTTCTTCCCAGTGGAAGATCGACAAGTTACCAAGTGTTATTCTTCATCACTGATTGATATTCAGAATCCATGGCATCTTTCCAAGATTTTAACTATAGGGCTTCTTGGACTATAGAGGGCTCATCTGATTCAATAACTCTACTCATCAAAGTAAAGTTAACTTCTTCTCTTGCTTTACTACAATTCCATGGTCCAGGGGTGGATGTATCCGGTGGAGCATCCATTCTTGCATCTCGTAATGTGCTTGTACACCATTTAGGCATATGTTGAACTATTCCCATGGGTCGTGGTTCTATCTGATCAACACCATCATCCCCATCATCACTTTCATCTTCGTAGAGGAACATCAACTTCAATTTTTATAACTAGTGAAAAATATACTTCTTGTGAGTCTAGAGGAGGAGTCTTTGCTTCCTTCTTCTCAAAAAACTCAACATCTCTGCTGGTGTAGAATTTTCTAGTCTTAGGATCCATCAATCTATACCCAAGAGTCTCTTCACTATACCCAATGAAGATGAGTTTCTGTGACTTCATGTCCAATTTCTTTCTATTCTGTTTGGGTATGTGCATGCTTGCTTTGCACCCAAATACTCTGAGGTGTGCAATAGATGGTTTCCATTTTGACCATGCTTCTTGTGGTGTTACTCCGTCAAGAGAAATAGTGGGCACTCTATTCAAAAATACATTGTTGTCTTTGTTTTCTTCTACCCAGAATGTCTTTGCAAGTCTAGAATCATCGATCATGCATCACACCATTTCCATGATAGTATGATTTCTTCTCTCAACAACACCATTTTGTTGCGGTGTGTGTGGAGGAGGCATTTGTCGATGAATCCCGTGAGTTTGTAGGTAGTCTCTTGAACTCATCACTGGTGAATTCCCCCTCGATCTGAGTGGAGAGTTTTGATGTGATGACCAATTTTCATTCTCAACTGCTACTTTGAACTTTTTGAAGGTTTCAAATGCTTCACTTTTCTTGCAAAGACAGAAAATCCACATTTTTCTCGAATAGTCATCAACACAAAGCATGAAGTACTAGAACCCAAAATGACTTGGCTGCATCGGACCACAAAGATCGGTATGAACCAAGTCAATTTTACCATGAGCTCAAAATGTACTCCTCTGGAATGAAGCTCTGTGTTGTTTTCCTACTAGGCAGTGAGGACACTTGTCTATATCCTTCTGAAGAGATGGTAGCCCATGTACCATATTATGTTGGTGAAGTGTTTTGAGATATTTGAAACTTACATGACCAAATATCTAATGCCACAACTGTGCTAAGGTGGAGTTCTTAGCCATAAGTGCTTGATCGTCTCTATGAACAAAATCAAGTTGGAACATGCATCCCACATTGGAGGATTTTGTAATTATTTTCAAGCCTCTTGATTTGTCTCAAATCAAACACATTTTTCTTGCCATTGACTATCAAAGTCAATTTTTAGGTTGTGATCTAGGAGTTGACTGACTAAAGAAGATTCTTAGTCAACCTAGGGACATATAGGACATCCAATAGTCTGCATTTGTGTGAACCAAGGGGTAGAGAAATGTTCCCAATCCCTTAATCGTATATGAAGAATCATCTCCCAACGAAACATGATTTTTTGATGGCATGTCCCTCATTGAAATAAACTAGTCTCTATGGCTGGTCATGTGTCGAGTGGCCCCCGAATCAACATACCAAACATCACTAGATGACGTGGATGGTTCACTTGATCGAGAAGTGAACAAGAAGTCTTCATTGTCTGATTGTTCTTGTTGCTCAACAATATTACCTTGTTGGTGGGGTCTTCTTTTCTAGTTCCCCTTTTTCTGCCCTTGATTGTAGTTAGAATGTCCCTTGTTAGATTGTTGTGGAGGTCCAGAGTTGCTTGATGAACCTTTCTTGTAAGTATTATACCAAAAATCTTGTAGGTTATGTCCTCTTTTACAGATTGGACATTGCTTCTATTGTCTATCCCCTTGATACTGATTTTGATTTTGGGACTTTTGATAGGAATTAGGTTTTCCTTTACCTTTTCCTTTCCATTTTTGATGTGAAGAAAGTTCCTACTCTTCTTCATCATCCTTATTGTGCATTGCTTCCTCTTATTGCAGTAGTTTTACCAATTTGTCAAAACTAATTTTTGTATCTGACAAGTTTAGTGTTGTTACAAAAATACGGTATGAAGAAGGGAGTGATCTCAAAACAATGGGAATGAGATCATCATCTTTGACCGCTTCTCCTAGGGCTAGAAGTGAAGCCCTCAATTCTACAACTCTTCTTAGGAAAGCTTCTATTTTTTCATTCTGCTTGAACTTCAATGTGTGTAATTGACTCTACAAATTTAGTATAACATTCTTGTTCTTGGCCTCGTATACTATGCTCAACTTATCCCACACTTATTTGGTTGTTTTGGCATCTTGAATGTGGGGTTACACATCATCAGACACTCTAAACAAGATGATGAGTTTGGCCTTCTAATCTACTTTATCAAACTATCATTGTTGTGTTGTATCAGTAGTTGATCTGGTCAGAGTACCATTCATAGTAGGCCATATTTCTTCAAACTCAAGTTGTGTCTTGATTTTTGTCTTCCATGCAGCATAGTTGTTTCCTCTAAGTAGTTGTGAATCTGAAGAAAAAATTTAGGGGCATTGGTGCCCATTTTATAGAGATCATTGACAGGGTTTGGCTCTTATCACTCCAGGTATAAGGTCTCCCAATCTATATACCGTCAATCTGATATACCAAACCTTTCTATATATGCGCCCTTCCGATATACCCAACGGTACATGGTACGTGGAAGAAGCTCTCCCTTTCTATATACCCAGTGGTACGTGAAAGAGGTGTTAACATACATGAAAGAATTCAATATGTGGTACCAAGACAATATTGAAAGGGTCTATGTGATTATTGACACTGCTCAAAGAAATATCCTCATACGTGTGTGTAACTTCACTATATACTTGGATAATTTCTCAGTCTGATTTATGTCGTGTAATCATTCACAGATGGATGGGATGGCTCATAGTGTGTGCAATGTGACCTTATTACTCCCTGTTGATTTAAAGGGTTGATGCCCAGATGATGTTGTTACAGCTATATTAGGCATTAAGTGCAGTAGTAGTCATGATAGATTTACCTGTAAGCACTTCCCAGAGGCACCGTATATACCGAATGTTGTGAATGAGATCTAGGATCTCGTGAGTGTTACAGAACCATTTTTTTACTTTTTGTGATTACAATATTCTACCAGTTTCTGAGCAGTTACAAAATTTTGCGGTTGACTATGGCAACCTACAAATTAGTACAATATAATGCAAGTATACAAATTACATTCAAAAATCTAGAAAAATTGAATGGCAGGTAAAAAAAAAAATTGTTTTACGGGCCTGATGGCCTTCGAGCCCAAAATGACCCAAAATGCCGAAATCGTTAAAAAGAGGTTCAAGATGAAGTTTTTGGATGGTCTTCCTTTTGCAAAAATGCCCGAAATGGAAAAAAGGCCTAGTGGAGAAAAAAAAAAACCCTAAATTTAGGGTTTTTCTCACTAATTTTAGATGCCTGTTTAGTTATGATTAAGCAGATTTAGTAAAGGTTTTTCCGGTTAAATATGCCTCCAGTTTGGCGGTTTCTTAAATTTTTTTCACTAAACTCAAATTGTTTAAAAAATTTGTGTTTTTAGTGGGATTTGACCCATGCACCTCCCAACTCCAAAGCTTTCTCCTTATCCAACTAGGCTCTATGAGCGCTCATGCTAGAAAATGAAGAATATGATATTTAATGTATGCAAATTTGAACTAACCTTTTAAAGAAGATGCGACTGGATGGAGATCCACGTGGCTTTTGACTAGATTGGAGTCGTTTAGGGTTTTCCTCTTTCTTGGCAATGAAATATGCCGCTAAATGTTATTCTCCCCCATTTTACAAAGGTCACCGCCTTAGAGCTTTCTTTTGATGTGATTTGATAAGTTGTAGCCACTTCTTTTGAATGGTTTTATTTTTGATTGACTCCTTTGTGTTTGATTTGGTTACATGGACTATTGGAGATGTGTAGGTTGAATGTCTACACAGGTCCAATGATGGAGATTGAATCAAATGTTTTTCTATCTCAAAACCATTTATGTTGTTTGTAGGTAGGTTGATTATACGCCATTTGTAGGTGCAAGTGCTTGATCGTTGGCCACTACAGTCATCGTGGCTTGAGAGGTAGAGGTTTTTCATGGTGTGTGCGGAGGCCGAGGTCATAGGTCACGGGTTGAGTAGCTCACCACTATCTTGTGGATGGATGGATTGATTCAAAGACCCAAACTCTCCAAATCGTCGGAAAAAAAAATGAGCTCGGTCCTTTGGTGCACGGTCTCCAGTGCACTCAAGACTCAAACTTCTAAATGTAAAATGAGCGAAGTGATGTGATCTTGCCCATGGTTAGAGATATGGAGGATTCATTGAATCCGGACTTGGTTCTCCAATGAAGATCGATCCGGGATTTATCAAAATAGCTAGCTCAACCTCAATATCAGTACGATTGCTTTCGAAAAGAATAACATATCAAACCTCCAAAAGTAGAATAGGAACCTCCAATTACAACAAAGATGCTAGTATTAGCTAAATCTAATATATCTTGTCACCAGATTTAGTGACAAAACCCCTAATGGGAAAAAATTGTTTTTTTAAAAAAAAAAATTTAATACTTGTAATAATTTTTCCAGTGCTTTGGGTGCACCAAAGTCAAAAAAATCATTTGTGTTCCAAACACTGGAATGAGCAAGAGGATGTGGGGAGGCAAGGGATGGGAAGTTGCAGTGAGGCTTACATGCTCTCAAATGCTGCAAACGCTTCTCCAATATCCTCTCTCTCTCGCTGCTCTCTTTTCCACACCTTCACAGCCTCACAGGTCTAGATTCTTGCTCTGGTACTAGATGTAAACAAGGACGGAAGCCTGGAAATTGTATTAATCAGAATCAACCAAAAACATAGAAGCATGCTTAATATATATATATATATATATATATATATATATATATATATATGTATTGCATGTCGGGATACAAACAAAAGAGAAGTTGCAACAATGCAACAACAAATCTAAAATACATTAGCTTCCAAATATTATCCTCGGAAGCACATAAATTGTTATAATAATTATAACAATTATCCCTTTGAAAAAAAAAAGATAAATATGGTTTTAAAACTATATAAAACATATAATAACCATATAATATTATTATTTAATTAATAATATTAATTAAATAATTAATCATACAATGCATAAAAGAGGACATCGAGGATCAATTTGAAATCCTCCATGAGATTGAGAAAAGAATTGACGATTTCTAGTAAGGCTACTTTGAACATGTCCATATTACATCTACCCTCACATGGGCCACTTTCAAAGCCACACATTTCCCATCCATATGGAGTTCTAGAGCATCCCTATTCTATCTATATATCTATGTTGATTTGTATATCTTTATTTTCATTCATATCATTATTTTTAGTTTACTTAATTGTTATGAAACGAGATGACATCCTCCAAGGAAGCCTCTTTGGATTCCCCGGAACCAGCCTTTACTTGGTAATCTCATCTATCTATTTTTCTTTGAGTGTAGGTTTATTTACAAGACAAGAGGACTTGCATGCATCTAGACTTGATCAAAATCAATGAACATCACCTTCAACATCCATCTATACGAGTATCCGTAAACTCCAAGTCTTCCAAGGTTAGTTTTATTTTTATTTTTTAATTCATTAATTTAAAGTAGAAAGTAAAAACATCTTCGAACATTTTGGTATGCTCGGTGGGACCTTCAATCCCTTTCTTCATTTTATTTTCTATAAAAAAATTCAATTTTTGGCTCTCTACTTTGTAATCGTGTATCAATCCATTCAAATCACCAAATGATTATGTGAATTGCCAATAACTCACAATCGTTGATGATCTCTGTGAGTGATTTTGATTCCTTGGCTACTTATCCCTTTAAATCCATTTTCTATTCTTTTTCTAATTTCTACTAGCATTTTATAGGTTTTTTCTTTGGAGGCCTTTTTCTTGCTACTTTATTGCTAAAAAAATCAAAAAGTTAAAAAGGAAGAGTTTTGAGGTGATTCCTTTCCCTTTCTTTTTACTTTTCCACATCACATTTTTGTATGTCCGCATCAAAACAATCATTATTTTAGGTTTTAAAATGAACCTTGCATCCTTCCTTATCACATAGATTAGTTAAAAAGTCAATTTATTGCATTCACGTTATATTCTTTCACACACATCTGAATCATGTCAAATATTCAATGTACATCAAACACTCTACCCAAGTCATAACTATTAGGATTTCATCACCCAATAGGGAAACTAACTTGGTTTTTAGCCTAGTATAAAAATTGGTTATCGGTATATTGGATAAGCGGATGAATCCCTTATTCTTTGTGGACCGTGAAGTGAAGGAGTAGGCCCCAATACCATGCCCTATAATGACACCATCATAGATTTTGGTCTCACATAGCTTTAAGTATATCGAGGAATCTGGCCTTAAAACCTAAAACCATCCATATACAGCCATTTACTATGACCCTATCATGCATTTTACACATTCCACTGTTTTAAGATAATCAAGATAAAAAATAAAATCATTATGTGTGATTTTCTTGTTGTTTAAACAATCCATTTAGATTTCTTTTCATTTCTATTAGGTGATTGTGTGTTTGTTAATATGGTACTTACAAGACAACAATCCCATACCCATACTTCAGAAAACATGTCCAATCCATTCCAAAAATCCACACCACAATACCATCAAACCTTACAAAAATCTAAAACCCGACTAGAAAAATCCCATCGACTCATTGATCAATACTAAGAACTTTTATCAACACCCCATCTTGAAAATATAGAAAACATGATTGATAACATTAAGCGTTAATCGATAACACTCAAACACGTATTTAGAATGCCTGAAAATCATTTTGTGAACAAAAAAATCTACCTAACCCCCACCAAAAGATATAGAATAACCACATTCTCCTTGCATCCAATATTCTTCATATGAGATTACATAACCCTTCGGTCCTCACTAATTTGATAGTGGGGATCCTATTTTTTTAGAAATATTAGATTCAAACCCCGTAACACTTAATTCCTATCTCACATCTAGGGGTATTCATCTTCATCACCATTACCCAAACCAAAATGTTGTGTGCATGATCCCTCATGTGGTTTCTCCCATCTTATTAATCCCAAACATGAACTGTCATTCAACAAATCTATTCTTATCCCCTCAATAACAAACCGAAAACATTCAATGGTGTGTCCTCTATTCCTATTTTTTATCTTAATGTAATCTCCTCACAAGACATAACCACTCAACAACCCACATCCTCACCTGATCCATCCAATGGCTCTACAAATCTTCAAAACTATGCGGCTACCTCTTTATCCTCACACACCCCTCCGACTTCCTCTGCTATTCAAACAACCCCCATAATTTTTTTCGTTATCTCTATTAGCATATCTTAGCCACCACATCCTCAAAAAACACACCACCTCTCCAAAACATTACCATGTATATCATCACATCCACACCCTTTATCAATACTAGTGCTATTATCAATACTAGTGCTATTTTCAATACTCACCGACTTCATAACAATCTTCTACCCCCTTATTTCACAACATATACCTCAACAATCAAAACCACTCACTTTCTCCCAATCTATACCACAAAAATAACAACCCCTTCCTTTCCAAAACATCCCACAACAATGATAACCTTTTTTTGGAACCTCTATTCCTTTTCAACAATCATCCCCATATTCACAATCCCTCATTCACACCTCCATCCCTTTTCAACACCTCCCTTAACAATCACAACCCCCTTGAACACATCCATTCCAATCCATTATCGGTATATCCAACCATCACAATCCCTAGTATCACAACCAACTTATAGTATCCCTACAAATGCTCAAATCGATAAAAATTTCCATTCCAACAATACACCCCTCAACAGTATCAATCATACCAATAGCCTAATTAGTATCCATTTAACCATCTGGTTCATGCTCATCTACTACACAACAATCATTACAAATGGACCTTATTCAAGCTTTAATGAACATAATATTGAGTCTTGAAGCCGCTCCCATGGTCCCTATGAACACACTTTGTCATACGAGTAGATCTATAATGAACCTATTCACTCATATGTACCTTATACAACTCATCCACCTCACTGGGAACTTCCAAAATTTCTCAAATTTTTATAGTAAAGAAGATTCACAATAACACATCTGAGATTTATGCCACGCTTACTATCTTATAGGCCATGATCAAGATTTTATGCTTAGGACATTCCCTATGTCTCTATCCAGTCCTGCCATGGATTGGTATAACAATGATCGCACAATACTCTTTGTTTTCATTTGCATAGCTCACCTAGATCTTCCTAGAAAATGTTTCTATCAACATCACTCATAAAATCACCATTACTGACCTTTATGTTATTAAATAGTTTGATGATAAATCAATTGTTGACTTTGTTTCACCTTTGGAGGGGTTTAATCAATTAACTTTCATTCTCTTTAGGCACCCATTCTATAATCAAACAAAATTAATCAAATTATTCTCCCATTCATGTTCTTCTAGACACCCAAATACGGTCACACCCTGCCAATTTTCCTTCAATGAACATACATCTAACCATGACCCTCGTGACATCATTATTAATTTAATTACCTAAATTAAATTAATATCCACCTCATTAGACTAGTCACCTTATCTCTCCACCTCATCCTAGACCTATTCCAAGCCTATTAATTAACCTTAACTAAGTCCCCACTCACCTTAACTAACTAGGACTCATTCTAACCCTAACCTTAATTTCCTATTATTCCTCCAACCAACTTCCCACTCCATTTAGTGTTATTCCACACTCTTGACCCAGAATCAATTCTAAATCACACCAAAATTGGGAAGAAAAGACTATTTTTGGAAAAGTATGACCTTTTCTCCCTAACCTATGTCGTTATTCCTTGGATGACATTAGTCATCTAACGTCCATTGATTACCTTAGTTAAGGATCTCCAATATTTTACATGAATTTCAGAATCTAGCTTCCTCGGCTCTTATGACATTACATCCTTACTCTTGAGTTTTCTAGTGATCTTGTGACATACCATAGGCCCTTACAACATTCAAAACCATTCCATTCATCAATAGATTAATCTAGATCTCCAGTACACTCATAGGGAAGCATCGTGCCTTCCTGCTACCACTACATTTGTTCGGGACTATTTTCTCTTGTAACCATCACCACCTCCTACTATTTATCTCCATTTCACAAGTATATTTCTTCTTTGTCATTGGTTTTAATAGATTAGTTATTTATTAATTATCTATTTCATTTCACCCCTATCATACCTAGATCTCTCCCATAGCACCTCCATCCAACCATCTGCCCAAAGAACCTTCATACCTTGCCCAAACACCCATCTTATCACCTTTGAGTCTTCTTGAAAATCCCATGACCTCACCCAAACCTTCCTCACTCTTTGTGCAATCAGAAAGAGTGCCAAACCTCTCATTTTAACATTTATACCCAATTTCCCCTACACGATACCAATCACCTAACCGAGTGTCGGTCCACTTACCAATAGTCAACATTGGTCTCCTAACCGATACCAATATTTATGAATGGTAAGATATTCCAAACCAAAAAGCCAATAACTCCTTCCCAACAACTCATAACCTCACCAAATTTTTCTCAAACCTCGTTTATAGCCTCTGTCACACCTCTGACAGACAAGACCAACCTAATAACCCTCCAAATTTAATCATAAATTACATGTTAGACTAGATTTTCTTATTATGTTTTATATGAGATGCCTAAATCATATTAACTATAGTAGGATTCATTTATTTATACTCTTTCCTTGCATTAAATTGTTAAAAATAGTGGATTGACAACCTTCTAGAAGCACCTGCTTCCCGGAACTAATGAGACACTAGGCGAGTCCAACCGTCATATGTTGTTTAATATTATTTGGTGGTATTGTGTTGCTTCTACAGGTCATTCCTCCTAGCCAAAGGGAAGCTCTTCATAATCATCTTAGTCAAAATTTGATAGTGTGTAACCTTCTTCAACTATCATAGGTATTCCTCCTTGCCTTTACCTCTTATCTATTTTATCTCTACTTTGTGGTGAAACATTTTGGCACGCCCGGTGGGACCCCATCTTGTGGGTTATTTTCATTGTTCATATAGGGTGCATTTGTGTGTTTGTTTCTTTCCTAAAAAATTCACACTAAATATCACCCTCAAAATCTTCTTTTATTTCTATTTTTTGAAAAGAAATATTTCCTTCTGCTTAAAAATAACACTTCTTATTTTATTCTTTATTGTATTTAGTGAAAGAGCATTCCTCTTCTTGTTCTCCTTTTTCTACATCGAATATCATTTTCAATTTGGGTTTAAAATCTATGCATTTCATTTTTTGAGTGTTGCATTAGATCATATAGATTTAATTAGCAATCACATGGTAGAGGTCATGACCACTTGGTGATTGGATTGGATTAAATGAAGTTCACATTTGTGCACGAGACTCCCAAGCCAAACCAGTTACACAATTTACACATTTCTTAAACATTCCCTTCCAAGAAGAATTTGTCAAGGATTTAACAACCCATTGACGGTGGGCCCCACCTAGTGTTCTACCTAGTTTTTCATATAAGACCTTGGACCTCATGTTCTCGAAAGGTATATCAAGGACTCTTTATCGAAAACTAACTTGAAACTATCCATAGATTTATTTTAGGGCATCTTCATTATCCAAACACTTTATTTCATTCGCAGTCTATTTAAAAATAGTCATAAGCCACTAAACACTAAAATCTAACACCTAGGATTTATGTGTTTTGTTAGTTTTTGATTGATTGAATTGTGTTTTGAGTTGTGAGGATGATTCATCACTTTTTCTTCTCTTTCATACTCCACCATCATAGTCAGTGTATTTTGGTTATTCGAGTATGATAGGACATATTTCTACCATACAAAACTAGAAATTTTCTTCGCCTCTTCTCAAAAATCTCGAACCAGGCATCGGTTTAGTAACCAAGATCGCTATTTCATCATACCAAGTATAGGTTAACTGATTGTCGGTTTCTCTATGTTTTGATTATTCTATCAAAAACAACATTCTCTTCTTACATATCAACTTTTTGTGTTCTAATTCTTTCAATACACTTATTTCGAGTCTTTTTCACCCTTAATAGGATCCAATCATGCCCACTTTTCACCTTTCTTATTCATATTTCCAAATTTCTTGGTTATCCGCGTGAACCAAAGACTGGTCAAGTAACCAGAGATGTCGGTCTTTGCTCTTTTATTTTTATCGAAACAACATCCTATTTATATTCTCTAGACTTCACCAAACATCTATTTCTGAGTTCTGTTAGTTTTGTAGAGCCTAGAATACCTCTTTTCCATCTTTCATATGGTTTGACTTGCCAATGCAGACATGATCCCTTAATTTTGACCGGTAGTTATGTACCCTTTCCCGCTATCCCTTCACCGCCCTCCATCTCATCTTCAATGGATCCTAATATCATGACTCTACCCGGTAGGTGACAAGAATTTTCTAAATTCCTTAATCACAACCTCTTGGCCTTGCAACATTACCTCACCCACTCTTCTACCGATTCATCGGGTCACCCATTGTTTGGATTCCTACCTCCATACCCCCTGCCATATCTGTGAATGCTACTTCAACATTACCTACTCTCGCATTAACATCAATTACTACACCCTTGAAATTTTCCACACCTTAGGAATTTATCACACCTTTGATGTTTGTCATTCCCCCGACCTCTGCCGAGGCTCGACATTTGCCATATGTTCATCTATGGTTCTTGGTATAGGTATGCCCACATCATATGTACCTGTAACTTTGAAACCACTAGTAGCGTCGACATCCTATACCCCCTTTCAAAATCTAGTCCTTTCTATACCCCAAACTCTTACACTCATCACCACAAAGGTCTTTACACAAGCTCCTCTCACCGACACACCCCGCCTCAACAACTTCTCGTCACCTCCACTTATTATTTAGGTACATACCTTCATCATCTATTCCCTATTACATACCACCATCTCAATTTTATTATTCCACGCCACCATACACCAAAGGTGTGTCATCGATGACCCACTCATCTTATCCACCCCTTATACCACGGGGGTGTCCATTAATCTAATCCTATGATGGATATTATAAAGATTGTAATGGATAAGATGCATACCATTGAAGCATCTATTTTTGTCTCTTGTAATGCCTTGATCGATAAAATATGTAATGAGTATATTCATTCATCCATACCCATTCACCCTTATCCCACACATTGGGAGTTGCATAATTTTGATCGATTTAATATCAAGGAAGACCCTATACAAAATTTGTGATTGTTTAAACACGTCTATTATTTGATCGCCCATGAAGATGCCTTTCTCCTTAGGACTTTTTCCATGTCACTTTGTTAAGACCTTCGGGTTGAGCTAATGAAAACTTAAAGCAAGACAACCCACTTCCTCGCTTTGGTCTTCTATTTTATCCATGTTTTCTTCATCACCCATGCCTTTACCTTCTCTTTTACCTACATATTTTGTATTTCCTTTAATCACAATCTTACCCAAACTTCCATTATCACCTTGGTTGAGTCACATGCTTACACATTTTGTATACCCTTCTTATTAACACACTACTCCAACACCTTTACCTAAGAAGGTGCAACCAAAACCAAAACCACACTACCTATAAAAAGGTAGTTAAACCGACTCAACCCCCAACTCCACCTCTTTCATGAAAATCATCCACACCTTCATCCAAACCCACTCTGACTTCCCATTGTGATCCATTGGTAGGATCCTATTCTAACATCCTTACTAGGTTGTTAGAAACCTCCGCTATCACACTTCGACCATTAAGCCTTCTGAACCCACTCAAACCAAACCAAAAGAGTTTGATGACTCCAAAATTTGTCCATATCATCGCTCACCAGGGCATGATGTTGAAATTTGTAAGGCCCTTAAAAACATTCTTCTTCAACTATGTTCTTTAGATGGTCTCTTCAAAAATATGACTTGCTAGAGGATAATTCCATTTCCCCTTCACTGCTACCGCACAACTTAGCCCTATATCTACTTAGCAGCCTTTTCCTACATCTCCATAACCCTCTTTTCCTCCTCCAATCTATGAAATAAACATGGTCTAAGTAGCCACTCGATCACAGAAAGATAAAGGAAAAGAGAAAATGGTAGCCCATCTAGTACACCTTCACCCACCATTCCACCTACACCTGCCCCCAAGGTAACCATCCATGGGCCAACTTATCCTATTTCTAACGAGTCACACATTGTACTATGATTAAAAAACTTCATCAATATCCTCTGAATATGTCTTTGTATGACTTAATTCAAACCTATAAGTCTCATCGTCAAGCCCTCATTGAGGTCCTACAATCTATTGAGGTTCCACCAAATGATCCTACACCTATGGCTGCCATCTTTACCCCTCATCATGTGGCTGCCCTCACCACTTTGCCTCAAAATTCTTCCCCCATTACCTCTCCTCAGGTTTCGCCATCAGTTTTGATGATTTCAAGATTTCCCCTCTATAATCAGATGATCCCGATCCCACTCTCTTCATCACTACCTACATCAATGATACTCATGTTTGACATGTTATGATTGATGGAGGTGCTAGCATTAATATCATTTATTTTCATGCGTACAAAAAAATTGTGCATATCCATTAGAAAAATTTGTTTGCATGTATTTATATTTCTTCATTTTTATATATGCTTGTATAATATTAAGAAGTAATTATTGTGAATATCAAGACAAACACTTTTTTTGTGCTAACGTCCACGGGAATTTCCAGATTTGTTCTTGATACCAAAGATACAAAGTTTTGAGCACTAACAATATTAATCAAGGAGCGGTTTGGAGGGACCCACAGATACATAACATAATCCATCTCCTGAGATCACAAGTTTGAGATTTGAAGATTACTACGGTAATTCCCATAATGCACAATCAACTTTGAAGGCCTAGAAATTGTCTACATAATTTTTGGAAATCTTCTTGGAGTTATTAAGTGTGCAAAGATGTTTTTATGAGATCTCAGACATTGCTTCCTATTTTACATAGGTTTCACTTTAATGAATATAGTTTGATGATGGATAAAAAAATTCTCTAATCCTTCTCATGCTATCATTTCAGCAAAAAATTGTAAAAAAATTTGATTCGGAAACCATCATGCTGGCTAATCAATTGGAAAAAAAATTAAAAAACTTTGATTGGAAAACCAACTTGCTGCCCAATCAAAGGGATTTTTTTTTTGAGTAGAAAACCAAATTATTGGCCAATCAAAGGAAAAAGGGGGTGACTCTTCTTCAAAGGCAATCAATTATTACCTGGTGGCTTCCTTCTCGACACTATTTGACCATGTTAACAATAGGATGAAAAGGAAAACTAGAGGTATGATCAAGTTATTTTGTTCTACTATTTTATTTTTAAGATTTCTTGTAAGTTTTTTTTATTACAACTAGATCCAATTTTAAGATCTCCAAGGAAGGTAAGATAAAATTCATATCTCCCCTACTTACAAATATGAAAATATATGTACCTCTTTGCAATCAAAATTTTAGAGTCTAATTTATGGGCAACCATGAATAAACAACATGCATGAGGACATGCATGAGCTTAGGTGTGGGAGAGAAGGAGAAACATGAGATATGCATTTTGATTTTAAATATGAGGCACAACAGAAGGAGATCCACACAAGAACCTATTGTAAAAGAAAGAAAATAAAAAACAATAGAAAAAGATCCACACAAGAACCTATTGTAAAAGAAAGAAAATCAAAAACCAGAAAAGGAGATCCACACAAGAACATGTTGTAAAAGAAAGGAGATAAAAAGCGGCGAAGAAGATCCACACAAAAATATTTTGTAAAAGAAAAGAAATAAAAATAATCAAGGAGATCCATATAAGAACCTGTTGTAATAGAAAGGAAATAAAAACAACGAAGGAGATCCACATAAGAAACTGTTGTAAAAAAGGAAATCAAAAACAACATAAGGAGATCCACACAAGAACCTGCTGTAAAAGAAAAGAAAATCAAAAATAGTAGAAGGAGATCCACACAAGAACCTGTTGTAAAAGAAAGAAAATAAAAAATAGTAGAAGGAGATCCACACAAGAACCTGTTGTAAAAGAAAGGAAATCAAAAATGGTAGAAAAAAATCCATACAAGAACCTCTTGTAAAAGAAATAAAAAACAACAGAAGGAGATCCACACAAGAACCTATTGTAAAAGAAAGGAAATCAAAAACAACAGAAGGAGATCCACAAGAACCTGTCCTTGAACTATATATGGAATGCATACATGCATAATCTCAATGCAGAGAAGACTCTAAGAAGAGGAGATAATAATATAATGCATGAGGACATGCATAAGATTAAGTGTGGGGAAATGATGAGGCCATAAATTGGCCATAAATTACCATTATTTTGTCCTTCCAAGTTACCTTTGAAAGTGGATTTAAATGTAATCTAGGAACTTATAGTTTTCTTAAGATAGAATATAGGATATATATCTTGTTCATTCTTTAGAAGTATTTTGTTATCTATTTTGTTGACTAATCCTATTGATTATTTAGGAAAGATGCAAAGTCTTGTGCATGCAGGCCATAAAGGAAAGATAATGTTAGTTCTGGGAAAAATGGAATTGATCATGGATAGTATATCTAAACTCAAATATGATTTCATATTCAGATTCCTCTCAAAAAATTATGCAAGTTACAAAAATCATCTCAATCTGAGATTGTGTGCAAAAGTTATATCTGTTTTTAGTTAGCTCAAACAATTGGAGTTAGCTCCAAAACTTACAGTTTTAGTTCCGGAACTTGCAGATTTAGTTCTAGAACTTGCATATTTAGTTTCAAAATAGTTGGAGTTAGCTCCGCAATAGTTGTAATTAGTTCTGGAACAATTGGAGTTAGCTCCGAAACAATTGGAGTTAGCTCTGGAACTTGCAGTTTTAGTTTTGGAACCTACATAAAATGAGGAATTGTGAATAATTAGATAATCTAATGGGAAATATGAGAGATTTTTTTTTCATAGAAATGTGTTTAATAAAAATATCATTCATATTTTCTATAGGTTTTACCAATAAATAAAAATCTAACTTTTAATGAGTTGCAGTCCAAGAAAAAGTGTATCTTACGATCACTAAAAGTTCCATAGCCCGAAACAAAAACTAGACTGGAAAATCTTAGAGAGGTTGTTGTTTATAGGAATGTGTTTAAAAAAATCATTCACATTTTCTATAGGTTTTACCAATAAAAAATAATCTATCTTTTAGTAAGTTGCGGTCGAGGGAAAAGTGTATCGATAAGCACCAAAAGTTCCACAATCAGAAACAACAAAGTCAAATGGAAAATCCAGGAGAGGTATTTGGTCAAAGTAATTTTTGAGGAAAAACCTCCTTCCAATAAAGTAGGATAATAAAATCATTTTGATTCTTGTTACCAAAAATCAAGGAGAATATTTGGGAGCAAATCTTCCTAAAATAACGAGATAATACTTTGACTCTAATAATATATCTCTCTCCATATTTTTGGAGATGGAGATCTTAGTTGTTAGGATTGGAATAAAGATAATATTAGATTTTATTTCCTAAAATAAGGATTTGGTTGGATGCATGAATTATAAATGCAACCTCCCACACTCTTATATGTAATTTTTCACTACCAAAAATAATAGACTGTTCTTTCTTAATCTTCTAAGTGAAATTGTTCTACAGGTTTTGAATTAAGTTTGAAAGTATGAATTAAGTCCTCTTCCAAGGAATGAGCTGGCCACTCATTCCAAGGAAGAAGGATCAATGTTTTATGTTTAGTTCTTTATTCCTTTGTTTTCCTTTTGTTGTAAATTTTTAATTTCATGTTATCTCGATCTTTCTTTACTGTACAATTTTTGTTATGAACTCTGTAAGTTTATGATTTATATTTTGTTTATTTTAATTTAGCAATTTCATTTATGCAAGTGTGTTTCTTTCATGTAATTTTTATTTCTGCAAGTGTGCTTTTACATTTCCGCATGTGTGATTTATTTTATGCAAGTTTGGATTGTGTTTAACAAAGTTATTTTCCAAAGAACATTTTTCTCTTAATGTATATAGCCATCGAACACCAGCCCTAGATTGACATTATTAATGGCAAGGATTGACGACCCTCATAATAGATCCTTCACCTTTTAAAACCTGTAACATGCTTTATCGACTACATGATGTCCTTGATCCATTCAAGGCATCTACCACCTCTACCATTTTTTCCACTACATCTTCCACAAACAATTCATCTATCCTCTTTGCCATTACATATTCCACATTCAACTCATTTATCCCCTTTCCATCACATCTTCTATAGCTAGCCCATCTACCAACATGCCTATTTCAACATCAACTCGATATCTGAACCTTCTTAGGATTCAAGTATCTCATCCATTCCCGCTTACTCAAGTCTCATCCTCTGATCCCTTAGTAGGTGTTTTTAATGCCTTTCTGTCTGGGAATACCAGCTTGTACAACATATACACCTTCCTTACTCCTCAAGAGTATGAAAACCTTCACCAATAGCCACATTACGACCATCATGTAGGAAAGGTTTTTCCATACGATCCTCCCAACCTTCATACCAACCTAACATATGGGATATTAGACACTTATTATTATCCTGAACCACCTACCCAAACCCGACCTTTCTCATCCGACTTCCAATACCTCACCAACCGCCACTTCTCCCACACTTTTCTTCATCGATGGTCCTAGAAGGGATTTGGCTTTGGTTTTTATGAGAAAGGTTGTCACATAGTCATACCTTGCACTACTCAAAATAACAAGGACCATTATGGAGTTGTTCTTTCTTCACCACCTTCTCCCAAGAAGGCCCGCATTAGACTCATTGAAGATGAAAATCCATCTTCACCTTCCTCGCCTATTACGCCACCTTCACCCATAGATTCCATGGATCCAGAATCCATCCCTCCTAACTTTTTTTTGTGAACACCATTTCTTTGGGACATCTCACCTATCGGTGTGATGGTGAGGTGCCCTCTTCTCTTCCTCTTCTTTATCCCGACATGTTATATGAAGACATGTCTTATCAATGCCATTCAATGTTAGGAAGATGAATTTATTCTCACCTATTTAGGTGCGTAAAGATTCTTACATTCACTAATTGTTACCTTCCTCGAGACATAGACCATGCTAAATGAATTGACCATAGAGATCAAAATTCACATTCAGGATGACCCTGGAATTTTAAAGATAGGCCAATCTTTAGATTCTTCCAAACAGGAAGCCTTCATCTCTTTCCTTCAAGATCATATCAATGATTTTGCATGGTCTTATGCTAATATGCCCGGTATTGACCCTAATATAATGGTCCACAACATCATGACTATCCCTAATGCAAAACTTGTGAAAAATGTATCCACGCATTGCCCTTATTGTAAAAGAAGAAATTCAACGTCTCCTTTTTGTTTCCTTCATTGTACCCATTAATTATCCATAATGGATTTCTAACATTGTTCCTATCACCAAACCGATGGGGCACTCTACATTTACACGATTTTCACAACCTTAACCTCACCTACCCCAAGGATGACTTTCCTTTTCCTAGCATTGACCAACTCATTGATCTTATAGCCAGCCATGAGATGTTATCTCTTATGGAAGGATTCTCGGGTTATAATCAAATATTACTCACTCAAAGATCAACACAAAACTCGCCTTCATCACCCCTTATGGGACCTTCTCGTTATCACATCATGCCCTTGACTTGAAAAACGTGTTGCAAATATACTTGTGACATTATTAATAAATTGTAATATTATTAATAATAAGTTAATACAACTCATATTAATAATATAGCTAATAGTTGTGTGTGAGTGAAGTTGTTGAATAAACAACTCACGTAGATATTTTGGTGTGTGAGGGATGTGAGAAATATCCTAGGGATAATTTTGATAGATTCATGGAGAGATATATGAGCGATTGAAGATGAGTGTTGACTCCACATTTGTAGGAGATCAAATTACTATAAATGTAAACTCTATCAATGTAATTGATATCTGAAGAATTTCTAAATTTGATATTATAATATTTGGTGTTTATTTCTTATTTTATTGTGTAGTTTTTATCAGTGGTATCAGAGCTGGTCTGATCAAATTCATTAATGGATTCCTAACTATTTAGTGGGGCAGTGTTAAGATTGATGTACTTGGACGTATATGCAATTCTTGATATAAGAGAGTACAATTTAGTTTTTGTGGTGAACAAAAATTCTTTTTTTGTTTAGTTTAGAGTTGTTATGAGTCTAAGCTAATGAGAGTATGAATAAGTGTAGAGAGGTGTCAAAGATTTGGGAAATCTGTGGCGAATGAAGTTTTGAATTTTTCAATTCCCTTATAGCTGAAGTTTCATGGTTTGGACGTATTGGTGAAGTGGGAAACATTTTTAACCCAAGTCGTATATTTGAATTGGAATTCAAATGAGGGCTTGAAATTGCATCATTTCCAGTATTTTTTGACTCACCATCAGAGTGTACACAGAGCATGCCTCGCTAGATATGACCTGAATCCGATCTCCTAATACTCAACATTGTATTAGACTATGACATTCATCATTTGACTCGGTCTCCCTTGTGAACCATATATTCTTCACTTTGCGTGTTCATTAATTTCATAGTAATTTTGTTTTTCCTATGATTTATCCTATGGATTATCTTCTTTGATGGTGAATGATTCTACCAAATCAGTTGCATTGAACATTCTTTGAGATCATTTCCAGTTTTGTGTCAAGCCATTTTGAAATTTAAGTTGGAAAGTTTGCAAAAGCCAAGTTGGATTGGGAATTGTGTTCTTGCATTCTAAATGTTACATGTAGATTGAGAAGAAGTGTAGGTCAAGGAAGATATAGGATTTAACAAATGTCTCTACCGCTTTCCTCATGCACCAATTTGTGTTGGATATAAACTTCTTCCTATATGTAATTGGAGAACCTTTTCTGTTAGGGTGGTAAAACCTACACCAACATGTTGTAGACCCCTATTATTATCAGGAGCTTCAATTTTCCATTAACTACAGTTTCTTGGCATTAGCTTTTTGTGTGTTTGCACAATTCGTGTTTCAAATCCAGTCTCCACTGAGCATTTCACTCACTTATCAGCTGGTCCACGTGGATGTTTGGTATTATTCAATTCTCTTCTATTGTTTGTGGAGTCGATTCCTTAGTATGAAACATCTCCATGCTAAAGTTTGTTAGATAGTCTAATTAGAGTTTATAGCTATTTTTAATGGGATCACTTTGTGGGCTTGTTTTAGTTAGTCTAGTGTCTTTAATGTGCCCAATAATAATAGTTTGTTATAGTTGGTTTGCAATATAGTTTTATAAGTTTGAGAATTTTTTTATTGAGTCAATAAATGTTAGTCATTATAAAGTCTCATATCATCCAATAAGTTTTATCTTTGTAATAGAGTCATCATTAAAACTTGTGAGTCGAAGTTATCAATTTGTTAAGTTTTTTTGGCTCTATCGTCAAAAATTCAAAGAGTCAAGTAAATAATATCTAAGTTGTATAGTCGTCAAAAATTGTAAAAATAAAAAAAAATTGCCTCACAGACACATTTTCGGTGTTACCCGACGTCCATTTTTTTGAGAATAAGATGAATAATTTTGCAGTTCTAATGATATTTTTGATGACTTCAAAGAAGGAAAATGTGCTTGGCTTCGGGGGTCCACCCCTCAACCCCACCTGTGTATGTGGACAGGAACGTGCCTAAGACCTTGCGAGGGGTGATGCCCCTTGACCTGCTGGGGCTGCCACCCCTAGACCCCCACTTTGGAATTTTAGAACCAAAGAAAATATTTGTGGGGAAGATGCATCGACAAAATGTGGTGCAAATTTGAGCTCCATGGTCCAATCTATTGAGTAAGTAGTGACACTCTTGGAGGAAGGAGGAAACAGAGGCTAGAGGTCAATCAATGACCTCTCGTTAGTCACCAATGATGGGGCCACATGAAGCTGTGGTGGCAGTGTGTGTGTGTGTGTGTGTGTGTGTGTGTGTGTGTGTGTTTTCTTTTATTTCAGATTTGTAGTATGATTTCAGAGTTCCTATTTGAATAAGTGAAATGTTCACATTGAGGGGGGGAACTGGAACATGGTCTCAATGTTCAATTTTCCCTCTATTCAGTTTGTATTCAGTAAGTAGTGGTTCCTACATGATTCCTTGAAGGAAAGACATAGTGGATAGATGAAAGCACAAAGGAAAAGCAATAGCATGATATTTGGGTTGTTGGTTGTCCTGTAAAACCATCCTTTGTTTTAGGTTGTTGGTTGTCCTGTAAAACCATCCTTTGTTGAGGTTTTGGTTGTCCTATAAAACCATCCTTGTTGAGGTTGTTGGTTGTCCTACAAAACCATCTAGATCATGAGCACGCATGGGTGGAAAGTCAGTAGAAGGAAGTGTGATTATATTTTCTACCTTGTCAACATTAGGGGAGTGTATATTGGGAATTAATAATGTTAACAATAGGGAGTGAATGTTATAAATATATTTTGACATTATTAATAAATTGTAATATTTTCAATAATGAGTTAATAAAAATCATATTAATAATATAGTTAATAGTTGTGTGTGAGTGAGGTTGTTAAATAAATAACCCATGTAGCTATTTTGGTGTGTGAGGGATGTGAGAGATATCCTAGGGATAAGTTTGAGAGATTCATGGAGAGATATATGGGCGATTGAAGATGAGTGTTGACTCCACCTTTGTAGGATATCAAACTACTATAAATGTAAAATCTATCAATGCAATTGATATCCCGGATGAATTTCTAAATTTGATATTATAATATTCAATGTTTATTTCTTATTTTTTCGTGAATTTTTTCTCAAAATGTTGGTGCCACTTATCGATCACTATGACCTATATCTTCCATGATATCATGTATGACATATTAGAGGATTACATCGACGACCTCCTTGGTAAGTCCAAAAGTTGTTCTAAACACCTCTCGGTTCTTAAGGTCATCTTTGATTGTATCATCCAATCATGTGTTCTCCTTCAACCAAAGAAGTGTGCCTTTTCTCATTAACTTTAGAAAACTCCTTGGTTTCATCGTCTCTTTTGGGGCATTGAAGTTGATCCCACAAAATCAAGGCTATTCTTGAGATGCCACCACCTACTAACCTTCAAAATTTTTGTAGTTTGCAAGGCAAATTACAATCCATTTGACGCTTTATTTCCCAACATTCGACCGATGTCACCCTTTTCATCATCTACTCAAAAATGTTGTCTCCTTCAATTAGAATGATGAGTACCAAGCCTTTGAAGCATTGAAGAAATACATTCTTCAGCCACCTATGCTCATCCCACCTAAAGATGACAAACCTTTTGACCTTTACACTTCAGCCATTGACCATTCCTTGGGTGCCATGTTGGATCATCATGATGAGTAGAATAGGGAGCAAGTGGTTTGTTATAGAATTTGTACTCTTTTATAACATGAGACTAGGTATACTCACACTAAAAATCTCTACCTAGCCTTGGTATTCGTGGCTACTAAACTTTTCCACTACCTACTTAACCACAAAACCTTCATCGTCACCAACACCAACCCTTTGCATTACATGTATGCTAAACCTTACCAACATCAACACACCTTGCATTGGCTCGTGCTTGTTATAGACCTGAATCTATAATTCATTCATCAAAAGTATATCAAGGGACAAACCATCAAAAATCGGCTTGCAGATGCTCCTCTTCCTGAAATCAATCTTCTAACTTTGATTTTCCCGACATATCCATTGCCACTATTTCCTTGGATGACACCATTTATCAGATGACTTTATTCTTCTACGGTTCTAAATGTCAATGTGGGGGTGGTGCATGGGTCATCCTCATTCCTTTTGATGGCGAGCCTATGCCTTTTCCTTCAAACTCGATTTTCAATTACACCAAAAACATCACTAAGTATGAAGCACTTATCTTGGGTCTTCAAACTGCCATATCCCTAGATGTTAAAACCATTAATATATTTGGTGACTCTCAATTAGTTGTGAACCAAGTCAATGGTTTGTACCAATTTCGTAATGAGGTCCTTCAAAAGTATAAACATCATGTCGACATACTTTTGACCATGTTTGACACCTACCTCATTCAAACCACTCTGCGATCCAATAATTTTTTTGTGTATACCATGGTTTGCCTCACCTCAAAATACTTGTCTCACCTTCAGAATCTTAAATCTTTGTCATAGTATAATGGTTGTAGTCACCCTTTAATCTTATTCACGACATGATTTTTTTGGGAAGAATCGAAACCAACCCGTGTGATATTTGGTATAAGCACTTCGCCGACTACCTCTCCTTTCAATTATTCCTTTCGATCTCACTTGTAATGGAAGATGAGCCTTCCTCAAAAGTGTCTCTCACTACATCATCATGGGGGTCTTCTCTAAAAACATGGATTTGACAAAGATCCTCCTTAGGTAACTCACTAGTTCTAAAATTCTATACACCATCAAAGAAATCCCCGATGAGATTTTTGGTGGAGATTTGATGGCCTTGCCATTGCTAAATGTATCCTTCACCTTGGCTATTATTGGCCAACCCTTAACCAAGACTATTGTGAATACATCAAGTGTTGTGTGAAGTTTCAGTAGCACGCTAACCTTCACCACACCCCAAGTCACGCCTTACAATTCACCAGAGAATTTTTGCCTTTCTCTCAATGGGGTTTGGATCTCATTGGAGAGATTAACCCTCATTCTTCTCAACATCATCAATGGATCATCACAATGACCGAATACTACACAAAATGGGTGGAGGTTGTTCCTCTCATTTCTACCAAATCTGAAAAGATCGTGGAATTCATCAATCATCATATCATTTTTTATTTTGGTGTTCCTCATTACCTTATCACTGATAATGGAAAATAATTTTTAAAAAAACCTACGTAAACTATGTGCCAACTTTGGCATTCAACTCGAGCTTTCTCTTCACCCTATTACCCACGAGATAAATGGCTAAGCTGAATCTTCCAACAAAATTCTTATAAAATTTATCGACGATAGTGGTAAGGATTAGCACACACACATTACTTTCACCTTATAGGATTATCATACCAGAATTTACACTTTTACCAATGCCACACCTTTCTCTTTGGTCTACGGTACAAATTTCATCCTACCTCTTGAAGTCCAAATTCCATCTCTTCATATATCACTTAAAGATATGCTCTCTGATGATGATTTTTTCCAAGAACGTTTGACACAACTTGAAATACTTGATGAATGTTCTCTAAATGCTCTAGAAGACCTTCAAATTTACTAAAAACACATCAGCCGTTCCTATGAAAACTGTGTTCATGAACGAAGTTTTAAGGTTGGCGATCTTGTCCTTAATGAAAACCAACATATAACCAAAGCCAAGAAAAGTAAACATTGCAAGTTTACCCCTAATTGGCTTGGACCCTATATTATTACCCATGCCTATGGATCAAGTGTTTATCATTTATTCTCTCTTAAGGGTAAACTTTGAACTCGAGCCCCTTAATGCTTTGCATATTTGACCATTCTATTGTTAATTAAATTACTACATCACTTTATGTCACTTATATGCTCATCCCTTGAGCAAACATTTCCTTTCATCTACCTCTTTTAAGGACCAATGACTTAAATAGAATTGTGTGATATCCATCACTATTTAGCCTTGTATTAAATATGAGTACCACGGACCTACTCATAGCATAATTTTCATGGACAATTTTCATCCTTTTCAGAATGGAATTGATCAAAATTGCACAATAATATGAGAAATAAACACCGAATAATAATATATAGAAATTAAGAATTCATTTGGGATATCAATTACAATGATAAAGGTTACATTTTATAATGTTTGATCTCCTACAAAGGTGGAGTCAAACTTCATCTTCAATCCCTCATATCACTCTCCATGAATCTCTCAAACCTATCTCCTAATATCTCTCAAACCAAAATAGCTACGTGAGTTTTTTATTCAACAACTTCATTCACACACAACTATTAACTATAGTATTAATATGAGTTGTATTAACATTATTAATTCCCATATACACTCCCCTAATGTTGACAATGTAGAAAAAATAATCACACTTCCTTTTGCAGCTTGTCGCCTATGCGTGCTCATGATCTGGATGGTTTTGTAGGACAGCCAACAACCTGCAAGGATGGTTTTACAAGGACAGCCAACAACCTCAACAAGGATGGTTTTACAGACAACCAACAACCTAAAACAAAGGATGGTTTTACAGGACAACCAACAACCCAAAAATCATGTTGTTGCTTTTCCTTTGTGCTTTCATCTATCCACTATGTCTTTCCTTCAGGGAATATGTAGGAACCACTGCTTACTGAATACAAAACTGAATAGAGGGAAAATTGAACATTGAGACCATGTTCCAGTTCCCCCTCAATGTGAACATTTCACTTATTCAAACAGAACTCTGAAATCATATTGCACACAACTGAAATAAACTACAAATCTGAAATAAAACACACACACACACACACACACACACACACACACACACACACACACACACACACACACACACACACACACACACACACACACCATAGCTTCATGTGGCCCCATCATTGGTGACTAATGAGAGGTCGCTAATTGACCTCTAGCCTCCATTGCCTCCATCCTCCAATGAATGCACTCTTTACTTAATACAAGAAGTCTTCATCACTTTCTTTGAGAATTTTTTTGTCATTATAAGAGTGGGAGAATTCATATCCCAATCACTTTCTTTGTCTCTATTTTCATAAATTAAGGCTTTATCCTTCAAATTACCATCAATTAAATCTTGTGCTCTTTTCTTACAATACATAATACCATGTCCAGGAACATTACAATAGTGACAAATAAATTTTTGTGGACCTTGGGAGGTTGATTTTTGTTTAAAAGAAGGCTTGAATTTTCCTTTAGCATATGATTTGTTTCTACCATACATTGTAGTTTCTTCTAGATCAATCTTCTTGGTTCTATTTTCTTCTTCTATCAAAGAAGAAATTAAATCCTCTAGACTCAGATTTATTTTTCTCAAAGTGAATACCATATTAGAATAGCTAGGAGGCATGCTATTAAGTAATACTGCTTTTGCATCATCATCAAGAACATCAACTTTAATTCCAGCTAATTGATTTTAAATAGAAGCGAAACTTATCGATATGTTCCATCATACTTCCTCCTTCCTCCATTTTGAGTCCAAATTTTTTTTTCTTGAGTGCCACTGTATGCGCTCTCTCGCTTGTGAACCAAAACATTTTCTCAATGTCATCTAGATCAAATGTGATGTCTTTGTTAGATCTATGTGATGCGGTAGGCATCAAATAAACCTAGGCCAATAATCATTGTTTCTTTTCGATCCTTGCTTTCCCATTTTGTTGCTTCATCTATGTTGTGTGGTTTATTGATTTCTCCTTTGACAATCTCCCATAGATCTTTGTTAATCAGCAATAATTGAGTTCTAACCCGCTATGTATGGAAATATTTGCCTTCATTTTTTTTCAATTCATATCAACTTATCCATAGTAAAAAAATGGACATCGATTTCCACCGAAAATGCATTCGTGAGTCAAAAATAATTATTTTACAATTTTTGATATTATCAGTGCAAAGAGCTCCAAAAACGCACATTTAAAATAAAATATCATCTCAATTTGAGTTACCAATGAAAGTTATGTTAATCTGCAAATTTTAAATTCAACATCTTTCTAGACCCCTTTTAAAAAATGGAAATTTTTTTCTGCTTGTGTTTTTTTACTACATCTAAAAATGGCAAAAAATAGAACAGAAGATTTCTAACTCATGGTTTCACAATTTCCATGACTGCGTGGAAAATAACATTAAAAAAATAGTGACGCTGAAGGATAACAATAATTATAACTCACAATTTTCACAATTGGGTAAAAATACGAGTGATGTTGAAGGAGCAGATCACAATGGACGGTGAGTGTGCACCAAACGCAGCAGAAAACATCATGTAGTAGAATGAGCAATGCAGAATTCACAGACCAAAATCAATTGTCCGCCATTTTGTTGTGATAGATTTGCACACGGGCTTCAATGGTGGATGCTTGAAATGATTTGACTACATGGAATATGGATCAGAATCTTCTCTGATACCACTGATAAAAACTACACAATAATATGAGAAATAAACACTTTGAATAATAATATATAGACATTAAGAATTCATTCGGGATATCAATTACAATGATAGAGGTTACATTTTATAATGTTTGATCTCCTACAAAGGTGGATTCAAACTTCATCTTCAATCCCTCATATCACTCTCCATGAATCTCTCAAACCAAAATAACTACGTGAGTTGTTTATACAACAACTTCACTCACACACAACTATTAAATATAGTATTAATATGAGTTATATCAACTCATTATTAATAATATTACAATTTATTAATAATGTTACACAATATATTTGTAACAGAATCCCACGGTCATTCGTCACTTGACACCCCTCTTGCATAGCTAACCCTATTATGCTATGGTTTTTGCCTTCATAAAAGAGGCCTATACTCCTTTATATTCTTGTCAACCTCAAGTTCAAAGATACAAAATATATGGAATACCAAACACTCTACTCCTTGATTATTCCCTCAAAAATACATCTATATTTCTCTCTTGTGTTGTTATAAGTAGAATACTCCCTCGAAGGAAAGCTATAAAAATCCAGCCACCTATTGTAATTAGTCTAACCAAAAAGAAGACTAATCTATACTTTTCAACAACAAATTTGGAGCTTCCCGCATCAATCATCTTCACAAAGACTTCTCGCATCGATCATTCTATACAAAAAGGCAAGAAAAATACAAAAAAATTGTCATGAACTTGCCTATTCTGGTTTTGGGTATCTTTCGAAGGGAAATATTGTCCCACAACAAGGTTATGCTTAATGAACCTCTCCACCCTACCTTCATTTATTAAATCCTATCAACTCAAGGGATGTGGCATATATTCTACACATTGTTATCACATAACTTCTTTCACCTATGGACCTATCGCTCATGCAATGTATCTAGGGACTTATGTTTAATAAGTCTAGGGGTATGACACCTATGGTCCTTTCCAAATATGGGCATGCCACCTCTTTTATTTTCTTATTTGTTTACTTATTGTTTCTTCAAATAGGAAAAGACCATTGAAATGGACTCAATCATAACATCGTCATCTATGTCTACACTTAATTCACCTTGCCTATTACCTATTCAACATTTGACCTTGCCTATTTTCAAACATACCTTACCCAACTAACTTATTCTAATCTATTTTCCTAACCTACCTACACAAATTACCTACCCAACCTACCTACTTAAATTTCCCCGACTTAATCTCATTCTTCCCTAGTTTAAGGGATAACTACATCAGCCTGAGGCCCCTTTCACAAGGGCTATGTAGGAAGCACTCAGAGGGCATGGGGCCCTCAAAGGTTAGCTCGGCCACTATTTTCCCCCACCATTATTCCTCCATAACTAAAAACCAAGTTAGTTAGTTTCCATAAAAACAATAACTTGGACATTAACACATTACAAACCATACATCACCTATACACATCATCATTTACTTTTCATAATACCAATAATTTGGAGATTAAATTGAAACAACATCAACCAAACCATGCCTAATCATCTAGTTTCCATAACATCAATACATTGGAAATTAAACCATTCAATCAACTCATACATGACACCCATGCCTATCATCTAATTTCCATAACATCAATAACTTGGAAATTAAACCAAACCATGCCTAAACATCTAGTTTCCATAACATCAATAACTTGGAAATTAAACCACACCATGCCTAAACATCTAGTTTCTATGACATCAATATAATGGAAATAAAATCAAATTATATAACTATAACACCACACCATTCCTAAACATCTAGTTTCCATAACATCAATAAATTGGAAATTAAACTAAACCATGCCTAAACATATAATTTCCATAACATCAATAACTTGGAAATTAAATCAAACCATGCCTACATATCTAGTTTCCATAATAACAATACAATGGAAATAAAATCAAACACATCATATGTAAATATCATCATCAACTATATAACTAGAATGTCTATGTGTCA
Source organism: Taxus wallichiana var. yunnanensis (assembly GCA_018340775.1). Lineage (NCBI taxonomy): Eukaryota > Viridiplantae > Streptophyta > Pinopsida > Cupressales > Taxaceae > Taxus > Taxus wallichiana. The sequence goes on along the minus strand of JADAXU010000056.1, from coordinate 1,364,625 downwards.
ATACATGTATACACATATATAAATAATGAGTGTCTCTCAAAATATCTCATATACATCTCACCTCTTCAACAAAAAGGCCGGTATAGTAATAAATAAATAAATAATAATAATAATCAACATCTCCAGCTCCATATCTAGGAGGGGCTGACACCTCTCTACTGTTTTCCCCACGTATCCTCCCTATCCTCGATCTCCATGAATTGGTCACCTCCGTCACCCTTCCTATGAGACCAATGGCTCCCTAAGATGCTAGTATTAGGATTCCATGAGCTAGTCCTCACACTAATTTCCTAATGGGCTCTGTACTCAACATATGAAAAAACCTAGAGAATAACATCTATGATCGATATTGATAATACCTTCCCTCAGCCAAAACATCTTTGTACTGTCCATGGAAATTACCTATGGTGGTGCCATAACTCTAACACCTACCTATAAACCATGTCATGCTTCTTATACAACATGACCCTATCTTCATGCCTATGCATGTACTACACGAGGACCACGTCCTACTATTGTACACTGTGCACCTGCTAGTTATGTTTGTAATGAGGCCACTTGTGCATGTAAGGCAATCATCTCGATCTTGTAATCCTCAGTAACCTACCCCCATCCCCTATCGATGGCTATGTTGGAGCTTGTGCTTACTTATGTGCTAGTTGTCCCTATAAGGTGGTCACATTCACCTATGAATGAGCTAGCTACCACTGTAAAGTTGTCATTTTCCCCTATAACTAGTACCTTTTAATATAATAATAACCAAGTCTAGTTGTCTTTGCCTCGCTATGCTACTTGGAGCAAGCTATGCGCCAATGCCTATACCCGTCAATTGTGCTCGCATCATCAATTTTCCTATTGAAAACCTGATCCTCCTTCCCCGATGGAATTTGCTAGATGTGGTGGAGTAATGGTATCTCCACATCATCCCTGTGGTATTATGGGAAGTGTGGAGTCACATCCTATTATATCCCAAACTAGCATTTGACTCGATCGACCAAGTATCATCTCATGTTCCCGTGTCATCATCCATGTATCCAATGAACTAGATGTAATCCTACTAGATCCTCCGCCATGCCTCTATATGAAGGAAATATACTTAAGGTCGCCATAAAATATCGAATCTTGATATGTCATCTAATAGTCACTTGTAATAAGTCACATCTCATGATGCCTATTCCACCCTAGGATGTGCTCCTATCGATACCCACCTCTTGAAACTTGCTCTGTATACCTCTATGTGTCAATCCTATCATGGAAGGCCTGGTGGACATAGACACACTATGTGCTCATAGGCCCAACAATGAAAAAGATAGGTGCAATACACACCAAACTGTTAAATCCTCCTATACACCCACAACTCCCTATAAAGTTGTACTAGGTACATTGGTGCCCATGCAAAATAGACTCTCTCCTCAATCATGTCCTCCAAAACCCCCATCAATTCCCATGGAAATCTCCCACCCTCTAAGTTTGGGATTACAAAATAACTAATACCCACAATCATAAATACCATATGTCGGGTCTCTTGTGGGTGTGAGGCATACATATCTCCATAGCTAATGCTAGCACTATGATAAGAAAAATATCCCATGGCCTCTCCAAACACTGTAACCATAGGATCAAATGCCTCATCTGAAGAAATATGATACAATGGCTCCGCATAATAGGTAGCCTCAAGATCCTGTAGATTTCCTCTAGAGTGATCATCATCTCTCTTGTCGGTAATTGGAATGTTTTGGTTGCTAGATCCCATTTGTCGATGAGAGTGACCATCATGTTGTGATCTAAGAATATCCTCCTATACCATCTAATGGCACCGAGCCCAACATCCCTCATATGCACCCACTCATCCTCTATAACACTAGGTCACATCTTCACAAATATGGGTAGTATCCTATCTCTCATCATCAACTATTGGTGTGCCTACATCATCACCATTTAAATTTGTTAATCAATTGGTCCTTTCAATCATTTATTTGACCCTACCCAGCCCAATACCTACCTATGCCTTTCCTAGCCTACCCACCTTTACCTAACCTACTTGATTGATGTACATCTTATCCAACCCGATCATCTACACTTTCTCTATATCATCCCTTACTAACTAACTTAACCCTCACCCACCCATTCCTACCTAACTTCACCCTCACCCATTCATTCCTATCTTACTTAACCATCACCCACTCATTCCTACCTAACTTGACTCTCACCCATTTATTCCTATCCAACTTAACACTCATCCAACCCTTCCTACTTAAATTAACCTTAAGACATTTAGTCCTACCTAAATTAAACCTAACCTACCCCTCCATTACTTTTATGCTTTCCCAATTTCATTTTTAAAACTTGGTCACTTTTAACAAAGGACCGACATCATTAACCCCGACCAATCTTGGTACCCCTTCAACCCTAGTCACACTTTGGTTGACCCATCGATGCCGACCAATACTTGACCGGCGTCGGTCACCGTGTGGCTCTGAGCCGAAACCCCATGTCCCCATTTTCAAAACATTAATTAAAAACCTCACCAAACCCACCCAAATCACCCTCATTTTCCTTTTGATTCAATTTACCACCTAATTAGACTAAATTTCACCCTCCCCATACCCCATTTCACCCAATTTTAAACAAAATCTCAATTCCATTTCAAAATCCAAATTATTCCTTTTTTACCTTAGTGTTAACCAAAATCACTAATATAGCTTGAATCCTATCTCTACTCAACTCTGTCTCCATGGTGGGATGTTGGGTCTATGTACTTGAAGTCCTCCAACACCCTCTCCCCCTCTGTGTTATGTATAACTCACTCTCTCATCTCTCAAACAATCAAATCACTTGGGTATATCTCATGGGCCCATAAACTACACTCCTTCTACCACAAAACCTCTCACCAACTCAGCCTCTTGACCCTCCTTGTCATTTTTCTCGTCAAAAATTTCTACACAATCATTTTCTAAAATAGAAAATGCGTGAATGAATCACTTTCATGTGGATTTTCCATTTTAACCCAAATTTGGCATAACCTACAACATTCTAGTCGTGCCCTTGGTGACCGGTGTCAGTCACCTAACGACATCGGTTACCCTCAACTGATATCTCAGTCACCCTGTCTAAACCAAACCCACCCAAATCACCCTCATTTTCCTTTTGATTCAATTTACTACCTAATTAGACTAAATTTCACCCTCCCCATACTGCATTTCACCTAAATTTTAAAAAATCTCAATTCCATTTCAAAATCCAATTTTTTTCTTTTTTACCTTAGTTTTAACCAAAATCACTAATGGAGCTCGAATCCTACCTCTACTCGGCTCTTGTCTCCGTGGTGGGATGTTGGGTCTATGTACTTGAAGCCTTCCAACACCCTCTCCTGCCTCTATTATGTATAAATCACTCTCTCAGCTCTCAACCAATCAAATCACTTGGGTAGATCTCATGGGCCCATAAACTACACTCCTTCCACCACAAAACCTCTCGCCAACTCAAATTTCCTCTTGACCCTCATCATTTTCTAAAATAGTAAATGCGTAAATGAATCACTTTCACGTGGATTTTCCATTTTAACCTAAATTTGGCATGACCTATGACGTTCTAGTCATGCCCTTGGTGATCGACGTCGGTCACCTAATCCGACATCGTTACCCTCAACCGATATCGGTCACCCCGTATAAACCAAATATTTCTCCTTTTCCTAAAATGTTACTATAGGATGCCATTTTCTTGCTTCCCCACCTTACCACCACCTTTCAAGTTCAATTAATTTCCGTATCATCTTACCCTCTCCCTAAATGTACTTAGGGGTACCTTTTCACCTACACAAATGGCCTTACCTATACACCAAAACTAAACTTGACCAGTTGAAACTCAATTTTTATTAGTTGTTGTACCTTATGATAATGCTCCTCATTTGTCTATCCTTCCAACCTTGCCTTACCTTATGTTGTGATTTTTATCTTGACCAGACCAAACCTTTTGGTGCTTTGGAACCCACCTAATGCATGTTCCTGCACCTAGCCTCATTGTGTTTCCAATAGCATATCATATACCTTGGATACCTGGACCACATCAACCTTGTTTAGATAAACTATTGACCTTTGATGATGTAGATTTTATGATCTCTTTAACCTAGTGCCTTATCACATTCTACACATGTGCATGCGTTTGAATGCCCCCACCTATTACCCACACTAGATATCACCATTACCTACACCCACACCTTACCACCTTTTTCATCACCTACCACTTTATCAAACCCATCACCGATTATGCCTACTACTTCATCAGTTCCTGGTTTGATGGGTATCACCTCCACCCATACTTGGGGCACCACCTCTTGTTCTTATCATCATCTCTTGTTAATAAAAGCTACGTGACAAAAAGGGGTAAATGTAGACACCCAAATTAGGTCACACCCTGCCAAGTCCCCTTTGATTAACATACATCTAACCATGACCCCTCCTCACATCATTATTAATTTAATTACCTAAATTAAATTAATTTCCACCTCACCTAGTCACCTCGTCTCTCCATCTCATCCTAGACTAAGTCCCCACTCACTTTAACTAACTAGGACTCACTCTAACCCTAACATTAATTTCCTCTTATTCCTTCAACCAACTTCTCACTCCATTTAGCACCATTCCACACTCTTGACCCCTAATCAATTTTGAATCACGCCAAAACGGGAAGATAATACTATTTTTGGAAACGTATTACATTTTCTCCCTAACCGATGCCGAGCTTATTAATCATCTAGTGTCGGTTGATTAACCTCCGTTGGTTACCTTAAATAAGGATTTCCAATCCTTTACCTAGGTTCTAGAATCTATATTTCTAGATCTTGTAACCTTGATTTATTACTCTCAAGTTTTCCAGTGATCTTGTGACATACTAGAGGCCCTTACAACATTCATAAACCACTCTATTTATCAGCAGTTAATCTATAGCTCTAGTGCACTCACATGGAAGTATTATACCTTCTTACTACCATTGCATTCATTTGGGACCACTTTCTCCTGCAACCATCACCACCTCCTATTATATATCTCCATTTCACAAGTATATTTATTCTTTTCATTCATTTTTTAGATTATTTATTTATTAATTATCTATTTCATTTCACCCCTATCATACCTAGATCTCTCCCACAACACCTCCATCTAACCATCTACCCAAAGAACCTTCATACCTTGCCCAAACACCCATCTTATCACCTCTGAGTCTTCTTGAAAATCCCACAACCTCATCCAAACCTTCCTCACTCTTTGTGTAATTAGAAAGAGTGTTAAACCTCTCATTTTAACATTTGTACCCAATTTCCCCTACTTATACCTATCACCCAACCGATGTTGGTCACTTACCAAGATGGCTGACATTGGTCACCTAACCGATATCAATCTCTGTGACTCATAAGATCTTCCAAACCAGCAAGCCAATAACTCCTTCCCAACAACCCAAAACCTCACTAAATCTTTCTCAGACCTCATTTATAGCCTCTATCAGACCTGCAAGCCCAGACCAACCTACTAGCCCTCCAAATTTAATCATAACTTTCCTATTAGACTAGATTTTCTTATTGTGTTTTATATGAGATTCCTAAATCATATTAACTATAGTACGATTCATTTGTTTATAGTATTTCCATGGATTAAATTGTTAAAAATAGTGAATTGACATCCTTTTAGGAAGAACCCGCTTCTCAAAACTAGCATACGATAGCGGTCCATTTCCATATGATGTTTAATATTATTTTGTGGTATTGTGTTGCTTCTACAGGTCATTCCTCCTAGCCAAAGGGAATATCTTCATAATCAGCTTGGTCAACATTCGATAGTGTGCAACCTTCTTCGACTATCACAAGTATTCCTCCTCACCTTTACCTCTTATTTGTTTTATCTCTGCTATAAACATTTCATAACACTACAAATTCAATCATTTCAAACATTTGATGAATTTTTAACCATGGCCCATAAGCTTGAGCTGCAAGTCCTTAAAGAGGGTAGAGTCAAACTCGGACCAAAGAAACCTAAAATAGAATTATCATCAAAACCATCTTCCATTTCACATAAATCCAAGTCATCGAAATGTCGTAGTCATCAAATCCACCTCTAAGGAACATTCGACCAATGAATGCTCCCAACCTCAACTTAGTTATACACCCATTGGAGAAACTTACAATGTGTTTTTTGAAAAACTCCTTGCTATTAAAATGATTTATCTTCCACCCATTGACCTATCGAAACATTTGTTTGAACCCTCTTGGTATAGGGATAATGATTTTTACAAATACCACGAGTTAAGGGTCATGACATCGAAAGGTGTTGTTTGTTCTTTAATGTCCTTCAAGATATGATCAATAAGGGTGAGCCACATTTAGCTAATCCCAATACACCCCAAAATCATAACCTTGATGTATTTAAACAACCATTCCCCAATCATTCTCCATCAAGTATTCAGCCACAAACCAACAACGTAGAGGCCGACTAAACTATAAACACCACAAATAAAACATTTCTTGACACCGAACCCATGCTCACATCTTCTAGTGGTACCCCTGAATCAACATCTAAAAAAAAACCATCAAAATCCCCATAACCTTCTATTGAAGACAAATCCTCTAATTTTATAGCTTTCACCTCTTCACCAATCCTATCTAAGATTCCTTCTAAAACACCTCAAAATAATCTAGTCATCCAAATAATGAAAATTTTGTATGATGAATTTACAGCCCATTATATCCTATGTAACCTTAAAAAGAGTATTCCACTTCCATCTAAAAAGGTTATGGTCATATCTCGAAATCACCCTATGAAAAAATCAAAATATCAACCATCTATATTAGGTCCACATGCCTCGCTCTAAAGTACCCATCATTATCCCACCTTCGAAATATATCCATTTACAAAAGACTAAACAACCTACAATTAAAGTCGTGTATCCTATGAATACTAAACCTAGTGAGATATCATCACCATCAACATCCACATCTAAATTCCACTATGCGAAAACTCTATAAAAATTACTTCAACAAAAGCTTGTAGTATTGCTCCCTCTCAAACCATCCAGACTCTCAAGGATGGAAACCATTACAGTATGAATTCAAAGCTTCTTGGGACTATCAATAGACACTAGGACATTCTATAGAAGATTGTAAATCCCTTCATGTGATCATTAAAAAACTTCAAAGTAAAGGCCTTCTTACTCCAAAATCACATGAATCCATAAAACCTCACATAACACCTACATCCACATCCTCATCAAAATTTTAGACATCATCTAAAAAGATTATTCCCCATCAATTTGAAGTTGTCCATATCACCAGAAAATCATGTGCCCATAATCTCGATCCATCTGAAAAAAATAAATACAAAACATATTTCATCATCCCTCCACCTCCATAACTCTCCTCTTCTTCTGATAAAACTAAGGTTTCCATCTCTCCCACACCCAAATCATCTAATCAAAAATCCAAAATATCCATCCTTGACACTCCACTTTCTTCCTCAATGGTACAAAATGTGGTCATCAAACAACTACACTGAGCTCCAGTTAAAATATCACTTTATGAGCTTGTTCAAACATCATCTTCGCATAAGCAAGCTATAATTGAAGCCCTTCAATCCATATCAATACCCATAGACGATCAAAAATATTTCACAAACTTTGTAGGTGCTCTCAAAAAATCCTCCACCATATCTTTTGAATCCTCCGAAATACCATCACTTTGACAAGAGGATCATGATTTTCCCCTCTTCATCACCACTCAAATCAATGATGTCCTTATCAAAAGGGTCATGATTGATGGGGTGCTGCTATCAACATCATTTCCTCCATCGCCTTCAATTAACTTAGAATTCCAAACACTTTCATCACCGTAACACCCATCTTTCTTTAATATTTTAGCAACACAATCAAACCCACATTAGGTACTATTATTCTACCCCTTAAAGTAGGCTTAAAACCCCTTCTAGAAGTCTTATACATAATAGAAGCACAGTTCTATTATAATATGTTGTTAGGAAGACCTTGGATACACACCATTCCTTGTGTCCCCTCCAACCTTCATCATTACATTAAATATGAACATGAGGGCCAAACATTCACGATACTTATGGATTCTAATCCTTTTACCGACCGTAATATGACATAATATCCAAACAATGTTCTTGTACAAAAATCATAATCATCGATGAAGCATCTACCATCACATCTATCTCATCATTTAAATTTCTAGATGACTCCTCCCTTTGAGACATTATGGAGTGTCTTTCACTGGGGGAGTGTTGCTTCCTTTTTCTTAATTATTTACCTATACCTAAAATGTGTGGTAGACTAGACAAACAACCTATGTACGAGCCCAATGTTGGAGATATCATTTCTTCCAGTCTTACGTATTTTAAAACCAATCTTGTTTATGAAGGCATCGAATGACCTTCATCAAAATCCCTTAAACAACATCATGTCATACCCTTTTCATTCGATTTACGATCTTTATATAATCAAAAATTTGCTCGAATGTATCTCCTCCACTGTGCTTGAAAAGGTTTCAGATTTGGGAATTATGAATAGGGAATACGAGAATTAATCATCCAACATTATCTTAAACCACACAAAAATTACATTCTATGATATGGGAGACCCACCACCAAATCATATGAATAAATCACATTTGTACATATCAAATAGCTTGAATCATCATCATCTAGTGAATCTAACAACCCCATACACGATGATGACACTATATTCATGCCACCTAATTTTTTTAGTCAATATTATTTCCTTAGGACCTTTAACTTATCAATCCAACCACGTGCCCAAGCAATTTCCTCTCATTTGGCTAGAAATGATTGAAGAAGATTCACCCACCATTGATATCCTTCAATGTTGAGATGATAAAGAAATCCTCACCCATATGGGATTAGATGACCACTTCCTTCAAAAATCATTACCCCACGACACATCAACCCTTCTTAATGAATCCACCATTGACATTAACTTAGGAACCACTCGGAAACCAACTTAGTTAAGGTCATCCAATCACTAAATCCACAAGAACTACATGATTTCACCATGTTTTTATCCAAGTATAGTCAATCCTTTACCTGGTCATATGCTGATATGTTAGGTACCGATGCAAATATCTTCATACACAACATCATCACCTATCTTGAAACTAAAATAGTCAAACGAAGTTTCATAGGATCCATCCCGTGTGGCTATCCTTATCAAAGAAGAGTTACAATGTCTTCTTTCTACTAATTTCATCATACCCATTGACTATCCACAATGGGTCTCTAACATTGTACCCATAACCAAATCCTCAACCAAGTTATGCATCTACACTGAATTCTGGGATCTCAATCTTGCCAATCCTAAAGATGACTTTCCCCTTCCAAATATCGATCAACTAGGTGATCTAACAACCCGACCATGAAAGTCTCTCCCTTATGGAACAATTTTTTTGTTACAATAAATTTTTTATTACCACTGACGATCAACACAACACATACTTCATCACTCCTTGGGGGACCTTCTACTACTGTGTTATGCCCTTCGGAATTAAAAATTTAGGATCCACTAATCAACGTGCCATGACATACATCTTCCACGACCTTATCCATAAAATTGTAGAAGACTATATTGATGATCTATTAGTTAAATATAAGAAATGTAGAGATCATCTCACCTCCCTTGAATAAATATTTATCTGTCTTATTCAATATTTTATCTATATCAACCTTGGTAAGTGTGTTTACATTTTTCTCAATGGAATACTCCTCGGGTTCATTGTATCTATCCGAGGTATCAAAGGTGACCCAACCAAAATCAAAGCGATCATTAACATACCTCCTCCATCCAACCTTAAACATTTTCATAGTATTCAAGGTAATTTACAATCCATCCAACATTTCATATCTCAATTATCTAACCGTTGTCAACCATTCCATCATCTCCTCTACAAGGATGTGGATTTTAGATGGGATCTTAATTGTCAAAAATATTTCGATGAGCTCAAACAATACCTTTTATCATGTCCTTTACTTATACCACATTATGAGGGGGAACCCTTATATCTTTACATATCTATAATAGATAATGCTTTAGGATCCATGCTTGTTCATCGTGATGACCAAGGTCCTCAAAAGATGTATATTACATAATTCACACACTCCATGAATATGAAACCCATTACACTGAGGCTGAAAATTTATGTTGTGCTTTGTACTTTGTGACCTCTAAACTACGATACTATCTTCTCAATCATAAAACATACATTGTCACCAACTTTAACCCACTCAAAACTATGCACTCTAAACCATATCATAGTGACCGCATAACTTGGTGGCTCATGTTTATGACCGAGTTTGACCTTGAATTCATATCGAAAAAATTCTATTAAAGGCCAAGCCATCACAGACAAGCTTGTTGAAGCTCCACTTTCTAACACTCATATCCCTCATGAACAATTCCCTAATGAATCTATCAACACTATCAATGAACATGAATTCATTCCCATCAAAATGACACTTTTCTTTGGTATATCTAAATACTAAGGGCGAGGGGTGGTATCATTATCATACCACCTTGGGGGATTCCTATTCTACTATCATTTAAACTTAACTTTGAATGCACTAATAACATGGCAAAATACGAAGAGTTAATCATGGCTCTCACAACTACTATCTTATTACGTACCCATATCATTTAAATCTATGGAGACTCGTAACTCATCATTAATCAAGTCAAAGGAGAATATTAATGTAAAAATGAAATATTACAAAAATATAAAGCCAATTTTGATTTTCTCCTTAGAGCCTTTGATCATTACACCATCCAAACAATTCCATGATCTTCCAATAAATTTGTAGATACTATGGCTTCTTTAGGAGGTTTCATCCCCTTACAAACTAAAAAATCAACTTACAAATCCAAAGTAACTGTAGTCGTTCAAATATTGGATCACTGTCACATCAAAATCAACTTCCTCCTATTGACACTATTGATGACCATCCAACTCATCTATGGTATTCTTAAACATTTGACTATCTTTCTAAATCTAAAATCCCTTTCGATCTGTCATGAAATGATAAAATATATTTTCTTCAACGTGCCTCTCGTTTTGTCATCATAGGTGGTATCTTGTATAAACTTGGCTTTGATGGCCTTCTATTAAGATGTATTAAGTCTCATGAATCTATCAAAGCAATCCAAGAGGTCCATGATGGTATATGTGGTGGACATTTCAATGGTAACACTATCGCTAAACGTGTCTTATGAATTAGCTATTACTGGCCCACTATCAATCAGGATTGTTGTGCATACGTTAAGAAGTTTTCAAATTTCAACAACATTATGATCTCATCCATGTTCCAAGTCAAGCTCTGTAGCTCACTCACGATCTATGGCCTTTCCCACAATGTGGGTTAGACCTCATTGGAACTATTAATCCTAAATCAGGCCAACAACATCATTCCATTATATAAGCTACTGAATATTTTATGAAATGGGTTGAGGCCATTCCCTTAACTTCAACTAAAGCACAACCTATAGTTAATTTCATTTACCAGTACATCATATGCCGCTTTGGTGTACCTCAAAAATTGTCATAGATAATGGAAAATCCTTCAAAATAAAGATTTTAAGAAACTTTGTGATCCCTTCAACATTAAACTTATTTTTCATCACCATACTATCCATAGGAAAATGGATAGGCATAAGCCTCAAATAACAAACTTACTAAAATTCTCATGAAGACAGTAGAGGATGCAAGCATGAATTGGCATCTCCAAATAACATTTTATTTCAATGCCTATCAAACTAGCATTTATACTCCCTTAGGTGTTATGCCCTTTTTCACTAGTCTATGGCTCCGAGGTAGTTCTACCCCTTGAATTTCAAATTCCATCACTCATGTATCACTCAAAGACTTTATCCCTAAAAATAATATCCACAAGTCTCTGTTTAGCATAATTAGAATTATTAGATAAAAAATACTTAATGGATCTCAAACATCATCAAGTCTATCAAGAACATGTCAAATGCACATACAATAAACATATAAAATAATGTGACTTCAAAATTGGTGATCTTGTTCTCAAAGAAAATCAAAATGTCACTACTTTAGAATGGAGTAAACGTGGAAATTTTTCCCCTAATTGGATCGGTCCATACATCATTACTCATAAGTATGGGTCGGGAGTATCTTACTTAGCCTCCCTTGATGGTGAACCTGAAAATGAACCTTTGAATGCCTTGCACTTACAACCTTTCTACTTTTAGCTCTTGATCGTCATGACAGTAGTTATATCTAAGACCTTATCCCATCCTTAACCAGTCATCTTATCATTGTGATGATTCGAAAGCATGTGGTTTTCTGTCACTATCTTCATAAACCTTAAAGATGAGCACCATGGCTCTATTCATCACATCTTTCACATGGACAAGTTCCTCTTTAGTAGGAACCCTCAATCATTACATCCACCAACCTCTATACTAACTAAGAACATGTCATGGGGCACGTATGTGTAGGTCATGTACATCTCTTTCCCCTCCTTAAAATAGTCTACTAGGGTTTTACCCTCAGTTCAAAATAAACTCAAAATATCTATGGATGCTCCTTATTAAAAGTCAAAAATAATAGACTGGTCCTTCGAAGGACAACTATTCAAAATGATATGTCAAAAATTATAAAAAAATTAGATTGATCCCTAGAAGGACAACTACCGGTAAAATATAGAATGATTCCTCAAAGGAAAACTATACATCTGTACAAAGAAGAAACAAAATTATAGACCACTCCCTCGAATTATGGATACTTATGTAAAGAGGCTTCCTAAATTGATCATCCTTCAAAAAATCAAAATATCAAAATCATCCTAGGAAAGATTCCCACATCGATCAACTTCCCATCCTAGAAAACTTCCCACATCAATCATTTTCCTATATATATATATGGGGCATTTCTCTATGAAACCGTTGAAAAGGAGAACCCTCTTTCCCACATGACCTATACATGTCAAACCCCTTTCATGTCCTAGGAAGGTACATCTAATCACTTCACCTCTATATCTGAGGTCCAATATATCACTACCCACTAATAGTATTGTGTTAACATTATTAAAGGCTAGAATTGCAAGTTCTTTCACATTTTTATACCCATCACATATGTATCAAATCCATATCAAAAACAATCATTCCATTTTCTACTCCTACTTCAAAAATATAACATTTTGATAAACATTTTAAGTCATATCATACATCATCATCCAAGTCACATTTAAACATTTTCCTTATTTAAAAAACTCATAAACACATCAATTAAAGAAAACATTAAAACACATATCATAACCAACACATATAACTCAAAATATGCCAAAGCACAACCACATCATATATATATATATATATATATATATATATCAAAATACACATAATCACTCTCTAGTAAACTAGACATATCCTAGAAACTCAATGACACAAATATTGCTCACATCACCTCCCTGAACACCCCCACCACCAACAACTCCTCTATCCGGCCCCTATGGTGGCTATCCTATACTCCATGCACTCACACTAGTCATTGTCCCTTGCTATATTAAATGATCCACATACAAAACTCCATTAGGAAATTTCCGTATAACCATATCCTCATAGTATGCCAACTCTACATGCAAGGACTGATAATGAGCAACACTAATCCTACCCAGTGCTCCCATTTGATTGTTAACTTGTGCATGAGTTGTCAATTATGCCCTTGATATAGAAGACGCCGTAATTCCTAACGCCTTCTCTAAACTATCCCACTCTTGACGGTACCAATCTTGATCATCTACCTCATGTCCCAATTTTTCTCTGAGTCCATCTTTCTCAGCTATGACACCATCTCTCTCTCGTAATCAATGTAGTCCAACAAAATCATCTCTCTCTCTCTCTCTCTCTCTCTCTCTCTCCACTTAGACTATCCCTCTCGGCCTCCACTATATCCTTCTCACCTCTCAACCGTGTCACTATAGTTATCAAGTCCCCATCATCCTCCTCCTCCTCATCATCATCATAAAAAACATTCAATATCTTTTGTGCTCCTCGACCCGAACCCACCCTCCTCCTCTAAATCAATCTAATCCTCTATAACTCAGTATACACCCCCATCTTCCACTCACTATAACCATTTTTCACTCATGGCATCATCAATAGGAACTAAATCCCCCTCCTCATCTATACCCATAGCCCCGTGATCCTCTACTATCACCAAAGGACAGCCTATAACTACCTTAAGAGTCTCTATATCTCCCTCCTCTCATATATAAAGTATTGGATCCTCGGGTACATCTTGTATTAGACCAAATCTGTCATATGACATGGCTATATCTAGCCATATCATACTCCCCCTCCCTACCTATCCTTTATCAAAAATATTTTTTGTCCCAACAAGATAATACTCATATCCAAGCCACTTAGGAAACTCCAAATAAGTCCTCCATACCACACCACCCACCAAAAATTCTGTCAAAATATATTTATAGTAGCTCACCTTCTTCATCCTCCACACCTAAAACATATCCTCTCTCAATATCATAAAACTAGCATTCCTATCACTCACTCCACCCCATGGAAAATCTTGTAGATGAGAAATGTCTATATGTTTGTATGCACAACAATGTAATTATAATGCCACATCAATACCAAACCTCTTGTGGACTTTCCAAGCCCATAAATATCTATATATATGTGCTAGTAGTGTTGGTTCCCACAAAAAAATAGTCGATGCTCCATCATCTCATCCACTACTCTTATCATCATCCACGAGAACTTACATTCCCCAGAATTAGGGAGGAAAAAACATGATATAGCCATCGTGTGCACCCCTCTCTTGATGGAAAATATAAATACTGATAAGAAAAATATCTTGACGAATACTAAAAATCATGTACCTCATCCCCATACAACCTCCTCATAACACCCTCTCTCTCAAACTCATTAATAGTATAAATACCCTCTCCACGTACTAGAAATCTCATAATCTTGTGAATATCCTAAGCTTAAATAGTAATCTCTCATGTTGGTAGTCAAAATGTATAGGTGGTAGGGTTCCACCTCTCCATTAGTGCCAAAAACTATCCTTGACATCTATGGATCTGCCTATAATCCCTTATCCCCACAAATCCCACTTTGCCTCTACATGGGCCCAATCACCATCTGTCATATCTTCCTTCACCTCCTCTAGAATAATAGGAATCATGTCCCAAAGGGTTAACTTCGCATTCACTTGCACAAATAAAAATCAACACTAGAATCCATTTCACTATAAAAACATCATAAAATTCTATCAAAAACACAGAGTTACGAGATAAATTAGACCAATCACTAACGATTCACTTGAATTTCTAACAATTCACTTAAATCACTATCGATTCACTAGACTCACTAGCGATCGTGTTATATCATCGATGATTTCTGCGATATCAAAATAGTACCTCCATATATGACCAAATGATAACCAAATACAAAAACTAGCTACAATTCATCAAAAATAACAAAAATGAGGACTCACCGCTACTGTGGTCCTCTTATGTCTTCTCAAAGACACCATCACCACTTTTATCTCAATTTTCCTCTTAATCACCATTTTTAGCTCAATCACTCCCTCAAATTACATAAATGTGTTTACAAAATGCACTATTCATCACCGACCTTGTCTTTTATAGCCCCTAAAAACCTTTCGCGACAATCACTAGAAACTCATCCCAATCACCCGTAATTGCAAGAATCACTAGCTATTTCCCTATTTTCACATTCATCTCTATTTTTTCCAAATCAACATCAATTCATCCCATACTTCAACACATTGTATCATTTTAAAGGACCCCAATCATTGAAATATTAAATACCAAAAAAATCATTTAGGGATATTCCATACATCTATGGGATGCGGGCCTTTACCCCCATCACTTGACTTCCCCATCCTTATAGTTTCCATTTATCCATTTTCCCCCTTCAAGAATGTTGGTTGTCAAATTAGGACGTTAATGAAAGCAACATTCAAGGGACGAAAGTCCTTCCTCATTAATGGGAGAGGTGCCCTTATTGAAAGCAAGTAGTAAAACTATTTACAAATGTACAAATTTCTATAATGAGGAACTCGATATCATGAAAGTTTTTAATTTAAAAGTATATCATCAATACAAAAGAAACATAAGAACTAAATGAGGAAAAAGGTAGAATATAGCCGCATCCAGGGAATATAGATAGTAAAATAGTTCCTTATAAATGTTGTGTAATGATAATATATAGAACATAATCATTCATATCAAACCACCAGATATTATTTCATATACAAAAATTTCTAGAAATGACATCCATAAGAATACAAAGCTTCTTAATGCAATAAATTAATGATTCACACACTCTAGAAAAAACCAGAGGGAATAAATCAATGCAGATAGAAACAGGAAGGGAAATCTTTAGTAATGATAGCTTTTGATTCCTTTACACTTTTAAGAATTCTCGAGTTCCAACCCTTTAGAATGGCATGGAGAGCCCAATATATAGCTTACAAAGTGGTTACATTTAGTAACCGTTTCTTTTAACTAAAAGATTAATTAAGGAAATACATAACATAAAATCCTTAATTAAATTACAATGAGACCCAAACTAATAAATAGAAAGAAGAGAGTCAAGGGCAAGAAGAAAAGACATCTGGTTGTGGTGAGGGGGCCCCACTATTTTAGGATCTGATTCTGAATCTCTTCAATGCTTCCGCTATCTCCATGCCTCTTGGAATAGTTGTGTTAGAAGTGGCATGAGTCCACATGCATAAGCATTTCTCCATGTATTTATCAAAATTAGTGTGATCCAAATATTCCTTGTTAGCCTCAGCAAGAATAGCGAGTGGAGAGAAAAAACATCCTTCATTTTCTCTTTGGTGATTGATTCTTCCTTTAACAGATCATCTTTGACAAAGGCTTTAAACTAAGCCTTGATTTATTGGAGAGAGAGGGGACACTGTGACTTCATCCTAAACATGGCAAAGTGGATATCCTTGATGTTGATACAACACAAGTTTTAAAAGACTCCCCTTTCTACCATACATTCCTCAATTCTCCCAGTGCTTCTTCCAGAACCTTTATTTTCCATTCAATGCTAAAGATCCACGTCCTTGACAGGTTATTCTTGACATCATCAAAAACATTGTTGGCCAACAAGATCCTCTCATCAGTTTGACCCATTAGACGGAGATCTATAATACACCCACTCCATAATTTTAGTTCCTTGTCCATAGCTTTGATTGAGGAAGAGAATTTCTACTACAGCTTGATTACCTTCTCATTGGTTTTGAAGGCTTCCTCAATGAAGTTTAAACATGCTATAGTCATATCATCCACCATGGCCTCAACAACATTCCCATAAGTAGAATACTTATGTATGTCTTTGATTCTTTGAACCTCATCTTGGCTGAGAACTATGGGAGGTGGGAGAGAAGCCAATGGAGCTAGATCCAAAACTTTATCTTTTTTTAATAATGATCTGATAAAGTTGGAAAGAACTTGGTTCTGTTCTTCCAACTGCTCCATGGTTTGCTTGCCTTTCTCCACCCATTCAATGACCTTAGTGATGGTTTCTTGAAGGTTATGAACCTCACTCTCAAGTGTGGATTCTCCCATTGGAATCCTAGAAAGCTCCAATTCAGAGATCAAAAGATATTTCTCCTCTTTAACCGATTTAGGTTTTGCAACCTCCAGGAACTGTTGGCCTTGAGCATCAGTTACCAACCTTGAAGTGATATTTTCTTTCTTTAATGAAGGAGGGGTTGTTCTGAGAAGAGTTGTTACAACATTAAAATCATACCACGTTAATTGGGAAGAAGATTTTCTTTTCTTGTTGTCTACGTGGGGTTACACCCAGGCAAAGGAAGAAGAGGAAACGAAAGAACCAAGGGATCTGAGTGCGAGTGAACTCATGGCACTTAGAGTAAGAACCACAAGAACCACTATTATTTCTAGTGGAGAAAAAAATGGAACCTGAAGAATTTCCTTTATAGAGGAGTCAATTAAACTTGGAGGTTCATCTCTTGATTCTTCCTTCTCTACCTTAGCAGTGGTATTAGGGATTTCTTCTGGTTCTTTCATCTCATCATCATCATTCTCACTTAGGAAAATAATGTTATCCAGCCCAATAGGAAATTTTGAGTCCTCCAGAAGAGTCTCTTCCTTGATTGGTTCTTGTTTGACATCTTTGAGCTTCTTGATTGACTTTTTGGAAGAGGAAGGAGTAGACAACTCGGGCTCTTTCATCACAGAAGAAGAAGAATTTTCTCAAGTAACTCAGTGCTAGGCATATGTACTTCCTTCCTAGGTGTGGAAGTATCTCTTGAAGAGGATATACCTTTTCTCAACTTGAGTTCACGTACCTTTCTATCAAACCAAATATTGGTTCTGACAATGACAGGGGTGATTATCTCACTCAAGTCATCTCTTTCCTTGACATACCAATCTATTGTTTCCAAAGGAGTGTGCTGACTGATATTTTGTATTCAAATGATTGTAAATCCTCATCATCATCCTTAAGACCCTCAGGCACATGGTAGAGGTTGAGGTCTATGATCTGTTTAGAGATAATGCCAAAATGCCTCCTCCTTTGTTCAAAATCATCCGCAATCAGCCCAGTAATCCTCACTATCGGACGGTGATGATAAGTTATTCTGAGATTTTGATCAATGAATTTCTTTAGATCAAAGCAAGTCCTAGGCTTGAAGAAATGAATTGTAAGAGGAGAAATATCCCTTTCTATATTTTGGGCATCTAGAGTTGTCCTGCATGTATAATTCCCCAAAGTGATAGGGAATGAAGACCAATGATCTTCTTATCTCGGTAGGTTCTATGAAGTTTATCTAGCTACCTACAAGTTTCAAATCTCATTTAAATAATAATACACACAATACAATTTATTAATAATGTTACACAATATATTTGTAACAAAAATGGTATGGAAAGTACAAGGAACATTGGGACACAAGGGAGGTGAAGAATTGATTCACCAATGTGGGCAATGCGGGAAAGCATGTCAAAGGAGCACAAGGTGGCAAGGGACACGAAAATATGAGGGACGTGAAGACCCAATGTGGGAAAGCATGTCAAAAGAGCATGGGTGGCTTGAGGTACATGAAAATGTGAGGGATTCGAAGACTTGATTCACCAATGTGAGTGATGTGGGGAATCGGTGAATAAAAGGCCCGGTGCACTTTGGGACGGATGGGCCGAAAATTCCAAAAATTTGATGGACAAGGACTTACGGGAAATCAGTCAATCGGTGAACAAGAGGTCTGGTGGTACTTGGCACATCAAGGACAAAAATACTTGACAGACCCATAAGTGACTAAAATTACCCCAAGAAATGGTATTTTCACTATCTCCTCAAATTTCATACTTCACTAAAACACTTTTGAAGGGTGCCAAATCAAAATTTTCTAATTTTTGACTTTCAAAAGAGGGGAATTTTGAGGGGACAACAATTGACTCTTTCTGGGGAGGAATTGACTAGATCACAGGAATGACGCAAGACAAGAATCCAAGAAAACTCGAGAAGAAGACCAATACCTTATTCATTGGGCAATAGAGTCAAAATAAAGACAATGCAAAAGGCAACACACACATAAAACAACAAAAAAAAAAAAGAAAGGAAAGGCAAACACACACTATACATAATATACAAAGGACTTCCTATTCACCTAGGAATTGAACAATTTCAGATACTTCCCACTATAAGGGAGTGGGAGGGAAGATCCATCCATGTAATCAAGATAGAAAGAATTTTCACCAACAAAATGCCTGATTCTGAAAGGACCAAGCCAAAGAGAGTCAAACTTACCATGGCTTCTTTGAGGTTCATGCCTTTTGTCCCATAGTAAAAATATCTCTAACTTTGAAATCTCTGGATCTGGTTTTCTTGTCAAATAAATATTTCACCTTCTACTAATAGGTAGAGATCCTATCAAAATCCTATAGCTTTTCTTCATCTAAATTATGGAGATACATGACCCTTTTATCCAAAGAATCACTTGAAACTAGGGTCCTTAATAGCTTTCACATCAAATAAAAGCTGGTTATTCCACTATCACTTTGGTAGTTGATCTTCGACTCCATACACCACTTGAAAAGGAGACATACCAATTACTCTTTTCGATGTAATCCTATATACCCAGAGAGCATCATAAAGATTCTTGTGCTAGTTTCTATGAGATTCATTGACAAGCTTCCTTACAATGGTCACCGAATTCTTGTTCGTTGATTCTTCTTGTCCATTCCCTTGAGGGTAGTAATCTAAAGAATGAGCGAGTGAAATTCCATACCCATAGCAGAAATTCATCATCTCAGTAGAAGAAAAATTGGAAGCATTATCGGTCACAATCTTGTTTGGTACTCCAAACCTTACCAAGATGTTTTCCTTGATGAAATTGCATACTACCTCAGAAGTAGTACTTTTAACTGGGATAGCTTCCACCCACTTGGTGAAATAATCTGTGGTAGTCAACACATGAGTATGTCTTGCACTTGAAGGTGGGTTGAGTGTTCTGATGAAATCCAAACCCCATTTTTGAAAGGGTTCTTCAATCACAACTAGCTTAAGTGGTAAAGCAGCCAACTTAGGTCTTCCCACAAAGGTTTGACAAGCTTCACACTTGTCAACCCACTTTGATGCATCTCTAAACAAAGTAGGCCAATAGTACCCCACACGAAGAATTTTATGAGCAGTGACAGATAGATGAGAAATGACCCCCACAAGCTTGATCATGAAAGGTTGAGAACAACTTTTCGATGTTCTTTGTCAACACACTTCAAGAATCTTCCATCCACTCCTCGCTTGAACAAAGCATTCTCCCACAACATATATTGTGTTGACCTTAACTTGATAGCTCTCTTCTCCTTGGTAGTTAAGTGAGATGAACACTCACCATAGGTGAGGAAGTGAGAAATGTCAGTGTACCATTCATCTATCGAGCTGAGGAATAGAACAATAGGGACATCAACTTCATCCTTAGGCAACTCATGACCAGCTCCTTCAGAAATGAGTTCACACAAGCCTTTACCTTGAACTAGCTTCATTGGTCTGATGTCGAGATCATACTCTTGAACCTTCGCTACCCAATTTCCTCTCTTGGTTCCAAACTCCTGTTGTGTAAGAATAGACTTGATAGTCGTATCGGGCACAAGCACAACAGAGTGAGAGTTAAGAATGTAAAATCGAAACTGCTTAACAGCTTTAACTACGAAAAATCATGTTTCTCCATCATAGTGTACTTCAACTCATGAGTTTTTAGAATATAACTCATGAATACAATTGGGAGTTCATGGTCATCAAAATCTTTCTGAGTTAACAAAGCGGCCAAGGTACTCTCTGTGGCATAGCAATAGATAATAAAATATTTGCTAAAATTTGGACATGCTAAGATAGGAGTCTTAGAAATAGCTTTCTTAATGCCTTCAAATTCTTCCTTTCCCTCAGAGGAACAACCAAATGTCTACTTTCCTTTCATCATTTAGTAAATGTTCAAAATTAGCTTAGTAAATTCAAGGACGAATCTTCTCGGAAAGTTGATCTTACCAAAGAAAGAGTGCAATCCCTTTTTACTTATGGGAAGAGGAATCTGCTAGATGGCTTGAACTCATTCAGGATCAATCTTGATTCCATCTTTGGAGACAACATGTCCCAACAGCTTGCCCTCCGTGACACAAAAGATAGATTTCTTGGGATTTAGAGAAACCCCATGTTCTCTCCAAAATCCAAATCCATTTCTCTTTAAAAGGTGTAACCATCATTAATGAGACCAAAGGGCTTCCTCTTATTAGAAAAATTACCCCAAAGAGTGGTAAAGGCAGTCTTGTGTTGATCTACAATATTGACTTCCACTTGGTTATATCCTGAGAAACCGTCAAGCATAGACAACATTTCTACACTTGTGACATCTTGTAACACCTGGTCCATCATGGGTAGGGGATAGTTGTCCTTCAAAGAATCCTGGTTTAGATTCCTGAAGTCAACATAGATCCAAATCTCACCATTTTTCTTCCTGACGGGTATGATATTAGCAATCCATGTTGAATGATGAATGGGGAAGATGATTTTGGCTTTCAACAATTTCTGGATCTCTTGGAAGATGGTGTCAGCAATCTTTGGATTGTACTGCCTCTGCTTATGCTTGAAAGGTTTAATCCTAGGTTTGAGGGGAATGAAATGTTGCATCTCTTTTGTCTGAAAATATTTTAGATCATCATAAGAATAAGCAAGGACATCGACGTACCTCTTCAAAAGATTTATTACATTTTTCTTCTCCTCTTGGATGTAGCACTTTCCAAAATTCACCATTTTAGGTTCAGCAGGACTCCCAATGTTAATATTTTCATACTCAACGAAATTGTTGAGCTCCTTTAGAAGCCTTGGACTTGACATATCTGTCATGTTTATCAAACAATTCCTCCAAACTTACCAAGCCTTTAGGTATCTTGTTACCTTTTAGTTTTATCCAGCCATCTTGATTCATCTCCTCCTTGACACCTTCTTCATTGGAAGAGACACTCTCTCGAGGAAGATTTTCACTTCCCTCAAAATACAATTGATCAAAGTTATCCCTAAGCTCCAAGAAGGAGAGAAAATTCTGGTCATCATTGAAAACTTTCCAGTTATTTGCATTATATGGTACACTTGGTCTATGGATCATTTCAATGGTGAATTTTTCTTGAGAGAAATCGGGATGAGGTATCAACAAAGAACCTGAAACAAATAGGGAATTAGCTCTAGTGTTCTTCTCTCTTGACACTGCTTCAATGGAAAAGGCATCAAAAATTCAATAGAATCCTAGACCAGATTCCTATAATGCTTCAATCTTCTATTCTTTACTTGGAAAAGGTCTCTGACTTGTTTGACAACTAGTTCCGCATCTCCACGAGCCAGGAGGTTCTTCACACCTCTTTATTTTGCCACATTTAGTCCAAGGATGAGAGCTTCATATTCGATGTGTTATTTGTATTTTCAAACTACATCTTGAAGGAGAAAGGATGAATCTTTCCTTCTGGAGATATCAATACCACACTAGCCCTAACACTAGCTGAAGAGGAGCTTCCATCAAATTCTAAATTCCAAATGCTATTAGGATCATGAAGCACTCTTTTGGAATGTTCCACCTCATCTTGAGACATGATCATGTAGTTTCCATGCCCAATATCCTCATAAAGTATTTGTGCCTTGGGATCATCTAGTTTTCACACAATATATTTAGTTTACTTCTCGGGCAACATGACTTATTCAACTTTCCATTGACCGGTATAAGGGCATGTGACCAATCCATTTGAATTTCCCCTCCTACATCCTTACAAAAATTCCTACTCAACAGCATGCCATACGAATGAGGAATATCAGCTACCAAAATAGTAGCTAAGACCTTTTGCTTTAGCAAAGTAGCAAAAGATACTTGTGCATATTTAATTCTTCTAACCAAAGGAACCTCCCTACTCTCCATGGAATAACAATAACCAAAAGTGCATGTGAGGGTAAGACCTAAAGCGTGAGCCACTTTGGCAGGCATCACATTATCTGATGCTCCTGAGTCTATGACACAGTTGTTGAGTCTATGACCAGCTATGAGGAGGGTCACATAGAATGGTTTGATTTTCTCATTAGGTGAAGTGACTGCAGCTACAAGATTTGGTTGGGATGCGAGAAGATGGAGTGGAAAAAATACCTTTAGAAGTGTTGGATGAAGTCTTGGAGTGGGAATTGACAAAGTGAACCATTTTGGCAAAGGATTTTGGATGACTTTAATAAAACTCATCTTTTGAAATTAGGATTTTTTTTTCTTGAGGTGGTCAATGATATCAAAAGATCCAGAGGTGGATGGGGTATCATCACCGAGAATCCTAGGCTTATCGGGTTTTGGATCTAGAGAATAAGAATTTTGAGAAATAGGAGTATAAGTAGAGGAATTAACAGAACTCACCTTTAGTGTGGGTGAAGTGGGAATAGGAGATATCCTTCTTGCAATCACTAGAATAGTTGTGGGATGCTCCTTAGATTTTTTAGCAGGTGCGTCACTTTTTCTCTTTTTGTTGTCTACTCCCAAGTCATAATAGCATATGAATCACCATTCATCTCTACCACTACTTCATCATAATCATCTTCTTCATCAATGCGCTTAGGAGTGAAGAAATAAACTCAAGGTTCATCATGTTCTTCCATGTTTTCCTCAACCTCTTCCCCACTTCTTAAAAGTCTTCATTAAACTCTTCATCATCGGGTTCCTTAACTTTAAAATTTGCATTAACGAGACCTTGATGGGTGGTCCTTTGATTTCCAACCTTGTCTAAGAGGAACGCAAATGGTTCATAGACTGAAAATTCCTCCTTGGAATGTCTTGATAAGGAGCATGATGATCTAATTGTTTCTTAATGGAAATGAGGTCATTGGTAAGCTTCTACACTAACTGATATGCATTAGCTCAAGGAGTAGAGGAAGAGGAAGAATAAGTTTTGGATTTGGAAGTATCTCTTTTTAATTTTCCAGACATGATCAGGTCATCTTCAACACTGACGGCTAATCTCTGATCAGCATCCAAAGTTGCAATATTATCTTTCCTCAGCACATAGCTTACTTCAGGAAATTGAGCATTTAGGAAGAAACATTTTTGA
Source organism: Taxus wallichiana var. yunnanensis (assembly GCA_018340775.1). Lineage (NCBI taxonomy): Eukaryota > Viridiplantae > Streptophyta > Pinopsida > Cupressales > Taxaceae > Taxus > Taxus wallichiana. The sequence continues at coordinate 1,339,951 of JADAXU010000056.1, read as the reverse complement.
AGTTGATCCACATGCTGGGTGTCTAGTGAGATCTTGTTAATCAGCTTATTGAACCTAGCCACAAATTCTCTCATGGGCTCTTGTGGTTCTTTCATGATTTAAGAAATCTAGGCTAGCAAAGCATGCACATCTTCTACAGGTTTAAGATGGTTCTCAAATCTAGTTATCATGGTGGTCCAATCGGTGATGGCCTCAGTGGGGAGATGATAAAACCAATCTACTGCATTTTCCTATAAATTCTCCACAAAACACCTCACAGAGACATCCTCGTGTTCAACTCCAAGGAATCCACATGTAACTATGAAGGATGTAATGTGTTCATCAGGATGCACCTTGCCATCACCTCTGAACTTGGGAAAGTTATTTCTGTTACCCCTGGGTAACTCATGCAAAGGTTGAGGGAGGGCAAGAGGCCCAACTCGTTGGCCCCAAGGTAATAGAACTACCATCCTTGGAAAAATTGCTTGAAGTGGAACTAAAACACTAGCAAGGATTAAATCGTGAATATTAGGGCTGATTTTGATCCAAAACCAAGGGGTTTTAGACTTAAGGAATAGATTAACAATTGTTCCAGATGAATTGAAAAAAACCTATCTCTGAAAAGAGATGTAAATTACTCAAAGACGCCAAATACATCAGTTATCTCTGCCAGAGATGTCTATCCCTTTTCAGGTTACATATGCATTTATAATAATTTTAGAAATATGAAATGGCACCTAGAGGAATGTGGAAGGTCACCGGTCTTGAGGGAGATGAGGTGTTTCATCTTCCAAGACTTACATGTGCACTAATTTTGTGAAACATACTATTTTTATAATTTACTATTTTTAGACAGCACTACAAAAATCACAATTTGGGCCCCTTAATCATGGATTTTAGGGTCAAACATTTCCAAAAAAGTGCCACACCTTTTCATCACATTCTATGCATTCTAAGCTTGTCTTTTCCTTTTGAACGGAGTCAATCGGAGGTATGGTGCAAAAGTTATGGTCTCTGGAAGTTGTGCCACTATAATTGCTACTTGGATTAGAGTTGTTCTTGAGGTATACCACTCCCAAAAGCTCTGTCTTTAACAGGGGGTATGCTTGTAGAATGAGATCTTATATTTCTCCTTGTTAAAGGAAGGGGAAATCCTTGCTGCTCTAGGAGTTGAAATTGAGAATATTCAATTCCAAGAGCCCTTCTACCACGAGTAAATCTTTGAGTCATCGATCGAAATGATCAAGAAATTATCCTTAGAAACTAGAATTTGTTGAAACAAATCCCTAGTAGAGTCACCAAAAACTATTGGTTGTCAAATTAGGAATTTAATGAAAGCAATAGTCAGGGGACAGAAAGTCCCTCCTCTTTAATGGGAGAGGTGCCCTTATTGAAAGCAAGTAACAAAACTATTTACAAATGTACAACTTTCTATAGTAAAGAACTTTGATATCATGAAAGTGTTTTAATGCAAAAGTAGATCATCAATACAAAAGAAATAGAAGAACTAAGGGAGGGAAAAGGTAGAATATAGCAACATCCAGGGAAATATAGATAGCAAAATAGTTCCTTATAAATGTTGTGTAATGATAATATATAGAACATAATCATTCATATCAAACCACCAGATATTATTTCATAGACACAAAGTTCCAGAAATGACATCCATAAGAATACAAAGCTTCTTAATGCAATAAATTAATGATTCACACACTTTAGACAAGCCAGAGGAATAAATCAATGCAGATAGAAACAGGAAGGGAAATATTCCGTATTGACATCTTTTGATTACTTTACACTTTCAAGAATTCTCGAGTTCCACCCTTTAGAATGGCATGGAGAGCCCAATATATAGCTTACAAAGTAGTTACATTTAGTAACCATTTCTTTTAACAAAAATATTAATTAAGGAAATACATAACATAAAATCCTTAATTAAATTACAATGAGACATGAACTACCAAATAGAAAGAAGAGAATCAAGGGCTAAGAAGAGACATTCGATTGCGGCTAAGGGGGCCAAGGTGTTTTGAGGATCCAATTCCTAAATCTCTTCAATGCTTCGATATCTCCATGCCTCTTGGAATCATTGTGTTAGAAGTGGCATGAGTCCACATTCCTAAGCATTTCTCCATGTCTTTTTCAAACTCAGTGTGATCCAAATATTCCTTATTAGCATCGGCAATAGCTGAGTGGAGAGAACAAACATCCTTCATTTTCTCTTTGGTGATTGATTCTTCCTTGAATAGATCATCCTTGACAAAGGCTTTAAATGCAGCCTTGATTTATTGGAGAGAGAGGGTGACACCTGTGACTTCATCCCGAACATCGCGGTGGATATCCTTAAAGGATAATACAACACAAGTTTTAAAAGACTCCCCTTTACGCCAAACATTCCTCAATTCTCCCAGTTCTTCTTCCATAACCTTTTTTCCATTCAATGTTAAATATCCACATACTTGATAGGTTATTCTTGACATCATCAAAAAATTATTGGCCAACAGGATCCTCTCATCGCTTTGACTTTGTTAGATAGAGATCTATAATACACCCACTCCATAATTTTAGTTCCTTGTCCATAGCTTTGATTGAGGAAGTTAATTTCTGCTACATCTTGATCACCTTCTCATTGGTTTTGAAGGCTTCCTCAATGAAGTTTAAACCTGCTATAGTCATATCATCCACCATGGCCTCAACAACCTTCCCATAAGTAGAATACTTATGTATGTCTTTGATGCTTTGAACCTCATATTGGCTAAGAACGTGAGAGGTGGAGAGAAGCCAATGGAGTTGGATCCAAAACTTTATCTTTTGCCAATAATGATCTAATAAAGTTAGAAAGAACTTGGTTACTTCTTGCAATGATCCATGGTTTTCTTTCCTTTCTCCACCCATTCAATGATCTTAGTGATGGTTTCTCGAAGGTTATGAACCTCACTCTCAGGTGTGGATTCTCCCATTGGAATCCTATAAATCTCCAAGTTAGAGATCAAAAGATATTTCTCCTCTTTATCCACTTTAGGTTTTACAACCTCCGAGAACCGCCGGCCTTGAGCATCAGTTACCATTCTTGAAGTGATATTTTCTTGCTTTGTTGATGGAGGAGGGGTTGTTCCGAGAAGAGTTGTTACATCATCAAAATCAGGCCTTATTAATCAAGAAGAAGATTTTCTTTTCTTGTTTTCTACTTGGGGCTACACCTAGGCAAAGGAATTAGAGGAAATTAAAGAACAAAGGGATCCAAGTGTGAGTGAACTTATGGCACTTAGAGTATGAACCACTATTTTTTCTAGTGGAGAAATTAATAGAACCTCAAGAATTTCCTTTGTAGAGGATTTAATTAAACTTGGAGGTTCAAGTCTCGATTCTTCCTTCTCTACCTCAACAATGGTTTCAGGGATTTCTTCTGGTTCTTTCATCTCATCATCATCATTCTCACTTAGAACAATAATGTTATCCAGCCCAACAGAAATTATGAGTGCTCCAGAAGAGTCTCTTCCTTGATTGGTTCTTGTTTGACATCTTTGAGCTTCTTCTGATACACTTTGGTGGAAGAGGAAGGAGTAGACAACTCAGGCTCTTTCATTACAGAAGAAGAAGGAGTTTGCTCAAGTAACTCGGTGCTAGGTGTATGTACTTCCTTCCTAGGTGTGGAAGTATCTCTTGAAGAGGATCTACCTTTTCTCATCCTAAGTTCATGTACCTTTCTGTCAAACCAAATCTTGGTTCTAACGATGATAGGGGTGATTATCTCACTCAAGTCATCTCTTTCCTTGACATACCAATCTAGTGTTTCCAGAGGAGTGTGCTTGATTGATCTTTCATACTCAAAGGATTGCAAATCCTCATCATCATCCTTAAGACCCTCAGAACCTGGTAGAGGTTGAGGTCTATGATTTTTTTAGAGACAATCTGCCAAAATGCCTCCTCCTTGCTTCAAAATCATCAACACAATCAGCCCAGTAATCCTCAGTATCAGGACGGTGATGATAAGTTATTCTGAGATTTTGATCAATGAATTTATTTAGATCAAAGCAAGTCCTAGGCTTGAAGAAATGAACTGTAAGAGGAGTAATAGCCCTTTCTATATTTTGGGCATCTAGAGTTGTTTTGCATGTATAATTCCCCAAATTGATAGGGAAATGAAGACCAATGTTCTTCTTATCTTGATGAGTTCTATGAAGTTTATCCAGCTACCTGCACACCTCAACCAAAGCCATTTTTTTGTTTCAGAACATGGGAATCTTGAGAGGTGTGCTTTTAAAACAACTTGACCTAATGTATGAGAACTTTCAAAACTAAATGAATAAATCCCCATACTTATTTGTCAAAGCCTTAGCCTCATCGAGAATCTTTTGGAAGTGTCACCCTCTAAGAGTCTCACAAATGTACATGTTGAAGGCATCATTCACCCTTCTAAAATTATTATTACTATCCTTGAGGGTATACTTGAGGTCAATACGCATAGATGGGCTCATTCTTCTTTCCTTCAATGAAAGTGAAGCCAAACCACTTCGAGCTGCTACCAAGGTGTACATGAGATTAGAAGTCATGTAGAACTTCTTAGTTTGTTGAACATTTGACAATTTTTCAAAGAAGTTCCTACATATAATCTCGATTCAATTTATGTTTTTCTTGCCCTCACAGATGATGCTTATGAAAGGGCACATCCAAAAATTGAATTCATTGTTAGAGGGAATTCCCATAATACGGGTGAGCAAGATGATGAAATCTAATAGTTCTTCATTGAACTCAACCTGAAAAATTCCTTGGAGAGATGGGACGCTCCCTTCTTAGGACACTTCATCCATGATTTAGCTATTTTTGCCTTGTATTTCTCAACTTTGTCTTGATCAAATAGGGTCTGAGCTTGAGCAAGAGTGAGAAAAATGGAGTCCTCTATTTCATGAATGGGTAAGGTAGTGGCGATGGCGAAACGCCTTATTTGGAAATCAATTCTCCATGCACATTAACAACCTCCTTGGTATCTGGATTGAAATGAGCCCCGCAGTGAGCATGGTGTCGGCACACTACATAGAGATAGGAAAACTAGTGGCATATGTGATTCCACTGTCATTTATCATTTGGGCCATGGGATCGGGATTTTCGCATGCTAATTTGCCCCAAAATCATCAAAATCCAAGTGCCTAACTTCACTATCTCCAATATTGGGTATAGAGGTCTCTAAAGGGGAACGGTGCGCATGTCCTTAAAACTTAATCTTCATTTTGATAGTGAATAGAGGAATGGCTTACAAGGAAAAAACTCATTACAATTTTTTTCAAGGGGATCCAGGAGGCGTAAAAATGACTCGATTTGTAAAAATTAGGGCAAGAGATAATGAGCAAGTAATGTGACAAATGCATAGGTGGTTGCGTATTTAAATATCCGTTTAGGAGAGAAAATCATAAATGTGCATTAAATATACCTTGCAGACCGACTCAAAAAGGTGAAATATGGGAAAATTAGAAATAAATGTCCCAAATAGTCCAAGGAACATTGGGACACGAGGGATGTAAAGACCCGATTCGGCCAATGCAGCGATGCGGGGAAAGTGGGTCAAAAGAGCATGGGCAACTTTGAGGGACACAAAATGTGAGGGATGCAAAGACCCGTTTCAGCCGATGTGGGCAAAGTGGGTCAAAAGAGCATGGGTGGCTTGAGGGACATGAAAATGTGAGTGACACAAAGACTTGATTTGGTCGATGCGGGTGATGTGGGGAATCGGTGAATAGAAGGCGTAAGTGCACTTTGGGACAGATGGGCCGTAAAAGTCTCGAAAAATCGACAAACAAGGACTTGTGGGGAAATAATCCAATCGGTGAACAAGAGGCCACAAGATTTGGGACATGAGGGATAAAAATACCCAACAAACCCACAAGTCACTAAAATAACCCCAAGAAACAAAATTTTCACTATCTCCTCAAATTTCATACTTCACTAAAACACTTCTTAAGGGTTCCAACTCAAAATTTTCAAATTTGTGACTTTCGAAAGAGGGGAATTTTGAGGGGACAACAAGGAAAAAATGGACAATGGGGTTTATAGGTTAAAATGGTTAAATTTGGTGTGTAAAATTTTCTGGCATACTTTCATAATGCCTTGGAACCAAATAAATCCCAAAATTTCATGATGTTAATAAAGAAGGTTGGAAGAATAGTCCACATAAGGGATTTGAGCTCAAATATCTAGCCTATCATCTCAATGAGTTGCTCATCAAGCTTGCATAACGTATAAGGAGGGTGACCTTCAAAATAACTCAATCGAGCTAAATGGATGTGAGCCAAGGTATTTTTTCATCTCGGAAAGGTCATGGATTCCACAAACAAGCTAGTCGACTTGAACTTGTTAGATGCAAGATTGAAAATGTATGTGAAGGATTGTGGAGATCCAAATATAGCTCGGGAAGTTAAATAGGGCCAATTCAATAGGTAACTCGATGATTTTAGCTTGAGGTTAATCAAACAAGCCACAAGGAACTAATTGTAGTCTTGTAGTAAGGTGGGAATAGCTAGAAATTTCATGAATTGGAATCCAAATTGGGAGTGACTCACCCAAATAGATGAAGAAATCGATAGCTTCTTAATCGGTGAGCTCATGAGAAAGGTATGATTCAATGTCACATCGAGCTGGTAGGAAGGCATTGACAAATTATAAAATTGGCTAAGGTTGGGAGACCAATGTAACTCAACCAAGTTATCTTGATAGCTCAACATTATCTCATCTAGTGAGGAGTCCATTGGATACATTAATTTTAATGTCTTGGGTTGCGAGGTTCTTGAAAGGTACGTTGCATAGTGCTAATGCAAATCAAGCTCGTAGAAAAAATGAGGGATGTGGGTTGTGAAATATAAGGCTGACTTTTCCTAAGGGTAAGTGTTGAAAAAAAATTTAGATCTCACTAAGCTCGAATCATAGACTCAACGAGATAATTAAATATAAACTCGCCTTCCATGGTTTTAGCTAGTATGAAAATGGCTCGATGAGCTCATGTGGGTAGATGCCTAGGTTGAGCATTCAAATTTCAAGCCATCTCAAAGCTAAGTCAACATTCATGTATAGATTTTCCATTGAAATAGCTCAAGGGATCTCAAGATAGAGCCATGATGAAACTCACTAACAAGAACTTGTAGTTTGGCCAACTTATTCCAGTCAATCCAACTCGATTGAATAGACTTCAAAATGTATGACTAGGAAGAATTGATTGAATAGACTTTGATAATATATGACCAAGAACTCAACAACAAGAACTTGTAGCTCAACCAAGTTTGTCGAGGTGAAAAAGATGCATGGTGGTGAAATACAATGTTATAGCTTGTTATTAGGTTTATGGAGGGCTTGGTGTGACAAGTAAGATTAGTCCATAAAGGAATAACTTGGAACCATAGCTAATTGGAATGGCTAGGTCGGAGGTGGTTGAGCCTAGTAGTAGTGGAATAAAATATCTGATATAGGAGTGGTCTACATGTAACCAAGTTCATGGAAGAAGTGTATAGGTCGATCGTGTAAATGAATTACGTCGAGTCAATGAAATGTGAGTAGAGTTTGAAGGAGCTCAAGTGAAGTGAAGGACAAAATACTCACCAAATGGTGATGTCGATTCACTATGTGAGGTAGCTTGGATGATCAAAGGAATAGCTTGGCTCGACATCATAAATGCATCAACATGCATGGTGAGTCAATTTTTTTCATTGCATGGACAAGTAAGTAATGATAATATATTTTACTACAATATAAAGTGATGTGGACTCGACAGCTTTTGATAAATGGATGAGCTTGTGAGAAGAAATTAGGGAGAGCCCGAGTTCTGTAGATTCATTGACATATGGTGAGAGGAATTAATGAGGAAACAGTGAATTTTCCCATCGAAACCGAGTTAGGGTCCACCGAATCAAACCAAGAGATCGGTGCTTGGAGGAAGATGGCCCAGTGCTACATAGGGATCAAGCTAGAAAGTGAAGCCGGCAAGGGAAGTTCTTTGTTTAAATGTTTATTGAACCAAAGTCTGCAAGGATGTAGCTTAAAGATCTTGGATTGGCATTGGTGATTCATATAGCTAGTCACATTTTGGGAGGTGGCTCACGTTTTGGGATTTTAGAATGTTTTAGTTTGGAACTCACATCAAAGTAGTTGAAAAATTAGAGGGAAATTTCTGAACCCCGAACTATGAAATTCGAGTTCGAGCTTGTGTTTTTAGGGTTTGGGGATTATACATTTTGGGTTATAAGAGGGTCACATTTTAGAGATCACCAATTCACATTGGGGTCTTCATACTCTAAAAATATAAACCGGTTTGGTGAGGTGGTTCCATTGGAATAAGTCATCTAGAGAGTGTTTGAAATGGTGGTTGGTGGAATTAAAAGGATATCCAACAGAGTCAATAATGTATTGTCACATGTTATGGTGTGGAAATTTATAGATTTTTCAATGTATAGTGGAGTGGTGTTTAAACAAAAATCTCACCGAGTTAATCTCGTACTACACGGGTGATTTTAATGTAAAACCAACAAACATAAAATGATCTCGATAAAGAAAATATACGTGGTGGAGAATGAATAAATTACCATATGAAGGTTGGTAAGGTAAATGAAGAACTTACCAATAATGACTTTTCAACCAACGTAATGATAAGGTTATCATGGAACATGTGGAGCGGTTCTCTAAAGTGTGTCGAGGTGTTGACTAAACCAAATGCAAAGCTATCATTAACCACCCAAGTTATTCCCCTCACATACAAATTAAACTTGTGGGTTCTAAAAAACATGAAGATGATCTCTGAAAATATATTAAAATATTATTTTTTAATTTAATGAAGATAAATTCAAAATTTGAATATATGAAGCATTATGAGGAATTATCAAAGAGCTAATGGAGTAAAAATACACAAAAGGGACTTTCACTTAGGGGATCACAACTTCCTCCACGGTTGCCTATTTTTCTCAAAATTATAGTCATTGGAATTGGGAAAACAAGAGCTACGCAATGGAATTGTCGGGAGATGGATTTTTAGATGTTTAATTGTTCCAAATTGTGATATTTATTCATTTCAAGAATAGCACTCAAGAGGTGGAGTTGCGAGCTTATTAAGGAAAACATGCTTGACTCATTGCTCGCTACATTCTCGCCTATTATTTAGGATTCTTCCCTCTTTCTCTCAACAACTCAGAATTTTCTATAAATTTAAAGGGGTGCTCATTTCCAAAGGAGTTAGACATTTTCCAAGTTTCCCCTCTCTTCACAAGCTAAGTTGTTGTGAATTTGTAGGCTCACAAGCCTTTCTTCTCAAAATTGTAATGGCAGCTTGACCTCTTCCTATTGTAACGATGCATTATGCATGTGCTTGGAGTAATGGAAATTATGTTTTGTGATCAATTATATGTCCTTACATTATTTTTTTGCTTCCATTTGCCTCTCTTTGTGTTTGTAGGTGTATTGTGCAACCTTGGTGCCTTTTCCAAGTTTTGGAGGTCATTGTCCTTATCAAGGAATGAAGTACTATATGTAAATTGGGTTTTTAATGTATGTTCATTCTTCCTCATGATCAGCTCTCTTCATTTTCAAGTAGGAATTTTTTTCTAACAGAACTCTTTCTTGGTGCATCACCACTTCTAATTTATGGTTTTATATCTTGTAAATCTCTCTCCTAATCCATTGAAATTTAGTGTAGGGCTAGGTAGTTGTTTTTATTGCATTGGGAGTAGTGTAGTGCTTAGTTTAGGAAGAGGGAGATGACCTTCTTTGGAGGTTCACCTTGAGCCCAAGTCACACGCAGATTGAGAGGTGATCCCATGTTACCCAATCACACCAAATGTCATGCTCACCTTCGTGCCATTCGAGGGTGTAGTGATTTGGTGATAACACCTACCTTTACGGATCATATGTCCATAGATAATAAAACCTTCGGTTCCCCCTATCAATTGATTCCACAAAGTAGTGTTCCTTGTTTTAATACCTCGGCACTGGGAAAATTTTAATGAAACACATGTCAAACTTATCCATCCAACCTGTTAAACTAGTGTTCCTTACATTGTGTTGCAGTCACCCCATTTTAGGGGGTCACCCATACAAACCAATCTATCATCATTTTTTCTAGCATTTTTCCTACACCAAAATACTCGACAAAAAGGGGCAAATGTAGACACTCAAAATATACACTCATTATTATCCTTCATCACTTACATTATCTTCATAAATACATTAATCAAACCCATCATTTAATTCAAAAGTTCCCTATCCTAAGTATAAGATCCTTCATCATATTTACCTAGCATAAATATTATCCACAACTATAAAATCTATCCTTAAATCTACACGTAACCACCTAGAACCACTTGAAAACCAAAAGACAAATAAAATAAAATAATAAAATAACCATCCAACCCTTCTACCTTGAATAAAAACATACCTTCAACATTTACCCAACCTATAAAATCGAACAACCTCATCCGGAAGTGGTTTTAACCACTTTACCACTCAAAATACAAAACAACCTAGATCACCGGTGATTCTGTTGAATCGCCAGTGATTATAAATATGACCTTTCAGTTCTTCTTCCAAGAGCCTCAATTTTTTAATCTTTGGCCCCATATTTCATCATGAACACTAGCATCCTGCATCCCATTATTCAACACTATCACATCATAGACATCATCAATTATTATCATAAAGCCTTTCTCAACTCTCGAGAGACCAGTTTTCATCACTCGGTGGAAGACTACATCACGGTATCATCTAATCAATTCAAATCTTCTCCAAGCAAGGTTTGAGTCATCTTTTAAGCGTCATAACAACCTCGAGGTACTCCCGACATCTTTCTTATCTTCTTTTAGTCAGATTTATCCTTTAATTTAGTCTAAAACATCACTTTGTATCATCAAGCACTCATTTTTATTAAATTGTTAAAATTCTCTAAAATCACCATTGATTCCCCTAATCACCAAGAATTCACATAATAGTTGATGATTCCTGTCAAATTTGTCTTTTATCAAAACTATCAACATTTTTTCGACTTCTTTTATTGGTTTTCATTAAATTTGTTACCTCTAACATGTTATTGATAATGTCTCTCTCATTAGATGGCAATACATGGTTTCTCACATCCAATTACCAAAAGTATTTACAACCTTCCTATAGGACAACACCCCTTTTTTGGGGAACACTATATCATCTTACAAAAATTGAAACTTTGTGTTATTTGATTCATCGTTGATGAAGAGGACATGTAGGACCGGTTAAATTCCTCCACGATATCAAGCATGAAATTGTTGATTTTTACTATGACTACTTTGAATGTGTCTAGATTGCATCTACCCTTGCTTGGGCCACTTTCAAATCCACACAGAAATTTCCCATCCATATGGAGTTCTAGAGCTTCCCTCTTCTATCTATATATCTACTTCAATTTTTATATCTTTATTTTCATCCATATCATTATTTTTTAATTTGCTTAATTGTTATAAAATGAGCTGAAATCCTCCAAGGAAGCCTCTTTGTATTCATGGAACTAGCCTTTCTTGAGCATCTCATCAATCCATTTATCTAATACTTTTTGTTTAGTGTCTTTGAGCACGAGTTGCTTCACAAGACATGAGGACTTGCATTCATCTAGAATTGATCGAATTCAATTGAACATCAACTTAAACATTCATCTCCATGGGTATCAATAAACCACACATCTTTTGAGGTTGATTTTTTAAAATTATTTTACTTCAATAATTAAAACTAGAAAGTAAAAACATCTCTCAAGAGACTCGCCTCTGAATGAGCACCATTGTACATTGTATGTCTCGATCATTTTTGTGTTGTTCTCGTGTTTGTTTCTTATTATGACCGATGATAGAATGTATTGTGTTTGGAAAAAGTGCCTACTGTTGGAGAATTGTACTTAAAAATGTGTTGTATTGAGAAATTGCATGTTTCTACCCCTAAGACATTAGCACATAGGCAAGGATAGGAGTGCTTGGGTGCTAGTGTCTAGGTTTGGGTGCTAGTTTCCATACTATGTGTGAAGTCCAAGTTAGATTCTCGGATTTTTTCAGTTAGGATATATGAGGAATTTATAATAAACTAATTATAAATCCATAAATAATTTTTGAATATTATAGATTATGAAGTGTAGTGATTAAACATATATTAAGATTTTTATATTTACATATTAAAGACCATGAATAGAAATTAAATAATAGAAATATAGATGACACGTAACATCGGATTTATAGTGGGGAAACCCAAAGGATAAAACCCCAATCGAATAAAGTAGTACATTTATTAATAATTTCACCAATAATTTTACCCAACACTTCCACTACACTCCTTAGTCTCACGAATAATTACAGAGAAACTTATTTCTATACCAATACAAAGATCACCAACCATACATATGATATCTCATGTATCAATATGGTACCAATATATATGTTTGATCATTACCAATACCGAGAGGGGATCACATTGAATTGGTCATGTCATTTCACTCTTAAATGTGGAAGACTAACATAATAAAGTTTAATAAATAAAATTTAAAATAATATGGGGTGTAAAGTGGTGGTCCACCCAAAGAGGTATCCCCACTTGACATTATTACCCCAACACTCCCCCTTAATGTTAAGTGCAACAAACAAACATGCTACATTACCTTTTTCTACAAAAGGATTTATAGATCCATAAACCATCAACAATGATTCATGATAGCATGTAAATAAGGTAAATCATACATACCTTCCCATACAAAAATAAACAAGGAAATCATACACATTTTACCATATAGAAATTATTAGAACAAGTGATTTACATATGAATACTTATATTAAATTATGAAGCATTTTATAAAACAAGGTATACTTATATACTTATTTTAGAAAATGGGCTATGAGAAAATGGAAACCCAAGGGAGCCCTAAGCATTACCATTATGCCAAAAGGTTTTTTCTTGGCTAAATTTAACCAACAAGAGGATTTAGATTCGGTGTTACTTGGAGGCCCCTGGTGGTTGGGAAATATGGGTCTTTTTTTGAAAAAATGGTATCCGGGTTTTGATCCAAATACAGAAAACATAAACACCATTCCTATCTGGTGTAGGCTACCAGGATTGCCATTGCATCTATGGGATGATGAAATACTGTTAAATATTGCAAAATCCCTTGGCTCACCTATTGGATTAGATGGACCCACAAGAAACAGATCCAGGCTTGCTTTTGCTCGGTTCTGCATTGTCTCAGCCATTGATCAGGAGTTTCCAGAGCACATAATATTGAAAACTAGATTTGGATCATGGACTCAAAGAATTGAAGTTGAGACCTTAAGATGTAAGCGATGCCAAAGCATTGGTCACTCTGACGAAAACTGCAACAAGAAGAAGACCCCTCTTTTGGTTTCTGTTCAGCCTGAGATTGACGCAGATCTAAACAAAGTCAACAAGGATTCAAGCCAGGAAAGGAAAACTGAAGATAAAGGTCCCAGCCAGAGAAATGTGCAGTTAAATAGCAGGGGAAAAAAAAAGAAAAAAGGGGGTTTTAGAACTCATATTAAGAAACATCTTGTCTGGCGTCCCAAAGATGCTACAATAGCTTCCCCCAACAAAGAAGTAGTGGTCAAAACTATGAAGGCATCTCCGGACAAACCTTTTGAAACTTCTGTGAAGGTTGACCTTGCTAAGGATTCCTTGGAAGTGAACGAACAAGAAGGTGTAATCCCTTCTGGTTCAGATGAGAAAGAAATCCTGACATTCATTAGAGAGGAAGCTTGCAACAAGGAGAATATGGATGTGAGTGAACCCCTGGCGATCCTCTCTTCTGGAGAGACTGGAAATGCGGATCCGCTGCCTTTCCTCAGGATTTCAACAGCTGATTGCTGCAGGATCCATTGCAGCCTCCTCAAAACGCTTCTGATCATACTCCTGACAGTATCCATAAGGAACAAAAGGTAGGGGGGATCACGCCTACCATGGAAAAGAAGACCTATTTAATCCCTTCTGGTTCAGAAGAGAAAGAAATCCTGCCTTTCGTTAGAAAGGAAGCTTGTATCAAGGAGGATATGAGGGTGTTTGAGCCCTTGGAGTCTCTCCCTACTGGAGAGAAAGGAATTGAGGATCCGCTGCCATACCTCAAAGATGTCAACAAAGGATCGAGCAGGTGCATCTGCAATCACACTCCTGTCAATATTCATAAGGAACAAGAGGAAGGGGAGATTACGCCTGCCAAGGAAAAGGAAGATCCAGACTCTGGGTTCACTTTGGTCATCTCAAAAAAAAAAAAAAAAAGAATGGAAGGTTTTGAAAGGATCCTTAATCACTTTATAGTGAAAAGAAAAGGAAATTGACAATTGGGACACCTCTACCTCCGTAAAAACCAGATCTTTAGTTAGGCGATTAGCTGATTTTGGAGGAAGCTCGAAAGAGGAAGACCCTCTAAAAAAACTCTCGAGCTAAGAAAACAGAGGGGATATTGCAGATGGTGTTCAGCGACAACTGAACCACCAAGCAAATCCAACTACCAACCATTCCATATGAAGATCATATCTTGGAATATTAGAGGCCTTAACAAGCTATTACTCTAAGCAAAGAAACATCAAGGAGTTACGGGACTCCAGTAACCCCAGCATTTTGATTCTTCAAGAAACTAAGATGAAAGCAATGACCATGGATAATATTAAAAATAATTTTTGGGATAGCTCTGAAATGGCGGCTGTTGATTCTCAGGGTGCTTCCGGAGGGCTGGCAACTCTTTGGGATAAAAGGCACTGTACTGGTATGATCCTTAGTGATAACTTTAATCATCTTGCAATTAAGTTTGTCACTATTGAAAAAAAGTGTGAATGGATCTTGTCTAATATCTATGCCCCTAACTCTGCTAGTGGTAGAAGAAAACTATGGGCTGATCTTAAAATCTTTAGAAGCCAGCATAGTTCTGCTAACTGGCTTATCATGGGAGATTTCAACTCCCCTCTAAACCCAGGCGAAAAGTTTGGGGGAACCCCCACCTTCTCTAATGGTATGGAGGATTTTGCTGATTTTATCACTGAACAAAACCTCATTGATGTGGATCTGCATGGTAATAAGTATACTTGGAATAATAGAAGGGTGGGAAAGGGGCTCATTCAGGTGAGACTGGACAGGGCTCTTATCTCGGCAAAGGGATTCTTAGCCAAGACTTTTACCTCTCTTCCCCGCCAGAGTGGATCGGATCATAATCCGATTGCTTTAAGCTTTCTAAATTGGACCAAACCTGCAAGAAGCTCATTCAAATTTGAAAAAATGTGGATGGAGCACGTTGATATCTATGATAGAATAAAGGAATGGTGGGATTGGAATGGGGAAGGCACTGCCCAGTACAGATTGGTCCAAAAACTCAAAAATGTCAAAAAACAAGTCAAACTTTGGAACAAAAATGTTTTTGGAAACATCTTCGGAAAAAAGAAAGAATTAAAACAGAAGCTTCAGGATCTTGAGATAAAAATGGATACTATGGGGAGATCAGTTGAAGATGAAGTAAATGAAAAGAGAATTCTTTCTGAGTTACACACGATATGCAGTAGAGAAGAATCCTTTTGGCGCCTTAAATCAAGGGCTATCTGGCTTAAAGAGGGGGACAGGAATACAAAGTTCTTTCACATGACCACTTTAAAGCACAGAGCCAGTAATAGGATATTAGAGGTTTCTAAAAGCAACGGAAGTATTACTAAAAATCCAAACAGCATTAAGAAGCAAGCACTTGAATTCTACAAAAATCTTCTTAGAGAGAGTAATGTCAGCAATCCGGAAGCTATTTCCTTCATGCTAGAGGCAATCCCCCAGAATGATATTGAAGACCAGAAATTCAGAGATATCACTAAAGCGGTCGCGCTCGATGAGCTAAAAAAGGCTGTTTTTTCTCTTGAGGGGGATAAGGCTCCTGGGCCGGATGGATTCTCCATTAATTTTTTTCAGAAATTCTGGGAAATATGCTCGGAGGATCTTCTCAAAGCGGTTAATGAATTTTTTAGATCGGGAAATCTTCTAAAAGAACTCAATAACACACACATTGTCTTTGGCACCCAAGAAAATGAATGCAAAAGATTTCAAGGATTTCGCACCCATCATCAGTTAATGCTATTTTTCGAATCTTCACCAAAATTATTGCTTCTAGGCTGCATGACCCATAATGAAGGATCTCATCTCAAAGTAGCGAGTGGCTTCATTAAAGGTAGGATAATACAAGACGGTGTGATTATGGTACACGAAACTATGCATTCTATGGAAAATAACAAAAAGGCAAACATGATCCTTAAGCTCGACATGAATAAAGCCTTTGACAAAGTTTCTTGGGTCTTCCTTGACAGGATTCTATCTAAATTTGGGTTCACAGAAAAGTTTAGAAAAATTGTTAAATCATGTATATCTACAGCCAGGTTCTCTGTGGTTGTTAATGGAGAGCCTGTGGGATTCTTCACCAGCAGCAGAGGTCTAAGGCAGGGAGACCCCATCTCCCCCCTTCTCTTCATCCTTCTGGCTGACAGCCTTAGTAGAACAATTAGCAGAGCGGTGGAAGACGGCCTTTTAAATGGTTCTAAACCCACTTCTCTCAGCCAAGCTGTCTCTCATCAACAGTTTGCAGACGACACTATCCTTCTTCTTCTGGCCTCAGTGGTTGAAGCTAAAGCTATCAAGGCTCTTCTGCAGCTTTATGAATCTGCTTCCGGGCAAGAGATCAATTACGACAAAAGCATCCTTTTTTTCTTTAACACCCCTGGGGAAAGACAACTCAAGATTGCTAAAATTCTGGGCTGTAAAATTGGTACTCTTCCAGCAACGTACTTAGGCCTCCCTCTTGGCACGAAGAAAGTCTCTCACACGGTGTGGGATGATTTATTGACGAGATTTCAGAAAAAAATGGCCGGTTGGAAAGGGACCACTCTCTCTAGTGCTGGTAAGTGCCTTCTCATTAAAAGCACACTCCAAAGTTTGCCCATATATATCATGTCACTGTTCAAAATTCCTTCCTCCTTCAGAGAGAAAATTGAAAGGATTCAGAAAAAAATTTTATGGCAAGGCATGGAAGAAAAGTTCAGATTTCACCTTGTGGCACAGGATAAAGTCTGCACCCCTAAATCTAGGGGAGGGTCGGAATAAAAATATTGAGAAAATGAATGAGGCACTCATTGCTAAGATGGGCCGGAGATTGCTTTCGAGAAACAACCCCGGATTGATGTCATTAAAACAAAATACTTGAATCGTCAAAGTGTTTACTCCTATCTCGCATGATGAGCAACTCCCCAATGGTTCCATTTTTGGAATAATCAAGTTAAGAGTAGAAACTTCATTAAGAAGGGAAGCAAATGGAAAATTGGGGATGGCAGCGACATTAACTTCTCGGGAGGATAATGGTCCAATGATAATCTCTTGGAGAGATTTGGGACTGCTAAGGACAGTCTTATAAGAAAATATGGAACTAAAGTCAAGGACTACATTGATGGAAATGGCACCAACAAGAATTGGAAAAGACTTACTATGGAGAGTATTGAATCAAATGTACTATTTCCTCCCTCCAAGACCTTTTGGATCTCTTCCCTTTGAATCAAATTTGGATTCCAAGGATGAGCTGATCTGGAGCAATTCACACGAGGGTAAATACTCGGTCCAAATCTGCTATACAGCTCTTTTCCACATAACCAATCGACTTTAACGGAACTTGATCTGGATGCACGAGTTAACCCCAAAATAAATTTTTTTCTTTGGTGGCCATCGAGGTAAAATTCTCACCACCGACAATTTGATGAAAAGAGGATTTATCATTCCCAATTGGTGCCACCTTTGTAGGAATAGCTATGAAGACATTAGACATCTATTCATACATCGCTTTGTGATTATGCCTTTAGAGTTTGGAACTTTGTCCTTTCCAAATTTGAAGCTCTCTCGTGATGCCGAGGATCTTACTCAGTGTGGAACCAATGGAACCCACCATTCGGACATTGTGCTATCAAAAGAATCTGAAATTAGCCATCCCGCATTTAATTTGGAGGATCTGGAAGGATAGAAATAATATAGTTTTTAGAAATAAGAAGCGAAATTTTAAACTCACTACTTGGCAAGATCTCCCAAGGCATCAAAGAGGACATGGCGATTTAAACCTCCTAAGAACAATTGTTACCACGAAAATGAAAAGCACATCTTATCAAATTGGCGAGATCGGATATTGGAGCAACCCCGGGAATAGTGTGGATAGATCTTTGGTCAAATGGCATCCCCACTGAATCCAATTGGTTCAAGCTGAACTTTGATGGTGCCTCTAAGGGGAACCACGAACAAAGCAGTGGAGGAGGAGCAATACGGGACCATAAAGGTAATTTGATTGTTGCATATGCTGGAAAAATGGGAATCCAAACCAATCATTTTGCAGAAGCTTTATCTGCTCTTTGGGGTTTGAGAGTTGCTCGGGCCCAAAATATCGTAGACCTCATTGTTGAAGGGGACTCCTTAATATTATTAATCTGCTCAATCAGTCCTCTTCTCCTAGCTGGAATATCAAAGATTTTATCTCTGAGTCCATAAGCATCAGTCATACCTTCAACAGCATCAGAATCATACATACTTACAGGGAAGGAAACAAGCTGGCCGATGCAATGGCCAATTATGGCATTAATTTAAATTTCACTATTTGGGATAATGATAGTATCCTAATCACTTCACAACAAAGATACATGCGGACCTTCACACGCAAACAATCTCTAAAGATATGCTTTAATCTTTGGAGGAAATCCATAAATTCTTCCATAGGTGCTGTTTTAGTTTATTTGGCGTGGCATATGATATCTACTCCAAATGATAGCAAGATTTTGTTTAGGAACTTCAAGTGGAGTTGTCTTAATTTAAAAACAGCGCACGCGGGAAGTACAATAGCTGTTGATATTCGGTTGCCAAGCTCCGCGAAAACCGAAGATAACTACAAGGTGAAAGCTGACAGGATAAGGGTTTTCACGCGCGACTTCACGCAGACTCAGATCGGCAATCCTACAGCCGTTCGTGGGAGGACCAACGGCTACAGTCCCCATTTTTATGCGACCCGCAACGGTGAGAAACGAACCACTCCCAACGCCCAAAGGTATTTGGAAAATTGCTGTAACCAGCACATCCTTGTGAAGATGGGAGGGCCTCCCTGCCAGATTGAGCCGTGTGCACTCGACGGCGGAAAGATAACACTGAGCTCTGGAACATTCTCAGTATTGGCGGATTCACCAACTTTGTGGAGAGAGTGCAAGGGCATGATCAAAGCATCTCTGTTCGCTTTGCCAAGGAGTGGAATGAGAGGATGGTCGACTATGGAGGGCAGAAGATTCTTATTAATGACGAACTCATAGCCGAAGCGACTGGCCTCAGCTTGGAAGGATACCGCTTCTTCAACAAGAGGGTTATCAAAGAGGCTGAAGAGAGAAGATTTGTGGAGGAGGAGGAGAAGCTTATATTCAACACCGCGGGTTTGCTTGTTAATTCAATTCCTTCTCCGTATGATGAAGTCACCCGCATGATGATTCGCTACATATCCTTGGAAGGCAGGTTTGTTACTGTCCCTGCCAAGCACCTTGTCTTTTTGAATCACTTTCGTAGGAGTAGGTTGGTTTGCTTCCCCCACTATCTGTTAAACTCTCTTGAGCGCTCCATTTTGGAGTTCCAGAAGCATACCCGGGCGGTTCCCCTTCACCAAGGGCTTATTCTGCTTATTCACAAGCACTGCCTTATCAAATTCCCCGGTCTCCCTTCCTCTCCCGGCCTGGCTTTGGTGGGCTCCGTTGCTGCCAGTCCTGTCTCCCCTGCTGTCCCTGCTGCTGCCCCCGCCTCCGGTGCTGATGCCCCCATGCAGGCTGCTCATGCTTCTCCTTCTTTTCCTCCTGCTGCTGCCCCTGCCACCCACACTGTCTCTACTTCTAAACGTGTCACCAGGGCTTCTAGGAGACTCAATCTTGAGTCTACTGCTGAGGGGGATGAACCTTTGGATGACATTGCTCGTGATCTGCTGAACATTAGTAGTGCCAGTCCCCAGGCGGCACCAACGGATAACCCTTCTAGAAGATTGGAGGCCTTAGAGGCTGAGCTTAAATTGCTGAAGGATGAGGTAAAAAATCTTGCTAAGCAAAAAGGCAAAAAAAGCATTGAGGGAGAAGGGAGCATTGGCAATAGCCAGCTTGATGAAATATACAAAAAACTGACCTCCCTAGACTCCCGCCTTGGGA
The DNA here is from genome assembly GCA_018340775.1 of Taxus wallichiana var. yunnanensis. Classification (NCBI taxonomy): domain Eukaryota; kingdom Viridiplantae; phylum Streptophyta; class Pinopsida; order Cupressales; family Taxaceae; genus Taxus; species Taxus wallichiana. Next base: position 1,319,774 of record JADAXU010000056.1, on the reverse strand, counting down.
AAACGAAGACTAGGCATGAGTATAATATTGCAGCATTCAGGGCCATAGAGGAATTCATCGAAGGTCATGCAAGAAGTGTTTCGCAGCTCAGCGGTGTCCCGATTACTCTTTGGGGCAATGAGAAAGAGAGTAAAAGAACCAGAGAGGAGCTCGATAAGACGGATGCTGCTCATATGACCACGCTGGGTATGTATCATGCTTGGAAAAAAGTAAAGATGAGTATTGATCAAGCGGCCAAGAAGTAGTCCAGTTTTACTACTGCTTCTTGTAGGCTTGCTGTTTTGTTGCCGTTGTTTTGCTGTTAAGTCTCGTTTGTGTTGCTGTTTCTAGGCTCCGGTGTTCTTTGCTGTAACTTTTGTGCTTTGATACAGCTTCTCTGCTCCTCTCTCTTATTCAGGGCTTTTAGGCCTCCTTTTGTACACACAAGGGTATAGTCCCTTTCAAAAACTATTTACCAATATTAAAAAAAAAAAAGGTATCCCCATAACTAATGCATCCTTTGGATTTACAAGTAAATTCACAAAGCGTGAACATTTACTTATCACAAAATGGAAGAAGTATCGAAAGTTTACAATAGGCCATTAAGAATCGAATTTTCATGCACACTCTTCCTCAATGTCAATCTGTGAAAGGCCCAATAAGGCATGAAATTTTCATAACTTTCAAAAACACAACGGATTTGTGAAAATATCTACAACTTGATCTTTAGTCAAACAAAACTAGAGATGAATATCACCATTCAATATTTTCTCTCGAATAAAGTGCATATGAACCTCGATATGCTTTTTCCTTTGATACTGAATTGGATTTTTTGCGAGAGAAATGCAACTTTGGCTATCACATGGAAGATTATTGATTTCTTTTACACCCATATGTAGTTCATCCAATAGTCTTTTTAGCCACATAGCTTCCTTTACTGCTTCCATCGCACATTTATACTGCTCAAAGAAGAGATAGAAACTATTGGTTGCTTCTTGCTACTCCAAGTGATGGCACCTGCACCCAACTTGAAAACATATCCGAATATATTTTGACAGAATCACATGGTCTCAGTGCACCCAACATGGTCAAAATCACAATATTCAAATAATTTTTCATCATCACAAGAAGAATAAAATAAACCATAATTAATTGTTCCTTTAACATATTTCAAAATTCTTTTTTCCATTTTCCAATGATCCTCATAAGGATAATTCATGAATCTAGAAAAAAATCCCAATGCATATGAAATATCAAACCTAATAGTAGTCAAATAAATTATATTACCAACTAGTTGTCTATACAGAGTAGGTGTATTCATGTAAATATTAGAAATCTTAAGAAGTGAAACTAGAGCACCTAAGAAGTTTCAAATCTTAACTAAACTAACAAGAATCATCAAGATAAGATCTTACAGAGATCTACTTATTTAACAATGTATATAACTTTGAAAAAGCATCAAACTAATATGTGTAAGTTACTCTCTACTCTTTGAATGCTAATAAAACATGAACCTATGAAGATCCTATCAATCAAATGTGATTGTTTGATATGGCTCTCAAGATTTCAAGAATGAAGTCTCACCATTAATAGATACAAGGCCATATGGTTCTCCCCATATTACTCAAATATTGGGTTGAATTGATGAAATTGTGAATATAATAGCTCAATACAAATGAATAAATGCTCTAGTCCTAATTACCTATAGTTTATGCTAGAAGAGGAGAAGTGTTATTATAAATGATGAGGAGGAGGGTTCTATTTATAGGTTTCCAATTCCAAGAATGGAATGATTTTGGTGCATGTGGGACAAAAGGTAAGTCCAAAAATCACTTTTAGCAAGTCAAAGCAAGATTTGAATAGGTTTAGATATTAATTAATCTTTTAGGATTAATTAGGGGTCCCAAATAGGCTTAGGAAGCTTTCTAGGAGCATCTGGAGGAGGTTTTGATATATTTTGGATGCGTTGGAAGTGAGAGTTAGCTAATAAGAATATTTATTAGTCAACTACAAGATAGGAGGCTTAATCAATGTATAGTTGTCAATTAAGATGAATTGAAGGGGAAATGAGCCTAATTGATGAAGTGTTGTCAATTTACAGGGAATATAATAGTTAATGTAATGTTAGTAATAATATTGCTTTTATCAAATTATAGGTGTCTACATTTTCCCCTCTTTGGGGTGGCGTAAGCTACATCACTTCACATATAGTAGAAAAGCACAGACAAGTAAAATTTTTGATAGGGGTAGAATAAAAATTATTAGAGTGAGGGATGCACCCTCTAGTGTCGATGGGGTGATGAAAGAGGTCGATCGATGATAAAAATATGAATAAAGTAGATAGAATACAAAGGGGCAAAATTCACCAATAAAAAGGGTCGAATAATGTGAAGAGAAGAAGGAAAGCCACATTAGTCCTATTGACATGAATTACTAAGTACCCATGAGATCTAATTACCAATTGAAAGCGGTGTGTGTAAATGTAGAGGAAGAATGGAAAAGCTGAGTGTGATGGAGAGAGAAGAAAAATTAGTATGAGGAAGGGGGATTGAGCTAAAATCCATCCATTTCCTTTTAAAGAACTTAATTTTAATCATAATGCTAGTGATATTCATCATTTGTCCTTATTAAAAATGTAATCATATGAAAAAGTGTATAATTACATGAAAATCCATAGTAAAAATAATTATCCATTGCACAAAACATAAACTCCATGTAACATACAAAATGCAATGCAATACGAGAAAGTAAAATGATGCATAACTCCATGAAACATACATAATGTAATGTAATATGAGAAAGTGAACAAGATAACCTAGCAGAGAAACAAGTAGAAACACACATATTTAAACCAACAATGTTTAAGATAGTTATACTAATGTTTTTGTAATCGAGATTTAGTTCCGACACTGTGTGAATTAATGACAAGGGTTAAAAATGGTGCCCCAGAAAGGATACATGCAAGGGGAATAATGAAGGACACTTGGGTCCTATGAAAATAAATCATGCACTATAAAATAGTACCAAGAAACTCAATATGCTCTAGATTACAGACATACTAAGAAAACTAGATTTATTAATGGGGGTATATATAAATGATCTACAAGTCACGCACATGAACAAGTGAGAACTAAAGATCAATGTTTTGTAGGATGATTTTAAATTTTTAGAATTTTTCTGAAACATATTTGAATGTTTTTGTGATTTTGAAAGTTTTTTGAAGCTATGTATAGGAAGAAAAAGAAGCATGGATTCCCCCAGCAATAGATGGGATGTACAAGGTCAGAATGCCACGTGTATGTGTAAGAAAGTGAAGATGCAAAAATGCCCCAGCATTAGGTGGGAGTATTCAAAGGAAAACTCTTCATGCACAGAGGCTAGATCAAGGCCAATATGGATAGGTTCAATCATGATGATGAACGTAAACCAATGATGTGTTAGGAAGGAACAAGGATGCCCCCTGTATCAAAGGTAAGCTGGCCAAGAAACACATGATAAAAAGGAAGTAGAATATTGTTTTTGTGAAAGGGGAAAAAGGTGTTTGCAAACATGGAAAAAATGAAATCTTATACACATGGATGTTTTGAAAAAGTAGAAGAATGATGTGAATGTTATGAACATAACTTATAATCCTTTTGATGAGGAAGCAATTAGCCAAAGGCATGAATCATGAGAAAGATACGAACCAGAGTAAGAGTCTCGAACAAGGTCCAAAAAGACACTTGGTAACATACTAATCATGTTTTCTCATATAGATCCAATCAGTGTACATGTAAATTAATTACTTATCGAAGTAAATATTTATTAGATAGAAAGTGAAGAAACGTTAGCCAATGTATAAGAATGATCAATTTTCAAAGTTGATTTATGAATGGATTGTGGAAGGAGAGTCTTACATTACTCTGCTACCACCATGCATCCATAGCCACGATGGAGATGAATTTGATTCTAATTGCAACATTGCTCTCACTCGTTAGTTAGGCATCCATAGCCCCGATAGAGATTATTGGAAATACCCCAAGAGAGAGTTATATATCAATTTGTTTTTTTCTTTTAGCTTTTGTTGTCTGATTTGATTTTGTTTTTCTTTTACAAAATTTATTCTAGCTCTATTGATTGTTTCGACAAGGGGTTAAGAACCACAAAAGGCTTGAGGGAAGGATGTGGAAGTGATTGTGATGACAACATTGGCTAGTGTCAACAAATATGTCCAAATTTTTATACGCAACAAGTTTATTAGATGTAAATAGTGATAGGATCTCTACGAGGTCAATCGTTCTTAATTTACCAAGGTGATAAAAGACCAACGCCAAATGGATACCATAGAGATAAATGTCAAAAATCCGTGTGAATAGTCTAATTAAAATATCACCAAGGGATGACACTGATAGGAAGATTTGTAGAAGAAAAATAAGAAAGGGAAGAAAGAACATCCACATGTATGCAATAACCGATTTCAATGTGTGTTCCTTTACCTTTTATTTTTAAATGTTTTCTCTCTTTTTTTACTTTTTGTATTTCTAAATTGCTTTGATTTTTTAGATTTTTTAATGGTTTTGGAAGTTGGGACCAAAAATTTAACTTTATGTGAGAAGATTTAACAACAATGTTCATGATTTCCTTGATAAGGAAGATTAAGTGTGTTTTCTTATCAAGAATCATATTATCTCTGATTTTGACAATCGTGGTGAGCCCATATTCAACAAATGATTGTGATTTATCTTGAAACAAATATTTTGAATGTGGGAGCTTGAGTTCCCCATCCAAAGGTTTATGCACTTTGCACCATACTTGATGGTTTCGTTGATGTGAATTCTTGAATTACGTTTGATTATTAACCTTATCATTGTTCGACTTATTGGGATCTTTGGATCTCTTAGATTTTTTTATCTCGAGCTTGGTGAAGAAACCATTTGGGTTTCTTGAGAAATTGGAGAGGAAATTGGACGTTTATGATTGATGATAGGAACGAGAAGAAATAATGGTGGACTTTCCACTATCATTGATAAAAGAATGATATGATGGAGGAGAATATGGTCCAAGAATTGAAGAGGATGGGTTACTTAGGAGCCGAGCAACACATAGAAGATGGAAGGCTACTAGAATCTCAGCCCCGGATGCAAGAACAAGGGATACCTAGAGGAGAACTAAAAATATAAGACAAGGGGGCTATGAGGACATGGCCCAAGTATAGAAGATAATGGGTTACTTAGGAGGTAACCCAAGAATAGAAGATGATAGGCTACTTAGTGGTGACCCACATACGAGAAGATGATGATGGGAGACCAAAAGGTGACCCTTGGTAAGATTTAGAATGAGGAATTTTCATATGTAGAGGATGATTGAGAGGAGGATTAAGTTCAACGGTCTTAAAATCTTCCTCTATTTTCTACAACAAAAGGAATCAATTTCTTATTCCCAATACATGAGCGTGTCGGTGTCAAAGGATAATTATCGTGTGTGATCTTCTAAGGGAAATTCATCATGTGACCCCATGATTTATCTAATATTTTCTTCATCCCGAAATGAATCAATCGGTATGGGTATGTGTTCTTCAACCGAGTAGGTTGATTAGAAGAAACGAGTCCAACCGGTGTGGAATATTTAGAAGATTATTACTTAAGAGATGAAGTAGATTAGGATCTAGATGTCTCACAAGTAGAAGAATATGGCATGGGTTTACCTAGAAGAAGACATATTGTAGAGAAAACAATAGGATCATTCATCCAGAAGTATATTACATTGTGGGATTCGACTTAGAAGAATGTGACGTGGGTGTTGACTTATAAGAATTTGGATTTTCCTAAATCTTTAACGGAGGAAGAGGTTTTTCGAGGTGGTGAATAAGGAAGGTCCTACAAAGCAAGGGAGGACTGTGACATAGGAGTTTATTTAGAGGAATATCAATAGTAGTTTGGATCTGAATCCTCGGAAGATCGAGAGGCATTCAAAGAATCATTTGGATTAGAATCATAAGAAGAGTGGGGGAATTTCTAGGTGCCACAGTCCGAAAAATAACTCGTTTAAGATATAGCGTGTTTTAGGCTCGGGGATCTTAAGGGACTACGCCCAGATGAGGTAGACTAAAAGCATGGGTAGTTTAAGGAACTAAAACAAAGCCTCCACTAACGTTCACCTAGCCACCCCGACGTGTTGGCATAGTTGGTTCGGTCCAAAAGATTCTGTTTGCAAACTATAGCATCGCTGACCATCCATACACTCGACTCAAATTATAGGATTTCACGTATTTCCAAATAGTAGGATATTGAGAGAACCAAATGGAGATGGAGAAAACCACGAGATAATTTCTTAGAGGGCCTCGACATGGAGGTTTCAGATCTAATGAGACATCTCTAGGTGCCATAGAGTCTCGAGAAATCACCCACAAAGACATAACATGTTTTGGTGTCGGGGATCTTAAGGGACTACTCCCGGACGAGCCAGCCCAAAAACACGGGGAGTATAGGGAACCAAAAAAAAATCCACTAGTGTTCACTGGCCACCTTGATGTGTTGGCATAGTTGGTTTAGTCCCATAAGCTTCCATTTGTAAGCTATAGTGTCTCATTATTGTACATTGACTTCAGCATCGCAATATTTTACACGTTTGCAAATAATAAGATGGCGAGAGAACCAAATAGAGATGGAGAAAACAAAGTGAGAGGATTACATAGAGGGCTCGACATGGAGGTCTCGAATCTAACAAGACGTCTCTAAGTGCCACAGAATCTAATAAATCACTCGTCGAAGATATAGTGTGTTTTGGCCTCAGGGCTCTTAAGGGACTATGCCTAGATGAGGTAACTTTGAAAGTAGGGGAGCATAGGGAACCAAAAAAATCCTCCACTAGTGTTCACTTGGCCACTCTAACATGTTAGCGTAGTTATTTTAGTCCCATAAGCTTTCGTTTACAAACTATAGTGTTTGGCATCCCTACATTGATTCGATCGGTAAGATTTTGCACCTTTGCAAACAATAGGATGGTGAGAGAACCGAATAGAGATGGATAAAACTGCGAGAGGCTTTCGTAGAGGGCCCCAATATGGAGGTCTCATATTTAACGAGATATCTCCAGTGCCACGAGTTCTAGAAATCACTGTCGAAGATATAACATGTTTGGGCCTTAGGTCTCTTAAAGGACTACGACTAGATGAGGTATCCTGAAGCACCGGGAGCGTAGGGAACCAAAATGAAGACCCCACTAGCATTCACCAAGAAATCCGGAGACGTGCTGGCCTAGAATTTTTATCCCAAAAGCTACCATTTCCAAAATATAGCATCTGCAAACCCTTACACCGACTCAAACCGCACTATTTTATGTTTTTGCCAACAATAGGACAACAAGAGAGCTGGATGGATATGGATAAAACTACGAGAGGATTTCATACGACCCTAAAATAATTTCCATGTTAGTACTAAAGAGATTCAAACTTTCATTAAACGACTACATAAATCTAACCTAAATAGTCAGAGTAATAGACTAAATCAACATTATATTTCTCACATATAAAATGAATTTCTTCCTTCAAAAAGAAACTATGGTGAATGCTCAATCAAAAAATAAATTACAATTCTAAACAAGTTTTAGGCTCAATTATCAATACTTCATTGCAGTTTTTCTTGCCAGTATGTTGCTTTTGGAACTACCTAGTTTGATTTGTGAAGTTGAAGCAACTTGGGATTAATAAAAATAATCAACTTGGCATGTTGTCCTTAAGATTATCCATGATTCTATCGACAACATCACGTAGATATTCTCTTCTAGTTAAGTTTTGATCCTTCCATGCTTCCCATTTTTCCTTTTCTTTTGCTCGTATCTTCTCTTTAAGTTCTTCCAGATGTTTTTGGGTAATCAAATTGACTCTTTATGACTTTTAGGAGGCATTTCTTCTTGAATCATAGTGACATCTTCACCTAATTGTTTTTCTTCACGATGTTCATTGTCATATAAAGTTGAAGACTAAAAATTTATATGGCCTTTGGCTTCTTTTTGGGCATAAACAACCTTTTGTAATGTCCAAAAAAATTTAGGCTCTTCATTCTTTGTTTGATTGAAGATATTCATTCTTTCAAAATGAATAGTTGGAACATTGGTGGTCTCCCCAACAAAAATAATTTCATAGTCTACATAGTTGCATCTTGTGGAAAAATCATTGAACATTGGTGGCTTCCTCCACCCGTACTTTCAGCTACCTCGTCCTCGGCATAGTCCCTTAAGAGCCATGAGGCGCAAACACACTATATATTTGATGGGTGATTTCTCGGACTCTATGGCACCTAGAGACATCTTGTTAGATCCAAGACCTCCATGTTGGGGCCCTCTACAAAATACTCTCATAGTTTTATCCATCTCCATTCGGTTCTCTCATTGTCCTATTGTTTGCAAAGGCACAAAAAAGCTAGCTTTAAGTCAATATCTGGATGCCGACACTATAGTTTGCAAACGGAAGCTTGTGGGACGAAACCAACTATGCCAACACATCAAGGTGGCCAAGTGAATGCTAGAGGATTATTTATTTTTGGTTCCCTAATCTCCCCAGTGCTTTCAGACTACCTTGTCCAGGCGTAGTCCCTTAAAATACCCGAGGCCCAAACACGCTATATCTACGACAGTGATTTCTCGACTCTCCATGGCACCTAAAGACATCTCATCAGATCTAAGACCTCCATGTTAGGGCCCTCTACAAAATCCTCTTACAGTTTTATCCATCTCCATTCGGTTCTCTCGTTGTCCTATTGTTTGCAAAGGCGCAAAATATTGCGATGCAGTCGGTGTAGGGTTACTAGATGCTATAGTTTGCAAACAGAAGCTCATGGGACCAAACCAACTATGCTAACACATTGGGATGGCTAGGTGAATGATAGTGGAGGATTTTTTTAGTTCCCTACACTCCCGTGCTTTCGGGCTACCTCGTCTCGAGTGTAGTCCCTTAAGAGCCCTGAGGCCAAAACACGCTATATCTTTGACGGGTGATTTCTCGACTCTGTGGCACCTAGAGATGTCTAATCAGATCCAAAACCTCCATGTTGAATCCCTCTATAAAATACTATCACATTTTTCTCCATCTCCATTCGGTTCTCTCACTATCCTATTGTTTGTAAACGCTCGAAATAGTGTAGTCTGAGTCAGTGTAAGGCTACTAGATGTTGTATTTTGCAAACGGTAGCTTGTGGGACCAAACTATCTAGGCCAACACATCCGGATGGCCTAGTGAATGCTAGTGGAGGCTTTGTTTTGGTTCCCTATGCTACCCATGCTTTCAGGCTACCTCGTTTGGGCGTAGTCCCTTAAGAGCCTTGAGGCCAAAACACACTATATCTTCGACGGGTGATTTCTAAAACTCCATTTGACCTAGAGATGTCTTGTTAAATCTAATACCTCCATGTTGGGGCCCTCTACAAAATCATATCGTGGTTTTATCTATCTCCATTTGGTTTTATCATTGTCATATTTTTTCAAATGTGTGAAATAGTGTAGTCTCGAGTCAATGTTATTTTGCAAACGGTAGCTTGTGGGACCAAACCAACTACACCAACACATCGGGGTGGCTAGGTGAACACTAGTGGAGGATTTGTTTTGGTTCCCTATGCTCCCTATGCTTTCGGGCTACCTCGTTTGGGCGTAGTCTCTTAAGAGCCCTGAGGCCAAAACATGCTATATATTCAACGGGTGATTTCTCGGACTCCGTGGCACCTAGAGACATCTCGTTAGATCCGAGACCTCCACTTTAGGGCCCTCTACGAAATCCTATTGTGGTTTTCTCCATCTCCATTTGGTTCTCTTGCTGTCCTATTTTTGCAAATACACAAAATACTCCGGTCAGAGTCGGTGTAGTGATGTTAGATGCTATAGTTTACAAACGGAAGCTTGTGGGACCGAGCCAACTACGCCGACACATCTAGGTGTCCAAGTGAACACTAGTGGAGGTTGTGTTATTGTTCTCTATTCTCCCCATGCTTTTGAGCTAACTTGTCTAGGCGTAGTCCCTTAAGAGCCACAAGCCAAAACACATTATATCTTTGATAGGTGATTTATCAAATTCCGTGGCACCTAAATATGTCTCTTCGATCCAAGACCTCCATGTTGGGTCCCTTTATGAAATACTCTCACGCTTTTCACCATCTCCATTTGGTTCTCTCGTTGTTCTATTTTTTTCCAATCGCATGAAATATTACGAATGTCCAGTCGAGTGTGTGATGATTGCCGAGATGCTTATAGTTTGCAAACAGAATCTCATGAGACTGAACCAACTATGCCAAAATGTTGGGGTGACTAGTTGAATAAGACTCTTGAGGCTTTTTTTGGTTCCCTATGCTACTGTGCTTTCAGGATTTCTCGTTCGGCGTAGTCCCTTAAGAGCCCTAAGGCCCAAACACGCTATATCTTCAACGGGAGATTTCTCAGACTTCGTGGCACCTAGAGATGTCTTGTTAAATCCAAGACCTCCATGTTGGGGCCCTCTAAAAAATTATCTTGTGGTTTTATCCATCTCCATTTAGTTCTCTCACTATCCTATTGTTTGTAAATGCATGAAATCATGAATTCTGATCGTTACAATCAGCTGTACGATTCTTAGATGCTATAGTTTGCAAACGGAAGCTCATGGGACCAAACCAACTATGCCAACACGTAGGGGTGGCTAAGTGAATGCTATTGGAGGATTTTTTTATATTCCTTATGCTACTCATGCTTTCAAGATACCATGTTCGAGTATAGTCCCTTAAGATCCCTAAGGCCAAAACACGCTATATCTTTGACGGGTGATTTCTCGGACTTCATGGCAACTAGAGATGTCTCATCGATCCAAGACCTCCATGTTATAGCCCTATATGAAAGCCTCTCCCAGTTTTATCCATCTCCATTTGGTTATCTCGTTGTCCTATTGTTTGCAAATGCGTGAAATACTGCAGTCTGAGTCAGTGTAGGGCTCCCAGATGCTGTAGTTTGCAAACGGAAGCTCATGGGACCAAACCAACTACGCCAACACATCAAGGTGGATAGGTGAATGCTAGTGGAGGATTTTTTTGGTTCCTTACTCTACTCGTGATTTTGGGCTACCTCGTTCGGCATAGTCCCTTAAGAGCCCTGAAGTCAAAACACGTTATATCTTTGAGGGTGATTTCTTAGACTCCGTGGCACCTAGATACGTCTCGTCAGATCTAAGACCTCTATGTTAGAGCCCTCTATGAAATCCTATCATAGTTTTATCCATCTCCATTTGGTTCTCTTGCTGTCCTATTGTTTGCAAACATGTGAAATAGTGTAGTCTGAGTCAGTATAAGGCTTCTAGATGTTGTATTTTGCAAACAAAGTAGCTTGAGGCATTGTTCGCTCTATGCTCCCCATGCTTTCTAGCTACCTCGTTCGGGTGTAGTCTCTTAAGAGCCTTAAGACCAAAACATGTTATATCTTCGACATGTGATTTCTCGGACTTCGTGGCACCTAGAGACATCTCGTCAAATCTAAAACCTCCATGTTGAAGCCCTCTACAAAATCCTCTCCTAGTTTTCTCCATCTCCATTCGGTTCTCTCGATGTCCTATTGTTTGAAAATGCATAAAATACCATAGTCTCGAGTCGGTATAGGGATCCTCAACGCCGTAGTTTGCAAACAAAAGCTCATGGGACCGAACCAACCATGCCATCACATTACGATGGCCGGGTGAATGCTAGTGGAGGCTTTATTTTGGTTCCCTATGCTACTCATGCTTTCAGGCTACCTCGTTCGGGCGTAATCCCTTAAGAGCCCTGAATGACTAAATTGGCTTAAGAATGAATTTGATAGGGGTATGTCTAAGAACACACGAGAGTTATCAATCGCTAGTAAATCTTTCCTTTTTAGTTCGGATGGGAGTCACTGCCTACAACTTAGTGTAGACACCAAATTTGTGTCTTACGACCCCCTATGCGCCGCATCTCATTTCGCAACCTAACCTCATCACCTAAACCTTACACAATTATTTATTAATTACCTTATAATTAATAAATCCACATCACCATACTGTCACCTCATTTTGCCACCTCATCATGACCTAGTATTAACCCTAAACTAACCTAATTAAGACCTATAACTTGGTCCACATCCACACCCATGACTAATTACTCATCACCCTCACCTAAAACCAACCTCATAATGACTTGACCAAGCCCGCAACTAATCCCTCGGGAGAAAAGGAGGGAAAGCTGGCTATTTTACCAAAAATAGCCCACTTTGACCTGACCGATACCGGTTTCTACTCGACCACCGTCGGTTGCGTAACCGCCATCGGTTCCCTATAAATGACCACTCCCAACCAAAAACAAAGGGTTGGATTTTCGTGGATCAAAAATCAGAAGTCATTGGAAGGATCCGGAATTTTACTTGGCTGAACAGAGACAAGTGAAAAGGAAACAAGAGAAGTTTGCAGAGAAGGACATCAAGCCCAAGACTGCAACTGAATAACCAGAGTCCAGTGACACTCATCCGAGTATCAGGAGAGGAGATAGCTCATCTTGGATTGTCAGATCATCCTACTTGAGCCCTGTCTTCGTCATCACAGTCCCAGAACCTACATTTTCCATCAGGAACTAGTAAGTCTTATACGTTCTTTTAATAACATTTCTTGAACTTCTGAATCACAGCCATCATAAGTCTATTCCTAGATCTACTACCCAGCAACACACTACATCTAACTATCATTCCTCCACCCTTACATTACCCCAAGAACACCCCCCGTATTCTCTGAGTCCTTCTCATCACCCCATTACCCAACCCCACCCATTTATCAGCCTTATAAAACAACACAACCACCTTACAACCAACCTTCACCAAAAGCCCCTAAAACATTGCCCCTACCGATATCGGTTACCACCAATGAGTACCATTCTGAGAGATCGACATTGGTCACCTTGATTCTAAACCAAGACCAGCCCTTTCTCTATTGTTCTAACAAGGTAAACAAATTGTAATTAGACAATAGCTTATTTGTTAGAATTTGTGTTAATTCATATTAGCGAGAGGAACCACCACCTTGAAAAGGAAGTTTTATATTTCTTGGGCCCAAGGCAGCGGTTCCCTCATTTATTGTCTAATTAAAATCTAGTGGTCTTGTATTCTTACTTGCAGTAGTCCTTCCCGCATACAAAAGGAGTTCTTCGCAGTCGATCTAATCTTTCTCTATGGTATGTGCACACCTTCTCGACATTCAACGGTATTCCTCCTAGCCTAACCCTTATCTCTGTTTCTCAAAGAAATGAAAGGATAGAAGCAACTCTATTCCAAAAAGTGAAACATTCCTGCGAAACATTTTGCACGCCCGGTGGGAGCCATTTCGGGTTTCTTTTGTTTCTTGCTTGCTTTCACATAGGGAGCATACTTGTTGTTTTCTTCTTTTAAAAATTTCACACAGATATTTTGTTATATTTAATAAAAGAATTTGTCTTGCTTTCCCAATTTTTGCATTATTGAAAGTCATCTTCTTTGCTTCATCGAATATCATTTTCGATTTGGGTTTAAAACACGTGCATTACATTCTTGCTTGTTGTTTTCAATTCTAGTGAACGTAGAATAAGTAACAGGTCGTACATGTGGGGGTGATTTCCACGGTATTGACAGGAAATTAACCTTACTTTTCTTGCACAACACATACCAAATCACTTCATAATTAACACAACACTCAAAACATCCCCCTTTTCTCGCGGTATTCCTCCGCCCGATTGAGGTAACCTTATAAGCCAAAACAAACTTGACATTTCCCCTAAGTCTTGTGTTTAGGATTCTGACATCATTCTGCATCTAAGGGCATAAGCTCAAATTGATAAACACTAATCCTAGGGTTAGTCTGTTAATTTTCTTGTGTATCTTGTTTGTTTTTAGTTCTGTTTCTCTCATCATACAACTTTGTTTCGAGTTATCACTTTAGAAAAATTTGATAGATGTACTAAGCATTGTTAAAAACTCAAATCAATAGCTTCTTATATTTTCTTATACCAGTCTTATTATACCGACATCGGTTAACTGACCGACATCGGCTATAGTCTAACCGACATCGGTTAGCAGACCGATATCGGTTACTGTCTTTTACAGTTCCTGACAAACCAGCAACCTACCAATTTCAACATTCTGAGGCTGTTTCTGTTCCTGATAGATTGAAACCCTACTGTGTACTCTTGTCCATGGTTGTTATCACTCGAAGCAAGCCGCACCATGGTTTCACATGCCTGCTCTGTGCCTTTTCCTGAATCACCCCCTTCACATTCTATAGGGAATCCTATGGATACCAGCGAGGTTCCTAAAATTCCTGTAGGAGATAAGGAATTTGCCAAATTTCTGGATGCTAATCCTAGCGCTGTACAATACTATTTGTCTCATGCCCCTGACCGTACACCCGACGGTCAACTCCTTGTTGGCATGCCTATTAGTATAGCTGCTCATTTAGCTCCTTCTCCACCTGATAACTCCGCTTTTCCTGCTGCATCCTTAGCCCCGTCTCCCAATCCAGCTGGCTTCAGAGGTTCATACGACACAGATTGGATTTCCTTTGGTTAATCTTGGGCCCCACATGTCATTACCACCGACTGCTCCTACCTCGTCTCTCTTGCAGACTGTTCCGTTCATGACTTGCTCTCTGCCACCTATCCACACGAGCTTTCCTTCTCAAGCTCCGCCCACATTTTCATTCCCACACACGTATCCGGTAACCTCAACGTCCTATATAGGACATCCCTATTCGGTCACCTCAACACATTCATCCTCCATACCTTATCAACATTTAACCCCACCATTGTCTAGTGGTGGCCCTTGGCCCAATCTACCTCCGTTCACCACAACCACACCATCATCTCATCCAACTACTGATTTAATTAAACAAATGATGGACAAAATGCAAAATCTGGAGGCTTCTGTTTCAGGAAGTCGTAGCGCCTTGACATACGAGCAAGTTTGTCGGGAGCCTATCCACCCTTCTATCCCCCTTCATTCATATCCTCCTCAATGGGAATTACCAAAATTTACTCATTTTAATAGTAAGGAGGATCCTCAACAACACTTGCACTCATTTAGACATGTCTGCTATCTAATTGCTCACAACGATGCCTTACTACTCCACATCTTTCCCATGTCCTTATCAAGACCTGCGCTTGGAGTGGTACAGTGCTTTAACCCAGCACTCAATCTTCTCTTTTAACCAACTAGCCCAATCTTTCTTGGATCATTTCTCCATTAACATTGCCAAGAAAGTATCTATCACCGACCTCTATGCCATCCGATAATTTGAAGACGAATCTATCGCAGATTTCGTTGGATGATGGCGGGGCCTTATCAACCAACTTACGTATGCCTTGCCTCAAGGCGAACTTATCGAACTTTTTATGTAGGCCTGCGCTAAACACATCTCTCCTACCCTCCAAATTCAAACTTTCCGCACATTTGAAGAAGCGTTTACTATGGCTCGAAAACTAGAGATTCGAGCCTTAGAGGAAGAGAAATTGCGGTTGCACAACAAAAACCCCAATTTCCGAACCCAAGATTCCACCAACAAACCTAACACCACCAATCCTCACCCATCGACTGCTTCGAAATCAAAAGGAACTGTGCACGCGGTGATGGTCAAATCCCAACCACCATCTAATACCCCGCCAAAAACCACCTATAAGTATAAAGTTGAGCCCATCAATTACACCCCCTTGGGAGAAACTTATGGTGTGATATTGGAAAAATTGCTTAAAGCAGGAGCCATTACCTTACCTCCTGTTAAACCTCACTCCGGGTTTGATTCCACTCATGCCATACCTTCTTGGTACAAAGAAAATGACTTCTGTAACTTCCACCGTGAAGAAGACACACACGGTCATGAAAAGCGCAAGATGTTGAAAAACATAGTGCAGGAAATGGTTGATGCGGGGATATAGCCCTTGATAATCCTAACGCTCCTGCTAACCGAAATTTGAAAATTTTCAACAAACCATTCTGAATCACTCTCCTAACAGTAATATAAACCAAGATATCTTAGCCGAGGAGAGTGTTCACGAGATCCATGCAGTCTTCGACTCCCAGCCAAAAGCCTCTATCGAAAAAATTCTGAATCAAGCTTCTTCACTAATGCAGGAACCCGAACCCCCTTCATCACCATCAAGACAAGACGAAATCCTTGCCATTCCTTTACCCATCAAAGAATTAACCGCCCAGAGTTCCCTTCTCACAAATGAGCCTTCTTATACCACATCCTTGCAAGACTGTGAGCGGATGTTATCTAATTTATCTATTTCCCAAACGTCTCCTTCTACCATTCTGGCTGTACAAGAGGAAGGCTCGCCACTTCTTTTGTCATCCTTAGATGAGAAACCTCTTGAACCGACATCACCACATTCTTTAAACATGACGGATCCTCTCAAACATGCCCTCCTACCTATTAGTTCTTCATCGCCTAAATCTTTTCAGCGACTAGTTGACCTCTTAACGCCCATTGATACAGTGCCTCATCTACCCCCTGTATCACACCCACAGTGGACCGAATCACAACCCACCTTTCTTCCATACAAAAGTTCCTATTCACACGTGAGGACTGTCATTCCCCAGAAGATAGAAAGGTCCTATGGGAATGTTTGAGTATGCCATATTCTACTCAAATGCAGATGACCAACCCAGATGCCTCTACCATATACCCAAAGTGTTTACAGAAGCTTAAAATGCCTATGTTCTCATCTTCACCCCCCTCATCTCTACCAAATACCTCATCCACCTCTATTAACCTAACCCAATCTTCCCCTATGCTTGGGACCTCACCAATACCCAGTCTAACACACCCACCTAAGTGGCTTGATTTATCTAAAAATAAAGCCATTCATCCAATTAGGAGAGACAGAATCAATCTCCTCAACCTATGTCTCTATTACAACTAAAACCATCGTCGTCACACCTACCTTCCATATTGGGACCTCATCCCTCCACCTTGCATCAATATATCATACCTCCTGTGTTTTCTTTAAAACAACCTATGCCTTCTGCACCTATACAAACGATCCAAGGGTACATCAACACCATCACCCCGCGTATCCTATCTACCTACTAACCCTAAACAAATTCCATCATCAAAATATTTTTTTGTTGTCACTTCTATTTCTCCGTGGTTTTTTTCGATACCACATCATCGTGGCCTCATCATCTAACCAATTCTAAACATAGCTTCGTGCAAAGAAGCCACGTTTAGTTAAAACCCATTATCAAAACTCCTTGGCTAAACCACCACCCATACAAACCAACCAGACCACGTCATCACGAGAATCTACCCCCGTCAATAGCCTCATCTTCCTCGACTTTGACCCACTCAAATGGTCTTATGCCAAAATCCTTGTTATGTTGGTGGAGAATGCGACCATGTCCCTACCCCCACTTAGACCTTATGATCCATCTAAACCTCGACCTATAGGTTATGATGAGTCTAAAATCTGTGCTTACTACCGCACACCAGGACATGACGTAGAGGGATGCAAAGCGTTGAAATCCATACTTCGTCAGTCACCTCTCTTAGATAGAAAAGTTAAGAAAGACAACTTACGAAGAGAGAGACCTTTAGCTTCAATTCCCTCTCCTATACCACCTATCCCCGCCTCACCAAGATCTATCATTATTACAGCCCCACCTCTCGAAGACCATGACTTATCCCTACCGTCTTCCTCCTCTCGTATTCACGAGATCAATATGATTAGTGTTGCTACTCGAGGGCAGAAAAACAATGGGAAAGCGAAAGAAAGCACACCTGTGGCATCTCTTTCTCCGTCCACCATCCCGATTGCACCACCACCTAAAGTGGTTATTCGTGGACCCACCTATCCCATCTCTAATGGAATTGCCCACCGAACCATGATCAAATAGCTTCACCAATCACCTGTAAAAATGACACTTTGTATGATCTC
Organism: Taxus wallichiana var. yunnanensis; assembly: GCA_018340775.1. Classification (NCBI taxonomy): domain Eukaryota; kingdom Viridiplantae; phylum Streptophyta; class Pinopsida; order Cupressales; family Taxaceae; genus Taxus; species Taxus wallichiana. Next base: position 1,301,904 of record JADAXU010000056.1, on the reverse strand, counting down.
ATTGGACTTCGAATCTCATCGACAAGCTCTCGTTGAAATCCTTGAAGGGATAGAAGTCTTACCTAATGAAACATTTCTGTTACTTCCATTCTCACACCCAATCACGTTGCTTCGCTCACCAAACAGCCCATCTCCCCAACCACTTGTCTGCATGCAAAGAAGCCATTTCTTATGAGTTTCTCCGAAGATGAAATTGTCGACTTTGGTGCAGAAGATCCTGACCCTGCTCTTTTCATCTCAGCTTATGTCCGGGACATTCGGGTGCATCGTGTTATGATTGACGGGGCGCTAGCCTAAACATCATCTCTTCAAAATCCTTCCAACAAATGAATATCCCTTCTAGCTGCATGTGTGCCAACCCCATCATGTTGTTGTCATTCAATGATGCTATTACTTCTACCTTAGGTACTGTGATCCTTAACATTCGTGTAGGGCCACACACTTTACCTGAACTCTTTTATGTCCTCGAGGAGAGCTCCAATACAATATTTTGTTAGGCCGCCCTTGGATCCGAGCTATGGGATGCGTTCCCTCCACCTTACATAGATGCATAAAATTTGAGTACAACGGAAATTCCTACACTTTGTAAAAGTTGATCCTCCCCCTTCAAAACCTGCAATATGTTGTATCACCCTAATGATGTGCTTGTACCAGTCAAGACACCCATTCATCCAACCCAACCATCCACTTCAACCGCACCTCAACCATCTACCTCAACCGCACCCACGCCTTCAACCAATGAAAAACCGCCGTCGCAAATACCACTTCCTTTCCCGTAAATAACATCCCAACCTCGGCCCCTTAGTAGATGTTTTTCAATGCCTTACACCGGGGAATACCACCTATATAATGTTAGTTCTTTCCATACCCCACGAGTACGCACGATTACATGCGCATCCTACTTATGACCATCGCGTGGGGGAGGTAATCCCCTACGGACCACCTCGTTTTCGCACCAACCTAACGTATGGGGGTGTCGACGCATCCTCCGTTACCCCTGAACCTCCTCTTGGGGTGGTTCCCTTCCAATCTGATTTTCAATACCTAACAAATCACCGTTTCGCCCTCACCTTCTTGACTCGCTGTGCTTGGAAAGGCTTTGGTTTTGGTCTTTATGAACAAGGCCAACATACACTCATTCCCATGACTACACGCAAACACAATGATCGTAGTGGTCTCGATTTTCCTGAAACACTTACACCGGAGAAACCTCGTGTCAGTTGTATCCTGGAAGATGACGATGTCACCCCTACCAAACCATCATCACCCATTTTGCCATCGTCACCCACAGAGTCGATAGACCCTAAATCTATCCCTCATAACTTTTTTTTTCATAAATGCTATCTTCCTAGGTCCTCTCACTTATCAACGTGATAATGAGGACCCATCTTCTCTTCCCCTTCTGTATCCAGACATGATTGAAGAGGATTCACCTTTGATTAATGTTGTTGAGTGCCAGGATGACGACTCCATCCTCACTTACCTTGGTGCAGACGACTCCTATATTCAACATGCATTACCATATAAAACTCAAACCATGTTGAATGAGTCTACTATAGAAATTAACATCCACACAGAGGAGGATCCTCACATTGTGAAGATCAGACAATCCCTTAACGCATCAGAACAAGTCACCTTTACTACCTTTCTCCATACCCGCAACCAAGCTTTCGCTTGGTCCTACACTGTGACATGCCAGAATTGATCCACGACATTCACCGTCCATAACATCACCCTAAACCACGATTCCAAACCAGTCAAACAAAAGCGAGAAAATACATCCACGCATTGCCCTCTTGGTCAAAGAAGAGCTTCAACGACTTCTTTCTGTTTCCTTCATCTTGCCTATTGACTATCCTCAATGGATTTCTAACATCATACCTGTCACTAAAGCGACGGGGGGACTTCGGATATGCACGGATTTCCGAGACCTTAACCTCGCTTGCCCTAAGGATGACTTCCCCCTCCCAAGTATTGATCAACTTGTTGATCTCACTGCGGGCCATGAAATGCTTTCTCTCATGGATGGCTTTTCGGGATACAATCAAATTTTGGTAGCCCCGGCCGATCAACATAAAACTACCTTCATAACTCTTTGGGAACCTTACATTATCGTTTCATGCCGTTTGGCCTTAAGAATGCTTTGGTGTGCGACCTATCGGTAGCTATGACTTACATTTTCATGACATTATGCACACTATCCTTGAGGATTATGTCGATGATTTTCTTGGCAAATCTAAACATCGCAGTGAACATCTCGATGTTTTAACCATTATTTTCGATCTCTTGTTATAATATTCGGTCCGGCTTCAACCAAAGAAATGTGTCTTTGGTGTTCTTTCGAGAAAAATTCTTGGCTTTATCGTCTCTTTGCGTGGCATTGAGGTCGATCCATCTAAAGTCAAAGCTATCCTAGAAATGCCCCCACCCAAAAACCTCAAACAATTGCGTAGTTTGCAAGGTAAACTTCAATCTATCCGGCGTTTCATTTCCCAACTCTCGAATTGATGTCAGCATTTCCATCACCTTCTTAAAAAGGACATTGCCTTTCAATGGAGCAAAGAGTGTCACCAAGCCTTTGAAGCTCTCAAAGCCTATCTCTTGTAGCCACCCGTGCTTATCCCACCACAAGACGATTGCCCTTTCTACCTTTACCTTTCCGCCACTGACCACATCGTAGGAGCCATGCTCGCACATCGTGACTCAAAGCATCGAGAACAAGACATTTATTATATAAGTCGTACTCTCGTGGATTACGAGACTAGGTATACACATGTAGAAAAATTGTGCCTAGCCCTATCATTCGTAGCCACCAAACTCCGACACTACCTCCTGAATCACAAAACTTTTATTATCACCAACACGGACCCCATTCATTATATGTATACCAAAACACATCTAAACCAATGCATCACTCGATGGATTATGCTCCTTGCTGACCTCGACCTTGAATTTATACACGAGTAAGTCAATCAAAGGACAAACTATTGCAGACCAACACGCAGATGCCCATTTACAGGGAACAATTTACCAATTTTAATTTCCCGCACGAACTCATCGCCACTCTTTCACTCAGGGAAGAGTCGTATCTAATGACCCTCTTCTTCGATGGATCCAAATGCCAGCACGGTGGAGGGGCTGGTGTTGTTCTCATTCCTCTTGACGCTGAGCCTATGCCTCTTTCATTCCGGCTCGATTTCCCCTACACTAATAATACAGCGGAATACGAGGCCCTTGTTTTGGGTCTCTAGGTTGCGTTACACTTAGGTGTCAAATCTATTAATATTTTCGGCGACTCTCAATTGGTAGTCAATCAAGTTATGGGCATCTACCAATGTAAAAATGAGGAACTTCAAAAGTACAAACATTACGTGGATTCACTTTTGACCTCATTTACTCGTTATTCTATCCAGACCATTCCCCGCTCCACTAAAAAATTTGCGGATACTATGGCTTGCTTAGCCTCGCAAATTCCTGCCTCACCAACCCGACTCGACATATTCGTCTTGGTCCAACAACTCTTTACCCCATCTTACTCAGCCCCGGTTGTTTGTATGATAAATAATGTGTCTGCTAATTCGCAGGATACATGGTACCACCAATTTCACGACTACCTTACAACCTCTGTTCTCCCACCTGACCTAACTAGTACCGGAAAATGTGCTTTTCTTAAAAGTGTTTCTCGTTATGTCATCATGGGGTGACTCCTCTATAAACGTGGCTTTGATGGCATCCTCCTTCGATGTCTAACCGGTGTGGAGGTCACCTATACCATCCAACAAATTCACGATGGTATTTGTGGCGGACATTTTAGTGGCCTTCTCCGTGGCTAAACGAATCCTTCGCCTAGGTTATTATTGGCCTACTCTTAATAACAACTGCTATGAATATGTTAAGCGTTGTGTTATGTGTCAACAACATGCCAACCTTCAACATACTCCTAGCCATCCGCTACAGGTTGCACAAGATCTTTGGCCTTTCTCACAATGGGGTTTAGACCTTATTGGTGAGATTCACCCGCCCTCTTCGCAACATCACCGTTGGATAATCACAGCAACCGAATATTACACAAAATGGGTGGAGGCCATTCCACTCATTTCAACTAAAAAAGAAAAAAACATCGAATTTGTTAACCATCACATTATCTTTGTTTTGGTATTCCTCATCGCCTAATAACAGATAATGGTAAATCTTTCAAAAATAAGTTGTTACAAGACCTTTGTGACAACTTTGGTATCAAACTTACTTTCTCATCACCTTACTATCCATAGGCCAATGGTCAGGTTGAATCTTCTAATAAAACTCTAACCAAAATCCTCATGAAAGTTGTTAATGATTCTGGAAGAAATTGGCATGATCACATTCCCTTTTCCCTTTTGGCTTATCGTACTAGCATTCGTACCTCCACTAATGCCACACCATTTTATTCGGTATATGGTACCGAGGGCTGTCTTGCCTCTCAAAATACAAATACCCTCCTCGAATATCTCTTTAGGATATTCTCACCAACGATGATTTCCGCCAAGAACGGTTAGCCCAATTAGAGCTTCTTGACGAGTCGTCTTTACGGCTCTTGACCACCTTCAAATCTACCAAAAACGCATCAAGCGTGCTTATGATAAGCGACTTTATGAGTGTACCTTTAAGGTTGGTGATCTTGTCCTCAAAGAGAATCAACATGTAACCAAACTAGAAAAGAGAAAGCGTGGAAATTTTTCTCCTAATTGGATTGGGCCTTACATTATCACTCACACTTATGGATCGAGGCACTTATCATTTAGCTTCACTTAAGGGTAAACTTGAGCTGAGCCCCTTAATGTCTTGCATCTTCATCCATTCTACTATTGAATTCAAGTGTTATATCACTTCTTATCTACCTTACGCTCGTCCCTTGAGCTCTTTTACCACCGCATACACTTTTGTTTCCTACATCTCAAAATCAAATCAAGCTCACATGGTTTGATTATCACCTCCCCTTAAAGATGCCTTCCCCTTTTTAGTCTAGTCCATGACTTCAAAATATCAAAATGACACATTCTTAATTAAACACTTATGGGATTTTCTTGAGTCAAACTTCCTACAAAACTAGATGCTTTATGCCCAACGGACATCTAGACCTCTAAATTATACATAGACTGCTCCCTTAAAGGACAGCTATATGCCAAACTATTACTGCTATTATATATAGACTGCTCCCCCGAAGGACAGCTATACATAAACACCGCATCTGCTACTATAAATAGACTGCTCCCTTGAAGGACAGCTATACACAGTCAACCTTTATCAGAAGCTTCTCGTATTGATCAGCTTCGTGAAGACCTCAAGAGTAATAAAATACATATCCCTTGTAGACTTCCCACATCGATCAGTCTATATTCAGCAAAATAAAATCCGCATTCAAAAGCACTTTTGAGTCATGGACTTGTCTATTTAGGTTTGGTTCTCTTTCATCAGAATAATCATCTTATAATAAGTTCTCTACACCCTAGCTATACCGCCACCTCACCTCACCATTCGTCAAAACAACAAAACTCAAGGGACGTGACGTATATCCGATATATTGTGATTATACAACTCTTTTCACCTATCGACTTCTTGCCTATGCAAGGTACCTAGGATTCAAGCTCATCCTATGTTAATATGTGGTTTGTTTAGCTCTTCTCAACTACGGGACACTTTTTCCTCTTTTGCTCGACTCTAGGATTGTGTGTTGACCTTAATAAGGACACGATTCCCTACTACTTGGGTATGCTAACTTTCGCTTCACCTATACCTACACCAACAACATTACCCTACCAACACCAACAACATTACCCTACCAACATCAAATTTTTACCAACCGAAAAATTGCCTAACCACAACCAAATTGCCTGAATTCACCTCTCCCTGGTCCTAAGGGAGAACTACATCGGTCTGAGGCCCCTCCTTGCTTTGTGTAATGGGCTATGTAGGTAGCACTTAGGAGACATGGGGTCTCCCAAGGTTAGCTCGACCATCCCCTACCATACCCTATCATGTGTTGTAAATATAAATATTTTTGTGTATTTCTATTTGCCAACATTCATCTTTATCTTTTTTTCAAAACAAACAAAAACAACATTTAAAACACAACCATTCTTATTATTATCATCACTCAAAACCACATACATATTTAGTTTTATTTTAGATGTTAAACAAATACATCTTCTCTATCATCGACTCACAGGTCGGCATCCTTATTTATTCTTATATTCCTATGAAATTCACTTAGACCCTTGCACCCTCCTCCGAATCGGTGGTGATCGTCATCGTCGATGCCCCGCAGCTGGCCTCTCCATCCTCAAAGGTGTCACCGCCATTGGTTCCTCCCACGATCTGCCAACATCTCCTGTAACATACGAATACGTCCTCTCGCGTGGAGGAATCTTGCCTCCAGTCTCTCCACTCATAACTGTGAAACCTCTAACAATCCCGTTGTCTCATTCACCTGTGTTTGAAGCTGGTGAACTAAATCCTGCAGACGATCTCTCTTCACTTTGTAATCATAGCTATGTCGGGTGCTCACGTGCACGTCGTAGCTCTACTACCCACCATACTCTATAGGCCTCTGTCATTCTCGCATCCATTACCCTACGATCGGCAATATATCTCTTCCGGCCCTTACGGAGGTGTAGGCGGGAGGTGAGAATGCTTTGCCTTGGCGTCGATCCTCATGTATGGTCTATATGTCATAGGTATATCTGAATGAACCCAAATTGTCACCGCACGCGATCTAGAGGAATCCTCTCGTACTCACCCGGCTGTGCCTGCAATCCACCTCAATCGCTATACACCCCTCAACTCCTCGGCTATGTTTTATGTCACCATATAGTTCTGTAAGGCCTCCAACAAATATCTACAATCGTCACCATCTCCCATACTGTCTATAATACTCGATGTCATCTATCACGGCCTGGGATCTCGCTTCTTGTTCTATCTGGACCCATCGTCTGAATCCCAACCTCTGCACTCCTACCTCTCCCGAATCGATGGGTCGGCCTATTGGACGCACACAAACAATGTGCTCATAGGCCCAACAATGTAATAAGTACGAATAATCCAGTGTCCTCCTATGTTTTCGCTTGCAGGCCCATAAACCCCTATATAACTCTGCCAGATATGCGGGTGCCCATGCGAAAGTCACGCTCATTTCTATCATTTCCCAAATAACACTCATCAATGCTTTTGGAAATCTTCCACCCTCCACCCTCGGTAATGCATAATACCCCACCGCTATCATTAATAGCACGGCCAACCTTGTTTCCTCAGGGTGTGTTACATACATTGTACCATACGTAAATGTTAAACCTCGTTGTGTCAAATCTCATGCAGCTGAACCAAATACTACTGTTATCGCTGCCCGCCCCGCACTAGGCAACGCCTGATACACTGTTTTTCCTATCATTGGGAGTCTCAAAATATGGAACACATCTTCCAATGTCACTGTCATCTCCCCTGTTGGCAGATAGAAGGTATTCTTTTCTGGATTCCATCTCTCAATCAACACCTGCAACATAGCATGGTTACGCGTGATTCATGAATAATAGCAGATTCCACTTAACCCCAAACGATTTATCAATGCCCATTCAGCTAGTGTTACATCCACTCGGATTCGTGACAACAACGCTGGCACAGTATCATTCATCCTTAACCCTGCTTCTGCCTGCATACATCAAAACGACACATAATTATTCAATGGAACAAATCTCCACGGGTTTTTTCTCAAATTCTCGAAACTCCAACGAATCGATACCGTTTTCTAACCGATCTTGGTTATCTCTAAACGATACTGGTCACTTCATCAAAAATATACCTACCCTGCTTAAAAACATACACCTACGATAATTATTTTGCCCGTTTACTCCTATCTATACCTAAAAACATACGTGACCACCCTGCTTACCTACCCCATGGCACTCACCCCATCCCAAACCCTTGCCTATCACCTTTTCTTTCTCATCTTTACCCACTTACACTTCTCTCATCCTATTCATAAAACATGCAAGAATCAAATTACAACCAAAACGTTTACCTCTTGGGCTGCAGCAGCTTGAGGTGGAACTTGTCTTCCCTCTCATCCCTACCTGCGGGATGCTTCTCCTTGTTCAGCCATGTTCACCACCCTCTTCAAATATAACTTGTCTTTCTACCTTTTGAATCTCAGCCCACACTCATTTCACCTGTCTCTTTCCTCCTTATCACTCAAATTATTTCATGCAATTACCTGTATCAGTCGTCAAACAGCATCGAATTTGCATATTTAACTTGTTGCATGACTCTAAAAATAAGAATACTAAAAATAAGAACTTAAGTTGCCAACCAAGTAGTTCTATTTTTAGGAAAAATAATTCTGGCATAACCGATATCGGTTACATAACCGCTATCGGTCATATAGCTACCGACATCGGTTACATAACCGATATCGGTCATGTGTCCCCTTTTTTGCTTAAACCTAAGCCGTTTCTTCGTTTTTGCAAATTTTTGTGGCGCCCGCCTCTTTTTCCTGCATAACAACACCATTATCAATATTTGTCATCCAAATCACATATATATATACATCAAACCCATCAGCATACACAACATGTGAATTAAACTCATCATCTATATATACATACATTCCATTTCAAAATGCCCTCAACAAAAGACATCAACACCATCAATATATAAACCATGTGGATCAAACTCATCATACATTCAATTTCACAAACCATCAACAAAATACTTAAAACATTTTAAACACAACATATGGGTCAAAATCCTCATATATATATATATATATATATATATATATATATATCAAAGGTTTCAAATATACAACTTGCCTTGCATAGGGGCCTCTGTGATCTCATAATAATACAAAGCCAAAGCCACGCAGCCGCAATAATTGACAAAATATCGACTCGGCTCGCAGGCCAGTCTCTCATATGAAAAATATACTCGCTCGCGAGCCCGGTATCAATCGATGCAACCCGTACTCGGCTCGCAGGCCGGTATATACAATAAATGAATAAATAAATGGATACATCATATGTGGGCACGCAGGCCTCTATAAACATAACCGGTTCGCAGACCAGTGCCTATATCTAATGTACACACAAAAACATCTAACTCTGACCCAGGGATATCTCAACTCTCCCCACCGCCCTCGGCACCTCTCCCTGTGGGTCCTGGCCCTAGTTCCCACCTCCTCCCTGTCACCGACCCACCAACTATAGCTGCACCACCCTAGGATCTCTGACTCACGAGGTCTCCGCTCTATGCGCCACATACGGCTGATAGTCAGCCCCAGTACCATCAAGGACGTCCTGATAGTACCGGGCCTCCACTCTCACCTCCATATAACGAGCCCGTGCCACCATAGCTGCTGGGGCTTGTCCCCCGACTCCTAATACCAATGGCCCTTGTCCTACCAATACACCCATGTACTGTGGCTATGCTGGTGGTGGTGGTACCTATGATCGTGGCTGCACCGGTGGCACTACTACTATACACAATGGCCGTGCTTGCTGCATTGGTGTGCTGTGCACAGTGCTTGCAGCACCTGCACTGGGCTAACTGCCCCTGTAAGACACCTATATGTTCCTGTGTAGTAGCAAGCTACCCCTGTAACAACTGTACCTGTCCCCTGAGCTGGTCCCTCTCTACTCTAATAGCCGTTAAGTCTGGCTATGCGGGCTGTGCTCTCCTCGCAGCTCTCTCCCCTGCCCACCATACCAAAAATGCTCCTATGCGCAGCGTCATCTACAGTATCATCTGCTGGCCTCTCGGCTACCCAATCTAGGTCCATGGGCTGTGGTGCAGGCAGTGGGGCCTCTACATCATCCCTCCGGTACTGAGGGAAGGGAGGTGGCTCATCCTGTCGTAGCCCAATCTACCGTCGTCGTACCCTCTCCAGGGGTATCCACTCATGCTCTCCCGGCCTCCGTCCCGCTATCCAGAATGTATACTAGATCCACCGCAACTATGATCGGGCTCCTCCGTGGGGCTGATGACCTCTGTAAGGCCTCCATACAATATCCAAGGCAGTCATGCCCTCTAATACATGCCGGTAATACGCTACATCCCGTCCGGTGAGAACTGCTCGTGGCTGGCCCACGACCCCCAGCCACCTCTGAAAGCCATATCTATAGATCACCTATGGCCCTGGCTGCTGGGGCAGCCCTACTGGTCGAATGCATATGATATGCTCATATGCCCAGCAATGTAACAAGAATGTAGAACAAATCCCGAATCGCCTCATCCGGCGGTAGCCCCACGCCTTCTCTCTTCTATAAGCGCACTGTATACTTTGGTGCCCACACATAACATGTATGCTCCACCATTTCGTGTAGTACCCCCATCGGCCCGTGGAAAGAGGCCTCCCTCGAGTCCGGGAGGGTGAAGCATGTGATGCCGATCATCATTAACACGACGATAAGTCATGTTTCATGTCTATGGGCACGATACATGTCCCCATAGGCAATGCTCGTCTTGGGATAAGTCAATAAGCACGGCTACATCCTGAATACCAAAATGCTGTCCATGGCTGTCTCGTATCTACACGGAAGATTACCTCTCCATCAATCGGTAGTCTAAGGATGCAATACACATCCTCCAGTGTGTAATCGTCATCTCTCCCGTCGGGAAATGGAACACATTGGTCGCCGGATCCCATCTCTCGATGAGGGCAACCATCAGACTGTGATCCCTATCTATCGCCCTATAACACTGGACTCCACCGAGTCCCACCTCGCGCATGATGGCCCACTGCGCTGCGGACACGTGTGGCCACATCCGTCTCAACAACGGGGGCATCCTATCCCGCATCGTCAGCTGCTGACGTGCCTGCAAAACCAACTCACTGCATTAGCCCTACTCTTTATCACAACAACTCCTTTAACCCTCTATACCCCCTTTTTATCCACCCGACCACACCCCGACTCTATAACACACATCTACACCCACCTATCTTCTACAATATCCCCCTCCCTCTTCACACCCAAAACACAAAACCCAATAATAAACAACAACAAACAACACAAAACAACAACCCCAACAAGAACCTAATACCCAAAACCACAACAACAACCAAACCAAACCAACACTAAACAATCCTAAGGACCGGTACCGGTCAACCATGACCGCCACCGGTCCTACCTCAGCATCTCTCCACCGACGCCGGTCGCCATACGACCGACGCCGGTCAATTAGCAAATCACCTCCAACAAAGAAAATCGTGACCGATGCCGGTCACTTAGCGACCGACATCGGTCACTGTAAAATCCCGGAGCCGAACCCGACGCGCCCCCCCACATCCATTTTGCCTATTTCTCTCTATTTACCCACCCAAACATCCTAAAAACCTACCCACCCTGCCGCCTTGACCTATTTAACCCATCTATCCTCTTCATTTTTCAAATAACTTCAATTTATTCATTATTTTATCAAAACATGGATTCCTACCCAAACCCCCAAATATAGCTTAACAACATCAAATTCACACAATGAAGGGTTTCGAACCTACACTGCGAAAACACGTCATCGTGGTGGGATGGATGGTGGTGGTCCACCTGGTCCAACACCTCCAGCTCCTCCTGGCTGTGCCATGGCTCTCAAACTCCTCTCTTTGGGTCCTCCACCAATCAAATGCTGCCTCCTCCTCGCTAGGGCCTACCAATCACTCACTTCTCCACTCGAATAGTGCCACCTCAGCCGACAAATGCACCAATCTCAACAATAGACCTCAAACAACTAAAATTGGTTTTCAAATTGACAATATGACAATGACAGTGTATTTTTTTTTTTTTTATAGGTTTTTGACCTATAACCAATCTTTATTATAGTATGCCCTAAAGAACCGGTTTCGGTCATCTAACGATACTGGTCATAGAGAATCGATATCGGTTTAATCCCACATTTTCCCCAATTTCTGCCCTTATTTACTAATCACCCTTTCTCACAACATCACCTATATCCACCTTCGCTTGAAAACCCTTTGTTAACTTCATTGGCCCACTTCACGGCCGCAACCAACCATTTGGCCCGACCCAAGGCCACAACCAACCCATTTGGCCCGACCCAAGGCCGCAACCAACCATTTGGCCCGACCCAAGGCCGCAACCAACCATTTGGCCCGACCCAAGGCCACAACCAACCCATTTGGCCCGACCCAAGGCCGCACCCAACCATTTGGCCCGACCCAAGGCCGCACCAATTAAATACCTCACCCAAAATCAACAAATTACAATTTTATCCACCCATCATGTAGCTTTTTGTTCAATCGAGCTCACCTGTTCGTGTTTTAGCATGATTAGGGTCCTTGACTTGATCAGTCGACCAACTTTGCCTAGACCAAGACCGTGACATTTATCTCAACCAAACCAACCATTTGGTACTGTCGAACATGCCTAAACGTTCCTGTACCTTACCCGTTATATCCCCTGGAGCTACTTCCTATGCCTTGGATATCGTGGATTATATAACCCTTGTTTGGATAAACTATTGACCTTTGCCTATGAATTGCTTGTTTGCTCTTCAAAATCATGTACCACTGGTCGCAATCGCATTTCAACGTGCGTCTCGCTTCCTTGGACCTACCCCACCATCTTACCATCATCTCAACACCATTTCCCTTTATCAACCCTACCCCCGATTTCACACTACCTCAATCTGTGCTAGATTTGAGGGGATTACCTATACCCTTAACAGGGTAACCACTTCTTAGTATCATGTCCGTGCACTTTAACAAAGACAAGCTACATGACAACAAGGGGCTATTGTAGAGACACCAAATTTGTGTCTTACAACCCCTATGCCCCGCATTTCATTTCGCAACCTAACCTCATCACCTAAACCTTACACAATTATTTATTAATTACCTTATAATTAATAAATCCACATCGCCATACCATGTCACTCATTTTGCCACCTCATCATGACCTAGTCTCGAACCCTAAACTAACCTAATTAAGACCTATAACTTGGTCCACATCCACACCCATGACTAATTACTCCTCACCCGCACCTAAAACCAACCTCATAATGACTTGACCAAGCCCACAACTAATCCCTTGGGAGAAAAGGAGGGAAAGCTGGCTATTTTACCAAAAATAGCCCACTTTGACCTGACCGATACCGGTTTCTACTTGACCACCGTCGGTTGCGTAACCGCCATTGGTTCCCTGTAAATGACCACTCCCAACCAAAAACAAAGGGTTGGATTTTCGTGGATCAAAAATCAGAAGTCATTGGAAGGATCTGGAATTTTACTTGGCTGAACAGAGACAAGTGAAAAGGAAACAAGAGAAGTTTGCAGAGAAGGACATCAAGCCCAAGACTGCAACTGAATAACCAGATTCCAGTGACACTCATCCAAGTATCAAGAGAGGAGATAGCTCATCTTGGATTGTCAGATCATCCTACTTGAGCCCTGTCTTAGTCATCACAGTCCCAGAACCTACATTTTCCATCAGGAACTAGTAAGTCTTATACGTTCTTTTAATAACATTTCTTGAACTTCTGAATCACATCCATCATAAGTCTATTCCTAGATCTACTACCCAGCAACACACTACATCTAACTATCATTCCTCCACCCTTACATTACCCCAAGAACACCCCCTTATTCTCTCGAGTCCTTCTCATCACCCCATTACCCAACCCCACCCATTTATCAGCCTTATAAAACAACACAACCACCTTACAACCAACCTTCACCAAAAGCCCCTAAAACATTGCCCCTACCGATATCGGTTACCACCAACCGGTACGATTCTGTGACCGGCATCGGTCACCTTGATTCTAAACCAAGACCAGCCCTTTCTCTATTGTTCTAACAAGGTAAACAAATTGTAATTGGACAATAGCTTATTTGTTAGAATTTGTGTTAATTCATATTAGCAGGGGAACTGACCACCTTCGAAAGGAAATTTTATATTTCCTGGGCCCAAGGCAGTTCCCTCATTTATTATCTAATTAAAATCTGGTGGTCTTGTATTCTTACTTGCAGTAGTCCTTCCCAGAAAAAAAGGAGTTCTTCGCAGTCAATCTGATCTTTCTCTACGGTACGCGCACACCCTCTCGACATTCAACAGGTATTCCTCCTAGCTTCCAACCCTTATCTTTTCTCAAAGGAATGAAAGGATAGAAGAAACTCTATTCCAAAAAGCTGAAACATTCCTTGTGAAAAACTTAGTGACCTTCCATTCATTGATAATTTATCCTATGATAAACCCATGGATGCTTTCAAAAGTGTCTTCAAAAGATAGGGGTAATCATCAAGCCTAGTGAAGGGTGTGATGTGATTTCTAAATAACTTGAAATGCCTACAAATTTAAAGGTAATAACATGAGTTGGATAGGACTAGACAATCAAGAATCATTGAGAGTCTAAATTAGAATGTCATTGCATCTGGAGACCTTCTCAAGAATTGGAGTAATGTATATGGATAGACATTCTCAAAATATCAATAGATGAAAGGCATCAAATTGTGATGACTCTCGGGTGTTTTAACAGGGGAGAAGACTAAGAAGTATAGAAGAATGTAGTAAGTGCATGATAATATAGAACTAGTACAAAGAGACCATGAGGAATAAGAAGCACAAGTAAGGTAAATACACATATACACATTGATAAATTGAATGAATAATTACTCGATTAGGTAACTCGTTTATATACATACATTATCTAAATATAGATTTCCAAAGTTTGATGCATATTTTACATTGAAAATGCTAGTACATGTACATCACCAATAAATGAAAAAATAATCCATAATGCCTTAAATATTGTCAAGTGCGCATCATATTAGTTTCATGCAAAATAATTTCAGAAATGTAAGTTCTCATACAAAATTATCAAGTTCCAAATAGTATTTTAATGTGCATAATAAATACAAAAATTCCCAAATAGGTCATATACCATCAAGTTCAAATGTCATATAGGAATACATACAATGCCATGCACATAGGCATACAAAAACAATGTCATGTAAGACATATATATTTCCTACTCATCAAAATCTATACCTCTCTTGGCCTTGCTTGAAGAATGCCCTCCCTTAAATGAAGATGGAGATCTATGAGATGACTTTGGATCATTCCAGCCCATGCTTCGAGTCCTCTTCCACCAAATACTTGCTCGTAGATGAGCCTCAGTAAATACAAAAATGTTTTTGTCAAAACTTAATTTATATATGTTTTCAACATGTATTTAAGACCATGCTAGAATGAAATTATTTACATAAATACACAAACTTACCGCAAGTTGTTGATCACGCCAAATTTTCATCTCATGCTCAGATGAGTCATCGGGAGCTCCTGTAGTATGAACGGGGTATGAAGACGACGAGATGGAGGAGTATGTGCCCTTGAAGTCAAAATGGAGGGGGTTAAAGTTCCCTACATACACATAAGATCAGAAAATATAACATCAGAATTAGTGAAAATAGAACTAAGTAGATGTATGTACATAATGACAATATTTTAACTAATTTTATCAATATAGAACAATTGTTTTTACCCCACCATGCCTGTGAATAAAATGAACACGATTGCTACCTGTCACAGGTAACTCCTGCATAGACATAATGAAGGACATTATTAACATAATTTAATAATTCTACAATGAAGTACATTACTAACATGTAATTTAACATAATATGAATTACACGAGAAATTTAACAAAATTTACGTGTTGTTTGAATACTTAAGTGAGTTGCTGCACAGATGAAATCGCAGTGGCAACACCTTTATCTACTTTTCGCAGAGATGGTGGGGTGTATATTAAAGTCAACATCTTTATCAAACATGTATATCACGTGAGTTAGATGGACATACAAGAACATACATATATTTGACTTCAAAACTAATATATATACTTGTAAATACACACACACACACACACACACACACACACATGAATGTGAAAATTTTACATAATTAACCTTCTAAATTACCTCTCGTGAATGTATGTGTATGCATGGTGCTCACCACCTATGGTCAAGATGAATATGTGACTCCCAAGCACTACTATAATATCAATGCATATACATGTACAAATACAATTTTTTCAAAAATTTAACATATATAAGTAAATCAAGTACTCCAAACTTTTGGTAACACACATTAAAAAACCTAACAAATTTACTCCGTGAAGGTGATATCGATGAACGTAATCTAAATGTCTCATTCAAAAGGACATCTCGACATAGTGAAATTATCATGTGCACCCTTAGCACCAGTGTGCACCAAAATCAATCTGCGCATGAAAGTATCATCCTCCTCAAGCCCCAAACATATGCTACCACATGACGAGAAAAGATGTGGCCTCATGCTAGTACTCCCTGAGGGAATACTTTGTGTACCTCCGCAAGCATCTAACTCAAAAATATCCCTCGTATGTCAAATAAGGGTCACAGATAGCCCATGAAGTGCGTGGAGTGTATCAATCTCTATTGTCTCCTTCACTGCTTGAGGGACAATCTCAGGGTGAGGGGGCTTCTATGCGAGGAATCTACCCTGTTGAATAGGTGCACATTGTGCACCTGGTCGATCATGTGTAGATCCTTTTCCTCGGCCCTAGAAATCTTAGAAATCAAAATAATTTGGGATCTCATTGAGGATAAACTTGAAATAGAGTTTCCTCATAAAGTATAGTGGCACCTCGTTGTTATTACAAGGTGGAAAATCAAACACCATCCACCATTAGTCCCAAAAATTATTTTTAATCAAATTATTATTGCACCAATTGATGGAAAAACATTTACATGGCAATGAAACAGGAAAATTAGTGTGGGGGTCCGTGAATAAGGCGCATATGAGGTCTTTTGAAATTTATTTTTTCTTTACATTCACATATGGCATTTTTCTCGAATAATAAACCCTACAAACCTCTCTCGTAAGTTGTCTAATGATTAATTTTCCTCATTAGTACATCAACTTGAATAAGTAATGCCTCCAATGTGTTTGCAAGAGAGGTGCGGTGGGGGTTTGTAGATTGTGAATCCCTCATTGTTTTGATTAAATCCTTAATTTCAATTTTGTTTTCAACTATGTGGGCTGCTAAATATACTTAACTACCTGGGGGATGTTGAGTAATTATGGGAGTGTCATGATGGATGATAGGAATAGTAGGGTTTAGTTGTGGTTGATTCCCTCGACCTCTAACTATAACCATAAAAAATGTGTATTCAATTCAAATTTTAATCTATAATTATCATATTTCAATGAAATTTTGAGAAAATAATTGTGCTTACCTCTTCTTCGTGGTGCCATCATTGATTCAAATCTTCCCGCTAATTCAGAAATGATCCTTTGAGCTTGAGATCCAACTGAATGAAAAAATGTGAGGGCATGGTTAAGCTCTGAAACTCGCGTTTGAGGGAGATAAATTGATAGAGTCTCGGGCCTCTTTTTTTCTTTATAGTAGGCACAATGCATACATGATATGCATCGGTAAATCCCAAACCTAAAAATTTAAAATGTGATCGCATTATAATAGAACGCATACATGTTTTTCTTTTTTCAAATTTTTGTCCACTTTTTGGCCCCCCAACTTCGTGCACTTACCCACCAAAGATGACATAATTACACAACTACTAAGCATGAAGCATTGTCTATGATCTATGTGTTGCACAAGTTTAGGTAGTTTCATTGGTAACACCATTCATATTCTACACAGACCACATGGCATTGAAATACTTAGTCAACAAGCCCATTCGCAAGGGTGCATATGAAGTTTGGTCCTATTATTTCAAGAGTTTGAGTTCACAAAGTGGTCGTAAACCTGGGAAAGATAAATTCAAGACCTGACCACTTATCAAGGATTAACTTGGGAGAGGATGCATAAAGCATTGAGGATACCATGCTAGACACACAACTCTTTAGGTTGTAGTGTGCACGGGCTCAAACTTAGAAGATATCGCAGTTGTTCTTAAAAATAGGTGTGGCCCCTAAGGGATGAAGGCTCTGAGAGAAAGCGCTTAACAATAAGTGCCACACCTTACATGTTGATTAGTAGGGACTCGTATAAGTTAGGTCATGATGAGGTTCTCACTGACCTTTGGTGTGTATTAGAGCATGAGCATGTGGAAATTATGGAGGAAGCGCATGGTGGGATTGCATGAGGACACTATGTAGGAAATTCTACCACGCGGAAGATTTTATTAGCAGGGATTTGGTGGGAAACCATCTACAAGGATTGTATTGAGTTTTGCAAAGCATGTGACCATTTTTAGCACCTTGAAAACCTAAAGAGAGATGAAATGCCTTTGCGACCAATAGCCAATGCTAAACCATTTGAAAAATGGGAAATTGAATTTGTAGGGCCAATTGTACCAGCCGCATGAAGGACTGGTTCACGGTATATCATCACTTACATTGATTACTTGAAATGGTGGGCGGAGGCAAGCACTGCAAAGGATTGTACCACAACAACAACTCCTATATTTTTGTGGGAAAACATAATCAGCAGTATGGTTTCCCTTTAATTTTAACAAGTGATAGGGGCATACACTTTGTCAATGAAACAATCAGATTCTCTTAGCAAAATTTATGTTGGCCCATCATAAGACTACCCCATATCACCCTTAAGCAAATGGAACTACTAAGGCATTTAACAAGATACTAAGTCATACTTTAACTAAGATTTGTGACGTTGAAGAAAAGATTCGGATGAAAAAGTATCATCTATTCTATGGGAATACAAGACAACCTACAAGAGGTTGAACAAGGCCACACCATTTCAATTGGTGTTTGGTGCGGAGTTTGTTTTACTAGTGGAATTCATGTAACCATTGTTGCATATAACACACATAGGAGGGTTAGCTGATGAGAAAGCACTGGAATAAATAATTGATAAGTTGATGCAGTTAGACAAAAGGTGATCACTTGCTAGATGGATTCGTAAGATAGAAAAAGAAATAAAAAAGGAATGGCATGATCATCATATTAATAACAAGAATTTCAAGGTTGGGTAGATGGTATTATTATATGATTCTAAGTATTTGTGTCATCCTGGAAGTTGAAATTCCATTCGTTGGGTGCTTTCTAGTTACAAGTGTTGGATGGGATGAGGTTACTGTGTCACATAAATGGGAGTAGGTTAAAGCCCTACAATAAATATGTTTTCTTGGTGTTTGTAATAAGGCGGTATTTCCAGATAGCTTAGAATTTCCCTTTATGCTTTTCTTTCTTATGAGTTCCCTTTCTCAATGTTTGTTCCTTTCTTTTTTGCTTTTGCACCTTGTACTATGGTAACCAAATTATTTTTCCCGAGGTTGTGTATACATAGAGGACCGCGCATCTATTTTAGTGTGGGGTGGAGGGATACAAAGTATAGGTTTGTAATACAAGTTTGAGCTGTAGTATAAGTTGTGGTGAATGGCCTGGTTAAAGGATAAAAAGCGTGTAAGGTTAAGAATCATGTAGAGGAGAAGTGGAAAAAAATGGTTGGTGTCAAGAAGGCTTTGTAGAAACCATGTACGAAAGGATGAAGATCACAGGGAACAACATTAGGTAGGTGAGGGAAAATTGGGTAAAGGAAAGAAGAAGTGCCTTTGCACTTTGTAGATGCACACGTAAGAGTCTTTGGTTGGATTGGATTTTTGTGCACCCAAAGGTTATAAAGGGTTTTTTGCATAGGATTTGGTGCGTGGGTAAAAGAACTTAAAGTCAGCTTAGTGGAAAAAATTGCATTTAATGTTAAAGTGTATTGGTAGGTGGTAAAGAAGCAATAACTATAAATACAAGGTCAGCAAGTAATTTGTTACCTTCCGATTACGAAGTGAAAGAATGTCTTGTGAACTAGAGTATCCAGATAGAAATTTGTGTGAAGAAAGGAGAACCCGAGAAATTTGATTGAGCATCTAGAGTAAATCTACAAACCAGAGGGAGTAAATGGGTGTGAGGAAAGTTTTGTGAAGAACACTTTGTCTTATGGAAGGATTTACCAGCTTAGGGTTTAGCTACTAGGGCATGTAGAAAGAAGGATTCATTTCAGAGTTGAAGATTTGGAGTGAGATTTGGGATTGAGCAGAGTAGTAGAGTAGAGCAAGAGGAAGGATTATTTAAGTTCATCTGACTAAAAAAATATGGCACCCAGAAACTAACCATTTCACCAAATAAAACAAAGAGCAAGGGAAAGGGAAATAAAATAACTACCATCACGAGCACCAATCAAGAATGGTACGGATAAATGTAGTATGCGAGATAGGGTATTGTTAGGAAAAGAGTGGGATTCATAGTTATGAAATATGGCCGTAAGTGATTATAACCATCGCACTAGCACAATGGAGAAGGAAATGGTGTTGGAGTTGTTCTGACCAACTAACAATAGGATGTCAGATGAAATTCCCATTTACAACGATGAGGTGAAGTTAAAATTAGAGAAGGTTGGATTATTACAACTTTATGAGTTGCCATACATTGGAAATCCTAAGCTCCTTTACCAGTGGTTAATGTCACACATACATGAGGATCATTTTTATTTCATGGGGCAAAATATACAAATCACACCATAACTAATAGCCAAGTTCACATGCCTCATTTGTGAAGGAGATAGCATAGATGATGATCTAAGTGACAAGGAGGCTATCAAGGAGACTGTAACCACATATGACTATAAGAAAGGGTCATGATACTTTGACATCACCGAGATTCTAGACCGAGTAATGAGGATGGCCGTGCACTTGGTCACCAAGCTTAATGATTAGCAAAAATGGACACAAGTAAACATGGCTTGGCTAAATGTATACTAAAAGATATCGAAGGAACCATCTACAACTTTTCCACTTTCATCGCGGATGAGATTATAAGTAGCATGTGCGGTAGAGAATATATTCTTTGGTAAATTCCTCCTCACCATTGTATTTTTAGAGATTGGAGTGCTCAATGGGCCGAGAAAGTTTGTTTGGGAATATCTAAGAGGATACCTCTCTTGTAAAAAGGTTTGCAAAAATATACTTGTGAAACCATGATGATTGCTCACAAAGCACGCCCGAAGAAGTGGTATAAGAAAATGCATGATGCATTTGGGGCTGAGTGGAGGATCCCAGAGTAGTTTCCCATGCTCATGAATGGAGAGGAAAAATTTGTAGTGTACCAACACTTCTACATTAGGAGATGGGAATATGATTCCATGGTGCAAGCTACCCTTCTCCTTCGTCGCGTAATACTTCCAAGCCGGAGTTAATCGGTTTAAAGAAGCCAAGAGACTAAGGTTCAACCTTAGTGAGGTAGATATAGACCACCGTGAGCTATGCTGAAATCTCACCTACCTAAAGAAGCACACGTACATAGAGAGATATGTCTCCTACGAGATATAGATGATGAATCCTTTAACGTTGCCGATTGCAGGAAGGACCGCAGCAAGGGTATCTCTACACATAAGGCCAAAATTTAAAATAGGTGCTTACTTGGAGAATGTATTCTCCATCCATGAATACCCTATAGTAAGGAAGAAGGTTACGCCTAGGAAGAGAGAAAGAGAAGAGGTGAAAAAGGCACTAGGTGTTCAAATAGCACAAGTAGTGATTGCGTCGGAAGCAAGTGTTAAGCCTAATACTTACACACAAAGGAAGAAGTCTCCATTCAAGGAAAAAACCCTAGAAGAAGAGGCACCAAAGCATGAAGAGCCCCTCACCTAGGAGGGATTGCCATGGAAGACATCACCTATCAAAGAGAAGGAAAAGGAAGAATCTCATGTACTAGAATCCCAAGTAAGAAGAAGCGAAGGTGATGATGAGGTAGATTCAAAAGAGATGGAGAATCTAAATTCCTAAATCAGAAACATGGATGATGATGATGAGATAGAGGAAGGTGAAGACCATCAAGTATAAGAGATACATGATTCTAAGGAAGAAGGGGATGAGGAGTATAATGAACTAGATGAGGAGAAGGAGGATGAAGAAGAAGCGAGGTCCTATGCAAGGGGTAGGCGGGGAAGAAAATACAAAGGATCAAAGGACCCCAAGACTCACGAGGGAATAAATAGACAAGGACATGGAGAAATAAGTGGTGAAAATGATCAACAACCTGGTAGAATAAGAGGTTGAATGTAATGCAGATGTGGTGATGAAGGAAGTTGAGGAGGAAATAATTGGAAAATAATATGACAACATAGGAGGAGATCCCAGTTTGGCTCTAAGCTTTCCAAGGGCCACATGCATAGGGAGGAAGAGAATAGAATAAGTGCAAGGGCTACATCGATTATCCAAATAAGGTGTTTCACGCACGCTTCCGCAACATCGTACCAATGGAACAACTCTTAGCCATGGATTCATTTGATGAGGAAGGTGCATACCCTCAAACAAGGAAACTACTATAATGGGAATTTGAGTCGACATTGATGAATCCAAATTTTAAATAAGCTAAGGAGCATTGTTGAAGGTGTAAAAATAAAGGGAGGAAACCCCTTAGTAAAGGCCCAACAGCTTATCGATGACCAAATATGCAATGCACTTAACAAATTCTTAGTTGAGGTTGAATCCGTGCTCTTGGAATAAATAACAGGTGAAGTTCCTAGGGGCAAAGATGGAGAAAAAGGAGGAAGAGCTCCTTGAGAAAAGCAAGGACCTGAAGCAAGAGGAACTAATCAGCACTTAGTTAAGGCATGAGTTAAAGGATGAGAAGGTAAGAGTGCACAAGGCATACAAGAAGATAGAGATGATCACGTATGCCATTGTCTTAAAGCATCCAAACTTAACACCACCCGCATAAAAGTATGGATCATCCTTGCAATTCCTAGAGGACTTGACCCACATACTCATTATAGAAAGGTGACCTCTTTACTTGGAATCCACAGAGGAGACATTGGCATTCCAAGAAAAAAATAAGATGAAGTCCAAGACAACAAGATCATCATTGATGTAAAAGCCACCGCGTAACTTCCTAAGGGTGCCTATGATAACAAAGTGTGGATAGGATAGGGATAGAGTGGAAAGTATCTTGGTTGCCACCCATGAAGTGGAACTCAAGGAGTTATAAGAAAATAAAAAGGGGAACAAGGCTAAGTGAGACAAAATCCTAGCCAAAGTAGAAAATAAATTAGAGGCCATTGAGACCTTGTGGGGCTCAATCAAGAACAGATGAAGGAATTGTACCCCCAAATCACTCGGAGGATGGATGTGCTTGAGGATTTGGGAAAAAAATGGAGGATATTATAGAGACAATGAGTGCTAAGGGGAGGAGCTGATTTTTGAAGAAGTGAGCACCTGGTGGGTGACCTCTATCAGCAAGAAGCTCGAATGAGGTCGACACTTGGGGAAAGTTAGAACAAGATTTAGGGAAGGATTTCCCTCTCCTCTTTTAGAAGTAAATTTCCCCATTATTTCATTCTTTTCCCCATTTCTTCATTCCTTTATTCTTCTATTCCAACCATTTATACAGATCTCCATTCTCTATTTATTTATTAAAGAGTGTTTCGAGACGGAGAACATGTGTAGTGTGGGATGATGTTGGGCCCCAAAATATCAGCTAAGTACAAGATGGCACGTGGGCATGTGGGACCTAGTCGAAGAAGGGCGAGTGGGTTGAAGGCGCCCATGGAAGGGTTCAGATCATTTTGCAGATCACACGACATGTGTGCACAAGGAAAAATAGGTTTTTTACTTAGTCACATTTGACATCCCATGTAACACATGGGAAAAGCATGACCCTTGTGGATAAGGAGCCAACCTAGTGACTATGGGATCAAAAAGGGAATATTCTACGAATGAAATAGAAGGTTCTAGAATACATCATTGCAAGAGGAGTGGAGAACTCATATCTATGAAGGCATACTCCCATGGAGGAAAACTTCAACACTTGACAACCGATCGGTAACTTATGAAAGCAATGGCGGTGGGTGCTAAGGTTATAAATACAAGCTCCCGATAGAGTAAAGGGGGATATAAAGATAAAGATAGTCGTGGAGAGTGCGGAGGAGAGAAAAGAGAGTGAATACCTATATAAAATGAATGGAGGATGTTATGGGTTAGGGATTAGGAGAGCTCTGTAAGTAATGGCACCGGGTTCATTTTAAGAGACCTCTTGGAAATCGGAGGTGGAGAATACCTGGCGAATATCCCCGGAACTGGTTTCGCGGGAAGGCAAATTTTTTGGGGGTTGTATGAAAAAATTTCACCTGATTGTCAAGTGGCGCGACAGAAGGCTGCAGACGCGCGACAGGAGATTTTGCTGTCGCGCGTCAACAAAATCTCTTGTCACGCGTCTGCGCAGCCTCTGACCTCTGCTTTCTCATCAAAAATCTCCATGTCTGAGGTCTTTGTCACGTGTCAACTCTGCACTTGTCTCGCGTCAACAACCCATTTCCTGTCGCGCATCCACTGTCTGAATATACTGTCGCGCGTCAACACTGCCCTTGTCACGCATCAACACCTCCTCTCACGTGTCACCACTACCCATGTCACACATCACCACTGCCCATGTCACGCGTCAATACCTCCTCTGTCACGCGTCACCACTGCCCATGTCACGCGTCACCACTGCCCATGTCGCGCGTCACCACTGCCCATGTCGCGCGTCACCACCACCGCCCATGTCGCGCGTCACCACTACCCATGTCGCGCGTCACCACTACCCATGTCACGTGTCACCACTGCCCATGTCACGCGTCACCACTGCCCATGTCATGCGTCACCACTGCCCATGTCACGCATCAACACTGCCCATGTCGCGCGTCAACACTTCCTCTGTCACGCATCACCACTACCCAAGTCGCGTGTCAACACTTCCTCTATCGCGCATCGATCTGGTGTTGTCGTAAGGCGTCAACAATCATAGGCTAACAGTAATCTGAATCTCTGGTGCTTAAGGGTATGTGAGTTAAAATTTCATAGTATTGGTAATTTGTTAAGCTACTTGAGGTATACTACCCAGCGAATCAGCTAGGTTTTTATAGGAGATGTTTTCAAATGAAGGCGAAGCCGACCCCCCAGAAAAAATATACTATATATTTTAGGTGAATAGGACATCGACCCACTCCCAATGATTCACCTTTTCAAATTTTCATAAAATGAAATTTTCGCCATATTACGAATATTCACCGCTAAAATTATCCCTAAATGGCACATCTAGAGGGATGGATTTTCATTCTTTTTGTTTATGTAATATGATAAGCATAATATATCTCTAATGCATGACTTTTCTCTCCACAGCTTATATGATGATCTCACATTACCTCAAGGGATTGTAATGTGGATTATTAAACATGTTAATATGAATATAAGGCTCTATTAGAAATCATCTATGTGTTCGGAAGAATACTACTTATGCATTTCCTTTTTGTATGAACCATTTCCTTATGATGCTTGTTATTTCCCTTTCTGGATGCAATGAGATAACAACTCATTCTAGGTTGTTAGAATGTTACAAGGTTCTATTATTCTCATTTCCATTTGAATATCTGTTATAAGATGGTGCATTCTCACAATACTCACATAAAGAGAGACTCGATGCCCATGTGTGCCTCGGTGAACGCCCAACACCCGCTAGGTGATAGGCCGACGCGTGCATGAGATTAGACTATTGGTCTAGGGGTATAAAATATGACTACAATTCATATGGATGTATGTGATTACAAAGTCAAGAGGGATAATGTATCTGATTTGGATAAGTGATAGATGGCTCAAAGGAGAAAAGATGATGATGGATATATGTGCTTACAAAGGCAAGTAAGATAATGTATCTATTTTGGATAATTGATAGATGGCTTAAATGAGCAAAGATGAGGATGGTGTTATGCCTACAAGTGCAAGATGAGAAATTTGTTTTATTTAATACAATTGATAAAATGCTAAGGATGGTTGGACATGTCTCGAGGAGCATGATAGGACTAAAATATACTTACGAGACAAAGTGGTTGTCAAGATTTAAGTCCGAATGTTAGAAAGGTAGGCCGTAATGATAAAGGGGCCTAACAGACAATAATCGTCGGTGATTGGATAAATCATTGGTGATTGGGGGTTGATATTCAAAGATTGAGGGAATTGTTGGAAATTACTGTGTAAATAACATAGACTTACAGAATGTGGGATAAAGCTTGATAAATTATTATAATTAGTGAATTAATGAACTGATGATATAAAATAAAGGTACATACCTTGTTGCAGTTGATGAAGGTGAGATAATAGTGTCACCTGGAAGATTAGTTGATTGCAGATGTAGACAAAATGTTGATATGATTTAAATGGCCTCTAATGGTAGAAGAAGAGATGATTTGACACCAAATAACTGCAAAACTAAATGGTGGACATTTTGATGACCTCCAAAGGCTGAAGTAGGATTTCTTGATGTCGGTATGTTGAGAGATTGAAGACTTGAAAAGTACCGGAGAGGAGAGCTGCAGATGCTTGAGGATTTCTTGATTTAAGGCTTCTTGAGACTAACAAAGAAAGTGATTGAATATAATTATGATGAAGAGAGCAATAATACAGTAGGAATGTAATGTAGACGCCTTGAGGAAGGTCTTAAGACAAGTCCATATAACTTTGAGCTAGTCTGGAACTCGATAATTAAAGTTGGGGATCCCCGACAGAAGATGGACTTTAAATAATCACCAGTGATTAACCAAATCATTGGTGATTTCATTCTGTTCGAGATTTGTAAGGAAATAGATGAAATAGTTTTCCAAATTAAGGTTTTGGTTATGATTTTGGGGTAGAACTTGTTTGTTTATTTGCAAACGTGTGATATTTGTTAGGAAAGTATAGAATAGATAGGATTCATTTAGGATTTTTCCTAAGTTAGCATTTAGGGTGGATTCTAGGAAATTTCCATGGTGGTTGGGGAGATTTAACATTTGTAAGAGGATTTTACACATGGTAAGTGTGGTAACATGTATAAAACTTAGGATTATGGGGATATTGATGTTTTTGATTAATTAATTGGAGGGTTATAAGTGTATAACCTAGGTTATGGGGTGTTATGTAGATGTGACTTAGGATTATGTGGGGAAGGGTTATGTAATCATGTCTTAATTTATTAAATAAGGATGTGGAGTATAGGACTTAGGATTATGGGGTGGGTATTAGTGTTTAATTAATTGATAGAGGGTATAGGTTTATAAGTGTATAACCTAGGTTATGTTGATATATTTAATTATAAAGAAGGAATTATGCGAGGTAAGTATGGTGATGATGTTGATGTTGATGTATAAAGATGAGGGGTGTAAATTTTATATGACTTAGGATATTGATGTATTTTGATAAATAATGTGGTGTAATTTAAATGGTATGATAAATGTATGATTTTCATAAGAATAATATGATGTGGTGAGTGTATGGATTTATGTAAGAAATAATGGTATAGAGAAGAAATGAGTGTGTGAATTTTGAGTGTCTACAAGTAAGATGATGCACCAAGAGAATATCATCACATTACTATGGGAATGGATTTGAGAGAAGGTACCAGTGCAGACGGAGTTGAGCACAAGAGGTAGATTATTCATGCAAATCTACCACCTCAAGACCATAAATTTGAAAAATAAATCACACTTGATGCAATTATTGATGGTTTTCTAATGAGAAATACTTTGATCAATATAGCAACTGAGGTAAATGTGTTAACTCTTGAAGAATGGAATAAGATTGGAAGACATGTTGTTGACATATTTGTTGATGGCATGAATTTATTTTATGATGTATGCAGAATTTATATGAGCATTATAATATACCATGGAAGCCAAAAACATATTATAACGATAATAAACAAGAATATATAATATTTTACAGAAGGAAATACATAAATACCATGATATATGTGTAAATATCCACCAATTAGTAGTTGATAATGTAAATAAGTGTTAACAAATGGTTACCATGAGTCATTATGAGTGAAAAGACATAAATTTTTCCTTTTAAAGGCTATATAATGATGTAAAATGAGGGGGAATATAATATCACAAAAATGAGTGAGAAGAGATGATATAATCAAGAATAAGAAAGAGAGAAAATAATGAAAGAAGTGAGGGATATGAATATAATTGATTTAAACATATATTTCGAATGTTATGAAATTGAGATCAATATATATGTGATATACATGGTTTGAGCCATAAATGTAGAGAGTGTTATGTTTATTCATGTTTAATAAAGGATAAATACTTATTTTATAAGAGATAACTACCCTTATTTGTGATGTTAACTCTACCTGGGAAAATTTTAGCTAATAATACCCATAATTATGTCGAGTCTTAGGCCAACATCGGTGTCCGAGCCAGGACTATCTAACTAATATATTTAGGAGGGTAATGGGAGAAAGGAGATAATTTAAAAGGAGGAAAAATTAGAAAAAGACATGAATATGTTTTGAGGAAAAAGTATTAACATGAAGATTAGTCTCGCCCTCTTTTAGAGGGGTTTGGTGCCTGAGGAATGGTGGGGAAAAAAGGGGGGATCGAAAGGAACAAAATTTTCTAAAAAATAAATAGGGAAATAAGATAAAATAAAATATGGATTTATAGAATAGATAGGTCGAAGAAAATATGGAAAAGTAGAGATTGGAGAAGGAAAAGAAAATGAAGTTAGTTATTTATTAGTTGTGGGAATAGTAGTGAATTAGGAAGTGATTATTCTCCCCCAACCATAAGATATTATTGAGGAAATGAAACCCTTATACAAAATTTCATCCCCATGCCATTGGAAGGTGTTATAAAAATGAGGGACTTAGTTCGAATGAAGGAGAGACGGTTAAGGAATTTGATCAAAGATTCAATAATATAGTGCGAAACTAGATGAACCACCAAATGAGAGAAAGAGAGTTGAGTTGTTTATTTATAGATTGTTACCTTATCTAAGATTTTTAATTTAGGGAAAGAGTTCATAAAATTTATGGAAGCATTGGAAATGGCATCAAAACTAGAAGTGGAACCATGGAGGAGAGAGTGTGAAATGGTATTAAAATTGGAGAAGTTACTGTAGAATGAATTAAGGAAACTAAGACAAAGACTTTATCAAATTAATAGAAGAGGATACTATTGGGGATATCAGAGAGATAATGGATATCATAGGGGATATCATAGAGATAATGAAATGGGATACTACAAAGGATACCATGGGAGGTATGGAGGAAATAACTATAATAGAGGAAACTATCATCATTATTATGGAGACAATAACTACAATAAAGGATGGGATGGAAAATATCAAAAATATAGAGAAAATGGTCAATGGAGAAGGTCGATAACATGTTATTGGTGTGGGAAAAATGGACATATACTATGGAACTGTGAGAAGAAGATACATGTTGAACAGATATATTACAAAGAGGAAGGGACACAAACAGAAAAAGAGACCAAAATAATATAAACATCTGAGAAATCTACATCCATAGAATTGATTAGATCACAAGAAGAAAAATCATGGAAAGTAAAGAAGAATCATATGGAAGATAAACTAGAAAACCAAAAAATGGAAAAAGAAGAGATAAGGAAGTTAAATTTTAAGGGAGGAAATGAAACTGTGACATTGTGTGAGGATGTTGCAGAGAAGAGGAAGGAAAATATTGAGAAAGAACAAGAAAGTAAAAAGAAGAAGAACCAAGCAGAAATATAAATAAATGTATAAGATATAAATGTTGGAAATGAAAAGGTAATGAATGAGAAGAATAAAATTAAAGTTAGGTCAAAATATGGTATAATATAATTTTTTTGGAATAATCTGTTTCACATTAGGAAAATCCTCTCCTGTGGTCAGTGTAGATGGAAACTTGGTAATGGGCATGATATTGATTTATAGGATGACATCTGGTCTGACACAAGTTGGGATACCACTTTTAGCTACATCAAAGACAACCTAATTAAAAACTATGGAAAGAAAGTCAAAGACTATATTGAGGTGTTTAGCAACAGAAGGAAATGGAAGCAACTTAAAGTTGATGAGGAAAATATGTAGCCTGCTATTTCCTACATGCAGACTCATCTCTCCCTAATTCATATCAGCCAACATGATAATAAGGATGAGATTATTTGGAAAGATTCCTTTGATGGAGAATATTCTGTTAAATCTGGTTACAACTCTTTTTGCTTCTATTGATAGTGAAATTGAATGGCACAAGCTTTGGATGCCCGAGCTAACCCCTAAAGTAAATTTCTTCTGGTGGCTCATCATCAAGGGTAAGATTCTCACTAATGACAATCTCATCAGGAAAGGTTTCATCATGCCTAATAGATGCTGCATGTGCCAGAAGAAGCTAAAGATATTAAACATCTTTTTCTGCATTGTAAGTATACTTCAAAAATATGGCATCTTATTCTTGAAAATTTCAATCAGAATTGGGTTTTCCCCCATACTTTTCTATAGGCATGGAAGCAATGGAACTCCCCTTATAAGCACTGTATGGTTAGGAGGCTTTGGCAACTAGTTCTCCCTCATACCATGTGGAGAGTCTGGAAAGCTAGAAATGATGTTATTTTCAGAAATACTAGAAAGATATGTACAAAAGTCTTTAATGAAATTATCATTGCAGTGAAAGACAACATTGAAAGATTTAAGCCTCCCAAAAATAAACTTTATCCTGAGGATGAGGAGCACATTCTTGCTACTTGGAACATTGGCACTGATAGCAGTAAATGTAAGGACAACAACATTGATAGATGTCTTGTTATGGATCCAAATTTCTCCCACTACATGGCACAAACTAAACTTTTATGGAGCTTCAAAAGGTAATCCTGGGGATTCGGGAGGTGGTGGGGTGATTAGAGATCACAGAGGCTGCTTTGTTGCCACTTTTTCTAGTAAGATGGGTAAGCAAACAAATCACTACTCGGAAGCTTTAGCAGTGCTTTGGGAATAAGGTTGGCTAGAGATTGTAATATTTCCAATATTATAATTGAGGGGGATTCATTGAACATCATTAATTTGTTAAATCAAAAGAAACCTCCAAGCTGGTCCATCAAGGACTTCATTAATGAAGCTATTGAAATATGCAATGGTTTTGATAACTATAAGATTATCCACACCTACCGTGAAGGCAATAGAGTGGCCGATCGTTTAGCAAATATTGGGGTCAACAATACAATGCAAACTTGGCTAAGTGGTGACCCCCTCCCTACCAAAGTACTTGATGACATCACTAAAGATATACATGATTTTAAACGCAATTATTAATAGATATAGTGCAGATGCTAAGGAGGTGCTTATTAATTGCAAAGTTAAGTTTAATGATGCTCTTAAAATTATGCATGCTTCAAAGGTCCCTAAAAGTAGAGGCAAAGTGTTGAGTCGCATGCGATTAAAAAAATTATATCATTGTGCAAAGGCACAAAAAAATACAAGCACAATGGGGGACCTCCTTGCAAAACCGAACCCATTCATGATCCAACCTAGAAAAATGACACAATTCTTTGGAATTATCTACAAATGGGGGGTATTTCAAATTTCATTGAAAAAATGAAGGGTTTCGACTAGGAAATTTTGGTGAAATTTGCTAATGGGTGGAGAAATCATGTGGTTGAGTTTGGGGATGTCAAGGTCAAGATCTCTAAGGAGCTCATTGCCCAGGTCATAGGGTTGAGCCTAGATGGAGCCAAATTCTTCAACAAACGATTCGACAAGGAGGTGGAGGTGAAAAAATTTCTTGATGAAGGGGAGAACCTCAAGTTTGTTGTGGCTGGCATAAAGGTGACCTCTATACCTGAGCCCTTTGTTGAGATTACACATATGATGGTTAGGTATGTCTCTTTGGAGGGAAGATATGTCACCATTCCCTTGAAACATTTAATTTTCCTCAATCACTTTCGTAGGAATCTTATCGTAAATTTCCTACATTATTTACTAAACTCCTTGGAGAAGTCTATTCTTGAAGTTCAAAAACATACCAGGGTTATTCCCCTTCACCAAGGCCTGATCCTGCTCATCCACCACCATTGCTTCTCCGGCTCTCACCCTCTACCTACTCCCCCTATTATTATCCCTCTCCTAGCTGATAGAGATTTAGACACTGCTACCTTAGACAGAAAGAGGAAAGATAAGAAGGCTAAGGTTACTCTGCCTTCTTCACAGAGAGTTTTGTGTAGTCATAGGGATTTGGAACTTGTGGAGAACTTATTGCACATAAGTAAACCTGTTGATAATTCTAGAGAAGTGGACCTTCTTACCAAGGTTAGTAAGCTTGAAGAGGAGATCAAAGACCTCAAAAATACTCTGAGGAATATGGAAAAAACAAAAGGTAAGAGGAAGCTACAAAATTCTGAGGACATGGATATTGTTGCTGAGATTTTCAAAAATCTTCTTTCACTTGATACTAGGCTGGGAAATGCCAAGGGGCATCAAGATTGCATCCTCTCTACTCTGAAAGGTGTCTATAATTTTATGGAACAACACGTGAGAAGTGTGTGTAGCCTTAGCGACATTCCTAAAAACATTTGGGATTCCAACGAGACTGTGACCTTGCACTTGCTCAGGCGGACATGAACGATCCTTCTCATGCCATGGCCATTGCACTCTTCATCTCTCTCCAGAAAATTAAGGTCAAGATTGATAGGAAGTCAAGTGATGTGGTGCCCAGATGCTACTTTGTTGTGCTGTGAAGGTGTTGTTTTTCAGCGGTTTTGATGTTGTTTTCTTGTTGGGATGCCCTGTTTTGGATCCCTCTTTGTTGTTTTTTGGCCCTTTTGTTCTTCTTTGGATCACTGTCTGGATTGATCATTTTGTTCTCTTTCTACTGATGTATCTGGCTTTTGAGCCTCCATGTTTAAGGCATTTAGCCTTTCTTGGATGGGTTTTCTCCTTCTGATATCTGGATTTTTGAGCCTTTTTGTACACAGGGTATAGTCCCTTCAAAACTATTTATCCTTAATAAAAAAATAGAAAATGAACAAGATGGAACAAAGAAGGATGAGTATTATGATGATAAAATACAAGTAAAACACATCGGATACTTGAGAAGGATATCGATAGATGATGATAGAAAAATTATTCATCTAGTTTTTGAAGGAAACACAAGTATTATAGAATAGAGGGACCAAGATAAAATCTTTGAGGAATAAAGGAACTAGAAAAGAAAAACACCTTATAAAGAATCAAAAAATTGAAGATTCTCAAGATGAATCGATGTAGAGCCTGTCAAATTTAAATTCAATAGAGAGGTCGAGAACACATCATCTAAACTTGGAAACATAGGTGATTTATTCATCAAAACTTGTGTTCAAGCTAAGAGACGATGTTTAGAGTTCAAGACAAAGTTCTTCATCACTTGGTTGTCTAGAGGATGAGACAACGTTAGAAATCATGGATGATGTTGACAAAGTTATTCATATCATGAATTTGTTTTATAATGTTTTCGGGATTTATATGAGTATTATAATATACCATTAAACTAAAAGCATATTAGAATGATAATAACAAAGAATATATAATAATTTACGTATGAAAAAATGCATAAATACCATGATATATGTGTAAATATCCACTAATTAGTAATTAATAATGTAAATAAGTGTCAACCAATGGTTACCACAAGTCGGTATGAGTGAAAAGACATAACTTTTTCCTTTTAAAGGCTATATACTAATGTAAAATTAGGGGAAAGATAATATCATGAAAATGAGTGAGAAGAGATGATATAATCATGAAGAAGAAAGAGAGAAATAAATGTAAGAAGTGAGGGATATGAATATAATTGATTTAAACATATATTTCTGAATTTTATGAAATTGAGATCAATATATATGTGATATTTATGGTTTGAACCATTGATGTGTTGAGTGTTATGTTTATTCATGTTTAATAAAGGATAAATACTTATTTTATAAGAGATAACTACCCTTCTTTGTGATGTTAGTTCTATCTCGGGTAAAAACGAACTAATAAGACCCATAATTGTGTTAGGTCTTAGGCCAACACCTACATTGCATCCATCTTCGAATGTGTTGTACATGGAAAATAAAACTAAGGTAATTCCTATTGGGGTACTAAAGGATGCATCTATTATCATTCAGGGAGCTAAGTTTACTGGGGAATTTGAAGTATTGGAGATTTCCAAAGAAGATAACTTTGTAACATCACTTGGGTGACCCCGATGTTATGTTAACAATGTTGATCTATGATTTAACAAGAGGTACATCAGTTTTGAGAAAAAATATGAGCACATGATTATACATTTGTTTGAAAAGAAGGCATCACCTTATGTTGAGCCCTTGAGTGAAGAAAAACATAATAGAATCTATGCTAAGATGGTGAGCAATATAGAGAATCTAGAACCATCTAAGGCATTATTCAGGTGGGAGGACATGTATTCAATAAAGTGAAATTACTAGTGTTGTTTGTGATAATCAGGCCCATGGCACATATGAATTGGTTGGGCATGAAGTTAAAGGGTGAGTCATTAGGATGATCAGCCGTGCATGGTGAGGCGGTTGGGATTATATTAGGTACCAATATATACTTGTAAAGGGAATTTAGATACATTCTTGCGCATAATGGAGATTTAGTGGAAGAATGAAGGGGATATAATAAATAAGTTGTTATATAGCTTATAAGGGACAATAGTGCGTTGGTGCAAAACACATAGAGATAGCCTTTTTGAATGGCGAGAAGTGAGAATTTCCTTTTCTACTAGGTTTACTCGGAGCAATGTACCTACACAAACATGTGAATTTCATGGTAAGTCTCCTGCCTGTCATCATGTCCATGAGTGTGAGAGATCATGGTTGTAGGGTAAGGAGTCATTACCACCATCACTTTGGGTACACAAGTTCTACTCCAAATTGCATGGTTGTGCATGCGCATGGTATGTCCATGTTGAGTTATAAAGATAAATAGCAAAGTGACAAGAGATAACTACAAGTATGATCTAAAATTTTGATAATTTTTTTACTAAGTGTCTAGTCCATTAAGCATTGTAGATAATGAAGTGCATCAGTTTGGGGGATAACAAGAAGCTTGAAAATATCATGTTAGATCTATTTGGAGAACCTGATCTCAAGGAGCACCTTGATCTTAAGGAAATAGAAGAGATACAGATGGATCACGCTTGGAAAGAAAAATAAAAGGGTAAATTGGTCTATATGATTGATGATGAGGAAGTTGACAATTTGGATGTTATCCACACTAAAGGTGCACACGAGGTGATGGATTCTACAAATGAGAAGGAATGTGTGTACCATGCTCCTATGAAGACAAAGAAGGTTAACATTGGCATTGAGGATGAGCCCAAGGAAGCCATTATTGGGGATTACTAGTCAGAGCAAGAAGTAACAAAGATTATTGAGCTCTTATGCAAATTTCAAGATCTCTTTCCATAAGGTTATCATGAGTTAAAGGGAGTGTACCCTTCTTTAGGTGAGATGAAGATCAAGATGAAAGAAGGTGCATGCCCAGTTAGGAATAGGCCTTATAAGAAGAATCTTAATATGCACGTGAAGGTGAAGGAGGAAATTGATAAGATGTTCAAGCCAAGAATTATTGACCTTATTAAAGAAAGTGAATGGATCAGCCACATGGTCATAAGAATTAAGAAGGATGGGAGAATTAGGATATGTGTGCACTACGAGAATTAAATGTTTCATGTGTCATAGATCCCTTTTCAATAAGAAATCCTTAAAGGAGTTTCTCAAGGCACGAGATATATTCTTTCACATATGGTTTTTTCAGGATATCACCATGTGTGCATCATGAAAGAAGATCAAGAGAAGAAAAATTTCACCGTGGAATGGGGAAATTTTCATATATAATTATTCCCTTTGGATTGAAAAATACACCGAGTAGTGTTCTCGTGCATTATTGTGTAAGCATTTCAAGATTTTATTCACAAATTCCTACAGATATATCTAGATGATTGGATGGTATATGGCTTAGTCAAGGACCATTGTGATAATATGAGACTCATGTTTAAGAGGTGTAGGCAACTGAGCATCTCTCTTAACATTAAGAAGTGCATTTTTTCTACACCCTTTGGGACCTTTCTTGGGCACATCATTTGCAAGGAAGGATTATTGGTAGATCTAGCCAAGATAGTTGTGATCTTAGGCTTAGAGGAGCCTACCAATCAAAGTGAGGTGCATGGATTCTTGGGACACATAGGATACTATAGGAAGTTCATTAAAGGATATGGAAATATTTTTGTGCCCTTGGAAGAATTGTTGAAATCGAAAGGAAATATCATTGGGGTGACGCGCAATAGCAGACATTCAAGAAATTGAAGGAGAGGCTTACTACTATGCCTATTTTGTACTTTCCTCAATAGGATAAGCCTTTTCATGTTCACGTTGATGCCTCTATCATGGAGATTGCGTGCGGTATTGGCACAAATAAGAGAAGGAATTATGGATCATCCTATTTTCTTTCCAAGTAGGAATTTGAAACCCATGAGTAGAATTACACAAAAACTAAGCACAAGGCATTTTCTATGATCTACATGCTATATAAGTTCAGAAAATACTTGTTGGCAACCCCATTTATTTTCTATACAGATCATATGGCACTCAAGTACTTGGTCAACAAGTCTATTTTACAAGGGCACATCTATAGATGGATACTTTTTTCAAGAGTTTGATTTCACCGTTGTTGTGAAACCAAGAAAAATCAATTTAGGTGCTAACCATTTCTCAAGAATTAGTTCTGGTGAGGATGTGCAAAGCATTGAAGATACTATGCTCGATGCACATTTATTTATATTAAACTGCACAACCACATAATTGGAGCATATTGCAGTGTTCTTACATACCGGCATGATGCCTGAAGGAATGAAGTCATTAGAAAAGAAGTAACTTGCAATACACCCAGTGCCTTATTAGTTTATTTGATGAGACTTGTACAAGTTGATTGTGATGATGTTATTTATTGTTGTGTTCTAGAGCATGAAGGCGAGGCTAATATGGAAGAGGCTAATAAGGAATAGTAGGTGGGAATTACGCAAGTAATGCCACCGTGAAAAAAATCCTTATGCATGGACTTTGGTGGGAAACCTTGTACAAGGATACTAAGGAGTGTGTGAAAACATGTGACCATTTTTAGCACCTTAAAAATCCTGGACATAGAGATGAGATGCCACTTTGACCTATTGCAAGTGTATAACCTTTTGAGAAGTGGGATATTGACTTTATAGGTCCTATTTCACCACTTGCACGTAGGAATGGCATGTGCTACATTATTACTTGTAAAAACTATCTTACAAGGTGGGTAAAGGCAACACCTACATAGGATTGTACAAAGAGCTAAAATAGCAAGATTTTTATGGGAAAACAATATTAAGCAAGTACAGCTTCCCACTAACCTTGATAAATGATAGATAAAATCATTTTCGCATGAGAAAATCATAATTATTTTCACATATTTTATAGTAGCACATCATAAGACTACTCCTTATCACCCTCAAGATAATGGTATTGTAGAAGCTTTCAACAAGATTTTGGGGCAGACCTTGACAAAAATATGTGATTTTGGAAGAAAATATTAGGATGATAAAGTGTCAGTTGTACTTTGGGCTTACAGGACCACTTATAAAAGGTTGAACAAGGCCACACTTTTTCAATTGGTATTTTGTGCAAAATCAATAATACCAGTCTAATTCATGTTACCATCCATGTGTATTGTGCACGCAGTGGAATAGATGATATCCAAAGAATGATATTTACATCACAACTCATCGAACAAGTCACAAGTTTGAGAAGTACAAAGGAGGATATGGAG
This sequence comes from Taxus wallichiana var. yunnanensis, assembly GCA_018340775.1. Taxonomy (NCBI): domain Eukaryota; kingdom Viridiplantae; phylum Streptophyta; class Pinopsida; order Cupressales; family Taxaceae; genus Taxus; species Taxus wallichiana. The sequence continues at coordinate 1,264,283 of JADAXU010000056.1, read as the reverse complement.
CTATACTAGCATTTTAACATTAAAATAGATGAATTAGCCATTCAATTGTAGTATGAAAAAGGAGGAAGGTCCATGACCATTGATATGCTCATAGATCCTACAACTAGGGTTGCAACCAAAGCTAGAAAGTTACAAGTTGGGTGCCTTGGAAAGGTGGACAGATGTTAACAAGAAATATTTTTATATTACACACAAGATGGCTAATAGGACCCATTACAATATTGTGCAATTCATTGTGAATGGAATCATTGAGAATGACAAGGCACAAAATGAATAAGGATCCAAGATAACTTTGGGCTCGATCCTCATACTTAGTCTTTTCTTGGAGATAGGAGTACTAGATGGTCTGGATAAGGATGTTTGGGTTTACGCACCAATAAACAAGTCAACTATAAAGTAGTTCGCGAGATATACTTGTGATGGCATGATTAAAAATGTATACAAGTGAGAATTGACAAATGGTATAACAGATTATGCACAGCCTTTAAGAACAAGTGGCACATTCCATGCAAGTTACCGATAGAGGTTTGGGACCAAGATATTTTTTCAGTGATACAAAACTACAGTCTTGTGCACTTTAGAGTGCAAGATGGGGAAATGGGCCTTTATTGCAAGTTGTCATTTTTATTCACCGCATGGTATTTCAAGTGTGCAGAAATAAAATAAAGGATGTGTAAATTTTTGTTAAACTTTGATGCTTATAAGGTTGATTCTAATGTGCATATCTTGTGTGTGACCTAAAGGTATGACTCTAAGCATGCATATCTAGAGATTTTAGAGCTAGATACCTTGGACTTACACCCTCGGATGAACATCACAATAAGGGTGATGCTATGTAGATTCTTTGTAGTTCTAAGGTTGAAGACCCAGGGAGGAGTGAAAATGGATATAACTCATACTCTCCTTCCACATCTTGGGAGAACTGTTGTACCACCATTGAAGAGAACACGAAAAGCTACTCCCGAGGAAGAAGAAGAAGATGAATGTGGGTTTGACCACTCGTGGAGAAAGAAAATGTATTATACAAGAAGGAAGAGTGGTGATGGTGTAGGAAGATCTCACCACCTAAGAACAACACAAAGAAAGAGAAGGTAAAATGCAGAGGAACTATAGTTACTTCTAGTGAATAATCCAATCGAAGGAGAAAGGAAAAACCTTACGAGAGGAGATTTAACATGAGTGAGAGGAATAGTTGAAGAAGAAGAATGGAGAGGATAAGAAACATTCTAGCACCACCAAAGAATAAATGAACTAGAGCCTAATCAAAGATAAAATACATGTGTCACAGAGTACACAAGGAAAATGAGAATGATGATTCTTATGTCATTAGGGAAGATAATGGCATGGATACCTCTACTTAGAAGAAACCAAGAACAAAGGAAAAGGAAGTAAGAAAGTGATGGACACAAAGGTCACCACATATGGAATTTGTGGATTACCCTAAGAATGTCCTAAGGGCATGATTCCATGGCATGGTTCCCACATAGAAATTTTATGGCTAGGATCTTATGGAAAATCATAATGGGGTCTCACGCATAAGAAATATGTTATCTTGGAGCTTGCATAACCATGCAGAGGAACCCGAGTTTTAAGTAAGCCGATGCAGCCTAAAATTTACCAGTAAAAACCCAGGCACGTTGGAACATCACTCAACCTAGACTGAGTGCTCACCCGAAGTGTGTAAAGGTACCAAGGCCCTCTTTAGGGTTATTTTTGCAAGATGTTAGCATGATGAAGACTTAATTCATTCAGATCCATAATTAATATATCATTCTATAGAGCATGTCTAGATCTAGATCTAAAGAGTAATAGATTTAAATGATAACCATAATGAATTCAAGCATGCAAGAACCAATTATACTCAAGATTAATACTCTGATTCAGCCAATACACTCCATTATATTAAACACAATAAATACACAAAATCTCATTACAATAGGTAATACCATAATCTTATGTGCGCATCATATCGATAGCATAACTTCATAGTAATTCAGTTCTCACATAGTCCTCCTATACTATGCAAATCATTACATATTTATAAGGGTGGGGAATTTCCCTTCACCACTTGCATAACTCCAAAAATAGGTCGCATGTTGAAAATATCCATGCACCTTTACAATCATAGCCACACATGCAAGTGTAATAACAATATACCTCTTCTAGTTAATTGGTAATAACAATTCTATCCTTAGCCCACACCCATGCAAAGTGCTTATTAGCTGTTCTTCCCAAAAAAATCCAATGTGTGTCGCATAATTATTTACCCGGTTTGTGTACTCAAAGACGCTATCTCAAAAAATAGCCCGTACATGTGAAAATGGAAAAGTCCCTAATCCGCCCTTGTATTTCACATGTGTGCTCTTCCCTTCCCTTCCACACCTTTTATTGTGCCCCTGTTCTCACGCGTAAACCTCTTGTGTGCCTTCTACTAAGTGTCACACTTTTTCTGCTCAACATTACCCCACACTAAACTGCATTTCCACCCCGGCAATGGTTTCCTTGTGATATGAAATGAATAAAGAATAAGGAATGGATGAATGTAAAGAATTACTATACAAAGAATAAGTATTTACTCTGCACCATCCTCTGCTTCAACTGGAAGAATTAGTTTTGGATATTCTTCTTTTATTTCTTCCTCTAATGTTTTTCACTCACTCAGTGTGGCCTCTGCCTTCTCTAGAATATTTACTATAATAGACTCTAATTCATCCTTGAAATTTCTCCCTTTTCATTCTGTAATACCAACATAATGTTAGCCATTGCAGAAATTCTCCCTTCCAGAAGATCCATCTTTTGCACTATAAGTTTCCCAAGTTCATCCAACCTATTCTTATGGGGCTCTTGGGCCACTACAAGGGCCTCACGCTTTTTCTTTACCAGTGCCAGTATCTCCGTGCACCCCAAGGTTTCATCCTTCATTTCTTTTAGGAATTCATTTTCCTCTACCATTTTCCTTATTCTTATGACTACCTTCGAGCTATACAAATATTCAATGCTTGATCCACTTTCTTCATCTCCTCCCACAAGGTTTGAAGCAATGCCTTGTATGACGAAATATTCCGCACTACTACAACATTTTCCCTCTCTTCCTCCTTCTCAGGGTCCTTTGGTGTTGGTATCTGAATTGGTCTCTCCTCAAGCAATAGATAAACTAAGGTGCGCACATAGGTATAGTGAAGGGAACTTTCTCGGGTACTCTAGGCTCTATGTGTGGTCTTTTTTTGGAGGACATGATCCCCGATATCCTCTACCATGTCGATAAGGACCCCATTCTTCTTTTTCTCTAGGTCCTTCTCTCCTTTCAAGCATGTGATCTCTGCATATTTTTCCTTGATCTCTTCTCTTAGCACTTTGATAGTGTCGATTTGTCTATATTCCTCCGCGCCACCTTTATAGATACTTTTACCAAGGCATTACTTACCTGTTCATCAGACATAACAATGGGTTTTATGGTTATATGTATGGCTTGAGGTGCCTTCTTCAACCTTCTTGACACACATGATTCTTCACATACATCAAAGTCTAGCTCATCCATGTGTGTGTGCATAGACCAAGATAGTTGCTTCCTTATGCACATGGTGGCCATGTCCTCATCCATCAACTCCCATCCATATAACTCCTTAGGAATTTTTGTGCTATAGAACCGGGTGCGGATAATTTTAATGGTGTCCTCAACATAGCCCAAAGCAAGAACAGTAAACCCTCCACTTTTTCTTTTAGTTCTTGGCCCCTTAGAACTGGTTCGCCAAGATTTAGAGCTGGATCCTCATTGTTTTGAGTAGTATATTGCTCTATCTCTCCTTCCTTTACCCCTTATCCTTCATTCTTCACATCTTCATCTTTCATTTCTTCATCCCTTGGCTCTTCCACATCCTCTGGTTATGTAGGATATTTGTGCGTTCTCTCTTGAATCTTCCACCTCCTCATTCAAATTCAATTTCCTCCTTATTTTCTTAGTTGTCTCCTTTTATGGAGAGATTCACGGTGATCTCTGTGACTGATCATTGTGGAAAATTTATTTGAGTTCTTGTTCATCTGAATACCCTCTTAAAGTGGCATTCTTCAAGGTCTGATCCTACCTCCAATTCTTTGTCTCCTTCTTCTTGTACCTGGGGTGGAGTACTTACACACTCAGATTCTACCTTGTCTAAGGGTTGCCTTCGTCCTCTATGCACCAAGCCACCACTATCTTAATACTATTCCTCTTCATCATATACCTCTATAGGTTCAGTGGGATTTGGATTTGGTACATTCTCCACTGTATGCTTTCCCTTAAGTGGCCCTGGGAGTGCGAACTCGTTCTCCACATATTTGTTACCCTCCAACTTAGGCTTGAGCTGAAGGTAGATAAGTGTGGCCCCACTGTCTCCAATCACTAAACTCATAGGATTCATGCTTATCATGTCTAAAATTATCCTCTCTATGCGGGCGACCTACCCCAGTATATACATACAAGTCTTACGCAACATGTGGTAGTCGTAGTCTACCTTATCTGTAACAAAATTCAGGCATCATGCATTGTTGAACCGATGGACTGATGCCTGGAAGTAGCATGATCTGAAGGCATATGACAACTTACACCAGGGGCTCCAAGTCCCATCCTTCATCACAAATCGTGTGATGTAAAAGTGTTGATATACCATGAACTGGACTACCTTTCCCACCACTGAAGGTAAATCCTTGGGGATGTACTTCAAATGCCACATGGAGCCTGTCATACCACATCTCCGCCCTCTACTTGAATAGACCACTCATTGACCCTTCACACAAGTACTTCTCAAATATTTTTGCAAGGGACTTATTCTGCATGGGGTACTCCCAGATCTTATTCTTTGGCCCATCGGGCACTCTGATTTCCAAAAATACCAAGGACAATAAGAAAATGCTAAAACTAATCTTCTCACCTGTATGCTTCCTTGATGACAGCTTTCCATAATGTAGCCTGATATGTTTTAAATTGTTCCTTATGACATTTTCCTTGCAATGTGTAGCCACATTGTGTTCACCTGGGACCATATTTCTTGATCATTCAATTTGGTGACTAGATGTGCAACTGCTTATACCACTGGGTACTTCTTTAGTTTGTCGATATCCATTATGTGTGGACCTTTGGTATACCCTAACTCCTTTCACATCTCCAAGATGGTTTCTTTATCTGTTAAGTCACTATTTAGGTCCACTCTTGTGCCCCTTAATCCTATTATAGTTAAAATTAGAGCGGCCGTAATCCTTACCCTACATCGGACGAAGTCAAAAAAATCCTCATGTACCCTACTCATCAACCACTAGTACAAAGGTTCATACTTTTTGAAATATGGAAGCTCGTATAACTGGTAAACTCTTATTTGCTTTTGCAACTTCTCTCCAACATCATCGTACACTTGCATGTCCTCTATTGTGTACTTGTTTGTCTTTGTATTCAACAGCACATCCAACACATTTTTGTTATCTGATGTGCAGTGGTTGTAGTCCCTTATCTTGCACTTTCAGATGTGATAATCCCATTTTTATCCTACTATCATGCCTTGTGGACATTGTATCTCTAAAAAAATTCTCTCGAGAATAATTTCAACTTCTAATTCCACTTTCTTCTTCCCCTTTTCTCCTAGGGGAGGTGTTTTCTTTGGTGCCATCTATAAATCACAACTCGTGTCATCAAATGCTCACCTTCTAGGTTCTACAATGTGAAAATCAAAGCCTAGCTTGAATCCACGTGCCCTAGTTGAAATCATATGCCCTAGCTCTTTCGAACGCTCTTCTTCTCTCAAATCCTTCACCAACGGGATGTAAGATTCTCCTCTACACAAATCAGCTCCTCATGTATGGTTTCACACTCTTTGCACCTCAATACTTTTCACTCATCTCGGTCGCACTTAGATATTTCAATTTTTTTATTTAAAATAGTAAAAATGAACTTGTCTCCCATCCTTATATAGATTTTCAAAAATTTGGTGCATTTATTGTTCCTTCACCTACCAATAATCCTCATTAACTAACCCTTTTCACATTTTTCCATGTGGTACATCTTCATGCCGTAGTTATAACCTTTTATCACGCCTTCCTACCTTTTGGCTACAAGCTTCTCTTGACACGCTTTCATGCACTGATTACCTCATCACCGCGCCTTCTCCTAGTAGTTTCCATGGCCACCGCTTAGCTCGTGTTATATTGTTCCTTCATATATCTCCATCTATGGTCCCTATTTGGAAGAAATATTCTATCCACCAATTCTTCAAACTTTGAATAAAACCTGTAGTAGTTTTTTCCTTTATGTGTACCCATTTCTCAATAACCACCCCACACAAATGGTATATGTATTCCTCTATGCATAAAAATATTGAAATGGTAATTAGCTTCTAGTGCACAAATGTGATTATTTCACATTACAACAACTAAATTGACAAAGCATACTGAAGAAGAAGGAAATACATTAAGGGAATACATAATTGAAAACCTTATCTAGATGGAAATACTACCTTTTACAAACACCAAGAAGACTTATTTATAGTAGGGCTTCATCCTACTCCCATTGAAGTAACCAGTAACCGTATTCCATCAAGTAAGCTTATGTTTCAAGTATGTGAGTGATAGCATATGGTCCTAACCAATGTACTTTAAGTTTGTCTAGATGGTGTAGAAACTTAGAATCATAAAGACGCACCATCTTCCCTATCAAGAGCTTTTTGTCCCTAATGTGCCTATCATGATATGCTTTATCCTGGATTTTTCTTGCTTCGACTCTAGGATGTTATTACTCGTCACTCATCCAACTTAATTAACTTTTCAAGTCATTCTTCTAATACTTGGTCATCTGCTAGACCTCCAAAGTGCACGTAATATGTAATGAAGGTAACATAAATTCTATAGGAAGAACTGATTTTGTGCTAAACACCAATTAAAAATGTGTGGCCTTGTTTTAGCGCTTATATGTTGTTCTATACACCCAAAGTACTGCAGAAATTTTATTATCCCAATCCTTTCTCTCGACATCACAAATTTTTATCAATGTCGGCTCAAAATCTTATTGAAAGCCTTAGCAGTCCCATTTTCTTGAGGATGATATGGTGTAGTCTTATGGTGTGCAATCATGAATTCATCAAAGAAAATTTTGATTGTCTCATTAAGAAAATGTGTGCCCTTATCACTTTGTCAAACTCAAATGGAATCCATAACTTTTAATAATATTTTCCCATAGAAACGTAGTTGTTTCTACCATCGTATAATCCTTTGTACATGTTGCTTCATGTCCACCTTGTCAAATATTTTGTGCAAGTGAAAATATAACGCGATCCAGTCCTACATGCGGCTGGTTAAATAGGATCCACAAAATCTATAATCCATTTTTCAAATGGTTTTGCACTAGTAATAGGTCTTAGAGGCATTTCACCTCTTGTACTTGGTTTTCCGAGGTGCTAATAGTGATAAAAAGCCTTGCAATATGTCTTACAATCTTTATACAAGGTCTCCCACCATAATCCAATGAGTAGATTTTTACACACAGTGGCATCACCTGCATAGTTCCCACTTGCAATACCACCATGAGCCTCCTCTGTGATATCTATGCACTCATTTTCCAGTACATAGTGGTGTAATACTTCATCTTTTCCTAACTTGTATAGGTCACCGTTAATCAACATAGATGGTGTCGTGCAAATTACATGTTTTTTCTTCTCTAAGGATTTCATCCCTTCAAGCACCATACCTATTCATAGAAATAAAACAATGTCCTCTAATTACAATGGCACATATTATAACCTATAAAAATATGCATTCAGCATGGTATCTTCAATTTCTTATACTTCTTCTCCTGACTGTATTCTACATAGATGATCCAATCAAGAATTAATTTTCCCTAGTTTTACCACAACTGTGAAATAAAATTCTTGGAATAATAGTACCCATCGACATATGCACCCCTATAAAACAGGCTTGTTTACCAAATACTTCAATGTCATGTAATCGGTATAAAATAAAAATGGTGTTGCTAGCAAGTATTTTCTGAATTTATGGAGTGCATAGATCATCGAAAAAGCTTCATTCTCTATAGTTGTATAATTCTACTTTGCAGGAGTCAACTTTCTACTAGAAAAATAAATAGGATGAGCCAACACCATGCCAATGGTTGTGCCAGAGGTGTCCACATGTACATGAAATAGTTGGTCCCACGAAGGAAAGCACAAAATAGGTGTTGTAGTAAGTTTCTCCTTCAATGTCTCAAATGTGCACTACTACGGTTCTCCCTAGTAGAATGTCCCTTTTCCTTTTAGTAACTCCTCCAAAGGTGTGGCAACCTTAGCATACCCCTTTATAAATTTTCTATAATACCCAGTGTGACCCAAGAATCCGTACACCTCACTTTGACTGGTAGGCTCTTTTAGGTCGATAATGACTGCAACCTTAGTTGGATCAACCAAAAACCTTCCTTGCAGATGATGTGCCCTAACAGTATTCCAAATGGTGTAGAAAATACACATTTCTTGATGTTTAAAGGAATACTCAAATATATACATCTTTCAAACATTAAGCGCAAATTGTCACAATGATCCTTAACAAGTCCATACACCGTCTAATCATCTAAATAAACCTACAAGAAGTTGTGAATAAAATCTTTGAACGCTTGAACAACTATGCATGAAAATACAACAAGCACATTTTTCAGACCAAAGGGCATCACAATATAGGAAAAATTTCCCCATTCGGTAGTAAAAGTAGTCTTTTCCTGATCCTCCTGTGCAATCCTAATTTGATGATACCCGAGAATCCATCTCAAATGAATGAATTTCACGCCGTCTAACACCTTCTAGTATTTCCTCGGTGAATGGTGTAGGAAAGGGATCAGTCACACATGCAACATTCATCTCCATGTAGTCCACACAGATCCTAATCCAACCATCCTTCTTGATATTGATCACCATTGGGCTAACCCATTTTGACTCGTCCAGGGGCTTGATGATTCCATACTTCAACATTTTTTCAATTTCTTCTTTGACCTTTTTATGCAAGTTAGGGTTCATCCTGTAGGGTCTCTTTCTAACCGGGCACGCACCTTCCTTAAGATTTATCTTCATCTCTCCTAATGATTCATGTACGCCTTTAAGTTCATGGTACCCCGAGGAAATAAGTCCTGATAATCTCGTAGTAACTCAATTATTTTTTCCACTTCAGAGTCAGACCAATAGTCCCCAATTATGGCCTCCTTAGGCTCAACATCTGATCCAATATTCACTTTATTTTTCTTCATAGGTTCATGATAGGCATGTGTGGTCTTATCTACACTGTCTAAAACCTCACGCCTACCTGTTGAATGTTCTACATCCAAATTTTATACTTTTACATCATCCACGAAGTAGACCATATTTCCTTTTTCCTTCTCAAGGCAAGTGTGCCTAAGTAATGTGGAATTTGTCTCTGTTTCTTTAGCAAAATGTGCTTCTAAGTCTTCTTCATCAAAAAACATTTGAATGAGTTCTTCTTCCTTAGCAAGTATCTCCCATAGTTAAGCACATTATAACCTGCAATGCCTCTTCTACTAGAGGTTTAGTAGAGAAAAGAAAATGTATGGGTCATTCCCGTAATTAAATCCTACCAATTTCTATCCTCTCTATGGAGTTCTACCTATACATACCAAGCACACACTCAGCCTTGTAAAGTGGAATAAAATTTGTGCACCCAAAGAGAAGGTGGTAAAGCTTCCGCCCATATATCCAAAGTATCTCACACCTGCTGAACATGGTGCTAAACATGTTGATTCCCATGATAAGTGCACATTTGAGGAGGTGCATTTCTCCAAAAGAACTTGGTAGAAATAGAAATCCTAATTTCATTCCATCCTATAAGATTATCCTTGTGAACCACCCACCAACGCATTGTTGTCCCATGTAGGGTATATGCTAGCATATTTTATCTCTCCAACTGGTCTATCCATTGTTCCTCCATGGCACGCAGAAATACAAAGTAGGATATCCCTCTCTCAGGTGTAATGAGGTACCAAGTTGTTACCTATTCTCTTGATATAATGAGGTCTGATTATCCCGCACAAATGTGCTCTTTACTTCATTCCCTACCAACTCATAAGTACTATGAGCCCAATTATCACAAGCAACACTTGTAGTATCACTAATAGATTGTGCATCTTCCAACTGAAGGATTCCTTCTTTAGATTTCTTGAGTACCTATGGGTCCCAGACAACGCATACATAAATCCTATTCAGGTCTTGCTCACTCAAAGGCTCAACATAGGGTGCATATTTTCCATTTGTTGAAGGGATAATAACTCTTTCCTTCTTGTTTTCAAATCTAGTATAACCCTTTTTAATATGAAGATCAAAATTATTTGCATAGTACCAAGGAAACCCAAGTAGATCTGGGAATCTATCTCGCCTCGAAAGTGCTAAAACCTCAAAATATCGAGTGAACTTGGCTCCCTGTATGGTAATGGATGCATCTTTTAAAACTCTGATGGGAGTGGCCTTAGTCTAATTAGCCATGAATAGTACATTCAAAGATGGTTGCAATAGAGGTCTCCCCATTTTTACCCATGCATCTAAAGTAAGAACATTGACTTTTGTGCTTGTATCAATCAATATATTACTCAAAATCCATCCATCCACAACAACATTTAGAGTGATTTCCTTATCATAATCTAATCTATGAGGGGGAAGATTTTCATGCAGGATCTATCATTCAGTCTTAATACTTGCGCACTAAGTATTTACCTTTAAGCAATTCCCTAATAGTGGAATGATATTCTCCTAGCGCAACATTTTGCATACCTCTTTCAATTCATCCAGATTAAATTGTACCATTTCTCGCTTCTTTCTTTTGCTCCATCTTCCATGATTGATCCTTTAAATATTGTATTTCACCTTGAAGATTTTTGAGTACCTCCATGGTTTCCTGATAAACCTCCTTCTGATGGGTAGGATCTGGGTACCATGCATGTAGAACCTCCTCCTTAGTGATGGTAGGATTTTACTTGTAATGCTTTTATGATGTGTGTTGCTTCACGGGTAGTGATCTTTACAAGAAATGCCTTGAATTCTAGTTCCAACTTGGGCATCCACTAATTTTCCACAACACGTTGTATCCTAACCATCCCTACACCTTTTTTTTTTATTTATTTTGCTTACTAAGATGCTCATATAAGTTCAGGCATTCCTCATAACTATGATTCTTTTCACGAAAGAACACGTAATATTCTAAGGACATTCACATGTAGTGGTCAGAAGATCTACATGTATAACATGTTCCATAAGGAAACTCACCTCATCCACCACCATGGTATCCTCGACCTCTTCCACGACCTCCTTTAAAATGCCCTTCATTCCCATCATAGCACACTTGATTGTGATCTCGATCCTGATGCTCGTTCTTGCATTTAGACTTATCAGATACTCATGCCTGTCACACACTAATATCTATAGCATCATGGATCTAGCCAATCAGCCGGAAGTCTTCTATGTCATGAGTCGTGGACCTAAAAATTTTATAGTAACAAGAGACGTTCTTCCTTATTGTATGTTTTAATAATGGGAAATGGCTAGCATCATGGTTTAAATTACATATCTCACAGTCTAGAAATAATGAGTGTATTGATATCCAGGGATAACTATCCTTGGTGTGACCTTCTACCTCACAATATATACACCAGATCCCTTTACACATCTCATGTGTTGAATTTTCCGATAGCTTCTCCAACTGCTTCATTATGGCTATGATTTGTACTTCCAAAATGGGCTTACCCGGTGTATATACTTGACTACCTCAATGCGTAAAGCCGCTTCAAGTGCTTCATGTGGATCAGTGTATGTCTTATGTGATATTACCCTTCTAAAAGATGTAATCAGACCTCCAACAAACCATTGCACATGATGGCTTGCATGAATGTATTAAGAAATATTATACAAAATAATTTTGAAACATGCATCATAATCTCGACACTCTCGGTAGTTCCTTGCTTAAAATACTTAAGAATGTTTATACTCTTCTTCTTGAACTCAAGGATGTGAAAATATTGAAGGAAAGAATCTTTTAAAGTTACATAGTCTATGCAAGTCTTATCAGGGTCAAAATTTATGTACCACCAGGTTGTGTCTATGCCCTTGTAACATGGTAGTGAATTGAATTTCCCTATGCTCAAAAGCCATGATTCATTTTAAGTGTCATAGGATTTCACACACATGCACGTGTTCAGCAACATCTTCTATGTCCCAATACTCTAGAAGACGAAGATACATCTCCATGTAAATATTTATGGGTTGGTGTGGACCTTGCCCACCCGATCCAAAACCTCTTGTTTTTCCTTTGCCTCCAACCACCAGAACTAGAACCATGTATACCTCCTAATCCTCCACCTATACTTGAAGTCATACCAAAGATGTACTTCCATGTGTCCCGACAAAGTAGTACTAAACTACACCCCTATAGTCTACGAAGTGTTACTACTCCCAGAAGTGAGTCCAAAATTCTGCGCACTTGAATTTTGTGTAGATGATACACCTAAAAAGGTACCTCCAAACAACAACGAAAAAATTTGCATTGCCATCGATGTGCTTTTTATATGAATTAATCCTACTCTCCCACTCGCCTAAATTATCTTGTTGATCGGTTGTCATACTAGATACTTTGGAAGACTACACGCAAGGGAAAGGTTGCTGTAGATTCATATGCGTGCTCATGGCCCAGTTATCTCTATTGGCACACTCCTATGTCAGGCCAAGTGGGGTTACCTATCATTCTTTCCCAAATGGGGGATTTCTTAATGCTCTAGTTCCACATCTTCTCGCATGAACCTTAAATCCTTTGTGAGCCATCTCTCTCCACAATGCTATTCGCTCCGTAACATCTCATTGCATCTCTATCTTCCTCTCCCACACCTCATTACAATTAAGCCACCTTTCCTTTATCTACCTTCTGCAGCTAGGTTTTCCATCTTTCACCAAACATACTCCCACCCCGTGTATGGTGGGGATTAGTTAGCCATCGAGATTCTCTCCAAGTTCAAGGTTACCATCAAGATTTTGATTGCAAGTGGAATGCCTTGCGGGTAAGTTCCCCAGGATATCATAAAAATTGGAATTCTTCTACCTCTCGGGTAAGAATAAGTGTAAATTGAGTACTCCATAATATAGCCGTTTAGATACCATGAAACCAAGTATCCACAACACATGTCCAAATAAGATCAACATCATAGAGCACCTAAAATTCTTCTTGTATCTAAACAAGTGCGTGATACATCCAATTCCTCTTAGACACATAATCAATCAGCCACTCGTACAACTCTATTGGGAAAATAACAAAGAATGTCTCATACAAACTATCATATAGATTATGCTCCACCCATGCACATGTGTTAAACTCAAATCGTGATGAACCTCTCGTGCGTATTCTTCTTCTAGATCATGTATCCACTCCTCAACACTTGTTAGGGTCAATTGGTATTTCTTCATCACGAACCATCCTAAAAATAGCTAAAAAATAGGTCAAGACAACGGAACCAATGATGTAACCTAGAATTTACCAGTAAAAACCTAGGTGCTCTGGCACATCACTCATCCTAGACTAAGTACTCACCAAGTGTGTAAAGGCACTAGGGCCCTCTTTATTTTTTTTTGTTGTAGGATGTTTACATGATCAATACTTAATACATTCAGACCCATAATTAATATATCATTTTATAGAGCATGTCCAGGATCTAGATCTAAATAGTATTATATTTAAATGATAACCATCATGAAGTCAAGCATGCAAAAACAAATAATACTCATGATTGATACTCTGATTCAGCCAATACACTCCATTATATTAAACACAATAAGTACACATAATCTCATTACAATGGGTAATACCATAAGCTTATGTACGCATTTTATAAGGAAACATTACTTCACAAAGTAATTCAATTCTCACACAGTCCTCTTATACTATGTAGATCATTACATATTTATAAGGGTGGGGACTTTCCCTTCACCACTTGCATAACTCCAAAAATAGGTCACATGCTAAAAATATCCATGCACCTTTACAATCATAGCCACACATGCAAGTGTGCTAACAATAGACCTCTTCTAGTTAACTGGTAGTAGAAATTATATCCTTAGCCCACACCCATGCAAAGTGCTTAGTATCTACTCTTCCAAAAATAGTCGATGCATGTCACGCAAGTCTTTACCCGGTTGTGTGCTCGACACACTATCTCCAAAAATAGCCCGTACATGTGAAAATGGCTAAGTCCCAAATCCACCCTTATCTTTTACACGTGTGTTCTTCCCTATCATTTTGTGCCATGTTCTCACGTGTGAACCTCTTTTTGCATCTTCTTCTAAGTGTCACACTTTTTCTTCTCAACATAAGCAATAACTCCGTTAGTGCTATAGAATTGAAGAACAAGCCAGAAATGGGTACAAAATTATGGACCTAATGTACTTAATAGATGAGTAGGCATGTAATTCCTTTAATAAGGCATCTATGGATGTCACGCAAAAAAATTGGATGCAGGGGCTAAAATGAGGGTCATTGTAGAAGATAACAAGAAGAAAGAAAAATAAATTGATGGCTTGAAGAAAGATATTCAAGGGGAGTAAAAGAGGACCAAGGAGGCATATGACAGGGCAGGTACACTATTAAAATAGATTCTAGGTCAATTCCCGCTTTAGTCACCAAGCCGAGAAGAAAATATAATGATGACATGGAGTACCTGGAAGACCTAGTTGGCATGCTCTTGGTGAACATTAAGAGAAATACGGGGCCAACTACTCAAGAAATAGCTAAGGAGAAGGAACCAAACAAATTAGTTGTTGAAGAAAAAATTACTAAGCTAGAGGATTTATTTGTGACACTCAAGATGGCAAGTAGTAAGGCCAACTTAGCTTTCAACAGAGCTAGAAGTGTGATATGATTCTTAACAAGTACATCAATAATGAAGAAGCGGTGCTAGGGGATATAAAATAAAATAGAGTGCACTAGGATTATGGTTGAGGTGACAACACAAAAGGAATTGATTAAAGCCAAAAGATATGAAATGGATCTCAAATCGCCAATTTTAGAATACGGTAGTTGAGTAGATAGATACGATTGAAGGAATAGTTACAAAATTGATTGTGGTCATCCAAGATCTCAAGAGTAGATTTGAAGATTTTGTTCCTAACCAAGTAACATGAATTGTAGAGGTGGCACCCGAGAAAGTATTGGCAAAGCTTGATGAGTGGAAGAAAGTAGAGAGTGAAATAAATGATGATTTCCCTAAACTCTTTCAACACACCGAGGTCTAAGTTAAGTTTTTAAGGTGTGATGATCCTTTTTGGGCATTTATTTTTCTCGTTTTGATGATTACTTGTGTTTTTGGGTGATAAAGATATTTTCAAGGATGAAAATCCAATTTAGTGTGGGGTAATGTTGCATGTCTATATTGACTAAGTAATGACACATGTAAAGGTATATGGCATGCATGAGGCAATCATGAAGGGCGTATATAGGGAAGAATGGATAGTGCACAAGGGCATGCACCTAATAAGGAAACCTCCGGACTTAGCCAATTTTGTGGACCACGGGCTAAAAATAGACAAAAACAAGTTAGAGTGCCAATCAAGAAAATGATTCAAATCCGAGAGAAAATTAAGGAGACTTGATAGCCAAGGAATGTCTATTTCTATGATAAAGCACAAGCGGAGAAAATATGAAAGGTCATGCAAGGATTGATCTAATAATAGGATTAAAGAAAAATTTATTTATAGGGTTAATCTATTATTAGGATGGATAGAAAAGCATGCACAATTTATGAATTTTTTTGGATGTATGCATGGTTATTTTGAGCATGCAATATTTTTTGTTAATGCATAGGCAATGAAGGGAAAGTCCCCACCCCTATATATATTTGTTATATGTCATTGTTTTGAGTACCACGTAGATGAGGAATCATTGATGTTATGTTGCTCGACGTACTTGCGTGCATGAATATGTATTCACTTGTATTGATTATTATGTGTTTATCTTATGTTATGTAACACTTTGTTATGATGGAATATGGAGTATGGATTATGTTAATTGATGTGTCTAAATATGGTGATTACATGATGCATATGATATTAGTTCTTATTGGATCTATGCTTTCCTAATTACATGTGTTTCTAATTGAATGTATGTAATGAGTTCTTATGAATGAAAGATAACTTAGTTATATATCATCATGTATATGCATACTAACATCTTGACAAGAAATACAAAGGAGGGACCTAGTATCTTCACACACTTCAGGTGTGTTGGAGCTCAAAATAGTCTCGCCCCATTTTGCCATTAAAAATCTATCAATTCACAGGTCTCGACTCACATTTTGTCTTCCCATTTGCTCTGAAAAGTCTCCACCTTCCTTTTGTTGCCATAATTATTCCTTTCTTGGACCAAGGATCACATATAGATCAGAAATTGTTCCCTCATTTCTCTATTCATATGAAAAGGTCTGTATTTGGGTGTAAACACTTGGGTTGTCCCATTATTTCCATTTTCCACAGTCAGGATTTGCTTTCCTTGTCATTTTTTCCCTAAATACTTGAAGGAAAATGAATGGATGTAGCATGGAAGAATGTATTTGAGCCCTGTAACATTTCTAAATTCTCTTTCCTTGGAGAAAATTTCATCATTGGGCTCAAATGGTCATTTTTCTGCATTTTACGATTTGATAGGTGTTTCTCCCGATCAAATGTACATCCTTGCATCAATAGGAAACATGGCTTCTTTTGGTTGGTTAGGGGATGGCGGGAAAATATTTTAACTTGTCATTTTTTTCTTTTTTGGTAAAAGCAAAAATTTGGTCCCATGGCTCCACTCAATTCTGATTGGTTCTTTTGGTACTTATGTGGCTTCTTCTAATTAGATCGGGTACGGTGGGTTTGTTTTTGAACTTGTTCTTTTTGGCTACTTTGGAAAAAGTTTGAACCTGCCCCGTGGCCCTACTAGGATTTGATTAAAGCAAAATTTAAGTGGCAGGAAAAAGTCTTACTTTGACCCCGTAGAAGGACACGTGGCAAAGTTAAAAGTGGAGATGCGGGCCTTCGGAGGCAAGTTGGATATTTTTCCCTTTTGGAAAAATGGATTAAAATTCTAAAATGGAAGTGCGCCCTCGCAAAATCATATTGAAGCCTTATAAGTTTCTTGAATTTGTGCCATAAAAACATGTGGAGGCTTCTGCTGGGTCTTCCCATACTTAGTCATTTTTCAAAAGGGTCTGAGAGGCCTGGGACATGTGGAGGGACCGTGCATGTTTGAGGACCAGCCCTTGAATTTTAATTTAAAGAAGCACTAGGAGGACATTTGGAGGTCTCCACTCACTTTGCATTTTGCTTGGAATTTTCAATGGCCAAAGGAGATTGTCTCGTGCCCTAACACATGGCACTTTCCACCGAGCTTTAAGCCTCCAAAAAACTTTACTGGGTCGGGACACGTGGTGAGCTCGCACTCATTAAAGGTATTAACTTTTGGGGACCATCTCAAGATGCACCATTATGACGCATGGCGCTTTGAAAATTCAAAAGGCGAGAAAGTTTACCATTGGGGGAAACTTGGATTTTTTACCTCTTAAGGATTAAAATATCAAAATGGCCTGCAAGCCCGACAAGAGGGAGGTCAAGGTTGGCTTTGAAAAGTCAAGGGGGTGGGGAAGTGAACCATTGGGGGCAACTTGGGTTTTTTGCCTCTTGTCATCAAAAGGATTAAAACATCAAAATGGCCTGGAGGTCTAATAAAGGATAAGTCAAAATTTGATGGAAAGGTCAACGGCGGAGGTGTGGACTTTCGGGGGAAATTTTGGAAAATTTTCCTTTTGAGGAAAAAAGAGTTAAAAGTAAAAAAGGAAGTGTGGTTCCATTGGGACCCACATCGAAACTAGAATTGGAAGGGCGGAGATGTGGGGAAAACTTGGAAAATTTTCCCTTTTCCCAAATAGAGGTGAAATAGTAGAATTTAGCCATGGTTCCTTTGGGACCCACATTAGGACACGTGTCAATCCCATTTTTCAAAGGAAGAGGGGTGGAGTAAAATGGAATTTTTTTCCATTTTTTTAAAAGGTTGCATAAGGACAAAAGGAACCCCTGGGCCCATTTTAAAATTGAATCTTCCACGTGGAAAACCAAAATTCAAAGTAAAGATCAACGATGCACTGTAATGCCTCGTATCTTATTCCCCCTCATTTTTACTAAAAGGCACCTAGAGAGGTGAGTATTAATGATTTCTTGATATTTCCTAGATGCTAAAAAGAGAAGAGAGTTAATTTGACATCTAAATTTGGTGAGGATGATCTAGGGATGTTTTTTACCATTAAGATGAGATCGACCTCTGGGCTCGATCTGATTTTCCATTTTTCCTTCTCGGGCATGCAAAGAACCAAATTTGATAGATTAGGGGTGGAAGTGGTTGGTGAGTAGAGGGAAAAGTGATCTACCAGAAGAGGGAGTTGAATGAGAGAGATGGTGGAAGAGATCTACCCCCAAGCACTGACAACATTTTACAAATCCAATTTTGGGAATCGCGATCGGGATCATAGCGAGCACTAGTACACTCAATGTTTGGATTTTTGGGGGGAAAACTCTGTTGTAAAATGTTATAAATTGCATGAATTTATCATGCAAATGGTTAGAGTGTTAGAGGTCAAGACTAATTTTTCTAAGAAAAAAGCTTGATAGAACCCGTCCTTCTGAGAAATCATCTGAAGAAACTTGTTTATCTCCTTTGTATTAAATTTGATCATGTCAAGGTGGTTGTGAGTGTACAGCCATTGAAAAGCTTTGAGATTGTTCTAGAAACTTTCCTTGCTGATAAATTTAATCAAAATTAAGTTGATTTTCATTAGTTTTGGACATAATTTGTGTTTTCTTCATTCTGAATGTCTGCAAGTAGTTTTCTTGTTCCCGTTGCAATCTTACATCGAAATCTTTGTAAATAACACAAGATCTTATCCTTGTGATAGTTTGGTGGCATTTACAATTTCATTTATCATAAGAGCTTTCATTTGATAGTGAAATAAACAAATTTAAAATCATTGTGACTCCTAACATGACTATAAGATTGTTTTTTAGCCTTTGAGGGTATCTTAGGTGTGATGAAATAGAGATTGATAATGTTTAATTAATTTTTCCAATTTGAGTCTTCATTTTGGATTCTTGAAGTTTGTGTGAAAAGTGCTAATCTGGGCCTCCATTGAAGCATATATTCTAGTTAAAGGAACATCCTAGCTATCCTAAAGCATTATGTTGTTCAAGCTCTCCATTTTTGTAAAATTTCTCAATAATCATGTGAATCAAGTTCACTTCTACCTCACCTCCAAAAAAATTTATTTAAAAACAATGAATCATATCCATACTACCCATGTTTTTCATGTGTGTATACAAATGATTATTTTTACTACCAAAGCATGCAAAAATAATCAAGTTTTCATTGTCTTTAGTGGCCTGAAACTTTCTTAGAAAATATTTCCATTATCTAGAGTGACAACTCGTGAGAGTTATGTTTTGTTGCATTGGTCATATTTTCTTCAAGGTCTTCTTAATAATTTCTCAAGGAAGGATATCTCCATCTCCTCCACAAATATTGGGCTACAAAAAGGGTCCTCTCACCCTGGTTGAAAGGTAGAACCATAAAATAGTGAGGATAGGTCAAATCCTCTTGAGGGTGCTACCCATTTCTCCACATCTGAGTGACAAAGAAAAAGCTACATTTCATCCCCAGCTACAAAATGACACACTACATACTCTACTTTTCTCTAAGCTTCTTGCCTAACCTATGATGCTACTCAGCTTCTGAGCGAGAATCAATTTGGGTACCAATACCTGATTGGCACTTTTTTCGGGACAACATTATTATTTTAGTTCATACTCAGCCCCGGTAAACATTCCTTATATGCTTTAAGTGATAGTACAATATTTCAACATCATCCTGTGTTCAGGCCTATAAGAAGTCTTCAAAGTTACAAGTTTTGTGTGCAATATTTCCAGTTTCTACAATTATTGCACTAAGTTTCATTAATAAATCTGGGTAAAGGAACGTCGACATTTCCATTTCTAGCTTCGGTATTGATAGAAATTTGACATATCATATTTTAGTGCATATGCATAGCTAAGGTGGAAATCCTTAGTGGCGACTCCGTGTTGATTTGATTCTTTATAAGTACTAGTGTCTTAATCTTTGTCAAGTGAGATTTTGTTACTAATCTTTGCAAAGTTGGAAGGAAGAAGATCTTTCTTCACTAGGGATCCTACTAGGACACTATTTCTAGAGCTAGGAAAAGTAAAGTCAGAAGGAAGAAGAGCTTGGAGAGTTGTTGGAGATCAGTAATCAAGAAAAGAGATCTCCGTTGATGAAGGTGATCAGCCTATTATTAAAGAATTACATTCAAGTGATTCTAAATCAGGTATTATTTTGTGGAATTAAATTCTCCATCTGGAGAGGGGCCTTCTTCTAAATTTGAAAAAATTTCTTCTCATTTTGCTCCTGTGTTTTTCACGAAGATGATAGGGTTTTCTAAGAGACAGAGCCTTTAGGGGATATCCATTTTGGAATTTATACTCCTATGTTTCAAAGACCACTTGTCCCTTATCAGTTTGATTCTCCCCCCAAAGGTCACCTCCTCAAAAAACATGGCCCATCCCCCACCTAGACCTCCATTTTTCATGAATACCTTTGGTCCTATAAGTTTTAGAGGGATGGTTGGTTATCTAAATGCAGTTCCCAAGATGTAAGACATAGACTACCAAATTTCCAAGGAATTTTTTTTATAAATGGTGATTAGCACTTAAAGCTTTTTATCAACATGATGGAAGACTTTGAGATTGAGTTTAAAGATTTATATATCAAATTGTTCATCCATACTTTGGAGGAAGATGTTAGGGACTCGTACACATCTTTACCAGATAATTCCATTGATTCCTAGACTGAGATGAATAATGCATTTAGATTACAATATGGTGATAAATTGATCCTAGGTTTCTTATTCGAATTTGAAAACATCAAGGAGAATCCTAATGAGTCAAGTACATGATTTCAATGCAAGGTTTAACAAGACCTTGAGGATATTTCTTGTTAGCTTAAGGTCATTTGATGAATCATGTTGGATCAAATATTCTAATTCATTTGATAAAAAAGTTCCTTACTACTTGAGGGAAAAAAACCCTACTAATTTGAGGAAGGTCTTCACCATGGCTTTGAAAATTGAGAACAAAATCAAGGCAATTGGAAAGCCTCCAAAAGAGATCAGTGTGAAGTTGGTTAACTGGAAATAACTCAAGCAAGTAAGGTTTTTGATTTGGAGGAAGTTGTGAAAACTTTGGCAAGGGCTATCAAAGAAATATCATACAAATTATCCTGGGAAAAAAAGGGAATTGGGAAGAGTTCACAAGGTTAGTACAAGCAACAAGGCCAAGAAAGGTTTATAAACTATCATAGGAATGATCAAGGGTCTGATGACAGAGGCAAGGACCTATTGAATTTAGACATAAAGAGTCCTCGGCTAGGGAAAATAGAATGGTACCTGATCCTTTGGCTTCTAGAGTTTCTATAGTGGAGGAGACAAATGTCATTGATTGGTGTGATAAATGTTATATGCCCCATGCTCCATATGAGGAGGATCAAAAGAAGAAGAAGAAGAAGTTGATGATGATAATGATTATGCATGCATGCATGATGGAATGCTCTACAAGATCACAACAAGGAGAAAATTCAACTGAGGTAATAAGTGCAAGAGCTACTGCTGATTTTTGAGATTGCATTCATTGGGTACCTGTTCTTCCTCCCTCTCATAATTTAGAAGTATATATTGTACAATATTTTGAACTGCCCAATAATGACTTTGAATATTTAAGAGCTTTAATGATAAAGAAGTATGATGGAGGAATCCCATCTGAGGAGGACAAGAAGTTGTTGATGAACGTTGTTGTTTCCCAAGAAAAGGAATACAACACAAGAAGTAGGGTTGTCAAAGGTACATGGCCTCAAGCCAAGCCAAAAACTTCATTGCTTTTAAATATTCCTAAAAAGGCTCCTAAGAAAGATGCATCTTCCAAAGGCCTTGTTATCCCAAACAAAACTCATACCCCTCCTAATGCCCAAGATGTCAAAAATCATGTGCCATCTAATGAGTATATCAACCTTCCTTCTAATGTTGCCTTGCCAAAGTCTGTCCCCTATGATATTGCCCAAGTATTGAGTTAGATCAAGATCTTAGTTCCAATTTTTGAGTTGCTTAGGATTCTTGAGCACAAAAAGTGCATTTGAGTATTTGGGGCTGAAAGAGGAGAAGACTGCCCTAGGTAGAAATATAAACATTATGGAGACTCCACCAGTCATTGAAGAGTTAGAGACACCACTAGTGTTGGAGGAACTAGGTGAACCACCTGAGGTTTATTTGGGGACATCCTTGGTGGAGTCTTAGCTAAATTTGGATCCATTCTTCACCACTCTGATCATTAAAGACAGAATGCTACACAAATGTATGTTTGACTCAGGGGGCATCATGTAATGTTATGCCTCTTGAATTCATGAATGAGCTGGATATAAAAGTAACAAGAGCATATGGTAAATGTACTACTATGGACTCCAGAGAGAAGTGCTAGTGATGGGATGTGTGAAAGGTCTAATGGTGTAACTTGAAGCTTACCTAGGTAAAAACCGATACTTGATGTTGTTATTGTGGATTTCCCAACCAAGTGAGGTATGTTGTTATCTAGAAAATGGGCTGCAAGTGTTGGTGGGAGTGCTCAAATGGACATGTCCTATGCTACCATCCCAATTGAGGGAATCCTTGTCATGTTGTATGGAGAAAATAAGAAGTTGCACCTTATTGAAGATCCCAACATCACATCTTATGAAATATTCTCGCACAAGTGTTGATGTTTATAACATTGTAGGATTTTCTGATGGAAAAGAAGATTAAAGAATGCAAATGTCTTGAACAGGCAGGCTCCCTTGGAATTTATTGTTTGATGGAGCTTTCTCCAAATTCGAAATGGTGCTTTGGTGTTGTTTAGATCTCTCCATGTCAGAAGATTTTTCTTTTCCTTCAAACTCAACTTTGAGTGCACTAATAACATTGCTGAGTATGAGGCACTTTTTTTAGGTCTGAGAATTTCTTGGAAATATGGTGTTAAATACATCATTATTAGAGGATATTCAAAATTAATTATAAATCAAGTCGAAAAATTTATGCCACAAAAATTAGTGAATGAAACAATACAAGCATGCAGCTTGGGATCTCATTGAGATGTTTGATTCATTCAATATTGTGCATCATGATAGGAGGTTCAATGATTTGATAGACAAACTTGCAGTATTGGAATCTCAACTTGATAGTTGTATAGTATCCCCATATTGTGAATATGATGTTGAGGTGTTAACTAGGCTATCTATACCTGACAACATTAAACATTGGCAAGTTTTTTGATGATGATGATTAGGTCGAAGATTTCTACGAGAAAAGGGAGTTTACTAATAAAAATATTGATTAGGAGCCAATGGTGTGCATAGCGAGGGTAAAGAAACCTTGTTTTGCAAAGGCATCATCCAAATAAATACTAATACCATTCATATAGGGTTGGTTTCTCTTGAATCCAACTTTGATAATGTTGATCGCATTATTAACAGATGCATAGCAGCCTCAAGGGATATTGAGGAGCATGACCTTGGTACAAAGGAGACACCAAGGAAGATCTGGTTGGGAAGCAATCTCAACAAGGAGGAAAAAAAATCTTATGTCCAATTTCTAAAGAAATATCAAGATTGCATGGCTTGGACTTATTCTCAATTAAAGGCATATAGAGAGGATTTTTTCAACATGATATCCCTTGGAATCTAATGAAAAACCATTCAGAGAAGCATAGGCCAATCAATCCACTCTTATCTCTTAAAATGTAAGAGGAACTGAAGAAACTAAGGGATGGAGGGATTATTCAGCCTACAAGGTATTCTTCTTGGGTCATAAACCTAGTACTAGTCGAAAGAAGAATGGTAACATCAAGTTATGTGTGGACTTCAGAAATCTAAACAGAGCATCAATGAAGGATAATTATCCTCTACCAAATATGGAAAACATTTTTCAATTAGTGATCGGTTCTGAGCTGTTATCTACCCTAGATTCCTTCTCTAGTTATAACCAAGTTGTTGTAAGGAATCGAAATAATTAAGACAACCTTTACCACCCCTTGGGGAACATACGTATATGTCAGGATGCCCTTTAGACTCGATGAATGCTTTGGAGAAACCTTTCGAGGAAATGGATGTTTCTTTTTTTGGTTACATCAATGATTTTATTGTTCTCTACCAAGATGATGTAACTTTTTCTCTAGAAACCAAGGTGATCACTTGTTGCACTTGGAAAAGATACTTGATAAGATGTAGATAATATGTCATTTTCACTCAATCCAAAAAGTGCCATTTTGGAGTATAGAAGGAAAAATTTCTTGGTCACATTGTGTGACAAGAAGGGGTAATGATTGATCTGAAAAGGGTAGAGGCTATCAAGACGGTCCCAATTGCAAGAACCAATAAGGGGATTCAGTCCTTCTTTGGGTAGATAAAATTTATTAGGAGATTCATATCAAACTTTTCTGAGTTGACCATTCCAATCACCGGTATGTCAAGAAGGACCAGACCATCAAATGGGAGGAGGATGTCATTCAAGATTTCAATGGGATTAAGGAGGCATTAAATTATGCCCCTATTTTAGTAGCTCCAGATTATAATAAGTCTTTCCAATCATTTTCTTTTGCTTCATAGAACACTATTGCATCTGTCTTGTTGCGGAAAGATGATGAAAGGGTTGAAAGTCCAATTGTTGTTTTTAGTAAGGCATTGCAGGGGGCGAGCTAAAGTACACTATTATGGACAAACAAGCATTTTACTTGGTAAAAGAAATAAATGTTTTTAGGCCTTACATTTTGAGCTCTAAAATTATTACTTATGTTCCCCACAATATGGTGAAAGACATCTTATCAGAGATGGAGGTCTCAAGCGAAAGATGTAGATGGGTGAACAAGTTGCAAGAATATGACATGGATATCCAAACCATGAATTTGGTGAGAGGTTTGGGCTTGGCTAAGCTTATGGCTGAGAGAAACTTGTAAACTATTGAGGTAAATGAGGTAGAAGAAGGAAGGGTAGATGTCTTTGAAAAATTGATGAGTTTTGAGTGGTACAAGGATGTGATTTTTTATCTTAGACATTTATACTGCCCTAAGTATTTGAGTAAGAACCAGAAAAGGGCCCTTAAGTTGGCTTCCCATAAATATGTCATTACTAATTATGGGTTAGCTTGGAAGAACCCTAAGAGAGTTCTCTTAAGGTGCATTACTAAAAATGAAGCCCCCAAGATAATTATTTATCTTCATGGAGGATTTTGTGGGGGGAATTTTTTTGGAAGAGTCATAGCACACAAGATCTTGAGTGATGGTTATTTGTGGCCAAATCTCTTCAAGGATACAACTCTTTTGGTTAGAAGATGTGAGAGTTGTCAGTGCTTCTCTAGAAGATTGAAATCTTCAAGCTCCTTGCCTTTGTAGCATGTATCAATTGAAGCCCCATTCAAGCAATGGGGAATGGATTTCATTGGTGATATTTCAGACCCTTCAAGTTCGCCATAAGTGGATTCTTATAGCCACTGATTACTTCACCAAATGGGTGGAGGAAATCCCCACCAAAAGAGCAACACACCAAATTGTCATGGATTTTATGTTGAACCATATCATCTGTAGGTTTGAGGTGCTAGTTAAAATTATTGCTGACAATGCCATGAGCTTCAGAGCTAAACCTTTGGTGGTAATGTGCAAAGAATATGGGATCAGTCTGACATATGCCTCTAATTACAATCCCCAAGGAAATGGACAAGCTGAGTCTAGTAATAAAAATTTTCTGAAGATTATCAAAAGAACCTTGGAGCTGAACAAAAGAAAATGGGGTGAACAACTGAAGTTCGTTGTTTGGGCTGATAGAATTACTGTTAAAAGATCCACTGGAAAAATTCCATTTGAATTGGTGTATGGAACTCAAGCTTTTCTACCCTTGCATATGCAACTATCCTCATATTAGTTCATTTAACAACTGGAAGATCAAGAAGTTAGTCCATATGAGGCTCACATTAACCATATTGTTGAACTTGATGAAGAAAGGAGAGCATCTCACCAAAGGCATGTGAAGTTTAGAGAAAAATTGAAGAATTTATTTGACAAGAAGGTCACTCCCAGAGCTTTCAACATTGGAGATCTTGTGTTGTTGTGGGATAGCAGACATGAAGACAAGGGAAAGCATGGTAAATTTGATGCACTATGGATGGGCCCTTACTCCATTGACATTTGGATTGGTGAGCATACCTTCTTCTTGAAATATTTGGATGGTGAATTTCTCAAATTGCCTATTAATGGTAGGAACTTGAAGCATTTCCTAGATTGATTCCCCAGAATCAAGGTGAACATCACTTGTATAGTGTACAACTTGTTGGTTGCTTTCTTTTTTTTTTTTACTCATTCTAGTCCTCGGTGACTTGGTTTTGTTGGTTTCTTAGTTTGGTATTTGGAGGATGGTTTTGGTTGTTCCATTATGCTAGATTTTTCTTTGACTCCATTGCCCAATGGTTTGTTCTTAGCACTTGTTCTTCTAGTTGTTCTTATGGCACTCAAGGAAGGGAGTGCTCATCCCTGATTTAGAGATGATGTTGGTGCTCAAAATAGTCTCGCCCCATTTTTCCATTAAAAATATATCAATTTACGGTCTCTGTCACGTTTTTTCTTCCCATATTGTGCCTGAAAAGTCTCCACCTTCCTTTTGTTGCTATAATTAGTCCTTTCTTGGACCAAGGTTCATATGAAAAGGTTTGTATTTGGGTCTAAAACTCGAGCTATCCCTTTCTTTCCATTTTTCACAATCAGATTTAATATCCTTGTCATTTTTTCCCTAAATACTTGAAGAAGAATGAATGGATGTAGCTCGGAGGAATGTATTTGAGCCTTGAAACATTTCTAAATTCTCGTCCTTGGAGAAAATTTCATCTCCAGGCTCAAATGGTCGTTTTTCTCCATTTTATGATTTGACAGGCATTTCTCCTGATCAAATTTACATCCTTGCATCAATTAGAAACCTGGCTTCTTTTGGTTGGTTGGGGATGGCGAAAAATGTTTTAACTTGTTGATTTTTTTTTTTTTGGCAAAAGGGAAAATTTGGTCCCATGGCTCCGCTCAATTCTCGATTGGTCCTTTTGGTACTTACATGGCATCTTGTAATTAGATCAAAGTGGTGGGTTTTTTTTTCAAACTTGTTCTTTTTGCTACTTTAGAAATACGTTTGAACCCTCCCCACGGCCTTACCAGGGCTTTGATTAAAGTAAAATTTAAGCAAAGAGCTTTAAAAATTCTTACTTTGACCTATGCAGAAGGACACGTGGTGAAGTTAAAAGCAGAGATATGAGCCTTTGAGGCAAGTTGGATATTTTTATCTTTTGGAAAAATAGATTAAAATTCTAAAATGGAAGCACACCCCCGCCAAATCATATTAAAGCCTTATAAGGTTCTTGAAGTTATGCCATAAAAACACGTGGAGGCTTTCATCGTGTCTTCCCATACTTAGTCTTTTTCAAAAGGGTCTAGAGAGGCCTAGGACATATGGAGGGACCGTGCATGTTTGAGGACCGACCCTTGAATTTTATTTTAAAGAAGCACCAGGAGGACACTTGGAGGCCTTCGCTCACTTTGCATTTTTCTTGGACTTTTCAACGGCTAAAGGAGATTTCCTCAAACTCGACGACACATGGCACCTTCCGCTAAGCTTTAAGCCTTCAAACAAACTTTGTCAAGCCAAGACACGGGGTGAGATCACACTTATTCAAGGTCTCAAGTTTTGGGGACCATCTCAAGATGCACCATTGTGACGCGTGGCAGTTTGAAAAGTCAAAAGGTGGGGAAGCGTACCATCAAGGGAAACTTGTATTTTTTTCCTCTTAAGGATTAAAATATCAAAATGGCCCGCAAGCCCGACAAGAGGGAGGTCAAGGTTGGCTTTGAAAAGTCAAAGGGGTGGGGAAGTGGACCATCGGGGAAACTTGGGTTTTTTTCCTCTTCTCATCATAAGAATTAAAATATCAAAATGGTCTGCATGCCCAATAAAGGATAAGTCAAAATTTGATGGAAAGGTCAATGGCGGAGGTGCAGACTTTTAGGAGAAAATTTGGAAAATTTTCCTTTTGAAAAAGGAGTTAAAAGTAAAAAGGAAGTGTGGTTCCGCTAGAACCACATCGAAACTAGAAGCGGAAGGGCAAAGTCATGGGGAAAACTTGGAAAATTTTCCCTTTTCCAAAATAGAGGTGAAATAGTAAAATTTAGCAATGGTTCCTTTGGGACCCACATTGGGACACGTGTCAGGCCCATTTTTCAAAGGTGGAGGGGTGGAGCAAAATGGGAATTTTTTCCATTTTTCAAAAGGTTGTAAAAGGTCAAAAGGAATCCCTAGGCCCATTTTAAAATTGAATCTTCTACGTGGACGGCCCAAAATCAAAGTAAAGATCAACGGCAGTTGTGTGTCTGTATCTGATTTTGCCCCTTTTTTACTAAAATTCCCTAGAGAGGCGAGTATTCACTATTTCTTGATATTTTTAGACACCAAACAAGAGAGGAGAGTTAATTTGATATCTAACAGTGTGGAAGATCTGGGGATGTATTTTACCATTAAGATGAGATTTGACCTCTGGCTCGATCTAATTTTCCATTTTTTCTTCCCGGACATGCAAAGAACCAAATTTGACAGATTAGGGGGCGCAAGTGGTTGGCAAGTAGAGAGGGAAAAGTGATCTACCATATGGGATATGTTCAAAGAGATCTTCCCCGAGCACTTGAAAACGTTTTGCGTATCTCGATTTTGGGAATCGCGATCGGGGTCATGGTGAGAACTGTACACTAGATGTTTTGATATTTGGGGGCAAAATTTTATTGTAAAATGTTATAAATTACACAAATTTATCATGCAAGTGGTTAGAGTGTTAGAGGTCAAGACTAATTCTTCTAAGAAAAAATCTTGATAGAAATCGTCCTTCTGAGAAATCATCTAAAGAAACCTGTTTATCTCCTTTGGGTCAAATTTGATCATGTCAAGGTGGTTGCGAGTTTACAACCATTGACAAGCTCTGAGATTGTTCTAGAAACTTTCCCTTACTGATAAATTTAATCAAAATTGATATAATCTGTGTTATTTTTAGGAAAACTTTGTGTTTTCTTCATTCCCGAATGTCTCGCAAGTGGTTTTCTTTTTCCCGTTGCAATATTACATCAAAATATTTGTGAATCACAAAAGATCTTATCCTTGTGATAGTTTGGTGGCATTTGCAATTTCATTTATCGTAGGAGATTTCATTTTATGGTGAAATAAACAAATTTAAAATTACTTGTAACTCCTAGCATGACTATAAGATTGTTTGTCAGCCTTTGAGGGTATCTTAGGCATGATGAAACAGATGTTGATAATGTTTAGTTAAGTTTTCCAATTTGAGTCTTCATTTTGGATTCTTGAAGTTTGTGTGAAAAGTGTTGATCTCGGCCTCCATTGAAGCACATATTCTCATTAAAGGAGCATCATAGCCATCCCAAACCATTCTATTGTTCAAGCTCTCCATTCTTGTAAAATTTCTCAAGAATCGTGTGAATCAAGTTCACTTTTGCCTCACCTCCCACCAAAAATTTATTTAAAAACAACCAATCATACCCATTCTACCCCGTTTTTCATGTGCGTATACAAATGATTAATTTTTACTACCAAAGCATGTAAAAATAATCAAGTTTTCATTGTCTTTAGTGTCCTGAAACTTGCTTAGAAAATATCTTCATTATCTAGAGTGACAACTCATGAGAGTTAGGTTTCGTTTCATTGATCATATTTTCTTCAAGGTCTTCTTAATAATTTTCCAAGGAAGGATATCTCCATCTCCTCCACAAATAGTAGGCTACAAAAATGGTCCTCTCACCCTGGTTGAAAGGTAGAACCATAAAATAGTGAGGATAGGTCAAATCCTCTTGAGGGTGCTACCCATTTCTCCACATCTGAGTGATAAAGAGAAAGCTACATTTCATCCCTAGCTACAAAACAACACACTACATGCTCTACTTGTCTCTAAGATTCTTGCCAAACCTGTGATGCTGCTCAACTTCTAAGGGAGAATCAATTTGGGTACCAACAGGGGAGCACTTAGATCCATCTAAATGAGGTGTTAGCGCACATAACAATTAGGTGAAATAAAAATACTACACATGCTTTGTTTTTATTACAAATAGAATATTACCTAGTACAATATTATTGGACATTCCTCGTTCCAAATGAGATCACAATGGTGACTTCCAAGAGAATCAAATAAACTTTTGTCTCAAGACAAGATAACTAATTAAGTCCTGGGAAAGTGTTGGAGTGAAAAATGATTTAGTTAGCCAACATGAATATAGATTGCGCAAACCTCTTGTATAAGCATATTTTTAGATAAGATAAAATATAAAATGTATAAAATAGATATATATAAGAATAGGAAAATCCTCTTTAGGAATGAGAAGAAGTTGTCGGGATGGTAACTCAACAAGAAAGTTCTAAATTGTATAAAAATATGTAAGAACATTGCACAAACATTTTATATTTGATCCCAATAGTAAGATCTTTCAAGTTCTTTCCATTCTATATGTTCAAATTGATATTGTGAACCCTTTCACTCCTTTCTATTTTCTCGTTCCTAATTATTTTAATTTTAGCTTTATTCTCTTACGAAATCCCTTATGTGTTATGTGCTTCTATTTTTATATGAATTAATTAGACTATAATATGTTACATGTTCTTACGTCGTGATCTATGAACGTATGCTAACAATGGTTCCATTCTCGAGACCCAAAATCTGTTGATATGGCTACCAAGCTAGAGAGACGTGAAAATATGGTTGCAAGATAATGAAATAGTTCATGGAAGTTTAGGAGACTTTGACAAGACTCCATGTTGAAAATATTTGTTCGGATCATATTTATCGAGACAATCATGATTTTTTTTGGTGTGAACTTCCTAAACAATTGGCTTCTTGGTTATCTCAATTGGAATTCTTCTACTTCAGACATGAGCCCAAAGAGGAATATGAGAGGATAGAGGAAAATTTTGAAGTATTGTACAAATTGGATGTTCCTTGGACACATGTTATTGACCATTGGATGAAAACTACTATATACAAGTATGTAACCAATTTTTGTTCAAAAATTTTGTTCTCATTGAAGCTTGGTTTCTAGTAGCATTAAGAGGAAAAATTGTGAAACAAGTTATATTTTTAGTTAAGATGTTATTCATGGAAAAGGACATGGTGTTAATTCCATGCAACATGGAGTAGTCGATACACGATCCTAGAATGTGAAGATGAAGGAGAAGGGGCTAGAATTAAAGATAAATTTGGAAATGTCTAGACGGAACAAATATTAGAAGAGAGAAATATTTTTAAAAATGTAAAGAGAAAGTAGACAACGTAAAAGATGGGAAAGTAGTAGTAATGTAGGGAAGACAAAGCTAGTTATGAATAGTAGTAAGGTAGGGGAAATTTTTTGTGGAATGAGGAATGGAACCTCCTTAATAGTATGAAGAGATTGACAAAGGGAGAATATAAGATGATGCACAATAAGGTGTGAACCCCAAGTGTGAAGTTTGGAAGGGAATTGAGGAACAAAAGACAAAAATCAAAGAAAGATAACTAGTAGTAGTTAGAGGTAAGTTTAGGAAGAATTTAGTGTTGGAACTTGAGGAACCGTCTTGTAAACCATGATATTGCAAAAATCTACAAATTGTGTTCTGCATAGAAAAAGAGCAAAAAAGTGAGCTAAAAATTAATAGGATTGTACTAGGAGAGAACCAAATCTTATTATATGGTAATGACCAACATGTGTAAGAAGAAGCTCTAGAAGGAAATCCACCACTGGGCATGTTGAAATTCTCCAAAAGAAGGAAAATTCATAAGAGGTCAAGGGAAATCCCAGAGGGAAGGAGTGAACAGGAAAAGATGGAAAAAGAAGCTACTGATATTTTGGGCAGCATGGCCATGACTCCTCCTGAACCAAGCCAAGATGAGATGGACAAAGGAGATGAGAGACTTGAGGAGCAGGATTTTCAAGAATTGGTTGAACCATTAGCATTATCACATGAAGAAGAAGAGTTGGCATCCTGGAGATGAAAAGGTAAATTTCCTTTAATAGAAGAAGAATGCTCAACTCCCCAAGAAATTTTAGAGGAAGAAGAAAAACATCAAGTTAAACAGGCTCTATTCTTATCTAGAGCAGAGCTCATTATTAGAGAAAAGGATGAGGAATTGGATTTCCTCAAACTCAAATTAGAATAGAGGGAAATGCTCATTGGAGAGATAACAACTCACTTGCAGTTAGGATTGAGGAATTATCAGTAGTTAAAAAATATTTGATAGAGAAAGAGGAAGAATGTCAAACTTCTAGAAAATAGAATGATGTGTCCACAGTCTCTGCATAGACTGAGTTAACTTATTTTCCACTCAAACAACTATGGAATGACACTTGTAGGGAACTAAAGAAGCTAAAACATCCAATGAAGATTTGAAGACCATGATGGAAGAGTTAAAAAGGAAAGAAAAGAGTGGGAAGAAACATTTTATAAGGAAGAAGGAGACAAATATAAATGTCTTGAAAAAATACAGATGGTCTGCATTATGAGTGAAAAATTTCTTTCCTGTAGGAGACCCTCTCCTGCATATAGTGTGTTTTTAGAAGAACAATTCATTCACCAACTGATGTCAAGGATTGCATGTGGACTTCCACATGAACTAAAAGATGAATCTAAATTCATGATAGCTTATTCTTTAGCCAGTCTTGAGAAAAAATCTTCTGTGTGAATTCTATCTTTGTAATCTGATGCTAGAAAAAAACACAGGATTTATGATCAATTTGTATGTGGGGAAAGTTAGCTCAATGCATTTGTCTCTGTTCTACAAAATTAAATTGCATGGAAGGAAAGGGATTCTGAGTTTTTATTGAAATCTAGCTCAACTGGTCTCTGCATGAGGGCTCACTATGGTAAACCTTCTGCCTTCTTCATACATTTTAGAACTCATGCCTTTGATGAACGATTCAAGATACATTATTTTTCCAGCTTACAAAAAGTATTGATACCTTTACCTCCTATGAGGAGGATAAGTTTGAAGATATTTATGAGGGATGCTTGAAAAGGTGGGAACTTCTTACGGTTTCCTTGAGAAGAAGGGAAGTAATATCCCCTACAAATCTGATCTGGAGTTTAGAAAGAGCAAAATATTTATGCACAATAATTCCTCATATCAATGAGACCTACAGAACATATGGATGGGAATGCAAACAAGGCCCCTTACTTCTCACCCCCATGTCTCCTTGGAAAAATAGAGAACCTCAAGATCCTACTCAATTTGAAGAGTGGAAGAGGAAAATAGAAGTAGGAGCAGGGTATAGTACCTCTAAGTTTAAGCATTGGGATATCCAGTTTCAGCCATTTGATCTGAGCAATCAAATGGAATGTAGAACACATAACCCCAATTTTGAAGAATAAAGTTTGTAAAGGGACTTACAAACAAGTAAGTACAGGGGAAATGATGAGGCCAGAATATGCCTCGTTAAATGTACAATAAATGATCTCATCTTACTCTCCTTTTTATTAAGTTTGATTACATTTTGTGACTTTTATTTGATCTGATATGAGTTAGGATGTAATTTTCTATCTTTTGATTGATTGTGATTCTAACATTTAAAATCTCTAAAATTCCTAATGAAGTGTGTTGGAAATTTAGTTTTGTAATAAATCAGGTCTAATCAGTCAAAGAAATGAAGTATGTAGCATTCAACATGTTTTTGGTAGCATTTGTTCCAATACGGATTAGTTCTAAAACTTCCAAGCTAGTTCCGGAACTCCATTACACATTCATCATCTAGTTCTGGAACTTTTGGACTTAGTTCCGAACTCCAGTATTTAGTTCTAGAATTTTCAGACTTAGTTCTAGAACTCCTGGGTATAGCTCCGAAACTCTCATGGTTTTGATCTTTAATGATTTCCTATGGTTCTGGAACTTCTCTAAAGTTCTGAAACCGATGGAAGTTTATCTATTCTAACCAAATCTGGTAATTTAGCATCAAAGACCCTTTCAATCAGGAAAGGATGAGAAGATTTCTGATCGCAAATCCAGGAATACTTATCTTAGAGTTGTCCGACCAGCCACAACTGAAAGTTAGCATCTATTCGGGTATGACTCAATTTCATCAAAATCGTAAAGACAACTATGATTATAAATGTATATATAAGTAGACGTGTAGTAGATAAATAGAAAGAAGATAGATATACATATAGAATAAGTAATACAGATCAAAGTAAACAGATCCCGTATGTTTTTTAATACAGAATGTTTTATTAAAAAATAGCCATTCTTGTTTGAGAGAATTCTAAGTTGTTAAATCCTGATTCAAGGAGGAGCAAGGGCCCAATCCCCCAAGGACCAGGATTTTCATTTATTTGGTATTTATATTTCTTAAGAAAATAGTTTAGATATGTTAATTCCGTATTGCTTTTAATTATTCTAGTTAAAATATGTGGTATACTTGTTCCTACAGGTATCTAGATAGATTCTTATTCTTCTTACAACCATTTTTAAGAACTCTAATTTGTGTGTTTATTTCCGAAATCAAGTGTATTTATTTCCAAAAGCAAGTGTGTTTATTTTCATTCGTAAAGTGTGTTTCCTTTTAACAAAGTTTTCATGGTATGATTTAAATAAGGTTTTTACCAAGAATTCCTTAAGACATTGAAAAGATCCCCGGAAAATACAAAAATAACTACAATCAAATACTAGATCGATAGGATTATTTTGGTTGCATATATCTTTAGACACACCCTGGTTTGAAAATGACATCAACTCGAAGTTGATTAAATGAAGGAATAATGACACCCATCATCGGGGATATCCAAGACCTAGTAATGAGAATGGTCACATGCCTGATAACAAAACTCAATGTGCATGAAAGATGGACGCAGGTAAACAAGTCCTGGTTGAATGTTTGTAGAAGAATATCAGAGGGCACCATAAACAATCTATCCGCATATGTAACAAATGAATTTATCACTAGCACATAAGAAGGAGATAAGATTCTCTTTGGTAATGTCCTCTTAACCATTGTGTTCTTAGAGATCGGAGTACCAGATGTAGTAGACAAGTTTGTTTGGGAGTACCCAGAGGAAGACCCCTCACCTGCAAAAAGATTTGAGAAATACACTTGTGATAGCATGACACATGTTCATAAGGTGTGTCTTGAAAAGTGATATACATGCTTAAGGAGTGTGTTCAGGGAAGAATGGAGAATACCATAACAACTACCAACACTTATAGTAGGAGAATATGAGTTCGTTGTATACCAACACTTTTGTATTGGTAGGTTCAAGTTGACTGATGAAACCATGAGCCCATGGTGCAAGCTCCCATTCACCTTCATAACTCAATACTTCTAGGTGGGAGTTAACAGATTCAAGGATTCCAAGAAGTTAAATTTTAACCTTGGAAGTTTATACTGGGACCACAGGAGATGCACAGACATTAATCTACCCCAACAAGCACATGTACATGAAAAATTATGTATCACATGAAGTCCAAATGGTGAAACCCCGACTCTAACCATTACGGGAGGTACGCAACGTGAGTATACCTTCGCATAAGGCCAAATTTTTAGAAGGGCACTTATCTTGAAAATGAAATAGCTATATCTCGAGGACCTAACAGTAGGAAGAACCCTACACCTAAACAAGAAGGAAAAATAAATACAAAAAAATGCACCAAGTGCCCATGATACACAGGAAATAAGCACCCCAGGAAAAATTTCTAGAACAAGTACTTACATGCACAGGAAGAGGTCCCCATTCAAAGAGGAGGAGCTAGAACATGAAAATCTCATCTTAGAGGAGAAAACACCAAAGGAGGAGGAAGAGAAAGAATAATCTCCTATACTGGAACCCTCAGTTAGGAAGAAACAGAAGGTGATGGAGGAAGCTGACTTGGAGGAAATAGAGAGCTTGGAGAAATACATAGGTGAGAGGGACGACGATGAAGAAAATGATCCCGAAGTGGACCAAGGACCACTTGTCTTCATTGTGCATGATTCGAAAGGAGAGGGCAGAGAAGAAGAATATGAGTTCCTTTTCATGTTGTGCAAGGGTAACTAGAAGGAGGAAGGCACCCAAAATATGGGAAGAATTGAAGAGGTTAGCACGTAGGATCGGGAAAAACCCAAGCCTCATGAAGAATAAAATAAATGAGGCAAAGATAAAGAGAAGCAACAGAAATCATTGAAGCCCTGGTAGAACAAGAATTGGAGCGCAATGCTAATATAGTGATGGAAGAAGATAAGAAAGAAAGAATAGGGAAATATCATGGCAATGTAGGAGGCCCCATTATATTGATAATTGTTCCTAAGGGCACACACATAGGGGGAAATTGCATGGAGATAAAGAGGTAAGGAATGATATACATTAATGATCCCAACAAGGTGTTACACGAGCGCTTCCAAAGCACAAATTCCCAACATATCAACTCTTGGAAATTAAGTCATTTGATGAAGAAGGTGCATACCCTCAGATGAGGAAGATGCTCTCTTAGGAAATTGAGTCCCACATCAATGAGCTAGAGTTTGAGGTAAGCCAGGGGCACTAATGAAAATGCCTGAGTCAAAAGGAGATAACCCCTTGGTAAATGCTCAATGACTTTTAGATGAGTAGTTATGCAACACACTCAATAAGGTCTCAGTTGAGGTTGAAGCTAGGCTCTTTGGATGGAATGACAAGGTAAGATTTATAGAATCAGAACTAGAAAAGAAGGAGGAAGAGCTAGAAGAGAAGGCCAAGGATTTAAAGCAGGAGGAGTTAATTAGTGCTCAGCTAAAGCGTGAACTTAGGGAAGAAAAGGAAAGGGTGCATGAAGTACATAAGAAGGTAGAATCCATCACATATGCCATTGTTTTGAAGCATCTATACATGGCACCGCCTACGCAAAATTAGGTATCTTCCTCGAGTGCCTTGAAGACTTAACTTCAATCCTCACCATGGAGAGGCAACCTCTAGCTTTAGAATCCACGAAGAAGTAGCAGTGCACCTAGAGAAGGAGGATAAATTAAAGGTAGTAGCAATCATGGCTGAATATAGTAAAGTCCTTGCTGATATAAAGATTGTGTCCCATACCATCGAGGCCCCATATGACAACTACGTAGACAGAGATAAAGTGGAAATTATTCTAGTCGCCAACTATGAAGTAGAGCTTAAAGAGTTCCAAGATAAGAATAAAGCAAATAGAGTAGAACATGATAGAATCCTAGGTGAGGTTAAAAATAAGTCAAAAGCTATTGAGGCCCTAAGGGGTAGAATCAAGAACTGGCTAAAGGAGCTATACCCATAGATTACTCAAAGGATGGACGTGCTTAAGGAAGTGGGTAAGGAGTTGGAATTTTTTTTTGACACTATGAACTCTCAAGGAGATGGACTGAGTTTTGGGGAGCTAAGGACTCTAGTCAATGACCTCTACTAGAGAGCACAAAATGAATTCTATGCCTAGAAAAAGTTGGAGGCCGACTTGCAAAAATATTTTCCTATCTTGTTGCAATAATGTCATCACTTCCCCATTCTTTCTTCTTTCCTAAATTATTCATCCTCTTATTCTTTTCCCAATACATTAAGTCTATTGCAATTCTTTATTCATTAGAGAAGTGTTCCTACGGGAAGAGAATAGGCATAGTGTGGGGTGATGTTGGGCCCCTAAAATATTGACTAAGTCCAAAAAGGCACATGGGCACACAAGACTAAAGTTAAGAAATAGGCACACAAGGCAAGGTTCTAGGAGGGTCTTAGTAGAACCCATGATGTGCGCCCACAAGACAAGGTCTTGGGAGTTTTCTCGTATTTGGCGTATCGGGTAGGAAACGAGAAAATCCTAACCCAACTACGCATGCGGAGTGGATAAGGTGCCACCGGTGATGAGTTGGCCTAACAAGGAATATGACATGCGATGGAAGCTCCTAGAAGACCATCATGACAAGGAGTGGAGATATCAAGCCTAGAGGAGCATGCTCCCATGGAGGACCACATATGAATACTTAGCAATCGATCCGAGGCCTTAGAAGGATGAGTTGGCACATCCGGATGCCTATATATACAAGTGTCCGCAGAAGAAAAGAGAGAGAGATGAAGAGGGAGTGGAGTTCTGCATGAATGCTGCAAAGGAACTCTATTTGGTTTGGGTAGATAAGACATAGGAGAAGGATTTACCAAGGGCTTAGAGGTTTAATTTTTCATTTTGAGAGTTAAATGATAAGTATCCAATTATGATGCATGATTTTGGTCTACCTTTCTCGCGATGCTTTGTAATGAATCTAATGAATATAATGAGGTTACTAGTTTATATGATTATGATTAGTAATGATTCCGGTTCATTTACATATCTTCATGGTTCTATTTTATGAATCCTTGCACATTCCCTTCTCGCTTTTGATTCAATTCTTAATCATAAGTACTTTTCTATCTTGGATGATCGCACCGATCTAGAAGCCACTCTAAGCTCTATGATTCTTTTATTTCTCATTTCGACTCACTTCCTTTATGTTTGGATCATAAATTATGTTTTCCCACTCAAATCACATAAAATAGAGACTCAAGTACCCATGCGTGCCTTGGGTGAGTTCCCATCACCCGCTAGGTGATAGGGTGGTGCGCATGTAGTTCCCTTGTTCTTAATGGGTGTAAAAGTGACTACAAGGACTCCACCCTTAAACATTCCTAAAACCAACCATAGACAACCATTTCCTAGTACCCATATTAACCATATTACCCATTTCATTCTTTCATAACTAATCAAGATAATATAAAACAATATTTCGCTTATTTTTTCTTATTGTTTGTAAATCAATGTAGTTAGTTATTTTTCATTTTTTAGGTGTTTGTGTTTTTTTCCATGGTACTTACCAGACAACAAGCTCATAATCAAACTTCTAAAAACATGTCCACCCCCTACCTATACCATTTCAACAACAAGTCCCATTTTATACTACATCATTTCTTGCAACACTTTCTACACCAACGCAACAAAAATCCCATTTTATCAAATAATTACATCCACTCCCTTTTCTAACACCCAACATACTTGGAATGAATCAGAGCCAACTATAATGAAGAAATGGGACAACAAATATTTAATTCCACACATCAATATCATGGTCAAATCCTTCATATGTCTGGACTACAAGAAACAGAACACCCCTTTTATCCTTGTTCTCGCCGAAGCGTCTCGAACATCCTTTTATAATAGGGAAAACCTATTTTGAAGAGATGTTAGATTCAAACCCTATTTCTCTCAATGCTTATCTAGCAGCTAGGAATGTTCAACTATAACCATTTACACCCCAACCCATTCCATACACTTACAGTACTTCATCTTCCATTGCATGTCTCATTGATCAAAATCGAGAACCAGTCAACTAGCAATTGTACTCATACACTTCAACAAATCAATCTGAAACACCAAACATTAGTCAACCTAAAATATCTTCCATCCCTATTAATCCATTTGAAACATTGAATGATCAGTCTTCTACTACTCAACCCGAGACATCTGATGTCTCTTCAGTCCCTATTTATAACCTTCATATGATTTCATCACAAAACACATCTTCCCAATAATCTACATCTTCACCAAGCCCTTATGTAGGTTCTACACCCTCCCTAACCAATACCACAACTTCCTCGCCTACTCCCCTGGTCTCTTCATAGGTATAAACACCTCTACCATGTTCTCAGTGTCCTTCTCTACTATCATATCTTCACAACCGATTACTAGTCCCATTTAGAATATCACCATGTCCATCCCTACAACTACATCACTAATCAATACCAATGTCATAGATAGCAATCACCATATTTCACAATACATACCATAACCATCACATATGTTAATCTCCATGCCACAATCTACACCTCTTCAAAACATCCCACAACACAATATTCTACGACAAAATATTCCACACCAAGCACCATCCTTTGCTGCTTCTACTATATCCTTCTAGTAGTCACTCACTTATTCAAAACCACTCACTTATACATCAATGCCATTATACTACCACTACATACAACCCTCGTAGCCATTAGCTTCTCAATAAATTATTCCATCTAACCGAAGTATACCACAACAAAACATCAATTATCAACATAACATACCACAACAAAATACTTAGCAACATAACATATCTCAACAATATGTGCCTCAAAAAAACATTCCAAAATATAATATCTTCCAACAGAATGTCCCTTACCAAAAAATGTTCCTTAATAGAATGTCCCCAACAAAACATTTCGATAGCAAGGCATTCCTCAACAGATCAAACATATGCACATCCTAGCCAATTTTCATTTCAACCTGGCTCATCCTCAAAACAAGCTCAACCAGATCCTCTCCAAGCTATAACGAGCCGCATATCTAGTCTCAAAGCTACTTAATCCACACCTATGAATGTGATCTCCTATGACCAAATTTGCAATGATCCTATTCACCCTTTAGTGCCATATAAATCCTATCCACCTCATTGGGAACTTCTAAAGTTCATCAAATTTTATAGCAAGGAATATCCCCAACAACACATCCATGCCTTTTGTCATGCCTATTATCTAATATCTCACAATCAATACCTTATGTTAAGGACCTTTCCCATGTCCTTTGTTAGTCCTACCTTGGATTAGTACAATGGTACTCCACAACATTCCTTATTTTATGTTACACAACTTGCTCAACTCTTCTTAAAACACTTTTCTATAAACATAGCCCGTAAAATCACTATCAATGACCTATATGCTATTAAAAAATTGAAGATGAATCTATTGCCGATTTTGACACCATTGGAGAGGTGTAGTTAATCAACTATCCTTTTCATTTCCACAAACAAAATCAATCGAAGTCTTCTATCATGCATGCACCAAACATATCTCATCCACATTACAAATCCAATCATTTAAAACTTTTGATGAGGATTTTACCATGGCTTGTAAATTGGAATTGTGAGCTCTAGAAGATGGTCGAGTTAAGCTTTGTCCTAAGAAACCAAAATTTAAGTTTTAATCTAAGTCATCATCTAACCCCAATAAGTCCAAAACATCTACCAACGCCATCATAGTTAAATATTCTCCCAAGGAAAATTCCACTACCGAGCATTCTCATCAACAACGTAGCTATACACCTATAAGAGAGACTTACAGTGTAGTTTTTGACAAACTACTTGCCTCCAACATAATATCTCTCCCACATATTCGACCCATTGACATGTCAATATCTAAACCCATTTGGTACCGAGATAATGACTATTACAAATACCATAGGGTTAATGGACATGACATTGAAAGGTGTCGCACATTCTATAACGTACTTCAATATTTGATCGACAAGGGTGAACTCCACTTAGATGACCCAAACTCACCCCAAAATCAAAACCTTGACATATTAAAGTAACATTTTTTGAATCATCTCTCATCCTCATAACAACCAAAAATGAATGCTATCTACACCATCAATACAATAATAAATATATATCCTATCCCTAAATCTAGCTCATTTGCTGCCTATCGAATCAAAACCCGTAAAATCAATACCAGTATCCAAAAAGCCCAAAACTATGACTATTGAATCTTCATCTATTGAGAAAATTACTAAAAATATCCACACACCATTGTCACATGCCATTCCCGAATTTGTACCTATATCCTCTGTGCCTTCAAAAATTACACCTAAAGCCAAATCCGATAAACAATCCAAAACACCCTTTACCCCAAGGAAATCCAACTTTGTTGCATCCTCGTCAACCACACCCAGTCCATCCAAAACCTAAAAAGTGCCTCATAAAAAAGGTGTCATTTAGGTCTTTAAGATCCCTCAATATGTTTTCCCAAATCAAATCCCTTTACGTGGACCTCACTCCCTTATACCTATTAATCATCCTATTATCTCAGGGTCAAAATCCACCTACCAAACCCCTACATTAAGTCCATATCCTGCACCTTTCACACGCCTAATTATCCCCTACAATAATAATTTTTACTAGGTCATTGCCCCTGACCTATCACACAATCCAATTATCCTCACCAATGGCCACCCATATAGGGTCATTGTCCTCCATCCGTGCAAAGGCCTAGAAAGTCTCCACGAAAAACAAATAAAAACATGTAGCTAAATTTTTACCTCCTTGTGAGGAAAACATAGGAAAATCTTTGTTACTATCCATGACTACACCTAAGGGGTGTTATGCCACCATCTTAGATGATCTCCTTCAGTGGTCACTTATTACATTACCACCTCCTAAGTTATCTGATCATTGAGGATGGAAACCTTCTTGGTATGACTTCAATGTTTTTATGATTACCATAGAACATGAGGCCATTCCATAGAAGACTGTAGGGCCTTTCACTTAAAAGTTCAAGAAATTGGCAGTCCACTCTTCCTTCCTTCTCAATCAAACACAACACCAACATCAACTTCGCCACCATCAAAATATTAAGTATCCATTCATAAAACATCTACTCATCGAGTTGACTCTGATCAGGGATCATTTTCAAAAGTTACCTAAACATCTCTTAATGGTGTCAGTGCAAAAGATCATCTCGAGAGATTTCCAATGACTGTGAGAACGCGACAAACAGACATCGGGAGCTCTAGATATGTTCGGTCAAAGGGAAAGCCAACTCTGGTCAACTAGTCAATATTGGACCAAATCGCACTGTGACACGTGGCTTGCCAACACTCGTCGAATTCGCTCGATTTGCCTATTGGGAGACGACAAGTGGACTACAGGATTACCGAGTTAATTATTTCATTCCACATTAGAGGGGTCGAAATTATATTGGTAAGTCCACTTTCCAAATGGCGCACATATATGCCAATACCACATATATATATATTAATGTGTATACATTAATATTAACTCCTACACAAACGCCAAACATATGTCTCCACGTGGAAGAAGGTGGTAGGTCAGGTAGGGGGCAAGAGGCCCAACGTGGTCATTGACCACTTCATTGGCACATGAAAAGGCTTAATAAAGCCTAAACTATTATCAGCCGCTCCTTATGGGATTTGTATCCCTTAACAAATGTGCCTCTTTGGGGATTTAATCCCATGTCAAACAAATGCCGCGCCAAACATGGGAATTTAACCCATTTAAAAATATATCCGCCCACATAGGGATTTAATCCCATTTTTCATGTACGGGTGAAGGCTAAAATAGCCTATGGATAATTGTTTAGTGCATATTTTTTGGGCCCTAAAAATGTATAAATAGGGAACCCATTTGTATTGTGAAGGACACATTACACACAAACTCGGAGACAAGCTCATTCCTAGAGCATTGGAGGCGAAGTCCAAGCCAAGAGGAGAATGAGAAATTGTTGTGTGAAGACCTAAATTATTTAGGCATTGTATATATTTATATTATTGACCTATTATTTGTTAGGCAATAATAGATGAAATATTTGTGGCTAGGAGTTATTCAAACTACCTAGTCAGCCCATAGCGCCACACCAAGTACTTGCAAATCCTGGATTTTCGCCGAGTGCTAGCTTCGCATTGTTTACGCTCGGGAAGGCCGATCGAAGCCGAAGGAGATTGTGCATCAGGAAGGTGTAAGTCAGGTGCTATTTTTCACCCTTGTCATCCGAAGGTCTGGTGTACTAATAGGCAAGTAAAATTCCATTAGGTTTTCTTGTGAAAGTACTATTGTAACTTACAAGTTTTGACTAGTGGAACGGTTCGATCACGAACCCGGAGACGTAGGTAATTGCCGAACTCTGTAATCAATCTGTACAAATTTTCATTATTGTCTTGCATTATTTTAAATTGATTACTTAAAAGGAGTAAATTATCGGCAAATAATTAAAGCCTACAAGGGTCCGAGATCAGGTAGTAATAATCTGATTATTTTCGGATCATGTTTGGTATCAGAGCTGGTAAATCTGATTAACAGAGTGATTGCTTCAAGTTGGTGCAGTTAGTTCAATTTGTGTGAATAGGGTACAAGTGCACTATGGGAAAGATGTCTAAACAGAGAAGCTCGATGAGATTGAAGCTTATAATCACCAGATCCAGGAAGAGAATTCTCTCCTGTGATCAATGTATTCCTCCTTGGAAGAGGAGTATGCTCGTTTGAAATCAGAACTGCAAACCAAGGATGAGCTCTTGGCAAGGTTGCAGTGTGGTGATCAGAGGAAGGAAATACCTTCAACTTCAGATGCAGAGGCCATGGTAGATGACTGCACTGTAAGTTTTTCACCATGGGAATCTTCTTCTTCCTCCCATTCGGTTTCGGATTCAGGTAATGAAGTCTTTGGTTTGTTTGAAAAGCATACTAGAGGAATTGGATCCAAGTTACTAGATAAAATGGGATTTGATGGAAGAGGCCTTGGTAAAAATGGCCAAGGCATTACTAACCCAATATAGGTCAAGGATCATCCTCATTTTACAGGTTTGGGTTATCCTAGTGCGGGAATGGAAATTGGAGAATGCTCCAAGAATGCTAATGGGAGACAAGCTTCCGAAAGCAAAGTGATTACCCCACTAGTCTTGCAAGAAGATTCTGAGCAGGAAAGTTGTGCTTCGTCATCACAGAAAGATGTGGTAAGAGAAATCAATGAAGAGGTAATGAGATTCCACCTCCAGTTTCTTACCATAATCATAAGCACAAGAAAAACTTCTGATCCACTTTTTCAACTTAAGAAGTATGGTTATGATTTTCAAAAGATGTGGAATTCTTTTCCATGTATTTTTTGTGGATTGCATAATCATTCAGTGGCCGATATGCTGGAAGAGAAGGACACTGATGAAGAAGTTGGTGCCGCTTGTCGAAACACGGAAAATCAGAAAGACCAATCTCATCATGCAGAGTCGAGAA
The DNA here is from genome assembly GCA_018340775.1 of Taxus wallichiana var. yunnanensis. Classification (NCBI taxonomy): domain Eukaryota; kingdom Viridiplantae; phylum Streptophyta; class Pinopsida; order Cupressales; family Taxaceae; genus Taxus; species Taxus wallichiana. The sequence goes on along the minus strand of JADAXU010000056.1, from coordinate 1,219,326 downwards.
ATGGTAGAAAGAGTTCCTCATCCCAAAAGGAGATTAAGAGGAATTTTTGTGCTCATTGCCAAAGGAATGGGCATCGGGTGGAAAATTGCTGGAAACTACATCCATCTCGCCATCAGAGTAATGGCAAGCCAAAGATGGAATGGAGGCCTATTGCAAAGGCAGAAGAGTTTCTACTCCACCACCAGTTGACAAGTCAACCTAGGACCAGGTAATACCTGAAAGTGAAAGTCCTTTGAAATGGGTAAGTCAACAATTTTTCAATTATATATTGCATAATTCAGATTGATGAATCATATGCAGTATTAAGTTTGGAGATCGATTCTGAGAAAATGCTGAGAGAAAGGTTTACAATACTCAGTGGATTTTCTTACTTAGAAAATTTTATTAATGCTCCAAATATATCTCCTAATCAGCATGTGAGTACCAGTTACAGCTTGGATACAGGATTTGACTCATATAAAGCTTGAGATTGATCTCGCCATTTATGCAGACATAATAGAGTTCACAGAGATCAGCTCGTAACTTCATTCTATGTAGAGGCATTGTGACGCGTGCAAATGTAATGGTAGCTGAATCACCATTGGTATTGATCTCGGTCGAACTTCATTCTGTAGAGGCATTGCGACCGTGTAGCGTAATGGTACCGATATTAGTATGTCAACAAGAAGATCTCTCAAAGGATCAGCTTGAATGTCATTCATGTTAAGGCATTGTGACCACACATACGAATGGTAGCTGATCAACAGACTTAGCATCATACATCGGAGGCTTGAGGTCTTGAAAGAGGCTTAGCATCATGTATTGGAGGTGTTGAGGTCTACAGAGACTTAGCATCATGCATTGGAGGCTTGAGGTCTTGAAAGAGGCTTAGCATCATGCATCGGAGGCGTTGAGGTCTCAGTAATAGACTTAGCATCATGCATTGGAGGCTTGAGGTCTTGAAAGATTCTTAGCATCATACATCGGAGGTGTTGAGGTCTGAAAAGGGATAAGGCATTGTCCATCATAGACATCGGATCAATCAAAGCTCTACGTAACATGGAGTTCCTTCAAACTAGTTTGGATTCTGCAGAATCAACTCAGAGCTAGGAGCTGTGTTATAGAGTAAAAGAAGATCCTTGTTTTCGATATCAAGAAGCTTAGCACCGCACGTATGAGTGTTGAGGTTTAATTCGTAAACTTAGCACCATAAAGTGGAGGCGTGAAGGTTTTCTTCGATATCGTCAGTGGTGTTGCGAAAGCATCATGGACCCATAACCCATAAGTTCCAAGATCGGAGCAGAGTTTTTGAAGTGAGAAGGTTGCAGAGGAGAAGACCCAAGGGTCTACTACAGCAGCACTTCTGAGGTGGCAGCAGAGTTTTCCAGATTCAGGACAATATGGAAGCTTTTTGGGACAAAAGCTTTTCTCAGTGGGGAGGTGTGATCAGGGGATCATTTTCAAAAGTTCCCTAAACATCTCTAAATGGTGTCAGTGTAGAAGATCATCTCAAGAGCTTTCCAACGACTGTGAGAACGTGACAAACGGACATCGGGAGCTCTAGATATGTTCGGTCAAAGTTTGGTCAATGGGAAAGTCAACTCTGGTCAATTGGTCAATATTGGACCAATCACACTGTGACACATGGCTTGCCAACACTCGTCAAATTCACTCGATTTTCCTATCGGGAGACGACAAGTGGACTACAGGATTGCCGAGTTAATTATTTCATACCACATTAGAGGGGTCGAAATTATATTGGTAAGTCCACTTTCCAAATGGCGCGCATATATGCCAATACCACATATATATTAATGTGTATACATTAATATTAACTCCTACACAGCCGCCAAACATATGTCTCCACATGGAAGAAGGTGGTAAGCGGTGGTAGGGGCGGCGGTTATAAGCCCAACGTGGTCATTGACCACTTCATTGGCGCGTGGAAAGGCTTAATAAAGCCTAAACTATTATCAGCCGCTCCTTATGGGATTTGTATCCCTTAACAAACCTCTTTGGGGATTTAATCCCATGTCAAACAAATGCCGTGCCAAACATGGGAATTTAACCCATTTAAAAATATATCCGCCCACATAGGGATTTAATCCCATTTTTCATGTACAGGTGAAGGCTAAAATAGCCTATGGATAATTGTTTAGTGCATATTTTTGGGCCCTAAAAATGTATAAATAGGGAACCCATTTGTATTGTGAAGGACACATTACACACAAACTCAAAGTGACAAGCTCATTCCTAGAGCACTGGAGGCGAAGTCTGAGCCAAGAGGAGAATGAGAAATTGTTGTGTGAAGACCTAAATTATTTAGGCATTGTATATTTTTATATTATTGACCTATTATTTGTTAGGCAATAATAAATGAAATATTTGTGGCTAGGAGTTATTCAAACTACCTAGTCGGCCCATAGCGCCACACCAAGTACTTGCAAATCCTAGATTGTTGACCGGAGTGCTAGCTTCGCATTGTTTGCGTCGGGAAGGCCGATCAAAGTTTTAGGAGATTGTGCATCAAGAAGGTGGAAGTCGGGTGCTATTTTTCACCCTTTTCGTCCGAAGGTCTGGTGTACTGATAGGCAAGTAAAATTCCATTAGGTTTTCTTGTGAAAGTACTATTGTAACTTACAAGTTTTGACTAGTGGAACGGTTTGATCACGAACCCGAGACGTAGGCAATTGTCGAACTCGTAATCAATCTGTACAATTGTCATTATTGTCTTGCATTATTTTAAATTGATTACTTAAAAGGAGTAAATTATCGGCAAATATTTAAAGCCTACAAGGGTCCGAGATCAGGTAGTAATAATCTGGTTATTTTCGGATCATGACCCCATACATATCACTACCCGTCATCAAAATTATGACAAAGAGCCATCTAAGCCTAAGAAAGGTAAAACTTTGGTCATTATACCATCATCTCCCAAGGTATCTAATCAAAAATGTCACCTGGAACTAAAATTTCAATAAAAGCAATAATAATCCCGCTCACTACAAGATAAAAAGGTTATTATCAAGTAGTTACACCAATCCCCCGTTAGGATGTCACTTTATAAACTAGTCCAAACATTTCCTTTTCAAAAATAGACTATCCTAGAAGCCCTCCAATCCTTAATCATACCAGCAAATGATCTTGTTCCTTTCACAAACTTTGTAGGTTCCCTTAAAGCATCCACCGCTACATCATTCAAATCATATCAAATTCCCTCTCTCATACCGGAGGACCAATACCTACCACTCTTCATTATTGCTCATATCAATGACATCTCCATCAAGAGGGTCATGATTAATAGTGGTGCCACCATTAACATTATATCCTCCCTCACCTTTGACCAACTTAAACTACCCAAACCGTCATCGCTCAGACTCTAGTTTTACTTATATATTTTAATGATAATATTGCACCTACAATAGGCAGTGTTATTTTTACACCTAAATTCAACATCCAAACCCTACATGATCTCTTCTACATTATAGAAAGATATTTTTAATACAATATTTTGTTAGGATACCCTTGGATATGAACCATGCAATGCATTCCTTTGAACCTCCATCATTGTCTCAAATACAAACACGAAGTTTAGAATTTCACTATCCCCGCTGATCCAAACCCATTCACTGACTATTACATGATGTACCACCAAAACGACATCCTTGTACCTAAATCCACATCTACATCATCTAATGAAGCATCTACTAGCACATATATCCCCTCTTCCAAGTTACCAAATGATTCCTCTCTTAGTGAGGCTATAAAATGTCTTACACTTGGGGAATATCGTCTCCTCATGCTTAACTCCATCCCTTCACCCAAAACATATGGTTTCCCTGAAAAACAACCCATGTATGAACCAAATGTAGTACGTGTCATCTCTTACATCCCTGCTTATCTCAAAAAAATATCATCTATGGGGACTTGATAATCCTCCATCCCATGTTATCAATCCACACCATACCATGTCATTCACATTAGACTTTAGATCCCTTGAAAATCCAAACTTTTCTTGCATGTATCTTCACCGTTGTGTATAGAGAGGTTTTGGCCTCGGGTTTTATGAACAAGGGACCCATAACTTGATCACCCAACGTTTTCTTAGAGCCTATGAAAATATGGTTTAGGGCATAAAAATTCCACTCCCAAAACATCTCGAAGCCACTACATCCGAGGTTGCTACATCCATGTCGATTTCTAAATTAGAACCATCATCATCAATAAACCTTGAATATCATATGGACACGCATTTACATCGTAACCATCCCACCTAACTTTTCTAATCACATTGTTGTATCTTTAGGGCCACTTACTTATCAATCCAACTACTTCGCTAAATAATTACCCCTTGTTTGGGCAAAAATGGTTGAGGAAAATTCACTTACTGTAGATATCCTCCAGCTTTCGTGGATGACTAGGATATCCTTTCCTATATGGGAGCTGAATAACCTTTTCTTCAGAAATACCTACCATCGACACATTAATTATCCTTAATGAATCCACTCTTTATGTTAACTTAGGTACCCCTCTGGATCCTTGGATAGTTAAGATCGGTCAATATTTAAATCCATAAGAACTGGATGATTTCACCTCATTTTTAACAAAGTATCACCAAGCCTTCACCTATTCATACAATGATATGCCCGGAATCAATCCTAACATCATCGTACATAACATAGTCACATATCCCAATGCTAAAAAAATTAAATAAAAACTCTGTAAAATGCATCCCCGAATAGCTCTCCTTGTTAAGGAAGAGTTGTAATGCCTTCTATCTACCAACTTTATCTTACCCATTGACTATCCACAATGGGTCTCTAATGTCATCCATGTAACCAAAGCTTCGGGTAAGATACACATCTACACATACTTCAGTGATCTCAATCTCACATGTCCCAAATATTATTTCCCTCTTCCAAACATATATCATCTCGTTGACCTAATAACTAGCCACGAAATGCTTTCCCTCATGGATGCCTTTTTGGGTAATAAAAAATCCTCATTTCCCTCGATGATAAAAACTTATTTCATCACTCCTTGGGGAACCTTTTTCTACCATCTCATGCCATTTGTTATTAAAAATGCAAGGGCTACTTATTAATGCACTACGACATACATTTTCACGACCTCGTCCACAAAATCATTGAAGACTACATCAATGACATTTTAGGAAAATATAAATCACAAAAATCCATCTTGACGTCCTTGAATCAATATTCACTCGTCTCATCCAATTTTGTCTTCATTTTAATCCTACAATGTTTGTTTTTGGTGTTCTCACCGAAAAATTTTAGGATTCATCATATCTATGCAAGGCATAAAATTTGACCGAGAAAAGGTTAGAATAATCATTGAAATGCCTCCACCATCTAATCTTAAACAACTGCATAGCCTCTAAGGTAAATTGTAGTCAATTTTATGTTTCATATCACAACTTTCTAATCATTTTCAACTGTTTCACCATCTGCTCCGCAAAGACGCAAGCTTCCATTGGGATTCTGATTGTCAAAAACCTTCAACAAAATCAAATAGTATTTATTATCACCTCCCATGCTTACCCCACCTCATGAGGGAGATCCATTTTATCTATACATATCCACTTCGAACATGCTCTGGAGCTATGCTACCCATTGTGATAATCAAATTTGTGTAAATGTCATATACTATATTAGCCTTACACTCCATGAGTATGAAACACACTATAATGAAGATGAAAAATTATGTTGTGCATTATATTTCGCTACCTCCAAATTTTAACATTATCTCCTCATTCACAAAACATATGTCATCACCAACTTTAATTCACTTAAAACATGCATGCTAAATGTAGACACCTAAAATATGCTTACACTTAGCCTTCCCTCCCATTCAACCAATTGACGATAGTTTGTTAATTCACCCTTTTTCACTCCACTCTCGGATGCCCATTTATGACACGTTCTCAGTTGTATTCCTCTTATAATCATCTTATTTGGCTAATATCTCTCTTATTAGCTAAACATTCCTCCTCTCAACCATTCAGAACCTCCCTAGTTCTCTCTAGACCACTTTTATTGGCTTTGTAGGCTATCTATCACCATAATTGGTTATCCAGATGCCTCCTAACTCTCAATGAGTCTCTAATAACTTGCTAATTAATCTTTAACTAGCCTAAACCCTAGTTAACTAGCCTAAACCAAGCTTAACTAAGCCTAAAGCATGTTTATCTTAATCTAATCTAAAAGAGCTTTATTCCCACATGCACCAAAATTCAAAACTCTCCCAAGTGAAAAACTATAAATAGAAGGGTCACCCTCCCTCTCAACCTTACACCTTGTTTTCATAAAAGATCTCTCTCATATTTGAAGATATTGGCATTAGAACTCATTTACATTAGCTAAGCTAATAGGCATTTGATCTTGGCTATCCTCCATTGTTGAAGCTCCTCCATCTTGCATCCATAACTTCATAGTAGGTTAGTAGGAGGGTATCTAACTTGGTCTTGTAGCCATTTTAGAGAGACCTCTTCACCTCCATTGAAGCAAACAAAACATCTAATTTGATTTCTTAGTATTTATCTAGGTTCATTTTTATTAATCTTTCATGAGGTAGAGAGTAGTATATATGCTAGGATTTGAATGTTAGTTTCAAATTTATACATGTATATGTAGTTTCTTGTTTATCTCTTATCTCATGGTGCATGAATGAGTAAAGAAAATCTTGAGGTTCTTTAACCTCATCCCATAGCTTTTTCAACTTTCCATTGCATACATTTGGCACGTCCAGTGGGACACCTATGTCTACCCTCCATTAATGGAGGTCTTTTAGGTTTCTCAAAACTCATTTTCAAGTTTTTTTCTCAAATAACTTGTTATTTCCTCATTTTTATTTCTAACCCTAGATAAATAACCTTCATTTGTATACACTTTTTTGTTTTGATATAGAAATATGACACTTTGACTAACAACTAACCTGTTTGCTCTTGAAAATTTAAAAATATGTGTTTTTTGCAAGTTTTTCACAAGGTGTGTGTAGGTGTCCAACAAGGGGTGAGTACACGTCAATCCCCAAACACTCCATCATATCGTGCACGTACCTTTTGGAAGGTTCTCATCATTTTAAAATTTTACCTTTACAAGGATGTGCACGCGTCTCCATCATCTAGGTCGTGTACCCACCTCTCTAGCCACACAGGTGTAAAAGGCTAGACTATGTAAAAAAATATGAAAACCTTTACATGAACGCGAATGTATCTCGTCTGCCTAGGGCGTGTATCCACCTCTCTGCCGTGCAAGTGTAAAAGGTCATTTGTGTAAGAAATTTTATAATTCCTTGTTTTAGGCTTAAGCGCGTACATGTTGTAACCTGAGCATCCATATCAATATAGGCATGTATCTGTCATATTGTGAGTTTCTATGTTTACTTCATTGAGTTTTATTAATTTTTGACTATAGGTGTACTTGTTACGTGGGGTGTGTAGTCACAATTAAAAGCAATGGTGTTGGTATAGGCACGTAGGTGTCTGTGTTAAAATTGAAAATTTCCATAGTCTGTAAAAAAAATTCTTCTAATCCATCATTGTAAGTTTTAAGGGCTAACAATTTGGAAAAACAGGGTCTTTCTTAAACATTTCAGTTTGCATAGATTAAAAGTGTTTTGTTTTTTACTTAGAAGTAGTTTTTGTAAAAGTGTGTATGCTCTCTCCTCGTGTCTTCCAAGGTAATCTTGGAGATCAAAAACACCGATACAAAACTCATATAAATTTTTCAAAAAACACTTTCTTTATAACGATTAAAGTAAAAAATTTCATTTTAGTAGAGTTTTTTACAATTCCATATGCTCTTCCTTCACGCCTTTTGGGAATCTTAGGAATCAAAAGCAAAGTGGGAAACTCTCTTTCTTTACATTGACCTACGAATTGGAAAATTACTGAAACTTGTTGTCTACAGGGCCTATCGCTTGTCAAAGAAAGGTGTCAAAAACAAAACACAAACCTTCCAATATGTGTTTTCATATAGGTTACCAAACGATGTGCTACTTAAAAGCACATTAAGCTAAACAAGGTAAAAACACACCATATTCAAAACATTTTATTACAGGGTTTCGGAAAAGGGTACGTTCTATCTGCTCAATCGAACATAACCCTTTGGCATAATGCCTTAAGCTACAATAATGAGGGTAGTTCCAGAACCCTAAAGTAGTCCACCATAGTGTAACCTCGTGGATGAAACAAGAAGCGCTCCACTTACCCACTTGATTAGTTTTGCTTGTGATATAGAGTTACAATTTTTCCCTATCTCGACCCTATTAAAATTAAATGATGGATGCATTTACTCGCCCACCGTGCTTGAAGGGGTCAAAGCCAAGATACTACCAAACTAGTCATTGCGACTTTTTGGGTAAATTTCCCCGCTTGTGGATAAATTTGTAACACTTAGTTGAGAGAACTTATTAGGAAAGCCATTTTGTCTTGGAGCCCACTTTTCTAGTCCTTTGTTGTGTCTTGGCCATCACGAGTGATAACTATTTTGGATTCAGAACCTTGTTTTTCAAACAAGGCAAAGAATCCACTTCAGTTGGATCTAAGTGCCTTTCATCATGGAAATTAGATGACATTTCACTTAGCTTAGCTTCTTTCTCACCTTCAAACGAGGCGAAGCTCTTCCCAAGTGATGCTTAGTTCATTTCCATCTTTTGATCTACACCTTTGCATTCTTGTTGCCCATTTGGGGCAAGAGAAGGCATCTTTTGGGAGTGTTGTCATAGATGGTGTTCACCACATTTTTGTCTGTTTATGCTCATCCATGTTTTTGGCTGAGTTGTTAAACATATAAAGTGCATGGATATGTCCTTATATCTTTGATGGCCACTTGATCCCGACTTGGGATCATCATCATAGTTTGGATTGATTCATCATTTGATCTCCCTTTGTTAATATTTACGCCTTGTTCATTTCGAGCTTGATGTAAATATTGACATTGTGTTGATCGTCTTTTGCATCAAACTATTACTTTACACACACATTTGCATAGGGTGTATTTTCTTGTTTATTGGCTTTGTGTTTCACACTTGCATGATTGTTCCTTGTGATCATTCATCTGGAAAAATTGTTTCATAGGAAAATCCTTTTTGATCTCATCAAGATCATGTCATCGCAATGTCTATTTTCCTTAGACCAACTTCAGAAAATCACGCACACATCTCCATACTTACAAAATGTCTAGTTGGTTGTCATTGTGCTATTCCAATCGACATGTCACTTCCTTCCTTTGAAGGAGTTTCATCCCACTATCTAGGTTTAGACATTTTTCTTAAACGATGCCAAAAATGACTAACTATTGTGTGGTTTCTCACATTTACAACAATATGGAACCTAGGTTTAGAAATTCAAATAAAAATATTCCCATTATAACTAAACCTCATTTCATTCTTCGTGATAGAGGGCCCACTTGGGTACCCCGTTCCCCACCTTCACTCATAGTCGGTGGTATGGTTTGGATGCTTCGATCCAAATTATTATTCAGTTCCCCTAATCTTTTCTTCTCGATTTAGATCCAAACTACCATTCAGACTCCCACTCTTCTTCTCTCAAGACTTGATCCGAACTATTGTTTAGATACCCTAGATCAAATCCTGAATCACAGTCCCCCTTCATTTGCATGACCTTTATTCCAAATCACCTGAACAACAACATCTTCCTCCTTTGAAGACTCATGTGATTCCAAGTTCCATTAATCAAACATCTAATTTGGTTCTTGAGTCATGGTCCTCCCTTTCTTCGTAGGACCTCCTTCATCAGTCATCTCAACGACCTCTTCCTCTGTCGAAGAGTTCCACGACTCAGATTCCCTCTAGTCAATCATCTAATTCAAATCCTACGTCACAACTTAACGAATGGCTATGCGATCCTACTTTCCAACCTACATTACGTCATCTTCTATAAAAATGACATAGGTCTAAATCTAAATCATCCATTCATGAGGAACCTACCACCAATCCTACTTCCTCTCTTCAGTCATCTTCTTCTATCAATCAATCTTCCCTACTCATCGACCTGTTTCTTCTATTAAACCTTCTATGGCCACAGGACAACAACCTCTACTAATTGATTTCTCTCGAATGAAGAAACAATCAGACTACATGATGATATCCCTTTAGAGGATTGTAAACAAGGATTATTTCTTGAACTTGATACGCTCGCGTATTAGGGAAAAGAAGTTGATTCCTTTTATTAGAATATAGAGGAAAATCCTAAAGTCATGGAACTTGATTCTTCTTCTTTTATTTCATCTTCACCTTCTTCTGATCATGATGAGATGTCGGGGTCTGGCATTGAGCCATGGCCTATCTTCTCATTTCCAAATCATTCATTATCTATCATCATTCCTCAATCAAAATCTCACCTTGGGTCACCACTGAGTAGCCCATCATCTTCTCCTATCCTTGGGCCACCCCCAGGTAGTCCTCCATTTTCTACTTGTGGGTCACCTCTTGATAGCCCATTACCTTCTATTCTTGGGCCATGTCCTAGTAGCCCTTCATCATCTTCTATCTATGGGATGCCTTCGAGTAGTCCCTCCTCGTCTATACTTGGGCCATGCCCTAGCATCCCTTTGTCATATTCTTCTATTCTCGGGCCATATCCTCGTAGCCCAACTTCTTCCATCTTAGGGCCATATTCTAGCATCCCTTCATTGCCTTCTATCAGTGGCTCACCTCCTCGTATCCCATCCTCTTCAATTCTTGGACCGTATCCTTTTCATTCATCACATATTTCTTCTATCAATGGTTGTGGCAAGCCCGCGGTCATTTCTCACATCACTTCTAAACATCCACATTTTCTTTCTTCTCCTTCTCGGGATCAAACAAGTCATGTGTTAGCTTATAAGAAACCCAAACAGGTTCATTATCAAGCTCAGGTCAAAATTTCCAAGAGCTCCAAAGCTCCCAACAACTCCACTGGTCTTAGGGTTCAAAATCAAGCGCGATTCAAAATCGTACATCAATGTAACCATCAAGTTTGGTGTAAAGTACAAAAACCTATGGATAGGGAACTCAAGCTCCTACATGAACAATCCTTGTTTAAGGATAAATTGTAGTCATTTGTTGAGTACGAGCTCACCACGATCATCGAGATCGGGAATAACATGACTCTTGATAAACAAACACACCTAGTCTCCCTTATCAAGGAAGTCACAAACATCATTGTTGGATCCTATCACATGGAGTGACTTTTTTAGTCCCAAACCCTTAAAACTATCAAAAAGCTAAAAATCAAAAATAATTCAAAAATACAAAAACATTGAGAAAACACAAGAAAAATCAAAGGTACAAAGATCAAACATTGCAATCAGGTATTGCGTACACATGGATGTTTATTTCTTCCCTTTCTTGCTCTTAATTCTACAAGTCTTCCTACCATTTTCATCCCTTTGGTGATATTGTGGTTAGCCTTTTCACACACATTTTATGATATTTATCTCTATGGTATCTGTTTCAACTTGGTCTTCTATAACCTTGGTAAATTAAAGAAGGACTCGACCTCTTAGAGATCCTATCACACTCAACATCTAATAAACTTGTTGTGAAGAAATTTTGGACATATTTGTTTACACTAGCCAACGTCATCATCACAATCACTTCCACCTCCTTCCATCAAGCCATTTGTGGTTCTTAACCCATTTTCAAACAAGAGAGCTGAAATAAGTTTTCGAAAGAAAAAGAATCAAAATCAATCAATCAAAAATCAAAATATAAAAGCTAAAAGCAAATGCAAATTGATATATAACTCTCTTGGGGTTTTTCCAATAATCTCTATCGGGTTGTGGATGCCTCGACGGGCAGAGAGAAATGTTTCAATTAGAATAGAATGCATATCCTTCGGGGCTATGGACGCCCGCCAAAGAATGGAGCAATGTGCGGCTATCCTTCCACCCTTCATTCACAAATCACTTATCTCCTTTCAAAATAAATCATTCCCACACATTAGCTAGGTGTTTTCACTTTTTTCAATTAAATATTCCTTGAAGAGGTAATTAAATTCCACGTGCACACATTTAATCTCTATGAGTAGGCAGGATTAGTATGTTACCAATTGTCTTTTTTTGAACCTTGTTCGACTCTTACTCTAGTCCATATCTCATCTCACGATTTGTGCCTTTGACTAATCACTTCTTCATCGTGAGGATTCTAACCTACATTCATATCATTCACATCATTCTTCTACTTTTTCAGAAAATCCATGTGTATAAGATTACTTTTTTTCCATGTTTTCGACACCTTTGTCCCCTTTCCAAAAACAATCTTCTCCTTCCTTTCTATCATGCTCTTTTAGGCTAACTTACGCTAGGGGAATCCTCGCTTCTTTTGAGCACTTCATTGGTTTATGTTCATCATCGTGTTGAACCTATCCAAAATGGCCTTGGGTCCCGCTTCTACCCATGAATAGGTTACCTTTGAATACTTCCACCTAATCACCGGGAATTTTTATATCTTCACCTTGCTCATATGCACATGGAATTCTACCCTTTTACATCCCATCTATTGTTGGGAGCATCCACACTTCCTCTTCTTCCCGTACATAGTTTCGAAAAATTTCAAAAACAAAAAAACATTCAAATATGTTTAAAAAATCAAAACATTCAAATATGTTAGAAAAATCCAAAAACATTCAAATATGTATCAGAAAACTTCTAAAAATATAAATCATCCTACAAAACATCAGTCTTTGGTTCTCACTTATTCATGTGTGTGACTCGTGGATCATCTTGATCTACCTCCATCAACAAAAGCCAAGCTGCTTACTTCATTTGTACTCTGGGGCACAACGAGTTGCCTTGTACTATTTTGTAGTGCAAATTTCTTTTTCATAGGACTAAAGTGTCCTCCATTATTCTCCTTGCATGTATCCTTGCTTGATAAAAAAATTACATCTTGTTTTTCTATTAGTTTAGATTGTTTACTTTCTTGTATTGCATTGCATTATGTATGTTGCATGGAGTTAGGCATCTTTTACTTTCTCGTATTGCATTGCATTTGGTATGTTTCATGGAGTTGGTGTTTTTAGCAATAGACATTTGTTCGTATATGGCTTTTTATGTCATAATTTTGTTCATTCTTTTTAATAACGACCGATGATGAAGATCTCCAATAATATGATGAAAATAAAGTTGTTTAAAAGGCACTAGATGGATGTTAGCTCATTCCCTCTTCCTCGTATTCCTTTTTTCTTCTATATACCCTTTCTTCTTCACACTATTCTTTCTTCTGTTCTCTTTTCTATCAAATTTTTTATCATCGATCAACCCCTTTCATCACCCCATCGACAATCAAGGGGCATCCTCCATTCTACTCATTTTTCTTCTATCCCTTCAAATTTTCTACTTTTTTATGTTTGTCTACTTTCTTTGAAGTGACGCCGCTTATGCCACCTCAAATAAGGGCAAATGTAGACACCTAAAATATGCTTACACTTAGCATTTCCTCCAATTCAACCAATTGATGACACTTCGTTAATTCCCCATTCTTCGCTCCACTCTCGGATGCCCATTTACAACACCTTCTCGGTTGTATTCCTCCTATAATCATCTTATTTGGCTAATATCTCTCTTATTAGCTAAACATTCCTCCTTTCAACCATTCAAAACCTCCCTAGTTCTATCTAGACAACTTTTATTGGCTTCGTAGGCTATCCATTAGTCACAATTGGTTATCCAGGATGCCTCCTAACTCTCAATAAGTCTCTAATCACTTGCTAATCAAAGTTTAACTATCCTAAACCCTAGTTAACTAGCCTAAACCAAGCTTAACTAAGCCTAAAGCATGTTTATCCTAATCTAATCTAAAAGAGCTTTAGTCCCACATGCACCCAAATTCCAAACTCTCCCAAGTGGAAAACTATAAATAGAAGGGTCACCCCTCCTCTCAACCTTACACCTTGTTTTCATAAAAATCTCTCTCATATTTGGAGATATTGGCATTAGACCTCATTTGTATTAGCCAAGTTAATAGGCATTTGATCTTGGTTATCCTCCATTTTTGAAGCTCCCCATCTTGCATCCATAACTTCATAGTAGGTTAGTAGGAGGGTATCTAACTTGGTCTTGTAGCCATTTTAGAGAGACCTCTTCACCTCCATCAAGCAAACAACACATCTAATTTGATTGACTTAGTATCTATCTAGGTTCATTTTCATTAAGCTTTCATGGAGTAGAGAGTAGTTTATATGCTAGGATTTGAATGTTAGTTTCAAATTTATACATGCATATGTAGTTTATTTTTTATCTCTTATATCATGGTGCATGGATGAGTAAAGCAAAGCTTGAGGTCATTTAAGCTCATCCCATAGCTTTTGCATCCTCCCTTCTACTCATTATTCTTCTATCCCTTCAAATTTTCTACTTGTTTATGTTTTTCTACTTTCTTTGAAGTGACGTCCGCTTACGCCACCTCATATAGGGGCAAATGTAGACACCTAAAATATGCTTACACTTAGCATTTCCTCTCATTCAACCAATTGACAACACTTCTTTAATTCACCTTCTTCGCTCCACTCTCGATGCCCATTTACAACACCTTCTCGGTTGTATTCCTCCTATGATTATCTTATTTGGCTAATATCTCCTTATTAGCTAAACATTCCTCCTTTAGACCATTCATAACCTTGCGTTCTCTCTAGACCACTTTTATTGGCTTCGTAGGCTATCAATCAGTCACAATTGGTTATCCAAACACCTCCTAACCTCAATGAGTCTCTAATCACTTGCTAATCAAAGTTTAACTAGCCTAAAACCTAGTTAACTAGCCTAAACCAAGCTTAACTAAGCATAAATCATGTTTATCCTAATCTAATCTAAAAGAGCTTTAGTCCCACATGCACCAAAATTCCAAACTCTCCCAAGTGAAAAACTATAAATAGAAGGGTCACCCCTCCCTCTCAACCTTACACCTTGTTTTCATAACAAATCTCTCTCATATTTGGAGATATTGGCATTAGACCTCATTTGCATTAGCCAAGCTAATAGGCATTTGATCTTGGATTTCCTCCATTGTTGAAGTTCCTCCATCTTGCATCCATAACTTCATTGTAGGTTAGTAGGAGGGTATCTAACTTGGTCTTGTAGACATTTTAGAGAGACCTCTTCACCTCCATTGAAGCAAACAACACATCTAATTTGATTACTTAGAATCTATCTAGATTCATTTTTATTAAGCTTTCATGGAGTAGAGAGTAGTGTATATGCTAGGATTTGAATGTTAGTTTCAAATTTATACATGCATATGTAGTTTCTTGTTTATCTCTTATCTCATGGTGCATGGATGAGTAATGAAAAGTTTGAGGTTCTTTAACCTCATCCCATATCTTTTGCACCCTCCATTCTACTCATTTTTCTTAAATCCCTTCAAATTTTCTACTTGTTTATGTTTGTCTAATTTCATTGAAGTGACATCGCTTATGCCACCTCAAAAGGGGGAAAATGTAGACACCTAAAATATGCTTACACTTAGCATTTTCTCCCATTCAACCAATTGATTTACACTTCATTAATTCCCCATTCTTCACTTGCACTCTCTTGTATGCCCATTTACAACACCTTCTCGGTTGTATTCTTCCTATAATCATCTTATTTGGCTAATATATCTCTTATTAGCTAAACATTCCTTCTTTCAACCATTCATAACCTCCCTAGTTCTCTCTAGACCACTTTTATTGGCTTCCTAGGCTATCTATTAGTCACAATTGTTTATCCAGACACCTCCTAACCTCAACGAGTCTCTAATCACTTGTTAATCAAAGTTTAACTAGCCTAAAACCTAGTTAACTATCCTCAACCAAGCTTAACTAAGCATAAAGCATGTTTATCCTAATCTAATATAAAAGAGCTTTAGTCCCACATGCACCAAAATTCCGAACTCTCCCAAGTGAAATACTATAAATAGAAGGGTCACCCCTCCCTCTTAACCTTACACCTTGTTTTCATAACAAATCTCTCTCATATTTGGAGATATTAGCATTAGACCTCATTTGCATTAGCCAAGCTAATAAGCATTTGATCTTGGCTTTCCTCCATCTTGCATCCATAACTTCATTGTAGATTAGTAGGAGGGTATCTAACTTGGTCTTGTAGACATTTTAGAGAGACCTCTTCCCCTCCATTGAAGCAAACAACACATTTAATTTGATTGCTTAGAATCTATCTAGGTTCATTTTTATTAAGCTTTCATGGAGTAGAGAGTAGTATATATGCTAGGATTTGAATGTTAGTTTCAAATTTATACATGCATATGTATTTTATTATTTATCTCTTATCTCATGGTGCATGGATGAGTAATGAAAAGCTTGAGGTTCTTTAACCTCATCCCATAGCTTTTGTAACTTTCCATTGCATACACTAATCATTATCATATTGATCACATAACTCAATGGGTTATGCTCATGATTGAATTTGACCTCAAAATTGTATCTTAGAAATATATTAAAGGTCATTCCATTGCAGATAAACTAGCTGATGGAACCCTTCTAGATAATCAAATCCCTCATGAATACTTCCCGATGAATCCATAAACAACATCAATGAATCTAATTTTATCCCCATTAAAATGAATCTCTTCTTCAATGGTGCTAAATGCCAATAAGGGGGAGGAGATGGAGTCGTTATCATACATCCCTAGAATATTCCACTTTTTCTATCATTTAAACTTAACTTTGAATGTACTAACAACATGGTAGAATACAAATCCTTAATTATGGCTCTAAATACCGCTATTATTTTAGGTGTCCACATCTTGGAAATCTATGGATATTCACAACTTTTCGTCAGTCAATTCAAAGGAGGATATCAATGTAAGAATGAAATCCTCCAAAAATATAAATTTGTTATTGAATTTCTCCTTAGTGCATTTGATCATTATACCATTCAAGATATTCCACAATATTATAACAAGTTTGCAGATACTATGGCATCTCTCGGATCCCTCATCCCATTTGAAACAAAAATCTAAGAATAACAAGAAGATGTCTATAGTTGTTCAAAGTGCTTGGATCATCCTTCACATCAAAATGAGTTTCCTTCCATTAATTTCACTGACAAAAATCCACCGATCTATGGTACACTTAGATATATGACTATCTCACCGAATGTAAACTACTATCGATTTATCACACAAAGTCTAAATGATCGCTTTTGTCAATGCGTCACTCACTTTTTCATCATAGGTAGTATCCTTTATAAATGTAGCTTTGATGGTATATTATTACGATGTCTCAAATCACATGAATCAATCAAAGTAATTGAAGAGGTCCATGATGGAATCTGTGGTGGTCACTTCAGTGGAAATTCCATCACTAAACACGTCATACGACTAGGGTATTACTAACCTACCATCACCATAGATTATTTTTCATACATAAATAAGTGTGTTAAATGTTAACTCCACTTAGATCTCATTCACGTCCCTAGTCAAGCATTACAACCTGCTCAAGACTTATGGCCCTTTTCTCAATGGGGGTTAGACCTCATTGGTGCTATCAATCCTAAATCATCCCAACAACATCATTCCATTATCATAACAACCGAATACTTTACTAAGTGGGTTGAAGCCATCCCTTTAACCTCGAAAAATTAGGGCCTATCATCAACTTCATATATCAAAATATCATATGTCGTTTTGGTATCTCGTATAAACTCATCATGGATAATGGAAAATCCTTTAAAAATAAATAAGTTAAAAGCTCTGTGATATGTTTAACATCAAGCTCAGTTTCTCATCACCATATTATCCAAAAGAAAATGAATAGGTTGAGGCCTCTAATAAAAAACTTAATAAATTTTTATGAAGACACTAGACAATGCATGTAGGAATTGACATCTCCAAATCCCGTTTGATCTCTAGTCTTATTGAAGTAGCATCCACACACATACAGGTGCTAAACCCTATTCACTCGTGTATGGCTCAAAATCCATCCTACCTCTCGAATTCCAAATTCCATCACTTTGTGTATCTCTCAAGGATTTAATTTCTATTGAAGAGTATCGCCAAGACCACTTAAAAAAACTTGAATTGTTAAATAAAAACATTTAACAACCCTCAAACACCATAAATTCTATCAAGACTGTATTATTAGAGCATATAAAAACATGTCAAATAATGTGACTTCAAAATTGGTGATCTTGTACTTAAAGGAAATAAAAATATCACTACAATAGAACTGAGTAAACGTGGAAAGTTTTCCCCAATTTGGATAGATCCATATGTTATTACTCACAACTATGGGTCAGGAGTGTATCATCTTGCTTCTCTTGATGGGGAACTTTAAAGGGAACCTCTGAACACTTCGCACTTACATCCTTTCTACTATTAAATAATTGATCATTATGACAATAGTTACATCCAAACTTTATCATTTCATCATATCATTATAATGATTTTAAGGTATATGGTTATCCATTTACATCTTAAACACACCTTAAAGATGAGCACCATGAATCTGTTCATCACATCTTTCATTTTCGATAAAGTAATATTATTACACCCATACATCTTGTACCTATAAAATCATGGCATGGGGCATGTGTGTGTAGGTCACATGCACAATTTATCCCCTTCTTAAAAAGGTCTATTAGGGTTTTTCCTACAACTCAAAAATGCTTGTAAAAAGTCATTTAGATGCTCCTCTTATCAAAATATAAAAATATAATAGAATGATCCCTTGAAGGAAAAATATTCACAAGTCTAAATCATTATCAAACATATAAAAAGTAGACTGATCCTCAAGGAAAACTACCATTCTAAATCATGGGCCAATCCCTCATAGACGGCCATCTATAAACCATTCCTCGAAGGATGGTTACTCATGTAAAAGGATCTCCACATTGATCAATTATCAAAATATATATCAACATAAAAGGCATCTAGGAAATATTCTCGCATCGATCAACTTTCCCATTATAGAAAGTTTCCTATCATTTTCAATTTGCTTCAAAATAATTTAAAAGCTAGGACATTATCCCTATGAAACCTTTGAAAAGGATATCCCTTTCTCCCAAATTGACCTACGTATACAAAATCCCCTTTGTCATCCTAGCAAGATGCATTCACTCAAGCCTACCTTTATTTAATCCTAATTTGTGTGACTACCCATTGATAATATTATTTAACATTTTATAAGGTTGCAAGTGCAAGTATTTTAACGTGTTTTAAAACCCGTCACATATGTATCAAATCCATAAAAGGGCAATCATTTCATTTTTACCTCATTTTTTTACATTTTTGATATACCACATTTTAGGGTCACAATTTAAAGTCATTTGAATCAATTAAAACCACACCTAATCATATGTAACCAAACATGTTTACAAACCATGCTTATCTAAAACATTAACACATTTCAAATAAAAACATATAACACATACAAATTAAAATACAATATAAACCATAAAACTCATCCTCATCATATGTATATATATAAATCAAAGTTCAGTATACATTGTAATCAAAGTCCAAAAAATCAATATATGTCATCATCATGCAAAAATGGGCTTCGTGAGCCTATGACATCATATACATCCAAATCAACTAGTAAAATCTACATCTCCTAGTACTATACTAACACCACCCTCTCCTCCTGGAGCATGTGTGCCTCTAATAGCACATGTGTCTCCACCCCCTCTAGGAACACTCTTGACCACAACCTCAACTTTAAATCCTCCCTTACCACCATCAACTCTCTCTAGCCTTCGAGGTGGCTATCCCACACTCGTTGTACTCACACTAGGCCTCATTGTTGTTGTAGCCACCCCATGGGAAGCCAAGTGATCTACATGCAAAGTGGTTTTGGGATAGTTCTTGATGATAAAATCAACATAATATCCACACTTTGACCATACATCATTATAATGAGCCGTTGAAATCATCCCGCATGGAGGGGGTACTTTAGGTATTCCCCTCTACCTACCAGAATGAGCCATCATTGATAACTCTGCACTAGATATAGAAGTCCTTGTGATCCCCAAGGCCTTCCTCAATGAATCCTTATGTCCCTTGTACTTGTCTCTATCAGCAGAGACTCCGTATAAGTTGTGCACATGCATAATATCTCACTCCTCAATCATTGTATCTCTCTCCAAAGATCGTCCTTTCCCTCACCACAATTAGTCCATCTCTCTCTAATGAGGGTATCCCTGATGCCAATCAAATATTTGTGCTCTCTCTAAGCCACGTCTCTCTCTCCCTCCACTACAACCTTCTCATCCATCATCATTCTAATAACAAAAACTAGGTCATCATCACCCTCCTCATCCTCAGAATCTAGCTCTACCTCCCTCCCTGTGCTCCACCCTCTATCGGAGCCCATACTCATCTCACTCATTGCACAACTCTCTATACTACTTAGAATCTATCAAAAATCCTCAAAGCTAGATCCCACCATGAAATGTACTCTACGGTAACCTCTACATCATCGATTGACACAATCACTCCCTCCTCATTAGGGTTTATATCCCTCGACAACTCAAAGAATAATGGCAAGTCTCGCCACCACCGCCCCCAAAGTATCTACATCCATCTCCTCCTTCCTATACCGAATAGGCTCACCGGGAACTCCTGTACCAATCCTAACTACCGACGAACATGAAAAATTAAGCTACTCTTGATCATACGTTTTGTGTGTCGAGCCACATAGGATGCTCTAAACCAAGTAACTTTTGAGGATACTCAATCCAGTCAAGAAATCCAAATAGGGCCTCCACATAGCATCTCCCACATACAACATAGATAATAATTCTCTATAGAATCCTATCCTTATCCTCTTCCCCGTACATCCCTTATATGATCTCCATCTCATAAAACCAAGGTATTGATCATTGATGCCCCATGTCAACCTTATTGGTTAAGAAATAGAAATATGCTCTAGATCCCAAGCCTATAGCAGAAAGCCAACATATATACCATAATTTTTGTAAGCCCTCCAACCCCACAACTCTCCTCGAATGTCTAGGTAAGTAGGATAGGGCCCCACTCAAAAATAGTGCACTGTCCATCATCTTAGCCACAACCCATGTCATCATCCACGAAAAGGACCACTCCAAGAATCCAAAAATTTTAACACATGATGGTTATCATCATCATAGTCATATGTATATGACCCACTCTCTTAGGTAATATACACGAACATAAAAAACCCTTGACTCATATATGATATATGTGACATCCCCAACATACAACCTGGTCATCACACCATCCCTCTCTACCTCAATAATAGTATATACCACCACCCCATAGATTATAAGTCTCAGGATGTCGTGAACATCCTCCAAAGTAATGTTGATCTCTCTAGTGGGCAACTAAAAGGTGTTGGTGGAAAAGTTCCACATCTCTAGAAATGACATTATCAAGCCCAAACATCTATGGATCCATCTGTAATTCCTCATAACATTGAAACTAAAAGTCTCTACATGATCCCAATCATCATCTGAAATATCCTCCCTCACTTACTCCAAAATCAATGGAATGTGGTCGCTAATGTTCAATTTCACATTGTTGTCACCCTTAAAATTCCCCTCATTTTTCAAGTCTAGACTTAAAATTTTGAGTTGGTGCCTCTAAACAATATTGAAAACAAAAATTATGAAAAATGGTTCTTTCCAAGGGATTTTTCTCTCCTGCAAACTTATTTATCCTATAGGAAATTTCTTCCAATTTCTAAAAAGGTAAAGAAGTCCTCCAAACTCTTCATATTTTTCAAGTTATGGCTCGACGGACCTGAGATGGTATTATTTTCCCAAGGCAAAGCAAGCGGTGCAGGATTTTTAGCACTTAACATGTTTTGGAGAAGGGCGTAGTTGGTGATGGAAGGTCCACGAGCCCACACATATAGATAGAAAAAAGAATTCCTAAGGCCTACCACCAATCAGATGGTGCCACATAGCCACGTTGAAAACTCAAAGTGAGGATTGAGGTCGGCAGAGAAATTTGAAGTTTTAAGATTTTTGATAACAAAAAGAGTTAAAAGTAAAAAGTGATCCACGACCCCGTCACCAAGAAGATAATGCCATGTGTCTAATCAAAAGTCAAAGCGGGCGAGCAGCCAAAATGTTCCAAAATGCCTTTTCACCGTAAAATTTATAAAGCATAAATTTTCCCCCGCGCCCGCTCCAATCAATTTCTTCCACGTGGGTAGCCAAAATTTAAAGTTGTAAAAGCAAATCGAATGGTCCATGTTTAAACCGGTGAAATAATGTAATGACCATATATTTAAAAACCTAGTTTTTCCACCATTAATGTTTCTTTGCGAATCAAGAATTCAAAAGGGCATGAATGATTGGAAAGATTTGTAACCATTTCTTGCTTACTCAAGGAAGTTGTAACCATTTCTTTCTTGCTCAAGGAATTTGTAACCATCTCTTACGATATATTACATGGGATTTCAAAGCCATTGTATGGGGTTGGAATTTTGATATTCTGGAACTGTAATTTCAAATCAAGAAGTTTTCCCCTTTTTCCTTTGTTTTCTCTTTCCTTCATACTGATCTCGTGAATCATTTAATCCTTACATGCTTGGAAACTTTGTGTTTGAGTTTATACAATCTCAAGAACTTTGAGTATGTGGATTGTGCCCATTATAAACATGAATCGTTATACTCTATATCTCATTTCTCCATACATATAAGGGTTTTTTCTGCCATCTCTTTTCCCCAAAGTATTGTCTTATTCTCGCTTCCCTCCTCTCTTCAAGTCTTCTATCCTCGTGTATTGATAACTTTCCTGCATAAAACACATTTCAAGATATCAGGAAACCACCATTAAATGAAAGATTGTGTATTTGTACATAGGTTTTTCCCCTACTTTCAATAAGGGAACCTCTCCCATTAAAGAGGAGGGACTTGTTTGTCCCTTGACTATGGTTTCATTCCAACTGCAAATCTGAAACCCAACAGTTTTTTGTGACTCTACTGGGGATTTTTTCAACAAATTTCCTATCTAAAAGAATAACTAATTTGATATTTTCTTTGATCTGGAAACTCTAATATACACTCATGGTAGAAGGGCTCTTGGAATTGAAGATCCCTAATTTCAACTCCTAGATCAACAAGGTTTCAAACTTCCTCCAACAATAAGAAATAGAAGAGCTCATTCCACAAGTACACCTCCTATTAAAGATAGAGATTCTAGTAGTAGATTCCTCAAGCACAACTTAGCAATAATATCCATGCCCTAATTCATGCTGGTGTCTCAATTCCACTTCAAGAAATCTTCCCAAGGATGGCAGCACCTCTTCCTTGGGGACAAAGATTTGGGCCTCTGGCTCTTCATCAACCATTGCATGAGTTACCTAGGGATAACAGAAGAATTTTCTCAAATTTAGAGGTGATGACAAAGTGCACACTAATGAACACATTGCAGCCTTCATTGTTGCATGTGGGGTCCTTGGAGTTGAACATGAGGATGTCTCTGTTAGGCTATTTGTGGAGACCTTGCAAGACAATGTTGCAGATTGGTTTTACCATCTTCTTGTTGGGACCATCACCGATTGGACTACTATGAGGACTGAATTTGAGCAGCATTTCAAAACTGTTGAAGATGTACATGCTTTGATAGCTCAGATTTATCAAATCAAGAAGGAGCCACATGAGCCTATGAGAGAATTTGTGGCCATGTTCAAAAATTTTATTAACAAGATTCCACAAAATACTAGGCCTATTGATTAGATTCAGAAGTGTTTCTTCTTGAATGCTCAATTTCCACTTAAGATATGCCCCGAGGAGAGCAAATCTTGCAACTTTGGATGCTAATTAGAGATTTTCTCACAATGTGGAAGATGACTTGATTATGTCTGGAAAGTTGAAAAGGGAGTCTTTCAAATCCAAAGATCTTCTTCTTCCTATTCTCCTGGAGGTAATGCAAATTAGTTGGTATAAAATTTGGCTAATGATTTCATCGCCATCAAGAAACAATTGGATCAGCATGCTCCATATCAATATGTTCCAAGGAATAACTTTTAGTCTAGGGACTACTTGCCCTCTTCTCAAACCAAGTTGGCCATTGAAGGTCCACCCCTCAAGGTGCCTGTCAATGTTACTTGTGAAGTTCTTGAGCCTAATGATGAGGAAGAAAATGGGCTCTATGATGAACAAGAAGAGGAAGATGATGAAGAACTAGAGGAGCCTAGTGGTTCTTGAGTTCATTTCCTCACCAATGAAGGTGTGGATGATGAAGATGAATATGATGATGTAGTGACTGATAAAAATAGTGATTCATATGTTGTTATTACACAGAGTAGACCAATAAAAAGGAAAAGTGGTGCAACTCGTAAAAAGACCAAAGGAGTACCCCATCACCATCCCGTTGATTGCAAGAAGATGAGATCCTATTCCTGCTACTTCCACCCAAAAGGTAAGCTCTACTATTCTTTCTCCCTCTACTTCTGCTTCTGAGAATTCTTGTCCAACAAATGATAAAGCTGCTAGATCAAAAGATCCTCCTACTCCTAATACTAATTCCCCATCCACATCTGGATCTTTTGACATTATATACCATCTTAAAAAGACCAAGATTTAGATTTCTGAGGTAGATTTGTATCAAACCCATCCTAAATCCTTTTCCAAAATGGTTAACTTTGTAAATTCTAAATCTTAAACCCTATCCCATTCTTCGAAAGGCCTTTTTCCCACTCCTTCTTCTCCACCGCAACCCAACCTTGTGGCTGCAAATCACTTCACTCGGTGAGAAGATAAAACCCTTCTATGTGACTCTCCTCATATCTAGCCACAAGCTTAGCAATTATTATGTCATTGATTTTGGTGCATCTGATAATTTAATTCCTATAAAAGTGGCTCATGCTTTAGGTCTAACCCTAACCTATAGTTATGGATCTTGCTATTCCATGGCGAGTAGAGAATTCCCTTTGGTTTGGATAATCAAGGATGCACAAGTAGCTTTTGTTGCTTTACTAGAGAGGAAGGTCTTGGCTACCATATTGGTTGCTAATATCCCTCCTACGTATGGCATGCTACTAAGTAGGAACTTTGCAAAGATGTTGGACGTGAGATCCAAATGGATTGGTAAACTTCCTCGATCCCTATCAATGGGAAGATGAAGAAGCTACTTTCTGAGAAACAAGTAGAGTATATTGTGTAAAATACAAATGATCCTAAAGAAAAAAATATTGTATGAAGACATTGGGCATAGGAAGTACATGATCATGTCACAAGAGGAGACAAGTCTCACAAAGGGAGTGTTGCTTGATCTTAATGGTGTGTGGAATTCGGAGTTTGATGGAAGCTACTCTCTAGATGGTTCTAGAGATGGTGTAGTGCTCATTTCTCTTAGGGGTAAGGTTCATCCTTTCTCCTTCAAGTTTTAGTTTGAAAATACCAACAATACGGCTGAGTATGAGGCCCTCGTTCTTGGGTTGAGCATGGTGAAGGAAATGGGATTGAAGAACCTTCTTTCTCATGGAGATGCAGAGCTAATTGTAAAACAAGTTAGAGACCTTTATCAAGTAAAGAACAGAAGATTGAAGCACTATAGGAATATGGTCTAGGATTCCATTGAATTCCTTGATGCTTTTTCCATTGAAGTTGTGCCAAGGGAAAGAAAAAATAGGGCTGACTCTCTAACTATTTTGGGGTCCTTATAGATTCCTCATCCTAATTTCCCTCAAGATAAATTCACATTTGAGATGATCCATAGACCCAAGTGTGACATAATGCAAATAATTGGCAAGTATTCAATGATGACCAGCATTTGCTTTCTTTCTTGGAGCTTAGAGATAACTTTTATCAGTTGTACTTTGAAGGAAGTGACAATCTGCCTAGAGATTATGTGTCATCAAATGAAGAGGGTGTCAAAGAAGAGATGGATCAAGATGGATGCATCAAACTAAAAGGAAAAAAATCCCTAAAGGGATGGTGAGTTTGGAGGATATTTTTAATAAACATGATAGGCATATGAAGTATAAAGGTTCCTAAGGAGCCTTACAATCTACCGAGACTAAGAAAGTGAATATTGGGAGTCTTGATGATCCCAAAATGGTCAACATTGGAAAATGTTGCACTCAAGAAGAGAAAAAGAAGGTGGTGAATCTGTTGAAGAGGTATGTTGATGTTCTAGCTTACTCTTATAATGATCTTAAGGATTTTCACCTAAATAAATGCAAATTTTCATTCCTCTTAAGCCTGGGATCAAACCCTTCAAACAGAAGCAAAGGAAATATAAGCCAAAGATAGCTAATACAATTTTCCAAGAAATACAAAATCTTTTGAAGGCTAAGATCATCTTCCCCATCCACCATTCAATGTGGATTGCTAATATAGTTCCTATTAGGAAGAAGAATGGTGAGATCCAGATCTGTGTGGACTTCAAAAATCTTAATTAGGGTTCTTGTAAGGACAACTACCCACTCCCCATGATGGAAAAAGTATTGCAAGCTGTCACAGTGCTCGGAGATGCTATCTATGTTAGATGGATTCTCAGGGTACAATAGAGTAGAGGTGAATATTACAGATCAACATAAGACTACCTTTACTACTCCTTGGGGCACCTTTGCATACAAGAGGATGCCATTTGGTCTCATCAATGCTGGTGCTACTTTCCAGAGGGCCATGGACTTGGCTTTTGGAAGTTTGAAAGGGAAATACATTGTTGTGTATTTGGATGACTTGACAGTGTTTTCTAAAGCAATAACAGATCACTTCTAACACCTTGAAATAGTATTGCAGAAGTTTAGAGAGCACATGATTTCTTTAAACCCTAAGAATTTTATGTTTTGTGTCACGAAGGAAATTTTTTTCGGGACACATTGTTTCAAAGGAAGGGATCAAGATTGATTCAAGAGAGTTCAGCCATCCAGAAAATTCCTCTTCCATCAAGTAAGAAAGGTTTTCATTCTTTCTTTTGTAAGATCAATTTCCTAAGGAGATTTATCCCTGGTTTTGCAGAACTTACTATGAGCATTGATCATATGATGCAAGGGAAGAAAAATTTTGGTTGGTCTTCTAAAGGGAAGAAATCATTTAAGGACATTAAATAGGCTATTGCAAAGACTCCAATCTTGGCGTTCCCTGACTTTAGCAAAGATTTCATTATCTATTGTTATGCCACTAAAAATACCCTAGCTACTATGTTAGCCCAAAAGAATGTTGAAGATCATGAGCTCCCAATTGCATTCATGAGTTATGTCTTGAAAAATCATGAGCTAAAGTATACCATGATGGAGAAACATGATTTTATAGTTGTCAAAGATTTCAAGCAATCTAGGTTTTACATCCTTAATTTTCATTATATGGTACGAGTTCCCGATACAACAATCAAATCCATTCTTACTCAGCAAGAATTTGGAACCAAGAGAGGTAATTGGGTAAAAAGGTGCAAGAGTATGATCTTGACATCAGGCCAAAAAATTTGGTTTGGGGTAAGGACTGTGTGAATTCATTGCTGAGGGTGATGCGAAGGAGTTTTCCAAAAATGGAGTTGATGTCCCAGTTGTTCTATTCCTTAGCTTGATAGATGTATGCCATGTTTATATTACTCACTTCTTGACCTATGGAGAGTGTTCACCTCACTTGAGTGCTAAAGAGAAGATATCCATCAAACCGAGGTCTACACAATATGTATTATGCGAGAATGATTTGTTGAAATGAGGCATAGATGGAAAGTTTTGAAGTGTGTAGACAAGGAGAAAAAAAAAAGTTGTTCTCTAATTTTCATGACCAGGCTTGTGGAGGTCATTTCTCCTCTACTGTAACAGCTCATAAAATACTTCGTGTTGTTTATTATTGGCCCACTCTATTCGAAGTTTCATCAAAATGGGTCATTAAATTTGAAGCATGCCAAACATTTTTTGGAAGACCTAAGTTGGTTGCTTTGCCTCTCAAGCCTGTAGTGATTGAAGAGCCATTTCAAAAATGGGGTTTAGAATTCATTGGAGCACTCAATCCATATTCTAGTTCTAGGCATACCCATGTGTTAATCCGCCACAAATTAATTCACCGAGTGAGTGGAAGCAATCCCAAGAAAGAGCACTACTTTTGAGGTAGTTTGCAACTTCATTAAGGAGAACATATTGATCAGGTTTGGGACCCCAAAAAAAATTGTGACTAACAATGCTTCCAAATTTTCTTCTATTGAGATGACAGACTTATGCTATGGGTATGGAATCTCCCTTGATCATTCTTCGATTACTACCCCCAAGGAATGGACAGAAGAATCAACAAATAAGAACTTGGTGAACATAGTTAGAAATCTTGTAAATGATTCTCGAGGAATTGGCATAAGAATTTATATGATGCACTTTGGGCTGATAGAATTACACCCAAGAGAGTGATAGAAATGTCTCCTTTCCAAGTGGTGTATGGTGTGGAAGCTCAACCGCCACCACACAGTGAAATTTCCAGCCTTGCATCTAATTAAAACCATTGAAGGTTCAAGTTTCAAGTAACTCTTTGGACAAGAGATTTTGTACCTTCGAAGCTTGATGAGGACATATTGCAAGTGGTTGGTGGTAGTAGCTCATCAGTTGAAAGTGAAGGCTTTGTTTGATAGGAAATCCAAACCTAGAGTTTTCCAAGTGGGAGACATTGTGCTTTGCTTTGGGACAAAAGACATGAGCCATGAGGAAGCCATGGTAATTTTGATTCTCTTTGGGTTGGTCCTTTTAGAATCATACATTTTGCTAGAGAGAACTCTTTTTATCTGGATTACATGGATGGATCTCCTCTCCCACTTCCTTATAGTGGGAAGTACCTAAATTTGTTCAAGTCCTAGGTGGCTAGGAATTCCTTTTGTACATTGCGTTTGGTTTTTGGTTTTGGCTTGTTTCCCTTTCTTGTTCTTTGTTGTGTGGTGTGTTTTGTTTTGGGTCTTCCCTTTTGGTTTGTTTTGTTTCTTTTCTTGTCTTGTGTGTGTTACCTTGTATTGGTTTTGCTTTTGAATCCTTTTCTTAATGGATAAGGCACTTTGCTCCTCTTTCCCGAGTTATCTATAGTTCTTGATCTTTCCTTATGTCTTTTTTCCAAGCCAAGTTATCCTTGGAAAGAGCCCGCTATTGTCACCCTCAAAATTCCCCTCATTTTTCAAGTCTAGACTTAAAATTTTGAGTTGGTGCCTCTAAAAATATTGAAAACAAATTTTTTGAAAAATGGTTCTTTCCAATGGCTTGTGGTCTCTTGCAAACTTCTTCACAAGATGGGAAATTTCTTCCCATTTCCGAAAAGGTAAAGAAGTCCTCCTAACTCTTCATATTTTTCAAGTTATGGCTTGGCGGACCTGAGATGGTATTATTTTCCCAAGGCAGGTTGGCGGGGATGCGGGAGTTTTTTAGCACTTAACACCTTTTGGAAAAGGGCATTATTGGTGATGGTGGGCCCATGATCCCGCACAGAGAGATGGAAAAAAGAATTCCTAAGGCCCGCCACCAATCAGATGGTTCCATGTATCTGCGTTGAAAAGTCAAAGTGGTGATGCAGGTCGATGGATAATTTTTAAGTTTTAAGGTTTTTTATCAATAAGAGTTAAAAGTAAAAAAGTAATTTGTGACCCCGTTGCCAAGCATATAATGCCATGTGTCTGACCGTTGAAAATTCAAAGTGGGTGAGCAGGCCAAAATGTTCCAAAATTCCTTTTCGCTATAAAAGTTATAAAGTGTAAAGTTTCCCCTTACACCCACTCCAATCAATTTCTTCCATGTGGGCAGCCCAAATTTAAAGTTGTAAAATAAAATTGAATGGCCCATGTTTAAACTGGTGAAATAATGTAATGATCATATATTTTAAAATCTAATTTTTTTGCTATAACATTTCTTTGCGAATCCGTAGATTCGAAAATGCGTGAATGATTGGAATGATTTGTAACCATTTCTTGCTTGCTCGAGGAAGTTGTAACCATCTCTTATGAGCTATTTCATGGGCTTTCAAATCCATTGTATGGGGTTGGAATTTTGATATTCTAGAACTGTAATTTTGAATCTGAAGAAATCAATACAAGGGTTTTCCCCTTTTTCCTCTGTTTTCTCTTTCCTTCTTACTCTGATATGTGAATCATTTAATCCTTGCATGCTTAGAAACTTTGTGTTCTAGTTTATACAATCTCAAGAAATTTGAGTATGTGGATTGTGCCCATTATAAACGTGAATGGTTCTACTCTATATCTCATTTGCTCAATACATATAAGGGTTTTCTCTACCATCTCTTTTCCCTAAAAGTATTGTCTTCTTCTACCTCCCTCCTCTCTTCAATTCTTCTATCCTCATGTATTGATAACTTTCCAAGCATAAAACACATTTCAAGATATTGGGAAACCACCATTGAATGAAATATTGTGTATTTGTACATAGGTTTTTCCCTTTCTTTCAATAAGGGAACCTCTCCCATTAAAGAGGAGGGACTTTCTTATCCCCTGATTATGGTTTCATTCCAAGTGAAAATCTGAAACCCAACACGCATCTACTTGCAAAAAATCAACAATTAACATCATCAATAAAATATTAAAAACATATCAAAAATAAACAAAATGCACTAACAACATTTAAAACATCAAAGAATTTTTTTATCAAAAATTTCAAAAACACAGATGAATCACCAGTGATTCATGTCACACCAATGATTATGCTTGAATTAGTGATGATTGCATCGAATCTTCATTTATTCTAGCTAGGGCACTGTACACCCAAAAACAACAGCCAAAACCTAAAACTACTCAAAATCACGCAAAAATAAAATGAAATTCACTTACCTCTATTGTTGGTGGTTTTCTCTATCTACTGCAGGATGTCATCCTATCAAATCACTCAAAAACACCTTGAAATGCTCAAAAACAATTCGCCAGGCGTTTTATCTAGCAGGATTAAGAAAAATAATATACCATGGGGATAGGGTATTTATATGCCCCAATTTTCACCACGATTCAATCATCGGTGATTTGTACAAATCATACGTGATTCCCCAAAATTTGTGCGATTCACCTCATTTTTAGCAAGCGTCATCATTTGCACCCCTAAACATGATAAAACACTATTTGCACAAGTCTTTCACCTCCAAAGGACCTAAATAAACAAAAACCAATTTTAGGACTCGTCATACATCCATGAGACGCTTGCCCTTTGGCCCCCCATCACTTGACTTTCCTGTTAGAATAGTTTGCTTCTGAGGATCACACATCTATAGGTGTAAACCCCTTGGTTTCCCTATCAAGTTGATCCCTTGGTAAGCACACTTTGTTTCGCTAACCCCCTTAGACTGGGAAATTTTTGAAAAATGAAACACATGCAAACAAGCTCGGTGTTTCTTCTATAACACTATAGTTGAATCACCCATGTAACCAAACATTCTTGATTTTTTTTTCTAACGCCTTACTAAGACGTTAGACAAAAGGGGAAAATGTAGACACAAAAAATTTGCACACCCCATTCCCACACAAATAATCAAATAAATATACCCATCCGCATACCATTTCATGACCTAAGTCATCCATTTAATTAACTCATTTAAAATCATCGTCGCATCATTTAAACAACATCCCTAAACCTAGGTCTTTATCCCTACACCCATTAATTAATTAATATCACATTTCCTAAGTCACATTCCCCCTCCCATGGCTAATTAATTAATTAATTAGTTAATCCACATATTCCACTTTCTCCCTACACCTGAAATCATCATAACCCACTAGTTATGACTAGTTTAACATGAAACCTTCTAAATGTATCCCTACACCTATCCTAAACACCTCTATCCTCATCCCTATGAAAAGCCCCTACTTCACACTAGTTATGACTAATTTAACTATGAGACATACTACAAACACTTCCCATGTATCCTAACCACCTCTATCCTCATATAACCCCATCCCACTCGATATCTCAACATGAATATACTCTTATCCTCAAACACCCATAACACCGAAGTTCAAAATAGTAATTTATCTCTTCATATATCTTCCAAACCGGAATTGACCAAAAACTCTAACGATTTCCTCAATTGCCGTGATGTATATATATATATCGCTTTCTCTGCCTCTCTTCGAGACCAGTCACAACCATCCAAGTGAATTCAAGAGCATTATAAAATATTGTAAAATGTTATCAAGTTTCATCGGTGTTTTTTTGCACCTAGCCAAATCATGGTCATGTTCATCAAGCATTTTAGCGTTGTTCGGATGCTCGTTAATTGTCCAACAAATATCTATATCACCCTCTCGCATATCATCGTTAATCAAGGTTTTCACCGATTTTAACTCCTCTTTTAATATTAAAACATATTTGTCTGATCATTTTTTATCTCAATCTTTCCTTTAGAAGATCATTATTTCTTATCGCTTAATTAAATCAATCATTTTAGTAGTTTTTCATAGTCTTGAGAATCACCTATGATCCCTAGAATCACATGCATTTCCTAGGATCTCTTGCATTTTCTGTGTTTTCTATCTCTTTAGAAGTCAAATTTCATTCAAAAGTTATTATCAATTACTTTATACATTTTGTTACGAATCTTATGTCAACCATGGATTTTTTAGTGGGCCATAGATGGACCTAAGCACCCAATCACTAGCATGAATTCTCTCCCAATTGTTCGCCATCCTCTTCACTAGGAACAATATGATCTACTACATGAGCTAGAGTTGTGTGCCATTCAAGCCGCTCCTATCGACAAGTTATAGACTATCTTTAAATCCACTTAGAGGATCTATGAAGACACTGATGAGTTCTTGGAGGTCTACTATGAAGTGCAGCGTATCCAAGCCGATCTAGCCTGGTTCAAGTACCAACATGAAGTGGGATTCAACATCCTTGAAGATTTTGATATCGAGCCTGAATCAGAACTGCAAAGTGGATTCATCCTTGAAGGCTTTGACTTTGATTTTGCACGGTCAAGACAACACTCGAGGAGGAGTACTCGATTTCTTCATAGAAAACTAAATCGAGGAGTTTGACATGTATTTATCTAAGGAGGATGATCCAATCTATTATGTGGGATCAAAATTCTCTAAGAACCTAAACACCGAAATGGATTTTTACTTTGAACCATAGTTACATTTCTTTTCATGTTATTATTATCACCTAGATATATGTAGTAAACTAAATAATTCATAAACATTTGATCATATATTTTCATATATCTTATGTTATATCTCATTTTCGTAAACAAAATTAATCTGTCTTTAAAATCGGGCCGACATCCACGTAAGGATGTCCTTTGGATTATAAAAATTGTCCTTTTCCGGAAATTCGCCTATCCATATTATTAATCCACCCTTGTGTAGTATTTGTGATTACAGATTTAGTCGCAGGAAATAAGCTTGATCCATTCTTCATGGAGCGCAACTATCGACATTCATCATCATCATCTGTGGGTACCTTGGAAACCCCATTATATTCAAGGTTGATCTAGTTTTACCCCATTATCCTATCAACCCAATCAGAGGTGAAATTTTTATCAACACCATGTTTACTACTCCTTGTATTGGGTGCCTTCCAAACCTTCAATTCATAAATTGGATAAGATTCTCAAAGAGTTTCTCTAGGCTAATGCCTCTTCGAAATGGTTTTCATAGTCTCATGGGAGACCTAATACCTTATCTATGACTTTGGGGGATGATTTTTATTGACATATTTTGACAAGGGTAGGAACTCTGTGAGAAATAGATAATTCAATGCATTGAAGGTCAATAAATGTGGAAAGTGATTCTTTGTGATGGTATTGAGGAGAGATCTCCTTATGTCTACCCCTCCCAGAAGGGTTTGGGGTTTTCCAATCTTCTCATTTCTCCAGGTTCCTATCAGATTTTTTTGGAACTTTTTTCCTTAAAAGTATATAAAAAAACATGGAAACACATAAAATCATGGCTTCTATGCAAAGGAAATGGATTCTGCAGTGGCCTTTCCATTAATCAACAACCCCTGTGGTGGTTTTCTATCATTCAAGTCTAGAATTGGTTTCTTGCAAAAGTCCCTGGAATTCCTGTGCTCAAGCTTTTCAAATACAGAATTTGTACCATTCAATATTTGTTTTATAAGAACACACAATCATGGGTTCCTTAGAATGAGCTCAAATCTTGTTTTCAACTCACCACCCACGATTGTGCTAGTTTCATCGAAATCACCAATTTGGTCCCCAACCATATGCTGCATAAAATCTTTGTGCATTCCTCTTGTCCTTGGTGGATGGATTGGAAGTGGTTTATGGAAACCCATTTTTAGAATTACTCTGTCAGTAAGGGCTATCATTGGCTCTCCCCACATTTACCAATGGTTGAAAAAATAAACACTATATGGGGATTTCATTCTTCTCCCTCTTGTTGGAAAAGGATGTTTGACATTTTTTTGTATTCCTATGTGGAGCAAAAATTACAAACTTTTTTTGGTGTATTTTACACCAAGGTCTTCTGTTTAGGCCCCCCGCCTTGTTCAAATTGGTGTCCCGGCTCCCAAATGTCCATTTTGTGGCCACCTTGAAACCTTCTACATTTATTATAGTTTTTCCCAAAGCAGAGTGGGCTTGGAAATGGATTCATTCTTTCTTCTTACCCCTTCAACAAATTTTTTTCACATGGAAGCACATTCTTTTAAGAGATAGCCCCAAATTTTTGCATATGTTCTCCAAAATTTGATATGTTTTCAAAGGGGAAATTTTATTTTGGTTATGGAAAGAATGGAATGATTTTTTATTTTCGAATACTAAATTTGATCCTCAATTATCTCTATATAATAAATTGATGGCTATCTCCAATGTACTTCTACAGATTCAAGCCCAGACAACAAGGTGACTCTGCAGTGGAGCATTTATAGAATCTTTTGTGACATTGGGGTGACGCCTCGGTTAATGTTGCTTAGGATCCACCTTCACCTTCTCAGCATTCTCCACCCCATGAAGGATGTCCGCTTGAGGTCAGTTGTGAGCCACTTCCAACATTCTCTCTGTTGATGGTTGGGGATTGGTTTATGGATTGGTTGTATTCATTGCAAAGAAAGGGAACATTATCTCTATTTATTGGTTTCCAAAGAACTTAATTCCTTTTATATTATACATCCAAAAGTTCTAATGATATTTCCTTCCTCTTTCTTAAAATTTTGAAGTAGTTGAGCACCTTAAAAACCTATGGTTAATAGATATTATAAGGAATTTGGGATGGGATTTTTAAATTTTTATGAATAAAAATAAAATAAAATATTGAAGTAATTGAGCACCTTAAAAACCTATGGTTAATATATATTATAAGGATTGGGATGGGTTTTTTCATTTTTACAAATAAAAATAAAATAAAATAAAATTATGAAGTAATTGAGCACCTTGAAAACCTATGGTTAATAGAGATTATAAGGATTGGGATGGGTTTGTTCATTTTTATGAATACAAATAAAATAAAATAATGAAGTAATTGAGAACCTTAAAAACCTATGGTTGATAGAGATTATAATCCTTATAATAATCAATTGAGAAAAATGTGAAGCATATTGAAATTGGTGTTGTCAATAATTTTCCCTTTTTATGTTTAGTGTCCAGAGACTTTTATGTGTATGATAAAGTCAACTCAAGATTCCCATATGGATAGAATTTCTTGGTATGTCAATGCCTTTTGGCCCTACTTAGGATCAACTCTCAACCTTTGGGTCATTTTTTGTGGTATGAGACTAAGTTTTATGCTACTAGTTTTTAAAGATGAGTATGTATCAAAATTAATCTCACATAAGACATTAGGGAAACTATTATTATACATATTTATAGATAACGATTCCTTAGAAGAGTGTTGTATATAAAAAAATTTGTCACTATTTTCATTACTATTCGGTGGAGCACAAGATAAAAGAGTGGCCTCTCATGTTCGCTCGTTAACCCGTAAACTAAACCACGAGGTAAGAAAAGAATAGTGATATGTAACAAGTTCTCGGGTCAATGAATCAACCAAAATAGAAACAATAGAGCTCTTAATGATGCTACTAACAATACAAATAACCCTAAACCACTCGTGGCAGCCACATCAACAAATCCATCACCTATTACTCTAACTCATTTAACACAATCCCCTCTAGTTAACCTTGGTCCGATTGTGTTAAGCGCTTCACAAATAATTAATTTTATCTTTAAGTTAGAAGATATTATGTAGGAGCATCTCGGGTTCATAAGAAATCATGTGTTACCCAAAATTAAATAAATATTTATGCAATGTTGTGCTACTCCTAGACAAGTTGCGAAAAAATCCATTTGACTTAGTCATTGTTGCAAATTTTTGTCTAGATCTACACAAAATTATGAATGTCATGTAAGCTTAACCACGTTATGAAACCCTAAAAATTCCACACAAGATTATCCAATTCATGCAACAATAATATGTCGTGTAAGTTTATCTAAGCCACATAACACTAAGTTGCTACAAATGATTTTACCAAGCCACATACACACAATATAAATTTCATGTAATCTTGTCTCGAAGCCTCATAATACTAGAAGTCATGGAAGCTTTTCCAATGTCATGATACACTAAAAAAGCTAAATAGTCTTCCCAAATGTCTTGGTACACTACAAAACTTACCAAACACTAGAGAAGTCAAAAATACTACATTTCGTAAGACCACTTCCTCGGGCTTCTATGATGAGATCTATGTCTAACATAATCACTTGTTCACATGAATACAATTAATAAAGAGCACACATGGTCCTTAACTCATCTATTTTGGCTAGGGATAAACATTAATATTTATTTAATCTCGATCCAATGAAAGGAAAATTATTGGAGCTGATCAATGGTTTTGAGAGTTCACCTGAAGAATATTGTATGAGGAACCTTTTCTTGTTGCGAGGCCCTTAACCCTAGGTCATATATAAGGATATGGATAGTTGACCTGTGGCTAACAAAGTCTCTTATCGTGTCATATCATAATTATTAATTCTTTCATATAATTAGTGGGTATGCCTTATGGATTTGGATTGTAAAGTAAGGTATATATATGAGTTACGGAGTAGGATATTAGCACCATATTGAGCACTTGAGTCTTATTGTATGGTTTGGAGGTTACCCCCTCAAAGTGACTAAGTCATTATACTCGCATATTTTGATCATTTCTCTATATTTTAGTGTTCCTTGGTGTTCTATTGTTTTTTATACTTAGATATATCTAATTAATATATTATAAGTGGTATTAGAGGCGTGAGTCTGCGATCTTGGCAAAAATTAGGTCAAAACCCTAATTGTGAAGTTTTTTCAATATCTTCAAAATGGTAGAGAATTTTTTCTCAAATATTTTTACCTCTACTATGACACATTTCAAGTAAGGTTCTCTGAAAAATTCAGAATGTTTTTCTCTATTTTACAAAATTATAGTGAATTTAGGTTTTTATAAATTTACTCTATAAGTTAAAATTGTGGAATTTTTCTAAGTTATTTACATTTTCAAAAAGAGAATAAAAAATTAGTTTGAGTGTGTTCTTTGTGTTTTTCATATTTTAAATGCCTTCTCTCAAAACCCCAAAACCTAAATTTTGACCTTGATCCCTAAATCCTACTATTCTAGGGAATCATAATGCAGCCCTCCACAAGAAGCAAAAATAATCATGCCACTCCGTAAAACCCCAAAAGAGGATAATGTAATAGTTGAGGGGTTAGAGTTAGAAGGGGTAACTACAATATCCTCGAGTATCGTGGTTTATCTTGGTGGATCATAAGGTAAGCCAACTTGAGTATGATATTTAAATCCTACAGTTTGAGATGGCCAATAAAGAAGATGTAGAAAATATCAATCAATGATTGGATGATATCATGCAAAAACTTAGTACAAATCTAAAGGTTCATCATCTTCCAAATCATCCACAACTCAATCATACTCAAATCAACCAAGGTGGATCTTCATGTCAAAGAAATGGAAAAACTAGATAGGGTTGATCTTCTAGCCAACTCAATTCAAATCCAAATAATCTATAGGTCTAGGACATGATGTTGAAAGTGGAAATGCATAATTTTTGCATGGAGGCCATTGATGATGAATTCAAAGATGAAGAAAAATAAGTTAAGGTTATGGATGAACTAGGGTTTAGATATTCCCAACCTATTATGTCCCCATAAAACCTCAAGGTGAGGGGTCATCTAAAGGTACATTAAGTAATGATATTGATTGAATTTGGAAGCACACATAATTTATCCATCCCTTTAAGAAGTTGGTTGTCTTGAGGATATCGTAGTATCTTGATTGACTTTTTATAAGACAATAATTGGAGTATTAAGTTATATATCGAAATTATACAATCTTTCCTTGAATAAATAAAGAAAAAAATGTTTTTATGTTCATTCATTATCCTTGAGATTATAATTTAGTGAATTTGACTCTAAAAATTGTTTGCATGGTGTAAGACATCCATTCAATTGGAAACACTAATTTTGACCACGTCAGCTTGGTATCAAAGAAAGGATTTAAGAATGTTTCTAAAGAGATTGGTAATTGATATCAATTTGAGTAATAAAAAAGGGTAACCATTCTAAAATAAATGACAACAAATTATAAATGGGTGGAGTAAAATAGCAGCAAAACAAATTTGGGTAATCACATCAATAGAAATACCAACAAGACCAAAATGGTATATCAAATGAAATCTAAGCCCGAGAAACAAGAAAGAGTGGTATTGCATCATGCAATCGGGAATGATCTAAAACCCACAAAAAAATGCATGATCACAAGCAAGTGAAGACAAATAAACAAAGTAACAAAACCATAAATGACTGTGGGGATAATTGGAAAAGAAAATAAAAGAATAAAATGAAAGTTTTTAAAAATAAACCTCTGTGATCAATAACTTCACAACTCTTTCTTCAACATAAAATTCAAACCCGAGACAAAAATCTTATGCAATGAATATTTTTTTATTTAAGGATATATTTTTTTTACTAGGGACCCTACTCGGTATAAAAGGCCTAAAATCCTAGATAAAGCATTGATATACCCGAAACAAAAAGAAATAATTAGCCGAAGCGAAGATACAACTAGGTAAGAGAAACAAATTTATTGATTTTTCTTGTTGTGAATTGTTTTCCACCCATCCTCAACC
This sequence comes from Taxus wallichiana var. yunnanensis, assembly GCA_018340775.1. Taxonomy (NCBI): domain Eukaryota; kingdom Viridiplantae; phylum Streptophyta; class Pinopsida; order Cupressales; family Taxaceae; genus Taxus; species Taxus wallichiana. Next base: position 1,180,342 of record JADAXU010000056.1, on the reverse strand, counting down.
TCCTCAAAAGAAAGAAATAATTCAATAGATTTTATCGGTAAATAAGTACATTTTTCAAAAGGAAAATGAAGCATATTTTTTTCCTTATCCGTTTTACAAGCTATTGGTGAAATGAGTTTTTTTAAGAATTACATCTTCAACATTTTACTTGTTTTCAATAGCTATAATTTCTGAAAGAGGGTTTCATTGAACTCTTTGACCACTCCATACATATCATCATTTGAATCTAGGTCTTCCTTAACATCAAAGACCAAATGCTCGGGAGGGCATTTTTCCACCAATTGTTTCTTTCATTTTTCAACTTAACCATCCCTCATTCAAAAATAGTATGACCTAAGGTGAAACACCTTCTACATCTGAAGGGTAATCCTTCGTAATCTAGAGGTTGAGTCCAATATCTATTCTACACTTAGAGATCTATGTTTGTAGGAAGGTTTTTTGAGGTATCGAGTTCCACAATAATTCTAACATATGTTGTATGGGTGAAATTGGTGGTTTGAGAGTCAATATAAAGAATGTTACCCAATACATTTCCAATGGATATCAAACAATCACGGTCTCAAAATACAGAGGAGATGGGGAAACTTAATCTAAACAATTTTGCAAGAGAAAGATTCCATGATTGGGTTAAAAGAAGGAAACCAAGGTTTTATGAAAAGGTATTGAGATTGATAAACCCAAAGTTTACCCACTCCTTCTATGGTTTCTTTATTATGCAATGAATATGATTATCAAATGTATTTAACGAAAAAATAGTCCTTTTTCTATACATTCCAACTAAGTTACAACTAATAAAAATAATCATAGACCTTTTGCATTGAATCACAAATACCCATCCAAGTTGAAATGTAATTAAAGTTGTATTGGTGTAGATTTTCCCAGATCTAAGTGATTTGATTGAGATCCTTGCTTGTTATCTTTGGAAAGTGAAAGGATTTCTTCTTTGGTAATCTTGTACTAGTTTAATATCTTTATGTTTTATTGAAAAAGAGGCCAATTTATCTTGGGCTTAGTGAGCATGACCTAATGTTTGTTGTTATAATGGGGCCTTATGATGAGATCCTCTTCATCTAAGTGTGAAGAAGATTCTTAGACGAAAGCTTCCAAAGAATGTTACTATTTACCCAACTAAACTAAATTCTTATAATTTCCTATAAAAAAATGGAAGTATGACAAAATACCAAAATACAATGCTGCATAATTCCAATATTTAAACCATAAAAATGGAAACTATGAAAGAACAATCATCTTATAGTGGCAATAATTAACTCATCCACTTTGGGCCACATGTGTTTTTCATTGAATGCTAAAATAACAATTTTACAAGGATGCTTATCTCATTTAAATTTCAGACATGTACATAAGCATATATGTATAATTTCCCTCAAATGCTAATACAACCATTCTATTTTTGTCTTACAATAGTGACAAATGAATAGGCTTGGTATGATCTGATGACTAAAATAAAAATCTAAAGCTACCGATTTCCTAAGACACTGAGTATAATTGTTTCATAATAGGGTGTGTAGACACCAAATTTGTGTCTTACGACACCCTGTGCCCCACATCTCATTTCGCAACCTAACCTCACCACCTAAACCTTACACAATTATTTATTAATTACCTTATAATTAATAAATCCACATCTCCAAACCTGCCACCTCATTTCACCACCTCATCATGACCTAGCCCTAACCCTAAACTAACCTAATTAAGACCTATAACTTGGTCTACATCCACACCCATGACTAATTACTCCTCACCCGCACCAAAACCAACCTAATAATGACTTGACCAAGCCCACAACTAATCCCTCAGAGAAAAGGAAGGAAATTTGGCTATTTTACTAAAAATAGCCCACTTTGACTTAACCGACATCGGTTCCTACTCGACCGCCATCGGTCACGTAACCGCCATCGGTTCCCTGTAAATGACCTCCCCCAACCAAAAACAAAGGATCCGAATTCATTTGAAAATCTGGAATTCACTTGGTAGAGCAGAGACAAGTGAAGAAAAGAGAAGAGTTTGCAGAGAAGGATATCAAGCCGAAGACTGCAACTGAGTAACTAGATCACAGTGACACTCATCTACGCATTGGGAGAGAAGATGGCTCACTTTTGATTGTCGGATCATCCCACCTGAGCCCTAACTTTGTCATCACAGTCCTTGGACCTGTATCTTCATCCGGAACTAGTAAGTAATGTCTTGTACGTTTTTAAATAACATTTCTTGAACTTCGATTCATAGTAATTATAAGTTCACTCCTAGATCTACTACCCGGTAGCACCCTACATCCCACTATCATTCCTCTACCCTTACATTGCCCCAAGAACAGCTCCCACACTCTCTGAGTCTTCTCCATCACCCTATTGCCTACCCATAATCATTTGCTAACCTTATAAACACCATAGCCACCTCATAGCCAACCTTCATTGAAAGCCCCTAAATCACCACCCCTACCGATATCGGTTATCAACAACCGCTACCGGTGTATAACCGCAGTCGGTTATACAGTGACCGGCATCATCACTATGACTCAAACCAAAACCACCTTTCTTGTATTACTTTTTAACAAGGTAATTAAAGTGTAATTTTAAATGCCTCTTTGCTATCATTTGTGTTAATTCATATTAAAAGGGGAACTCACCACCTTCAAAAGGAAGTCTAATATTTCCCGGCCCAAGGCAGCTTCCTCATTTATTGTCTAACTAAAATCTGGTGGTCTTGTATTCTTACTTGCAGGTAGTCCTTCCTAGACAAAAAGAGTTCTTCGTGATCAATCTAATCTCTCTCTATGGGTACGCGTGCACCCTCCCAACATTCAATAGGTATTCCTCCTAGCCCTAACCCTTATATTTTTCTCGAGAGATTGAAAGGATAAAAGCACCTCTATTCTAAGAACGGAAACATTCTGTGTGAAACATTTTGGCACGCCCGGTGGGACCCTTCTCGGGTTTCTTTCTTTCTTGCTTGCTTTCATATAGGGAGCACACTTGCTATTTTCTTCTTCTAAATATTCACAAGATATTTTTGTCATTTTGGTAAAAGAATTTTTCTTTCTTCCTCATCTTTGCATTAGTGAAAGTCATCTTCTTTGCTTCATTGAATATCATTTTCGATTTGGGTTTAAAACACGTGCATCACATTCTTGCTTATTGTTTTCAATTCTAGTGAACGTAGATTAAGTAAATGTCGTACACGTGGGGTGATATCCATGGTATTGACAAGAAATTAAGCTTACTTCCACCGCACAACACATACCAAATCACATCATAATCAACACAAACAGCTCAAACATCCCCCTTTTCTACGGTATTCCTCCGCCCAATTGAGGTAACCCTATAAGCCAAAACAAACTTGACATCTCCCTTAGGTATTTTGTTTAGGATTGACATCAGCTTACATCTAAGGCATAAGCCCACAATAATTAAAACTAATCCTAGGGTTAGTCTCTCGATTTGCTTGTGCATCTTGCTTGTTTTTAGTTCTGTTTCTCTGTCATACACTATTTCAGTGATCACTTCAGAATAGTTTGGTAGGTATACTAAGCATCATTAACCCCAAATCAGCAACTTCTTACAACTTCTTACACTAGTCATATTCTACCGACATCGGTTAATCGACCGACATCAAGCTACTATCTCGACCGACATCGGTTACGACCGATATTGGTTCTCGCTCTTTCACATGCTTCCCGACAAACCAAAGAACCTACCAATTCCAACATTTTGTGGTTGTTTCTATTCTTGATAGATTGAATCCCTACTGTGTACTCTTGTCCATGGTTGTTATCACTCAGAAACAAGCTGTAGCCATGGTTTCACATGTCTGCTCCGTGCCTTTGCCTGAATCACCCCCTTCACATCCTATGGGGAATCCTATGGACACCAGTGAGGTTCCCAAAATCCTTGTAGGAGATAAGGAATTTGTGAAATTTTTGGATGCTAATCCTAGCGCTATACAGTACTATTTGTCTCATACCCCTGACCGTACACCCGACGGTCAACTCCTTGTTGGTATGCCTATTAGTATAGCTACTCACCTAGCTCCTTCCCCACCTGATAACTCCGCCTTGCCTTCTTCATCCTTAGCCCCGTCTCCCAACTCAGTGGCTTCGGGGGTTCATACGGCACAGATTGGCTTTCCTTTGGTTAACTGGGGCCCCACATATCATTACCGTTGATTGCTCCTACCTCTCGCTCTCTCTCATAGATCGCCTTTCATAACTTGCTCTCTCGCCACCTATCCACACAAGCTTTCCTTCTCAAGCTCCGCCCACCTTTTCATTTCCACACACTTATCTGGTGGCTTCAACATCTTATATAGGACATCCCTATTCGGTCACCTCAACATATTCATCATCAATACCTTATCAACATTTAACCCCACCATTTTCTAGTAGTGGCTCTTGGCCCAATCCTCCTCCGTTTACAATAACCGCACAATCATCTTACCCAACCACCGATTTAATCAAACAAATGATGGACAAGATGCAAAATCTGGAGGCTTCGCTTGTGAAGCCGTAGTACCTCTGACATACGACCAAGTTTGTTAGGATCCTATTCATCCTTGTGTCCCCTTCATTCATATCCTCCTCAATGGGAATTACCAAAATTTACTCATTTTAATAATAAGGAGGATCCTCAACAACACTTGCGATCATTTAGACATGCCTCGCTATCTCGATTGCTCATGACCGATGCCTTACTACTCCGCACCTTTCCTATGTCCTTATCAGACTCGCCTGGAGTGGTACAAAGGCATTAACCCAAAGACTCAATCTTCTCTTTTAACCAATTACCCCAATCTTTCTTGGATCATTTCTCCATTAATATTGCCAAGAAAGTATCTATCACCAACCTCTATTCCATTCGACAATTTGAAGACGAATCTATCGCAGATTTCGTTGGATGATGGCGGGGCCTTATCAACCAACTTACTTATGCCTTACCTCAGCCGAACTCATCAAACTCTTTATGTGGGCCTATGCTAAGCACATTTCTCCCACCCTCCAAATTCAAACTTTTTGCACCTTTGATGAGGCCTTTACTATGGCTCAAAAACTAGAAATTCGAGCCTTAGAGGACGAGAAATTGTGGTTGCGCAACAAAAACCCTAATTTCTGAACCCAAGACTCCACCAACAAACCCAACAAAGACACCAATTCTCACGCATCGATCGCATCAAAAGGAGTTGTACACGTGGTGATGGTCAAATCCCAAGCACCGTCTAATACCCCACCAAAAACCACCTATAAGTATAAAGCCGAGCCCATCAATTACACTCCCTTGGGAGAAACTTATGGTGTGATATTGGAAAAATTTCTCAAAGTAGGAGCTATCACCTTGCCTCCTGTTAAACCTCACTTTGGGTTTGATTCCACCCGTGCTATACCTTTTTGGTACAAAGAAAATGACTTCTGTAACTTCCACCACATGAAGGGACACAGTCTCGAAAATTGCAAGATGTTGAAAAACATAGTGCAGGAAATGGTTGATGCAGGGGATATAACCCTCAATAATCCTAATGCCCTTGCTAACCGAAATTTGAAAATCTTCAACAAACCATTCCCAAACCACTCATCTAACAGTAACATAAACCAAGATATCTTAGCCGAGGAGAGTGTTCATGAAATCCTTGCAGCTTTTCGACTCCTAACCAAAAGCTTCTATCGAGGAAATTCTGAATCAAGCCTCTTCACTAACGCAAGGATCCGCACTCCCCGTCACCCCCATCAAGACAAAATGATAATCTTTCCATTCCTTTACCCATAAAGGAATTAACGCCCAAAGCTCTCTTCTCACGAATGAGTCTTCTTACACCACATCCTCGCAAGATTGTGAGCGGATGTTATCTAACTTATCTATTTCCCAAACATCTCCTTTCGTCACTCTTTTGTAAAAAGAAGAAGGCTCGCCACTTTTTCTGTCATCCTTAGAAGAGAAACCCCTCGAACCAACATCACCAAATTCTTTAATCATGATGGATCCCCTCAAACATGCCCTCCTACCTATTAGTTCTTCATCACCTAAATCTTTTCAGTGACCGGTTGACCTCTTAACGCCCATTGATATAGTGCCTCATTTACCCCCTGTATCACACCCACAGTGGACCGGAATCACAACCCACCTCTCTTCCATACAAAAGTTCCTATTCACACGTGAAGATTGTCATCCCTCAGAAGATAGATGAGTCCTATGGGAGCGTTTGAGTACACCATGCTCTACTCAAATGCAGATGACCGATCCAAACACCTCTACCATATACCCGAGGTATTTACAAAAGCTCAAAATGCCTATGTCCTCATCTTCACCCCCCTCATCTCTACCGAATACCTCATCCACCTCTATTAACCTAACCAAACCTCCCCTATGCTTGGGACTTCACCAATACCCAGCTTAACACACCCACCTAAACGGTTAGATTTATCCAAAAATAAAGCCATCCATCCACCTAGGAGACAAACCCAATCCCCTCAAGTCTAATCTATGCCTCTGTCACAACTAAAACCCTCACCATCACACCTACCTTCTATATTGGGACCTCACCCCTCCACCTTGCCTCAATACATCATACCTCCTGCGTTTTCTTTAAAACGACCTGCACCTTCTACACCCATACAGAGATCCATGGGTGTATCAACACCATCACCCCAAGTATCCTATCCACCTATCAACCCTAAACAAACTCCATCATCAAAGGATTTGTTTGCCATCACTCCTCTTTCTCCATGGTTGTTTCCTACCACCACGTCATCTGTGGCCTCATCATCTAACCAACTAAACATAACTTCTGCACCAAAGAAGCCAAGTTTAGTTAAATCTAATTATAAAAACCACTTGTCTAAACCACCACCCATACGAATCAACCATACCCAATCATTACCAAAACCCACCCAGTCAATAGCCTCATCTTCCTCTGACTTTGACCCACTCAAAGGATCTTACGCCAAAATCCTTGATATGTTGGTGGAGAATGCGACCATTTCCCTACCCCCACTTAGACCCTATGATCCATCTAAACCTCGACCTATAGGTTATGATGAGTCTAAAATCTGCGCTTACCACCGCACACCAGGACATGATGTAGAGGGATGTAAAGCTTTGAAATCCATCCTTCATCAGTCACCTCTCTCGGATAGAAAGGTTAAGAAAGACAACTTACGAAGGGAGAAACCTTTAGCTTCAATCCCCTCTCCTATACCACCTGTCCCCACCTCACCAAGAAATATCATTATTGCAACCCCACCTCTCGAAGACAATGACTTGTCCCTACCATCTTCCTCCTCTCGAGTTCACGAGATCAACATGATTAGCATTGCTACTTGAGGGCAGAAAACCAATGGGAAAGCTAAAGAAAGCACACCTGCGGCCTCTCTTTCTCCGTCCGCCATCCCGATCGCACCACCACCTAAAGTGGTTATTCGTGGACCTACCTACCCCATCTCTGATGGAGTTTCCCACCGTACCATGATCAAACAGCTTCACCAATCACCTGTAAAAATGACACTGTATGATCTCATTCAAACCTCTGAATCTCATCGACAAGCTCTCATTGAAATCCTCCAAGGGATAGAGGTCCTACCTAACGAAACCTTGCCCGTTGCCTCCATTTTAACACCCAATCATGTTGCTTCTCTCACCAAACAACCTACCTCCCCAACCACTTCTGTCCCTGTACAACAAACCGCTGCTGTCAGTTTCTCCGAAGATGAAATTGTTGACTTTGGTGTAGAAGATCCTGACCCCGCTCTTTTCATCTCGCTTACATCCGGGACATCCGAGTACGTCGTGTTATGATTGATGGGGGCACTAGCCTAAACATCATCTCTTCCAAATCCTTCCAAAAATTAATATCCCTTCTAGCCGCATGTGTGTGCCAACCCCACCATGTTGCATTCATTCAATGATGTTATTACTTCTACCTTAGGCACCATGATCCTTAACATTCGTGTAGGGCCACTTACCTTACCCAAACTCTTCTATGTCCTTGAGGGAGAATTCCAATACAACATGTTGTTAGGCCTCCCTTGATCCGGCTATGGGATGTGCTCCTCCACCTTACATAGATGCATAAAATTCAAGTATGAGGGGAAGTCCTACACCATAAAAGCCGACGCTCCCCTTCAAAACCTGCAATATGTTATATCACCCTAATGATGTGCTTGTACCAGCTTAAGACACCCATTCATCCAACCCAACCATCTACTTCAATCACACCTCAACCATCCATCTCAACCGCACCTACCCTTCAACCAATGAAACCGCCACCGCAAATACCGCTTCCTTCCCCGCAAAACAACATCTCAACCTCGATCCCTTGGTAGATATTTTTCAACGCCTTACGCTAGGGGAGTATCACCTATATAACGTTAGCACTTTCCATACCCCACAGGAGTACGCATGTTACATGTGCATCCTACCTACGACCGTCGTGTGGGGGAAGTAATCTCCTACGGACCACCTAATTGCCGCACCAACCTAACATATGGGGGTGTCGATACATCCTCTGTCACCCCTGAACCTCCCCTTGGTGTGGTTCCCTTCCAATCTGATTTTTAATATCTAACTAATCATCATTTTGCCCTCACCTTCCTGACGCGCTATGCTTGGAAGGGCTTCGGTTTTGATCTTTATGAACAAGGCCAACATACGATCATTCCTATAACTACATGCAAACACAAAGATCGTCATGGTGTTGGATTCTCTGAACCACATACACCGAAGACACCGCATATCCATGGTATCCAGGAAGATGATGAAGTCACCCCTTCTGAACCATCATCACCCATTTTTCCATCGTCACCCACAGAGTCGATAGACCCTGAATCTATCCCTCCTAACTTTTTTTTTTCATAAACGCTATCTTCCTGGGTCCTCTCACTTATCAACGTGATAATGAAGACCCATCTTCTCTTCCCCTCTTGTATCCAGACATGATCGAAGAGGACTCACCTTCAATTAATGTTGTTGAGTGCCAGGATGACGACTCCATCCTCACTTACCTTGGTGCGGATGACTCTTATATTCAACGCGCCTTACCATTTGACACTCAAACCATGTTGAATGAGTCGACTATAGAAATAAACATCCACACAGAGGACGATCCTCACATTGTGAAGATTAGACAATCTCTTAACGCATCAGAACAAACTACCTTCACTACTTTCCTCTGTTCCCACAACCAAGATTTTGCTTAGTCCTACGCCGACATGCCAGAATTGATCCTCGACATTGTTGTCTATAACATTACCCTCGAAACCCGATTCCAAACTAGTTAAACAAAACCGAGAAAATACATCCACGCATTGCCCTCTTGGTCAAAGAAGAGCTTCAACGACTCCTTTATGTTTCCTTCATCTTACCTATTGATTATCCTTAATGGATTTCTAACATCGCACTACATTACTAAAGCAACGGGGGACTTCGATATGTACGAATTTCCGGGACCTTAACCTCGATTTCCCAAAGGATGACTTCCCCCTACCAAGTATTGATCAACTTGTTGATCTCACTACGGGCCATGAGATGCTTTCCCTCATGGATGGCTTCTCGGGATACAATCAAATTTTGGTAGCCCCGCCGATCAACATAAAACCACCTTCATAACTCCTTGGGGAACCTTCTGCTATCGTGTCATGCCGTTTGACCTTAAGAATGCTGGTGTGACCTATCAAGTGGGCTATGACTTACATTTTTCATGACATTATGCACACTATCCTCGAGGATTATGTTGATGATCTTCTTGGTAAATCTAAACATCGCAGTTGACCATCTCGATGTTTTAACCATTATTTTTTATCACCTGTTACAATACTATGTTCGCCTTCAACCAAAGAAATGTGTCTTTGTGTCCTTTCGGGAAAACTCCTTGGTTTTATTGTCTCTTTGCGTGGCATCGAGGTCGATCCAACTAAAGTCAAAGCTATCTTAGACATGCCCCACCTACTAACCTCAAACAATTACGTAGTTGCAGGGCAACTCCAATCTATCCGGCATTTCATCTCACAACTCTCATATCGATGTCAACCTTTCCATCATCTCCTTAAAAAGGACATTGTCTTTCAATTGAGCGAAGAGTGCCACCAAGCCTTTGAAGCTCTTAAAGCCTATCTCTTGCAGCCACCCGTGCTTATCCCACCTCAGGACGATCACCTTTTATACCTTTACCTTTCCGCCACCGACCATGTTGTAGGAGCCATGCTCGCACATCATGAGTCCGAGCATCGAGAAAATACATTTATTACATAAGTGATACTCTTGTGGATTATGAGACTAGGTATACACATGTAGAAAAGTTGTACCTAGCCCTATCATTCGTGGCCACCAAACTCCGACACTACCTCCTGAATCACAAAACTTTTGTCATCACCAATGCGGACCCCATCCATTATATGTACGCCAAACCTCATTTAAACCAACGCATCACCCGATGGCTTATGCTCCTCACCGACCTCAACCTTGAGTTTGCACACCATAAATCAATCAAAGGACAAACTATCGATAACCAACTCGCGGAATCCCCTTTACCTGGGAACAATTTACCAATTTTACTTTCCCTGATGAACTCATTGCCACTCTTTCACTCAGTGAGGAGTCATCTCCAATGAACCTCTTCTTCGATGGATCCAAATGCCAAGATCATGAGGGGCCGGCGTTGTTCTCATTCCTCTGGATGCTGAACCTATGCCTCTTTCATTCTGACTCGATTTCCCCTACACTAATAATATAGTGGAATACGAGGCCCTTGTTTTGGGTCTCTAGGTTGCGTTACACTTAGGTGTAAAATCTATTAACATTTTTGGCGACTCTCAACTAGTCGTCAATCAAGTTACGGCATCTACCAATGTAAAAATGAGGAACTTCAAAAGTACAAACATTACGTGGATTCACTTTTGACCTTATTTACTCATTATTCTATCCAAACCATTCCCCACTCAACTAATAAATTTGTGGATACTATGGCTTGCTTAGCCTCGCAAATTCCTACCTCACCAACTGACTCTGACATATTTGTCTTGGTCCAACAACTCTTTGCCCCATCTTACTCAGCCCCGGATGTTGGTATGATAAATAATGTATCCGCTGATTCGTAGGATACTTGGTATCACCAATTTCACAATTACCTTACAACCTCTGTTCTCCCATCTGACCTTACGAGTAATGGAAAACGTGCTTTTCTTAAAAGTTTTTCTCGTTACGTCATCATGGGGGGACTCCTCTATAAACGTGTCTTTGATGACATCCTCCTTCGATGTCTAACTAGTGCGGAGGTCACCTATATCATCCAACAAGTCCATGACAGCATTTGTTGTGGACATTTTAGTGGCCTTGCCGTGGCCGAACGATCCTTCGCATAGGCTATTATTGGCCTACTTAATAATGAATGCTATGAATATGTTAAGCGTTGTATTATGTGTCAACAACATGCCAACCTTCAACATATTCCTAGCTATCCGCTACAGTCACACGAGATCTTTGGCCTTTCTCACAATGGGGTTTAGACCTTATTGGTGAGATTTACCCGCCTATTCACAACGTCACCGTTGGATAATCACAGCGACCGAATATTACACTAAATGGGTGGAGGCCATTCCACTCATTTCAACCAAAAAGAAAAATCAGTAGAGTTCATCAACCATCACATTATCTGTCGTTTTGGTGTTCCTCATCGCCTGATAACAGATAATGGAAAATATTTCAAAAATAAGTTGTTACAAGACCTTTGTGACAACTTTGGTATCAAACTTAGCTTCTCATCACCTTACTATCCACAAGAAAATGGTCAAGCCGAATCTTCTAACAAAACCTTGACCAAAATTCTCATGAAAGTCATTAACAATTCTGGAAAAAATTGGCCTGATCACATCCCCTTTGCCCTTTGGGCTTATCGACTAGCATTCGTACCTCCACTAATGCCACCCCATTTTCTTTGGTATATGGTACCGAGGCTGTCTTGCCTCTCGAAATACAAATACCCTCCCTAAGAATATCTCTTCAGGATATTCTCACCAATGATGATTTCCGCCAAGAGCGGTTAGCCCAATTGGAGCTTCTTGACGAGCGTTGTCTTACAACTCTTGACCACCTTCAAATCTATCAAAAGCGCATCAAGCATGCTTATGATAAGTGACTTCATGAGCGTACCTTTAAGGTTGGTGATCTTGTCCTTAAAGAGAATCAACATGTAACCAAACTAGAAAAGAGCAAACGTGGCAAATTTGCTCCAAATTGGATTGGGCCTTACATTATCACTCACACTTACGGATCAGGCACTTATTGTTTAGCTTCGCTTAATAGTAAACCTGAGCCTGAACCCCTTAATGCCTTACATCTTTGACCATTCTACTATTGAATTTAGTATTATATCACTTCTTATCTACCTTGTGCTCGTCCCTTGAGCTCATTTACCACCTCATACACTTTGTTTCATGCATGTCAAAATAGAATCAAGCTCACATGGTTTGGTCATCATCTCCGCTTAAAGATGCCTTCCCCTTTTTAGTCTAGTCCATGACTTCAAAATATCAAAATAACACGTTCTCAATTATACAATTATGGGATATTCTTGAGTCAAACTTCCTGAAAAACTAGATGCTTCATGCCAAATGGACATCTAGACCTCTAAGTTATACATAGACTACTCCTCAAAGGACAACTATGTGCAAAGCCACATCTACTATTATAAATAGATCGCTCCTCGAAGAAAAGATATACACACAAAGCCGTGTTTGCTACTATAAATAGATCGCTCCTCAAGAACAGCTATATGAATTCAGCCTCTATCGAAGCTTCTCGCATTGATCAGCTTCGTGAAGACCTCAAGAACAAAAAAATGCATATCCCATATAGACTTCCCACATCGATCACCTATATCCAAAAAATAAAAGCAATATTCAAAAGCACTTTTGAGTCATGGACTTGTCTATTCAGGTTTGGTTCTCTTTCGTCAGAATAATCACCTTATAACAAGTTCTCTGCACCCCAGCCATACCATCCACCTCACCTCACCATTCTTCACAATAACAAAACTCAAGGGATGTGCGTATATCCGATATACAAGTGATTATACAACTCTTTTCACCTATCGACTTCTCACCTATGCAAGGTACCTAGAGATTCAAGCTCATCCTATGGTAATACGTGATTTGTTTAGCTCTTTCCAACTATGGGACATTTTCACCTCTTTTACCCGAATCTAGGATTATGTGTTGACCTTAATCAGGACACGGTTCCCTAATTCTTGGGTAAGCTAACCTTCGCTTCACCTATACCTACACCAATACCGCCAATACCTTACCAACACCAACAACATTACCCTACCAATATCAATATTTTTACCAACCAACAAATTGCCTAACCACAACCAAATTACCTGAATTCACCTCTCCCTGGTCCTAAGGGAGAACTACATCGGTCTGAGGCCCCTCCTTGCTTTGTCTAATGGGCTATGTAGGCAACACTTAGGAGACGTGGGGTCTCCGAAGGTTATCTCGACCATCCCCTACCATAACCTATCATGTGTTGTTAAAATATAAATGATTTCGCATATTTATATTGATAACACTCACCTTGGTCCTTTATCAATTCAAAACATTCAAAACACAAACATTCTTATTATTATCATAACTCAAATCAACATACATATTCAGTTTTATTTAGATGTTAAACAAATACATCTTCTCTATCATCGACACATAGGTCGGCATCCTTATTTATTCTTCTACCCCTATGAAATTCACTTAGACCCTTGCACCTCATCCCGAACTAGGTGATGATCGTGATCATCGACACCGCTCACCTGGCCTCTCCATCCTCAAAGGTGCCACTACTATTGGTTCCTCCCACTGATCCGCCAATCTCTCCTATAACATATGAATACACCCTCTCACGTGGAGGAATCTCACCTCTAGTCTCTCCACTCGTGACTGCGCAACCGCTAACAATCTCGTTGTCTCATTCACCTATGTTTGAAGCTGGTGAACTAAACCCTGCAGGTGATCTCTCTCCACTGTAATCACAGCTATGTTAGGATGATCGGCCCTCTCATGTGAACCTCGCAGCTCTGCTACCCACCATAATCTATAAGCCTCTGTCGCTCCTGCATCCATTACCCTGTGATCGGCTGCTGTCTCTTCTGGTCCTTCTAGAGGTGTCGGCCGGGGAGGTGAGAATGATGCCTCAAAGATCAATCCTCATGTATTTTCTATAAGCCATGGGTATATCCCAACAAATCCAAATTGTCGCCGCACGCGATCTAGAGGAATCCTCTCGTACTCACTGGCCTCGTGTCCCGCGATCCACCTTAATCACTCTACACCCTCAAATTCTCGGATATGTTCTTTTCCACCAACCAATTAGGCCCAACCCAAGGCCCCAACCAACCAATCAGCTCGACCCAAAGCCGCAACCAACCAAATGTGCCCGACCCAAGCCCGCAAACCAACCAACCAATCTGGCCCGACCCAAGGCCGCAACCAACCAATCATGCCTGACCAATGGCCACAACCAACAAATTAGGCCCGACCCAAGGCCACAACCAACCAATCAGGCTTGACCCAAGGCCACAACCAACCAACCAGGCCCAACCCAAGCCCGCAACCAGCCAACTAATCCGGCTAGACCCAAGGCCGTAACTAACCAATCAAGCTCGACCAACGGCCGCAACCAACCAACCAAGCCTGACCCAAGGCCGCAACCAACCAATCAGGCCTGACCAATGGCTGTAACCAACCAATCAGGCTCGACCCAAGGCCGCAACTAACCAACCAGCCCGACCCAAGCCCGCAACCAACCAACCAATCTGGCCCGACCCAAGGCCGCACCTAACCAATCAGGCCCGATCCAAGGCCCTCACCACTCAATCGGCCCGACCTAAGGCCACACCAATTAATTACCTCAACCAAGACCCGTAAATTATGATTTTATCCACCCAACATGTAGCGTTTTGTTCAATCGTGCTCACTTGTTCGTGTTTTTAGCATGATTAGGATACTTGATCAATCGACCAACTTTGCCTGACCGAGACCGTGACGTTTATCTCAACAAACCAACCATTTGGTACGCCAAACATGCCTAAACGCTCTGTACCTTACCCATTACATCCCCTAGAGCTACTTCCTATACCTTGGATACCAGGATCATATCAACCTTGTTTGGATAAACTATCGACCTTTGCCTATGAATTACTTGTTTTCTCTTCAAATCATGTACCCTGGTCGCACTACTGCATTTCAACATGCGTTTGCTTCCTTGAACTTACCCCACCATATTACCATCATCTCAACACCATTCACCCTTTATCAACCCTATCCATGATTTCACGTCGCCTCAATCTGTGATAGATTTGAGGGGGATTACCTATACCCTTAACGGGAGTAACCACTTCTTATTATTGTCAGTGCAGCTTCACAAGACAAGCTACATGACAACAAGGGGCTAATGTAGACACCAAATTTGTGTCTTACGACACCCTATGCCCCACATCTCATTTCGCAACCTAACCTCACCACCTAAACCTTACACAATTATTTATTAATTACCTTATAATTAATAAATCCACATCTCCAAACCTACCACCTCATTTTGCCACCTCATCATGACCTAGCCCTAACCCTAAACTAACCTAACTAAGACCTATAACCTGGTCTACACCCACACCCATGACTAATTACTCCTCACCCGTACTAAAACCAACCTAATAATGACTTGACCAAGCCCACAACTAATCCCTTAGAGAAAGGAGGGAAAGTTGGCTATTTTACTAAAAATAGCCCACTTTGACTTAACCGACATTGGTTCCTACTTGACCGCCGTCAGTCACGTAACTGCCATGGGTTCCCTATAAATGACCTCCCCCAACCAAAAACAAAGGATCCAAATTCATTTGAAAATCTAGAATTCACTTGGCAGAGCAGAGACAAGTGAAGAAAAGAGAAGAGTTTGCAGAGAAGGACATCGAGCCCAAGACTACAACTGAGTAACTAGAGCACAGTGACACTCATCTAAGCATTGGGAGAGAAGATGGCTCACTTTTGATTGTGGATCATCCCACCTGAGCCTTGCCTTCGTCATCACAGTCCTTGGACCTGTATCTTCATCAGGAACTAGTAAGTAGTGTCTTGTACGTTTTTAAATAACATTTCTTGAACTTCTGATTCATAGTAATTATAAGTTCACTCCTAGATCTACTACCCGGTAGCACCCTACATCTCACTGTCATTCCTCTACCCTTACATTGCCCCAAGAATAGCTCCCACACTCTCTGAGTCTTCTCCATCACCCTATTGCCTACCCCTAATCATTTGCCAACCTTATAAACACCATAGCCACCTCACAGCCAACCTTCATTGAAAGCCCCTAAATCACCACCCCTACCGATATCGGTTATCAGCAACCGGTACCGTGTATAACCGTAGTCGGTTATATAGTGACCGGCATCGGTCACTGTGACTCAAACCAAAACCAGCCTTTCTTCTATTGCTTTTTAACAAGGTAATTAAAGTGTAATTTTGCAATAGCCTCTTTGCTATCATTTGTGTTAATTCGTATTAAAAGGGGAACTGACCACCTTCGAAAGGAAGTCTAATATTTCCTGGGCCCAAGGTAGTTCCCTCATTTATTGTCTAACTAAAATCTGGTGGTCTTGTATTCTTACTTGCAGGTAGTCCTTCCTAGACAAAAAGGAGTTCTTCGTGATTGATCTGATCTCTCTCTACGGTATGCGTGCACCCTCCCAACATTCAACAGGTATTCCTCCTAGCCCTAACCCTTATCTGTTTCTCAAGAGAATGAAAGGATAGAAGCACCTCTATTCTCGAATGGAAACATTCTGCATGCGAAACAGGTGTTTATAGTAGATATGATTTAATTATATTAATGTTTTTGTGGGAATTTTTTTTTATAACGAGAAGAAATCAAGGTTTGTCCAATGATCCAAAGCTATGAAGTTTTAACACAATAGGTTATTCTTGTCTATTGAGTTGAAGTCATGAAGCTCTAACATAGGTGGATCCAATTATAGTTCCTCGGTAGAATATCATTGGTCACTAAACACCTTCGTGGATAAGTCAAGAGTCAAACTCTCAAATTGGCCCACCTTAAGCGATGGTTGGGGTCAAGTGATCTGAACTCGATGGAATATTTTGTGGGATTGTTTACTAGTGTGTATTATTCATTATCAAAAGTTCCATATAACTTCCAAGTTCCATGCAAGCCTCGAAATTGATGGTTTTTAGGTCTTTTTATGATTTAGATTGTATTTGTTAAAAGTTAGTGAATTGGAAATTTGGATTTTATCTATTTATAAGACATAAAAATTGTAGGTTTCCTTCTACAAACTACATTAAGGTGCATTACATCTAACTTCATTCATTTTCATACTTTGCATAATTTTGTCTATGGATGCCTCAAAATTTCAATGTCTCCATGATTTACAACCTAAATGGCTTCCTTGGGAGAATAACTGGTGCATCGACTTTCTAGGTGCTTTTCAACATTAATGTGCATTATTTTGGCATTATTAATCTATATATTTCCAATGATGGCCTATAAAGAGTGATGTTACGGAGATGGCTTGTAGATAGCTTGTCGCTTGCTTTTTGGCTCATATGGATTCATTTTAATATGATTGAACACCCCAATGATAAATAAGGGGCCCTTCCAATATACTAGTGTATGGGGAATGTGAAGCATAACTTTATTTTAACAATTGATGGATCTTGTTAGACCCTTTTACATAATGACATGCATTTAATCGCAAGCCTTGGTTTACTTGCTATAACTTTGGAGGTGGAGATGACATGATGCTTTAGCGAATCAATCATGTTATGCTTGCTAAAAAACATGTTATTTCTTTTACTAACTTTGACATGTTGGTCATTACCATATAATAAGATTTGGTTCTCTGACGGTGATAGTTCACTCATGCAAGAGAAAGAAACAAAATTAAGAAGAAGATCTAGAAGGAAATCCACCGCTGTATTTTTGAAATTCCCAAAAGAAGGAAAATTCATAAGAGGTCAAGGGAAATCCCAGGAGGGAAGGAGTGAACAGGAAAAGATGGAAAAAGAAGCTACGATATTTTGGGAAGCATGGCCATGACTCTTCCTGAACCAAGCCATGACTCCTCTTCGAGAGACAAATATTAGCTCCTCAGAATAGCTGCTTGCAGAAGAAGGAATTTCCTTCAAAGGCACAGAAGGTTATGTTTTTTTATCTTTCTCATAGATATTCTTCTTTATGGTATATTCTCTCTTCCCACTTCCTTTTGTTCTTCTGCATAGGCATCACTTTCCAAATTAGTTGAATGATAAAATGGAGTTGGTATTGTCCTCCTAATAATATCGTGGGTTTTTCTTAAACTTGCTTTGAGAAACTTTTCCCAAATTTCTTCTCCATTTTTCTTTAACAGAAAATGGTGTTGGCATACCAAATGAACTAACCCATGATTTGTAATTATCCCAACACCCCAGAATACCTCCGGCCATGGTATGGATAGAATTAAAAGAAATCCTGGAATGTTTACTATGTATTCTAGTTTTGTGGCTCTATATCTCAGATATATGAGCATCTTCAGACTTCTTTTCCTATGGACCCAAATTGACCATCACAGGTTAAATACTTCACTATCCAAAATGCTACCCTATCAAAGGGTTTGGGAAAACTGGCCCTTCTAACCCCTTTTATGATTTTCTTTGTGTTGTAAATGTATTAGGGTTCAGTTTCCCCTTCTTGTAGCAGGGTTTCAACCAATTCTTTCAAGGTCCCTTTGGCAGGATGTGGGACATGCACAATTGGCACCCCAGACACATTACTTATTGTATTCACAAAAAAAGGAATAAAAATATTTCTAACCTTTGTCCTGGATTGCTCTAGGTTTATGATGAATTCTCTTACTAATTCGTCGTTATACTTTGAAAATTTTTTCAGAAATCTAGCCATCCTACCTGCTCAAAGATAGATGCCACTTCTTTGTCCACAAGCAGCTAGGAATCATCCTCTGGTTCTGATTTCTTTTTAATCCCCATATCAACTCAAATTTTATTTCCTTTGATTCTATGAAAATTGGCTACAGGGCTTCTTGCTTAGCTACGGAACTAATGATTTTATCTACGAAACCTCTATTCTTAGTTGTGGAACCTCTATTCTTATCTATGGAACCTCTGTTCTTAGCTACGGAAGACAAACCTAATTCGCTACTTCTCCCTCAAAATTTCTCTGCAACTATTTCACTTTGTTGATTTTTCACTAATGATTACTCATGATAACTATGCCACCACTTATTCCATCCAAATCATCTTCATGATTACTCACTTTTAATCATAATGTACAAATAGATGACTCATCATACCAACTTTTAAATCAAGTCTAATCACACATGCAAACTTTTAATCTAACCTTAAATAAGTTAAAGATATAATTACCGTCCTTGATGATGTAATCCTTTCGTTATGATGACTCATCATTCCTACAAGTGGAACAAAAATGGTTAGAAAAGACAACTGGAATTCCAAAGAATTCCCTTTTATTTGAATTAGCCATTTGAGGAGATCAACCGCCATTGCTGGTTTTCAATTGACCTCTGAGAGAATTTTATTTTATTTTTATTTTTATTTTTATTTATTGGGGAAGAGAACACCATTTATTGGTTTTCATTTTCTTCCCTTTATTCTAGATCTATCATCTGGTTATTTGATCATTTTGGAAGAATTGGGTTCTTCCATATGATCAAATTCTTTGTCTCGCTTCAATCTTCCTCAAGAATTCATCCTTAGTAGGAGGCTTCCTATAGATTTTTAGCCTATGTCCATTGACCAAGAGTGTTCTTCTGTTGCCATCAATGGGAAGTAACTGAATAGAACCATTGTCGAATATCTTCTCAATTTGATAGGGTCCCAACCATCTAGTTCTCAATTTTCCCTTGAATTGTTGGTACTTAGAATCAAACAGCAATGCCCAGTCTCCTACTTTGAATTGCCTTTTCTTGATATGTGTGTCATGCCATTTCTTCCTTTGATATTTGATTATTTATGTCTACTAAAGTGCTTCCATCCTCAATTCATCCAATTCATTAAGTTTAAATATTCTTTCCTTTTGAGTTGCATCCAACTCAATACCCACCTTAACTGTTGTCCTCAATGTCTGTAGTTCAAACTCAATGGGAAATAAGGGATTTTTCCCATAGACTAACTCATATGGTGAAAACCTTGTTGTAGTTTTCCAAGTTGTATTATAAGCCCAGACAACTTCAGGTAGTCTCTTTACCCAATCTTTTCTCCCAACTCCAACTATTTTGGTAAGGATGTTTTCCAATTCTTTGTTTATTACTTCAGCTTGTCCATTTGATTGTGGGTGATAAGGAGATGACTTCCTATGATTGATTTGGTAATACATTGTGAAATCTTGGATCATATTAGACATAAATTGTGGTCCCTGATCTAAAACTATGCTCCTTGGTGCTCCAAATTTTACCATAAATTTTTTCCTAAGGAAATCAAATCGCTTCTTTAGTGGCATTTATCGATGCCTGCATTTCTGTCCATTTCGTCACATAGTTAGTACACACAAGAATATATTCCTTTCCTTGTGAAGGAGGATTAAAGGGACCAAAAAAATCCAATCCCCATATCTCAAATGGTTCAATCACTACTTGAGGTTGAAGAGGAATTTCATTGGTGAAAGTTGGTTATCCCATCCTTTGACAAGGATCACACCGCTTGATATATCTCTTGACATCCTTGTACAGAGATGGGTAATAATAACATGTGCCAAGTATCTTATGAGTTGTTATTCTCACTTTGAATATTTTTCTCCACTTAGTTCATCATGATATGCTCTAAGGATGTCAAATATTTCATCTTCTCTTACACACCTGCGTAAAACCAAATCAAGGCCACATTTAAATAGCATTCCATTTAACCATTTGAATTGTACACTGGTTTTGATTAACTTATTTATTTGTTTCTTAATGAAAGAAGGAGGAAACTTACTTGTTGCAAGATAATTTTCCATATTAGCAAACCATGGTGTAACTACTGAAATAGCAAACAATTGATCATTTGGAAGGTTATCCTTGACTGGATCTTAATCCCCTTCGTAGTGGTTAGTCTTGAAAACAAAATAGCTACCACATTAGATTTACCCTGAATGTCCATAATAGTAATATTAAATTCTTGTAAAAGTAATAACCATCTAATTACTGGTTTGTTCAAAAATATTTAATTACTAAATGATCTATGTGTACAAATATTTTGTACCTTGTAATGTAATTTTTGTATTTATTGATTGCATAAATCACAAAGCAAGAAATTATTTTTAATTGGTGGTGTAATTCTTTTCAAAGTGGGAGTAATATTTTTACCGAGATAATAAATAGCATACATTTTTCCTTCTTCATCTTTCTATCCCAAAATCGACCAATGGAATTATTTTAGGCATCTATTTAGATATGAAATGGATTTTCCCAACTAGTTCATCTCAATATTGGGGCAATGATTAATTTTTCTTTAATTTCTTCAAAATCATGCTTTGACACCTTTCATCCCAAAGAAATTCACAGTCCTTGGTTAGAAAATTAAACATGGGGGCAGCAATTTTACTGAAATCTTTGATAAAGCACCTATAGTACCCAACATGTCCTAAAAATGACTTGATATCTGTGGGGGTCTAAGGAATAGGTAAGTCTGAAATGATCCTAATTTTGTTTTTATCAACCTAAATTCCTCTTTTTGAAATATGGTGTCCTAATACAATCCCCTCATCAACCATCATTAAACACTTTTCATGACTAAGAGATAGATTGTGTTGTTCACATCTTGTTAACACTCTATCCATATTTCTCAAAGCATCATCAAATGTATCTCCGTGTACAGTGAAGTCATCCATATATACCTCAACACAATCATTTGTTAGATCAGCAAATATTGCAAGAACAACTCTCTGGAAAGTTGCAAGAGCATTAAATAAGCCAAATGGTAACACCCTATAGGTAAAGGTACCCCATGGACATGTAAATGTAGTTTTGTCCTGATCTTCAATAGAAAATCTAATTTGATTGTATCCACTAAATCCATCCAAGAAGGAAAAGTATTATTTACCTGAAAGGTTGTCTAAGACTTGATCTATGAATGGTAAGGGAAAATAATCTCTCGGTGTGGCTTTATTCAGTTCCCTATAGTCAACACATATTCTCCATTTTCCATTATTTTTAGGAACAATTACGAGAGGAGATACCCACTGACTATCTGAGATAGGGTAGATAAAACCTACTTGTAATAGTTTTTCAATTTCTTGTTTGACTATATCCCTTAAGGTTGGGTTAATCCTTCTCTGAGGCTGCCTAACTGGTTTATCATTTTTAGTATAGATGTGATGAGTGCAGATACTTGGGTGAATTCCCTTCTTGTCTTTATGATCCCAAGTAAAATCTTTAATATGATTTTTTAGAACATCAAACAATTTATCTTCTTCATCATCCTTCAACCAGCTATTAATGTTCAAAATTTTACCCGGTTGAATCTCAACATGCTTGGTTCCGATGTGTGATGAACTAATTTTTTGAAAGGGTTCCATTAAAGTATTTAATGGGCATGTATGTGGTAACAAAATATGATATGTAGCAACATCTCCAAAAGTTCCTTGAGACAGAATACTGGAAAAAGGACAATAAGGAGAATTATGATACTTATCTCTTTGTAGGTCAAACTCTTCATCACTACTACTTTCTAGAAATTCTTCACCATTCCCTGATGTATTTGAAACTGAAGCTACTGATTCTTCCTCTCCCCATGAGAAATCTCGTTCCTCTAGAGTAAAATTATTTTCAATCACAGAGAACCATTGTTGTCATGATTCCGAAACTAAATATGGTGGTTTCGGAACTAAATGTGGTGGTTTCAAAACTAAATGTGGTGGTTCTGGAACAAAGTTCGCAGGTTCCGAAACTATGGTCACATGTTCTGAACTATTTTTATTTCTTCGAGGACAGCTGGTGCTCATTCAATGGTGGATTAATCATCTCTTCTACTTCTCTTACGTGATCTTGCAATGTGATCATAGCCAAAGAAGAAAAATTTTACTTATTAGTATCAAGAGAATCAACCCACAATTGTTCTTGATTGTCAATAAAACGTCATGCAGAAGGATATAAGGAAATTTGCTTAGAGTTCTTACCATTCGAGATAGTCATATCACGTGACCTACCTACAATGAATTAAGGAAGCAAATGTAGCTAACCATGGTCTACCCAAAATAATGGGATAACTTAATGTCTTACCTTTTGGTCAGTAGTATAAGGAAGTCAACTGGATATTCCTATGACTCCACCATAACCACCACGTCTTCAATAATCCCTTCTGGTTTTTCTACAGACTGGTATGACATCTGCAATATGGTATTAGTAGGTTGTATACCCATTAATGGTAATATTTTCAAAGTGTCCAATGTCATTACATTTATAGACACTCCCAAATCTACCAAAATGTTATATATATCCTTATTCCCTATAGAGATAAATAACAGGACTTCCAGGATCTCTCGTATTTGGGAAGTAAAATTTTTCCTGCTAATAAATCAACAAGTTTCCCATCTACTTTGATAGTCTTGGAGTGTTGTTTCCTCCTTCCAAGCTTTTTCAAACATAACATTTTGATTAATTTGTTTAATTCAGGAATGTCCTTAATTACTTGTAATAGTGGTATTTCAATATTCAATTTCCTTAGTTCTTGTACCAATTCAGACTCCTTGGTTTCTATAGCTTCTTTAAATCTCTCTGGAAATGGAGTCTCAATAGTGTCACTATCTGGCTCCTTTTCTTTTCTTTTTATATCCTCTTTTGGAACAACAATACTAGGGGTTTCATTTTCTTTTGTCATTTTAGTGATTATAATAGGTGGACTGCTAATTATTTTTCTAGATCTAGTTTGAATATCCTTACAATCCATGGCATTTAGATCAACTGATTTTTCTAGTTTTGTTCCATAAACAGGAGTTATTTGTTTGTTTCTTGGGTTTTCTACTAGCTATGCTGGTATTTGCATTTGGACTATATTCTCAGTTTGTGAATTCTATGTAGGGGATCCCATGATGTCCTATTGATTCTAATTTAGATATTTTTTTCCTTGAGCATAATTACTAGGGTTCCATCTAGGTTGTGACCAAGCATAAGGACTTCCTTGACCAGCCCATGGTTTTGATGTCCCTGAGCATACCAAGCTTGACTTGCCCAATCCTAAGGGTTCCATGTTGGTTGAGGTACCCAAGGTGGTTGTCCCCAATTTTGTGGTATTGTCTAAGCAACCCATGGCATCATCCAAGGATTAGGAACTGATCTTGGCATAAATTTCCCTTGGTGAGGTTATCTCTAAACAAAATTCAATTCTTCTATTGTGGATGATGTACTGGTTTGTTTAAGCTAATTATTTATGACTGGGAGTAGAGAACAAACATTAGTATCATGTTCTTTAGATTCACGTAAAAGATATACTGCTTTATCTAGAGTAAATTCTCTTATTACATGCTTCTTCTTGCATCTAGGACAATACATAGCCAATGGTTCAGTTTTGGCATTTGCTTTAGCTTGTAATCCATTGATAATAGAGGTTAATTGAACTAAAATGTCTATTTTAAAGTTTGCTAACTCATCCATTAGTTTGTTCATATCTGGATTCAGAATTTTCACCAATTTTCCTTTTCTAGGTCCACCCCTTGTTCTGAATAGCTTCTATAAATGTCCTTAATTTCATTCATCCTTAATTGATCAATGTCTCCACCTCCTATCAAGTTAAGGTCTTCCCTAGATTCGTCATCCAAAGCCTTAAGAAAAATGGTTTTACTTAACTCCTCTTGAAGTACAAATCCACACCTTTTGCGTGCAAAGAGGAATTTATCTAAATAGTCTTCTATATTTTCATCCTCTTCTTGCTTGATTTTGAATAATTCTTCCCTCCTATTTCTCCCTCTACAATAATCCTAGTATTTGTCTAGGAAGGCAGTTTCCATTTGTTCCCAAGTGGTAATAGAGTTAGATGCTAATCCCATGAACCACCTCATTGTTGCATCCTTCAGAATGGATAGAAACAACTTGAGTTTTGATTATCCATTTTGTAGTCATAGGTCTGACATAGTACCTTGAACTCAAATAGAAATTAGTCAGGGTCTTCAAATGAAATCCCTCTAAATGTGGGTAAATGTGCAGGTGAGATATTTTTCATTGGTGTATCATCATCATCTAATTGGATTGGATAAGTAAAGGTCCTATCAAGTTCTCTTTCAGCTTCTCATGCCATTTTAAAAATATTTTCCAAATTTTTCTCCCAATCAATGTGGTATGTGGTATGCCTTGGGAAGGTGAAAAATAAGGAGTAGGAGGTTGACTACTCAATTGATAATAAAAACTCATCCTAAATGGCTCTTGAGAAATAATCCTTCTCCTAAAAATCCCACTTCCTTCAGTGACTAATCTAAGAATTCCAAAGGTGGCAATTATGTTTCTTGTATAATAGGGGATGATGGTGCCTCAAATTCTTGATCAACTTCCTTATTTGGACTAGAAGATGTTATGAATTCTTGTGAATATGTTTTTGGGAGGAATCTACCCTTTGAGTCTCTTGGTCTACTCATAAATTTTATGATATAGTAGGGAAGATCCTTCAACTACTAGATGTATGATTGTTGCTCTTGTTAACACCTAATTAGAAAATTCCAACTAGTGTGTCCTTGGAAATGGTGCCAAAAATGATGGGTTTCATTATTCCTTCATTTAATCAACTTCTTGTTGATGTCATATTCAAACTAGGGGTGTGTCTAAAGCTATATGCAACAAGAATAATCCTATCGATCTAGTAGTTGACTATAGTTATTTTTGTATTTTCTAGGGGATATTTTCAATGTCTTAAGGAATTATTGGTAAAACCTTATTTAAATCATACTATGAAAACTTTGTTGAAAGGAAACACACTGAAAGCTTTGCTGAAAGGAAACACACTTTGCAAAATGGAAATAAACACACTTGCTTTTGGAAATAAACACACTTTCTTTTGGAAATAAACACACAACTTAGAGTGCTTAAAAATGGTTGCAAGAAGAATAAGAATCTATCTAGACACCTACAGAACAAGTATACAATAGATTTTAACTAGAAGAATTAAAAGCGATATAGAATTAACAGATCTAAACTATTTTCTTAGGAAATATAAATACCAAATAGACGAATATCCTAGTCCTTGGGGGAGTGGGCCCTTACTCCTCCTTGAATCAGGATTTAACAACTTAGAATTCTCTCAAATAGGAATGGATATTTATTAATAAAACATTTAGTATTACAAAACATACTAGATCTATGTACTTTGATCGTATTACTTATTCTATATATATATATATATCTTCTTTCTATTTATCTACCGCAGTCTCGCTTTATATATACATTTACAATCATAGTTGTCTCTATGATTCTGATGAAATAAAATCATGCCCATAATAGATGCTAACTTGGATTATGACTGATCGGACCGCTATAAGATAACTATCCTCGGATCTCGATCGAAATCTTCTCATCCTTTCCTGATTAAAAGGGTTGTTGATGCTAAATCACCGGATGTGGTTAGAATAGATAAACTTCCATCAGTTTCAGAACTTCAAAGAAGTTCAAGAACCATAGCAAATAGTTAAAGATCAAAACCATGAGAGTTAGAGAGCTATACTTAGGAGTTCCAGAACTAAGTCCAAAAATTCTGAAACTAAATACTGGAGTTCCGAAACTAAGTCCGAAAGTTTTGGAACAAGATGATGAATGTGTAATGGAGTTCTGGAACTAGCTTGGAAGTTCTAAAACTAAGTTGTATTGGAATAGATGTTACCGAAAACATGTTGAATGCTACATACTTCATTTCTTTGACCGATTGGACCTGCTTTATTACAAAACTGAATTTCTAACACACTTCGTCAAGAATTTTAGATATTTTAAATGTTAGAATCAAAATAAATCAAAAGAAAGGACAATTACATCCTAACTCATATCGATCATATAAAAGTTGAAAAATTCCATCAAACTTAATAAAAAGGAGAGTAAGATTAGATCATTTATTAGACATTTAACGGGCATATTCTCGCCTCATCACCCGATATAAAAATACCTTGACCACTTTTTGTATGCATATGCAAGCACTATTTCCTTAATTGCTTCCTTATCATACAAAGTCATCCTCTAAGCTTTCTCCATCACAGATCAGGCCTGTGAATCTTGAAATTAGCTGAGTTGCACCCCATGAAGTGAAAGTGGTCTTCATGTATGCGCGACATTAGCCACTTTAGAGGAGCTCGCGGCTTTCCAAAGTAGGGAAAATCATAGTGTTGTAATAATCCCACCTTCTCTAACTACACCTTGAATTCGCCGCTATAAATTGGTAACCCCTCAAGTGTTCTCTAGTTAGTCGGGTACACTAACTCCAACTCTATTTCCTTTTCAATCACGTTTGTGCAATGATTGTAGTCACTTACTATCATTTTTCTTAAGTGGGATTCTCATTCCATCCAAGCAAAACCCCATCTAGGTATTACATTTCTGCATACCATTCCTCATTGGTACTTGTGGTAATATCTTGTTGTTTTCCCTTGTCTTTGCCCTTCTTAGGTGTTACTACTGGTTTCATAGGTGCCATTGCTTGGTTAATCACTTCAAATTCTCTTCCTAGCTCTGCTCTTCTATCTTTTCCAAGCTCAAATCTCCAACCTACAAAGAATACTTTTTTTTATCTCATGCCCTAGTTGTCAAACCCTTACTAGAATATCTTTTAACAAGATGAAGCTTCTCTATCTTCCCACGCCCGTGAATTACTTCCCTCCCAATTTGCAGATCCAAAATAGTCTCTCATGGTTAAAATTTTCCAAATTTTTTTCTTCACATGGATCAACTCGAAACCCTAGTTCGTAACATCTCTTCCTCTTCATGATCGTAACCTAAATAATGAAGTGCCCAACCTTCTATTTATAGTTTTTCCCACTTTTAGCATTAAACGCCACTTCACCTACCACCATACTTTAACTCTTAATGCATATTTTTCAAACAAACATGTCTTTAGCACCTTAACTTACATGCCCAACCTTACATGGAAAATTCTTCAACCTTCTAGCGCACAACCAATCCATTTTGATAGGAGAGTCTTGCACGTGCGTAACCATTGTCGAAGGCACTTCTTCTATCATGATTTTTTTCTCTCACCTACCTTGTGTTGCATTTGCGCTTCTTCCTCTCTTGTACGTGGATCCACAATGTAGCCTTACCCTGACACTAACCATCCTTTTTCACCTTTCCTTGTATGTACTTCCTTCACAGGGCCATTCAACTGGGCTTTCTTACGCAATCCTTCCTGGCACTTCATACCTTGCAATTTCTTCCACCTTACTCTACCCCACACTAAAATTATGTGTGGTCCTCTCAGGCATTCACAACCTTCAAAAAGTAATGAGGTTACCGGCACCCAAGGTGCAAAACAAAACAACAAGAAAGGGAAACACAAGAAAAGGAACATGCAATAAAGGAAATCCTAAACTATCTGGCAATACTACCTTATTAAAAACACCAAGAAGACTTATTTATAGTAGGGCTTCAACCTACTCCCATTGAAGTGTCCTGGAAATCTTATCCCATCCAGTACTTGCAACTAGCACATGCTTGAATCAAGGATGTACGAGATGATGTAGGGACCCAACCAATGCACCTTCAACTTCCTAGGATGGCATATAAAATTTGAATCTTACAGTAAGACCATCTGCCCAACCTCACACTTATTTTTCTTAATGTGATGATCATGCCATGCCTTTTGTTTTGATTTTTCATTTTTCTTGCTCCACCTGGCTAATGATTGTCTCTCATCTAATTGCATTAACTTGTCAATTCTTTCTTCCAGCACTTTTTCATCATCTAATCCTCACACGTGCACTATACATAGAGAAGGTAACATGAATTCAACTGGAAGGACAGCCTCCACACCAAACACCAATTGAAATGGTGTGGCCTTATTCAACCTCTTGTAGGTTTTCCTATATGCCCAAAGAATGGCTGATACTTTGTCATCCCAATCCTATCTACCAACATCATAGATTTTAGTCAATGTGTGGCTAAGTATTTTGTTAAATGCCTCAGTAGTTCCATTTGCTTAAGGGCGAAAAGGAGTAGTTTTTATGGGCCACCATGAAATTTGATAGCAAAATGCCGTCGTTTAATGAGGAAGTGCATACTCTATCACTTTTTAAACGAATCTTGATCATTCCAAATAATCGGTGTAAGTGACGATATACCGAGAACCAATCCTTCATGCCACTAGCGAGATTGGTCCAATAAATTTGATGGCCCACTTATCAAATGGTTCCGTGCTTAGCTATTGGTTGCAAGGGAATTTCATCCCTTTTTCTAGGTTTTCCAAGGCACTGGAAATGGTCACAAGCCTTGCAAAACTCAATGCAATCTTGATAAATGGTCTCCCACCAAAGCCCTGTGAGTAGAATCTTCCATGCGGTTGCATTTCCCACATAGTTTCCTCTTGTAATCCCACCATGCGCCTCTTCCATGATTACAATGTGCTCATGTTCTAGTATGCATTGGCATAGAACCTTGTCACGACCCATTTTGTACAGATCTCAACTAATTAGCATGTAGGGTGCGACGCGTATGGCCAACTTCTTCTTCTCCAAGGCCTTCATTCCGATTTTTGTCACACCTATTTTAAGGAATACTACAATATCTTCTAAGTTTGATGGTGCACGCCGCAACCTAAATAGTTGTGCATCTAGAATGGTATCCTTAATGCTTTACGCATCCTTCCCTAAAGCTATTCTAGACAAATGATCAGGTCCAAAATTAATTTTTCCTAGTTTAACAACCACCGTGAACTCAAATTCTTGGAACAATAGTACCCACCGACATATGTTCCTTGTAAGAGGGCTTGTTCACCAAGTAGCTCAATTCCATATGGTCAGTGTAAAATATAAAAGGGTTTTCCAGCAAATACTACCTAAACTTTTGAAGCACGTAGATCATTGATAATGCCTTGCACTCAATCGTAGTGTAATTATGCTCTACTAGTGTCAATTTCCTACTTGCAAAGCACAAAGGATGATCAACAATACCTTCACTAGGTTGTGCAAGTACTACTCCAATGGTGGTGCCTGAGGCATCCACATGAACATGCAAAGGCTTATCCCAACAAGGGAAATGTAGGATGGGTGCGGTGACAAGCTTATCCTTCAAAGTGTTAAATAACTTTTGTTGTGCCTCTCCCCAATGAAAGGCACTCTTATGTCTAAGTAACTCTTCTAAAGGCATGGTGATCTTGGCATATCCCTTGATGAACTTGTTGTAGTACCCCGTATGCCCAAGAAATCATGCACTACACTTTCACAAGCCTTGCAAAACTCAATACAATCTTGATAAATGGTCTCCCACCAGAGCCCTGTGAGTAGAATCTTCCACGCAGTTGCATTTCCCACATAGTGTTCTCCTATAATCCCACCATGCACCTCTTCCATAATTACAATGCGCTCATGTTCTAGAACGCACGCATCACAGCCCATTTTGTGCATATCTCAACTAATTAGCATATAGGGTGCGGCACATATGGCCAAATTTTTCTTCTCCAAGGGCTTCATTCGACTAGTGCCACACCTATTTTAAGGAATACTACAATATCTTATAAGTTTGATGGCACATGCTGCAACCTAAATAGTTGTGCATCTGGTATGGTATCCTCAATGCTTTGTGCATCCTCCCCTGAATTGATTCTAGACAAATGATCAAGTTCGGGATTACTTTTTCCTAGTATAACAACCATCGTGAACTCAAATTCTTGGAACAATAGTACCCATTTGACATATGTTCCCTTGTAAACGGGCTTGTTCACCAAGTATCTCAATTCCATATGGTCACCGTGTAAAATATAAAAGGGGTTGCTGGAAAAATTACTCCGAACTTGTGAAGCACATAGATCATTGGAAATGCCTTACACTTAGTTGTAGTGTAATTATGCTCTATTGCTGTCAATTTCCTACTTGCAGAGCACAAAGGATGATCAACAATCCCTTCACCAAGTTGTGCAAGTACTACTCCAATGGCGGTCCTTGAGGCATCCACATGAACATGGAAAGGCTTATCCCAAGAAGGGAAATGTAGGATGGGCGTAGTGACAAGCCTATCCTTCAAAGTGTCAAATGCCTTCTATTGTGCCTCTCCCCAATGAAAGGCATTCTTATGTCTAAGTAACTCTTCTAAAGGCGTGGTGATCTTGGCATATCCCTTGATGAACTTTTTGTAGTACCCCGTATGCCTAAGAAATCCACGCATTGCGCTTTGACTAGTAGGCTCCCTCAATCCCACAATTACTGTAACTTTTGCGGGATCTACTAGTAGGCCCTCCTTACATATGATGTGCCGCAATAATTTTCCAAACGAGGTAACAAAGACACATTTCTTAATGTTAGGGGATATCCTCAACTATCGACACCTTTCAAACATTAGCCTTAAGTTGTCGCAATGGTCCTTTACTAACCCATATACTGTCCAATCATTTGGGTAAACTTGAAGGAATTTATGGATGAAGTCCTAGAAATCTTATACCACAATGCGTGAGAACACAATAGGAGTATTCTTCAACCCAAACAAAGATGATCATATGAAAAATTCCCCACTAAGTGGTGAAAGTCATCTTCCTTTGGTCCTCCTTTGCAATCCTTACCCGGTGATAGCCCGAGAATCCATATGTGAAAGAATAGACCTTGTGCCTGCCACTCCCTCTAATATTTCTTCGAGTGAATGGGGTTGGGAAAGGATCACCGATACATACTAAATTTAGGTCCCTTTAATTGACACGAGATCGGTATCCTTCTATCCTTCTTGATGTTAATTACCATTGGACTTATCCATCCCGAATCTTCAACACTTTAATAATGCCTGACACTATCATCTTATCTATTTCCTCCTTAACCTTCACGCACAGGTTAGGATTCATTTGGTATGGTATTTTACTGACTTGGCATGCACCTTCCTTCACTTTATCCTCATATCCCCAACGAATGGTGGACGCCTTTAAGCTCCCGATACCCACGCGGAATAAATCCTCAAACTCACGTAAAAGATCAATGATCTTAGAGACTTCTTTCTCTAACCAATAGTCTTCGATGATAGCCTCTTTAGGCTCTTCTTCTAAGCCAATGTTAACCTTATTTGTATTTAAAGGTTCATGATATGTGCTCACCCATTCATCAGCACTATCTATGACTTTGTACATCCCTACAGAGTGGTTAACATCCAAATTTTTTGCTCTTTCTTCATCAATAACATACACCATCTTTCCTTTTTCTTTTTCCAAATACGGGCACTCAAACTATATCTCTTTGTTTCTTCCTCCTCAAAGCACGCTTCTAGGCCGGGTTCACCTAGAAACTCCAAGACCTCTATCTTCTACCATGGCACTATCCCCAATGGTAAGGTACTTGACAACCTGTAATGCCTTATGCACCAAGGGTTTTATACTCTGATACTCGAATGTTTGAATGAGATCAGTTGCTAACTCTTACCAATTCCTTGTCTAGTGGCATGTCTTAGAATGAATGTACCATGTGTGCACATAACCTTGTAGGGTGGAATACAACTTGTGAACCCATAATGAAGGTGGCAATGCTTCTGCACTTCCCATCTAGGATGTCTCACATGCTTGGATATGGAAGGAAGTGGTCTCTTTACCATGGTAGTATTTTATAGCCGTGGGCACATTGCTCTGCAAAAACCTTACAGAGAATTCAATTCTCCCGCCTCATTCTAAGAGATTATCCCGATCGTTACCCACCAAAGTGCTGCAATTCCAAGTATGGCATAACTTAACATCCCCCTTTGTTCATTTTCCTCCTTCCATTGAGCTTCCATCTCTTACAAAAAGACCTCAGGGAAGGCTCCTCCTGAGTACTTAGGTAGCTCCTTTCCTCCTAGGCACCGGACCATACGTGCCTTTGTCACCTTTTTCACCGATCCTCTCAAATTTCATCCGATTAACTCATAGGTTCCATGCACCCAATTATCACATGCTATACTAGTGGTGTCACTTAGGGACTAAGCATCCTCAAACTGGATAACTCCTATATAGGATGAATTGTCTCTAATCCCCGGTTGAGTGTACATATATTCTATCCAAGACCTCTTCTCTCAAAGGTTCAATATAGGATGTTTATTTCCCATTAGCCAGGGGTATGATGACCCATTCCTCCTCATTTTCAAAGCTTATGTATCCCTTATTGAACCGAAGATCTGCATTATTCTTATAGCACCATGGGCACCCAAGTAGTGTTGGGAAATTGTTTTCCTTGGTGAGCACCAAGACTTTAAGGTTCCTAGTAAACTTATCCCCTTGAATGGTGATAGTTGCATCCTTTAAGACACCGATGGGTATTTCCTTCATTTTGTTCACCATATACAATAGATTCAAAGATGGCTGTAATGTAGATCTTTTCATCTGATGCCATGCATCCAAGGTGAGAACATTGACCTCTGCGCCTGTGTCAATGAGGATATTACTAAGGATTCATCCATCCACGATCATATTTAATGTGATCTCCTATCATATTCAAGGCTATGAGGGGGAAGGTTTACATGCAATACCTACCTCTTGCACTCTTCTACAATGTGTGGTACCTTATCTCTCAACCATGCTCCTAGCAAGGGAATAATATTCTCTTTCCTTAGCATTTTACATACTTCCTTGACCTCATCCACGTCATCTTTTGGCACCTTGACCTTTCTTCTTTGCTCGTCCCTCCTGGATTGCTCCTTTAACTATTGGATTTCAACTTGTAAACAACAAATGACGTCTATAATTTCTTGATATAACTCCTTTTGATGTGCGGGTTCGGATACTTCCCATGTACCACTTCTTCCCTTGAAAAAGGTTCTTCTATCATGGCATTTCCTTTGCATGCATGAGTTCTACTCTTATTGTTACCATAACAGGTTCCAATCCTACATCACATGTCACTACTGGCATCCATTATGTGTCACCTTCTTAATGTTTACCATTACAAACACCCTTATCTTTCTCGTGCTACTTTTGATTCATATGCTCAAATAACTCAGGGAACTCCTCATACTTGTGCTTCTTCTCACACCATGAGCACTGCAATAAGTCTGGGCACTCGCGCTTGTAGTGGTCTCAGACCCACAATTAAAACAAGTTTCACATGGGAACTAACTTCTTCCTCCTTCACGGTTACCACAACCATGAAATACTCTGCGAAATCCCTTTTTGTGTGTGCCTCCATCTGTGAACTCCTCATAACAGGTGATCATCACCCTTAGAACTACCGGCAATGCTAGTCTAGCGTAGACCATGATCAATGGCCTTATGGATCTGATTAATAAGCCTACAATCCTTAGTATCATGTGTCGTAGAGCTACATATATTACAGTACAAGATACATTCTTCTCGAATTATGCATTATAACAAGGGACATTAGCTTGCATCACGGTCCCCATGAAAAATCTCACATCTACAACACTACGGTGTGTACTGTCTTTTAGGAGAAACTCTTCTTGGTATGCCCCTCTACTTCACAATCTATACACCACATTCCACTACCAGTCTCATGAGTTGAGTTCATAGATAAATTTTCTAATTACTTAGCCATAACAAGAATTTGAGCTTCTAGAAATGGGCTAACCCCAGGTTCAACACTTTTAACAGCTTGAACCCATAGGACAACTTCCAACACCTCGCACGGGTCTATGAATGTTTTATGAGATAAATAACTTCTAAATGGAGTTATTAACCCTCCAACAAACCATTGAGCATGTTGTGAAGGGTGAATGTCATATGACAATTTTGACAGGAGAGTCTTAAACCATGCGTCATACTCCCACAAACTCTATGCCATTCCCTATTGAATCTCCTTAAGGGCATTGATGCTCTTCTACTCGAACTTAGGGATGTGGAACTCTACTAGGAAGGCATTTTTCAACATGGTGTAATCTACCACTATCTGATGGGGGTCATACTTCCTATACCAACTATGTGTACACCCTTACAACATCATTGCAAATTGATTGGCCTTCACTCTGGGGTTTTTCTCCCTTCGCACGCCATAGCAATTCACACTTGTGAACATGTTCCACAACATCTTCAATACCCCTATAATTTGGAAAATGTAAAGACGTCTCAAAGAAAACTTGAGGAGGTGGCCGAGGGCCTTGTCCTCCTTTTCCGCACCCTTGGTTTCCTCTCGGTGTTTCCTCCTCCAAATGCGGATCCACTAGATCCACCGTGTCATGTGCCTCCGGATCCACCATATCCACTAGTATCCAATAACGGGCTTGAAGAAGTTATGCCTAGGGTCTCCAATGTCTCGTTGAATTACACGCCAACCGTCTGTGAGATTTTGCCGCTACTAGATGTGTATCCCATGCCACTCCCCGATGCATTACCTAAGCCTTGTATACTTACTCCTTATCTGAAAATTCCCTCAAACACTTTGGAATGGTATGTGCACCCATAGAAGTCCCAAACGAGAAATTGTATCTCCTAGGCACGATCTCATTTTTCCACCGATACCAACTTGGTTATCAACACTCCTCTGATTTGGAAGACCAAGCACCAAGGTTTGGTCGCTAGTTGGGTTTAGATGCATGCCAATGACTCTTCTCTCTCCACACAATGAATTCTCATCGAAGCCGAAGGGGTCTCTCTTACGCACTTTCCAAGATGGGGTAGCATTTAGACTACTTCTCGGTTCCATGTCCTCTTCATGAACCTTAAATCCTTCCCACAATGTTTGCCTCCATATATCCATCAAACCCGCAACCTCACATTGTCTAGCAATCTCCCTTTCACACGCTTCACTATACTTGAGTCGTCTCTCCTCCATTTCTTTCTCCATCATAATGTCTCGCCATCTTCCTCCACTCTAAGTGCCTCTAAACTCAAGGTAATAATCAATATCTTCATTTTCAAAGGGATAAGCACGTAGAAACGATCCTTTGGGATCCCACGAAAACTCAAACTCAACGAATTCTAGACAATAATATGTAGAAATAGCGTACTCCAGTGTGTGTAGCTAGCCAACACGCCTTTCCATCAATGATCCACAACACGAGTCCACATCAAATCTACATCCTACGACCTCGGTATTCTTCTTGGGTCCATGTGTGTGATCTAGATGTATATGGAGCCATTCATACAGCTCTACTGGGAAGCAACAGAAAAAAGTTTCATACAACTCATAGTAGAGGTTATCTTCTACCCATCTACGTGCATCAAAATCAAGTCCAAGTCTTTGAATCTCTGACGAGAAAATTCTTCCTCCATGCTCTTAAACCATGATTCAACACTTTCTAAAGTTAGGCATTCTATCATCACTTAGTACACGAGATCATGGTGTATTCCATTTCCCACTAAAACTTTGAAAATAGGTCCTGGAAACAGAACAAAGATGTAGTCATTTTTAAACCCACCAAGAATAAGGGAACACCATGCATGCCAACCTATCACCCAGCAGGCACTAGGTGCTCACCGGAGGCATGCATAGGCACCGAGTCTCTCTTTTATGTGAATTGAGTGGGAAAACATCATTTATGATCCAAACTTAAAGTAAATGAGTGGAAATGAGACATGCAACCATCATAGAGCTCAGAATGGCTTCTAGATTAGTGCAGTCATTCCAGATAGAAAAGTACTTAATAGATTAAGAACTGAATCAAACAGAAAGGGAAATGCACAAGTATTCAGACTCATTCCATAAACATACATAAAACATAACCATGAAGATATGTAAATGCACTAGAATCATTGCTGATCATATTCATATAAATTGATAACCTCATTACATTCATTATATTCATTACAGAGCATCGCAGAAAGGAAAACTCAAGTCATGCATCATAAATGGATTCCTATCCTTTAACTCTCAAAATAAAAAATTAAACCTCCAAGCCCTTGGTACATCTCTTATGTCTTATCTACCCAACCCAAATAGAGTTCCTTTGTAGCATTCCTACAGATCTCTACTCCCTCTTCATCTCTCTCTCCTTTTTTCTATGGGCACTTGTATATATAGGAATCAAGTGCCAACTCATCCTTCTAAGTCCTCGGTTTGTTACCAAGTGTCCAGATGTGGTCCTCCATGGGAGCATGCTCCTTCAGGCCTGAGCTCTCCACTCATTGTCATGATGGTCTTCTAGGAGCTTCCATCACATGGCATATTCCTTCCTAGGCCAACCTGTCACCAAATCGACACCTTATCCACTCCGCATGCACAGCGGGTCATGCTTTTCTCGTGTCCTTCCCGATATGCCAAATACAAACTAAGTCCTTAGACCTTTCCTATGGGTGCACATCATGGGTTCTACTAAGACCTTAATAGAACCTTGCCTTGTGCACCTATTTCTTAACTTCATTCTTGTGTTCCCATGTGCCTTTTTTGGACTTAGTCAATATTTTAAGGGCCCAACAAATCCTCGATATACTTGAAGGTACATGAGGCCCAACTCTATACCGATGTCGGTCATGAAGCATGTATATTGGGGCCTCCCACTTCACTTCACGGTCCCACCGTGTGATAAGGGAGTCAGTGTTAAGCCAATATATATCGACAAAAAGGATATTATACTCAACCGGATCAACGAGTTGGTTTCCTATTGGGTGATGAAATCCCAATCAATTATCACCTAGGTGGGAGTTGTTTGAATGCATTTTTGATGTTGAAGTGATTTGGTTGTGTGTGGGGGAAGAAATAAGTGAATGTAACAAATTTATTTCCTAATTAGACTATGTGAAACAAGAAGGATGCAAATGGTTTATTTTAAAATCCCAAAATGATATTTTTCTCTTTGATGAGAACAATCAAACAAATATGCAAAACTAAAATCAAAAAGAGGGTTTTAGGACTTACCATGAGATCACTCCCCTATTTTTTTAGATTTTAGAAAATTTCCAAAGCAAGCAATCTTGATAATCCAATAAACAAGATTTTTAGAAACAGTACCCTATAAACAAGTTAAGAAAAATAGAGAACAGAAAACAAGAAGTGAAAATTAACACTGTGATGTTATATATAAGAAAAACACACATACAAAACACGGGTGATTATCCTAAATGAAGGTGATTAGCCTAATCATAGGTGATTATCACACAATGAATTATAAAAACAAATACTTATTTAGTTTATCAAATGAAGTAGATAATTAAGAGACAGGGGGTCCCACCAGGGGTTCCAGAATGTTGATAAAAATTTTACCTCTAAATTTGGGTTGATATGACAATGGGCTAAAATTGGATCAACCTCGAGTATGGTGGGGTTTCCAAGATACCCACGGATGATGCTGATGGATTTTGATTGTTACACTCCATAAAGAAAGGATCAAGCTTCTTTCCTGTGACTAAATTTGTAATCACAAACACTACAAAAGGGGGATTAATAATATTGATAGGTGGGTTACCCGCCAAAGGAATTCCTTACATGGATGTCAACCCGATTTTAAAAATAATAAATTTTATTTGTGAAAATGAGATATAACATAAGATATATGAAAATATATGATCAAATGTCTATGACTTATTTAGTTTACTACAAATATCTAATTGATAATGATAACATGAAAAGAAATGTAACTATGGTTCAAAGTTAGAATCCATGTCGTTGTCTAGGTTCTCGAAGAATTTTGATCCTGCAGATTAGACTGGATCATCCTCCTGGAGAAATACGGTCGATCCTCGATCTAGTCATCTACGAAGAAATTACAGTACTCTCAATGTCGTATTGACGTGTAAAGTCAAAATTAGGGTCTTCAAGGCTGACTTCACTTTGTAGTTCTGATTTGGGCTCGTATCAAAATCTTCGGGATGTTGAATCCCACTTTGTGTTGGTACTCGAACCATGATATATCAGCTTGGATACACTGCACTTCATAGTAGGCCTCCCAGAACTCATCAGTGGCCTCACGGATCCTCTGAGTGGATTCAAAGATAGTATCTTACTTGTCAATAAGAGCAGCGTGAATGGCACATAACTCTAGGTCATGCAGTGGATCATATTGTTCCCAGTGAAGAAGATGGCGAACAATCGGGAGAGAATTGATGTTGGTGATTGGTTTTTAGGTCCACCTATGGCCATCTAAAAAATCCATGCTTGACAGAAGATTAGTAACATAATGGATAAAGTAATTGATAATAACTTACAAATGAAATCTAACTACTAAAGAGACAAAAACACAAGAAACGTAGGTGATCCTAGGAAACATAGGTGATTATAGGGATCACAGGTGATTCTCGCAAGACCGTGACAGATCGCTAAAATGAGTGATTTAATTGACTGATAAGAAACTATGATCTTCTAAAGGAAAGAGTGAGATAAAAATGATTAAACAAGTATGTTTTAATTTTAAAAGTGCAGTTAAAAGCAGGTGACAGACCTTGATTAACAATGATATGTGAGAGGGTGAAATAGATCATCGTTGGAAAATGAATGAGCTTCTAAACAGCTCCAAAATTCTTGATGGATGTGACCGTGATTTGTCTAGGTGCAAAACGACACTAATAAAACATGATAATGTTTTAGAATGCTCTTGAATTCACCTTGATGGTTGTGAATGGTCCCCAAGAGAGGTAGAAAAATTGATATATATATATAGGTCATCAATGAGCAAGGAATTCACTTTGGTGTTTTCGGTTAGTTTGAGTTTGGAAGAGATATGAAGAGATAAATTTCTTTTTGAACTTTGGTGTTATGGGTGTTCAAGGATAAGACTGGAGTCATGTTGAGATATCGAAGGGGATGGGATTTTATGAGGATAGAGGTGGTTAGGATAAATGAGAAGTGTTTTTAGTAGGTTTCCTAGTTAAATTAGTCGTAACTAGTGTGAAGTAGGGGCTTGTCATAGGGATGAGGATAAAGGTGGTTAGGATAGGTGTAGGGATACATTTAGAAGGTTTCTTAGTTAAACTAGTTGTAACTAGTGGGTTATGACAAGTTCACGTAACAAGGTGTAGGGATGAAGTGGAATATGTGGATTAACTAATTAATTAATTAATTAGCCATGGGAGGGGGATGTGACTTAGGAAATGTGAGATTAATTAATTAATTTAAGGGGTGTAGCAAGAATTTACCTAGGTTTAGGGATGTTGTTTAAATGATCCAACAAAGTGAGTTTAAACTAGTTAATTAAATGGATAACTTAGTGTAGACACCAAATTTGGGTCTTACGACCCCTTGTGACCCGCATCTCATCTCGCAATATAACCTCATCACCTAAACCTTACACAATTATTTATTAATTACCTTGTAATGGATAAATCCACATCACCTTACCTGCCACCTCATTTTGCCACTTCATCATGACCTAGCCCTAACCCTAAACTAACCTAATTAAGACCCATAACTTGGTCCACACCTACACCCATAACTAATGACCCCTTTCTCGCACCCAAAACCGACCTTCTAGTCATTTGACCAAGCCCGCAACTGATCTCTCGGGAGAAAAGAAGGGAAGGTGGGCTATTTTACTAAAAATAGCCTACTTTTTCCTTACCGATACTCGGTTCCTACTTGACCGCCGTTGGTTACGTAACCGAAGCATTTGCAGCAAAGGAGATCAACTTGCATCTTTGTCAAAACCAATAAGTCACATCTTGCACGTCTTTTGTTATAACATTTCTTATGCCTTTTGAATCACAAATCCTCATAAATCCATTTCAATCCACTACCCAGTGTGCCATTTCATCTAACCATCCTCCATCTACCTCTACCTCTCATCACCTCATTTCCTAATATCACCCATTTACAACCCTTACAAATAACACAATACTACGAAACAACACAAACACCCCACAAAAAAACCAACCTTCGTAGATCTCTAGACTCTACCGATATCGGTCATCAAGAACCACCATCGGTTATCGAATCGACATCGGTTATACTTGACTATAACCAATAACCACCTTTCCCCTACCCGATTCAACAAAACAATTTAATTGATATCTTACGAGCTTTTTGTGTTAATTCATATTAGCGAGGGAATCACCACCTTCAAAACGAAGTTTTATATTTCCTGGCCCAAGGCGCTTCCTCATTTATTGTCTAATTAAAATCTTGTGGTCTTCTCTGCTCTTATTTACAGGTAGTCCTTCCAAGACAAAAAGGAGTTCCTCGCAGTCAACCCGATCTTTCTCTACGGTACACGCACATCATCTCGACATTCTACGGTGTATTCCTCCTAGCCCCAACCCTTATCTCTTTCTAAAAGGAACGAAACATTCCAAGTGAAACATTTTGGCACGCCCGGTGGGACCCATTTTGGGTTTCTATTTCTCTTGCTTATTTTTTTCATTTCAGGAAGCATACTTGCTGTTGTTGCTTTTGTTATATATTTCATGAAGAATTTTTCTTGCTTTCCTAGTTTCGCATTAGTGAAAGTCATCTCTCTTGCTTCATCGAACATAATTTTCGATTTGGGTTTAAAACATGTGCATTGCATTCCTGCTTGTTGTTTTTCAATTCTAGTGAACGAGATTAAGTAATGTGTCGTACACGTGGGGTGATATCCACGGTATTGACAAGAAATTAATTTTACATTCACCGCACAACACATACCGAATCACTTCACAATTAACACAACAGCTCAAACATCCCCCTTTTTCCGCGGTATTCCTCCGCCCCGATTGAGGTAACCTTATAAGCCAAAACAAACTTGACATTTCCCTAAGTCTCTTGTTTAGGATTCTGACATCATTCTACGTCTAAAGGCATAAGCCCACGATAATTAAAATTAACCCTAGGGTTAATCTCTGGATTTGCGTGTACATCTTGCTTGTTTTTAGTTCTGTTTTCTTTCTCATACTGCCTTCTCGTGATCAATAATTGGACAAGTATACTAAATTTTGTTAAAAATCAAATTAGCAGCCTTTTATATCTTGTTAGCCCAGACTTCTTACACTGACATCGGTTACCTGACCGACGTCGGCTATAGTATAACCGACATCGGATTAGACCGATATCGGTTACTGTCTTTCCCAATTCCTGACAAACCAGCAACCTACCAATTTTACCAGTCTGAGTTTGTTTCTATTCCTGACAGATTGAAACCCTACTGTGAACTCCTATCCATGGTTGTTATCACTCGAAAGCAAGCCACCGCTATGGTTTCACATGCTTGCTCTATTTCTTTACCTGAATCACCCCCTTCACATTCTGTGGGGAATCCTACGGATACCAGCGAGGTTCCTAAAATTCCTGTGGGAGATAAGGACTTTGCCAAGTTTCTGGATGCTAATTCTAGCGTTGTACAATACTATTTGTCTCATACCCCTGACCGTACGCCTGATGGTCAGCTCCTTGTTGGTATGCCTATTAGTATAGCTGCTCATTTAGCTCCCACTCTGCCTGATAATACCGCCTTGCTTCCTGCATCTCTAGCCCCGTCTCCCAATCCGACGGCTTCAGAGATTCATACGACTCAGATTGGCTTTCCTTTGGCTAATCTTGGACCCCACATATCATTACCACCGACTGCCCCTACCTCATCTCTCTTGCAGACTACTCCATTCATGACTTGTTCTCTGCCACCTATCCACACGAGCTTTCCTTCTCAAGCTCCGCCTACCTTTTCATTCCCATACACGTATCCAAAGAACCTCAACACCTTATATGGGACATCCCTATTCTCATCACCTCAACATATTCATCCTCCATACCTTATCAACACTTAACCCCACCATTGTCCAAATGGAGGCCCTTGGCCCAATTTTCCTCCATTTACCATAACCGCACCATCATCCCATCCAACCACGGATTTCATTAAACAAATGATGGACAAAATGCAAAACCGGAGGCTTGCTTGGGAATTTGTCGTAGCGCCTTGACATACGAGAAAGTTTTTCGGGAGCCCATTCACCCTTCCTCGTCCCCCTTCATTCATATCCTCCTCAATGGGAATTGCCGAAATTTACTCGTTTTAATAGTAAAGAGGATCCTCAACAACACTTGCGATCATTTAGACATGCTTGTTATTTGATTGCCCATGATGATGCCTTGTTACTCCGCACCTTTCCCATGTCCTTATCGGACCTCGCTTGGAGTGGTACATGCTTTTTAACCCAAAGACTCAATCTTCTCTTTTAACCAACTAGCCCAATCTTTCTTGGATCATTTCTCCATTAACATTGCCAAGAAATTATCTATCACCGACCTTTATGCCATTCGACAATTCAAGACGAATCTATCGCAGATTTCGCTTGACGATGGCTAGGCCTTATCAACCAACTTACATATGCCTTGCCTCAAACCGAACTTATCGAATTTTCACGCGGCATGTGCTAAGCACATTTCTCCTACTCTTCAAATTCAAACTTTCCACACATTTGATGAGGCCTTTACCATGGCTTGAAACTAGAAATTCGAGCCTTAGAAGAAGAGAAATTGCGGTTGCAAGCAACAAAACCCCAATTTCGAACTCCCGATTCTACCAATAAACCAAATACCACCACTCCTCACGCGTCCACTTCTTCTAAATCAAAAGGAGCTTTCCACGCGGTGATGGTCAAATCTTAAGCGTCGTCCCAATACTCCACCAAAACCACCTATAAGTACAAAGTCGAGCCCATCAATTACACTCCTTAGGAGAAACCTATGGCGTCATCTTGGAAAAATTGCTCAAAGCCGGAGCTATCACTTTGCCTCTGTTAAACCTCACTCCGGGTTTGACTCCACCCGCGCTATACCTTCCTCGGTACAAAGAAAATGACTTCGTAAACTTTCACCGCGTAAAAGGACATAGTCATGAAAACTGCAAGATGTTGAAAAACATAGTGCAAGAAATGGTTGACGTAGGGGATATAACCCTCGATAATCCTAATGCCCCTGCCAACCGAA
The DNA here is from genome assembly GCA_018340775.1 of Taxus wallichiana var. yunnanensis. Lineage (NCBI taxonomy): Eukaryota > Viridiplantae > Streptophyta > Pinopsida > Cupressales > Taxaceae > Taxus > Taxus wallichiana. Next base: position 1,136,453 of record JADAXU010000056.1, on the reverse strand, counting down.
ATTTGAAAATCTTCAACAAACCATTCCCGAATCACTCTTCCAACAAAGAACGTAAACCGTGATATCTTAGCCGAGGAGAGTGTTCATGAGATCCATGCAGTCTTTGATACCCAGCCCAAAGCCTCTATCGACAAAATTTTGAATCAAGCCTCTTCACTAACACAGGAGCCCGAACCTCCTTTACCACCATCGAACCAAAGCGAAATCATTCCTTTACCCATAAAGGAGTTAACTGCCCAGACTTCTCTTCCCATCGATGAGTCTTCTTATACCACATCCCTACAAGATTGCGAACGGATGTTATCTAACCTATCTATTTCCCAGATTTCCCCTTCTACCCCTCTTGCTGCACAAGAGGAAGGTACACCACTCCTTTTGACATCCTTAGACGAGGAATCTCTTGCACCGACATCACCAAATTCTTTAACCATGACGGATCCTCTCGAACATGCCCTCTTACCTATTAGTTCTTCATCGCCTAAATCTTTTCAACGACCGGTTGACCTCTTGACATCTATTGATACAGTGCCTCATTTACCCCCTGTATCACACCCACAGTGGACTGGAATCACAACCCACCTTTCTTCTTACAAAATTTACAATTCAAACTCAAGACTTTCATTCTCCGTAAAGATAGACGAATCCTATGGGAACGTTTGAGTACTCCTATTCTACTCAAATGCAGATGACCGATCCCGATACCTCTACCATATACCCAAGCATTTACAAAACTCAAAATGCCTATGTCCTCACTCTCACCCCCCGTATCTATACTCAATATCCCATCCACCTCTATCAACCTAACCAAATCTTCCCCTACACTTGGGACCTCGCCAATACCCAGTCTAACACACTCGCCTAAGTGACTAGATTTTTCCAAGAATAAAGCCACCCCGCCACCTAGGAGACACACTCAACCCGTGCCTCTATCACAATCAAAACCATCATCATCATACCTACCTTCCATATTGGGACCTCATCCTTCCACCTTGCACCAATATATCATACCTCCTGCGTTTTCTTCAAAACGACCTACGCCTTCTGCGCCCATACAGGGATCAAAGGGTATATCAACATTATCACCCCACGCATCCGGTCCACCAATCAACCCTAAACAAACTCCATCATCAAAGGATTTATTCTCTGCTACTCCCCTTTCTCCGTGGTTGTGTCCCACTACCACGTCATCTCAAATTTATCATCTAACCAAAATGAATGTAGCTTCGCATGCAAAAGAAACCACATTTAGTGAAAACCGCGTGCCAACACCCCTAGGCTAAACCACCACCCATACGAACCAACCACGCCCAAACATTACCAAAACCCGTGCAACCAACCATACCCAAACATTATCGAAATCCGCACAATCAATACCCTCATCCTCTTCTCCTCGACTTTGACCCACTCAAAGGATCTTACACCAAAATCCTTGCTATGTTAGTAGAGAATGCGACCATTCCCTACCCCCACTTAGACCTTATGACCCGTCTAAACCTCGACCTATAGGTTATGATGAGTCTAAGATCTGCGCTTATCACCACACACCAGACATGATGTGGAGGGATGTAAAGCTTTAAAACCATCCTTCACAAATCACACCTCTCCCGTATACAAAGGTTAAGAAAGACAACTTACGAAGGGAGAGACCTTTAGCTTCAATTCCCTCTACTATACCATCTATCCCCGCCTCACCAAGATCTATCATTATTACAACCCCACCTCTTGAAGACCATGATTTATCCCAACCATCTTCCTCATCTCAGGTCTACGAGATTAATATGATTAGTGTTGCTACTCGAGCGCAGAAAAACAATGAGAAAGCGAAAGAAAGCACACCTGCGTCCTCTCCTTCTCCGTCCAACATCCCGATTGCACCACCACCCAAAGTGGTTATTCATGGACCTGCTTACCCCATCTCTAATGGAGCTGCCCATCGAGCCATGATTAAACAGCTTCACCAATCACCCATAAAAATGACACTATATGATCTCATTCAGACTTCTGAATCTCATCGACAAGCTCTCGTTGAAATTCTTCAAGGGATCGAGGTCTTACCTAATGAAACCCTACCCGTTGCCTCCATTCTAACACCCAATCATGTTGCCTCTCTCACCAAACAACCCACCACCCCAACCACTTCTGTCTCTGTACCACAAGCTGCTGCAGTCAGTTTCTCTGAAGATGAAATTGTCGATTTTGGTACAGAAGATCCTGACCCTGCCCTGTTCATCTCAGCTTACGTCCGGGACATTCGTGTACGTCGTGTTATGATTGACGGGGGTGCTAGCCTAAATATCATCTCTTCAAAAGCCTTCCAACAAATGAATATTCCTTCTAGCTACATGTGTGCCAACCCCATCATGTTGCGGTCATTCAATGATGCTATTACCTCTACCTTAGGCACTTTGTGATCCTCAACATTCGGGTAGGACCACATACTTTACCCGAACTCTTCTATGTCCTTGAGGGAGAGTTCCAATATAATATATTGCTAGGTCGCCCTTGATCCGGGCCATGGGATGTGTTCCTCAACATTACATAGATGCATAAAATTTGAGTACGAGGGGAAGTCCTACACCGTAAAAGTTGATCCTCCCCCTTTAAACCTGCAATATGTTATATCGCCCAAACGATGTGCTTGTACCAATCAAGACACCTGCTCATTCAACCCAACCATCCTCTTTAAATGTGCCTCAACCATCCACCTCAACCACACCTACGCCTTCAACTGATGAAACCACCATCGCAAAAACCACTTCCCTTCCCGCAGCTAACATCCCGACCACGGACCCCTTAGTAGATGTTTTTCAGCGCCTTACGCTGGGGGAGTATCACCTATATAATGTTAGTTCTTTCCATACTCCACAAGAGTACGGACAGTTACATGCACATCCTACCTATGACCGTCGTGTGGGGGAAGTAATCTCCTACGGACCACCTCACTGCCACACTAACCTAACGTATGGGGGTGTCGACGCGTCTTCCGTTGCCCCTGAGCCTCCTCTTGGTGTGGTTCCTTTCCAATCCGATTTTCAATACCTGACAAATCGTCGCTTCGCCCTCACCTTCTTGACTCGCTGTGCTTGGAAAGGCTTTGGTTTTGGTCTTTATGAACAAGGCCGACATACGCTCATCCCCATCACCACACGCAAACATAATGATCGTAGTGGTCTCGGATTTCTGAAACACTTACATCGACAGAACCTCGTGACAGTTGCCTTCTGGAAGAGAACGACGTTACCCCTACCAAACCATCATCACCCACTTTGCCATCGTCACCCACTGAGTCGATAGATCACGAATCTATCCCTCCTAACTTTTTTTTTTTTATAAATGCTATCTTCCTAGGTCCCCTCACTTATCAACGTGATAACGAGCACCCTCTTCTATTCCCCTTCTATATCCGGACATGATTGAAGAGGACTCCCTTCAATTAATGTTGTTGAGTGCCGGATGATGACTCCATCCTCACTTACCTTGGCGTGTATGACTCTTATATTCAACGAGCCTTACCATCTCAAACCCAAACCATGCTTTGAACGAGTCTACTATAGAAATCAACATCCACACGGAGGAGGATCCTCACATTGTGAAGATCGACAATCCCTTAACGATCGTAACAAGTCGCCTTTACTACTTTCCTCCGTGCTCGCAACCAATCTTTTCGCGTGGTCTTACGCCGACATGTCGTGAATTGATCCTACATTGTTGTCCATAACATTACCACGAACCCGATTCCAAGCCAATTAAACAAAATTGAGAAAATGCATCCACGCATTGCCCTCTTGGTCAAAGAGGAGCTCCAACGACTCCTTTCTGTTTCCTTCATTCTTGCCTATTGACTATCCTCAATGGATTTCTAACATCGTACCTGTCACTAAAGTGACGGGGGGACTTCAGATATGCACGGATTTCCGGGATCTTAACCTCGCTTGCCCTAAGGATGACTTCCCCCTACCTAGTATTGACCAACTTGTTGATCTCACTGCAGGCCATGAGATGCTCTCTCTCATGGATGGCTTTTCAGGATACAACCAAATTTTGGTTGCCCTGCGCCGATCAACACAAAATTGCCTTCATAACTCCTTGGGAACCTTCATTACCGTGTCATGCCATTCCGCCTTAAGAATTCTTGGTGCCACCTATCGTGGGCTATGACCTACATTTTTCATGACATTATGCACACAATCCTTGAAGATTACGCGACGATCTTCTTGGCAAGTCTAAACATCGCAGTGAACATCTTGATGTTTTAACCATTATTTTGATCACCTGCTACAATATTATGTCCGTCTTCAACCAAAAAAATGTGTCTTTGGTGTCCTTTCGGGAAAACTTCTTGGCTTTATCATCTCTTTGCGTGGCATTGAGGTCGACCCATCTAAAGTCAAAGCTATTCTAGAAATGCCCCCACCTACTAATCTCAAACAATTGCGTAGTTTACAAGGTAAGCTTCAATCTATCCGACGTTTCATCTCCCAACTCTCGGATCGATGTCAACCTTTCCATCACCTCCTTAAGAAGGACATTGATTTTCAATGGAGCAAAGAGTGCCACCAAGCCTTTGAAGCTCTCAAAACTTATCTCTTGCAGCCACCCGTGCTTATCCCACCTCAAGACGACTTCCCCTTTCTACCTTTACCTTTCCGCCACTGACCACGCTGTAGGGGCCATGCTTGCACATCGTGACTCTGAAAATCGAGAACAAGCTGTTTATTATATAAGTCGTACTTTGGTGGACTATGAGACTAGGTATACACATGTAGAAAAGTTGTGCCTAGCCCTATCATTCGTGGCTACCAAACTCCGACACTACCTTCTGAATCACAAAACTTTCATCATCACCAACACGGACCCCATCCATTACATGTATGCCAAACCTCATCTAAACCAATGCATCGCCCGATGGCTCATGCTCCTCGCCGACCTCGACCTTGAGTTCGTCCACCAGAAATCAATCAAAGGACAAACCATCGTAGACCAACTTGTGGAAGCCCCTTTACCTGGGGAACAATTTACCAATTTTACATTCCCCGACGAACTCATTGCCACTCTTTCACTCCAGGAAGAGTCGTATTCAATGACTCTCTTCTTCGATGGATCCAAATGCCAACGCGGTGGAGGAGCCGGCGTTGTTCTTATTCCTCTCGACGCCGAGCCTATGCCTCTTTCATTCCGACTCGATTTCCCTTGCACTAATAATACAGCGGAATACGAGGCCCTTGTTCTGGGTCTCCAGGTTGCGCTGCACTTAGGTATCAAATCTATCAATATTTTCGGTGACTCTCAATTGGTAGTCAATCAAGTTATGGGCATCTACCAATGTAAAAATGAGGAACTTCAAAAATACAAACACTACGTGGATTCACTTCTAGCCTTATTTACTCATTATTCTATCCAAACTATTCCCCGCTCCACTAACAAATTTGCGGATACTATGGCTTGCTTAGCCTCGCAAATTCCGGCTTCATCAACTGACTCTGACATTTTCGTCTTGGTCCAACAACTCTTTGCCCCATCTTATTCAGCCCCGGTTGTTTGTATGATAAATAATGTGTCTGCTAATTCACAGGATACTTGGTATCACCAATTTCACGACTACCTTACAACCTCTGTTCTCCCATCTGACCTTACTAGTACTGGTAAACGCACTTTTCTTAAACGCGTTTCTCGTTATGTAGTTATGGGGGGACTCCTTTATAAACACGGCTTTGATGGCATCCTCCTTCGATGTCTCACCGGCGCGGAAGTCACCCATACCATCCAACAGGTCCATGATGGTATCTGTGGCGGACATTTTAGCGGTCTTGCCGTGGCTAAACGAATCCTTCACCTAGGTTATTATTGGCCTACTCTCAATAATGACTGCCTCGAATATGTTAAGCGTTGTGTCATGTGTCAACAACATGCCAACCTCCAACATACTCCTAGCCATCCGCTACAGGTCGCACGAGATCTTTGGCCTTTCTCACAATGGGGTTTAGACCTTATTGGTGAGATTCATCCGTCCTCTTCGCAACGTCACCGATGGATTATCACAGCAACCGAATATTACACAAAATGGGTGGAGGCTATTCCACTCATTTCAACTAAAAAAGAAAAAATTGTAGAGTTCATTAACCACCACATTATTTGTCGTTTTGGTGTTCCTCATCGCCTGATAACAGATAATGGAAAATCTTTCAAAAACAAGTTGTTGCAAGACCTTTCATGACAACTTTGGCATCAAACTTAGCTTCTCATCACCCTACTATCCACAAGAAAATGGACAAGCTGAATCCTCTAATAAAACACTAACCAAAATCCTCATGAAAGTTGTCAATGAATCCGGCAGAAATTGGCATGATCACATCCCCTTTGCCCTTTGGGCTTATCGTACTAGTATTCGTACCTCCACTAATGCCACACCTTTTTCTTTGGTATACGGTACCGAGGCTGTTTTGCCTCTCGAAATACAAATACCCTCCCTTAGAATATCTCTTCAGGATATTCTCACCAACGATGATTTCCGCCAAGAGCGGTTAGCCCAATTGGAGCTTCTTGACGAACGTCGTCTTACAGCTCTTGATCACCTTCAAATCTATCAAAAACGCATCAAACGTGCTTATGATAAGCGACTTCATGAGCGTACTTTTAAGGTTGGTGATCTTGTCCTCAAAGAGAATCAACATGTCACCAAACTAGAAAAGAGCAAACGTGGAAAATTTGTCCCAATTGGATTGGGCCTTATATAATCACTCACACCTATGGATCGTGCACTTATCGTTTAGCTTCGCTTAATGGTAAACCCGAGCTCAACCCCTAATGCCTTGCATCTTCGACCATTCTACTTGTTGAATTTAGTGTTATATCACTTCTTATCTACCTCGCCGCTCGTCCCTTGAGCTCATTTACCGCTACATGCACTTCGTTTCCTACACCTCATAATAAAAATCAATCTCACATAGTTTGATTCTCACCTCACCTAAACGATGTCTTCCCTTTTAGTCTAGTCCATGACTTCAAAGTATTAAAATAAGCCGTATTCTTATGGGATTTTCTTGAGTCAAACTTCCTACCAAACTAGATGCTTCATGCCAAAAGAACATCTAGTCATCTAAATTAAATATAGATTGCTCCTCAAGGACAGCTATATGCCGAACTATTACTGCTATTATATATAGACTCCCCCGAAGGACAGCTATGCACTACAATCATATCTACTACTATAAATAGACTTCTCCCTCGAAGGACAGCTATACACAGTCAACCTTTATCAGAAGCTTCTCACATTTATCAGCTTCGTGAAGACCTCAAGAATAATACAATCAATATCCCTTGTAGACTTCCCGCATCGATCAGTCTACATTCAATAAAATAAAAGCCTCATTCAAAAGAACTTTTGAGTCATGGACTTGTCTATTTAGGGTAGGTTCTCTTTCATCAGAACACTCACTTTGTAATGAGTTCTCCGTACCTCAACTATACCATTCACCTCACCTCATTATTTATTCAACTCAAGGGACGTGTCGTACACCTGATAGGTTGTGATCATACAACTCTTTTCACCTATTGACTTCTCGTCTATGCACCGGTACCTAGGGCTTCAAGTGCATTCTATGTTGTGTGGTTTGTTTTGCTCTTTTCACCTACGGAGCAATCTTTCCTTTTTTGCCTCGCATCTAGGATTGTGTGTTGATCTTAATCAGGACATGGTTCCCTACCACTCGGGTAGGCTAACTTTCGCTTCTCTTGTACCTTTTACAACGTCACCAATTCATTACCAACACCATCAACCTTACCTTACCAATATTACTATCAATACCTTTACCAACCAACCAATCACCTAACCATACCTAAATTGCCTGAATTCACCTCTCCCTGGTCCTAAGGGAGAACTACATCGGTCTGAGGCCCCTCCTTGCTTTGTGCAATGGGCTATGTAGGCAGCACTTCGGAGACATGGGGTCTCCCAAGGTTAGCTCGACCATCCCCTACCATAACCTATCATGTGTGGTAAATATAAATATTTTTGTGTATTTCTATTTAATCACATTCCTCTTTATCCTTTTTTCAAAACACCAAAAATCAAAACGAAAACATTCTTATTATTATAACTCAAATCAACATACATATCTCATTTTATTTAGATGTTAAACAAATACATCTTCTCTATCATCGACACGCAGGTCGGTACTCTTATTTATTCTTATACCTTGCTAACATTTATTTAGACCCTCACGCCTCATCCCGAACCCGGTGATGATCGTGATTGTCGACGCCTTTCGCCAGGCCTCTCTGTCCTCAAAGGTACCACGGCTATTGGTACCACCCACTGATCTGCCAATCTCTCCTGTAACATATGAATACGCTCCCTCGCATGGAGATCTCTCGTCTCTAGTCCTTGTGCTCGTGACTCCGCAACCACTAACAATCTTCTTGCCTCATTCACCTGCGTTTGGAGCTGCTGAACTAAACTCTGTAGACGATCTCTCTCTGCTGTAATCACAGCTATGTCAGGACGATCACGTATACCTCGCAGCTCCGCTACCCACCATAATCTATAGGCCTCTGTCGTTCCTGCATCCATTACCCTGCGATCGGCGGCTATTTCCTCTGGCCCTTCTGGAGGTGTTGGCCGGGGAGGTGAGAATGCTGCCTCGGCATCGATCCTCATATATGGTCTATAAGCCTGGGGTATATCCTGCACAAATCCAAATTGTCGCCGCACGTGATCTAGAGGAATCCTCTCATACTCACCCGGCCTGTGCCCTGCGATCCACCTCAATCGCTCTACACCCCTCAACTCCTCAGCTATGTTCTCTGTTACCATATAGTTTCCGTATGGCCTCCAACAGATATCCGCAATCGTCACCATCTCCCATACCTACCTATAATACTCAATGTCACCCGTCACAGCCTGGGATCTTGCCTCTTGTTCTGTTTGGACCCATCGTCTGAATCCCAACCTTTGTACTCCGGTCTCTCCTGACTGGATGGGTCGGCCTATTGGTCGCACACAAACAATGTGCTCATAGGCCCAACAGTGTAATAAGTATGAACAATCTAGCGTCGTCCTGTGATTTCACCTACAAGCCCATAGACCCCTGTATAGCTCCGCCAAATATGCAGGTGCCCATGCAAAAGTCACGTTCCTTTCTATCATCTCCCAAATAACACACATCAATGCCTTTGGAAATCTTCCCCCATCCGCCCTCGGTAACGCATAATACCCTACCGCTATCATTAATATCACTGCTAACCTTGTCTCCTCAAGATGTGCTGCATACATTATCCCATATGTAAATGATAAACCTCGCTGTGTCAAATCTCGTGCGTATGGACCAAATACTGCTGTTATCGCTCCCCGCGCCGCGCTAGGTAATGCCTGATATACTGGTTCTCCTGTAATAGGGAGTCTCAAAATACGGAACACATCTTCCAATGTTACTGTCATCTCCCCTGTTGGCAGATAGAACGTATTCTTCTCTGGATTCCATCTCTCAATCAACGCCTGTAACATAGCATGGTTACGTGCGATTCGTGAATAATAGCGGATTCCACTTAACCCCAAACGATTTATCAATGTCCATTCAGCTGGCGTTACATCCGCTTGGATTCGTGACAACAGCACTGGTACACTATCATTCATCCTCAACCCTGCCTCTGCCTGCATACATCCAAATAACAAACAACCATTCAATTCCTCAAATCCCCCCGGGTTTTTTCTCAAATTCTAGAAATTCCTACAGCAACCGGTATCGTTTACAGCTAACCGGTACCGGTTGAGTAACCGATACCGGTTATCCCTAACCGATATCGGTCACTGTTACTTTCATACACCTTGCCTAAACAACCACCTACGACAATAAATTACTCGTTTATTCCTCTCTGTATACACAGACATACCCGAAACCCTTGATTACCTACCACGTAACACTCACCTCATTTATAACCCTTGTTATCATCTTTTCTTTCTCATATCTACCCACATACTCTCCCCCATCTTATTCACAAAACATGCAGAAATCAAATCACAACCAAAACGTTTACCTCTGGAGTTGCAGCAGCTTGAGGTGGCCCTTGTCTTCCTCTCGTCCTTACTCGCTGATGTTTCTCCTCGTTCGCCATGATCACCACCCTTTTCAAATTCACCTTTCTGCCTTCTGAATCTCAGAACACATTCACTTTCCCTGTCTCTTTTCTCCTTATCACTCAAATTTCTCATGCAATTACCTGTCTCAGTCGTCAAAAAGCGTCGCGTTCGCGTATTTAACTTCTTGCATGGCTCTCAAAATTAGAACTTAAGTTGCCACCCTAGCTTTTTTATTTTTAGAAAAGCTCATACCTAAATAACCGGTATCGGTTATGTAACCGATATCGGTCTACTAACTACCGCCGTCGGTTATCTAACCGATATCGGTTATACACCTGCCTTTTTGAAACATGGTTCTTTTCTTCATTTTTTACCTAATTTTTGTCGCGCCCGCCTCTTTTCCTGCATCTCATCACCATTATCCATATTTGTCCATCCACCACACATATCATTACAATTTCATTAACATCATCTATTTTACAAAAACAAACAAGTCATCAACTAAGGATACCAAAACAAAACAAAAAACTATCTATCTATACATCATTTGGATCCAACTCATCAGATACATATATAACAATGTCCCAAAACCAGCACCAAAACATGCAACATTTCATCATATAACACATCATCCATATATCAACATGTCAATTAAACTCATCATACATTCTATATCATAAACCATCGACAAAATACTTAAAAAAATTTTGAACACAACATGTGGATCAAAACATCATCTCTATATATATATACAAGTTTTCAAATATACACTGTGCCCTACATCGGGGCCTCTGTGATCTCATAATCCAACAAAGCCGGCACGCAGGCCACAATAACTATCAATAATCTCGACTTGGCTCGCAGGCCGGTCCCTCATATCAAAAATATACTCGCTCATGAGCCGGTACCAATCAGATAACCCGTACTCGGCTCGCAGGCCGGTATACAATAAATGAATGAATGAATAAATGAGTAATATGTAGGCACGCAGGCCTCTATAAACATAACCGGTTCGCAGACCGGTGCCCATATCCAATATACAAATACAAAAACCATGTCGGGCTCCCTCAGCTCTCCCCACCGCCCTCAGCACCTCTCCCCGCTGGTCCCTGTGGTGCCTCTCGCCTCCTGCCTGTCACAGACACGCCGGCTGTGGCTGCACCTCCCTGAGATCTCTGGCTGTGAGAGGTCTCTACTCTATGAGCTACATAAGGCTGATACTCAACTCCGGTACCATCAAGAATATCCTGATAGTATCGGGCCTCCGCTCTAACCTCCATATAGCGCTCTCGAGCCACTGAAGGAGCTGGGGCTGGTCCCCTGGCACCTAATACTAATGCCCCTAAGCTTTGTCTTGGTGCTGCTGCTTTAGTGCTATGGCACAGCGGTGGTGCTGTGGTGCATTTGCTTCTTTGCATCGCTGCCATACACTGCACTGCACTGTGTGGTCTGCTTTGCTGTGGTGGTGCCGCCCGTGCTCGTACTTGAGCTCGGGCTAGCTGCCCTCGTAAGACCCTATCTCGTGCTCTACGCAGTAGCAGCAAGCTGCCCTCGTAAGAGCTACTTTGACCCCTGAGCTGATCTCTCTCTCCGTCCACACACTGCCAAGTCTTGGCATGCGGGGCTGTGCTACCCTCGCCGCTCTCTGACCAGCCCACCACACCATGTATGCTCCTGTACAACCAGCATCATCTACTGTGTCATCTGCTGGCCTCTCAGCAACCCAATCTGGATCCAAGGGCTGTGGTGCAGGCAGTGGGGCCTCTACATCATCCCTCCTGTACTGAGGGAAGGGAGGTGGCTCGTCCTGTCGCAGCCCCATCTGCCTGCGTACCCTCTCTAGGGGTATCCTCTCGTACTCTCTCCCCTCTGTCCTACTATCCGAATGTGTACTAGATCGAGCAGAATTGTTTGTAAGCTCTCCTCCGCGAGGGTGATGACCTCTGTAAGGTCTCCATACAATATCTACCGCTATCAGGCCCTCTAATAAATGCCTGTAGTAGGCAACGTCTCTCCCCGCAAGCACTACTCGTGGCTGCCCCACGACTCCCAACCACCTCTGAAAGCCGTATCTGTATATAACCTGTGGCCCTGGCTGCTGGGGCAGCCCTACTGGTCTGATGCATATGATGTGCTCATATGCCCAACAGTGAAGTAAAAAGGTAGAGCAAATCCCAAATCACCTCATCCGGCGATAGCCCCATAGCTCCTCAGATATAATCGCACTGTATACTGGTGCCCAAGCATAACAGTGTGCTCCTCCATCATCTCAAGCGGAACCCCCCATCAATGCCCATGGAAAACGGCCTCCCTCTGAGTCCGAGAGGGTGAAGCAGGTGATCCCAATCATCATCAGCACGGCCAGTCATGTCTCGTGTCGGTGCGCACGGTACATGTCACCATACCCGATACTCAGTGGCCGTGATAGGTAAGTAACGCGCTACATCTCCAAAACTCGCAGGATGTTGTCCATCACCGCCTCCCGATTCTACCTCGAACACCGCTTCTCCTCGATCGGCAATCGAAGGATGCGATACACATCCTCCAATGTGATGGTCATCTCTCCGGTCGGGAGATGGAACACATTGGTCGCCGGATCCCATCTCTCGATGAGGGCGACCATCAGGCTGTGATCTCTATCAATAGCTCTGTATCGCTGGACTCCACCGAGTCCCACCTCGCGCATGATCGCCCAATGAGCCGCAGATACGTGTGGCCGCATCCGCACCAACAGCGGGGGCATCCTATCCCGCATCGTCAACTGCTGACGTGCCTGCAAAACCAACCCACAACCTTAGACCAACTCTTTATCACATCATCTACTTTACCCTCTATACCCCCTTTTATCCCCCCGACCACACCCCGACTCTCTAACCCCCTCTAGTCACCTACCTTTTCCACTATCTCCCTCCCATACCCAACCCCAAACCCATACCAACCCAACCCCAAACCCATACAACCCACCTCCAAACCCATACCAACCCAACCCAAACCCAAACCCACACAAACCCCAATAAACCCAAACAAACAAAAAACAAAACACAAACACTACGGACCGGTGCCGGTCCCAAACAACCGACCACGGCCCTCTTCCCACCGACGTCGGTCAACTACCGACCGTGCCGACAACCACACAGTAACCCACCCCTAAAATTTTGTGACCGATGCGTTGCGCTTAGCGACCGACATCGATCATCGCATTTCCCGGAGCCGAACCCCCGCGTGGCCCCCCACCCACATTTTTGCATTTTTCTACTTATCTACCCACCCAAACACCCTAAAAACCTACCCACCTAGCCACCTTGCCCTATTTTACCCATCTATCCTCTTCATTTTTCAAATTACGTCCATTTACTCATTATTTCCTAAAACATGTAAATTCCTACCCAAACCCCCAATTTAGCTTAATACCATTCAAATGCACAAAATAAAGAGTTCCGAACCTACCCGAATGACGACACGTCATCGTGGTGGGATGGGTGGTGGTGGTCCAGCTGGTCCAGCCCCTCCTGCTCCTCCTTCCTGTGCCATAGCTCCACTTCGATCTGATCTCGGGTCCCCGCCAATCAACCTGCCTCCTCCTCCTCACTCGGGCCGTAAACAACTCACTCCTCCAAAGAATATAGCTCCACCTCACTCAATAAAACCTCCAATCTCAACTCTCCACGTCAGACAAATCAATTTGGTTTTCAAATAACAAAAGTGACAATGACCGGCCGTATTTTTGTTTTTATAGGTTTTTACCATTGAACCGACATCGGTCAGATCGTGCCCTAAGGAACCGACATCGGTTACATAACCGGTACCGGTCATCACTAACCGATATCAGTTTTGTCTTTATTCACCCAACTTTCTGCCCCTATTTACTAATCGCCCTTTCTCCCAACATCGCCTATATCCACCTTTGTTGAACACCATTTGTTCATCTATCCGGCCCGACCCAAGGCCTCACCCTACCCATTTGGCCCGACCCAAGGCCTCACCCTACTCATCCGGCCCGACCCAAGGCCTCAACCAACTAATTCGGCCCGACCCAAGGCCGCCACCTTACCCATCCGGCCCGACCCAAGGCCTCACCCTACCCATCCGGCCCGACCCAAGGCCTCAACCTACCTATCCGGCCCGACCCAAGGCCTCAACCTACCTATTTGGCCCGACCCAAGGCCTCGCTCTACCCATTTGGCCCGACCCAAGGCCTCAACCTACCTATTTGGCCCGACCCAAGGCCTCGCTCTACCCATTTGGCCCGACCCAAGGCCTCAACCTACCCATTTGGCCCGACCCAAGGCCTCAACCTACCCATTTGGCCCGACCCAAGGCCTCACCCTAACCATCCGGCCCGACCCAAGGCCGTAACCCAACAACTTGGCCCGACCCACGGCCGTATCACTTCAATACCATACCCACAATCAACATTTTATTTTATCCATCCATCATGTACCTTTTGTTCAATCGAGCTCACCTGTTCGTGTTTTAGCATGATTAGGGTCCTTGACTTGATCTGTCGACCAACTTTGCCTAGACCTAGACCGAGACGTTTATCTCAACCAAACCAACCATTCGCACTTGCCGAACATGCTTAAATGTTCCTGTACCTTACCTATTATATACCCCGGAGCTACTTCCTATGCCTTGATACCAGGATTATATCACCCTTGTTTGGATAAACTATCGACCTTTGCCTATACATTGCTTTGGTTTGCTAGTCGATCATGTACCCTAGTCATACTATTACATTTCAACATGCGTCTGCTTCCTTGGACCTACCCCACCACCTTACCATCCCCTCTACAACATTTACCCTTTATCAACCCTATCCCTGATTTCACATTCTCTCAATCTGTGATAGATTTGAGGGGGATTACCTATACCCTTAACAATGGAAACCACTTCATATTATTGTCCGTGCAGCTTTACAAAACAAGCTACATGACAATAAGGGGCTAATGTAGACACCAAATTTGTGTCTTACGACCCCTTGTGACCCGCATCTCATCTCGCAATATAACCTCATCACCTAAACCTTACACAATTATTTATTAATTACCTTGTAATGGATAAATCCACATCACCTTACCTGCCACCTCATTTTGCCACTTCATCATGACCTAGCCCTAACCCTAAACTAACCTAATTAAGACCCATAACTTGGTCCACACCTACACCCATAACTAATGACCCTTTCGCACTCCAAAACCGACCTTCTAGTCATTTGACCAAGCCCGCAACTGATCTCTCGGGAGAAAAGCAGGGAAGGTGGGCTATTTTACTAAAAATAGCCTACTTTTTCCTTACCGATGCCGGTTCCTACTCGACCGCCGTCGGTTACGTAACCGCCATCGGCTCCCTGTAAATGGGCTCCCCGAACCAAAATCAAGGTGGAAGGATTTTGAATCAAGAGAAATCATTGGGAGCGATCAACAGAGTCCAGATCTTCACTTGACCGAGCAGAGACAAGTGAAGAAACCAGAAGCGTTTGCAGCAAAGGAGATCAACTTGCATCTTCGTCAAAACCAGTAAGTCACATCTTGCATGTCTTCTGTTATAACATTTCTTATGCCTTTTGAATCACAGTCCTCATAAATCCATTTCTGAATCCACTACCCAGCGTGCCATTTCATCTAACCATCATTCATCTACCTCTCATCACCTCATTTCCTAATATCACCCATTTACAGCCTTACAAATAACACAGCTACCAAACAACACAAACACCCCACAAAACAACCAACCTTCAGATCCTAGACTCTACCGATATCGGTCATCAGTAACCGCCATCGGTTATCGTTAAGAATCGCATCGGTTATACTGACTATAACCAATAACCACCTTTCCCTACCCAGTTCACAAAGCAATTTAATTGATATCTTACAGTCTTTTGTGTTAATTCATATTAGCGAGGGGAACTCACCACCTTCGAAAGGAAGTTTTATATTTCCCGGCCCCAAGGCGCTTTCTCATTTATTGTCTAATTAAAATCTTGTGGTCTTGTGTTCTTATTTGCAGTAGTCCTTCCAAGACAAAAAGGAGTTCCCTCGTAGTCACCCGATCTTTCTCTACGACGCGCACATCATCTCGACATTCTACGGTGTATTCCTCCTAGCCCCAACCCTTATCTGCTTCTAAAAGGAACGAAACATTCCGAGTGAAACACTTAGGTCGTGAAATGGTATGCGAATGGGTATATTTAATTGATTATTTGTGTGGGAATGGGGTGTGCGTATTTTTGGTGTCTACATATGGGTAGCTTTGTGGACCTTAAAATATATTTGGAATTTCCTTACAAATGATAATGGCCGGTAATCCATTATTCCAATTTGTTTGCCACCGTTGAACCACATATTTGCAGTTCCACCCGAAATGCCTAAAAGGAAAAGGGAATATTGAGTAATTTTAAAATATCACCATGAAAAATTATTTTCTAATCAAATAAATCTAGACAAGTGGGCGTAGGGAGGAAATATTTTCTCAGTAACACTACATTTTTAACCATTGAATGGAGGAATCGGAAGCTAAACAGAAGATATCCAAATAATGTATGGCATTGTGGATATTGGTCTCTTCCTCAATGAGAGTAAGGAAATAATCATAAGTGAAGTGACCATAGATCAATTGAGATATGTTTTGCAGAAGGCAACGTAATCCCCCGACGAACCCTTCGATTCGGCTTGGGCTAGAAGATACCCAAAACCTTCGGCAGCTAACACATAAAGCGTAGGTGCTAATGGGAACCCTTTGTGAATAGAGTGGAATAAGCTGAAAAGGATTAGAGCTATGGCCATTAATGGTGATTTGGGAAGAGGCATTGGAAAAAAGCATGCAAATAGATTGAATGAAGATGGGGCCAAATCCAAGGGCTTGAAGCATGGCAAGAATAAATGGCCATTCAATCCTGTCATAGGATTTTTCAAAGTCAATTTTAATGAACATAATAGATTGATTGGATCTGTGAGCCCATTCCATTCCTTCCCAAATAAAAATGATGTTGTCAAGGATGTAATGCCCCTGAATGAAACTAGTTTGCTTTGGATGGATGACAATGAGAAGGATATGACGTAACCGAATAGCTAGAGCCTTGGCAATTATCTTGTATGAGACATTAAGCAAGGTAATAGGCCACCAACTAGTAATTTTCTTGGGATCTCCTAGTTTGGGGATGAATTTGATGTTCCATTTGTTGATTTGTGTACCCAGATACTAGATCTCGAAAGCCTTCAAAATAAATCATGAAGGTATGGGTCAACAATATCCGAAAGCAACTTATAAAACTTGCATGGGAAACCATCACAACCAAGGGCATTTTCATTAGCCATATGCATGGCTACTTCATGAAGGTCATCAATGGTGAGAATTCAATCACAAGCCACCTTGTAAGAAGGGGATAATTTGCATGGCACAATTTCCATACATTGGTCAAGAGTTTTTTTATCACTATTCGTATGGAGCTTGAGCTTGAAAACACCAAATTATAGTGTTTGACAAAATCTGAAGCATGAGTCGGTTATCAATAACCTGATTTTCACCTCAAGGATGACCTGAATTTACTAAGAGGGATTTTTGGCTTTAAGGGAGAGAAAAAATATTTGGAAACCCGGTTCCCAACTTTAAGCCAATGCATGCAGTACGCACGAATTTTGGCTCCCTGAGCATTGTAATTATCCACAGCTTTGAATTTTATGGTGAAGCTCGCCACTTGATATTGCAAAGCTTCTAAGAAAGGATTTCCTTAGAGTGCCACCACCACTTGGCTAAGAGTAGAGGTGGTAGTGAAGTATGAGCGGTGCCATATTTTAGCCAACTATTGGCCATATATTCTGAGAAATCGATCATCGACTCATGACATCCTCCCACTATTATGCCTAGCTGGCATGCATAGGTGGATGAAATTGTTGACTATGATTTGGATGAGGGGATATTTTCCACACCCTCTTGATGTGGTTGAGATTGGGCTCATGTTCCATCAAGGAAATATTGAGAAAAAATTGGCCTTTATTACAAAAAGGGCACCTATCATGCCAAGTGATACGAAATCAAATGGGGGAATGGTCTGAAAGGAAAAATTTAGGCATGGCCTCCATAGGTAAGGAATAAATTTTTGCCCATGCATAGGTGGATGAAATTGTTGACTATGATTTGGATGAGGGGATATTTTCCACACCCTCTTGATGTGGTTGAGATTGGAACCAAGTTCCATCAAGGAAATATTGAGAAAAAATTGGCCTTTATTACAAAAAGGGCGCTATTATGCCAAGTGATAAGAAATTGAATTAGGGAATAGTTCGAAAGGAAAAGTCGGGCATGACCTCCACGGGTAAGGAATAAAAATTTTTAACTCAAAGAAATATTGATTTAATAATACATCTCTGTCGAGCCATTTGAGAAACTAATCCAATCCACCTCGGGGTTCGACCAAGTGAACTACGCTTCGAGAGATGAGAGTGTGAGAGGAATTAGGGTCATAAAAATTGAACTTATTACACATGAAAATCCATGCCTCTCTTTCATCATCTTTCCATCATATTAGAAATGACCTGCACTTATTGGTGGGTAGCTCAACCATATTAAATTCACCACTTATAACCCAATACACATAGTGAATTGTGCAAGCTATCCACCACCAAATATCAACCCTTTCACCCACATCATTAGAGCCATCAATATTAAATATGGAACGATTGGTGGGGTAGATACCATGATCCATCAAAAAGGGTCGTCATTTGGGAGAAAAAAGGGAAATAAAACCCCCACACCCCCTCATGATTACTACAGAATGCCAAGATAGTAGGCGAGATGGATTTACAAACCAACTCTAATCAAAACATGTAACTTTCACTTCTGCTAAAACAACACATCTAAATTGGAAAATTTTGTCGAGTAGCAGCACAAAATATACTTCCAATTGGAGTATGTGAGACCCGCACATTCCAATATAGGAAATTCATGGAAAATGGTGATCAAGGACCATGTCATCCGTATCCAAGCCATCTAAAGTATTGAATTGGTTCTACAGAACCGAGCATTGTCATGCTTTAGCAAATCTTGCAGTTGAATTTTTTTCACCTGAATATTCATTGTTGTACTCCTCGGTAGAGTCCACACTAAACACCGAGCTATGATCCTGGGAGTGGCGAGAAGGACTTTGGGCCCTTTTAGATGGGCCTAAGGAAATCATTAGTTAAAATAAGTGGTGATTGCGGAGAATGGAAACATTACAAACGGGATTTAACTTTTCCATCGTAACTAAGGCCACCTTGGGCATGCTGGAGAATTTAGGCAACTGGTTTAGCAAGTCAGCAATGGTAGTTTGTTCCTTAATTCATGGGCTATGGGGTTGTTCCTTATAAGTTGTCTCACATTGAACATTTGAACTAGAGGCCTTAGAGTATGCTTTGGTTATTCTTGTTTTTACTCCCACCATCTATTTTCCAGCCCTCCTCTTGAGGTGGTTTGGCCACTTCTAGAGCCACCTTGGTTGTTGGGTGATTATGAGGGACATAAAGAGGGTAATCCTTGATTGTGTGATCGGAAGGCCGGGCACCAAAAACAAGTGTTATGAATATTGATATATAAGATACGTTGGGAATAACAAATGTTTCCCATCTGAATCTCCACAAAATATTTCAATTCTTGGGAGAGTTCCACTTTGACACAAACACGCTTCTATGGACAGGGGTTATACAAATGTTGAGGTTCTCAGTGCAAACCACTTGCCCAATAGAAGACGTTATTTGACATAGAAAATGAAAGCAAGGTAGCGGAAGGCCAAGAAATTCCACCCAAACTGGCACTTTAAGTGCATCATAATCATAAACCTCAAATTCTTTGGTCCATGGAGAAATGACCAAGGATTCATGAACATACCGAGTGGTTGAACAGTTCAAAATGGTTGGGACATTGGATGGGTCACAAAAGAAAAAAAAAAAAAATCCTTTGGTCATGTTTAGTGCGCCCTCGAGCCGGATGCCATGGGTGCCCCATGCTGAGTTAAGCCAAGATTTGAGCATGCTTTCAAAGGGGATGCAACCCACAAAATACCCAATGAGACAGAACTATCCTAACCATTAGCATGTAGAATTAAACTTAGGAATAGGAAAAACAACATTGGGGGAAGATTCATTACCTCGTGGAGAACCTTTGGGAAAAACTTCTAAGGACGTTTCAGTGGAAGTTCCATTGTTCAAAGCTCCACTATCTCTAGCCATGATTTCAACAACCGGGCTTGAAATGGAAGTTTTCATTATATAGAGGTGAAATAAATCGGAAAAAATTCTCTCTATGTATTGGTTGATGCTCAATCAATGGAAACGATCGACGGAGAGAATGCCCCTCTCTATGTATTGGTGGATAAAATAAGGTTGATCCCCCTTTCTTTTCAAGTTTCAACGGATGGTTTTGTAGTTTGTTTGTTTCCTTCTTACCGTAGTTAGTAGAGGGTCCACGAAGGGTTAGTATGCATTTTATAAAAATCTCTAACATTCCAATAAAAGATAACTACTATCTTAGAAGAAATATTTTTCCTCACAACTCAAGCTTTTTTAGAAAGTTTTTTTTTTTTTACTTTTATGACACTCTAGGCTAGTCCAATCCTCTAATGTTGTGGAGAGCACAAATACGACACTGGGCTAGTCCGATTTGCAGCAGATGGAAGTTGTCTCAAGAAAATGAGTCCTTCTATGAATGAAATGTTTTCTACGGAGAAATGCAGAACAAGGCAAAAATCTCAAGCTCGGTGTACGCATGTTTTTTATGTTTTCATCAAATGATATGATTCTTTAGATTTTTGACTAACGTAAAACTCTTTATTTTCAATCAAGTAAATGGCCGTCATCGATAAGAACTCGTAATTTTTCATCAAGATAACAATACTGCTTACAATCAAATGAGGTGTTTTCTTACTCAGGACATTTTCTACAGATCCGTGACAAAAGATTTGCTTGAGATGGGCTTCACATGATTGCTACATAACTGAATAAATCCAATTCTCACAATTAGATAATTGAGTTATGAACGTTTTCACAATGGAGACCCAATTGCGGTAAGTATATGCATATTCCTTTACGGTCTATTGAATTTATCTCTGCACCGCTCATGTATGGTGTTTTCTATCGAAGATCCAATTATGACTGTAGATACTGAAAGATCTAAATATGCATTGTAAAATGGTTAAGAAACCCTAAAAACCTGAACTCCAGAAATATGATGAAAACATTCACACAATCTATTTAGGTTTATTGTCAATGAAAAGCGGATGAATTTGACATGCCCTATATATTAAAGTGGAAAATGGAAGAATTGGAGATTCTAGGAATTCATCAGTTGATCCATTCGATCTGTGGTATGAGGAATGAGCTTATGAAGTTATTTTAATTTTATGGAGTTATTTTAATTTTGTGGAAATATGTTTAAAGGTAGCACAAAATTGACTCAAACTTTGTTTATGTGCACTAGCTCCAAACACCAAAACTCAAAGTCGGTCATAGTGATGGCACTCACCCTATGTAGTGCCCACTTCCCTTTGACACCTTTTGATACTGATCATGACACTATTGACTATACCATGGACATTGTTATAGTTTTGATTTAGTATGATGATTAGATGTTAGAGCATGGATTATTGTTGACTCTGATTCATATATGATGCATGATGATTATTAGAGATATTTTATATATTGATGTTGATATATTATCTGACATGGTTACATTATAGATGTTTTTAGACATGTGATATTTGGATATTTTGAGTAGACCTAGAAAATGAAAATTGAATTAAAATTGATGATGATATAGTTGTTGATGAAATTTTAAGTGACACTATTGATTGGCTTGATGATTGTTGTGATTCACATATATATTGATGACTTTGGAAGTATATTATATTCATTTGGATATTTTGATGCGGCCATGAGGCCAAAGGAGGTATTTTTGTTTTGGATTAGAGACCAACCACTTTGGAATTCTAGATGAATTCAACAAGGTCACCATGGCAACTTTATTTGTTTTTGTGTGTTTGATTATTGTTAGGGATTCCCATGGGGGTCACCTTCAAATGTGACCAAGGGGTTTTATGTTTCTTTTATTTATTTTCCTTGGTTTAATGTTGCATGTGTTTATTTTGTGGTGCTTTGACCCCTTTCCTTATTTATTAAATTGTGTGTTAATTAATGTGAGTAATCATATTGTTAAAAATTATTAGAGAGCTCTTGCCTAAAATTATTAGAGTTGTTGGCCTAAAATTAAAGTGTTGTAAGAAATGTGTAATTGATGTGTAAGAGATGTGTAAGTTGATGTTGAATGTTTGTATGTTTGTTCTTGTGTGTGGGATGTTGGGCGGATGGCCTAGGAATGGAATAGGAGAAGGCTATGGGGTTTAGTTTTGGGGAGGAATAAGTGTTTTTTGGGAGATATAAATGTGGAGGAGTTGGGATTCGGGTTCCACCTTATAAAGAAATAGCTTGCATTTATTTACTCGTTATGGGGTGCCATAAGAGGTTGGGGAGGCATAAG
The DNA here is from genome assembly GCA_018340775.1 of Taxus wallichiana var. yunnanensis. Taxonomy (NCBI): domain Eukaryota; kingdom Viridiplantae; phylum Streptophyta; class Pinopsida; order Cupressales; family Taxaceae; genus Taxus; species Taxus wallichiana. The sequence goes on along the minus strand of JADAXU010000056.1, from coordinate 1,113,874 downwards.
AAAATGTGAGGAATAAGGGGTACTTGGGGGAGGCATAAGGGCATGTCATGGATTTGAAATGTTATATTTTGGTGGTTTGTTCTCAGGTGGTGATACTTATTTCCCCTTTGGGAGGCATAAGTAGCATCCCCCATAGTTTCTTGCTCCTTTGGCTTACATGAAGAAGCCTGAGTTTTGTTTTCTGTCTTTCAGGTGGTTGTAAAACTGTTGTTTTGTTTTGGACTATGTTTTAATATGAAATGTGCATGTTGAAAGATTTCCTTTGTGTTGTGGAAGCTTGTTGTTGCCATGTGTTGAAACACATTTCTTATTGCATTGTGGTTGGGGCTGGGGGGCCAATGAAAAATGATGGCTTCTCCTTTCATTGGATGTCTTGGTTGGGTGGAGAGCGTTGCCTTTCCCCTGCTTTTGTTGTGATCAAAATTGAAAAAAATGGAGAATCTTCATGTTGTTGTTCTAGAGAAAAGGAAAAAGACAGTTTTGACAGTCCTTGTTGGGATCATTATTTATTGTAACCCTTTCCCACTTCGAAGTGGATGACCTTGTAGATTTTTTGTGATGGAAAGATGTTTTGTATTGGTTATGAAAGTTGTAATTCGAAATGTGAAAGAGATGTACTTTGTTTTCTATTTTTGGATGAAAGAAAAGAAAGATTTATATCTTGTAAGTTGTATTTGATCAATGGAAAAGAAATTTGTAAAAGAATCATACAAGTCAATAGAAGTTATTTAGTTTTGTTAAGATGATATTGTCTTCATTGGAAATCTGGGTTTGCAATGTATTTGAAATCTCTGTTTGGAAAATTGAAAAGGGAATACGTATGAAGAGAATATATTACTCTTTTCCTTTGGAATGCATGATTTGAAGGAAACAGAATATTGTAGTGATTGGATTAGAATGAATTCATAAATTTATGTTGGTAAATGTAAATGGATCAAATCAAAATTGAAGTTGTAGAACTCTGTTAGAGAATTTTTCAAACTGGAAAATATTTTATTCAAAATGCACAAAATCGACCCTACAACAATGAACAATAAAATGAAACATTGAATTGAACTTAATATGATTAAGGTACCCCAAACAAACTAAACCACTTAAGAAATGGTTAAGGATCCTTTCAAATCGAACAAAGGCAAAACTACAGTTGTTTCGCTGTCAAAATTGAGAAATTTCAATTGATCTTCAATCAAAAAAATTATACATGGAAATCTATCCGAAATTCCTCTAAGAGAAACCCTCTATGTCTATTTTGCATTTTGAGAAAGGAGGAAGCCGAATTGAAAAAAAAATTATAAGTCGAATGTCACTAGTTTTCATTTTATAATCCTGCAGAGATTTTTCTCAAAATTGACCCTTAAAACTTTATCCAAATTAAATTATTAAGGTTTTTGTGCAAAGAGGACATCAAGATATTTCCGAAAAGTCCTCATTTGCTAAAAACAGAGCTCCCTATCAAAAGTTATGGCCTTCTGAAGTTCTTGCGCACCCATCTTGCGCTCCTGAGCCTCTTGCGTGTCCGTCTTGTGTGACCAGAGCTTCTTGTGCACATGTCTTGTGTGCCCATGAGAAAATGAGTCTCTTCTCGCACCCGTCTTACATGCTTGGGAGAGAATGAGTCTCTTCCACACCCATCTTGCACGCCGGGAGAAAAAGGAGTCTCTTTCGCACCTGCTCTTGTGTGCCTGGGAGAAAAGAGTTTCTCCCATGCCTCTCTTCCATCCCTAGAAGAAAATTTATTTCCACACCTCTCTTCCGTGCCTAGGGAAATTTCTTCTGCACGCACCCCGTAAGAAGATAATATATCTACGCTAAGGATGAATTTCTCTCTCTTGGTGTTTTGTAGGATGTTTTGATAACTGTTGTAATGGAACTCCACTTCAGTTAGAGCTTACACTCATCACTTGTGCAATGGAGGTCTGGATCAATATTTTCAGCTTGGGCATGTTTATGCAACCTGGTGAGAGATGAAAGGTGTCCCTTTTGGTCAAACAAATTTTGTTAGCTTTTTCAGTATTTAGTTGAACCTCTTTCAGAAATCTTGTGCTTCAGCTAGTTAGTCTAGATTACCAAAGTAATAAGTTCACCTTTGTGAGAAGAATGCTCAAACCAAACATGAATCTTGTAGATTTTTAAGGAAGGTCTTGAAAAAAAACATTTTTGGTAAATGCATAACCTTAAGGGATTGTAAACCATGGAGTGTATCCAATTGTGACTGTATATTGTGGTTGAGTTGTTTCGTGGTGCCTTGTCAAAGAGTAAAGTGAATCTGTCCTTGATGGGTGTTAGTTGTTTCGTGTTGGCCATAAGGTCATCATTGAGTCAAGCTATTTGAAGGGTTAGCCGTAACCTTTGTGACCACCTGTTGCATCATTTTGTACATCAAACAAGTCAAAAAAAATTATCCTGTACTTTTTATGTTGGTCTTTGTGTCGTGAATTAGTGGGTGTTACACCCTAGATCTATTTATTCCTATATAGGCGTTGAAACGCCACCAATGTGGGATAAAAGTATGTGTAATATGTACATTGTTGATTAAATAATCAATCTTGGCCTTTAATCATTCAGTTCACATGTCGTTGTTTAGTGCCCATTGTGCATATTGTGATTAAATTCAACTCTAAGAAATATTATAATAGCTTTCAAAATTTAATATAAAATAAAATCATACAGTTATAAAAACATGTTTTCATAAACAAAATAAATTTAAACTTATATATATATATATATATATATATATATAATAAAACTAAAATTATACTTTTCAAAAGAATACAAATTTATGAGATCGTATGTGAAATTAATAACAACATTCTTATAAAAATATTTTTTTATAAAATTTTATATAAGAAACGATTTTATAACTTTATAAAATAGTTTGAAACCACCAAATTTATACACACTGTCACATTGTTTTGATGTGTGTGTTCTTCATAGCTTGGAATCTCCACAACACAACATATATGAAGCTTCTCCATACTGTATATGTCTGTAATGTGGATTATCTCTACATGTAAATTTTTACAGAGCTAATAAAACAAACCAAAAAAATAAGGTTTTACAAAGCAGATAAAATAATTGGATAGAAAAGGGAAAGCAAAATAAGCTCTATATGAATGCAATGAAAAATTTTAATGATTTTTCGTTGTTGTTTGAGATTCAACAAATTTTGATTTTAATGCTTGCAGTTCAATGAATGTGGCTATCTAAAACTTTGTAGGTAACAAGAGCAACATAAAGGGTGCTGGATTATTTGTTGGCCCCCACTTTTTGCCTAACGACCACTAACCTTTTGCATCTTAGCAACTGAGAACCCTTTTGTTACTAGTGTAATCTAGAAATATTTCAAAAATTCCTCAAAATTGATTTAAAATTCAAATATTCAATTTTAGCTTGCGATTTTCAATGATTTTCTACAATTTTATTTGAATTCGATGCATATCAAATTTGTAGGCCGAAAATCAGTGATTCATGTGACTTGTCTTGAAAGTATTTAAGGTGGAAAAGGATTTTTGGTGGATTGAACTTCGACGTTCGACCCTTATTTTGTTGAATGTGGAGAGAGATCTAATACCTAGGGTGAAGCTTTTGGAAAATTTGTGTAGGGATAAAGATCCTCTTAATAAATTGGTTTGGTGCTTTCCATGGGCACTAGGATATTATAATTTGTTAAGAACCTGGAAGGGCATGTTGAATATTTGAAATATTTTTCACTAAAGAGGATCGTGTGACCATATCAATGTCTTATCCTCAAATCCTAAGCTTGAGCGTTGAAAAAACACTCAAACCTAGAATTCAATATCTTAAACAATCTAACTTGAAAAAGTAGCATATTGCAAATATTTTGATTAGATACCCCACTTTTATTGGTGCGTATTTCAATAAAAATTTCTCCTAAAAATCAGATTTGTTACAGGAGATAGGCTTTGAACCTTTTTCTCATCCTCTGGCACATGCCTTGAGTACTGTTATCCGAATTAGTTATAAAACCTTCAATTGACCATTGCTCTCTATTTGAGCTATGGCTTGTCTTATAATGATATTTACAGAATGGGCACAAAACAACCACATGTACTTAGATTATGAACTGAATGCTTGAGCCCCGATTGATTATTTAATCAACAATATGCATATTACCTCAAATTTTCTAGTCTTTTTTCCTACATTTCTATGTTATAGTCTTAAAGAAAGGATAAGACCTCGACACAGGGTAATGGAGGAGTTGGTATCTAAGGGCTTGACTAGGGAAGATTATTCAAGTATTATTTTTATTTGTCACAAAATAACATTTTATAGACAGATCCATAAGTTGAGCGTATAATGGAAATTTGTACCCAATGTTGTCAATACGAGAACTAAGCATATGACGCAATGAAGCCACATGTTTTGAATGAGGTTTTCAGTTGATCTATTGTTTTGTTTAAATGATTTGTTTTGTAGGTGCTTTTTTGCCAGATTGTAGAGAGTTCTTCTATTTTGTAATCAAGAGGATTTTGGTCGATGATGAAAATGGAACAATTTTAACTACATTATTGTTTTCAATATTTTATGTAAATATGAAATTTTCCATGTATGACCTGGATCCCTTTCTCTTAGGCTTTGAAAATATTTCCCACTTTTTAGGAATTCATTATGATTCGTAAGGAAAATTCTCCTTTCTCTAGGTTGTAATCGACATTAACACCTTATAAAAAAATTTAAAATTAGTGTGTGGATTCAAGGACCTATTTCAATCAATCCCTCTTTGTGAAATGTCATGAAATGAACACTTTATGTAGTTCACAAACAACTCCAATGTATACAAGTGCCTCAACGTATTGTATATCTCTGCATAATTTTCCTAAATGTAATAATGAACTCATGTCTTTATAAGAATTCTTGATTTCAAATTAGAATCATATTGTTGTCAAATCTGACATGCAACAAGAGAGAAATAATGGTAAAGGAGGAACACAAATCCATAGGATATAAAACATTTTACATACATATCTACATAAGCACATACAAATACATTTTCCAAAACCCATCTACTCTTTATTACTCATTAACATATGAAAAAACATTATCTTCGGCAGATTTACCATATAATGACCTTGTTTAATTTATCATTATAAAAATTTAACGTGTCCTCGTTAAACCCATCCCAACACAAACGATATAATGTTCCACTTTCATTTCAAAATGGGAGCATTGAATATTCAATATACATTAACACTAATATATGACTCCTTTTCCCAATCTCGCATGCATATGTTCTCACGGTGAGGCAAATCCAAATTGAGAATTTTTTCCATTGAATTCTGGAGTTTCAATGACAAGTGTAGGATAAATACAATACTTTAAATGACTAGTAGAATGGAAAGGCCATTGAAAAGGAAAATGAAGAGGTCATTATCAAATGACAGGCTCTCTAACCTACCAGATAATCTTCTTTCTCATGAAATATGTGCAAAGATTTATTTCAGAAATGTTGTATGTAATTGCCAAAATTTTAAAAAACAACAGGCATACGAGATACAATTCATAATTGATAATGCCTTGAACCAAAATAAGTCTCGAGAATTAAGTTCTTTGGAAACTAATACATTTTAGAGAGAACGCTCAAGGTTGGGTTCAACGTGCAGCTCCAAAACGTGTGAAACGAATCACTCTTGAATTCTATGAAGTTTGGAGACTCTTTTTTAGTGTCACTACCTCAAGGCTTTGAAAATGAAATGTTGAATACCCACTAATTTTGGAGGTTTCCAATATCTCGAAAGCATGCTACTCGGGTATGATATTCGTGTTCAATGATGCAATATTTCAACAGCTTTATGGACTTGTACCCTAATCTTCGTAGTTTGGGTAATCGTGCTTGTAGTAGTAAGCTAGGAAATTTGAAAATAAGGGCTCCCAAGTGTTGGAGAAATGTAATCTCAACCCCCCACATTCAATATTGACAACCGATGCCTTGAAGATCTGTGACAAAGTAGATTTAGACAAATGGAAAAGATATGCATTGAATGGAATGTGCAGATTTGATTATGACATTCTCCCTAAATCTGGAAATGAATTTATGTTTTGTGCAGTGTGTATCGACTTCTCGACGTGCACAAGATTTAGGAAGTAATTTTTGATTTTATGTATTATTTTTGTGTTGCATTTTGAATGTAATAGAGAAGAAAAATAGAGAAGTGTGGGAAGAAGAAGAAGAATCTAACAGAGCGTTGAAGCTCTGCAAAAATATTTATAGAAATCTAAATATATGCTGATTTTAATTGTTGTTTTGAGCTATGCATTTTGTGTTTTGTGTCCTCCATTGATGTGCATGTATTTTTCCATTTTTATTGTTTCACATTACATTTTCATTTTGTTCATATTTCCGGTGTGCATCTCTCTTCCCCGCCTCTTGCCTTCATCTGTATCGAGCAAGTACTTTTAATCATCAAGTTAAAGTTATTGCAAGTGTTTCCAAATATCTCAGAGAGCTCATTGACAACCATTAATGGCATCCACATCTGGAGCACCTTTGTCTAGTCTGCAGACTCCCAATTTAATGGAAAAATTATGAATATTGGTCCTTGACCATGAAAGCTCTTTTTAGATCCCAAGATGTTTGGGATATTATTGAAAATGGGTATACGTAACCCCGATTTGGTAGCATTCAACACATCGACATAAGAAGAAAAGGATCTTTTGAAAGAACAAAGGAAGAAGGATGGAAAATCCCTCTTTTACATTCATCAAGATATGCATGAGAGTATTCTTCCTAGAGTTGCAGAGAAAACCAAGCAAAGGATGCATGGGAAACTCTCCAAGTCGCATACCAAGGTAAGGATAAAGTTAAAGTAGCAAAACTCTAGTTGCTTAGAAAATATTTTGAGAATCTAAGTATGAAAGATTCAGATTCAATAGAATAATTTTTACACATGTTGTTGGGCTTGTGAATCAAATAAAATCACATGGGGAAACCATAGAAGATCAAAGGATAGTTGAAAAATCCTTAGATTTCTACCGTTAAGATTTATCCTTTAGTTGAAAAAATCCTAAAAATGGTCTCTATGCATGCCCTTGCCCTCGTTGCATGCAAGCCTACAAACCCTGTAGCTGCTGATCCACGCAAGGATCTCGACTAGTGCTCCTCAGCCAAAAATGGTGATAATGGGGGTTTGAATCTGGCTTCAAGGGATTCTCCCTGGTCATGGATCGACCTCGCCTTTACCAATGTCATGCGACTGTATCGTCTGCCACCGAATGGTTGTGCAAACCCTAGCCATTTTCAAGCACCATCTGGGGGCATTCCTAGGAAAGGCTCTGTTTGTGGTGGGCTGGAACAGGGAGCTCTACCTATTATTCCAATGTTGGATAGAGAGATTAGGCGCAGACCTCTTGAAACCTCCTTCAAAGACGTCTTAAAATGTAAGGAATCCTCCATGAAACCTACAGACATCACCCCGTGTATTACATTTGGGGAAGATGTCATTTCATCTGAGATTTACTACAAAGAGCATGCTCTGATTTGTAGATTCGGGGGTTTGTGGCCCAGCCTTCCTGTTCTTCATGCATGGATCTCTAAGCATTGGACTCCATCTTTAACTAGTAAGATAGACTTATATCTGTGTGCTAAAGGCATTTTCATTATGATTTTCTCTTCAATAGCTGATAAAGACATCATTTCTTCCAAGCTCTGGACCTACGAGTCCAAATATTTGGTCATGAAACCTTAGTTCCCATCCTTTAACACATACATAGAATCATTCTAATGGAAACCTGTTTGGATCAGGCTGCCCCATTTACCTCTCCAATTCTGGGGTCATGACTATCTGATATCCATTGGCAATACCTTGGATACTACACTCTATATAGATTCTCAAACCACTAATTACACCCATACTACCTATGCCTGGATCCTGGTGGAACTTGACACGGATAAAAATCTTCCTATTACCATATACCTTAGAGTGCAAAATAGATCTTAGTCACAAACTCTTGATTATAAAGGTCTACCTTTCCGGTGTAAAAGGTGTTTTGGATTAGGACACACCTCTACTACTTGTGGGATGAAAAAAGTCAACATGAGAAGCGCAACTGGTGGAAAGATACACTCCCGGAACTCCTGATTTTTGTGGCTAAAAAGGATCTTGAATCAAAAGAAAATACCATAGCTGAATCCGATTCAGCCCTGAAAACCCCTCTATCCAAAACTCAGATTATTAGCAACATAAATAATGCACAAGTTGTTGAGGGCAGCAAGGAAAATAATAAATATATCTCTTTAGATGTCAACGAGGCTGCCTCAACTGGAACAAATGTGACTAAGGAAAATACTCCTCCTTGGTCTTCTCCTCCAACCGTGGAGGCTCCTTCAGCCGGGTAACAAACCAAGAAAAAGAAAACAAATTCACACTAAGGGAAAACTCTACGCCTAGATCATCTTCTTTGTTAATGTTCGCCAGTTACATTATAGAATTTTTCATGGCTGGATCACAGAGTGTTTCTTTTCCAATGGTGTTGATGTACCATTGTTGTTTGTTCACTGTACATCAGTTGTCTTTTTTTGATGTGTTGTTGGTTGTGGTTTTTTTCTTTACGGCATGACTTTCTATAGTTGGTCATTATTGTTCTTTCTAGACTCTATAGTGCCATCAATTTTATTTTATTTTTCCATTTTAAAAGTAAGCAAACTAAATATTTCAGATTTAACATGTAATGCATAACTAGATATTGCAGATTTCACACAAAACAACCTTTCAAATGAAAACAAGTAAAAATAAAAGAACTCATGATTTTAATATTGTAATCTTTCCTTTTTCCTTCTTTTAATATTTTTTTTTACAATAGAGAAGAGTTACAAAACAAAAGAGACATGGTATTACAAGACTTCCAAATCACAATATGGTAAGTTTACAAGATGAGGCTATCCAAAATCAGCCATATAAAACATAGTTACAATGAGGTGTAATATTTACAATGATTTTGAGGATAAAAGAAACAAAAGTCACAACTCCAACTAAACTTCATCCTTGAGTCTCCAACCTTGAGTGTTCTTCTAAGAATGCTGAATCAAGAGACATGGCTTGTTTACCACCCAACCAAATAGGCATCATCACATGCCTTTCCATGGTTGGAAGTCATGCTAGCCTCCCCCAAGCCCATGGGAGAGAGGAACTAGCTTCCACAATGTGCACAAGTAAAAAGGGGATAAATACAACAAGAATACATAGAAACATTTCATACACTTAGACAAAATACACATGGTGAAACAACACTATGAGGAGAAACAAGTTCACCCTCACAAAAAGGGGAAGAGAAGAAATAGGATGCCCAAAAACAAAGGTGTCCAACCATAGGATACACCAAATACATATTTTATAACCTCCTTATTTCTCCCAACATTCATCCTCCTTATTTCTCCTTTATGTCAATGAAATCCTTCTTGGGAGGATTTTCAAACCCAATGGGTTTCCTCTCCAAGAATGGGGAAAATTTCAAGCCATATGAACCTTTCTCCCACCTCAAACCATATGAGGGGATGAGAAGGAACTCTCATGGCTTGACCAACAAGTCATGAGGTTTGAGAGGGTAATCCCTCTCTCTTCCCCTACATTCTCCAAAAACCATCAAGCCATATGATGGTGGAGAGTAAAACAAATACAATAAAAACAAAAAAAAAAAAAAAACAACCAAGACTACATTCTTCATACAAGCTTTACAACATAAAATTTCACACACTTTATTTTATTGACAAATGCATAGCTATCAATACAAGCAACAACAAGGAAAGAGGGATTAAGAATCCTACCTCTACAAGCTTCCAATACTCTAAGATTTTCCCACTTTGTCCAAGCAATCCTCAAGCTCCCCAAAATTCTCCAAGTCTAAAAAAAAAAGGAGGAAAAGTCCCCTTCCTTCACCATGAGGAAGAATATCAAGAGGAACCCAAAAGTTTCCTCACCAATAGGAAAGTGACATGTGTCACCCCTCTCCTCCCACAAGTCAAAGATTCCCAAAACCAAATAAGTAAAAGTAAACTCACCTTTTAGCCCTTATCACCCAAAATACTAAAAATGTAAATAAAACAAAGTGGAGCAACTTTTAACAAAACACACTTCCCCATCCACCTTACATGGATGTGACCAAAGGAAGGCAAAATGGGAGGGAAACTCCCTCCAAACCTTGGAAATAAGCCCCCCTACCTATTAGGTAGGGTCCAAGGGCCCATTTTCATGCTAAGTGAACTCCCAAACTAAAAAGGGGTCACTAAAAATGCCTAAAATAGCCTAATTTCGGGTTTGGCACACTTGGGCACAAGGTTAGAGGGTGTGGAGTCCACCCAAGGTTCACATGTGGCCCCAATCCCTTCTACCAACACACATACACTTACCCAAAACCATAACTTAAATTAAAATGAGATCATTAAACCCCTAAACTATTTTGCTTATATAAAAACACCCTAAACATAATTAATTTTACAAGACATAAATACATTACAATTGAGGTTTCACTCATGGTGCCCAATTAATACACCTACTCTAAGGCCTCAAACATTTAGCATGGTTAGGACTCATCCTGTGGGCCACTTGTGCATAATTGTGTAGCTGCCCTAAAACCCACATTCTCCTATAACATGTCACCTGCACACTCATTACACACATTAACCGCATCTATCCAATACAATAAACATCATCTACTCATCACAAAATTAATCAAACCTATAATATTTTAACATCATTATACAATTGATAGTGCAACACATACAATTATACACATAGTTCACCATGAATCATCCACAGATATAATTACAACGACATACACCTATGCTAGCATGAGTTACCATTATTAAATCCAGAAAACTATATCATTGATCAAATCAACTACAAGAAATCAACATCTAACCAATAAGTCTCACTATCATGTAACTTTGTTAGTGTCATCAACATCATAAAGAATATATCAATATACTAATCTAGTCCAATTGGCGCTATGTGCCCAATTACCATAATGTCCATGAGGATAAATAACATAGCATAATGTCCAAACTATATCGTAGTCTCAAATAAAACATGTCTATGCATAAAAGGAACCAATGATAACCTGGAGCTATAAAAATGTGGGCGCTACATCCCCCTCTCCTAAAATTAGACTTCCTCCTAGAAGTCACTGGAAGAGATAGGGATATCTAGCCCTTAGTGGTGTATCATCCTCCCAGGTAGTTGATGTCTCATCATATCTATCCCACTACACTCTAACCTGGTCCAAATCTCAACCCCGAAGGGCCAACCTCCAGTGCTCCAAAGTATGCATACGAGCTCTAGTCTCCACTGTCCTCTATCCTCTACCTATAATGCCGACCAATCCAAAACATGAGAAACATCTGGTACATATCTACGTAGTATAGAAACATGAAATACATCGTGGGCCCATACAATGCGTGGTGGCCAAGCTGAGACGATAGGAAATTGGACCGATGACCTCAAGAATATCAAAAGGCCCCACAAAATGAGGCAATAGCTTAGAACCCTTTCCATAATGGATTGGACTCTTATGCGGATGAACTCTCAAGAAGACTTTGTCACCCACTGAGAAGTGACGATCAATCCTCTTAGTGTCAGCATACGCCTTCTCGCGCGTGCTTCTAGCCTTCTCAAGACGCTATCGAATCGTAACAACCTACTACTCAATCTCAAGGTAGGCTAGCCACGTAATAATCTTGTCATCAAGTTTGTCCCAACTCAAAGGTGTCCTCGCAAGGTCATCCATATAAATCTTGATATCGAGCCATGCTAATGGAGCTATGATAACTATTTTTGTAAGTAAACTCAACTAAATGCAAATAATCTTCCCATTTCTTCTGCTAGTCCATCACATACATCCTCAACATGTCCTCTAGTACCTGATTAACTCTCTCTATCTGTCCATCTGTCTTTGGATGAAATGTTGAGCTAAAATTAATCTGTGTACCCAAGGCATTCTGAAAAGAAGTCCAGAAAATTGAAGTGTAGATGGTATCTCTGTCATTGATGATCGTCTTTGGGATCCCATACAATCTAAAAATGTCCTCCATAAACACTTCGGCAATGGCCTGTGCATTATAGGTGACCTTGGTTGGCAATAAATGTGCAACCTTGGTCAACTTATCCATAGTGACCATAATGGCATCATAATGATAAGAGGACATATGAAGTCCTACTATGAAATCCATGGAGATCACATCCCATTTCCACTCAGGAATATCATGAGGATATAAGAGTCCTGCGGGATGAGAATGCTCTACCTTGACTCTCTGACACTAAAGACAATGTGTTATAAAATCTTCTATGTCCTGACAAAGACCCAGCCAATAATATAACTCCCTTAAATCGGCATGCATCTTCTTCACTTCTTGATGTGTTACGATGGGGCTCGATGAGCCTCAGTAAGGATGAAACTACGTAGATCACCTGCCTTTAGCACATAAATGTGCCTATGGAATCGAAGTAAACCATCTAACTCTAACATGCATCCTAAATATCTGCCCTCAAAAGAACCCTGAGAATCCAACATCTATCTAGCACCCTCATAAAACCTATCCTCATGGAAGATGCTCAAGAATCCTACCTCTCAAATCTGACTGCAGTGTCAAAGAAGCAAGAACATGTCATCACCTACTAAGAGCGTCTGCGATGAAATTTTCCTTTCCTTTGATGTACTGCAAGTCCATGTCATACTCACATAAGAACTCCATCCAACGCCACTAACATGCATTGAGGTTCGGCTGTGAGAAGATATGTTGCAAGCTACGATGATCTGTCCTCAAAATGAAGGGTCTACCCAAAAGGAAATGTCACCAACGCACCAGAGCATGAACCACTACTGCAAGCTCTAAGTCATGAGTAGGATAGTTAAGCTCATAATATTTGAGCTTATGTGACTCAAAGGCAATAACTTGATGCTCCTACATAAGAACTGCTCCCAAACCCTCTAGTGATGCATCGGTGCAAACAACAAAATCCTCTGTCGGGTCTAGAACTGCTAAGATAGGTGCCATGGTTAACCTTTCCTTAAGTAACTAGAAGGCCTGCTCACACTTCTCTAACCAGTTGAACTTCTTCCCTTTCCTCTGAAGGGAAGTAATAGGGTGAGCAATCCTAGAAAAGTCCTACACAAACCTGTGGTAATACCCTACTAAACCCATGAAGCTCCTCACCTCAGTCACTGATGTGGGCGCTGGCCAATCCATGATAGCCTAAATCTTAGAGGGATCTACAGAGATACCCTCTCCTAAAATAATGTGTCCCAAGTACTGAATCTCTGTCTGAAAGAAGCTACACTTTTCCAAGTTCCCAAACAACTTCTACTCTCTCAAAACTGAAGTACCTGTCTCAAATGCTCCTCGTGTTCCTCCTCGAAATGAGAATATATCAAAATATCATCAAGGAACACTATGAAAAAGTGATCTAGGAAGGTCCTGAACACTCCATTCATGAGGCTCATGAAGACAGCGGGGCATTGGTCAAACCAAAGGGGACAACAATGAACTCATAATGCCCATAATGTGTGTGGAAAGTTTTCTTATGAATATCTCGCATCTAATATTCAGAATCGATGGTACACTAACTTGATATTGATTTTGGAGAACATTCTCGCTTCCCGCATTTGATCAAACAAGTCATCAATCCTAGGGAGTGGATAACGGTTCTTTATTGTGTCTTTGTTGAGTGTATGAAGTCTACGTAAATCCCGTGAGAACCATCCTTCTTCAAAAATATGACCGGCGCTCCCCAAGGAGATACACTAGGGTAAATGAGACCCTTCTCTAACAACTCCTCTAACTGAATCTTGAGCTCATGAAGCTCTAAATTCATCATCTAATAGGGTGCCCTAGAAACTAGTGCGGAGCCACGCACTAAACCGATGGTGAAATCCACCTCCCTACTAGGTGGTAAACCTGAAAGCTCACCTGGAAACACATCTGCATACTCCCTCAAAACTATGTGATCATCAAGGGGTGAATTCTCTAGATTACTATCTGAACGATCACTGATGGTGATAGAAAACATCTAAAACCCCTACGCATGCTCCACTTGAGTTGCTTAGCTAAGATCATGTGCAAGGAGATAGGTCTCGCATCCCTGAAATCAAAACTACACTCCCAAGGTCATCCTAACACTCAATGACCTTATTTCTGCAATCCACCTTGGCTCGATGAGCCTCAAGCCAATCCATGCCCAATGTAGACACTAAAATTAGGTCACACTCCCTTCCGTACCTCGACCAATAAGTACCCTTCATCACTTTACCTAGCCATGGCCCCCTTTACCACACTAGTCTTAATTTAATTAATTTAATTTAATTAATTCTTTATCTTCACTATATTTATTATTTAAATATCTTATTTAAATAATATATACACATATATTTCACTTAGACACCTCATCAAGCTAACTCACCCTAAGTTCTATTCTTAGCAAGTTACCATAACTAACTAAGACTTACCCAAACCCTAAAATCAATGCCTACACTCCCTCTAACCACATTCCCGCATGCTCTGAAAGGAGCCGCCAAAGATAATCTACAAGATAATGACATGAAATCCAAGGAAATCAGAAGGATCTCCCTAAGTTTGGAAAACCTAGAAAATCCCACCTTGACCAACGTCGGTTACCCCTAACCGCCACCGGTTAAGCTAGACCGCCATTGGTTACCCCTTTTTAACTCCTAAACTACCTTATTCTCAAGGTTGGAAAACATTGGGAGAAAAAAAAGTTGACGAGAAAGAGTGAGATCTCAAAAAGATAACACATCTTCAGAGAGACAATTCCAGCAAGAACTCACATCCAAAGAAGGAGATTGAACATCTTCTCCTACACAGCCATCTCAGCCACATTTGGATCTACCCAAGAAAAAGAGGAGTGTGCATGCAGCCCATGTAGAAGCTTTTCTCCAGTTGGTGATCACTTGCAACCTTTAAAACACATCATCGCACTTCCATCTCACACATATATACTTCCGTAACATACATCCAAGTAAGTATAATATCATACTTCCTCTGGTTAATTCATTTCATCATTGTTTTACCACATATTTTCCACCTTTCTCCTCATTAACCATCTCCAACATGTTGTACCTTCATAGACCCATCAAAAACCTCATAAAAACCTACCATTGTCACCTAATATCTCCTCCCAACCAACTAAATCCTTTGTACAATCATAAAGGGGGTCAAAAACCCCGTTCTATGACATTCCCAGATTTCACAAGAATCGGCGCCGCTTATACCTAACAACAATCGATCACCCCTAACCGATGTTGGTCTTCGTGTTTTCCCACAACCTTAAACAAAGACCTATCCACCCCATTTTATCTCACCCTCACTCACCCGTGACCTACCCAACACCTTCATCGGACCTATAGAACTCAAAACCAACCCTTTGACCTGTAGACTCTATTCTAGCCTAGCCTATTAGATTAGATATGTTTCTTATTGTGTTTTAAGTGAGATACCTAAATAATTTTAAAATAACAATAGGATTTACTTTGTTTTCAGCATAAATTTGTTTAAAATAGTGGATTGACAACCATCTAGGAAGTACCATACTTCCTGGATCTAGCTAACGCTAGGCAGTTCACTGCCCATATTGTTTAATGCTTTTGGTGGTCTTGTTTTCATTACAGGTAGTTCCTCCTAGCCAAAAGGAAGCTCTCACGGTTAGCTATGGATTCGAAGTCACATGCGCACAACAACCCATCAACCGACATTTGAACAGGTATTCCTCCTATGCCCGTTACCCTATCTATTTCATCAACCATTCAAAGGAACAATCTAAGAAAAAGGTGAAACATTTTGGCATGCCCGGTGGGACCCATCCAGGGTTCCTTGCATTTCATTCATTCCTAGGAAAAAATTGTGTGTTTGTTTCCCTTCTAAAAGTGTACACACTAATTTTATTCCTTGGTAATCCATTCCTTCTTTCTATTTGCTCTAAAGGAAACTTTTCTTTTGGTGTATTTAAAAGGAATCATCTCTTCATGTTTTCTCGCATTTTAGGAAAGAGCATCCCTCTTCCTATTCATCTATTTTTTTCATTGAATATCATACTTTCGATCTGGGTTTAAAATAAGTGCATTTCATTCGATTTTCTACATTAGCTAACATTAATTGAGGGCAACGTATACATTAGATGTTATTACTAGCTGATGGTTGACAAATGAATCGTAGAAAAGCACTTCTATCTTTTTCTCTTTCTCTGAGTCTTACCAAACCGCACAAAAATTCAAATACATACATTCGTAAAAAGATCTTACCTAGAAGAAGTTTTAGGTGATAACACGATCACGACACGGTGGGTACCCAACTTGCTGCTCTATCGAGTCATACTTCGTGAGCATAGCCCACCCCCACCATAACAAACCCGAAACTTCACCTTTATATCTCCTTCTTTGTAGGAAGCCATCCTCACCAAAAAATCTATTTCACAACTCATGTGTTAGTCCCTAAATAGCATAAGTTGAACAAACGTAATAGAATAGGCACTCTAGGAACGTTCTTTCTTAGTGTTTTGTTTGATTTACTTGTTGAGGTGAGAGCTTTCGATCATTATTTTTTGTCTTTCCTCACACACTCCCATTCATAGTCGGTGTATTCTGACTTCATTTGAGTGTGTCTGGACCACACATTCATTATTCTAAGACTTCTAGGTTTGATTAAACATCAAATTGTAATTCATAAACACCTTTTCTCATCACTATATAAATTTCACAAAGCTGACCATCATCGGTTACCTCTCTCCCACCGATTCACGCTTACGCCACCGACGCTCGGTTCTAGGTTATTTTGCTAACCTATTCAAAAGGAAAGTTCTCACTTCACTTTTCTCCATTTCCCATAGTATCATCACATCACCTTTTGTACCGACATTTTACACATCCCCAGATTTGACATACTCGTCATATTTTTCCTTCTACCTCATTAATTACTCACTATCTATTTCCCATAGTAATCGGTAGTAGTTACCCCCGAATGACGCGATTTTCCAAGCTAGCATCGGTTACCCTATTTCACATCCCACTCACCATTTGTTACCTCATCCATTTTTATCACTAGATTTACTTGTTCTCGCTATTTTCTATATTATTTACAGAGAGCTAACCCCACTCGATCAATATCACACATGGTACTAACTCAAGACAAGCGAATGCCCTCATCTTTCATGTCACCACCAAATTTGCTCCCACCTAGTCCTTCACCACCCTCTATTTTATCACCATCCATGGATCCCATCTAACCTACGAATATCACTACCGGAGATGAGGATTTCACATGACTCCTTGACCGTAACCCTACTACCTTGCGCTTTACCTCTCCCATTTGTCCACTCAAGATTTCTTAGTTCAGTTGATATATAGCATGCCCGTATCTATCCCCATGACACTCGCACCCACTTGTGCCTCAGCCCCATCTAGCTCGTGCTACATTACAATACCCCTGGTCATTTCGCATTTAGGTCCTATACCCGCTATGACTGCCACATCTGTTACCCTTGTAGCACCAATTACATCTACCATACCCACGATGGTTAGCCCAAACACAACCTCACCCATCCCTCATGTCTCACATATACCTATAGCTACATTCCCACCTCCAAAGGCTGCGGTGACCCCTACCCCATTTCGAATGTAGTACTTTCCATTCCACAATCACTAGCCCCTATTGCTACTAGGGTTATGTTGGTCCGAAAATCTATCGCCTGGACAGATCTATGGATAGACGAGCCAACAGTGTGCAGGGCTTAGCCCCTCTTTGAGTCAGCAAAGTGAAACTAGTTTATTGCTATTCTACCAGCAGGAATCTATGCAAGTCTCATAGATTCTACCTTCGGGGGTTTGGGATCTCATCCCAGTAGAGAGTTTCAGGCTGCGAAAAGAAAGGAATGAAAGAGGGAAAAGAGAAAGAACAGATCCGAAGGAAGAAAAGAAATGAATTCCAAAGCAGAAAGGTCAGAAGATTTATGTTTTTGGGTTGGTAGTAAACAGAGCCAAACCTACTTGCATAAATAAACAAAGCAATACTGATGAGCAAATCACAGAAAAGTAGATATGAATCCAACAGATTAAACACATACGATCTAACGTAAGGAATATCTAATGCATAACACACTATTGAGCACAAAGTCTTAATATTTGTATTACTCGTTTTCTTTCACATAGAAAGCTCAAAGTCTTTCTCTCCTCACTCCTATTTTCATCTAAAAATGTTCACACAAATACAACAAGTATTCCAGTATTTATAGAAGAGAGGAGAAGGAAAGCAAAAAGGAGCCAACAAATATTTACAAAGATATTTACAAAATATCTAAAAGTCATGTTGACTTTTGACAACTTGATGGATGACATCATCCCATGATGCAACATGGATGATGTCATCATTTGTGCCAACATACTTTAGACATTTCAACAAGAAAGTCGGAGAATAGAGAGAAGAAGAAGAAGAGGAAGAAGAAGAAGAAGAAGCAGCTACTCGTCATCGTCATCCTGCGGCCGAAAGGGGGTTGCCTGCTTCTGATGCTGCTCAGGAGATGATATGTGGAACTGAGCGCGGTATTCCAAAAACTTGTTAATCATGAGCCCAAATTGATCCTGTGATGGATCCTTGTGCCGTTCGCTGATTGCTTCGCAAGTCTCCCGCTCGCTTATGAGCTTTTCTGGGAGTTTAGAATAATCTTTCTCCGCCTCGATGAGGAACCCGATGAAGTCCCTATAGGCCAGCAGGTTGTTGATAGATTCAGTGTCAAATGTGACCTCTCGCCTGTTCTCGAGAAGCGATCTCCTTGAGATCCGGATAGTTTCATCGAGATCTCATGGTAAAGGAAGGAGTGAGCAGCCCTGGAGACATGTTAAGAACAATTCGCTCCATTTGATGCATCGCATCCAGGGCCTCTTCCTTCACCTTGTCTATCTTTTCCAGAACAAATTCTAGCTGATCTATCCGATAGTCCGTGAGTGGATATGGTTTTGTTGAGGGCCTTGGATGGCCGAAAACTCCGAACTTGACCAGATCTTCGACTGAACAGTCGAACATTTGTTGAAAGGTCTCATGTTGGAGTCTAGCATGTTCTAGCTCTTCTGATATGGGACCCGCTAATGCTTGGAGTTCCTTGTTCGCCTTTCTGATGTTTAGATATGAATTGACATACTCGGCGATCACTCTTTCACTGTCCTTGAGGATCTGGCTCCTCCAAGCAGAAACGGCCATACCCTGCTCACCGATCTTTGAATATTCATTGATTTTCTCCTGGCTGAGAAGCTCAGAAGTCTCGGCGGCAGTCGTGGGAGGTGCACTACCCATCTTCTGTAAGGCTTGAAGCAGATATTTGTTCTGCTCCTTCAATAGCCTTTTCTCTTCTTTTATTTCTTGAAGCTTTTTGCAGAGGGCATCGACTGCGGAAAGAGCTTCCCCCTGGAGACTTTCAGAAGACGTCCCCATTGTGACTTGAGTCACAGTAAAATCTGCCGAGAGATGATCTTTTTCTCCTTGAGGGGATCAGGGTATGTTATTTCCATAACTCTCTCACCGCATTACTTTGAGAGAAGCGTGTTACAAAGCTTTTGCCTCTTTGCCCCTTTGGCTGGAATTACTGAAAAGTCCATCGGAGCGATGGGAACTTTCCTCTTTTGTTGGCCTAGCTGCTGAGAGATCCAGGCTGGTCCCATAGAAGGACCAGAGACAGAGGAGGAGGGGGCAACAGTAGAAGAGGGGAAAAACGTGGAGACACGTGGCGGCGCGGCATTAAAAGCATAGCCGAAGAAGTGTCCACGAGAGGAAGGGAAACCGTAGCTGCAGAAGACATAGGAAGGGAAGGGAGCCCGGAAATGAGGGAAGAAATGGAAGAAGATAAATCAGCGAGGGAGGAGAAGATAGACGAAGAGGTGGGGGAAAGAGTAGAAGAAGGGACAGAGGACGCGACCAAAGGGGTGGTTGCGTGAGTCACCTGAGGAGGGGAAGGAAGAGAAGAAGAAGGGATAGAAGGGACTTCTGTGGTTGTAGTAATGCCGACATACTGAGTGGATGGGTGTATGGGACTATCCTCCGCTGCTTCTTTCTCTGGCGAATCCAGAGTTATTACCTGTTCTGGCGCTGTGGAAAGAGGACTCTCGGGGGCTTCTTCTTGAATGGTGCTGGATTCACCTTCCACACCTTTGCCTTTTAGCTGCTTCTTGGACCTTGGAGGTGCATTGCCCAATGGGGAGGTTGTGAAATCTACCCCGAGGTAGATCAGCCCGTTCATGCAGCACCAGTGCTCTGTTCTGCGCATAGTCTCCTTGACCCTCTCCTCAATTGTTTGAGGAGCCTTGCTTCACCAATGGCCGGGAAGGGTCAATCATCCCCTTTCGTGTCATTATACACTTTGTCTACTTCATCTTCCGTCATTTGGAAGCCTTTGGGGACAATGGCCACTCCGTATTGGATAATTTCCACCAATGCTAAGCGAGAATGATCCTTTCTTCTGAGTTCCACCTCGTGGATGACGTCAATGTAAATATCCTCAATTTGAGGGACATGGATCGGATCAAGCTTAGCCCTTGGCAGGCAGCCCCTTGGGTCGAAGGTGGGCCTGGCTGGGAAGTCATGCTTCAAATTGAGTAACTCCAGCTCTGCAAACATTTCCTTCGCCTTGTGGTGAGAAGAGCATGTGTATCGGCCTACTGTGAGGGGGAAAGGAGTTCCACCCTTCTTTCTTTTCAGGCACTTTTCGTGATATGTGATTAGCTGCCTTGACAGCTCCAGCAGAATCAGCTTAGGTCCAGCATACCTCGGTAGCCTGGTTGGCTCGCCCAAGAAGTTGACCGCCCTCAGATAGGTAAATGTGGGAAACTGGGTGAACAGGGCCCCCCACTTCTCCATGGTTGATACAATGTTTTTGGTCGTACGACCATGAGTCAGATTTGGCCTCAACAGGCAAATGATGTGATAGAAGAAAGCATCATTAATTTTGGCGAATTGAGGGATGCTATTCTCCAGCCTCAGTTCTGGATAATATTCATATATCTTGACCTGAGGCCAAATTCCACTTCGGTTTAGCCCTGGATAATCTCTCTCCGATGCTGCAGCGTAGACCACGTAGGAGTTCATATGGAATACTCCCGTTGTCTTTGAATCACAGAATCGCCGAAATGGTGCTGCTTATAATCTCCCCCCAGCAAAAGCGTTGCTCAGGCACATTTTTATTCATTGTCTCCAAGTACCTCAGCATCCATTTATGGAAGTAGTGGGCGTCAGAAAGCCCGAAGACTCTGCTCAGGAAAGTAATAGTATCACTGAGCTCTTCTGCGGTGGATAATCTAGGGCCACCGGTTACCACCTTCTTGTTTTTCGGTATACCTCGTTCATCGATTTGCATGCATTGGTCTTCATTGTCTTCCTGTGCCTTGATGCACTCTTCTTGGCCGACGCCACAAAGTGTCGGTGGTGAGGGATGCCGAGCATTATCTCAAAATGACGGGCAGTGAGGTTTATGACTACCTCGCCCTTGCTGTTTTCGACACATCTTATGTCCTTGTTGTAAGATTGTGCAATCACCATTATGAATTCATTGTTGACGGCACTGACGGGGATTCCTCCGGCGAAGTGCAGGGCACTTTACCTATTAATTTTTCCATCCACGGACTTCTCGTAACCTTCTGAGTTCTAACCCAGAATTCTTCCATGTCAATGTGACCCAATTCTGAGTCTCTGACATCCATACTACATTCAGCCTGTGATTCGGGCATCCTGACCCTTTGATATTTTTACTTCATCTCTTCCTCTGTAAGCTTAGCCTTTCCTCTTGGTTTGGTGGGTCTCTTGCTGGATGTAGACATATGTTCTTTTGAACTCAGTTGCTGATCTGCATGAAGAAGAAGCGAGACCCAATCCAAAAAGGTTGAATTAGCCATTTGATCTTCCATTGGAATGTCAGCAGAAGAAAGAGTTAGAGATTTTAAGGCTCAGGGCGCAGGGCGCATGAAAATTGCAACTTGCAGGCCAAATAGATAAGGCGCATGGCGCATGGATGTTGCAGATTGCATTTTATAAAGGGCGCATGGAATTTTCATGTTGCATTGGGATTTGGTGCGCCCTTCGGCGCATGGATGGATCGTGTAACATTGAATTTTCGTGCGCCAAAGGGATATGGCACGGCGCACGAAGAGTTTACACAACATAATGTTATTGCAATCGGGGATGCGCCTGCGCCTTTATAGCTTCATACTTGCGCAGATAAAGCTTGTGTTGCATGGAAGCTGGGTGCGCCAAGGGCGCATGGAAACGTGATGCAGCACAAAAGGATGGCGCGCCAAAGGGGCACGAGATTTGACACTTTGTAGCATGTGAAAGAGGCGTGCCAAAGGGCGCAGAGGTTAATGATGCAATAAGCAGGCTGGGTGTGCCTCTGGCACAGGGATGTTGCAGATTACAAGGCGGTCAGATGTGCCAAAGGGGCACAAATGTTCATGATGTTGCAGGGGTGACAGATGCGCCAAGGAGGAAAACAGAGAACTAAGCTTTCAAAGGGGGTTTTACATGATGTAGGTTCCTTCTACTCCTTCGTTCCTATTTGAAAGGCTCAGTGGGGTAAAATGATCTAGATCAGGAGGGCCACAACCACTGTTTCAAGAAAACGTCCTTCTCCAGCAGATCTGGAAAGAGGAAGGATAGCATGGGGGCAGATAGCAAACGGAGGAGGCTAGGCCAACACATATATATTTCAAAACCAACTAGCAAGCTAAAACCAGACCAAGAACACACCAAGAACCGAAAACACAAAACACACGAAAGAGAAAGAGACCTCATACCCGGATAAATAGAAAAAGCTCGGGAACGGGTCCACAAGGTGATGAAAACAACGAGGCAGAGGCTGACAGGCTCAGAAAAATCACGTGCTCAGCGAATAATGAAAATGACATTTGGGCGCGCAAACCATATATATAGGTTAGCTGGTCATTAATGCGCCACCCACTTTTGAAAAGCGCATGAAAACTGCTGTCGACAGGAGAAAGCGTGCGCCCTTTGGTGCACCAAAAGCATTGTCGACATGAAGTTATGTGCGCCCTTCGGCGCACCAAAGGGTGGCGCAACAAAAGGTGTACCAACACAAGCGCATGCGCCTTGGCACATGCGCAGGGAGGGTTCAACATTCTTTGGCACATGAAAAGTTGTGTTGACATTGAAAACCATGCGCCAAAGGCTTTTAAGGGGGCGCATCAAAAGTTAGTGTTGCAAAGCAATTTCATGCGCCCAGCCAAAAAGACTAAAAAAGACTAAGTTCGAAAACTAGATTTCCCGGGAAGGGATTTTACAACGTTTGAAACAAGGGATCCCTAACGAGGGATCGGAACAAAATTTTCGGTATGGTTATCGGTAAAATTGCCCTTGTCAATTTTACGGGATAACAGCTGGCTCTTTCTGGGGACTATCCCTGAGCAAACTCGGGGGTAGAGAATCCCAGATCACTTGTGCCTATCCATTGGGTAACAGAGTCAAAAACAAGGGCGACCGGAGGGGGAGCAAAAGAAAACACACAACAAACCAAAAGCAAACACACGACGGAAGCAAACACACAACAAAAGCAAAATGTACAAAGAAGAGAGCAAGCTCTACTTCCTGAAGATCTTCAGATGCTGCCCGCTATAAGGAAGCGGGAGTTCGGTTCCATCCAGATATGAGAGATAGAAACTATTCTCTCCGTTGAGCTGCTTGATCTTGAAGGGCCCTCTCCACAGGGAATCAAACTTTCCATGCATGCCCTTTGGTTCTCTTCGCTTGTCCCATAAAAGGACGAGATCTCCCACTTGAAAATCCCTTTGCTTGGCCTTCTTATCAAAAAGCTTCTTAACTTGATTCTGATGTTCAGTGATTCTGTCGACCACTCTTACCCTCTTTTCTTCAAGTTCTGCCAAATACATGATTCTCTTTTCTAGAGAATTCTGGAAAGTTTCATCTTCTATGGCTCGTGCCAAGCACAGAGCAGGAAGTTCCACAGAAATGGGAAGCTCGGCATCAATTCCATATAACACTTGAAAAGGTGACATGCCGAGCGATCTCTTGGGAGTAATACGATCAGCCCACAAAGCGTCGTACAAAGACTTGTGCCACATTCGCTGATTCTCCTCTACTAACTTCCGTATGATGGTCACCAAGTTCTTATTATCTTTGGATTCCGCCCACCATTTCCCTGAGGATAATAGTCGATGCGTGAGCCAAGGTTATCCCATATTCATAGAAAAAACTAATAACTTCTCGTGAGGAGAAGTTAGAAGCATTATCAGCAACGATTTTGTTTGGAACACCAAACCTGACAATGATATTTTCTTTAATGAAATTGCAAACCACCTCAGAAGTGGCATGCTTGACAGGTATGGCTTCCACCCACTTGGTGAAGTAATCCATTGCTGTAAGGACATAGCTATGTCCAGCACTCGATTGAGGATTGAGTGCACCAATAAAATCAATTCCCCATTGCCTGAATGGTTCATTGATAATGACCGGCCTTAGGGGAAAGGCAGCCAACTTGGGCTTGCCGACGAATTGCTGGCAGGGTTCACACTTCGCCACCCAGATGGCTGTATCTTGAAAGAGCGTCGGCCAATAGTACCTGGCTCGAATGATCTTGTGTGCAGTTACGGAGGAAGAGAAATGCCCTCCACAGGCTGAATTGTGAAAACTTTCCAGTAGTTTTACTTGTTGGGGCTTGTCGACACATCGCAGGAAGATGCCATCTATCCCGCGCTTATATAAGCCGTCATCCCAGATGACATATTTAGCCGCCCTGAGCTTTATAGTGCGCTTCTCCTTTGCAGTTAGGTGCATCGGGCATTCGCCGTAGGTAAGGAAGAAAGCGATGTCGGAGTACCACTCATCACTAGTTGCAACAAATAGAACCAGAGGCAGAGAATCAGGCTCTTCTTGCCGGTCCCGTGTTTCATCGGTATAGTCACCCCTTTCACCAGGGTTTTCTGAATCTTTGTTTTCAGCCATTAGCTGACACAGGCCCTTGCCCCTTACCAGCTTGGTTGGTTTAATGTCCAGGTCATACTCCTGGACCTTTGCGATCCAATTTCCCCAGCAAACTTCCTAACTCCTGCTGAGTTAGAATTGATTTCACCGCCGTGTCAGGGACCAGCACCACCGTATGCGAGTTTAGAATGTAATACCTGAAATTCTTCACTGCTTTGACAACGGAAAAGGCATGCTTTTCCAATTGAGTCATCTTTAGTTCGTGAAGCTTGAGGGGAGAACTCATGAATGCAATCGGGGACTCAATGTCTTCTGAATTCTTTTGCATTAAGATTGCAGACACAGTATGCTCAGATGCATAACTATACATGATGAAGTCCTTGGAGAAATCGGGACATACCAGGACTGGTGCATGAGCAACAGTAGCTTTTATTTCTTCAAATGACCTTTTCCCCTCTTCACTCCATCTGAAAGTTGGTGACCCCTTCATCATGTTTAATATGTGACGGGTCTTCTTGGCAAAGTCAGGAACAAAACGCCTGAGAAAGTTCACCTTTCCAAAGAAAGAATGAACACCAGTCTTGCTTGTAGGCAGAGTAAGGCTTTGAATAGCCTTAACTCTTTCGGCATCTATCTTTGTTCCTTCTTTGCTAACCACATGGCCTAGCAACTTCCCTTCCGTGACTCCAAAAATAGACTTTTTTGGGTTTAGGGAAATCCCATGTTCTCGGCACCTGGCCAACACTTGCTCCAAATGATCACAATGATCATTTCGCTGTTTAGAGAACACGGTTAAGTCATCTAAATAAACCACAATGACTTTCCCCATCATACCTTTGAACGCGAAGTCCATGGCCCGCTGAAAAGTGGCACCAGCATTAGTTAGGCCAAAAGGCATCCTGCTGTAGGCAAATGTACCCCAGGGAGTAGTGAATGCTGTTTTAAACTGATCTTCAGGTGAAACTTCAATCTGATTGTAACCTGAAAAACCGTCAAGCATGGACAGCATCTCTGATCCAGTTACTGCTTGCAGAACTTGATCCATTATCGGAAGAGGGTAGTTGTCTTTCAGCGAAGCTTGATTCAAATTTCGAAAGTCTACGCAGATGCGTATTTCACCGTTTTTCTTGCGCACTGGCACAATATTTGCTACCCAAGTACTGTGATGGATAGGGAAGATGATTCTTGCATCCAGCATCTTCTGAATTTTGGCCTGGATGGTGCCCAAAATCTTCGGATTATAGTGCCTCTGCTTCTGGCGGAAGGCTTTGACATCGTCTTTCAACGGAATATCGTGCTGAACGTCCTTCGGCTTGAAGGACTTTAAATCGGCATAAGACCATGCCAATACATCCATATATTTTTTTAGCAACTTGACAAATTTTCGCTTCTCCTCAGGCGTGCAACATTTGCCAATGTTCACGAATTGCGGATGTGCTATCGAACCTATATTGACCGGTTCGGTTTCAGGGGATGAGCTAGGGTCGTCCCGCTTCTTCTTTTTTACAAAACGGTCATGCCTGTCGAACAGGCGTTCCAGAGAAACCAGGCCCTTTGGAATTTTATTTCCCTTGAGCTGACATATGCCATCATTCCCCTCAGATTCATCGCCCTGATTGGTGACTGATTCGCGGAAAGTGGAAGTAGACCCCTCAAAGTGCAATTCTTTAAAATTTTCTGCCTTCTCCAGAAAGGCAATGAGTTGATTATCATCATTGAACACCACAATGCTTGAGAATTATCTGCACGCTTCAAGGGCGGAAAACCACCTCAATGGTGTACTTGTTCATTTTCAAACACAGGTGTGGAGCATGAGAGATGCTTTGAAAATGACCAATGAATCAAACATGTCATTTTGAGCTCTTGGAATTGCCCCTATTGAAAAATAATCAAATTCTTCGATGTTGTCCCATACCGCATTATGGTAATGTCTCTGAGCCTTTCATTCTTCACTTGGTAAATCCTTTTGACCTGATTTACAACTAGCTCAAATCACCTTGTACTTTTAGATTTTTTATTCCCCTTTCCTTTGCGGCTTGCATATACCGAGTAAGAGAGACTCATACTCGCAATGTATTGTTAGTGTTGAAAACTGCAATTTGAAAGAGAGAGGAATGACTTCTTCCTCGGAGATATCAAAGCAAAATGCCCGGTGCCACATCCACTAGTTGCACACTCCCATCTAATTACAATGTCCGGATTTTATTAAGATCTCCTTCTTGAATGAGGACACCCGTTTTATCCATCTCGGTAGATAAGAAGTAATTCCCCATCCCCGATGATTCAAAAGGATTTGAGCTTTGGGGTCTTCGTAGTGGTAACCAAGTATTTCTTTTGTGATTCGCTCCAAAGTTTACATTACACCTTTGATCGAATTCTTGCTTTGGACCAGTCATATGAATTTCTCCACCAACTTCGCTGCAAAAACTTCTTCCCAGCAATATTCCATATGCTGCCGGAATGTCAGCAACGAGGACTGTCATTTTTACTCTTTTATCTGGGAAGGCGGCGAATGCAAATTGCGCGTCCTTGATTTGGCCAACCAACGGCACTTGTTTGGTTTCCAAGGAATAACACCTACCAAAAGGCTTGGTAAGGGTGAGACCCAAAGCATGGGCGACTTTAGCCGGCATGATGTTGTCAGAAGCCCCGGAATCAATTATGCAATTACTCAGCTTGTGACCATTGATCAGCAGAGAGAGATAGAAAGGTTCTATCTTGCCTGACGCAGATGTTGAAGCAACATTTATATGGGATTCAGGGGGAGTGGATAGGATTCCTTTTGGGGAAACCTGATTAGATATAACAGCTTGACTTTGGATATACTTAGTCAATCTTACAAGCTGTTCGGGGTTTGACTGAAGATACTCAGCTTCAGACATTTGGATCTTGGTCTTTTTTGCATGATCTATAATATCAAACGCGGCCAAGGGTTGCGTTGGTAAAGGAATGAGTCCCTCACCTCGCGATGATGGAATAGGATTGGTGGTCTTAGTAGGAATGTGAGAGGACTGATTTGGAGGAGAGATAGGGGGAAAAGATTTCTTTGTAAAAGATTTGCCAGGGAGTTGAGTAGGAAGAGGATTACCTCTTTTAGCAATGATCGGAGGCGTGTTTGACACGGCCTTCTCCTGCTGGACATGGGCAGCAACTTCCGCTTCTTTTCCTTGCGAGCGAGTAAAAACAGCGTATGACTGTCCGCTTGCATAACCCTGAGTACCTTCTTCTTCATCAGATTCTTCCTCATCAAATTCCATATACCCGATAGTAGAGTCACCAGTCGGTTCACCGACATCTTGATCATCTTCGCCTTGAGACGAAGGTTCTTCATAATACTGCTCTTCTTCTTCAATCTCGGCCAGAGCATTGACCGGAGGGGCCTCAAGTGCCAACCGCGGAGCAGCTGTAGGTAAGCGCGGTCTTTGTGAAACATTGTTAGGAACGAAATTCCTCCGCGGGATATCCCGGTATGAGGAACCCCAGGAGAGGCTCGGGCCAATCGCTTCTTTTTAATGCGAGCAAATCATTTGCCATCTTTTGGAATGCTGGATCAGACGAAGTGGTGGGCGAAGGGCCCAAAGATTTAGGCTTGGCTGATTCCTTTTTTAATTCGCCGGATATTATCAGATTATCCTCTATGCGAATGGCAGGCTTGGTGAGAACCAAGGTGGCAACTCGTTCCTGAAGGAGCAAGAAACTAACTTTCGAGCTCATAGCATTTACGAAGAAACACTTTTGATTTTCCGGCGTTGGAAGCATGGCAACAGGGACACGGTTGATTAGTGCATTGAACCGGGTGACAAAATCGTGCATGGTCTCATTCACCTCCTTCTTCAGGTGAGTGATCCATGATAATAATGCAAATGCATCCTCTGAAGGCTTATATCTGTCTTCGAAAGCATCCCGTAAGGTGGCCCAACTGGTAATAGACCCGGCCGGCAAATGCTGAAACCATTCAGCTGCAGGTCCTTGTAGGGTTTCCAGAAAAAGGCGAACCGACACATCTTCGTGGGTCACATCCAAAATACTGCATGACATGATGAATGCAGATATGTGGGAATCCGTGCTTTGATTTCCGCTCCCATCGAATTTAGGAAAATTCTTTCGATTTCCGTGAGGGAGCGCGTGAACTGGATGTGGTAAAGCCAAAGGACCCATCGCGTTTCCCCATGGAACCGCCATCTGAAAAGCCGGAAAGAGAACACGAGCTGGAAGTGTAGTTCCGCTGAGTAGCAAGGCACTACAAAGGGATGTGGATGCTCCCTGCAAAAGGATTTTTCTTCGTGAAGGTGAGACACTCCTGGATGACCGGCTAGCCGAGCTTAGTGCTGAAAAACGCACTGGTGTTATGCTGAAATTGTGCCTTTGAAGCAGATCGAAAGTAGGATCAGCTTCTCCACGGGCTCGCCTGCTACGCGTAAAAGGTTCACTCGCCAGTGTTCCTTCCAGATCTGTAAATTTATGGCGCAGATTCAAACTTTCTTTTTGGTTGTACTTGCTGATTTTCTGGTTTTTCTGACAAAAACCAGCAGCAAATACTTTTCTAAATATTTAAAACTATCCTCTTCAAAAACCGATTGCGGTTAAATGACAAATTACAATGAGGATAAGATGGCAGGGAAGATTAGTAAGCTGATTTTCTGATCTGATTTTAACTTTTTTCAGAGGGTTTCAAACTTTTTGCAAACAGTCAAAAACTCAGATCTATGGCAAAATACTGATTTTTTCAAAAACTCAGCGAACTAAAGATCTTTAACTGGACCAGATCTATGACTCTCAGAAGAAAATTTTTCAATTTGAACGCTTTTGCAAATTTTTGGGTTTTTAACAAAAAGTTCAGATTTGCAAACAGGCAGCAATCTGCTGATTTTTCTGATTTTTTATCTTACTACCATCATAGATCTGACAGATCTATTCGATCCCCAGTGAGTCGCCAAAAACTGTTGGTCCGAAAATCATGCACTGGACGAGATCTATGGATAGACGAGCCAACAATGTGCGGGCTTAGCCCTCTTTGAGTCGTGCGAAACTAGTTTATTGCTATTCTACCAAAGGAATCTATGCAAGTCTCATAGATTCTCGCCTTCGAGGTTTGGGATCTCATCCCGGTAGAGAGAGTTTCAGTGCGAAAAGAAAGGAATGAAAGAGGGAAAAGAGAAAGAACAGATCCGAAGGAAGAAAAGAAATGAATTCCAAAGCAGAAAGGTCAGAAGATTTATGTTTTTGGGTTGGTAGTAAACAGAGCCAAACCTACTTGCATAAATAAACAAAGCAATACTGATGAGCAAATGACAGAAAAGTAGATATGAATCCAACAGATTAAACACATACAGATCTAACGTAAGAAAGACCTAATGCATAACACAGATATTGAGCACAAAGTCTTAATATTTGTATTACTATTTTCTTCTGTTACAAGAAAGCTCAAAGTCTTTCTCTCCTCACTTCTATTTTCATCTAAAAAATGTTCACACAAATACAACAAGTATTCCAGTATTTATAGAAGAGAGGAGAAGGAAAGCAAAAAGGAGCCAACAAATATTTACAAAATATCTAAAAGTCATGTTGACTTTTGACAACTTGATGGATGACATCATCCCATGATGCAACATGGATGATGTCATCATTTGTGCCAACATACTTTAGACATTTCAACAAGAAAGTCGGAGAATAGAGAGAAGAAGAAGAAGAGGAAGAAGAAGAAGAAGAAGCAGCTACTCCTCATCGTCATCCTGTGGCCGAAAGGGGGTTGCCTGCTTCCGATGCTTTACTTCGAGAGATGATATGTGGAACTGAGCGCGGTATTCCAAAAACTTGTTAATCATGAGCCCAAATTGATCCTGTGATGGATCCTTGTGCCGTTCGCTGATTGCTTCGCAAGTCTCCCGCTCGCTTATGAGCTTTTCTGGGAGTTTAGAATAATCTTTCTCCGCCTCGATGAGGAACCCGATGAAGTCCCTACAGGCCAGGAGGTTGTTGATAGATTCAGTGTCAAATGTGACCTCTAGCCCTGTTCCTTGAGAAGCGATCTCCTTGAAGATCCGGATAGTTTCATCAGCTGATCTCATGGTAAAGGAAGGAGTGAGCAGCCCTGGAGACATGTTAAGAACAATTCACTCCATTTGATGCATCGCATCCAGGGCCTCTTCCTTCACCTTGTCTATCTTTTCCAGAACAAATTCCAGCTGATCTATCCGATAGTCTAGAGTGGACATGGTTTTGTTGAGGGCCCTTGGATGGCCAAAAACTCCGAACTTGACCAGATCTTCGACTGAACAGTCAAACATTTGTTGAAAGGCCTCATGTTGGAGTCTAGCATGTTCTAGCTCTTCTGATATGGGACCCGCTAATGCTTGGAGTTCCTTGTTCACCTTTCTGATGTTTAGATATGAATTGACATACTCGCGATCACTGCTCACTTTGTTCCTTGTTCGCCTTTCGATGTTTAGATATGAATTGACATACTCGGCGATCCAATTACAAAATAAGAATTCGACATTCAAGTCGACCGAAACCTCTTCTTCGCCTAAACCACCAACCAATTATTCAAAGGCTAAAGGTACCACTAACGCAATGATACTCAAGGCCGGCCAAGCTCATACATCCAATCAAGCCACACCCTTATATAATCTATCACCCGTACATGCCTTTTATTCGGACATGAACAATGAAAATATAACCCAATTGGGAAACCTTACTCTTCTATTTTAGAAAAGTTGATCAAGGCCGGTGCCATCACCCTTGAACCCATAAAACCACACACTAGTTTTGACCCTCGCTCGCCCCATGCCCTCGTGGTATAAGGAACAATATTTTTGTAACTATCACCATGTAAAGGGTCATAGTGACAATAATTACATCACTTTTAAGAATATTGTCCAAGAAATGCTCGAGAAAGGTGAGTTGACCGTGGATAATCCCAATGCCACCCCTAATCAAAATATACAAATCTTTAAAAACCATTTCCCAATCATGCCCCTTCATCCAATCAAACGGTGAGGCATCCACTCACGATACCCATACTCGTGAGGTTCATGAGATCTTTAACAAGGTACATGTTGCATCTCAATTACATCACATCCCTACCATAGAGGAAATCCTAGCCCGAAACCCTCCTTCCATGTCTGACCTAACCATCACTATCCCTTCACCAATAAAGGAAAACCCTTCATCTCCTATAGAGGAGTCTTCTACTTTGAAATTGAAACCATCTCTCCCTAGCTTCTCCACTCGGTGAACCTTTACCTACCATAATTCCTCCATCCATAGAGGAGCACCCATTACCACCTCTGCCCACAGAGGAGCACCTATCAGCTCCTTCACCCACATAGGAGCTCCCATCACCTCCTCCACCCATCATGGACCTAGTAGAGATACCTTTACCTCATGGCGAGCATTCTCCATCCACTATTCAACACCCAACAGACCTACTTTCAGCTCTCTTACCCACGGACACTGAAGCCAGCTGATTCCCCATCTCCAAGATTCATTTTATGAGAATTCCCATGCGGTCCTCACCAACCCCACCCACAAACGTGCCATTCTCACGTTTGGCTGATCACTTAGAGTATGTGGATAGAGCCTTATTCAGGGCGTCTCTTACTCCCTATCTCAACACAAATACAAAATTCCTCGATGACACCTCCACCATCTACCCAAGCACACTTCCACCCATCACACCACATATAACCACTATTGTTGCAACCCCTTCCACGATACCCATTAGCACTCATACCACATCCTTACCCATAACCCAACCTATGCCTAAACCTAAACCCATACCTATAACATTTACCTCCACAAAACCTATTACCACTTTACGGGCCACCCCAACCACCACCTTACCCATCCACTTGTTAAATTGGATTTAGCTACATCCTCGATGTTAAAACCACACCTACTCCGACACCCAAATTAAAGAAACAAACTCATCAACCTCATACCCCTACTGCATCAATCATACCCACACATGTCCCATCCGCCTTCAAACCTTAGCTGCCCAATAGGGTTAAGCACCCCTCACCCAATCATAACCCAATAATCCAACCACCCATTCTGGCCTCACAAATTTCTAACCTACCCAGGCACACAACACAACTCATACCCACAACTGTAGTCTCTTTACCACCGATACCTCCAATACCTTCTGCCATTGCTTCACTACCTATTACACTTCAGTCTTTATCCCTCACACCTCAAGCATGACTGTGTCATCTACCTTCATAGACTTCCCCCGTTATCCCCATGGGTAACTTGCCCTCTTCCTCCATCTGCTTTCCCTCATAGGCCTCATACACCCACATCACCTTTACCCAAGAAGGTGCACCCCAAAAACAAAACCCCATTGCCGCACAACAAGGTAATCAAAACAAAACCACACCCTCCTACCCATTCATCTACTATACCCCTACCCAAATGAACCCGGCAGATACCTCAAACCATACCAGCACCTAAACCCATGGCTCGACCCATTCCTACAAATCCACAAACAATTCCTCGACAACCAACTACACCTACACCCAAACCCACATTCACTTCCCATTGTGATCCACTAGCAGGGTCCTATGCCAAAATTTTAAACAACCTCCTCGAAACCTCAAACTTCTGTTATCATATTACCGCCACTCTAACCTTACAACCCCCTCAAACCCAAGCCAAAAGGGTTTGATGATACCAAAATTTGTGCATACCATCGTGTGCCCGTGGGCATGATGTGGAGAACTATAACGCCTTGAAAATTGTCCTTATCCAATTATGTCTCGCTGAAACCAACTTTGATGACAATTACCTTCTTGTGAGGACCCTAATTCACCTACATCCCCTCTCACACTACCCACTCAACGACAACAACCTCCACCCTTACACTCCCCGAACCACACACAAAATTTTAAATTAACATGGTTCGCATCGAGAGAACTTGCCATACTTGCCACCCAAATTTTGCTACACCCACACGACCTCACAGGATTTTCTCCTCCCATATGTTTTTTCCTTCATGTCATTATACCACTTACCCTACACCCTCTCCAATTGACAAATTCCCTCAAATCAAAATGGTACACATCATTACACATGTGCAGAAGGGTAAATAAAAAGTAGTTGACCCACCAACCAATCCTATACCTAACATACCATCTGCACCCATACCTAAGATAACTATCCGCAGCCCCACATACCCTATTTCTAATGGTGTCACACATTGTACCATGCTCAAAAAATTACACCAATCTCCACTCAAAATGTCCCTATATGACCTCATCCAAACCTCAAAATCCCATCGGTAAGCCCTCATGGAGATTCTTCAATCTATCGAGGTTTTACCCAATGACCCTACACCCGTAGCCTCTATTATCACACCCCATCATGTAGCATCCCTCACCAAATTACCACCTTCATCTTCACCTCACCTTGTTAACCAAGTGGCCTCCCTTAGCTTCTCAGAGGAGGAGATTGCGTCATACCAAAACGAGGACCCAAACCCAGCCCTCTTCATCTTTGTTCACATTGATGACATACGGGTACGTTGTGTGATGATTAATAGTAGTGCTAGCATTAACATCATTTCATCCCATGCATTTTCTCAAATGTGCATACCGACAATTACATACACAAACATCTGGTCATGTTGCATTCATTCAATGACGCTATCACCTCCACACTAGGCACCTTTGTTATCCTTCACATTTGTGTGGGTCCTCGAATGTTCCGAATTGTTTTATGTTTTAGAGGGGGATTCCAATATAACTTGTTGCTCGGTAGACCCTGGATCCATGTCATGGATTGTGTTCCTTCCACTTTGCATCGTTGTGTAAAATTTGAACATCAAGGATACGCTTATACCATTCCAAATTTGACCCATCACCTTTTAAAACATGTAACATGCTTTACCGACCCAATGATGTACTCATACCTGTCACACCATCTACCACTTCACCTACACCTCCACCTACTAGTATAATCATCCTCAACCACATATACCTCCTCTATTCCTACAGCCCCATTAGCTCCCCAATCCATTAACAACACCTCTACATCGACCTCCAACACATTGTCCATACCAAATACTCACATACTAACCATTGATCCCTTAAAAGGTGTTTTTCAATGCCTCACTGGGGAGTACAGCCTATATAGTGTTAACACATTCCTTCACATGAATATGGAAGCCTTCACTAACACCCTCGTTATGATCACCAGATCGGAGAAAGCCTCCTTTATAGTCCTTCTCATCTTTGTACTAGTCTCACCTATGGGGGACTCGATACTACTACCTACACACCTGAACCACCATCACAACCTCACCCATTTTCCGCTAACTTCCAATCACTTACCAATTGTTGTTTTGCCCACACCTTCCTACACCGCTGTGCATGGAATGATTTTGGTTTTTGCTTCTATGAGCAAGGTTGTCACACCATTATTTCATGTACCATCCGCAAACACAATGACCGTAGTGGTATTGGCTTCCCTGAACCTCCTACCAAGCAAGCCCACATTGAACTCATTGCAGACCCTAGCCCTTCTCCACCTTCATTACCACCCTCACCAACGAGTTGATAGACCCCGAATCTATCCCTCCTAACTTTTTTTTTTTTTCATAAACACCATTTCCTTGGGGCCTCTCGACTTATCAACGCGAAGGCGAAACCCCTTCCACTCTCCCATTCCTGTACCCTGAGATGATCAATGACGACACACCAACCATTAACATTTTTCAATGTCGGGATGATGAATCCATACTCACCTACCTTGGTGCAGAAGACTCATATATTCATTAGTCGTTACCATCTGAGACGCAAACCATGTTGAATGAATAGACTATTGAAATTAACATTAATACTCGAACGACTCCACACATCCTAAAGATCAGACAATCTTTAGATGTTGCTAAATAGGAAGCCATCACTTCTTTTCTCCGAGAGCATAAACACGCTTTCGCTTGGTCTTACATAGACATGCCCGGTATTGACCCCACCATAGTGGTCCACAATATCGTAACCATTCCCAATGCCAAACCTATCAAACAAAAGCTAAGGAAGATGCACCCTCACATTTCCCTTCTCGTCAAAGAAGAACTTCAGCGTCTTCTTTCCGTTTCTTTCATCTTACCCATTGATTATCCCCAATGGATTTCTAACATCATCCCTATCACTAAGGCGACAGGGGGACTTCGTATTTGCATGGACTTCCATGACCTCAACCTCGCCTGCCCGAAAGATGACTTTCCCTTGCCCGGTATTGATCAACTGGTAGACCTTACCACGGGTCATGAAATGCTCTCACTCATGGATGGTTTTTCGGGTTATAACCAAATTTTGCTTGCCCCAGAAGATCAGCACAAGACCGCATTCATTACCCCTTGGGGACCTTCTGCTATAGAGTCATGCCTTTTGGCCTTAAAAATGTTGGTGCTACATATCAGTGTGCTATGACTTACATCTTCCATGATATCATGCATCGCATATTGGAATATTACGTGGATGATATCTTGGATAAATCTAAACCTCGGGTTAAACACCTCGTTCTCCTCAAAGCCATCTTTGATCACCTTATTAAATATTGCAGCTGCCTACAGCCTAAAAAGTGTGTCTTCGTAGTTCTCTTAGGAAAGCTCTTGGGGTTTATCGTTTCCTTACGTGGTATAGAAGTTGACCCAGTTAAAGTCAAGGCCATTCTAGAAATGCCTCCACCCACTAACCTTAAACAACTCCGTAGCTTGCAAGGTAAATTGCAATCCATTCGTCGTTTCATTTCACAATTATCGATTCGTGTCAACCATTTCATCATCTCGCTTAGGAAGGATGTCTCCTTTAGATGGGATGATGACTGTCACAAAGCTTTTAGGCCTTAAAACATTACCTTCTCCAACCACCCATCCTTACCTCTCTTTGGATGACAACCCTTACTAGATGACCTTATTCTTTGATGGTTCTAAATTTTAGTGTAGGGGTGGTGCAGCATTATTCTCATTCCTCTTGATGGTGAACCCATGCCTTTATCATTTAAACTCAACTTCGAATGCACCAACCGAAGCACTCATATTGGGTCTCGTGGATCGCCATGCCCTGGCGTTAAGTCCATTAATATCTTAGGTGATTATTAACCGGTAGTAAACCAAGTCAATGTTATTTTTCAATGTCAAAATGAAATACTTCAAGAATACAAATGTTATGTCAGCATCATGTTGACTACCTTTGACCACTATAAAATTCAAACCATTCCACGATCCACCAATAAATTCATGGATACCATGGCCTGCCTCACTTCTCAAATACCCGCTTCGCCTGATGAATCAAACATCTTTGTTACCACAAAATGCATACTAAGACCTTCTTATAAATCTTATTGTATTAACCTCGTCCACACTACCTTGTTGAACACACTAGATCTTTGGTATATGCAGCTTGTTGATTACCTTTCCCTCTCCATCTTACCTCCTGATCTCACACATAATGGATAGCGCGCCTTTCTCAAGTAGGCCTCTCGTTATGTCGTCACGGTTGGCCTTCTCTATAAATGTAGCTTTGATGGTATTCTCTTACGATGCCTCACCAT
The DNA here is from genome assembly GCA_018340775.1 of Taxus wallichiana var. yunnanensis. Taxonomy (NCBI): domain Eukaryota; kingdom Viridiplantae; phylum Streptophyta; class Pinopsida; order Cupressales; family Taxaceae; genus Taxus; species Taxus wallichiana. The sequence goes on along the minus strand of JADAXU010000056.1, from coordinate 1,076,373 downwards.
CTCTGAAATCCCTTACACCGTTCAAGAAGTTCATGATGGCATATGTGGAGGCCACTTTAGTGGTCTTGTTATTGCTAAGTGTAATATTCACCTTGGCTATTCTTGACCGACCCTTAACCATGATTGTTGCGAATATGTCAAATGCTACATAAAATGTCAACAACATTCCAACCTTCATCATACACCCAGTCACACCTTACAGGTCGCTCGTGACCTTTGGCCCTTCTCTCAATGGGGTTTGGATCTTGTCGAAGAAATCAATCCTCATTCTTCCCAATGCCATCAATGGATTATAACTGCTACCGAATATTACACCAAATGGGTAGAGGCCATACCACTTATCTCCACAAAAGCCGAGAAAATATGTGAGTTTATTAACCATCACATCATATGTCACTTTGGTGTCCCTCATCACCTCATCACTAACAATGGAAAACAATTCAAAAACAAAACACTGTAAAAACTTTATGACACCTTTGGCATTCAACTTAGTTTCTCATCATCTTATTACCCACAAACCAATGGCCAAGCCAAATCCACTAACAAAACCCTCAATAAAATTCTCATGAAAGTGGTTGACAATACTGGGAAGGATTGGCATACACACATTCCTTTTGCTCTATGGGCATACCGTACTAGTATTCACACTGCCACTGCGGCTACACCCTTTTCACTGGTCTATGGTACAGAGGTTGTTTTGCCTCTCGAAGTCTAGATACCCTCACTCTACATTTCTCTCCATGACATGCTTACTGATGATGACTTTCGTCAGGACTGCTTGGCACAACTAGAGTTATTAGATGAACATCATCTTAATGCTCTAGATCACCTCCAAGTTTATCAAAAATGCATCAAGTGTGCCTATGACAAACAGGTTCATGAACAAACCTTTCAAGTGGGTGACCTTGTTTTGAAAGAAAATAAACACATAACCAAAGCGGAGAAAAGCAAATGGGGAAAAATTTCTCCTAATTTGCTTGGACCCTACATCGTAACTCATACCTATGGATCAGGTGCCTAGCGTTTGTCCTCACTTGAGGATAAACCTATTCCTGAGCCCCTTAATGCATTACATCTTCAACCATTCTATTATTGACTTGTTGTCCTACCTCACCCTATGTCTCTTTACAGGCTCACCCCTTGAGCACTATCCACTTCATACACCTCCCTAGTGATTAAACAAGAATCATGTGAGTACCCGTCACTTGTTATCCACTCTTGAATACGTGCACCATGGCACTGCACATAGCATGATTCTCATGGATACTTTTCATCTATCTTTAGATGAGATCCCATGGTCATTCCACCTTTCCTTTTGAACAAGATTCCTATCCTTCACCTTGGTCTTGTCCATGATTTCAAAGACCTCCAATAGGACCACACTCCTTGATTCAAACTTATAATAAAAGATGACTCCCTCAAAAGGGCATCTTCCTCTCAACCAAATTGCTCCTATAAATAGATCATGCTCCTCGAAGGACAGCTATACGAAGCTTTCAAAAAAAAAAGAAGAAGAAAAAGAAAAGAGAATGAGAGAAAATGAAGCTTCCCGCATCGATCAGCTTCACGAAGACCTCAAGGAGTACCATATTATGTATCCCATATAGACTTCTCACATCGATCAATCTATCACAAGAAACGAACTTTTAATCATGGACTTGCCCATTGTGCCCTAGGACCTCTTGCCCAAAAGCCCTATCACTCAAACATATCAAATTAACTACCTTTTTCCACTTACCATTTCTACCCTCATTTCCTTAGTTGCCTCAAGGGACATCTTGGAACTTAGACATTTGGTGATCCTGTGACTTCATCGTAGAACCATTAATCGTGTGGTGTCTTTTGGGTCTTGTGTTTATCACCTCCTCTAAGGTATGATCTACTCGGTGGGTTCCTACCCAATCAGGTGACTCTAAGGCCCCCTCTTATCTTTTAAAAACTATCTTTGTTTACATTCTAATTACCTTATACAGGATGTGGTCCTCATCGCTTACCTTTAGGGGTAGCACTCCCCTTTTTCCATAATCACATTCACCTACATCATCTTACCTTTAATTTACCCACACTCATTAAACCTAAAACCCACTACATGCCTAAAACCCTACTAACTCATTTTCACCTTTCTTCCCTAGCTTATGGGAGAACTACATCGGTCTGAGGTCCCTTTTCACCGGGACTATGTAGGCAACACTTTTCGCACATGGGGCCCTATAAGGTTAGCTCGACCACTCTTTACCCTACCCATTTTCCCCACCTTTACCTGATTTCCTTTTCCTATCAAACACCTCAACATCTAACCCATATACCACATACCCTTTACCACTCCTCTTATTTCACATTTTCATAACATAACTAATATATTCCACATTTTACACCATCTCATACATTTACATAGCCCTTTGTTATCATTTTTATATGTATGATATATGATATTGGCCTACGTCTTTGAAGAGGTTTTTCCTTACACTCGCGTACTATTTACCCCCATTTACCTCATTTTATTTACCTCCCTTCTCTTTTGCCCCCATCCACCTACCTGGACCATTTTACCTTCACCTTTGTCCCTCCACCCTCTTCAACCTCCTCGCATCTCGTTGTTGACGCCTTATTATTTTACCCCTACCTTGGCCTTCCCATGCCATAATCTCAATATTTGGACCTAGACCATCACTAGTGACCTTTGACCTCATGTGTTTGCTATACCTTGCGGCATTGTTACCTGTGTTGTTGACCTAATGACCTTACCTAGCCTATTTTCGTGACCGTTTATCCTGACCCTACCTTTGGTGTACCAGAACATACCTACACGTTCCTATACCTAACCTACATTGTGTTTCCTGACCTTATCCTATACCTTGGATACCATATTCACTTAACCCTTGTTTAGATAAACCTATCAACCTTAGACGATGTAGAGTTTGCCTTCTCTTCAACCTAGTAGTGTGTTTTAGTTTATACGTGTGCGTGTGATTAAGCTACTTCTGCTACCTTTAACCCTGACCCATTACCTAGATTGCCCGAGTAGACCTTTCACCCTCTTCCCTACACCTATTTACCCTTTCTTCACATTTATCTTTTATCAAACCACTCAACGCTTGGTACCGGCTTTGCTTCGTCAGTTCTGGTTTGAGGGGATCACCTTCACCCCCACATGGGGCAACCACATCTTATTTTTGTTAGCATCGCTTACAAATACAAACTATGCAACAAAAAGGGGAAAAATGTAGACACTAAAATTAGGTCACACTCCCCTTCCATACCTCGACCAATAAGTACCCTTCATCACTTTACCTAGCCATGGCCCCCTTCACCACACTAGTCTTAATTTAATTAATTTAATTAAATTAATGCTTTATCCTCACTATATTTATTATTTAAATATATTATTTAAGTAATATCTACACACATATTTCACTTAGACACCTCATCAAGCTAACTCACCCTAAGACCTATTCTTAGCAAGTTACCATAACTAACTAAGACTTACCCAAACCTTAAAAATCAATGCCTACACTCCCTCTAACCACATTCCCACATGCTCACAGAAGCTCCCAATCTAATCAGTGGGATAATGAAATGAAATCCAAGGAAATCAGAATAATCTCCCCTAAGTTTGGCAAACCTAGAAAATCCCACCTTGACCGATGTCAGTTACCCCTAACTACTTGCATCTGGTTAAGTCGAACCGCCATCGGTTACCCCTTTTTAACTCCTAAACTACCTTATTCTCAAGGTTGGAAATAATTGGGAGAAAAAAAAGTTGGCAAGAAAGAGCGAGATCTCAAAAAGATATCACATCTTTAGGCAAATTGATTCCAGAAGAACTCACATCCAAAGAAGGAGATTGAACATCTTCTCCTGCACAACCATCCTAGCCACATTCAGATCTACCCAAGCAAAAGAGGAGTGTGCATACAGCCCATGCGAAGCTTTTCTCCGCTTGGTGATCACTTACAACCTCCAAAACTCATCACCAAAGCACCTCCATTTTTCACGTACATACTTCCGAACCGACATCCAAGTAAGTATAATATCATACTTCCCTAGTTAATTCATTTCATCATTGTTTTACCACTTATTGTCCACCTTGCTCCTCATTGACCATCTCCAATGTGTTTTACCTTCATAGAACCATCACAAACCTCATAAAAACCTACCCTTGTCACTTAATATCTCCTCCCAACCAACTAAATCCTTTTGTAATCACAAAGGGGGTCAAAACCCCATTCTATGATATTCCCGTGATCTCACGGAATCGGCGTCGGTTGTACCTAACCACGGTCAGGTCACCCCTAATCGACGTTGGTCTCTATGTTTTCCCACGCTTTAAACAGAGACCTATCCACCCCATTTTATCTAACCCTCACTCACTTGTGACCTACCCAACACCTTCATCAGACCTACAAAACTTACAACCAACCCTTTGACACCAGACTCTATTCTAGCCTAGCTTTGTTAGATTAGATCTATTTCTTATTATCTTTTAAGTGAGATACCTAAATCATTTTAAAGTAACAATAGGATTTACTTTGTTTTCAGCATAAATTTGTTTAAAATAATGGATTGACAGCCATCTAGGAAGTACCATACTTCTCGGATCTAGCTAATGCTAGGCAATTCACTGCCCATATTGTTTAATGCTTTCTAGTGGTCTTATTTTCATTACAGGTAGTTCCTCCTAGCCAAAAGGAAGCTCTCATGGTCAGTTTGTGAATTCATAAGTCATATGCGCACGACAACCCATCAACCAACATTTGAACAAGTATTCATCCTACGCCTGCGTTACCCTATCTATTTCATCAACCATTCAAAGGAACAATCTAAGAAAAAGGTGAAACACCCAAAACTACTCCGATAGGATCCTAAAGGAATAACTCGGAGATCAAGTGTCGTGAAGAAGACTCCCAAATCAAGTATGCAACTCTCTAAATATGAGTCCATGATGATTTTAGCCCCAGAGGCCAACTCAACCTACCAACTATCTGGTTTCCTAGCCACCACTAGCCCACACTGGTCCACTATAGAAGGAGATACAAAAGAATCTAAAGCACTTGAATTGAAAAGTATTGAGATAGAAATACCCCTGATAGTACTTGTCATCTCAATGATTGTGGCCTGATGCTCGGCTTGGACGGTTGTCAACCACTGCATATACATGATGGGCACATCCTGTTATGTTTTTGGAGTCTATTTTCTTGTTAGAGTGTGGTACACCTTCTATGTGTTACACTCGGGTATTTTTATGGTGGTCCCACTCGCCGGTGAGCAAGTCAAGGGGGTTCGAGGGTGAAGCCCCCAAAGAAAATTTTCATGGGTGGTTTATTAACCCATGGGTAATGGGTAACCGTTATGGGTTGTTTTTGGGCCCATGGTTTTTCAAGTACCCATTGTTTTGATACCCACGGTTTTTACCCATGGTTTTGATACCCACGGTTTTGTATCAAACTGCTTAAGCAATTGTCTATTTATATGGTCTTATGCATATGATAGATAGACAAGCAAATGTATTATAGATGTGCTTTGAATTCGGGTGTGAATTGTAGATTTGGTAAGAGCTTTGCACAGAAAACAAACACCATAAATAAATAAATTGAATTCCCTTCATACATTCAAGATAACATATATATAGGAATATGCTTTCCTATAAATATGGAGGTTGCTCAACAACACTCCTACAAATAACTCTACATTCCTATTTTATGTGAGTTCACATAACTAGAATATTGTTATGATTTGTTTATAATAACAAATCTATAACAATACAACTATTTACGGTTTACACATTACACATTAATAATAATCACAAAAATATATATTTGCTCAAATATGTGAGTACTACTCCATTTTCCTAACATTCCCCCTTAGTGTGAACATGGGGAGAAACATAAATCTTCTGACTGAGCAGCGTACACATGTCTTGACCTTCCTCTGTGCACTCTGATTGTGGGAACACATCAACCAGGATATGGGAACACTATCAACCATCCATGGGAACATCAACCAAGGTGGGAAACTACATCGACCACTTGGGAACACATCGACCATGCAAAGGGAACTGGGAACATAACATCACCATCAACCATATCTGGGAACATCAACCAACTAATCAGAAAAGTAGTGGGAACATGACATCAACCATCTACTTTTATCAAGAACATCTCCTGCTTCAGTACTCTGTTCTGAATCTCTGCACTATCTCACATCAGGGGTTGATCTAGAAATCATACTCACAAATTACACACATGAACAAGAGGTGGAAATGAAAATGGAACATTGAGACCATGTTCCCCCCCTCAATGTGAATATTTCACTTATTCAACACAAAACAGGAACTCTGAAATCATACTGCAATCCAGAAATGAAAGTAAAATCACACACACACACACACATAGTGTCACCACAACTTCATGCGGCCCCATCGTTGGCAACTGACGAGAGGACGCCAATTATCCTCCAGCCTCCTGTGCCTCCTTCCTCCAACAGATGCATTCTTTTTAGAAGAGAAATTCTTCTTCACTATCTTGAGCATCAACTTCTTTATCATGTGAATGGTTGGATCCTGCTTCCCAATCACTTTCTTCTTTTCTATTTTCAGAAATAAAAGCATTTTCTTTTAATTTTCCCTCAAGCAAATCTTGTGCTCTTTGCTGCTAATACATAATACCATGTCCTTGATTTTTATAGTAATGACAAAGGAATCTTTTCTTGGAGTCTGTGAATGTTGATCTCTGTTTAGAAAATAATTTGGATCATTTTTTTTTATTGTCACCATACAATGCATTTTCTTCTGGTGTAACAGTCTTATTTTCTTCATCTATCAATGAAGAAATTAGATCTTCTAGGCTGGGATTGATCTTGCTCAAAGTAAAAACAATGTTTGCATAGCGAGATGGCATACTATTCAACAAAACAGCTTTTGCATCATCATCCTCTACTTTAATTTTTATCCCTGACAATTGATTCAGAATAGACCGAAACTTACTTATATGTTGTACCATGCTTTCTCCTTCATCCATCTTGAGTCCGAACAACTTCTGCTTCAAGCTCACTGTTGCGCTTCCGGTTTGGGATCCAAACAACTTGTTCAATGTTGTCCAAATGAAATTTGAACTTTTTGAAAGGTCTATATGATGCAAATATGCATCAGACAACCCAAGTCCAATGATTGTTGTTGCTTTACGATCTCTACTCTCCCATTTGGCCACTTCACCAGCATCGGTTGGTTTCTTGAATGTTCCATCCGCAATGTCCCACAAATCTTTGTTAATCAATATCAACTGAGTTCGCACTTGCCAAGTGTGAAAATATTTTCCATCAAATTTTTCAATATGACCCATTTTCTCCATAATAATATTTTCACAAATTAAATCCAATTAAAGATTGGATTTGATATCTTCACGGAAAGTGAAAAAATAGAAAACTATAAAAAAATTAACTACTCATACTCTTTTCACTCTCGAGAATCCGGCTCCCCTTCATGCTTCTACTGTGCATCTGAGCTCAATTGTTGACTGAGTATAAAATACAGCTGCAGGCTTGGCCGAATCAAGTCTCTTTTAATACCGTTGAGCGATGGTGATTATCTTTACATTTTGATTGTAGGAAATGGCATCAGTTTGAAGCTCAAGAATGATGCAACCAATGCAATGATGCAGAAAAGCAATACGTCCATGCATAGAAAATCACTTGGAGAGCTTCTCAAATTTTGGACTGCTCCGTGTCCGTGTAGCTGTGTCCATAGAAACCTTCAATTCTGTCAATTCTGCAAACTGTGGATACGTGGAATTTTGGCTGCTTTTTCCCACGAAGGTTTTAGGCGAGCACTCCACATACACCAAGGCGCAAAAACAATATTCCAGTACTACACGTGGACTGCACCAGAAATATGTGGATATGTGGAAACGTGGATACGATGAGTCTTTGCTATCACTCACTGCATTCTCACCAAAATATTAGAGACGTCTTCCTTATGCCAACCCAAACGATAATGGATTCTTCAACGCAATTCGTAGGGCATTACAAGAATGATCTGCCCCTCCAAATAATTTAATTTTTCATCACAGGTAGAATGAAAAGTCACTCTGATATCACATGTCGATTTGGTAAGAGCTTTGCACAGAAAACAAACACCGTAAATAAATAAACTGAATTCCATTCATACATTCAAGATAACATATATATAGGAATATGCTTTCCTATAAATATGGAGGTTGCTCAACAACACTCCTACAAATAACTCTACATTCCTATTTTACGTGAGTTCACATAACTAGAATATTGTTATGATTTGTTTATAATAACAAATCTATAACAATACAACTATTTACGGTTTACACATTACACATTAATAATAATCACAAAAATATATATTTTCTCAAATATGTGAGCACTACTCCATTTTCCTAACATGAATTCTCAGAGAGTTTGTTGAGCATAGCTCCAAATGGATCTGGGTATTGTATTGAGAGAGTGGAGGCTTGTAATAAAATCGAGCAAGTGATTTTTGGTGGACGTAGCCCAAATTGGGTGAACCATGTTAAATACTATCTTTACGTGTTGTGTTATTTATTCTACACTTTTATTTTATATCTGTAATATTTTTCTACATATTAGTTTCTCTTATTACGATTCGTAAAGGATTATTCCACATATTTTATCTCTTATTACCTAACAATTGGTATCGAGCCTAGTTTGGTTTCTTTGAAGTATTGAATCGCGGGAAAGTTTTTAGCTTGACTGGGAGCTATGGTAGATGATGGAAGATCTAGGGTTGATAAATTCAACGAGAATAATTTCAGTCTTTGGAAGATGTAGACTAAAGATTACCTTTATCGAAAGATCTTTATACTCCACTATCTCGAGAAGGTGAACAAACCCTCGAGTATGACAGATGCGGAATGGGATTTGTTGGATCAAAAGGCACTTGAAATGATCCGGCCGTGTGTCTTGCATCTTCGATATTATTTAATGTTTCAAAGGAAAATACTACAAAAAGAACTGATGGATGCATTAGGAAGTTGTATTAAAAATCCCTCTGCCTCTAATAAGATATTTTTAATGAAAAAGTTGTTTAATATGAAGATGTCCGAGAATGGTTCAAGAGTAGCAAATAATTTAAATGATTTCAATATGGTTGTGAATATGCTAGCTTCATTCTGAATATAATTTGATGAAGAAGTTAGGGCTTTATTAATTGTGTGCTCTTTACCTAAAAGTTGGAACAACCTCGGTAATGGTGGTAAGCAACTCGGTTCTAGCTAACTCAAGTTGAAGTTTGAGGATGTTGTAGGGTGATTTTAAGCGAGGAAATGTGAAGAAAAAGCTCTGGTGAATCTTCTACTTCAGGGAATGCTTTGACAGTGGAAACTAGAGGGAGACAGAAGAATAGAGGAAACCATGGAAAATCAAAGGATTGGGCAAGGTCAAAATCCAAAAGTAAGATAGTATGTTGGCACTGTGGAAAGTCTAGGCATGCAAAGAAGGACTGGGAGCTTCGGGATAAGAAGAAACAACATGAAGAAAACAAGGAGGAAAATGTGGCATCGGGTAATGTATGCCAAGATGCTTTGATTCTTTCTTTGTATAATATTAATGAATCTTGGGTTTTAGATTTAGGGGCTTCTTTTCATGCTACTCCACATAGGCATTATTTTGTTGATTATGTTCAAGGGGATTTTGGGCATGTTTTTCTTGGTGATGATGAGCCTTACAAAGATAGTTGGAAAAGGTTTTTTCACGTAAAGATGCGAGAATGGGAATACATGACTATTGAAGGATGTCAAACATGTGCCTACATTAAGGAAAAATTTAATATCGGTGGGGTAATTGGGAAGTGATGGTTATCTTTGAGATATTTACAGCTGACTCTTGGAAGGTTACCAAGGGTGCTCTTGTGGTGGTAAGAGGTAAGAAGGTTAGAACCTTGTATTTATCCACTGATAGTACTAATGATTGTAATCTTGTGGCTTCAGATGCAAATACAACATTATGACACTATAGGCTCGGTCATATGAGCCATAAGGGCATGGACATCATAAAGAAGAATTTTCCTGGATATACATAAACATGTTTGGATTTCTGTGAGAACTGCATATATGGGAAATAGAAGTGAGTAAGGTTTCTCAAGGTTGGACCTACAAAGAAAGAGAGTAAGTTAGAGCTGGTACATTCTGATGTGTGGGACCTAGCTCAGGTATCATCTCTTGGGGTTTGAGTTATTATGTTACTTTTATTGATGATGCAACAAGGAAAGTTTGGGTTTATTGTATTAGAAACAAATATGATGTATTTGATACTTTTGTTAAATGGAAAGCATTGGTAGAGAATGAAATAGGTCTTAAGTTAAAATGTCTCAGGTCAGATAATGGAGGGGAGTATTGCAACAATGAATTTGATGATTATTATTCTAAAAATGGAATCTGCAGGAAAAAGACGGTTCCAGGAACCCCGCAGTAGAATGGGGTGTCAGAAAGGATGAACAGAACAATAATGGAATGTACTAAGAGCATGAGGATACATGCAGGATTGCCTCTTTATTTTTGGTTGAAGCGGTGAGCACAAAGTGTGTACTTAAAAATGAGGACCCTCAAGTGCCTTGGATGGAGGCATACCTGAGGAGGCTTGGTATGGTAATAAATTCGATTACTCATTTCTTAGATTCTTTGGATGTGAGGTGTTTTTCATATTGACAAAGATGATAGGACCAAGCTAGAGGCTAAATTAGAAAAATGCACTTTTATTGGTTATGGTAGTGATGACTTCGGATTTAAATGTTGGAGTATTAAGGACAAGAAAATCATTCGGTCTAGGGATGTCGTCTTTAATGAGAAAGTCATGTATAAGCAATAGTTGTAGGAAAATAGGGAAGAATCCAAGAAAGAATATGCAGTGGTAGAGGATCTTCCAGATGGGATGACCCATGAATCAGTTCAGGAACCTACTCAACAGGAACCCCAAACTCCTACAGTGAGGAGGTCTTCTAGGGTAAGAAAAGAACCTAAACATTTTTCTCCTCTTTATTATTTATTACTCATGGAGAGCCAGAGAGCTTTGATGAAGTAATGTAGGTAGATGCCAGTAAGAAGTGGGAGCAAGCCATGGATGAGGAGCATAAGTCTCTCATGGAAAACCAGACTTGGGATTTTGTGAAGCTATCGAAAGGCAAAAGAGCATTGCAGAACAAGTGGGTGTACGAGTTAAAGACGAAGGAGGAGGAAAGAAAATATATAAGGCCTTGGTGGTCAAGTCAAGGGGTTTGCACGAAACAAGGTATAGATTTTGATGAGATCTTTTCTCTGTAGTAAAAATTACTTCTATTAGAATTGTTCTTGGAATAGTGGAAGCAAAATACTTGCACTTAGAACAGTTAGATGTAAATACTACATTTATCCATGGTGATTTGGAGGAGGATCTATATATGCAGCAACCAGGAAGGATATGAAGTCAAAGGTAAAGAGGAGATGGTGTGTAAATGAAGAAGAGATTATATGGCACTCAAACAAGCTCCACATCAATGGTATAAGAAGTTTGATAGCTTTATGATGGAGCAAGGTTATATTAGATGTCATTCTGACCATTGCGTGTATACAAAGAAATTTGAGGATGGAAGTTATATTATCATGTGTTTGTATGTTGATGACATGTTGGTTGCAGGTAAAAACATGTAGGAAATAAAAGTACTCAAGAAACAGCTAAGTGAATCCTTTGATATGAAGGATTTGGGGGTAGCCAGACAAATCCTTGGTATGAGGATAACTCGGGATAGGAAGGAACAGAAGCTGACTTTATCTCAGGAAGAGTACATTAAGAAGGTATTGGATAGGTTTAACATGCAGGATGCTAAACCGGTTGGGACTCCTTTAGCAGGCCATTTTAAGTTATCAAAGGAGCAATGTCCCAAGACAAAGCAGGAAAGAAACTAGATGTCCAAGGTACCTTACTCATCAGCGGTTGGCAGTTTAATGTATGCTATGGTGTGCACTACGCTTGATATTTCCCATGCAGTGGGAGCTGTGAGTAGAATTATGAGTGATCCGTAAAGAGCATTGGCAAGCGATAAAGTGGATCCATCGGTATTGAGAGGGACTATGGGGATAGTTTTGTGCTACTGATGGATCGAGACACCACTTTACGTGTTTATGTAGATTCGAGACATGGCTGGAGATGTCAACAGCAGCGAGGAGCACGACAGTTATATTTACACTGTAGGTGGGACAACAAAGAACCTGGATTTCATGACTACGAACCGGTGGCTTTGTCAACCACGGAGGCTGAGTATGTTACTACCACAGAGGCAAGCAAAGAGATGATTTGGTTACAATAATTACTTGAGGAGTTGGGGCATAAGCGAAGGAATGTAAGATGCATAGTTATAATCAGTGTTATACACCTAGCTAAGAACTCTACTTTCCACTCCGTGGATGAAGCATATACATTTGAGATATCACTTCATCAGGACAACTTTGGAGGAAGATAAGTTGAAGTTAGAGAAGATTCATACCAGTCAGAATCCTACAGACATGATGACCAAGGAGGTCACAAGGAATAAACTAAAGCTATGTTCAGCTTTGGTTGGCCTTTGCGGATGACAGTGAAGGGTTGAGAAGATTACTCAGTGGAAAACAGTCTCCAAGTGGGAGATTGTTATGTTTGTGGAGCCTGTTTTCATGTTAGAGTGTGGTACACCTTCTATGTGTTACACTTGGGTATTTTTGACGGTCCCACCCACTCACCGGTGAGCGGGTCAAGGGGGTTTGGGGTGGTGAAGCCCCCGATGATGGTTGTTTGGGGGCGAAGCCCCCGAAGTAAATTTTCATGGGTGGTGTATTAACCCATGGGTAATGGGTAACCGTTATGGGTTATTTTTGGGCCCATGGTTTTTCGGTACCCATTGTTTTGATACCCACGGTTTTTGCCCATGGTTTTGATACCCACGGTTTTGTATCAAACTGCTTAAGCAATTGTCTATTTATATGGTCTTATGCATATGATAGATAGAAAAGCAAATGTATTGCAGATGTGCTTTGAATTTGGGTGTGAATTCTGTAGAGTTTGTTGAGCATAGCTCCAAACGGATCTAGGTATTGTATTGAGAGAGTGGAGGCTTGTAATAAAATCTGAGCAAGTGATTCTTGGTGGACGTAGCCCAAATTGGGTGAACCATGTTAAATATTGTCTTTCTTTGTTGTGTTATTTATTCTGCACTTTTATTTGAGATCTGTAATATTTTGCTACATATTAGTTTCTACTTTATTGCATATTCGTGAGGGATTATTCTGCATATTTTATCTCTTATTTCCTAACACATCCCATGTCACCCACCGTTTGCTCAAATCTAGGAGCTCTACTGCATATCTATAGTAGTGGGCTTGTGTGGACACATATGCACATAATGGTGCAGTCCCACAAATAAAACATCCTCCTGTACCCCTCTGAGATGGGGTCCCTCCGTACTCGGCGGCAACCTATTGCACCAACCCTAGCAGATCACTCATTCGAGCGAGCTGGTTGTGAGTGATGAGTACCTAGCCTCCTATCCCTAGATCCACCAAAACCACCTCTAGATCCGCCTCGCTAAAAGCTCTGAGTCTATCTACCCCTCTGATGATGGTGTCCCCGATGTTGTGTATGCATTACGGTGGCTGCAGTGGAGGTCTCGATGCTCTTTGGAGGAGACCAGAATCCTCCTCTAGGGGGTGGTACTGCACCCCATGTCCTCTGACTCTGAAAATCCTAAATCCTATCCTGGAACTTGCTCTTGTTTCTATCTTGGTGCTCCTGTGCCTTGGTCCTATTCTCCTCAGCCAAGTAGGCCTTCTCAACTACCTTCTCAAGCATGGGAGGAGATAACATCCTAACTGCTCCTGCTATATCTACATTCAGGCCCCGAATAAACCTATTTACCTATAATTTCTCATCTTGCAGGTAGTCTACATACTGCAAGAGATCCAAGAACCTACTCTCATATTGTGCTACTTATGCGATTCACATCGTAAGTCATGAAACTCATCGATCCTCTTCTGCACAAAATGCTCTGACATATACCGGGCCCTAAAATGCTCCTTGAACATCTCCCAGGTCATTATATCTCAAGTCAAATGGAGATTCCACTCCTCATTCCTCCACCAAATGCCTGTTGCGTCTCGGAGGAGGTGTATGGTGAACCTGGCTTTGACATTGCTCTCATGAGAGTGCAAGCCAAAGCAATTATCCAGGCTAAGGAGCCAAGACTCTACCATAAATCCATCTGTCGAACCAGTATAAGTAGGTGGCTAAAGGTGAAGAAGATCCGAATCACATTGCTTGTGTCTCGATCCTGGCGATGTGGTCTAACAGGTGAAAGGGGTCACCTATCTCCAAATGGTCCCTCGAAGCTGTGTGATCGGTTGCGATAGAATGAGGCCATCCTCTCACCAAGGATGGAAGGGCTACGTGACCTCTCTCATCTTGGGGTATCATGCTCAGGTGGCTCTGAATGTGCATCCTCACCAATCAACTCCTCATCTCCCAACTAAATGTCCTCCTCTCTCGGTGCCTGCGGTGGTGGAAGGTGCTGCTGCACGATGCCTATCAGCTGTTGCATGGCCTCTAATATTTGTGGTCCAAATTTGGGTGCCGACGGCTCCGATGTAGGTACACTACGTCCCAAGCCTCTAGCCGATCGTCCCCTCTTGGGTGTCATCCTATCCCCATGGTAAAAAATAAAATAAAATAAAATAATAAAAGAAAAATGGTTTATAATTTATTTTTTTAAGTCATGGAAAGCGTTTTTAATTATTATTATTATTATTATTATTATTATTATTATTATATATATTTAAAAGGTTATTATTAAAATAGTATTACCTAGCTAATTTAATGCCCTTCCTTTCCCCTCAATAATTAATTTATATTAATTATTAATTTACCTGAAATCAAATAAACACTAGCCCAATAATAATTTAATTATTTTACTCTATTAAGCTCCCTAGGGTCATAAATAAAAGTTTACACCCCTTGTAAATAATTAGTCTTCCCCCTTTTAATTAATTTTCCTACACACCCCTTTTAATTTAATTTGTTTTCCCCTTTTTAATTTATTTTACCCACACACACACATCCTAAAAAAAAAAATTAACCCCCATTCATATTTTAAACACCCATGACCTAAAGTGGGTAGGGTGAATTGTGGACCCTAAGATCAAATAGATCTCAACCCTAGATCTAATTTTGCCCTAAACTTCTTTATCTCTTTCTTTTCCATGTTATTTTCTCTCATTTTGTTTTTGTTTCTTCTTGCAGGTGGAGGAGGAGCTATGAAGCTTGATTCATGGATTTCCTCTTTGATAGAAGGATACTAATAATGTTTCATTGTAATTTCTTTGTATGCTTATTATAACTGAGAGCTTCTCAGATTCGGGCATTTCCTTAATACCCACATGTTTATTTTTATTTATTTAATTTATTATTAGCTTCTGTAATAGAATCCAAACCTCATGAAGGTAGGTGTATATACACATATATATATATATATATCCAAATGGTAATAAAACCAAACAAACAAGGCGGCGGATTAGAGAAGGGTTCGGGTTAGGAAGGCATGTGTGGAAGGCCGAGGGAAGGGGGTCCACGTGGGGAAGGGGTCTCGCGGACGGGAGGAAGGGGGAATGGCATGGGGAGTTGGAGTGGGGCGGTGTGGGAAGGTTCTGCGGCGCGCGGGGAGGCGGTGGTGTGGCAAAGGTGGGGATGGAGGGCAGCAAAGTGGGGTGTTGCGTAGGGGATCGGTGGAGAGTGTGGAAGGGTGGCGCGTGGAGGGTCTACGAGGCAGGTGCAAGGGGTGGGGAGGGTCCGATCCCTCCCCACCAATCTTTTTTTTTTTTTTTTTTATTTTACAATTTTTTTTTATAATCTATGTTTTTCAATACATGAAAGGAAATGAATCTTTTCAAAACAAAAGAAATTCCTTTGTTTAAATTTTCATTTCTTTAATAAAGTTAAAGCGTTATTATAGTACGATATATTCTATATCTATATATAAATACACTATCCATTGAGATTGTCTTCTAGTTATTTGAATAATAATGTATCAATTTTAGTAATTAATACATTTTGTATTATAAAACTAAGTAGGTATATATATATATATATATATATATATATATATATATATATATATATATATATATATATATCATATCTTTGAATATTACAATAGAATATGCTCTACAATAATGAATATTAAATAGCAAGCTACTATGTAAGAACTTAATGTAGTTGTTTTCTAAAATGTGAGTAAATGACATTTACTTAAGTAATCTTATATAATTCTTTAGGAAAGAGATAATGTCAAAGTAAGCTACTACAATGAACACACTTTTTAGAATTGAATTTTCTAATGCTAACACCTATTAAGTTTTAACATGATAAGAAGAGTGTAACTACATGTATCTCTTTGTATTAAACCACCAAAAATTTGCAAGCAAGATACCTACTAAGAGGTTAACATTACTTCAAATAAATCCACTTTCCTCATCAAATAAAGGTTACAACAAATCCGCATTAAAAGAAAACATTTAATATAATATTTCATTTCCAAAAAACTAAAACTCAAATACATAACTATCCAAGATCAACCTATTTTTTTTTTTTTTACAAAACAATAAAAATAAAATAAAACAGAAATTACCCAAAGAGTCCGTGTGTTTGAACCACGACTCTGATACCAAATGTAGTGCCATCAATTTTTTTAATTTTTTATTTTCATTTTAAAAGTAAGCACACTAAATATTTCAGATTTAACATGTAATGCATAACTAGATATTGCAGATTTCAAACAAAACAATCATTTCAAATGAAAACAAGTAAAAAGAAAAGAACTCATGATTTTAATATTGTAATATTTCCTTTTTCCTTCTTTTAATCTTTTTTACAATAAAGAAGAGTTACAAAACAAAAGAAACATGGTATTACAAGACTTCCAAATCACAATATGGTAAGTTTACAAGATGAGGCTATCCAAAATCAGCCATATAAAACATAGTTACAATGAGGTGTAATATTTACAATGATTTTGAGGATAAAAGAAACAAAAGTCACAACTCCAACTAAAGTTCATCCTTGAGTCTCCAACCTTGAGTATTCTTCTAAGAATTGTGAATCAAGATACATGGCTTGTTTACCACCCAAGCAAATAGGCATCATCACATGTCTTTCCATGGTTGGAAGTCATGCTAGCCTTCCCCAAGCCCATGGGAGAGAGAAAATAGCTTCCATAATGTACACAAGTAAAAAGGGGATAAATACAACAAGAATACATAGAAACATTTCATACACTTAGACAAAATACACATGGTGAAACAACACTATGAGGAGAAACAAGTTCACCCTCATAAAAAAGGGGAAGAGAAAAAATAGGATGCCCAAAAACAAAGGTGTCCAACCATAGGATACACCAAAAACATATTTTATAACCTCCTTATTTCTCCCAACATTCATTCTCCTTATTTCTCCTTTATGTCAATGAAATCCTTCTTGGGAGGATTTTCAAACCCAATGGGTTTCCTCTCCAAGAATGGGGAAAATTTCAAGCCATATGAACCTTTCTCCCACCTCAAACCATATGAGGGGATGAGAAGGAACCCTCATGGCTTGACCAAGTCACGAGGTTTGAGAGGAAATCCCTCTCTTCCCCTACATTCTCCAAAAACTATCAAGCCATATGATGGTGGAGAGTAAAACAAAAACAACAAAAACAACCAAGGCTACATTCTTCATACAAGCTTTACAACATAAAATTTCACACACTTTATTTTATTGACAAAAGCATAGCTATCAATACAAGCAACAACAAGGAAAGAGGGATTAAGTATCCTACCTCTCTGCAAGACTTCTAATACTCTTAATTTTTTCCCACTTTGTCCAAGTAATCCTCAAGCTCCCCAAAAATTCTCCAAGTCCAAAAAAGAAATGAGGAAAAATTCCCCTTCCTTCACCATGAGGAAGAATATCAAGTGGAACCCAAAAGTTTCCTCACCAATAGGAAAGTGACATGTGTCACCCCCTCTCCTCCCACAAGTCAAAGATTCCCAAAAACCAAATAAGTAAAATTAAACTCACCTTTTAGCCCTTATCACCCAAAATACTAAAAATGTAAATAAAACAAAGTGGAGCAACTTTTAACAAAACACACTTCCCCATCCACCTTACATGGATGTGACCAAAGGAAGGAAAAATGGGAGGGAAACTCCCTCCAAACCTTGGAAATAAGCCCCTACCTATTAGGTAGGGTCCAAGGGCCCATTTTCATGCTAAGTGAACTCCCAAACTAAAAAGGGGTCACTAAAAATGCCCAAAATAGCCCAATTTCGGGTTTGGCACACTTGGGCACAAGGGTAGAGGGTGTGGGGTCCACCCAAGGTTCACATGTGGCCCCAATCCCTTCTACCAACACACACACACACTTACCCAAAACCATCACTTAAATTAAAATGAGATCATTAAACCCCTAAACTAGTTTACTTAAATAAAACACACCCTAAACATAATTAATTTTACAAGACATAAATACATTACAATTGAGGGTTCACTCATGGTGCCCAATTAATACACCTACTCTAAGGCCTCAAACATTTAGCATGGTTAGGACTCATCCCGTGGCCACTGCAGTGCACAATTACGTAACCACCCCGAAACCCACGTTCTCCTATAACTTGTCACTGCACACTCATTGCACACATTAACCGCATTTGTCCAATACAATAAACATCATCTACTCATCACAAAATTAATCAAACCTATAATATCCTAACATCATTATACAATTGATAGTGCAACGCATACAATTATACACATAGTTCACCATGAATCATCCACATATATAATTACAACGACATACACCTATGCTAGCATGAGTTACCATTATTAAATCTAGAAAACTATATCATTGATCAAATCGACTACAAGAAATCAACATCTAACCAATAAATCTCACTATCATGTAACTTTGTTAGTGTCATCAACATCATAAGGAATATATCAATATACTAATCTAGTCACATTGGTGCTACGCACCCAATTACCGTCATGTCCATGAGGATAAATAACATAGCATAATGTCCAAAATATATCAGAGTCTCAGTCAAAACATGTCTATGCATAAAGGAACCAACAGATAACTAGAGCTATAAAAATGTGGGCATTACAAACTTGAGGTCTTTTTTTGTTCTCAATCTTCCAATTCTTGCTTCTGAGCCTTGTTGTACAAGGGTATAGTCCCTTTCAAAAAACTATGTACCAATAATAAAAAAAAGATTTATCCTTTAGTTATTGTTATAGAAGAAACTAAGGATTTGAGTCAGATGTTAATAGATGAGTTGCATGCCTCTTTGATAAACCATGAGAAGAGGCTAAACAAATCACATACATGAATAGAAAATGCATTTTCATCTCAGGCTTCTATAATCCATGGTAGAGCTAGAGGAGGTAGATTCACTCCTAGAGGAAGAGGTAGAAATATAGTTAGAGGACGCAGTAGCAGTCTTGCAAACCAAGGTGGAAGAGGACACAACCATGATCAGTCGCATGGTCATAATCATTCAACTAGTCATAGACAAGACAAGTCACATGTTCAGTGCCATTATTGCAAAAGGTATGGACACTACTCTTTTGAATGTAAGAAGAAACAATATGATCAAGGAAAACAAAATCAAAATCAGCCTGAAATTTCTACAAAAACTTCTATGTTTATTACATGCACAAAGATTGCTGAAGCGATTTCCACAAACTCACCAGTTGAATGTAATATGGTTCAAGAAATTTTGCATGATATTTGGTATTAGATTCAAGTTGCAGCAATCATATGACTAGAAATATAGAGTTATTTTCCAGTTTGGATGAGTCAGTAAAGAGTAATGTTACTCTTGGGAACAATAATCAAGTGAATGTAATGGGAAAAGGGATTGTTGATATTCTAACCAAAAAGGGGGAGAAGAAGGTCATTAATGATGTTTTTATGTTGTTGGTTTAAAGCATAATTTAATGAGTATTGGACAGTTGGTACAAAAAGGATACAAGGTTTACATTGAATACAATGAGTGTGTGATCATGGACAAAGCTCCTAACACTCAGTTAATTGCAAAAGTGAAGATGAGCAACAACAAAATGTTTCCCTTGAGATTACAGCCAGGAATAAAGAAAAATATGATTTGTTTATAGCCAAAAAGTAGCTTAGTTTACAGCCAAGTCCTGCACCAAGCCAAATCAGCCCTTTGTTGAGTCATGCGCTCACGTAGTTGAGTCCTCCACTCGGGTAGGTGAGTCTTACACTCAAATAAACAAGTCCCCAAAGTCTTATGCTAAAAAAATCATGTCTCATGAGTCATGTGC
This sequence comes from Taxus wallichiana var. yunnanensis, assembly GCA_018340775.1. NCBI lineage: Eukaryota > Viridiplantae > Streptophyta > Pinopsida > Cupressales > Taxaceae > Taxus > Taxus wallichiana. The sequence goes on along the minus strand of JADAXU010000056.1, from coordinate 1,056,012 downwards.
TCCAACAAGTGTGTCTCGCGCTAAGTTAAATGAGTCATGTCTTGAGCCCTGTGCCAATGTAAATCAGGAGTCACACTGCAAAGCAAGTCTTGCACTCAAGGATTACAATTAGATTTTCAATAAGTTGTGAAGGATGACTCATGGCTTTGGCATCTCAGGTTTGGACATTTGAATTTTTGAGGTTTGAATTTATTGCACGAAATAATATGGTTAAATGTTTTTATTGATTCAAAAACTAGAAAAAATATGTGAAGGGTGTATTTTGGGGAAGCAACACAAATAGTCTTTCCCAGTTGGAAAATCAGCAAGAGCATATGCACCTCTAGAGATAGTACACTCATATTTATGTGGACCCATGCAAACAACTTCTATTGGAGGTTGTTTATATTTTATCACATTCATTCATGATTACACAAGGTGGGTTTAATTTTTGAGGCATAAATCTGATGCTTTTGGAGTCTTTCAACAGTTCAAGGATCTTGTGGAGAAGCAAAGTGGTTACTACATCAAGGTATTAAGAAGTGATAGAGGTGGTGAGTATATTTCTAATGCTTTTCTAAATTTTTATAGAGAACATGGTATTCACAAATAGTTTACAGCCCACTACACACCTCAACAAAATGGTGTAGCTGAAAGGAAAAATAGAACCATTATGGAAATGGCAAGGAGTATGTTGAAGGCAAAGCATTTTCCAAATGATTATTGGGCTGAAGCAAAAGAATTTCTGTTTATATTTCAAATAGATGTCCAACTAAAAGTGTAAGGAATATGATTCCTCAAGAAGCATGGAGCAGTAGAAAACATAGTGTTGCACACTTCAAAGTATTTGGATGTGTTGCATATGCACATGTTCCTGAAGAGATGAGAAGAAAGTTGGATAATAGAGGTGAGAATTGTATCTTTGTTGGGTATTCAGAAGATACAAAGGCTTACAAGTTGTTTAATCCAAGTACTAGAAAAGTTATAATCAGCAAAGATGTACAATTTGTTGAGAATGAAGCATGGGATGGAAGTGTAGAAAAATAATAAGTATAGCAACAGCTGATTCACATGATGATATGGGTGATGAAGTGTTAGAACAACAAGGTATTCCTCAAGAAATACCTCCTTCCACTCCCGGACATGCACCACAAGTTGTAGCACAAGCTACACCACCATCTACAATAAAGAGATCTTGAAGAAATCAGAATTTTACAGTTGGACAAGTAGAGTTCACCAAGAACACCAGCCATGACACCTTTAGAAAATAGTCCACCAAACTCAGTTGATAACAGCAGTTCATTGGATCCTACATTGGCAAGTTTATTGCAGCAAAAACAAGGAGTTTAAGAGATATTTATGAATATAATTTTAATGTTGAAACTACAAATTCTTTCTTTGTTTTTTATTTATTTTCTAAGCTGATGATCTAATGTCTTTTGATGAAGCAATAAAAGATGAAGCATGGGCATAAGCCATGGATGAAGAGATTGAAGCTATTGAGAAGAATAACACTTGGGAGTTAGTGGATCATCCTCAAGGAAAGGATGTCATAAGTGTGAAATGGATTTACAAAACTAAACATGGCATGGATGGTAATGTTGAAGCATAAGGAAAGATTGGTTGCTAGAGGTTTCACTCAAGACCTAGTATTGATTACAATGAAATGTTTTCTCCTGTAGCATGTTTGGATACAGTAAGAACTATTTTGGCCATTGCAGCTCAAAACAAGTGGCATGTTTTTCAAATGGATGTAAAATCAACATTTTTAAATGGTTATCTTGAAGAAGAGGTTTATGTACAGCAGCCAAAAGGATATGAAATTTTAGGTCATGAAGAAAAGGTATACAAGATGAAAAAGGTGCTCTATGGACTCAAGCAAGCTCCTAGAGCATGGTACAACCACATTGATTCTTATTTAATTAAGAATATCTTCAGTAGGTGCAACAACGAGCCTAATTTGTATATCAAAATGGATGAAAAAGGTAAGATGTTGATTGTGTGTCTTTATGTAGATGATTTAATTTTCACAGGAGACCTTTCCATAAATTCTTTTAAGGAAGCCATGATGAAAGAGTTTGAAATGACTGACCTTGGTCTCATGAAATACTTCTTGGGAATAGAAGTTAAGAAATCAGCTGAAGGTATTTTTATTTCTCAATCAAAGTATGCAAGTGATGTGTTGAAAATATTTAATATGTTGAGTTGTAAACCAACGCCTACACCAGTTGTTACAGGGTTGAAGTTGAGCAAGGAAGATAGTGGTTCATTTGTTGATCCTAGATTGTTTAAAAGACTAGTTGGTAGTCTCATGTACTTGACGGCCACAAGGCCTAACATTATGTATGGTGTGAGCCTTATTTCGAGGTTCATGGAGTCTCCAAAAGACTCTCATTGGAAAGCTGGAAAAAGAATACAGGTATGTTTGTGGAACAAAGAACTATGGTATTTTGTATTCAATTGTGAATGAGTTTAAACTCATTGGATACACAAAAACAATTGTGTTGGCAACGTTGATGATAGGAAAATTACCTCTAGTTATGATTTTCATTTTGGAACAGGGGTAGTATCATGGGATTCAAATAAACAACCCATTGTAACTCTTTCTTCAACGAGAAGCGGAGTATGTGGCAGCGATGAGTGTGGCATGTCAAGTCGTATGGATGAGGAGAATACTAGCTGAGTTGATGCATGAACAAGAAGAAACAACAAATATTTATTGTGATAATAACTCAGCCATTGCTTTGTCTAAAAATCATGTTTTTCATAAAATAAGCAAGCACATAGACACTAGATATCATTTTATAAGAGAGTTGGTAAATAACAAGGAAATATGTCTAGAGTTTTGTAGATCACAAGATCAATTTACTGATATTTTTACTAAACCATTGGGAAAAGATGCATTTGAATATCTAAGAAGTTGTTTGGGTGTCTATGTTGAAGATGAAGTGAAGAATGGAAGTTTTGGAAAAGGTAGTAGCAGCTATGGAGATGGAACATACATTTATGAGAAGGATGACAATGAGTTGAGATTAAGGGGGAGTGTTGGAGATATAATCTCAACCCCTCACATTCAATACTTGACAACTAACAGCTAGAAGATCTCTAACAAAGAATATTTAAACAAATGAAAAGATACGCATTGAATGGAATGTGCAAATTTTATTTTGACATTCTCCTTAAATTTGGAAATGAATTTATGTTTTGTGCGGTGTGTATCTACTTCTAACATGCAAGAGATTATGAATTAATCTCGATTTTTGTGTTGCATTTTTAATGTAATAGGGAGAATAAAAATATATAATTATGGGAAGAAGAAGAAGAATAACAGAGCAATGAAGCTCTGTTAAATGTTATTTTCTAGAAATCTGAATATATGTTGATTTTTATTGTTTTTTTGAGTTATGAATTTTTGTGTTGTGTTTCCTCCATTGTTGTGGATGTATTTAGTCATTTTTATTTCTGCACATTGCATTTTCAGTTTTATGTTCATATTTTGGGTGTGCAGCTCTCTTCCTCTGCCTCTTCCCTTCACCAAGTTTGGGTACTTGGATGAAGGATTTTTCAGGCCTGCAACATCATTTGAGGTTGTTTCCTCTCACTTGACAGAAATAAAGCTCCAACAATCTGCTACAACCCAAGGGCTTCAAAGCATTCTTGAAATGAGTTTCAAAAGAAGAATCAATTAAAAAATACCCTTCTATATCATGATGGAGCTAATCAATATATTCCTAGTGTTTCTGTTCTTGACAGATTTTTCCCAAGAACGAAAAATTAGTGTTGATGTTCCTTTTTTTTTGGCTACCCAAATTGATATCAATTACTAATCTCTTGAGTAAGATTCTTAAATCCTTGCTCGATACCAAACTAATGTAGTCACGCTTAGGGTTTCCAATTAAAGGGATGTCTTACACCATGCAACCACTTTTCGAGTTAAATTCACCAATGTAGGATCTCAATCATAATGAATGAAAAGAACAATTTTTTTCTTTAGTTATGCAAGGAAAGATTGCGAATTTCAAAAATAACTTAACACCCCAATTAGTCTTATAAGAATTTAATTAGGATACTATGATATCCTCAAGACAACCAAATCCTTAAAGGGGATGGATAAATTTTGTGTGCTTTCGGAGGATGTGCCCACTCTGGGAGAGCCCCCACCCTTTGCTATAGTAAAATTCCTTTAAAATTCCCAAAACGTAGAGTGCAAATCTTGAGAAAGAAATTCTAAATTTTTTTGCAATTGTTCTCTCTTTTGCCTCATGGATTCTATTGGTGGAATTGATGAGAATGCAATTTTTATCTCCATTTTTATTAGGATCGAAGATTTTGAATATGGATGGTATGCCCACAATGGGAAGCCCCACCTTTTCTATGGTAAAGGAAAATTCCTTTAACATCCAAAAGGCATAGTGCAAACCCTAAGGAAAAACATGACAATTAATTTTGATTTTCTTTGCAATTGTTCTCTCTTTTTGCCTCTTGTATTTCATTGGTGTAGTTTCTTGAGAATGCACTTGTTGTCTCTATGTTTATTAGGAACAAAATATTTTGAATGTAGAGGGTATGCCCATTCTAGGCGAGTCCCAACCTTTTTCTCGTGTTAAAGGAAAAATTCCTATAAAAATCCCTAAAGGCACAAAGCAGTGCACCACGAGGAATAACATGACAAGTAATTCTTATTTTCTTTGCAATTGTTCTCTCATTTGTCTCTTGTATTCCATTCATGTAATTTGTTGAAAATGCAATTGTTGTCTCTCGTAAACCCCTATCCTTTTACATGCTAAAGGCGAATTCCTTTGAAATCCCTAAAAATATGAGTACATATTCCTAGTTTTATGTTTATTATATAGCGATCTGCTTTTGTGAGAAGGGTGGGTCAAAAAGAAAGAGATTGAGAAATTATTGTAAAGGGGACTGCAAAGTCTGCAAGAAATTAAAATATGAAGTTTCATCATTTGATGCTCTCGAATTATATGTTCTCAGTAAATTTATTTAAGTTGGGCGAATACATCCATAACAACTAACCTTCTTTCCTAAACTTTATATTTGAATTTCAAAGATATATGCGTGAATTCCATGGTACATAATGAGTAGTTGGATTGGGTTGATACATGTTTAGTGTGATTAAACACTTTTTAGTCATGTTTAAATTTTGTATTTGATATAATTATTTTATTTATTTTATATATTGATTCTATTGCTTCAATCAATGTTAATGTTACCTTGTAAACAATATAATATTAAATTATGTCAATGGGCTCTTGGCTGATTGGTAAAGGTCGGGTGTTTATTAAGAGGTCCAAGGTTCAAACTCCATTGGCAGGCCCAAGCGTGAGGAGTAATCTAACTGGAGTCCTTGTGTGTTGTATAATTAGTCGACCAACGTCCCTAAGGGTGTGCTAGCCGTATGAAGGTGATATGAAACCTAAGCTTCAGTTGTACGAAGGCAATATGAAACTTGTGCACTTGGTGGTCCCTTCCTCATGTCAAGCTAAAGTTTGTCGAGATTGGGAGACTCATGAGCTTAAAATGTAAAATGTAATAATTCCTCATTATATATATATATATATATATATATATATATATATATATATATATATATATATCATGACACTTTTAGTTGGTATTTCCATAAAAATATTATATGGAGGTATTTCTCTTACTTGTTAAGATACATTATCTTTTTTTTTTAACTAGTTATTATTAATCCATGCTTTCAATGAATAAGAAGTAAGTATTGTTTTTCTAGGTTGATTTGCAAATGTCTTAAAATTTAGAGATACACATTTTCTATCCGAAAAAAATTATATTATATTTATCTTTTTTTATTAGCAAAAATATTTCACTCGTTATTCCTACCTTCACGTAAATCAAAACATTGTTATATTATCATATTTAATGTAGTTTTCATTTCATTTTTTACTTGTAAATTTAATCTTATAATATGCATCCACAATACATGCACAAGGATTAGCAAGATTATGCGGTTCGTGATGTTATCAAGAAAGAAAATCACATGGGAAGTGTGTAAGTCTAGAGTTTCATTCCTAAAGTTCTCTCGTATAGTCTTGCATTCACAGTAAATGTCACAATGTGTCTTCACCAAACAATAAAAGCAAGAGGGCACTTAATAGCAGCTATGTCGACCACATATTGGCATGTTAGACTTTTTCTCATATAATCATCATCGAATCCTGCCTGTTGTGCACTCTCGACAATTAAACACATGCCTTATGCCCAGTATCATTCATTGATGGGTGATTTCTTGTCCTACTATGCCTATCACAAATATTGTATGGTAAAATCGTTGAACGCTTAGCTTCACGTCATCTACAAATCCAAATTTTAGACTATATAAACCATTGTGTTTTTCCATATAGGAATATGAGCGTAAAAGATTGTATAATATTGATCAAAATTATAAATCAGTCATGTTGGGCTGCATATTTGGTTTTATACATATAATTTTTACTTCTAACATCAATTTTATTGAAGCATTTTAATAGACCTAAAAAGTTAGAATAAAAAGTAATTTTCTTATACTTTGACAAATATATTTTCATCGCGAATACATGCAAAAATTGTATTCAAAAACTATTTTAATTAGACCACCTTGATATATGTCAAAATATCTTCCCAAATTTGTCACCTCTCAAAAATTAAAAATATATAAAACCAGTACAACCTATCAAAGTTATACTAAAATTTTCGATCAATGGATAACATCTACTTACTTTCATATGGCTAATCATTAGAGGGGTTCGGCATAATTGGATTGGATAATGCGTCTCAAGTCTTAATTAATAGTTTTTAGTTTTTTAGCAAAAAATATTAGTTAAGGTTTTGGGCCTCGGGTTTTCTCATTTTTGAGGGATCTACACAATTCCTAAGGTGACATGTGTTTGTAAGGAGTGAAGGGAAATTCAAACTTTACACAATTTAGTTATGTATAATATCGTTGAAGTGGATGGGTGAAGAACCTTGTGTGGGTCGAGTCACGTGTTTTAACACCTACTTTCATCTATATAGAAGAGGTTATTTGGGTGGGAGCAATTTGAGCCATGGAATACATATGGGACATGCATGTATTAATCCCCACATTTTTATTTATGAAAATCCATTAATTTTCCTTTGTATTATTTAACAAATTAAATGTCATTCAATTAAAAATGTTAATACTTGAATATTTTATTTTATTTTTAAAATGATCTTTTTTCATGTTTTCTAAAAATGGTTTTTTCAGTTGTTTAAGAGCCATTTGTCGACGTCGTGGAGCTAACGGACAAGTTACTATCATTGATTGAGTTACCCCTCCATATGACTTAAAATAGACATGACACAACATTGTTTTTAAGATCGATATTGTTTATGATTAAGGTGACTCATGTTACTCAACACTAAGTTATTTCTTCATATCCATGCACCGTCTCCTTGAAACATTCTCCCCTTTTTTCTTCCTCCATATGGAAACTATTTTAATTAAGATAGTATTTTGGAAAGAACATTTTGACCCATGTAATAAGTGTGGGACATGCAAGTATCTAATTGATGTCTTTTTATTTGTTGTTTTTCATTCATGTCTATGTCTTTTCATACAAATTCTATGTTGTACAATCATGTGAAAACATTGTGGTTGGGTTTTGACCTTCGAACCTCTTGAATTTTTTTCTTTTTAAATTTTTTTGTAAACTTAAGCTCAAATTACACACACGTGAATAATGGTGTCTCATTCTAAAACATTCCCTCATCATACATGAGTGGCCATTTGCTAGAGATACTCAATTATTCATTATTATTCACAAACCCCTATTTTCCTACAATTACACCATATTTAAATTCAAAAGGTGACTTCAAAGTGCTCCAAGAAGTAGGCACTCGTGTTAGGTCTCAAAGGTAGAGATGCTACACTGGAACACAATTCCCTTTCTCTCACTCAACCCCTTCTTCATCACATGATATCATCCTATCTTTCTTTTATCTTGATCAATTTTTAATCCTTCGCTCCATCCCCTTTGGCGTTTCCATCATTCACTTCATGTGCGATTGTTAGTTTCCATAAAATTGTTATATGGTGGTATTTCTCTTACTTGTTAAGATACATTATCTTTGTGTTAACTAGCTATTATTAGTCTGTGTTGTCAAAGAATAAGAAGTAAGTATTTTTTCTAGGTTGATTTTCAAATGTCTTAAAATTTGGATATACACATTTTTATCTAACAAATTATATTATATTATCTCTTTCTTTTTATTAACAAAAATATTTCACTCCTTATTCCTACTTTCACATAAATCAAGTCACCCTAATATTATCATATTTATTGTAATTTTCATTTCATTTTTAATTATAAATTTAATTGTATAATATGCATCTGCAATACACGCACAAGGATGAGCGGTTATGTGGTCGATGATGTTATCGAGAAATAAAATCACATGGGATGCATGTAAGTATAGAGTTTGATTCCTAAAACATTGTGGATATTCTTGCATGGGCACATAATCGGGCTCACACGACCAAGACACATATTAGTTTGTCATCATCGATTGCAGAAAAAAACATTAACATATGGGTTTATTGGGTATTATCTTGGTCATCCTAGGACTCGACACTCGATTCATTTTCAAGCAAATTAGACACACAATCAAAGTTGTGCGCAATGTTTTCCTTCTTATTATATCTTCACCATTGTTTTGTACCCTTGTATAGAATACAATGGACAGAGGGACTCTTTTCCTTTTCTCTTTCTTCTACTCCTGTTGTTGCTACTAATAAGTGGTCATGTCAAAATCTCACCTTTCCTAAGTCTAGCAGAGGGTTTTTTCCATGATAAATGCCCATTAACTAACTAGTTAAACTCCTTCCCCTTCAGCACTTTTTTTTTTCTTCTCGATTGCTAAATCAATGATTATGTTTTTCAACATATCCATGCACCACCCCCTTGAAAGATTTTACTCTTTTTTTTTTATATAGAAAATATTTTAATCATACCTTTTAGATATATGTCAAAATATCTTTCTAAATTTATCACCTCTTGAAAGAAAAATATATATAAAACTAGACCAACCTATCAAAGTTAGTATATTAAAAAAGTGTCATGGTTCTACCTATGTTGGAAATAACTAACTCTTTGTAAACCATGGATATGTCATCTTGTCCATTAGGGCACCAAACTCGTAGATTATATACGGTGATTGGAGGCTTTAAGTGATGTTGAAAAGAGATAAATATATAGGTCAAAGATGAGGGATCTAATTTCTCTTGGGTCAAGTGTCATCATTGGCTTTCATCTTTTGGAGAAGAATGGCTAACATGAAAATGGAAATGCCCAACATTAATACATTTACCACAGTTAAATTTTTTATCTTTGCCATTGCATATTTCTAACGTGTGGAAATTGTTTCCTATTCCATGCTACGTAGATATCTCATGAACCATTTCGTTATTAACCTTTTAAAATAACGTCAATGTCATGTTGTAAATTTGTCTTAATAGTCGCCAACTTGAAAAAACCCTACTTTGAATTAGATATGTAACTTTTAAGGATTAATGCAATCGTTGTTATGTGTTTTAATAACATAAGCATGGAAGGAAAACAAAAAAGGTAAACACAAGTGAAAACATGGTATATACTCCATGTAGGAGCACCAACTCAAGGCCCTAGACATCCACAATTGCAACAATAATGTTTATTATTTTTGTTGGTGCTATGTTGTCTCATAATGGAGAGGATAAGATGGATGATGAGGATGAGATGGAGGTCGCAACATAAAAGGGAAGAAGCGTGTTGGAATCAAATATATGCAAGCTTCCTTTCTACAATTGGTGGTGAAGGAGATTCTACTAAGTTAACCAACCTGCTAGAGGGGCTCAATTATCTTTGATTGGAAGCCCACATTTTGGTTAGGTTTCATACCTAGAATACATTGGATTTTCCTTGTTTTTATTTTACCCTTTTAAGCAAAAATTGCACTCACATAAAATTGTCCCCTTTTAGCAATCACCCCTAAGAGGTGCACTAAGGACGTTGATAAGGAGGTACTAAAGAAGATAGTGGAACATTGGATGGGGGAAGGTTCGTTATGAAGAAGGGAATTGAGGGAGGAGAAATTTCCAAGTTGGGTAATCTATTCGAGAGAACATACGAGAACCTCTTTTTTCTTTTGATAAGTCGCAAATGGACCACATGTCACTTTTTCTTAACCTTGTCACATCATCTATTTAATACAATGTTTGTTGAACACTAAATCTATCTTAATAGCTTTCAACTTGAAAACCCTTTTTTATTGGATTTAGAGCTCTTAGGGATTATTGCAATCACATTGTTATGTCTTTTAATAATGTAAGTGTGGAAGGTAAATAAAAATGGTAAAAAAATTAAAACATGGTATATACTTCATGTATGAGAATTGACTCAAGGGCGTGTAAATCTACAACTCTAATGACAACTTTGATTATTTTTTTTTTTTTTGAGGATATCTTATCTCTTTATGGGGAGGATAAGATAGATCATGAAAATGAGATGGAGGTCACCATGGGAAAGATTAAAAATGCATCAAACAGAAAGGTATACACACATGACACAACTTAAAGAAATTAAAATATATATTTTTCTTTAATTTCATTGGATGAAGCTGCTTTATTCTTAATAAAGGAAAGAAACTTCATAAAACTAAAATTAAACTATAATTTTTACAACGAATAGGAAAAGAACTGGTTTCTATTTTGAATCTGAACATAAAACGAATAAATTGTCGTCTTGATTTTTGACTATTTGGCGGCGAGATTGAGGGTGGCCACGGGGTGTCATTTGGCCGAGCTTTGTAGGGAGGAATATCAGCTATGGGCCAGGGTTCTGCTCTGGTTATTGGGAGAGCAATTGCTCTTAAGATTTTAACTAATGGTTATCTGCCCCTCTGGAGTGGTTTCCTCATTCCTGCACTCGACTGGTATGCAAACTTTACTGCTCATGCCTAAATTTGAACCTTTCAGAAATATAAAACAAAGTAAATTTTCTGATATACCCGACGGATTGAATTCAAAGTCCGATTAATTTTGATAATTATATAGTCAAATTCTGTGAATCGAGCTTTACGGATTATCTAAAATCAGCTAAAATTCCTGATACCAGAGACCTGTTTCTACCAGAGAGTAGGCAAATGGTTTTAGCAGGCAGGGTCATCTCCTTATGCTTTGGTGTACATCTCTACTATTAAACTAGAATCAGCACCTGCTTGCAAATAGCTAATAGGCACCCGTATTTATAGGCCTATTGGTTTGGCCCTGCATACTCATTTTTTATAAAGAATTCTTTGCACAAAATATGGTTGCCTATATTTTCAAGCACCTTTAGAGCTGATTCTAATTTATTTTTGAATGTTTATTAAAAGTTAATATTAATTTTTGGGATTATAAAAGTATAATATAAAGAAGCTTAGGAGAGCAATAAATATAACTTAAAAAAATTTGCAATTAAAAAAAAAGTTAAAACTTGGAAAGGGATGAAAGAGTAAAAAATATATTCAAAAAGTTATACCAAAAAAAAGGAAACAATAGCTGGAAATCACTAGTCCAACAAAATGGAGAATAATGAGAAAAATATACTTATTTCAAGATAAATCCTATTGATTTGAGGAACACGCTTAATATTTGAACTCGTGAAGAAATGTGTGAAGCCATATAAATCAGTGAGGCCTACCATACAAACTAATTAAGAATTAAATTCCACGCCATACTACACAAAGATCACTAACCACCGAGAAATCAAAAAATGTTAGGAGAATATAAATGTCAGTTACAACTTTTCATTGTATATTAGTCCATGATCAATATGAAGACAAAAGTAAACGCTTAAAATATGATTCAATTTAGACCCATCATCACATCGAGTCACAAATTAATTGTAATTTTTAATATGTTTCTAGGAATAGCAAATGATTTATATAAGATATTGTTACGTTGTGAAACATGTTTTTAACAAGTGTTTTCATAGTTTACAAAAGCAACACCTACAACTGGTAAAACCTCCATGAAATATACTATACTACAAATATTTATTGAGATATTGTTTGCTTTTCATGATGCATCATTGTTAACGCAAGCCTCACCTCAGAATGCCTATTGACTTTTCCCTTCTTTGGATTATGCTTTGAATTGGCTTCTCCATCATAGTCATTTTCCGCAGCATCCAGAATGCTCCTATACATGATATTCTCCTTCCAAATCCGCATGAATATTCCAATAGTTTTACAATACATAATTACTTGTGAAGTAAATTCTCAATGCATTCATGTTGACCTGTGTTGAATGATCTGGATTGAAACCTCATTAGCAAGCAAAAAGTTTTAAAGATGGTACCTCATTAGAAACTGCTAAACTCTATTTTAGTCATGTATGGATCACCTTTGGGCTTCCCAAGTCTATCATTTCTGATAGGGACAACAGGTTCTTGAGCATCTTCTGGTCCACCCTATGGGGAATGATGGACACTAAGTTGATGAAGTCCACATCCTTCCACCCATAGACTGACGGACAAACAGAGGTGGTGAACCACCTGATTGTCCACATGCTTCGTATGTATCACTCCAAACACCCACGTACATGGGATGAGGCCCTACCCTACATACAACATGGATACAATTGGGCCCTGCACAACTCCACCAAGCACAATCCATTTCAAGTTTGTTATGGATTCCAACCTATGGCACCCATTGATGTATGCATTCTGGTGCATACAATGGAATACACGCCTCATGGAAAAATTGAAGCAGAAAAGGCAACAAGGTTTGTTGAACAGATTCAATATACTCAGCAACATGTCCACGATATTTTACAGAAGATGAATGAAAAGTATAAACAATGTCATGATCAACACAGGGTTCTACATCATTTCAAGGTTGGTGATAAGGTTTTGTTACAACTTCAAAAGGGAAGGCTTCTAGTTCCAAATAAGATAATTCATCCTCTATGGTATGGTCCTTACACTCTCACCAAGAAAGTAGGTGAAAATGTTTTCGAGTTGAATCTTCCACCCTACCTTGGTCTGCATCCTATCTTCAACATGGACCTCCTCAAACCATATCATCCACCTCTATTGGACACCTCGGTGGTAGCGAGCAATAGCTTGGACATCGATGAACTCAACCCAGAAATCTTTTCTCTAGTTGAAGAAGACAAAATTGTGGACTCTTGTTCCAAGACCATCGAGGATGTCCTATTCAGCTCTATCAGGTGATCAAGAAAGGAAAGTTCAGTAATCAAGGTAGATGGCTCACTGAATACCAGATCAAGAAATAGTTCCCACACTTGATGGGACCCTTTGGTGCAATGGGGACCATTGCTTCTGAAGGAGGGAGGTATGATCTAGACAAAAACCCAAGAAGCAATTCTAGTGGGGCAACTTCGAGAGTTATAACATTTGCACCGTATCTATGATTGAATCTATTCAAAATGCATTAGAAATATTGGAACGTGTATAATATGGTGAAAGGGAGCAGGAATTTGTTTGGAAAAGGTTGATCCTTGAAACCCACTTCTAAAGGCCTCAAAATGCAATTTTTGTAATGTTGTGTAAACATAGTAATTTCAAGAAATTTTCGCATATGTAATTCACGGAATGTGAACCACCTCGTCTCCCTTGATATCGGTGACCTTCCACATTCTTCTATATGTCTCTTCATATTTCTAAAAGTAGTAAATAAGTTGAACTAAAAATAACAAAAAACAAATTTAGGTATGTTAAATACGAGAAATAGCAATAAAATAACAATTGGTATTCTAACTATGAAAAGTAGCTGCAAAACAAAATTGGGTATTCAAGCAACAAGAAAATAGCGGCAAAACAAAAGGGTATTCAAATTTCAAACTAACAAAAATAACAACAAAAACAATTTGGATAAAGTATGAGCTAAACAAAATGTGTATTCAAACTAAAAGAAAAAAGCACCTACACCTCCATTGGGATGAGCTCAAGTGGGTTATCAATGGGGCTTTCATGGCAGATCCCTGAAAGACATGTTGATGAGTAATATACAATTCTGAGTGTGGTGTACCCACACAGACAAGGCCAGGTCCAATAACTTGGTGATTTTGGCAGAAAAATACCCCTTGGGCATAACATCTATACTAAAAGTAAAACTCTTATGTGGTTAAAAAAGGAGAAATTACCAATAAAAAAGCAAGTAAACATAAATGAGTATCCACACTAAGAGAATTACCTGAAAGTGAAAATGGATATTCAAACTAAGAGAAATAACAACAAAATACAAAAACTGAAACAACAACAAAAAAAGAGCATTCAAACTAAGAATAATGGTAGAAAAACAAACAATACCAAATTTTACAAAAATGGCAGCAAAATGAATTTGGGTATCCAAACTAAAAGAAATAACAACTAAATAAAGTTGGGTCTTCAAACAAAGAAATTGTAGCAAAACAACAAAAGGTAACTGGACAGAGAAAAAGCAAAAAAATATGGGTATTAAAACTAAGTGAAATGGCAACAACAAAAATTGGCGATCAAGGAGGTAAGGGTGGTGAGCGGGGTGAAGGTTGGATGAGGGAAAGGGTGAAGGGTCACTTATACTAAGAGAAATAGAAGCAAAACATAATAGGGTGTCCAATCTGAGAGAAATGGCAAAAACAAAGTAGGGTAATCAGACAAAGAAATGATAGTTAAAATTTAAAATAAAATACAATTGGGTATTTAAACTAAAAAATAGTTGCATAAAAAATGGGTAACCATTCTAAAAGAAATGACAACAAATTATAAATGGGTGGAGTAAAATAGCAGCAACAACAAATTTGGGTAATCACACTGATAGAAATACCAAAGAAAACCAAAATGGCATAGCGACTAAAAGCTAAGCCCGAGCAACAAGAAAAAGTGGTATTACATCATGCAATCAAGGGAATGATCTAAAACCCACTTTAAAAAGGCATGATCACAAGCAATGAAGAAAAATAAACGAAGTAACAAAACCGTAAATTACTTGTGGGGATAATTGGAAAAAAAAAAAAAAGAGTAAAAGCATAAAATAAAAATATTTTTAAAAAGAAACCTCCATGATCAAGAACTTCGCAGCCCTTTCTCCTCATAAAATTCAAACATGAGACCAAAACTCTTATGCAACGAATCTGATTATCAAATGCATTTAACGAAAAAAATCCCCTTTTTCAATGCATTCCAACTAAGTTTCCAAATAATAGCAAGGTCAAATTAAGCATTATGAGCACCTTAAGAAATACTAGAGGTAACACCTTCTATATAAATAATGAATCTTATAATATAAAAATTAATTAACCCTAACTAAATATTGGATTACTTGATCGGGGGTTCATTTTAAGATCCCCCAAAAAAATTATTATAGAATAGGTGGTGAATCGATTTAAAAGGTGATTCACATTGTTGGCAAATGTAAGAAAGAAGGGTTTTGTGACGACGCTGAATCTGACATTTTTAGTATTGTTATTGTATGGTAACAAATATTAGTTTCCGTCCAGTAAGAACCTTTGGTTGTCGATCGGTAATAACATTTGGTTGTCACTAGTAACAATATTTGGTTGTTGGTCAATAACAGTCTTTGGTTGTTAACCGACAAGAACATTTGGTTATCAGTCGGTAACATCCTTTGAATGTCAAACGGTAACGTATATTGGTTGTCACCTAGTTACGGATGCATGCTTGCTTGTTACCGAATGACAACAAAAATCAAAGTTATCATCCAAGAATAGGTTCTTGCTACCATTCGACATTGCATAATCACCTTACCTTCAACTTATAATAGTATATTGTATTACTATATTATGGCGAATTAATCCTATATATAATAGAATATTATAACATTGAGGTAAATATACTAACATTTGTCGGCCCTTAGTTGAAACACTAAGGTGAAATTATGGTCAAATTTATTTATGACCCATAAAATTTTAGCGACCGTACTACTGCATTTGTAGGTAGTGAAAATTTTGTCAATTTCAAAATGCAAAAACCTAACATTCATCATTTCACGAATGTTCATCCCTAAAATGAACCCTATACTTGATATGTTATGCCTCTACCATCCAATAAAAACATATTAATAAATTTAATTTGAAATTTAACAACAAAGAAACTTGCCTAGGTTTCAGGGCTAGTTAAATATCATAATCTTAATATAATTATTTAAAATTATTTTTATTTTCAACAAAGAGAATCAAATTGGTATGTAAGGGTGGCCACTAACTCTACTAGCATATATGGTTAATAAATTGATCTAGTCTTCATAAAAACCATGATAAAATAAAACAAATTGACGCCCCCTAAATGTTGGCACCCTAGGCAGTTGCCTAATTTTCCTAGGCCTTAATCCCCCTCTAGCTAATAGAAAGAATCGAAACCTTTTGCAGAGAATCGGAGATACCCACCTAAGTTGAAATGTAATTAAAGTTGATTTGCTTTAGCTCCTCGCTTGTTATGATGGAAAGCGTAAGGATTTCTAAAGGGAATCATGCACTAGTTTAATATATTTCTATTTGACTCAAAAGAGGCCAATTTATCTTGGGCTTAGTGAGCATGACTTAATGTTTGGTGTTATAATGGGGCCTTATGAAGAGATCATCTTCATCTAAGCCAAGAAGAAGATTCTCGGAAAAAAAGCTTCAAGTGAATGTTACTATTTACCCAACTAAAATAAATACTTATAATTGCCTGTAAAAAATGGAAGTATGACAAAATACCAAAATACGATGCTTTGCATAATTCCAATATTTAAACAGGATAAGGAGAATCCGAAAAAATATACTAAATGGAAACCATGAACGAATACTCCTTTGGTAGATGGCCATAATTGACTCATCCAGTTGGGGTTTTTCTTGATCAAGAGAAGAGTCTCTCCTGCTTCATGTTATATCAATTTCCGAGAACTGTGTGTAGTCTGGATCTCTGAACGAGTTTGTAGAACCAAACATGCATTCAGGCGATAAAAGCAACCTATAACTTTGATAGGTAGATGTTATCCATTGATCGAAAAAATTAGTATAACTTTGATAGGCTGTACTGGTTTTATATATTTTTAATTTTTGAAAGGTGAAAAAATTGGGAAGATATTTGGATATATATCGAGGTGGTCTAACTAAATTAGTTTCTAAATAAAATTTCTGCATGTATTCTTGATGACAATATATTTGTTTAAGTATAAGAAAATCACTTTTATTCTAACTTTTCGTGTGCACAAAACTCGCTTCAATAAAATTGATGTTAGAAGTAAAAAGTATATGTATAAAAGAAAATATGCAAGGGCGTGACCTATTTATAATTTTTATCATTATTATACAATATTTTTCGCTCATATTTCTATATGGAAAAACACAATAATTTGGATTTGTAAATGACGTGAAGCTAAGCGTTCAACAATTTTATCATACTACATTTGTGAGAAGCATAGTAGAACAGAAATCACCCATCCATGAATGGCACCGCCATAAGGCATGTGTTTAATTGTCGAGAGTGCAAAATAGGTAGGATTTGATGATGATGATGACAGGATAGGATCAGAATAATAAAATAATATATTGATCTTCGTTCTCTTCACATACACACAATACATGGCTAATAAATAGCCAAGCAAATAGCAAAACAACCTCCTATAATTTAGGAGTGGTTGTAAACAATAAGCTAAATACGTGAAGTTGTTTACAACAACTTCACATATAATTCCAGGTAATAATTTGTTGTTCCACAACAAATCATAATATAATGTTTACACTATAATATTCCCAACATACACCCCCTTAGTGTGAACATGGGGTGAAGTGTAGTTGAAACCAGAATCATATGCCTACGCATATTTTTAGGTCTGCATACTGCTCCTCTCCTCTGGACACCAGCTGCCCTCCTATACAACTGTTTCACTGACTGACACCTTCCACGCCACATCACAACACTTCAAGAGAACATATAGGAATACTCGCATGTACCAAGCAAACATACACAAACTGTTGCTCTTTATTCTGCACACTAGATAAAATAAACACAATTGGAAATAAATATGTCACCACCACAAAATGTGACCTCGTCGTTGGCGACTGACGAGAGGTGCTGAGTAGCCTCCATCCTCCATTTCCTCCTACCTCCAGTTTGGTTATTTTCAGAAGAGATAATCTTCATCGCTAGGGCAAGAAAGTTCTTCATCAGTTGCATAATCTTCCCAGTCAGTTTCTTCTTCAACAATATAAGCCTTTTGATCAATCTTATCATCCAGTAGATCTTGTGCCCGCTTTTTACAATTTAAAATCACATGCCCCACTTCTTTACAATAGTAACATTTGATTTGTCCCTTTGTAGGAATGTGCTTTGAATTGTACTTACCCTTCTTTGATGATGTACTAGCTTTATTGTGTACATATAAGACCTCTTCTTCTGGTTCTGAAGGTTCATTCTGATCAAGAAGAGTAGAAACTACTCCTTCTAAACCAATTTTAATCTTGCTCAAAGTAAAAACCATATGAGACATTTTTTTAGGCAAACTATTCAAAAGAATTGCTTTGGCATCATCATCTTTTACCTTCTCGTTAATACCTGCAAGCTGATTGAGAAGAGAGCGGAACTTGCTGATGTGTTCTGCCATTTTTATACTTTCATCCATTTTTAACCCGTATAATTTTTGCTTCAGTGTTGTCTTTGCACTTTCTGCTTCAGATCCAAACAGTTTATTTAATGTCTCCCAGATTTCCTTTGCAGACTTTGTGAAGTCTACGTGGTGCAGGTACGCTTTAGACAAACCGAGACCAATAGTTCCCAAGGCCTTTTGATCCTTGATATTCCACTTCGCGAGATCTGTTGGATTTGTTGGTGTTGTCACATTTGGTTTGACCACATCCCACAAATCTTTTTCAATCAAAGTCAGCTGCATTTGGATTCGCCAAGTGTGAAAATCACGTCCTTCAAACTTCTCAACGAGACTCAATTTCTCCATTTTCACAACTATTGTATTTGTAAACAAAACGACTCCAATTGATGGATATAATACGTTTTACAAGAAGACTATATCAATAAATCACTATTTAAAAAGTAATAAAGAGAAATTACTTTTTAAATACTCTAAACAATTTAATCAATCTTAAAAAATTCAATTCGCTGTATACAACCGTTTGTTGTGTGAAGTATGCCTTCTTCACGCCCTTACTAGGATCTGGCTTCGGCCGATAGAGGAAAGACAGCCAGCTCGGAATCCAATGCTCTGTTAATTGGTCTGGGACGTTTTTGTGCTGAGTGGAGGATCAAACTTGCAGGAAATAAACACAGAAAATGTAGATAACTGTAACTAACCGTAGATATTCCTTAATTCGCATTGGCTACAGGCTTTCCAAACTGAGTCGACTGCTCCATCAATGCGTGACTTGCGACTATTATCCACAGGACTGCGGCTGTTAGTGCACAATTAAATTGTGGCTGTCACATATTTTATATTCTCCAACTGCGTGGACACGACACTCCAAACTGCATAGAGAAACGTATTCTCTCAAACATGCACTGCCGTGTGTTGCCTCCCTGCGGCCTGTCTCTGATAGATCAACCTAGCTCTGATAGCATATGACAGGATAGGATCAGAATAATAAAATAATATATTGATCTTCGTTCTCTTCACATACACACAATACATGGCTAATAAATAGCCAAGCAAATAGCAAAACAACCTCCTATAATTTAGGAGTGGTTGTAAACAATAAGCTAAATACGTGAAGTTGTTTACAACAACTTCACATATAATTCCATGTAATAATTTGTTGTTCCACAACAAATCATAATATAATGTTTACACTATAATATTCCCAACAGATGATATGGAAAGGATTCCAAAGATGCCAATATGTGGACGACGTAGCTGCTTTATTGAGTGCCCTCTCTCTTTTATTTTCCAAAGAAGACACATTGCGACATTTACCTTCCCATGCAAGACTATCATAAGCGCTTTAGGAATCGAAATCTAGACTTACACGCATCCCATGCGATTTTCTTTCTCGATAACATCATGGACCACATAACCGCTCATCCTTGTACATGTATTGTGGATGCATATTATACAATTAATTTAACAATAAAAATGAAATAAAAACTACAATAAATATGATAATATTATAGTGTCTTGATTTACGTGAAGGAAGAAATAAGGAGTGAAATACTTTTACTAATAAAAATAAGATAAATAGAATATAATTTTTTTGGATAGAAAATATATATATCTGAATTTTAAGACATTTGGAAATTAACCTAGAAAAACAATACTTACTTCTTATTCATTTATTAATAATAACTTGTTAAAACAAAGACAATGTATCTTAACAAGTAAGAGAAATACATCTGTTGGTTGGATATTTTGTCAAACCAAAATATGAGGTTCAACCATAGTATATGAGATTAAATCCCTCCTCAAAGACAGTGAGGCTGCACTAATCTAAAACACACGATATCATAGGATTCACACTAATTAACCTTTCGGGTGGGATGGAATCCTAAATCCACATTCACACGATTCAAGGATATTTCTTTCGTAAATGAACTGGGTTAGAAATTGTTACAATGAAAGAAGCACAATAGAAAGGAAATGAGAGAAACGTATTTTCTTTCGAGTAAACACAGAGCACGAAATAATCATACGAGCTTTAGATCACAGATATAATGTCCGAAATAATTAGAAACACTAAGATGCTATGCAAAGAATAGCTTAAGATCATGAACATAAGAACACTATCTTAAGTAAGATATATTCCACAACACAAAGTCTGTAAAATAATATCGACTCCTATTCTTCAAAATGATTGAATGAAAACACAAAGTTTTTCTTCTTTCCAATAGCCCCTAAATATTCCAAAAAATCTCGACCCTTTGGAATGCATAAGCATCCCTTATTTATAATAAAAGAAGTAGAGATAAAATAGGGCAGATCCTAAAAAATAGCATTTTAACAAGAGTTCTGTTTTGCTTGATTCTCACGCAGGAGATCAAGTCAAAATATGATTCAAAAATGTGACGAAACAGAAATGAAAAAGACATGTCAATTTCAAGATTGAAATGACATGAAACGTTGGGACTTAATCTGAATCATCATCCTTTGCTCCTTCCTCTTTTTCTTCCTCCAGCTGAGACTGTTTGCTCTGAAATTCCTGGAACTTCCGAATTATGCCTTGCATTTCGTTCTCATCAGGCGCAGTGGAATGATCATTCCAAATTTCGCAGGTCTCATGAATATCGCTGGCATTTCCGGGAAGCTTTTTCAATCCTTTGCTGAGCTTTCTTAAGGCCTCCAAAGTATGTTCAACCCTTACAAACCGATCAATGATCTCAAGGCCAAATCCGTGTATTGGTTCATGCTGAACAGACTCTTGGATTTGTTTGAAGAGATCATCTGCTGATAGGATACCTGAGTTCCCAACTGACACCTTTGGACAAATCTTCAGCAATTCTTCTTCCAGATCACTTTTCCCATCAATCAGCTTTATCCTCGATTCTCTCAACTTACCGCAGTGATTCATTGAGAATCTTTATTCTGAACCTGATGGCCTTGGTCAGCTGAAATGCTTATCTGTATGTGGGAGAATACCTTCTTCCACCAAGAGATGTGTTGGTATTTGCTTTAACACCTGGAGAGCTTCAAAAGTCAAATCAAGATGTCCAATTTCCTGAGAGAATTCTTCATCCATCTTCTCTCCATCCTTCTGAATGTCCCCCAAGGACTGATGAACTTTCACCACGTCTTGAATTACTTCCTTCCCCTGTTGGAGCAACCTTTGGATCCATTCATCAACCACCCTTCCTTTTTTAGCAATCTTCTCAATCGTAGGTACTGATGAGAAATCGAATCCGACAGAAACAGAAGAAGGTGGTATGGATTCAAGGGGTTTTGAGAGTTTAATCAAAACCTCTGTCAACTACTCCACTTTTTCCTTAAGCTCATCTCTGCTGTCCTTTGTTTCTTTCAACTTTTGGCACAACACGTTTATGGAATCCCGTGCATCTTGTTGCGCCCCTTCTGTTGTCACTTTCCCTAGAGCCACCCTGGTTACCTGATAATCAGAGGCTGTTATATCCTCTCTAGTTTTGTCACCGAGGGAGTGGCAATCTCTGTACGAACTTATCTCCTGAAGCATCCACCAAAACCCTTGAAACTGTTTTGGGTTTCTTGGCTGATTTCGTAGTAGGAGCCTTGAGTGAGCTGAAATCAAAGGCTGGTAGGGGTACAATCACCTTCCTCTTCCTCGGAGTTTGCTCGAGTAGCCATTGCGGCGTACCAGAGGAAGTTGCCCATGTTGTAGAAATTGGTATTCTACTCTCAAGAGGAGAAGATTCTACTATTGGAGGGGGAATAGTTGCCAATGTGGTAGTAGATTCAATAAAGAGAGGCACAGGAGGGGGCGTGTTGGTGATCACTTGGGTTCCAGCAGAGAGGGGTGAGAGTCCCGAGAAAATACCGGCCATGCTTGAAGAAGTGGATGGAGAATGAGGAGGTAGGAGTGGTTGTGAGGGGGGAGGCACAGATTCAGACTCCAAAGCCTGGGATGCAAGAGACAAGGTCTCTTCAGTTTGATAATCAACAAATGATGAAGCCAGAAGCTGGCTTCCTCCTTCTTCCAAATTAATTTCTCCTATTTCTGGTGGTGTTGGTGATTCTGGCACATCCACCGTTTCAGCTGGAGAAATAATTGAAGAGATTTGTCTTTCTTTCCTCTTCTTGACAATCTTGACTTTTATAGGCGCCCTAGAAGATTTTCTCTTGTCCTTTTCCTTTTTGGAGGGCCCCGCCTCTGAAGCAGCCAACTTTGAAAACTCATCATCTTTAAAATTCATTCCCCAAGAGGAGAGCCATGCTTTGGTGTGAGCAAGGATTAGAGCCGACCTATCTGTAATAGAGGCTTTTTCGCTGGCTGACCAATCAATAGGTGGGAAAACATATTGATCCTCATTTAGTCCATCATAGGAAAGATCCAAAACACTTTCATTGTCACCCATACCTTCTGGTAAATCAGCAAGCTCCAGTGTTTGAATCTCAGCAATAGTCAATCTGCTATTATCCTTTCTGCGAACAGCAACCTCATTACGCAGATCCACCCAAATATCCTCTATGTTTGGCCTGTGCAGATGCTGGGTTCCATATGCTCTGAGCACTCCTCGGATGTCAAAACCATCTCGAGGCTTCATATGCTTCTTCAATTTGTCCTGAAGTTCATGGACAACATTTTTGGCTTTCACTACTGTTGAGCAAGTATATCTCCCAATAGAAATTGGGAAGGATACAACGCAGCCTTATGTTTGCTTTGTTGGAATTTATGGAAATCCAACAGCTGCTAACCAACTCCATCAATATCACTCTATCCCCTGATATCGGGGTAGGCGAAAAGGATCTCCTAGTACATGACCACCCGAAGATATGTAAACTTCTTGAATTGTAAGAAGATACATCCCCATTTAGAAACTTCAGCCCAAGCCTCATCTGAGACTCTTGTCTTCCTCAGCTCAGGGTTTATCCTGCAGATATTTTCATAGAAGAAGGCATCATTCACCCTCCTAAAATGGTCTTTGACCCCTTCTTTGTCAATTGAGGGAAGTATTGATACACACCCGGGTCACCGCTCGCTTCCCTTGGTATCCACCCGGATAGTTCCTCATCCCGCTACTGCGTATGTGACATATGAAGACATATAAAATTTCCCAGTTGACAAGACCGTTGTCATTTGGGAATCAATCTCATTGCTGATGAGAGTACCCTAGTCGATCCCCTGCTGATTCTTCTTGATGGTGATCATAAATTGATACATCCATCCTTGAAATACATTCGATTCGGCAAACCAAAACCCGACTCAAAGGTGATGATGTCATTGATTTCTTGGATGAAATCACTCCTGGGGATAATCCTTGGAAATCTGGAGACAGCTGGTTTGGCCTTGATCAGGAACTTCTTGTTCACATGTTTGATGCAGTCTTCCTGATCGTTGTCCCAGGCTTTCTGAGCTGACTTGATGTCCAACTCTCCATACTCTTCAAAATTGGGCAGTTTTAGGAGATCATCAAAGTAACCTCCATCCAATTTGATCACTACTTCACCTGATTGACTTCTCACAGAACGAGACGCCGAGTCATAACTGGATGCACAAGCCAAGATGAATTCTGGACACTGAGCGGACATGGGAAAACCCGCTGCGAGAGGCAAGCCACTATCGGCTATAGTTTTCATCCATGGAGTTTGGGAGGAACTCCTCACCCTACTCCAGAAATCTTCAATGTCTATATTTCCGAGTTCGGTGTCTCGGATGTCGTAGTTGCAATCAATATACGATGGAGATTCCAGCTTTTTAAACTTGTATTTCATTCTGCCTGACTTCTCGGTCTTTTCCTGAGATGGACCAGGGTCCGACATGAAGGACGTCGAAGGAAGAAAGTTTCGAAGCTCAGGAGATGTTGCTCACTGTGAGAATCCCGACCTGCTGGATATGCCGGAAGAACGGAAGAGTCCGACACTGGCGAAGATGATGTCGGAAAATCCTAAAAACCCGATGCGCTGAGAATGTCGGAAACTCTGGAAAGTCCGGCACGTTTGATAATGTCGAACTTTGGGAAAGCCCGACACTGCCGATGATGTCGGAAATGGAAGAAAGCCCGACACTTGTGTTGATGCCGGGAACTCTGGAAAGTCCGGCACGCCAAGCCTTCAATATACTTCGGGTCTTCGACACTGCACAACAGCCTTCAAAACCCGAGAAGAGAAAAACAGGGTTTTTCGTTGAATTTCAAACATGCAATCTCCTTTTAACCATTCATGTACCAGGCACATAATAAAACTTTGAGGAAATAGCACCAAGTGGTAATTTAGAAGAGATAGACCCTAAAACCTAAACCCCTTTTTTCAAAACAACTCCAGAAAGAAGAAGAATAAAAATCTTTCAAAACCCAGCAAGAAAATGGGAAGAATTCACGCGCAATCAATCCATAAAAACTAGGAACAAAGAGTGGAGAGAGAAATACCTTCAACCAGAGAAAGGGAAGATCGAAAAATGGCGATTCAATCGGGCACAGGCGAGCTTTCGGGTTTCGAGGTTGGAAGAGCATGTACGAAAAATCCACGAGTTAAAAATACGTCCGGTAAAAATGACGTGGAAATCCGCGTATTTATAAGAAAAATTGTAATTAATACACTTCAGCTCGGCACGTGCCAACTCACCGACAACTCGGCATGAATGCCATGTCAGCATGTTAGAGAGGTCCGAAAACCCGACACAAGGGGGCTTAGTGCAATTCGGGTTTCGGGTTTCGGGAAACACAAGACATAAAGCATGAGATGTTTAGATGCTTCACAGCTCCGAAAACCCGATACAAAGGACTAAATCGACTTCGGGTATCGGGGAACAGGTGACACAAAACATGTTTTGAATTAGGCATGTTCCGATGCGCCGGAGGTCCGAAAACCCGATTTTCTCAATATGAAGCGGGTTTCGGGTATCGGAAAACAGGCGACACAAAGCATGTTAAAACTCATGTCGAGTCATTTAAAAACCCGAAAACCCGAATTTCTCTAAAAGAGGCCATAATGCAAAATCAACTTCAAAAATTTCGTAGGGGTTATCTAATCGTTTTGTCGTGAACTCAAAACGGAGATAACAGCTGGCTCCAGCTGGGGACTTTCTTTGTAATACCAAAGGAAGAGAACTCAGAATCTCTGGTCTTTATTCATTGGGCTACGGAGAAAAGAAGAAAAACCAAAACAAAACAAAACGAAGAAAGAAAGAAAGAAAACCAAAAGCAAACACACTACAAAAAGTAAAATATGTACAATGCAAGAGAGCATCTTGCATTAATGGTGGAACAACTTTAGATGTTGTCCACTGAAAGGTAAAGGGAGTAACCCTCCATCCAGATATGATAGAAGAAAACTATTTTCACCATTCAGCTCGTGGATCTTGAAAGGTCCTCTCCATAAAGAATCAAACTTCCCGTGCATTCCTTTCTGTTCTCTCCTCTTATCCCAAAGCAACACCAGGTCTCCAATCTGGAAGTTACGCTGCTTTGATTTTTTGTCGAAAATTTTCTTCACTCTGCTCTGATGATCTGCGATGCGATCAACCACCTTGATTCGTTCCTCTTCTAGCCTGGCTAGGTACATAACCCTCTTCTCGATAGAATTCTGAAAAGCCGCATCTTCAACCGCTTTTGCCAACTGCAAGGCCGACAATTCTACTGAGATAGGAATTTCAGCATCAATCCCGTATAGCAATTGGAAAGGAGACATCCCTATGGCTCGCTTTGGAGTGATCCGATCAGCCCACAACGCATCATACAATGCTTTGTGCCATGTCCTCTGATTTTCATCTACTAGTTTCCTAATTATGGTAACCAGATTCTTATTGCTGGACTCAGCTTGCCCATTACCCTGGGGATAATAATCAGATGAGTGAGCCAGAGTGATGCCAAATCCATAGCAAAATTCTGTCAACTCATGTGACGAGAAATTAGAGGCATTATCAGCTACAATCTTATGAGGCACACCGAATCTGACAATTATATTTTCTTTAAGGAACTTGCAAACAACTTCAGAAGTTGCTTGCTTGATTGGTGCGGCTTCTACCCACTTGGTAAAATAGTCTGTAGCAGTCAGCACGTAGTTATGTCCGGCACTGGAAGCAGGATTCAATGTTCCGATGAAATCAATCCCCCATTGGCGAAAAGGTTCTTCAATCACTACAGGCTTCAGAGGAAGAGCTGCTAGCTTGGGGCGACCAACGAAATGTTGACAAGCTTCACATTTGGACACCCATTCTGCTGAATCCCGGAAGAGAGTAGGCCAATAGTACCTAGCCCGTAGGATCTTATACGCTGTTACAGAGGATGAAAAATGTCCTCCGCATGCTAGGCTATGAAAGGATTCTAATAACTTTTCCTGTTGTGATTTATCAACACAACGCAGAAAACACCATCAATACCTTTCTTGTATATTGCATTATTCCACAAAAGGTATTTTGCAGATCTCAACTTGACGGTCCTCTTCTCCTTTTGATTTAAATGCGGGGGCATTCACCATAAGTTAGGAAGAAAGCAATGTCCGTGTACCATTCATCGGTCGTACTCACGAAAAGCACCATGGGCAGCTCTGAAGAAGTGTCTTGAGTCTTTTCATACTCTGCTTCGGCATGATTTTCTGCAATTAATTGGCACAGGCCCCTTCCTCATACCAACTTGGTAGGCCTGATGTCTAAATCGTACTCCTGAACCTTAGCTATCCAAGTACCTCGTTGACTTCCCAGCTCTTGTTGAGTCAGAATGGATTTAACAGCAGTATCAGGAACGAGAACGAGAGTATGGGAATTCAGCACATAGTACCTGAAATGTTTTACTGCTCGTACCACTGCGTAAGCATGCTTTTCAATCTGTGACATCTTCAATTCATGTTCTTTCAACGGACAGCTCATGAACGCGATGGGAGCTTCGATGCCTTCCCCATTTTCCTGCATCAGGATGGCTGACACTGTGTGGGCAGAGGCGTAGCTGTACATGATGAAATTTTTCTTGAAGTCTGGACATACTAAGATAGGAGCGCAAGCAACTGCCCTTTTGATTTCTTCGAATGCAAGCTTCCCTTCTGTACTCCATCGAAATGGAACTTTGCCTTTCATCATTCCAAGGACATCCTTGGTTTTGTCAGCGAAATCAGGTACAAATCTTCTCAAGAAATTAACCTTTCCGAAGAAAGAATGAACTCCGGTTTTACTTGTGGGTAAGGTAAGGCTCTGAATAGCCTTTACCCTTTCTGGGTCAATTTTGGTTCCTTCTTTAGTCACAATATGACCCAGCAATTTTCCTTCGGTCACCCCGAACATGGACTTCTTGGGATTCAATGAAATCCCGTGACGCCTGCATCTCAAAAGTACTTGTTCTAAATGATCATAATGATCACTCCGTTTTTTAGAGAAAACGGTCAAGTCATCCAAATACACAACTATGACCTTGCCCATCAAATCTCTGAATGCCAAGTCCATAGCTCTCTGAAAAGTGGCTCCGGCGTTGATCAAGCCGAAAGGCATCCTCCTGTAAGCAAAGGTACCCCATGGGGTCGTGAAGGCCGTCTTGTGTTGATCCTCTGGCATTACCTCGACTTGGTTATATCCTCGAAAATCCATCGAGCATGGAAAGCATTTCTGATCCAGTAACATTTTGTAATACCTGATCCATGATAGGCAAGGGATAGTTATCCTTCAGTGAGGACTGATTCAAGTTCCGGAAGTCAACACAGATCCGGATTTCACCATTCTTCTTCCTGACAGGAACAATGTTAGCAATCCAAGTGGAGTGATGGATTGGGAAAATAATTCTAGCATCTAACATCTTCTGAATTTCTGCCAGGATAGTTCCTGAGATCTTGGGATTGTAATGTCTTTGCTTTTGTCTGTACGGCTTCACATCAGGCTTCAAAGGGATACTGTGCTGTACATCTTTGGGCTTGAAGGATTTTAAATCTGCATAAGACCAGGCCAACACATCGATGTATTTCTTCAAAAGCGAAGTGAATCTCACCTTCTCTTCGGGAGAACAACATTTCCCGATATTCACCATCCGAGGTTGATCAGACGAACCTAGATTGATTTGATCTACTTCAGAGGAAGAAACTCCTTCGACTTGCCTTTTGTTTTGAATAAAACGATCATGCTTATCAAACAAGCCCTCCAAAGAAACCAAACCTTTTGGTATCTTGTTGCCTTTCAGCTGAATAAATTCACCATCAACCTCTTGATATGGATCCGAGATAGTTTCACGGAAGGCTGATTCTGAACCTTCAAAATATAACTCACTGAAATTGTCAGCCTTTTCTAGAAAAGCCAACACCTGTTGATCATCATTGAACACTTGCCAATGAGTTGCATTATCTGGGATACTGGGACGATACACAATCTCGATAGAGTATGTATCTTGCTTGAACTGAGGATGAGGAAGAAGAAGGGATGCAGATACGGCCAAAGAATCAGCCTTGTCATTATAATCTCTCAAAACTGCCCTAATAGAAAATGCATCAAAGCATTCTATACTATCCCAAACTTTATTCCGGTAATGTTTCAACCGATCATTTTTCACCTGATATATACCCCTGACCTGATTGACAATCAGCTCCGCATCTCCCTGAACCTTGAGATTTCGATTCCCTTCTGTCTGGCCATTTCTAATCCTAATAACAGGGCTTCATATTCGGCCGTGTTGTTAGTATTATCAAATTGCAACTTGTAAGCTGATGGGAAAATCTCGGAGCTAGGAGATATAAGGACAACACCAGCGCCTGATCCAGAGGTTGAGCAGCTACCATCAAATTCGAGCATCCAAATAGCATTGGGATCTTCTTCTTCAACATCTACAATGGGTATCTCTGAAGTCATGAAATAATTCCCAAAGCTAGCATCTTCGAAAAGAATCTGAGCTTTTGGATCATCTGATTTGGTCACCAAATACTTCACCTGTGGTTCAGGATGAAGAACCTGATGAACCCCATTGACCGGGATCTTAGCTTTGGTCCAATCCATATTAATCTCTCCTCCGACGTCTTTACAAAATCCTCTACCCAAGAGGATACCGTAAGCTGCAGGAATGTCGGCAACCAGAATAGTCATTTTCACTCTCTTCTCAGGAAGGCAACAAATGCAAACTGTGCATCCTTGATTTGACCAATCAAAGGGACTTGTTTAGTTTCCATGGAGTAGCACCGTCCATATGACTTAGTCAAAGTAAGTCCAAGGGCATGGGCCACTTTTGCGGGCATAACATTATCAGAGGCTCCTGAGTCGATGATGCAATTGCTGAGTTTAAACCCATTTATAAGTAGAGACAAATAAAATGGTTCAATCTTTCCTGAAGAAGAAGCAGAGGTCAGATTGTTCTGTGGTGGGAGTTGAGTAGGATTTGGAAGGAGACCTTTTGAAGGTGATGGAACAGCCGCTTTACTTCTGATGAACTTGGCCAGCTTTTCAAACTGTTCAGGATTCGACTGAAGGTATTCTGCCTCTGACATTTGAATTTTGGTTCTCTTTGCATGATCAACAATGTCAAAAGCAGTATAAGAAGGAATGATGGTAGGCTCAGCCTAATTACATGAGCTTGTGCTGAGGCACTGATCTTAGGAGAAGGAGAATAAGGAGAAGCTGCCTTTTTGGTAACCTCTCTTTCGGCTTTGCATACGAATAGGGGTACCCCTCTTAACTATGGATATGGGAGGTTCCTTATTCTTCTCCTTAGTGTTTTCAAGAGGTTTTCTGGGATTCTGAGATTGGGACCGAGTGAAGACAGCAAATGACTGACCATCTGGCGCACATTCATCTTCATCGTATTCCAAATACCCAATGCTGGAGTCGCCAGCTGACTCGTCATAAGACTCATCAGCATATCCTGAAGCTTCGAAAGCCTCACGGGAATCTTGTTCTTCTCCTTCATCGTCTTCTTCAATTATTTCTACTGCTGCATTGATGGGAGGAGCTTCAATTGCTAGTCTCGGTTGAGCAGGAGTTAACCGTGGCCTATCTCTGGCAGGTGCACCATTGTTGTTATTGAAATTCCGTCTAGGGATATCCCGATACGGAACATTGCTCACCTGCTGGGACATTTGCTTTTTTAAAGCAATCAAATCGTTAGCCATTTTTTGAAACATAGGATCAGTGTTACCTTGAGAAGAACCTTGATTTTTGAGTTTAGGTACGTCTTTCTTGATCCTTCCCGCCAAGATGAGATCATCCTCTATTTCAGTAGCTGTTGACTGAGCAGTAGCCAAATCTGGGATAACCGACCTTCTTAATAAAAAGCTTATATCAGGAGGTTGAGCATTGATGAAGAAGCATTTTTGGTTTTCCGGAGTAGGTACAGCTATTTCTGGAATCTTCCGATCAGCTTGTTGAACTTTGCCACGAATTCCCGCATAGGTTCATGCGATTCCTTCTTCATATGCGTGAGCTGAGCTAACAAAGCATGGGAATCTTCAGTTGGTTTGAAACGTGCTTCGAACTTAGTCCGCATGGTAGCCCAGTTTGCGATGCATGCATTCGGGAGGTGATAAAACCATTCAGCTGCTGCACCCTGCAACATTTCAACGAAGAGTCAAACGGAGACATCTTCGTGGGCTACTCCGAGAACACCGCATGCAACAAAGAAAGATGCAATGTGCTCATCAGGATGCTGCTTCCCATCCCCATTGAACTTGGGAATGTTTTTACGTGATCCACGTGGTAACTCGTGCAATGGAGGAGTCAAAGAAAGAGGACCAATAACTGCGCCCCAAGGCACAGGTTGAACCGCCATCCTCCTGAAAAGAGTGCGTACAGGGATCCGAGTATCAGACAAGAGTAGTGCACGACAAGTTGCAGATGCTTCCCGTTCCACAGGGATCCGGTTTCTCCGAACAGGCGAAGAACTTCTGGTTCGGTTAGAGACAATGCTGTTGGGAGAAAGACTGAAATTGTGTTGTTGCAGTAACTCAAAGAGTGGATCAATTTCACCTTGAGCTCGGCGAGACCGAGTGAAGATCTTCCTGGCCAGCTTGAACTGAAAGGAGATCTTGTTGAAAATAAGGCAAATACGGAGTCGCCAGACACCGAGAGGATAAGCTTTATACTATTGATCCGTAATTCCCAACGGAGTCGCCAAAAACTGTTGGTTGGATATTTTGTCAAACCAAAATATGAGGTTCAACCACAGTATATGAGATTAAATCCCTCCTCAAAGACAGGTGAGGCTGCCTGCTTATTACTAATCTAAAACACAGTAAAAATGATATATATACAAAGATTCACACTAATCTAACCATTGGGGGTGGGATGGAATCCCGAAATCCACATTCACACGATTCAAGGATATTTCTTTCGTAAATGAACTGGGTTAGAAATTGTTACAATGAAAGAAGCACAGTAGAAAGGAAATGAGAGAAACGTATTTTCTTTCGAGTAAACACAGAGCACGAAATAATCATACGAGCTTTAGATCACAGATATAATGTCCGAAATAATTAGAAACACTAAGATGCTATGCAAAGAATAGCTTAAGATCATGAACATAAGAACACTGTCTTAAGTAAGATATATTCCACAACACAAAGTCTGTAAAATAATATCAACTCCTATTCTTCAAAATGATCAATGAAAACACAAAGTTTTTCTTCTTTCCAATAGCCCCTAAATATTCCAAAAATTCGACCCTTTGGAATGCATAAGCATCCCTTATTTATAATAAAAGAAGTAGAGATAAAATAGGGCAGATCCTAAAAAATAGCATTTTAACAAGAGTTCTATTTTTTGCTTGATTCTCACGCAGAGATCAAGTCAAAATATGATTCAAAAATGTGACAAAACAGAAATGAAAAAGACATGTCAATTTCAAGATTGAAATGACATGAAACGTTGACTTAATCAATCATCATCCTTTGCTCCTTCCTCTTTTTCTTCCTCCAAATTGAGACTGCTTTGCTCTCAAATTCCCGAACTTCCGAATTATGCCTTGCATTTCGCTCTCATCGTGCACAGGGAATGATCATTCCAAATTTCGCAGTCTCATGAATATCACTGCATTTCCGGAAGCTTTTTCAATCCTTTCACGAGCTTTCTTAAGGCCTCCAAAGTATGTTCAACCCTTACAAACCGATCAATGATCTCAAGGCCAAATCCGTGTATTGGTTCATGCTGAACAGACTCTTGGATTTGTTTGAAGAGATCATCTGCTGATAGGATACCTGAGTTCCCAACTGACACCTTTGGACAAATCTTCAGCAATTCTTCTTCTTCCATCACTTTTCCCATCAATCAGTTTATCCCTTGATTCTCTCAACTTACTGCAGGCTTCATTGAGAATCTTTATTCTGAACCTGATGGCCTTGGTCAGCTGGAAATGCTTATCTGTATGTGGGAGAATACCTTCTTCCACCAAGAGATGTGCTGGTATTTTCTTTAACACCTGGAGAGCTTCAAAAGTCAAATCAAGATGTCCAATTTCCTGAGAGAATTCTTCATCCATCTTCTCTCCATCCTTCTGAATGTCCCCAAGGACTGATGAACTTTCACCACGTCTTGAATTACTTCCTTCCCCGTTGAGCAACCTTTGATCCATTCATCAACCACCCTTCCTTTTTAGCAATCTTTCAATCATAGGTACCGATGAGAAATCGAATCCGATAGAAAATGTAAGAAGGTGGTATGGATTCAAGGGGTTTTGAGAGTTTAATCAAAACCTCTATCAACTGCTCCACTTTTTCCTTAAGCTCATCTCTGCTGTCCTTTGTTTCTTTCAACTTTTGGCACAACACGTTTATGGAATCCCGTGCATCTTGTTGCACCCTTCTCGCTGCACTTTCCCTCGAGCCACCCTCGGTTACCTGATAATCGAGGCTCATTATATCCTCTCTAGTTTTGTCACCCGAGGGAGTGGCAATCTCTCGCGAACTTATCTCCTGAAGCATCCACCAAAACCCTTGAAACTGCTTTTGGGTTTCTTGGCTGATTTCGTAGTAGGAGCCTTGAGTGAGCTGAAATCAAAGGTCTGGTAGGGTACAATCACCTTCCTCTTCCTCGAGTTTGCTCGAGTAGCCATTGCATGTACTGCAGGGAAGTTGCCCATGTTGTAGAAATTGGTATTCTACTCTCAAGAGGAGAAGATTCTACTATTGGAGGAAGAATAGTTGCCAATGTGGTAGTAGATTCAATAAAGAGAGGCACAGAGGGGGCGTGTTGGTGATCACTTGGGTTCCAAAGAGAGAGGGTGAGAGTCCCGAGAAAATACCGCCATGCTAGAAGAAGTGGATGGAGAATGAGGAGGTAGGAGTGGTCAGTGAGGGGGAGGCACAGATTCGCACTCCAAAGCTCGGGATGCAAGAGACAAGGTCTCTTCAGTTTGATAATCAACAAATGATGAAGCCAGAAGCTGGCTTCCTCCTTCTTCCAAATTAATTTCTCCTATTTCTGGTGGTGTTGGTGATTCTGGCACATCCACCATTTCAGCTGGAGAAATAATTGAAGAGATTTGTCTTTCTTTCCTCTTCTTGACAATCTTGACTTTTATAGGCGCCCTAGAAGATTTTCTGTCCTTTTCCTTTTTGGAGGGCCCCGCCTCTGAAGCAGCCAACTTTGAAAACTCATCATCTTTAAAATTCATTCCCCAAGAGGAGAGCCATGCTTTGGTGCGAGCAAGGATTAGAGCCGACCTATCTGTAATAGAGGCTTTTTCGCTGGCTGACCAATCAATAGGTGGGAAAACATATTGATCCTCATTTAGTCCATCATAGAAAGATCCAAAACACTTTCATTGTCACACCGTACTTCTCGTAAATCAGCAAGCTCCAAGTGTTTGAATCTCAAAGAATAGTCAATCTGCTATTATCCTTTCGCAAAAGAACCTCATTACGCAGATCCACCCAAATATCCTCTATGTTTGGCCTCGTGCATGTTGGGTTCCATATGCTCTATGAGCACTCCTGATGTCAAAACCGTCTCGAGGCTTCATATGCTTCTTCAATTTGTCCTCAAGTTCGTGGACAACATTTTTGGCTTTCACTACTCATGAGCAAGTATATCTCCCAATAGAAATTGGGAAGGATACAAAGAGCTTATGTTTGCTTTGTTGGAATTTATGGAAATCCAACAAACCTAACCAACTCCATCAATATCACCCTATCCCTCGATATCTGGGCGCGAAAAGGATCTCCCAGTACATGACCACCCGAAGATATGTAAACTTCTTGAATTGTAAGAAGATACATCCCCATTTAGAAACTTCAGCCCAAGCCTCATCTCGAGACTCTTGTCTTCCTCACTCGTGGTTTATCCCAAGATATTTTCATAGAAGAAGGCATCATTCACCCTCCCGAAATGGTCTTTGACCCCTTCTTTGTCAATTGAGGGAAGTATTGATACACCCGGTTCACCGTTCGCTTCCTTTGTATCCACCCAGGATAGTTCCTCATCCCTACCGGGCCACAGATGTGACATATGAAGACATATAAAATTTCCCACTGACAAGACCGTTGTCATTTGGGAATCAATCTCATTGCTGATGAGAGTACCCCGCCGATCCCCTCGCTGATTCTTCTTGATGGTGATCATAAATTGATACATCCATCCTCAAATACATTCGATTCGGCAAACCAAAACCCGACTCAAAGGGGTGATGATGTCATTGATTTCTTGGATGAAATCACTCCTGGGGATAATCCTTGGAAATCTGAGACAACTGGTTTGGCCTTGATCAGGAACTTCTTGTTCACATGTTTGATGCAGTCTTCCTGATCGTTGTCCCGGGCTTTCTGAGCTGACTTGATGTCCAACTCTCCATACTCTTCAAAATTGGGCAGTTTTAGGAGATCATCAAAGTAACCTCCATCCAATTTGATCACTACTTCACCTGATTGACTTCTCATAGAACGAGACGCCGAGTCATAACTGGATGCACAAGCCAAGATGAATTCTGACACTGAGCGGACATGGGAAAACCCACTGCGAGAGGCAAGCCACTATCGGCTATAGTTTTCATCCATGGAGTTTGGGAGGAACTCCTCACCCTACTCCAGAAATCTTCAATGTCTATATTTCCGAGTTCGGTGTCTCGATGTCGTAGTTGCAATCAATATACGATGGAGATTCCAGCTTTTTAAACTTGTATTTCATTCTGCCTGACTTCTCGGTCTTTTCCTGAGATGGACCAGGGTCCGACATGAAGGACGTCGAAGGAAGAAAGTTTCGAAGCTCAGGAGATGTTGCTCACTGTGAGAATCCCGACCTGCTGGATATGCCGGAAGAACGGAAGAGTCCGACACTGGCGAAGATGATGTCGGAAAATCCTAAAAACCCGATGCGCTGAGAATGTCGGAAACTCTGGAAAGTCCGGCACGTTTGATAATGTCGGAACTTTGGGAAAGCCCGACACTGCCGATGATGTCGAAACGGAAGAAAGCCCGACACTTGTGTTGATGCCGGGAACTCTGGAAAGTCCGGCACGCCAAGCCTTCAATATACTTCAAGTCTTCGACACCGCACAAATGCCTTTCAAAACCTTCAAAACCCGAGAAGAGAAAAACAGGGTTTTTCGAATTTCAAACATGCAATCACCTTTTAACCATTCATGTACTATGCACATAATAAAACTTTGAGGAAATAGCACCAAGTGGTAA
This sequence comes from Taxus wallichiana var. yunnanensis, assembly GCA_018340775.1. Classification (NCBI taxonomy): domain Eukaryota; kingdom Viridiplantae; phylum Streptophyta; class Pinopsida; order Cupressales; family Taxaceae; genus Taxus; species Taxus wallichiana. The sequence goes on along the minus strand of JADAXU010000056.1, from coordinate 1,019,889 downwards.
TTTAGAAGAGATAGACCCTAAAACCTAAACCCTTTTTTCAAAACAACTCCGTAAAGAAGAAGAATAAAAATCTTTCAAAACCCAAAGAAGAAAATGGAAAGAATTCACGCGCAATCAATCCATAAAAACTAGCAACAAAGAGTGGAGAGAGAAATACCTTCAACCAGAGAAAGGGAAGATCGAAAATGGCGATTCAATAGGCACAAAGAGCTTTCGGTTTTGAGGTTGGAAGAGCATGTACGAAAAATCCACGAGTTAAAAATACGTCCGTAAAAATGACGGGAAATCCACGTATTTATAAGAAAAATTGTAATTAATACACTTCAGCTCAAGACGTGCCAACTCACCGACAACTCGGCATGAATGCCATGTCAGCATGTTAGAGAGGTCCGAAACCCGACACAAGGGGGCTTAGTGCAATTCGGGTTTCGGGTTTCGGGAAACACAAGACATAAAGCATGAGATGTTTAGATGCTTCACAGCTCCGAAAACCCGATACAAAGGACTACAATCGGTTTCGGTATCGAAAACAAAGTGACACAAAGCATGTTAAAACTCATGTCGAGCTGTCGGAAAACCCGAAAACCTGAATTTCTCTAAAAGAGGCCATAATGCAAAATCAACTTCAAAAATTTCGTAGGGGTTATCTAATCGTTTTGTCGTGAACTCAAAACGGAGATAACACATCCATATAATAACAACTTAAATCGTCATGATTTAATATTATATTGTTTAGAAAATAACATTAACATTGATTGAAGCAATAGAATTAATATGTAAAATAATTATATCAAATACAAAATTTAAACATGAGTAAAAAGTGTTTAGTCACACTGAACATGTCTCAACCCAATCCAAATGCAAAAGTATAAAGTTTGGGAAAGAAGGTTAGCTATTATGGATTTATAACAATTCAAATTTACACATGACCACTGAGAAATCTAGCTCACAAAGGAGTAAAATTCCAAAAACAAATCACAACAGCAAAATGAGGTATTCGCCCAGCTTTAATAAATGTACAGAGCATATAATTTGAGAGCATCAAATGATGAAACTTCGTATTTTAAATTCTTGCAGACTTTGCAATATTTTATCAATCTCTTTTTTTTTTACACACCCTTCTCACAAAGCAGACTAGTATATAATAATAACATAAAATCGGGAATATGCAATCAGCTTTTTAGGGATTTTAAAGAAATTCACCTTTAGCATAGAAAATGCTAGGGGTTTCCTACACAGACAATAATTACATTTTCAATAAATTTTAGATGTAATCAACGTGCTCAGAACATTCACAATATTTTGATCCTAATAAACATAGAGACAACAATTGCATTCTCAACCAATTGTACCAATGGAATATAAGAGGAAAAAGAGAGAACAATTGCAAAGAAAATCAGAATCAATTGTCACATTCTTCCTGAGGGTCTGCACTCTGCCTTTAGGGAATTTTAAAGGAAATTTCCTTTAACACAAAAAAGGTTGGGGGCTACCTAAAATGAGCATACCCTCTACATTCACAATCTTTCGATCCTAATAAACATGGAGACAACAATTTCATCCTCAACAAATTCCACCATTATAATGCATGAGGCAAAAGAGAGAACAATTGGAAAAAAATTAGAATATCTTCCTCAAGGTTTGCACTCTGCGTTCTGGAAATTTTAAAGGAACTTTACTCTAGCAAAGGCAGGGGCTCCTAGAGTGGGCACGCCCTCTGGAAGCACACATAATTTATCCATCCCTTTTAAAGAGTTGGTTGTATTGAGGATACCGTAGTATCCTGATTGACTTTTCATAAGACTGTAATCGGGTGTTAAGTTATATTTCCAAATATTGCAATCTTAAATTGTTTTTATTTTCATTCATTATGCTTGAGATCCTGCTTTGGTGAATTTAACTCTGAAAAGTGGTTGCATGATGTAAGGGATCCCTTCAATTGAAAACTCTAATTGCTACCACATCAGCTTGGTATCAGAGCAAGGATTTAATAATCTTGCTAAAGAGATTGGTAATTGATATCAATTGTAATGTTGTTAGCATAGTCTATGTAATATTTTATTGTTAGGCTAGTTGTTATTATCTATTCCATTATTCGCTCTTGTTGTTAGTAACAACTCCATCCATTCCAGGGAGTATTGTTCGTACATGTCCCTATAAATATGTATCATGTTTCTGATATTCGGTGAATGAATAAGAGATATCTCATCTCTATTTTCTCTCCATCATTTCCTCTTCTCAATCTGGTAACAGAGCAAACCTGATCTCTGACCTGTGTGTTTGAAGGACAGACAAATCAGTGATGGAAGCAGCATAGAGAAAGGTTAGACGTGGAAAGAATTTAATGATGTTCTTCTTGGCCTAGACGTTGAAATATTCCAGCGAACTGCATAATTAGTTTCTTGCTTATGCGTTGAAATTCCATGAGAAACCTACGTACATGGAAGAAGTCTTCTATTTTTTTTTGCGTGGAGAGGCTTGTGCTACATGGAAGAGGTCTGAAAGTATTTCTTAGACCAAGCGATCTACCTACATGAAGTCTAGTCTCACTGTAGAAACAGTTGCGTGGAACCTGCGTAGAGGCTAGCATAGTCTTCAGCAACGTGATCTTAGAGAGAAAAAGAGGTCACAGCCAAAAACGTGGTCACATTTTGTCTCCTACGTGGACCTGGGTGAAACCAATCACTTTCAAAACTTGTTCATGCGTGAAGAGCATTCCAGAGACCTGCAGAAGAATTTTTTTAATTTGTATTTATTTATGTTCTTCTTGGATGGACGTGGTTGTTAATCATAGCATAGATATTGGCTGAAGAAACTGTTGCGTGAAGACCATTCTTTATACCTGCGTGAAGACCATTCTTTATTGCGTGTAGTCCATTCATTATTGTGTGAAGATCATTCATACCTGCGTGGAGATGTTTTGTTGAGCCTGCGTGAAAAGTTAGTGTAGCACGAGGAAAGGAGAATTGGCTGCGTGAAGCCTGAAAGTCACTTGCATCGTTAAAAATAAATAAGTGTGCCATTAGTTGCCTGGAGACAAATACTCTACCAAGGCAACGTGGAATCTCTCAAATCCACATTGAATGACGAGCGTGAATGACACAATTGAGACTGCTGAAAGCTGCAACATCAACTCGCACGCCAAAGAACACCATCCAGAAGCTCCTGAAAGCTCCGGGTTCTACTTTGCACTGCTCAACGAGCTACACAACACTGAAACCTTGTCTTCGACGAACTGGTTCGCAAAGGACTCTTGGAGTATTTCCTATTTGACATCAGTTGCCAAGCAAAGTGAGTTTGAGAAGAGCTAGAAGCTGGGTACGATGCGATGCCGATTGCAAAGACGAAGAAGAATGCCCCACAAAGTGTTGTCGTCTCTCAACACGCGAGTATCGAGAGCATCTATGAGCTAGTACTTCTCATCAGTGAGTCAAAGTTGTAATATCTCTTGAAATCAATAATTTAATAATAAAAAAATTATTCCAATGTCTACACCAAAACTTCTACTCTCGGATGCTCAGTTACTTAAAGGGCCAAATTTTGCGGCCTAGAAAACAAAGATGCGAACGATCCTTCAATTTGAAGGATTATGGGGCATCGTAACCGGATCATGCTAGTCCCCATAGCCGTTGATGAATTAATGAAGTATGAGATGGCTAGTGCCAAAGCCTTGATGTTGATAATGCTCAGTATCAGTGACGATGTGCAAATGCATGTTCGAATGCGGAGGAACCAAAGGAGGCCTGGGACAAGTTGGAAACTATTTATGAAGCCAAAAATCGACTAAGATCCTCCATCTTCAATCAAAGTTACACACCCTCTCTATGGGGTCAGATGAGAAAGTTGAGGAGTTATTAGGTAGCGTGAATGGGTTGTTAGCAAAGTTATTAGCGCTTGGTGAAACGGTGGATGAAAAACTTCTTGTGCCGATCACCTTGAGAGCACTCCCTTCTCAATTCCAAGTGTTTGTTACTGACACTTGAATGTATCTAAACAAATAGTGGCATTCGAAGAACTCGTGAACTTGCTACAAAAGAAGAGGCCATCAATTCAGCCCAAGAGGAGACTCAGGATAAAGCCTTGTTCTCAAAGCCATACTATGGCTAGAAGAATTGGAAGGGTCCCCCAGAGAAGCCAACTCAAGCGCAACAAAATCAACAGTAGAAAGATCAAAATTCAAAGAGGTGGTGTCACATTTGTAGAACCAACACTCACGACACTGATCATTGCTTTGGTACAATGGTTTGAAACAAGGGTCTTCGAGTCAAACAAGCACATCCAGCACGAAGATTTTCAAAAATCTAAATGATGTCCTCGCCGAAGAAATCAGAAGGGACATCTCGTAGCCCAACAAGATGATGAATCTGATGAGGAGACATTAGAAGGAGTCCATTGTGGTAAGAACATTATACTAGTCTCTCAAACTTCTCAGCCCATGAAGAAATTATGGTTGATAGACTCTGGTGCAAGTAAGCATATGTCAAGTGACAAGAAACTGTTTGATTCACTAAATGAACAACCCACTGGAGATCGGGTTTGGGTAAATGCAAGACAATAAAGACTTTAATTATTTACACAATTTTCTCCTTTTAAGTATTTAAAATTAATGCAAGACAATAAAGTTACACAATGATTGATTACGGAGTTCGCCTACGCCTTCGGGCTTCTTTCAACCGCTCCACTAGTCAAAACTTGTAAGTTACAATAGTACTTTCACAAGAAAACCTAATGGAATTTCACTTTCCTATCAGTACTCCAGTTCTTTGAAAACTTTCGATGATCAGTCGAATCGTTCTTCACCTTCCTGATGCACAATCTCCTTCGGCTTCAATCGCCTTCCCAATGCTATCAATGCACCCTCCAGCACTCCGGTTGACAATCTAGGCTTTGCAAGTGATTAGTGTGGCTCAATGGGCCTATTGGGTAGTTTACATTTACTCCCAATCACAAATATTCCATCTACTATTGCCTAAAATAATAGGCCAATAAACAATATTTGTCTATAGTAATTTTAGGAATTTAATATAGTTTACAAAACTATATTAAAATTTCCCTATTACTAATTCTCCACATCCCACAATTAAGCTTAACAAAATAATAAGCTTCTCGGCTAATGTGTGTCCTTTCCTAGAATGTGTGTCCATTACATGAAATGGGTTCCCTATTTATACAAAAATAGGGCCCTTAAAATAATGCATTTAAAATTATCTTAAGGCTAATTTTAGCCTAGCCCGTACATGAAAAATGGGATTAATTCCCCATGGTGGCGGATTGCATTTGAAAAGGGATAAAATCCCATATGGGGCGGCATGTTTGATAATGGGGATAATATCCCATTTTGGCGGCTAAGGGTTAGTGGGTTATATCCCACATTTGGGGGAGAAGATAATTTTAGGCTTTATTAAAGCCTTTCCACATGTTTTAAAGTGGTCAAAGGACCACTTGAGGATAACTTAACCGCCCCCCCCACCCGCTTCATCCTCCCATCCACGTGGACTTAGCAAAAGATATGGGGTTGGCGGTTTATGTGGGTTTGGAGGATTATGTGGGCTGTACACTTCGCATTAATACATGGTTTCAAAATAAAACCCACCCACTTAGACATGTGGCATGTAAATTGGTTTGTAAGTGGACTTACCTAGTTAATATAAATTCGACCCATATAATGTGGTATAGAAAATAATTAACTCGGTCCATAGCATATAGTCCACTTGTCATCTCTCGATAGGAAAATCAAGCGAATTCGATTCATGGTGGCAAGCCACATGGTGGCTTGTGGACCCACCACATCGGTGATAATACCATAGTCCACACGGTGGTCGGGCTCCCCTCCGTAACAAAAGTTGAGCCTCTTGTTCCGATGAGCAATATTTTTATGACCGTCAAAGACCGAGATCAAAACCAACAAATGACTCCCTTTTCCTTTTTGCCACATGTCACAGTGCCATTGGTCCAATATTGACCAGTTGACTAGAGTTGACTTTCCCATTGACTGAACTTTGACCGAACATAACTAGAGCTCCCGATGTCCATTTTGTCGTTCTCACAAATCATTGGAAATCTCTCAAAATGATCTTCTACACTGATACCATTTAGGGATGTTTAGGGAACTTTTGATATCAAAAATGATCCCCTGATCACACCTCCCCACTGAGAAAGGCTTTTTGTCCCAAAAAGCTTATATTGGAACATTTTTCCATCCCGTCCTGAATCTAGAAACTCTACTGCCACCTCGGAAGTTCTGTTGTAGTAGACCCTTGGGTCTCTTCTCCTATAACCTTCTCACTTTGACAACTTTTCTCCTATCCTAGCCATGTGGGTTATGGGCCCACGACGCTTCCGTTGCGCCACTCTGATATCTGAAGAAGAAGACCTCCATGCCTCTCATTGTATGGTGCTAAGTTTCTGAATGAAACCTCAACACTCCTATTGTGTGGTGCTAAGCTTCCAGATATCTGACAACAAGGATCTTCTTTTACTCTATAACACAACTCCTATCTCCGAGTTGATTCCACAAAATCCAAACTAGTTTGAAGGAACTCCATGTTACTTAGAGCTATGATTGATCCGATGTCGATGATGGACAATGACTTGTCCCTTTTCAGACCTCAACGCCTCCATTGTGTAGTGCTAAGTCTCTTGTAGACCTCAACGCCTCCACTATGCAGTGTTAAGTCTCACGTAGACCTCAAGACCTCTGTGCAATGCTAAGTCTCTTTCAGACCTCAATGCCTCCACTGTGCAGTGCTAAGTCTCTTGTAGACCTCAACACCTCTGTTGATGCCAAGTCTAATGATCAAATACTTTTGTGCACTTCAATGACGTTCTAAGCTAATATTTTGAGAGCTTCTCTTGTTTGACAAACAATATCATGTACCATTATGCTAGATGCCCATGATGGCTTCTCCACAGAACGGAGTTCTGACCCGATGTCAATACCAATGGTGATTCAACTACCATTCTGCTGCACAGTCACAATGCCTCTACACAGAATGAATTTCTGAGCTAATCTTTTGAGAGCTCCTTTTGTTGACAAACAATATCAAGTACCATTCTGCTAGATGCCCATGATGGCTTCTCCACGAATGAAGTTCCAACCCGATGTCAATGCCAATGGTGATTCAACTACCATTCTGTTGCATGGTCACAATGCCTCTACACAAAATGAAGTTCGAGCTAATCTTTTGAGAGCTCTTTTGTTGACAAATTATATCATGTACCATTCTACTAGATGCCCATAATGGCTTCTCCACAGAACGAAGTTCTGACCCGATGTCAATGTCAATGGTGATTCAACTACCATTCTACTACACGATCACAATGCCTCTACACATAATGAAGTTCCAAGTTGACTCATGTGAACTCTATTGTCTACACAAATGGCAGATCAATCTCCAAGCTTTATATGAGTCAAATCTTGTATCCAAGTTGTAACAGGTACTCACAAGCTGATTAGGAGATATGTTTGGAGTATTAATCAAATTTTCTAAGTAAGAAAATCCACTAAGTATGGTAAACCTTTCTCTTAGCATTTTCTCACAAAATTTGATCTCCAAACAAATACTGCATACTATTCATCAATCTGAATTATGCAATATATAATTGAAAAATTGTTGACTTACCCATTTTAAAGGACTTTCACTTTCAGGTATTACCTAGTCTTGGGTTGAATTGTCAACTAGTGGTGGAGTAGAAACTTCCTTTGCCTTTGCAATAGGCCTCCATTCCATCTTTGGCTTGCCATTACTCTGATGGCGAGATGGATGCAGTTTCCAGCAATTTTCCACCCGATGCCCATTCCTTTGGCAATGAGCACAAAAATTCCTCTTAATCTCCTTCTTCTGGGATGAGGAACTCTTTCTACCATTTCTCAACTCTGCATGATGAGATTGGTCTTTCTATTTTCCTTGTTCCTAATGAATGACATCAACTTCTTCATTAATGTCCTTCTCTTCCAGCATCTGGCCACAGAATGATTATGCAATCCACAAAAAGTACATGGAAAGGAATTCCACATCTTCTAAAAATCATAACCATACTTCTTAAGCTGAAAAAGTGGATCAAAAGTTTTATTGTGCTTATGATTATGGTAAGAAACTAGAGGTGGAATCTCATTACCTCTTCACTGATTTCTCTTACCACATCCTACCTGTGATGACGAAGCACAACTTTCCTACTCTCATAATCTTCTTGCAGGACTAGTGGGGTATTCACTTTGCTTTCAAAAGCTTGTCTTCTCATCGCATTCTTCTTGGAGCATTCTCCAATTTCCATTCCCACACTAGAAAACCCAAACCTACAAAACGAGGATGATCCTCGACCAGATTGGGTTAGATATGCCTTGGCCATTTTTACCAAGGCCTCTTCCATCAAATCCCATTTTATCTAGTAACTTGGATCCAATGCCTCTAGTATGCTTTTCAAACAAACCAAAGACTTCATTACCTAAATCCAAACCGAATGGGAGGAAGAAGAAGATTCCAATGGTGAACAACTTACAGTGCAATCATCTGTCATGGTCACTACATCTAAAGTTGAAGGTATTTCCTTTCTCTGATCACCACATTGCAACCTTGCCAAGAGCTCATCCTTGGTTTGCAGTTCTGATTTCAAGCGAGCATTCTCCTCTTCCAAGGAGTAATACATTGATCACAGGAGAGAGTTCTCTTCCTAGATCTGGTGATTATAAGCTTCAACCTCATTGAGCTTTTCTGTTTAGACATCTTGCCCATAGTGCACTTGTACCTTGTTCACACAAATTGAACCAACTGCACCAATCTTGAAGCAATCACTTTGTTAATCAGATTTACTGAAGAAAATATGGAGCTAAACCAGCTCGATACAAACTTTCTCGATAAAAATTGCTTGAGATTAGCAAGTTTGAAACCAACAACTCTTCTCGATACCAAACTTGATCCAAAATAATCAAGTTTTTATCTACCTGATCTCGACCCTTGTAGGCTTTAATTATTTTCCACAATTTTCTCCTTTTAAGTAATCAATTTAAAATTAATGCAAGACAATAAAGACAATTGCACAATGATTGATTATGGAGTTTGGCAATTGCCTACATCTCTGGGTTCTTTCGAACCGTTCCACTAGTCAAAACTTGTAAGTTACAATAGTACTTTCACAAGAAAACCTAATGGAATTTCACTTTCCTATCAGTACTCTAGTTCTTCAAAGACTTCCGATGATCAGTCGAATCGTTCTTCACCTTCCTGATGCACAATCTCCTTCAGCTTCGATTGGCCTTCCCGATGCTATCAATGCGCCCTCCAACACTTCTGGTCGACAATCCAGGCTTTGCAAGTGATTAGTGTGGCTCAATGGGCCTATTGGGTAGTTTACATTTTACTCCCAATCACAAATATTCCATCTACTATTGCCTAAAAATAATAGGCCAATAAACAATATTTGTCTATAGTAATTTTAGGAATTTAATATAGTTTACAAAACTATATTAAAATTTCCCTATTACTAATTCTCCACATCCCACAATTAAGCTTAACAAAATAATAAGCTTCTTGGGCTAATGTGTCTGCCTTTCCGAGCTCTAGGAATGAGCTTCTCAGTTGTGTGTGTCCATTACAATGAAATGGGTTCCCTATTTATACAAAAATAGGGCCCTAAAAAATGCATTTACAAATTATCCTAAGGCTAATTTTAGCCTAGCCCGTACATGAAAAATGGGATTAATTCCCATGGTGGTGGATTGCATTTGAAAAGGGATAAAATCCCATATTGGGTGGATGTTTGAATGAGGGGATAACATCCCGTTTTTGGAGGCTAAGGGTTAATATATCCTTTCCCATTTGGGGGAAAGATAATGTGGTCTATTAAACCACTTCCCAACCGCCCCACCTCCTTCTCACGTGGGTCTTCCACCACTGGCTTTGCCACCACTACCACCTCCTTCATCTCCTCCCCACGTGGACTTGGAATGATATGTTTGGTTGGTGGCTTGTGGGGTAAGTGGAGTTTATGTGGGCTGACCACTTCGCATTAATACATGGTTTCAAAATAAAACCCACCCACTTAGACATGTGGCATGTAAATTGGTTTATAAGTGGACTTACCTAGTTAATATAAATTTGACCCATACAATGTGGTATAGAAAATAATTAACTCAGTCCATAGCATATAGTCCACTTGTCGTCTCTCGATAGGCAAATCGAGCGAATTTGATTCATGGTGGCAAGCCACATGGTGGCTTGTGGACCCACCACGTTAGTGATAATACCATAGTCCACACGGTGGTCGGGCTCCCCTCCATAACAAAAGTTGAGCCTCTCGCTTCCAACGAGCAATGCTTTTCGACGAGCCGAAATCAAAACCCATCCCTTTTCCTTTTCGCCACGTGTCATAATGCCCCAATATTGATTGACCATAAATTTTCCATTGAGTGAAACATATCTAGAGCTCCCAACGTTTTGTCCTCATTGTTGTAGGAAAGCTCTCGACATGATCTTATATATCGTTTAGGGATGTTTAGGGAACAAATTTTCCCATTGAGTGAACTTTGATCTGACATAAGATAAGTTATTTGCTTTAGATACTGTTTCATCTTTTGTAGTAGCTTTATCTACCTCAATAGTAGAATCTACAACCCTCTGGCATTTTAGATATGGTCACTTTTTGGTTAGTTCATTACATCAGATGAGTTCAAAAGTAATGGTCCATGGACTACCCAAATTGTCTAGTTCCTTGCCTATTTGCCATGGTTGTCTTGCAGGAAAACAACACAGGAATCTGCATTTCAAGCGAGCACCTTCCATGCCAAGAAGCGTCTAGAGGTAGTTCATACCGATCTGAATGGCCCACTACCTGCTTCATTTTCAGGATACAAGTACTTCCAACTGTTTGTGGATGACCACTCTTGCAAGATGTGGGTGTTTTTCCTAAAGAAGAAAAGTGAGGCTCTTCAACATTTCCATAATTTCTATCATCGTGTTGTGAAAGAGACCGGACAACCACTTATTCTACTTCACTCAGATCAAGGGGGAATTCACATCAAAGAAGTTCTTGGCCTTCCTGAACCAACAAGGCATTAAGAAGAACCTAACTGCTCCCTACACACCCCAAAAAAATGGAATTGTTGAGTGTCGCAATCGCATAGTGATGGAGATGGCTCACTGCATGCTAACAATAGCAAAGCTAGAGGAATGCTATTGGGCTGAAGTAGTACAAATAGCTGTATATCTTCTCAATAGGGCACCAACAAAAGATTCTACAAAATAAAATGCCAAAAGAGGTATGGAGTGGTAAAAAGCCATCAATTTCTCATTTACGAGTATTTGGTTGCACAACATACATGCATGTCCCAACTCAAAAGAGAAAGAAGGTTGAGCCAAAGACACTCTTGTGCATCCTACTTGGCTATAACACTACCTCAAAGGCATATCGTCTCATGGATCCTGAGATGAAGAAAATATATGAGAGTTGAGACGTGGTTTGTGATGAGTCATCCTTTGACTCAATAGTGACAATAGAAGAACCATTACCAACCACCTCTCACCGAATAGTCTCCAAATCAGATGATTAGTCAGAGGAGACTACTCAGAGAAAAGATGTGCTGTGAGGAGAGCTATTTTTTGACCTTGGAGAAGTGGATAATGTGACTCCACATCAATCCACACAAACGACACAGTTCTTCTCAGAAGCATCCAAGTTCTCGTCCGAAGTGGGTACAAAGCACCATCAAGGACTCACATTTGCAACAACTCCTAGATATATCATCCAGAGTCAAAACAAGGATTCAAACAAGAAATGAGGTAAAATTTGCACTCATGAGTTCACTGATTAATAGCTCTGAGCCTGATAATGTTCGTGAAGCACTCAATCAACCTTAGTGGAAGAAAGCCATGGATATAGAAATTGACTCACTCAAGAAAAATCAGACATGGGAACTTGTCGATCTGCCTACAGGAAAGAAACCCATAGGATACAAATGGGTTTTCAAGACAAAATATAAGGTAGATGGATCCATCGACAAATATAAAGCACGACTTGTAGAAAAAGGATATGCTCAAAAGAGAGCATCGACAATGAAAAAACCTTTGCACCCACTGCGAAGATCAAGACCATCAGAGTAGTATGCGCACTTGTAGCATAGAAAAGATGTAGACTTCAGAAGATGGACGTCAAGAGTGCTTTCCTAAATGGTGATCTAAAAGAAGAAGTTTACATGACCCAACCTGAAGGATTTGTTGATGAAGAGCATCCTAAGAAGGTATGTTGTCTCATCAAATCACTGTATGGACCGAAACAAGCTCCAGGGCATGGTATATCGAGGTCAACGATCACCTTTTGTAGCATGGGTTCACTTGTAGCCCCTCATATTCAAATTTGTATATAAAGAAGGTAGGAAAAGAAATTGTCATTCTTGT